>JAPCYP010000114.1:0-1314916 GCA_035048595.1 Echinosophora koreensis
AATTAATTTTCTTTTTTATAAAAAAAAAAACATTTTTCTCATTTAAACATATATCCCCTTCTTCATTTCAGATTAGGTTTTCCACCATTGAAGATCAGCTTGATGAAGATGGAGGCTGCACAGGATTCAGAGGATGGCGGCGGCAGCTCTGGCAGCGGCGCGCGGTGGTGGTCTGTAGTAGAGCTGTCGTGGCTGTTATTGGTAGAGCTGCTTCAATCGCCATGGATTTGTCATTTGGAGGCCGAACGGCGGAGAGTGCAGATTGGAACCGCGTCTGGTGTGGCGCGTCGGAGGCCGTGCGTGGTAGTGCGATGTGGTGACGTGCCTATGCTCGCGGTGGACATCAACTGGACGGTGAGCTCTATTGCGATGCGTTGCATAAGAAGGGGGAGGTGTTGGCGGTGGTGTCGGGCTTCTGGTTTGGCCTAGACAGAGGCAGAGAGCTGATCTGGACATAGGCTTTATTAATGATGGCACACCAATTCTCTCTTCACTTACAATTTTATTTGCCTCCTGCAAACTTTAGATGCCTCGTGGCGTATCAACTCTACTTCCACAACCCCTTCAATTCCAAGTGGGTATACTTCAGATGCCTAATTCCATGGACTGGGATCTGGGAAACCTGATTTTTTTTTTCCTTTCTATTCAGGGTCTGGTAGATGTTCTTACTTTCTCTTATGTTTTTTCATTCTCTTTTGTATAGGGGGTTTTGATGGGACCCTGATCTCATTGTATACATGTATCGAATTTAATTGCTTGAAATTCTAATCTAATCCTCAATGATGGAAAACCTATATTGAAATAATGATGAAGGAAGAAAAAGCTACGATGCCTTTGTTTCAAAATGATGAAGGGAGAAATATGTTAAAATTTTGCAAGATGATCTTTTTGGAAAATTAATTTATTTTTAGTTTGCAGAAATGTCTCTATGGAGCAAAAGTGAAAAGTAGAAGTTGAGTGGGGTTTAAAAACAAAATATCTGGTCAACTCCAATATGTTGCTGATGTGTTTATTTTAATTGAGATGTCATTTTATGAGAGATCCAAGTAAGCAGTGTAAAAATTACCCAATATTTATGTGAGGTACCAGAGAATTCACCTAATAATATATATATCAATAAATCGAAATATGCATGAAAATCAATGAGGCCCGTGCATACCATTCTAAAACAAATGGATGCAAGATACTTTTAACAACCTACAATAGCAAGAAACAAAAATGCAGATCCAATCTTTTTGTAGAGCATATATTTTATACTTAACAGAAGGAATGTCAATACTCGACAACTCAAACAATCGGGTCGATCTAATATATCTACCAGTGTTGGTATATTTTTGACGACCTAGACGACATAATCGAGGATCAGCGTGTCTAGGGACATTGGAGGGTATGTCAACAAAACATCTTGGAAGAGGCAAACTGTAACCTCAAGCTTGTTTGAGTTACGATTTGCCCCTTGCAAATTTACATTTACTCCTACAGCAACAATTAGTTGCTTCCATTTCAAATGTACTTTTTGGGATAAACTTACGTTTGCAACGTTACCCCAAACACACACTTCACATTTACCAAACCAACGAAGTAAGCAATATCCAAATGTTACCTACTTTGCCAATATAACCAACCAATTACCTGCACCTCAAATATGGCAGCTGTGTTATTGTGACATACAAAGTTGATAACATACAGGACAACATACGTACTGTAGCGCACCTTTTTTCTTTTTTTAATACAAATCTTGACTTTTTTTAAAATAAAATAAAATTTTATCTCTCAAAAAATACCCATCAACTAGATAATGAACTGAATTAACCAGATATTTATACTTGATTAACCAGATATTTGCACATACTTAACCAAAAAATTTATTTATCAAAAAGACCCATTAACCAGATAATGAACTGAATTAACCAGATATTTGTACCTGATTAACCAGATATTTGCACATACTTAACCAAAATTTTATTTCTCAAAAAAAGCCATTAACCAGATAATGAACTGAATTAACCAGATATTTATACCTGATTAACCAGATATTTATACATACTTAACCAAAATTTTATTTCTCAAAAAAACTCATTAACCAGATAATGAACTGAATTAACCAGATATTTGTACCTGATTAACCAGATATTTGCACATATTTAACCAAAAATTTTATTTCTCAAAAACACCTATTAACCAGATAATGAACTGAATTAACCAGATATGTGTACCTGATTAACCAGATATTTGCACATACTTAACCAAAATTTTATTTCTCAAAAAAACCCATTAACCAGATAATGAACTAAATTAACCAGATATTTGCACATACTTAACCAAAAATTTTATTTCTAAAAAAAACCCATTAACCAGATAATGAACTGAATTAACCAGATATTTGTACCTGATTAACCAGATATTTGTACATACTTAACCAAAAATTTTATTTCTAAAAAAAAAAAAATTATTTTTTAAAACAAAGTCAAAATTTGTAAAAAAAAAAAATGCTACGTTGCACGCTACAGTGGCACTACAATGCTCGATACTGTTCAAATATACTTGTTGTCCCGTATTGTTCTCAACTTTTGTTGTCACAATATCATTTTTCATTATGAATGGACCATCTACACCCCAAATTGCCGTGAGCGTCATGCAATAGGAACCACTTAAATCTCTACACCCCATGAAAAGGTTTTTTTTTTTTTTTAAAAAAAAAAACGTTAAATTCCATGCTGTTTAGAAGCGAGTCGTGCGAGAACCAACCTATTTTCTCATGAAACCCAAATGCGCATAAATCAGTATTCAATTAAGAATCGTGATTCTTGCAATTTAGATGCAATTCACACGATTTTATGTGCAATTATTCAGAGCCAATTTCAACCATCTTGTGATTAGTATCAATAGGCAATAGCCAAGGAAATCGTATCAAAACATGATTCAAATCACATGATTCGTGATATACTAATAACCCTGCATCATAGCATCAAGGAGACAGTAGCAAAGAGCTAACTCCAGTCCCAGTGGTGTGATAAAACATGTTTGAATAGTTTAACGACTAAATTATGCATATAATTCAAATCAAGAACAAACGACTGAAATACATAACAAAAGATTGAAACACCATTTTACTCATTTACCATATAAACCATCTTGAAACAGACAATAGTGTGATATTTATTTGAATATGGCACTTATATATTGCATTATAGAAACTACAATATTTATACATGGATTTGGATATTTCATTCTAGCTCCATGACCATGTCATTTTTAAGAGAAATACAGTTATACACAATAGGGGTGGGACTTTATGCAAGAAATGTGAGTCCTAAATCGTTTGTTGTTATATCTGGTCATGTTATGAGCTAAAATGAGAGGAATAAAATACAATATACACACTCATGGAAACAAAATGTTTCCCAATGCGGTTAGGTGAGAAATATACACTTCTGAGCACAGAAAACAGGAAGTGCAAATCTGCCTCTACTTGCAACAAAGTACGTGATTGGGGTGAAAAGGTTGGTGCTCTCTTAATCAATGCAATAAGGAAATAGTTCAAACTTCTTGATGGTGGTTACCAGACCCCAAAATGTTAAACTTGCAGAGAGGGCAGGTAGCATTGATAAGCAGCCATCTGTCAATGCATGTGCAGTGAAAATGGTGGTTGCAAGGAAGTTCTCTTAGTTCGGCACCATCGTCATAAGCAGAAAGGCAGATGCAGCATTCCTGTCATTTACCAAGAACATTCATGTTAGAAGGGGGATTTGCAAACTCAAGCATATTGGAGAAGTGAAACCATCCCTGAGAATATATAGGAAGGCTGGCAGCATGCTAAGCATAAAAACAAGTAATATGACCCCAAGCTATAGAGCAAAGGTAAAAATAAGATAATACATTTTACAGGCATATTCTACCATGTCACTGCCTAGATATGATTTAACAGTTGTAAAATGTGGAAAGGTTTGTATACGAGCTTAAATTATAGGTAGTAACAAGATAAAAGCTGTTTAAGCAGCTGTTTTATGATTAGCATTAGACAACTAAATGCGAAAAAAAAAAAAAACACATCTAGATGCATAGCCTACAAAGCTTTAGGAATTAGTATCAAGGCATGGATAATTGCAAATAACTATAAAAAAACTATGATGTTTCAAGCATGACATTGTAAGAAGATTAGATAACCCTAATTTAACACACTCTGAACTTACAGCATCCTCTATGGCAATAACATGTTCAGCAGATGTATCATTGTCACACTCCGTCATTATTCCTCTAGAAGATTCTTCAATATCGCTTTCTTTCTTAAACTCCTTTATCATTCTGAACTTGTATTTTGGCAACAGGTCAATCTCTTCTTTGGTTGCCCCTTCCTGTTCCCACATTAAGATCAAATTAAGTCTGATAAAAATTGAGAAAAAAGGATATGATAAATGAAAGAAATGGAAGGATAAAAATCATAAAGAAATTTATGATTGTAAGCATTAATGCTTGATGGAACCAAATTAGTGATAAGCTTATATATTAAACCTTGGAGAACGATACACTGGTTCATGATGAAAATATCAATCAACATATAGCATAGAATTTGGCACTATATCAATCACGGTTTAGACTAAGTTAAATTTACACGAATTTCACAATGCGCACCTAGTTCAACTACATCCAGAAAGCAAGTCCCATTCGTACTATGTGATTCTTATAATTCTTTGGTGGCATGCCTTAGTCAAGGATTGACAATCATCAACTCAGTGCTGACGTGTTCAATGACCACTTTCTTTTCCTTAACACGTTCTCTTATGGCTAAATATTAGACGTCGATGTGCTTACTTCAACTTTCACTCTTATTGTTTTTAGCGATAAACACCGCAAAAGAGTTGTCACAGTACAACTTCAAGGACTCAAATCGAGTAAGTCACCATTCACAATGGGAGCTACATTTGGGGAACAATCCTTCATGTTCAATCTTCTTGAGTAGCTTGTTGTCCTACCGGTTGTTCAACATGTTGTTCTTCTTCAACAAAATGATATACAGAATCATTTTCAATAGCTTGTGGGACTCCAATTACTGGTCGTCTAACACCAGTTTGTACTTGAGGGGGGTGAATGACAATCAATCTGTCATATAATCCAGAGGGTTGAGCTACTTAGTGATCCTTTTCATAAGCAATGTCCTGAAACTGATCATGTAATATCCCAAAAAATTGACTCATACGTAGTTTTGATAGGCAATAAATCTATAGAATGCTTATATCAGAAGTTATGAGCATTTAGATGTCCCTAAGTGACTTAAAAGAAAAGTAAATCAGTAACTTTTGAGTAATTTAGTCCCAATTTCACACAAGAGACCTCCTATGACAGACACCAAACTTCAAATGCATATTTGATAGTCAAAACAAACTTGTTTGGACTTGATGTCTTCATATGAAATGTAGTTGTCTCTTAACTTTCCATAGACACCAAATTCTTGTAGCTCGAGTTATGGCCAAATTTGTAAACTCTGTTCAGGTTTCAGCATGAGCACCATTTTTCTAACTTGTATCTCAGATTTGACCCTCTAAACGTCCGTTTCAGATTTTGTGATCTTCATGAAAGTTATAAAGCTTTCTTTTATCTTTCTAACGATATAAAGTTCATAATTTTTGGATATCTACAACTCAAGATATGTGCAAAATACAGCGCTATGCGCTGGGTAAGTGGGCCCTGATGCTATTTGATGTGTTTTGGGCTTTAGGAGGCCTATAAATAGGAACCTAATACACATTAGGGACGTTTTTGGAACCCTAATGACCCAAGAAACTCATAAAAACACTTGAGAAAGACAAATTCAAGGTTTGAATGAAGAAGTCAAAGAAGAAGAAGGAGACCATAGGTATGAAGAAAGGGAATTCAAGGAGACTGTCTTAGAGATTTTGAACCACAAAATTGGAGGTCTTCAAGAGATGAGTAAGAACACATTTTCTCACCCTTCCATGGTATTTTAAAAATTGAGTTTCGAGTTCCTTAAACTGATATTGAGATTACTAGGAAATTAATTGGGAGAAAATTGGGTTTAGCAATATTAGGATTCAAGAACGCTATATTAAATTTGGCGGTTTTTAATATAAAATTGATGCGTTATTGACTTTCTGCATGATCTGTTTAAATGTTAAAAGAATTGTTTGATAATTCACAAATAAGATGTATGTGTTAAACTTAATTTGGAATGCCTATGGAATGGTTTGGCGTGAATTATACCATTGAGATTGATATGTGAGGTCATATTTCATGTACTGGGGTCATAATGTATGCTCAAAATGTGATTTTGGATTATTATTTGTGATTATTAAGATACCTCCTTCTGGGAAAGGGATGACAGATACCTCCTCATTAGAGGGGAAGCAGATAACTCCTTCTGGGAAGGACGAGACCCATTAAGATATCTACTTCTGGGAAGGGGAAAGCAGTGGAACGTCATTGCATTTGTCATAAACTAATAGACTTAAAATTGGATAATTAAATAAAAGAGAATTGTATGACAGATTGAGATTGTTTGGACATGAGATGTTCTTTGTAAGATTTATTTGTGATATGTGGACTAACAGTGATGAGATGTCCTCTTAGTTAAAAACAATACTATTAATGAGATAATAATTCAAGTGAATAAAAACAAGTTATAAAAAAATTTCGCAAAAGCATTATTCTCAACCGGCGCGGTAACAGGAAAAACATTCATGATATCCGCTTATTTTTCAAAATAATATAACTCAAAATATTTTCATAAATTAAAGTCAAGTAATCAAACCTCATGAAATTCAAGCATAAGTCATAACCTCATCAAATAGAAATAATTCATCACTGTCAGTCCACATATCACAAATAAATTCTTACAAAAGACATCTCTTGTGCCCAAACAATCTAAATCTGTCATACAAGTTTCTTTTATTCAATTACTTAATTTTAAGTTAATGAGCTCATGACAAATGCAATGGCGTTCCACTGCCTTCCCTTTCCCATAAGGAGGTACCTATAATGGGTCGCCCCTTTCCCAGAAGGAGGTATGTGCTTCCCCTCTACCGAGGAGGTATCTGTCATCCCCTTCCCAGAATGAGGTATCTGTCATCCCCTTCCCAGAAGGAGATATCTTAACAATCACATGACATATGACCTCCCGTATCAATCTCAATGGTATAATTCATGTCAAACCAATCCATAGGCATTCCAAATCAAGTTTAACTCATTCATCTTATTTGTAAATTATCAAACAATTCTTATAGCATTTAAACAGACCAGCCGACAGTCAATAACACGTCAATTTAATATATATTCAAAACCCCAAAATTTAATATGGCGTTCTTGAATCCTAATATTGCAAAAACCAATTTTTTCCCAATTAATTCACCCGAAATCTAAATATCAGTTTAAAGAACTCAAAACTTAATTTTTTAAATACCATGGAAGGGTGAGAAAATGTGTTTTTACTCACCTCTTGAACACCTCCAATTTCGTGGTTCAAAATCTCTAAGATAGTCCCCTTGAATTCCCCTTCTTTATACCTATGGTCGTCTTCGCTTCTCCTTCTTCTTTGACTTCTTCATCCAGACCTTGAATCTCTCTTTCTCAAGTGTTTTTCTGAGTTTCATATGTCATTAGAGTTCAAAAACGTCCCTAATATGTATTAGGTTACTATTTATAGGCTTTCCAAAGTCCAAAATGCATCAAATCGCGTCAAGGCTCACTTACCCAGTGCACAACGTTGTATTTCGCACATATCATGAGTTGTAGATATCCAAAAATTATGAACTTTAAACTGTTGGAAAGATAAAAGAAAGTTTTACAACTTTCATGGAGATTACAAAATTTGAAACGGACGTTTAAAGGGTCAAACTGGGATAGAAGTTGGAAAAATGGTGCTCACACTGAAACCTGAACAGTGTTTACAAGTTTGGCCATAACTCGAGCTATAAGAATCCAATATTAACGAATTTGGTGTCTATGGAAAGCTAATTGACAACTACATTTCATAATGAAGACATCGAGTCCAAACAAGTTCGTTTTGGATATGAAATATCATTCTGAAGTTTAGTGTCGGGTCATAGGAGGTATCTTTTGCGAAATTGGGCCTAAATTACTCAAAAGTTACTTATTTACTCTTCTTTTAAGTCGCTTAGGGTCATCTAAATGCTCATAACTTCTAATATAAGCATTCTATAGATTTATTTCCAATCAAAACTACCTAGAAGCCAATTTTTGGGATGTTACAAATCATCCCACCGATCAAGTTTTCTTGTTTCCACAATCCTAGTGTTGTGTGATCGACAACAAAATCTAAACCTTTGGACTTTTCAGCATATCCAATGAAATACCCACTAATAGTCCTTGGGTCCATTTTCATCTCTTGTGGGTCACAAATTCTCACTTCATACGGGCATCCCCAAATGCGTATAAGTCGCAAACTTTGTTTCCAACCTTTGAATAACTCAAAAGATGTCTTTGAGACAACCTTGGTCAGAACTTGGGTTGAATATATCCTGCCGTCTTTAATGTTTCAATCCATAAGAATGGAGGAAGTTTTGCGTTACTCCTCATACTTCTCACCATATCCATTAAGGATCAGTTTCTTCTTTATGCCACTCTTCATTTTGCCACATCATTCTGATCCGGAGAAACAAGCATAGTATATTGGGCAACAATCCCATGTTCTTAAAGAAACTTCGCAAATGGACCAGGTGCATGTCCATACTTCGTGTATCTACCAAAGTACACTCCACCTCTTTTAGATCTCACAATCTTAACTTGCTTTCCATATTGCTTCTCCACTTCAGCCTTAAAGCTTTGAAGGCATCCAAAGCTTCCTCCTTGGAGCCAAGTAAGTAGAGATACATATATCGTGAATAATAATCATCTATAAAAGTGATAAAGTATTACAGACTACTTGTGTCCATGTCTAAACAACAAAAACTTGTATGTAGGATTTCCTATAGGGTTTGAGCTCCTCTTTACAATCATTTTAGACTTGTTAGTTTGCTTACCCTTAATGCAATCCAAATAAGTCTCAAAATAAGTAAAATTCAAAGTACTGCTTCATTTACTAATCGCCTAATTCTCTCGATGGAGATGTGTCCCAATCTCTGATGCCACAACATAGAGTATTCCTCATGCACAACACATGATTTTAACCCAGGAGTAACATGCACAGGATTATAAGCAACATAATTTTGTAATTTAATACAGTAAAGGCCATCAAGTAAATCGGCAAAACCAACAGTTTCAGATTTATTGAACAAAATAAAACCATAATCCAAAAAATTAAAAGATAAACTCAGAGATGCAAGTCTTGAAACAGAAACCAAATTCTTAGAAAAAACTTGGAACCTAAAAGGACTTTCCTACACGTAAAATAAAACTGCTGCTTAAAACTAAACTGCATGTCCCAATGGCCTCCACATGTGAACTCATCTTCCCTCCTGAATAGATGTATTGTTCACTTCCCACTGGCTTCCTTAGGTTTTCCATACCTTGCAAGGTATTAAAAACATGGATTGCAGAACCAGAATCAGTCCACCATGTGTTATGATTAACACTAATCATATTAGATTCATAACAAACAAATGAAAATAAAATACCTTTCTTGTTGAGCAAGTTCTTAAACTTTGGCACAATCCTTCTTTTTCTTTCCGCCAATAGTCAAGTTCACCATTTCACCCTCTTCCATCATCAACCTTTCCTCTTCTTGAAAACACATAGTCAATAGCTCATTAATTGACCACTTAACCTTATGTGTTATAAGAGATTTTGAAAGGGCCATATTGATGAGGTAGAGTGCACAAAATGTAGTGTAATAGGAATAGGAAAGAATCTGACATGATAACCTCCAAGGCTTTCAGTTGAACCGCGATATCCCTCATGCGCATGATGTGATCATGCACACCTCTTATCCCAGTGAACTTCGTGAATGAGAACTGTATTATCAAGGTGTTGGCAATCACCTTTTAAGATGTAGCGAATTGCTCATCAATGGCTTTCAAAAGATCCTTGCCCTTAGTATGTTGGTCAACAGAACCATAGATACCGGCAGATATTTTGACCTTTATGAACATCATGGAGAGATGCCTAGATTTCTCTCACTTTTCATAAAGGTCAACGGTATCTTGAATGCTAGTTTCAGTAATACTTGGTGGTTCATCCTTCCTAATAGCATTATCGATGTCCATCCAGTCCAAATGGAATTATATTATATGAGATTATATTTCTTAATCTACCCAAGGGAATTAAGAAAAGGGACACAATTTGGTAGTTTTATCATAAGGTTACAATATGAATCTAATTGAGTAGGACTTTAACTCACGGACAAGTTTTATGTCACTAGATTCATGAATTAGGACATGATTTACATTGGTAAAACATGATATTTATTTTGCCTCAAATTATGAATAATGAGCATGTATGTTTGAACTTTGCAGTTATTCAACGAGCGAATATTTTTGTTATCAAGTGTAAATTTCCCGAATTAAGGGGTGACAACTATAAAGTTTGGAAGGAAAGAATTCTTCTCCGTTTGGGTTGGATGGACATCGATTATGCTATTAGGAAGGATGAACTACCGAGTATTACTGAAACCAACATTCCAGATGTCGTTGACCTTTATGAAAAGTGGGAGAGATCTAACCGTCTCTCCATGATGTTCATAAAGACCAAAATATCTGCTACTATTCGTGGTTCTGTCAATCAGCATACTAAAGTCAGGGATCTTTTGAAAGCCATTGATGAGCAATTCGCTACATCTGAAAAGACGCGTGCAAGCACCCTGATAATACAGTTCTCATCCATAAAGCTCACTGGGATAAGAGGTGTGCATGATCACATCATGCTCATGAGGGATATGGCGACTCAGCTGAAAGCCTTGGAGGTTAACATATCGGATTCTTTCCTAGTACACTAAATTTTGGGCACTCTGCCTTGTCAATATGGCCCTTTCAAAATCTCTTATAACACATAAGATTAAGTGGTCAATTAATGAGCTATTGACTATGTGTGTTCAAGAAGAGGAAAGGTTGATGATGGAAGAGGGCAAAAGGGTGAACTTGACTATTGACGGAAAGAAAAAGAAGGATCATGCCAAAAGTAAGGGCAACATTCCTCCTCAGTCAGTCATAAAGAAAGAGTCAAAGTGTTTCTTCTGCAAGAAAAAAGGACACATGAGGAAAGACTGCTCAAAGTTTAAGAACTGACTCGACAAGAAAGATACTCCATTTCCATTTGTTTGTTATGAATCTAATATGGTTAGTGTTAATCATAACACATGGTGGATTGATTCCGGTTCTACAATCTATGTTTCTAATACCTTGCAAGGTATAGAAAACCTAAGGAAACCAGTGGGAAGTGAACAATACATCTATTCAGGCCGAAAGATGAGTTCATATGTGGAAGCCATTGGGACATGCAGTTTGGTTTTAAGCAGCAGCTTTATTTTACATTTAGGAAAGACCTTTTACGTTACAAGCTTTTCTAAGAATTTGATTTTTGTTTCAAGATTTGCACCTTTGGGTTTATCTTTTAATTTTCCAGATTCTGGTTTTACTTTGTCTAATAAATTTGAAATTGTTGGTTTTGGTGAATTACTTGATGGTCTTTCTATATTAAATTGCAAAATGATGTTGCTTATAATTCTATACATGTTACTGCTGGGTTAAAACGATGTGTTGTGAATGAGGAATCCTCTATGTTATGTCACCGGAGATTAGTAAATAAAGGAGTACTTAGTACTATGGATTTTGTTGATTTTGAGACTTGTATGGATTGCATGAAGGGTAAAGAAACTAACAAGTCTAAAAAGGTGCAAAGAGAAGCTCAAATCTATTGGAAATCATACATACAGATATTTGTTGTGCAGACATGGATGCAAGTAGTCCGAAATACTTTGACTAAAGGCATGCCACCAAAGAGTTTCAAGGATCATGTGCCACCAAAGAGTTTCAAGGATCATGTAGTACGAATGGGACTTGATTCCATGATGTGATTTTCATTGTGTGTACATTTATTATTTTCGATGAAACTCTTATTCAGTTGATGTTTTCACAATGTTTTTGTGCACATGTTTGTTTATTTTGAGAAATATCAATTGGTTTTGACCTAGAATACGCATATGGTTTATTCACTAATTAAATTAAGGGCTGGTATTGAGAGACTTGACATATTGTGGTACATGGAAAATAATACTCGTTATTAGAGGACTTACCGCTATGATTCATATATTTTGTTTCTTGCTATGATTGATGATGAGTTAAATGGACCTCGTGGTAGAATGATGAAACTTCCCTTCTTCAAAGTAGACGTGTTCTATTTGTTGAAAATGGATTTCATTGAAATCCTTTGCTATTTTCACAGGAAGCTGTTTCCAATGTGATCCATTTTCCATGTGCATTCAACCCATTATCATGGTAACGTTCGGCAATGGTTATGTGCGAAGATCTTGCACTCCCACATCCCCACATCCAGCTCTTCCTTCATCGAACATGATGGGTAGATTTCTATAAAAGGTGAATGTGGTACTATCTGTTTTGGGTCACTAAGCCTACTCATCTCTTCACTAAACAAATGCCATCGAGTTATGAGTAAGGGTTTGGAAACCCAAGGCTAAATAATCTGGGTTACGGTGTAAAGTCGACAAGCTTGGAAAGCAAAGCCACAACTGGGTTAGAGGTGTTCGGGAAAGATCTAGATGCAAGTAAAAACCTGATTGAAGTGAAAGAGTGAGTCAAATAGCAATGGCGGGAGGTAGGTGTTCTAGATCCGTTTTAGCCTCCACTATGTTGATCGGAATATGTTGCTTGGGTTGTATAACATGTTTTGATCAATTTTTAGTCTTACATTCTGTGTTGGCAATATTGACCACTGACTACACATTTGCAAAATTCATTTTTCTCATTGGGAAATTAACAGGCACAGAAACAGTGTAGAAGTATTACCTATCTTAAATAACTTCTAGAACAAACAATAAAATAAGGATAAAGCTTATTTACCTGATCTGCCACTACATACAGAATAGCAAGTATGCATGGCAGACAACAGCAAACGGCGATACCAATAAGACATGCAACAGCAACACAAATCAGTACAATCACAACGTCAAAAGCAAGAAATGTAATACAGAGCCTGCAGAACACAACATCCATGATGATTACAAAACAGGCAAGGCAAAACATGGATGAATGTATGAAGAGAACACCATTTAATCAATAGATATTGCTCCAAGTTCCAACTAACCAGTAAAGCTGAGGTGAATCCCTTGTCAAACTCTGGCCACCAGCAGTTACCCAGTAAAACCCAACAATCCACCATAAGAATGAGAGCATGGTATTTGCAGACTCTATGTGTTTCGTGATGCTGATGGAAACATTAACAATACAATTTACAAACTTCTGTAAGGTCAAAAAGAAAGAGTTCTATACTCAACCTTAAATGCTAAATACAGCAATGCATAAACTGAGCTCACAAGTTACAACAAGATACTCTCGATTATGAACAAAACTTAGCAGTATACCTGGAAGGTGTTAATTTGGAAACAGTGTATGGGAAGGGATAAGTAAGGAGAGAAAAATGAAAATGGACAGTACAGTGAATTAAGACATGATGCAATGCATACATCCGATGATTCAAACATTGTTAATTTTCAATTGTTTCCTCAGATGGGTAGACATCCATTGATCTCTAATGTTGTCTCATCACAATCATACCTTATCGAAAAACTAGTTTCTACCAATTATATTTACTAAGCCTGGCCTATTACAGGCACTCAAATCATGTGTAAAATGTAAAGCCATTTTTTAAAGATGAGTGCATTTTTAACACAGCCTGCACTACTACACGAGCCAAATGTTGATTTACGAGTGGCACACAGTGCCTGCCTTAGAATTTTTCATATTTACTTAATACAAAACACAAGGAAAATGGAAACTAATAATACAAACAAATGGAAAATCTAGGTTCTATTATCATATGCTCTCAAATAATATGTAAACTGTAAACCCATTAAAAGTGCATTTTTAACATCAACATAGCCTAGACAAAAACTCATGCAAGTCAACTGATAATTTCAGGTGCAGTGGGGAATGCCTACCTAAGGTAGCGTTTGGAGCGCAGACAGAGCAAAATGGAACTACTCTTTGGTTCCACACCACCCCTTTAAGTGAAACCAAATTGTTCTAATTTTCATAGAATATACCGAACAAAGAACAAAACTCATCATGTTATATTTCATCCAGTTCTGTTACGCCATCCAAAGGCTACCTAAGAATTTCTCATATATATATATACATATTTTTTTGTTTTTTGTTTTACTGAGTGTCCTTCAAATCGATAGATGAGAGACTAATATCTCAGGATACCTGAGAATTTCTCATATTTATTTAATACATAAAAGGGAATCAAAATAGAAACTAATTATAGCTACATAAACCAAAAACAAAAACAAGATTGAAATTGAAAGAAGTCTACCTGTTTCCCTCACATTCCAGAAACTGCTCCGTTGCATAATCCTCATCATCACTCCCAGAACTGAAACTCCATTCTCTGGCACTTTCCCATTCTCCATTCCCCTCCAACTGGCTCCTCCTCCTCTTTCTGAATTCCACAACAACACACAGAGAGTGAAACACGCCTTGCAACAAGTACCCCACGATCCAAACCCTCAAGGGCACACAAGGCTCCTCCTTGGCGCTGAGACCCAACACTGTGACCCCAACCGCAAGGAACGCCAAGTTCCACATCACGTCGAGCATCACCACCGGCTTCGAGTAAGCCCAATCGCTCTGCCTCTCCTCCAGCTGCGCCGCCGCCGTCTCGCGCACCCGCACAGACGGCTCCCGGAGCATCATACGACGCCCGCTCGCGCGTCGGAAGAATCGGGCGGCGGTACGGAGTGGCGGCGGCGTTCGGTGGAGGAATCGGCGGCTCCGGATGAGGAACGGCGCGGTGTCCACGGCGGCAGAATCGGGTGGAGAGGGAGGTGATGGGTATGAAGTGTGCATTTGTTTTAGTTTTTTTCTTTTGTTTTTTGGTTTGGTGAAGGTAGAAAGATGAAAGTGGGTTTGTGATATTTGATTGAAGAAAAAGTGAATTTCAGCGATTCAAGTGTGAGTTGTTGGGGATGTTATAGAGTTGTGAGAAGGATGGGTTTGCTCTCTCTCTTTGATTTGGAAAATATATTCATAGAATGAAGAGCGAGATTGGAGTAGAATAAGAACTGGTTTGACTAGAACCCTTTTTCTATTTAAAAACTGATACTAATTTTTTTTTTTCAAAATTATTTTGCACACATTATCGTAATTTTTATGAGAGAATTAAAAATACAAACATATAAAAAAAAATAAGATAAAACTAATTACAATTAGGTTTTAATGAGGAAACACTAGATTTTTAACACTATCCATCAAGTGTCATTAAAATTTTTCTTACTCTTATCATAATTATATTAAATGTCATGTTTAGGACGATTTGTAATTGATTAATAATATAAAAAATTCTTTTAAAAAATAATATAAAAATTTACATTATCAATATTATCTATTAGTATAGATATCAAAATTAAACTCTTATAATTAAATTATAAAAATTGTATAAAAATAAATAAACATATAAAAAGTTTAATTTTAATACATAATTATTGTATTTAGAAATCATCATGACTTGTAAAATAGTTATTATATTAAATATTTTAATTTAATGATGCAATATATGATTGGTTGTTAAAGCAAAACCTTCTATAATATTTTATTAGCTTAAATAAGCTTTTGGTCCCTGAAAAGTTCCCGTCTTTTAGTTTTAGTCCTCTTACTCTTTTTTTTTCAAAGATTTTCATTTCCACTTTTTCCAAAGTTTAGGAATTAGTCCCCGCCGTCAACCGGTTCCATTTTCTGCTGATGTGGCTAACGGAATGCCACGTCAGCAATGTCACGTCATCCACGTGGTGTTAAGTTTGCCACGTCAGCAAGGACTATTTCCAAAAAAATTGAAAATACAGGGACTAAAACCAAAATTTGTGAACTTTGGAGGGACTAAAAACTTATTTTAACAAAAAAACTATTCTCAAAGCAATCAAACTGGAATAAGAAATTACTTTGATACCATTGAGTACTAGAAATCATACCAGATGAAGGGATTTGTCAATTTGAAACTTGTGGCCCTAATGTATGATTTCTTTCTATTTTCTACCCAAATTTTAGAGCAAGTCAGACAAAAATAATAAATTACCTCGGTACCCTTCAGTACTAGATATATCATACAAAATGAAGGAATTTAGCCATTTTAACCATGTGGTCCATAATGTATGAATTTGTTTATATTTTCTTGCCAAATTTCATAGCAAGTCGTGCAGGAAAAGGAAATTAGCTCGGTATCCCTATACTACAAATCATACCAGATGAAAGAATTTGACAATTTAAAACATGACAAAACTTGGCTAGAAAATAGAAACAAATCATATTTTAGAGCCATAGGTTTCAAATTTGTTGAAACCAAAGTAGTTTTGGTTAAATAATCTCTTAAATTTTGATGTTAACAAAAAGGTTAAATTTATATGACAAAGTTGTGTTAAATGACTAACTCGTCTATTCTAGCTTGCAGAATTGTCCTAAGTATAGCTAGACGAGGAAACTGAGTGTAAGTTTCTTAAAATAACTTTAAGAGAATATTCAGGGATATCGAGGTAGTTTTCTGTCCCTGTACAACTTGGTGTGAAAAATGATTGGAAAATAGTTTTTTTTTGTTAAAATAAGTTTTTAGTCCCTCCAAAGTTCACAAATTTTGGTTTTAGTCCCTATATTTTCAATTTTTTTGGAAATAGTCAATGCTAACGTGGCAAACTTAATGCCATGTGGATGACGTGGCATTGCTGACGTGGCCTCCGTTAGCCACGTCAGTAGATAACGGAGGGGAGTTGACGGCGGGGACTAATTCCTAAACTTTAGAAAAAATGGGGATGAAAACCTATGAAAAAAAATAAGAAGACTAAAACCAAAAAATAGGAACTTTTCGGGGACCAAAAACTTATTTAAGCATTTCTCTTATTCCATAGGTAGCATTGTTATTATTTTTTTCAAGTCAAGAAAAGTGGTTAGTTGCGAAAGGGGCTAGGCATCCTACCAAAGTGGTTCTGTTATGGATTCTGATATGCTTATCAAAAAAAAAAAAAAAAACAGGATATGGATTCTGATTTTGGTCATTGGTGCAATATTTCTATTCAAAGATTTCTTTGGGAACAAGGAATTGAAAATTTTGTCGGGGTTTGTTGGATTTAAAGGTACAATCCTCAAACCTTGAATTCGGTGTTATTTTCGAGGCTAAATTTAAGGAGCAAACAAACAAAGCATAACATGGGAGCGTGGACTTTTCAACGTTGGGTCATTGGGTGCCTCCTTGGTAGGCAGGGGCTGTCTTGACTAAGAGGAGTTTTAAAAAAAAACAAAACAAAACAAAAGTTATTTATATTTATTTATAATCATAAAAATTATTTTAAAAAATAATAAATTTTAAATTATTTGGATATAATTATGTAATTTTATCAATTTATTTGTAGCTGATTTAAGGATAAATAGGATAAATGAGGGTAGATACAAAGAATTAATGTAAAAGAATATTTGACATAAAAGAACATATAAAAAAATATCAATAATTTATTTTATCTCAAAATCCAGAAATTGGTCAAGAATTCTCTAGAATTTTCCTCACTCTTCATCAAATCAAATAATGGGTAATAAGAAAAAAATAGTTGTTGCTTTTCATAAAGGTTTTACTGTTCTATTTTAAAGAGAGAGATTAAAATAGGTGTTGGACATCCTAAACTAATTCCCTTAAATGAATATTATTTTTTGTCAACTATTAAATAAATCAATAAAAAGAACACTTAACATAAGAAAAAATAAGCATGATAAAAATTGAATCATCGAATTCAATCCAATCCGTATTTGATTGGATTGAATTGGATCATATTTTTTAAAATAAAAAACAAAAAACAAATCGACCCGATCTAAACCGCATGTTGTTTTCATCATTGGATCGGATAACTTTTGACTCATAACAGATCCAATCTAATCCGTGAACACCCCTACTAGATTGTTGTGAAAGAGAGAAAGGAGGAAAGATCCTTTGTTATTTCACTTTCAATGTTTAATCACGTTGGATTATTTCAAAATAATTAGTTTATAATAATTTAAGCCTCCTTTTTAGAGTAAAGGCCCAAATTGGTCCCCGAAAAATTTAGAGGACACACTTTGGTCCCTAAAAAAAAATTTAATTACCCATTTAGTTCCTTAAATTTATAAACGCGGGACACATTAGTCCTTACTTCTACTTCCAACGTCTGTTTACTTGTCTATGTGTTTCGTTAACCATCCTGCCTGACGTTTATGACAAATTTTCACCGTGAAAAAAAAAAACAAAAGTGAAAAAAAGTGTAAAATTTTAAAACCCTGATACCTGAAAATTGTGCATGATTTTCACTTTTTATTTGTTTTTCAATATGGAAATTTGTCATAGGCTATACAGGACCACTAACGAATTAGGCAGTATGGTTAACGAGGCACATAGGCAAGTAAACAAATATTGAAAGTGGAAGGAGAGACTAATGTGTTCTGCGTTTGTAGATTTGATGAACTAAATAGGTAATTTATTTTTTTTAGGGACCAAAAATGGGTCCTTTAAATTTTTCGAGGACCAATTTGGGCCTTTATTCCTCCTTTTTATTATCATTTATTTCTCTTTATGACTATTTTTCTTCTCTAACATTTCTTTTAATATGTTGATTGTATTTTTATTTTTTATTTTTTATCTTGAAGGGATGTTGATTGTATTTTATTACTACTTAATGCTTTTGACTAAATTATATCTACAATAGAAGTATTTGAACGTTCCTTCCTTTCATGGCATTGAAGTGTTTTTAATTCCATCATTATGTTACAAAGTGTAACAATGCAATTGCAATGATTCAAGGAAGGCAATAATTCTTTTTTATTTGATTCATATGTTATATCACTTTATTGTCTATTAACTTCATGTGCAACAAGCTGTAAAAAAAAAAACAAAAACTTCATGTGCAACAATATATTTCAACAAGAGTGATCACTGGGCTATGTCCTGATAAGCCTAGGCCTGGCCTGTGTTCCAATCTCGAGACTTGAGTCTGACCTATTAGCCTGATATAGGCCAATTTCTAATGTATGAGCCTAGCGTACTTTAAAACATGGCCTAGCCTGCTTAAAAGCCTACTTATCAACAAGATCTTTAAATATATCTTCATCTATAAATAGGTCATAGGCCTTCATTTGTAAATAGGCTCGTAGTTCTCTAATGATAAAGAAATTGGTAGGCATATACTAGGTCAATAGGCATTGACAAATGAATAGGCAAGTAGGCTACTGCATGGCCAATAGGCCTTTACTTTCAAATATTTTGAATAATGTAAATAATATATTATAGTATTATAATATATTATATTATACATATATAATTATGTGTGTGTACGTGTTAAATAAGCCGGCCTGATAAGCATAGTAGGCTTTTTTTAAAAGCCTTAGGCCTGACCTGTTTAGCTATATAGACTTTTTAAAAAGTCTTGACCTGGTCTTTTTACTAAGTAGGCTAGGACGAGCTAGGCCTTAAATAAACTATGTCATAGGCCCCTGACGAGCGACCTGACTTATTCTCACCGGTAGTGATCACCAACATCTATATATACACAAAAATGATAATTGGACACATTTTATAGACATCATACGGCGACACCTACGGTGCCGCACTGTGCGGCACTGTAGCAGGCCGTTTTTTTCCCTTAATATTTATTTTTTTAAAAAATATCTTGTTCTTTTTTTTGTTTTAAATATTTAGTTTTTTTTTTAGAAGTAAAATTTTTGGTTAAGTATGTGCAAATATCTGGTTAATCAGGTACAAATATCTGGTTAATTCAGTTCATTATCTGGTTAATGGGTTTTTTTTGTTAAGTATGTGCAAATATCTGGTTAATCAGGTACAAATATGTAGTTAATTCAGTTCATTATCTGGTTAATAGGTTTTTTTAGAAATAAAATTTTTGGTTAAGTATGTACAAATATCTGGTAAATCAGGTACAAATATCTGGTTAATTCAGTTCATTATCTGGTTAATGGGTTTTTTGGTTAAGTATGTGCAAATATCTGGTTAATCACGTACAAATATCTGGTTAATTTCATTTCATTATCTGGTTAATGAGTTTTTTTGAGAAATTAATTTTTTTGTTAAGTATGTGCAAATTAATGGGTTTTTTTAGAAATAAAATTTTTGGTTAAGAATGTGTAAATATCTAGTTAATCAGGTACAAATATCTGGTTAATTCAGTTCATTATCTGGTTAATGGGTTTTTTAGTTAAGTATGTGCAAATATCTGGTTAATCAGGTACAAATATCTGGTTAATTCAGTTTATTATCTGGTTAATGGGTTTTTTTGGTTATGTATGTGCAAATATCTGGTTAATCAGGTACAAATATCTGGTTAATTCAGTTCATTATTTGGTTAATGAGTGTATTTGAAAAATAAATTATTTTTAAAAAAAAAAGTCCAAAAAAAAAAAGAGCTACAGTAGCACTACAGTAACGTTATAGTAGCACTACAATGTCATAGGTGTCCCGTATGATGTCGCTATGGTGTGTTCAAATATCACACCTGATATATACACGATGCTATATATACACGAAGCTATAGATGTCGGCGTTGGCTAGGGTGAGAGAGCCCATCAAGTCTCTCATGGTGACAGACTAGTATTAACCATTGGATTCAAATAATCTTCAGATCATATTATACACCCTCCCACACTAGATTATTTCTCCTTCCACAGCCCCTCCCACCTACCCCATCTCCCCCATTCTCCGCCCCTCCTCCCGGCGCCCCTCCTCCGCGGTGCCACAGTGGTTCGCGGATGCAGGTGACAACAGGGTGGGTTCGCGGTGATCTGCAGAGGACGGTGATGGCGGAGTTGTCTGGATGGGGTGGTGTTTGACTGTTCGTACGTCGGACTCTAGACGCGGACGCGGGTTCAGATCTGGGTCCCATGCTACTGGTAGGACAGATCGAAAGAAGGGTTCAGATCTGGGGTCACTACTACGCACGGTGGCTTCGGATGGCGGAGCTGTGATGGCGACGCACCAGGCTTGGATCGAATCAGACTTGATGGTGACGCTGCATCGTTTCACCTCGCTTCCACACTCTCATCCCCTTCATTCACGTCGATTGCGTCCCTCTTCCCCGCAGCTTCCTCCGCCAAATCCCGCATAACCTTCTCCAACATCTTCCATTTAGTCTGCAGCGGGCTCAAGCATTGGGCCAGTTCTTGGGCACCAAAAGAGCAACCGTAGCGCCGGATCTTCTTCTTCTTCGTTGCCTTCGTCGGCCTCGTCACTCGCCGTCGGAACCAGTGACGAAGACGGTGATGGGGGTAGGGTGGCGGATGCTATGTGGACTTCATTCGTCGAATCTGTTTTTGGAGACAGTGACCGGTGGAGGTGGAGGTGGGGGTGGGGGAGGGGTGGCTGAGTCGGTGGAGGTGGGGGTGGGGCGGCTGAGGCGGTGGAGGTGGGGGTGGTTGGAAGAAAGAGAAGGGGGAGAGTGAGAGTTGCAGCTAGAATGGTGTAAGGGGAGTGATCCAGTGTAGATGGTGCATCTGTGGAACTTCACTTTATGAGGTTGCTCATGGTGAACAAGTCTCTCACCCTAGCCAGCGCCATAGATGTCAACTAAAAGTTGGAAGATACAAAGGAAAAACCTATCAAACATATTTGACTAAGTTAAATGTTTTTAATGTTCTTTTATTACTATGGTTTTCCACCATTAGCTTTAACAGACTTTAATTTCATGAAATCGTTACAGTGACGGATGACCCATCATTCTTCCTGCAGTCTTGTCAAAATAAAAAAATATTCTCCCTGCAGAGGGCTATTTTAGCAAAATAAAAAAATAAAATAAAATTGTTGATATGTTAATTCACATATGTGCTTCATGTTTTAAAACAAGCTAATATTGAAGCAGAATGGAGAAAGCTTCAGAACAATGTGTCAGTTTTGAAGATTGGATGAAAAAAGTTATTGATTTTCCAGTGTTATAGACTAGCTATTTTTTTTATTTCTCAAATCATTTGGAGTTTTATGTGAATCCATCATTTAGAAATAATGGTTTAGGGTGAAGCATGTGGCATTTATTGATTCTGAGTACAATTTGCTCATTTCCATTTATTGTTATTATTATTATTTTGTTTATGGAAATCACAAACTTTTCAGCATAAAAATTTCAGGATAGAGATATGCTAACAACTTTCTTGCTTACAAGCCAACCTTAAAGATCACTACAGAAGTGCAATATCAACGTAATGGGAAAAGAAATGTTTAGTGATAATTTATGAAAAGCAAAAATTCACTACAAAATCTTATAATGAGAAGTAGAATACCCAGGTATTAGAAGACATGTCAAATGTTAAAAATAAAATGATAGATAAATATATCTGCTAAAAATAATTAAGTTGCACAAGATAAGAGGGGAAATAAATGATAGATATAAAAAATGGTTAACTTGCACAAGGCAAAGATGAGAAATAAATCATATACATTTTCAAGAGAGAGTAAAACAAATAACATGGTAGATAAATATATTTTCTAAAACATGATTAACTTGCAAGGGAAAAGAGGAAAATAAATGGATATTCAAGAGAGAATAAAAAAATTGATTAGGTAAATATATTTTCTAAAAATGTTAATTTGCACGAGGTAAATAGGAGAAATAAATCAAATACATTTTCGATAGAAAAAAAAAATATGATAGATAAATATATATTTTCTAAAAATGGTTAACTTGCATGGGAGAAGAGGATAAATAAATCAACTAGATTTTAAAGAGAGAAGAAAAATAATATAAAAGATAAATATATTTTCTAAAAATGGTTTATTTAAAGAGATAAATAAATCAAATACATTTTCAAGAGAAAAGAAAAAAAAATAAATGAGAGATAAATATACTTTCTAAATGGTTAACTTGCACAAGAAAAGAGGAAAAATAAATCATATAGATTTTCAAGAGAGAATAAAGAATAATGTGATAGATAAATATATTTTCTAAAATTTGTTAATTTGCACCAGACAATGAGGATAAATAAATCAAATAGATTTTCAAGAGAGAAGAAAGAAAATATTATGATACATAACTATCATTCTAAAAATGGTCAACTTGGATACGAAAATAGGAAAAATAAATCCAATAGATTTTGAAGAGAGAAGAAAAAAAAATAATGGGTTAAATATGTTTTTGGTCCACGTAAAATGAGCGAATTTTGATTTTGATCCCTATGAAAAAAAATTCTTTGGTTTTCATACCTCCAAAATATGAAATCACTATTTTTTTTTGTCCATATTATCATGTGACATATATTAACTACTTATGTGTCTAACAGAAGTTCACTCGATCATCCCAAGTGCACCTAATAACGTCTGTGGTGCCATATTAACATTTGATTACCCTAAAATTTTCCTTGAACCTTAAAATGAATTTTATTTATTTGCCCTAAAATAAATGCTAGGGACTAAAAGCAGTTACAACAAATTTTATACAATGAAAACCAAAAACAAAAATTTTATGGGACCAAATCCAAAATTTGCTGAAATTATTGAGACCAAAATTAGTAATTTGATATTTTAGAGGGATGAAAATCGAATAAAAATATTACTGGGACTAAAACAAAATTCACTCATTTTCTAGGGACTAAAAATATATTTAACCCAAAAATAATATGATATATATATATTCAAAATGGTTAACATGTACAGGAAAAAATAATAAATAAATCAAATATATTTTTAAAAGATAAAAAATAATAATATAATAGATAAATATATTTCAAAAAATATTTCAGTTGCATGAGGATAAGAAGAGAGTTAAATCAAATATAATTTCAAGAGAAACTAAAAAATAACATGATAGATAAATATATTTTTTAAAAATGGTTAACTTGCACGGAAAAATATGAGAAATAAATCAAATATATTTTCAAGACAGAATAAAAAAAATGATATGATAGATAAATATATTTTCTAAAAAATATTAAATTTCATGGAAAAGAGTAGAAATAAATGAAATAGATTTTCAAAAAAGAAAATAAAAAAATATGATAGATAATATATTTTCAAAAAATGGTTAACTTGCTTGGAAAAAGATGAGAAATAAATCAAATAGATTTTTAAGAGAGTATAAAAAAAATAATATGATAAATAAATATATTTTCTAAAAATTATTAACTTGCATGAGAAAAGAGGATAAATAAATTTAATATATTTTCAAGATAAAATTAAAATGATAATATGATAGAAAAATAAATTTTCGAAAAATGGTTATCTTACAGTGGGGAAAGAGAATAAATAAATCAAATAGATTTTTAAGAGGGAAGAAGAAAAAGAATACGATACATAAATATATTATTAAAAATTGTTACCTTGCATGGAGGAAAAGAGGATAAATAAATCAATTTTATTTTTAAGAGAGAGAGAAAAAATATTATAGATAAATATATTTTATAAAAATGGTTAACTTGCATGGCAAAAGAGTAAAAACAAAATTAAATAAATTTTAAGAGATAAGGTTTATAAATCAAATAGATTTAGAAAATCCTTATAATTAAATTTATATGAAGATTTAAATTTTATACTTTACATAACAAAATTTTCAAATATTTCTACATAATTAACCTTATAAATCAATGTTTTATTAAATAACTCCCCACAAAAGTTTTTAAAATAAAAACGTGAAATCAACAATTACATATTTTTCGATTAAATCCTAAAATATTAACATATTCTCAGTGCATGACATAGGTACATATACTAGTTAGTGTGTGTGTGTGTGTGTGCATGTATGCATATATGTATGTGTGTGTTATGTTAGCGTAGTTAATTTATATTGCATATGTTATTTACTTATATTT
The DNA here is from genome assembly GCA_035048595.1 of Echinosophora koreensis. Taxonomy (NCBI): domain Eukaryota; kingdom Viridiplantae; phylum Streptophyta; class Magnoliopsida; order Fabales; family Fabaceae; genus Echinosophora; species Echinosophora koreensis. The sequence goes on from JAPCYP010000114.1 coordinate 24,948, forward strand.
CTTGTATTAAAGTAATATACATTGTCAATGTAAAAAGTGTTACACTGATATCCACTGACATTTTGACATATGTGTTTTTATTTTAATAATTAAGAGAGAGAATAACAATAATACTGATTTGTTAAGATATTATTGGATGTCAGTGTAAAAATCCTTTACACTGACACTACATAGAAATTAAACTCTAATTTTTTATGCTCAAAAGTTTAGGTGAGTTGGGTCCCAAAGACTCACATTAACTAGAGATTTACTTATATATTTTAAAAATTGAGGGACCAAATTAAATATTTTAAAACAAATAAGGGACCAAAATAGTAATTTAGCCTATATTTTTATAAAGTTTGAACGTGAATTTAGTAAAAGTAGTAACATGGATTAATAATAAGAGTTTAACATATCCATAAAAATATCACCCCAACAAATTTATAATATCTATACTACTCATTTCAATTTTATGGGCAAGCAATGAGACAACCCGATGTCCCATTAAAGAGAACCATAATATATTTACTTCCTAATAGTGAAATTAGCATTAAACAGATAAACAAAGCAGCGGAGAAATATAAACTTAAATAAAACAACCATCAATATAAACAAACATCACATCGATATATATATATATATATATATATATATATATATACTGTCAAGGGAATCCTCTCAGTAGGATCCCAAATATATACAAACGGTGTAATATAACAAAAATATATCAAAAGTCTGAACAGAAGATACCTCGTTGTCACTCTACACCCAGTCTCATCTCTCAAAATAAATCAAAATCCTCACCACATACCTATATACACCTGACTGGATAGCACTGGCCTGTACTATCACATACGACTACTGCTATCCTCACTGTCACCCCTAAGTCTAGAGGGTCCCACTACTCCTCTGTTGCTACTAGAGGAACTCCTCCCGGAAGGCCTCTGAAACAGTCGGCGATAATCGAAGCTGTGCCGAGATGATAATCGGGAGGACTTAGACCCTGCCGCTCTAACATCTGGAATCTCAGGTACCTCCGGAGCAAGCATATGATCAATGCCTGGTACAACCTGATCATCCTCATGAGCTGGTGCAAGGATAGGCATTGGTGAGGGTGCGGGTGCTGGCTCTGGTGGAGGTGCCTCAACTGGTACGGGAATAGGAACTGGTACCACATCTGGTATCGGTGGCATCGGCGGTAACGGTGCAGTTGGAAATCCGATCGGGAATGGGAAAGTCTTTCCCATTCTAAAGTCCCCACAATCCTGAATGGGGCTCCATTCTCGATACCAGAAGTCACCGAAACAGGACCCGTATACACAGCAAACCGAGTGACTTGGTCCACTAGCCACCCGTGCTCGTCTATAAACTCAAGCTCAAAAGTCCCCGTTAGGGGGAACCCCGTCGGAGCCTCCATCCATGGGTGCCCCCAGTGAGCCATCAGTATGATCCGGGTCTAAGTATATCAATAAAGAAAACAAAATACAAAAGAAAGGAGAACAGGGATAGGAATACATCTAATATCAACATGGAAAGAGTTTAGCAACATCTACTCAATAACAACACACAAAACATGCATCTCCACACACACACACACACACACACACACACACACACACACACACATATATATATACAATCATCCTCGAAACATATTGTTTTCCTCTACCCTTTACCATGACGCAAATGAAATGTGTATGATAACGTGGCTGCCACCCATCCGAATATATATATCCCTCATCTGCTCAATCAGTAGCGATGCGTCCCCAAAAGCCGGTGCACATTCTCATCCGCGGTGAGAATGCCCATGCAAAGCAATGGCACTATAGTCGCACATCTCCCGCCGGTGCACACCCTGGTTCTCTCGCGAGGGTGCTCATGCAACGCAATGAAGCTATAGTGGCAACCCCAATAATAAAATGGGACTGTCCCGCCATAACCCTGAATCTCGGGAATACACCTCATGCATATGAATAATATCATCAACAATCTCTCGGGTCATCCCCTAGTGCCTTAACCTCTCATCACTCTCGCATAGATAACCTCAACAATCATATATCATCAATCACATCATAATACCAGAATAATTATCTCGTTTAGACACCTCTGAAAACACATGTCATGTACCCCCACATACATTACCATAATTCATCATGTATCATTACTTAGAAATCTCTAAGCACAATATAATCACCCATCATATTGTAACAGCCTGATTTTTAATTACGCTGTTTAACCGGTTAAAATATAATTAATTATATTTTAATCTGAGAGTTAGAAAATGATTTTTAATAAAATAAAATCATATTCATAGTCTCTCTTATGGTAGAAGGTTACGGTAAAAATTTGGGTTGAAAATTCAGACGGAGCCCGGTCTGCGTTTTTTTTCTGACAGTATAATTTTATACCGGCAGAAAACCCTAATTTGACCCGAAACTGAAATTTGTAGATTTTTTATATTTTGTCCGTGAGGAATCCTACTTTCCAAATTTCTGATCAGAAATAAAAAATTAGGTGTATTCGGACGAATTTTGGCGAAAGTTCGAACGAAAAACAGTCGGTGTTTTCACTGACAGTAAGATTTTAATGATCAAAAACCTAATTTTGACTCGTGAACGAAATAGATTATAATTAAATCATATTTCCGACGAGTCTGGTTAGTTTGAAAATTTTCGATCGAAAAACAGACAGAAACCCTAATCGGGAAACCGACGGAGTCGAAAACGGAACTGCAGAGACCCTCAAGAGATCGGGACAATGAGTCACACATGATGACTCATGGAGGATGAGTCACCAAGCATTTATGAGCATTAAATGCTAGTAATCATGACTTTTAGGTAAAATGACCAAAATACCCCAAGCTTTCGCGGTTAGTAACAAGATACATCTACGCACTCTTAACCACTCATTTTACGTGATTGTAAACCTTCTACATATCCTAAATTTCGTGCATATATATATATATATTAAACCATACCTATTTCATTTTGCTTTCGTTTCATCATTTTCCTCTCAAAAACCGAAATCGGGTAAATGATGGAGCTGCGTACGGAATTTCTGGGAACCGCTAACGGATAGGATCAGTGACTCATTGGTGAGTCACTATGTGTGGCCCAAAATCAGCCACACCTCCATCAATTGTGAGCCACATATTGTTAACCATGATTAGCCAAAATAACCTTAGTTAAGTTAACTAGTAACTATGGTTACTCTTATATTAATTAAATAATCACAAAACCCATTAATCTAAAAGATAACAAACCAAACAATGCCTTAAATCTACCCTATATATAGCCCCAAAACCGTGGCCTCCTCACCAATTCACCCACCTTCTTCATTTTTTCTCATTCTTCACTTTTCTTCATTCTTGTTCTTCATTCCTTCAAGTGTTCTTCATTTCTTCAAGAACACCAAGAACACCAAGAACATCCTTCATTCTTGTTCTTCATTTCTTCAAGTGTTCTTCATTTCACCAAGAACACTTTCACTCTTGTTCTTCATTTCTCTAAGAACACCAAGAACACCATATTGGAGTTGTCAAGAACTCCATCAATTCCTTTCATTTCTTCAAGCTTCAAGAGGTAAAACCTCTTCTCCTTAATCATCTAAGTCTTTTCCTTCATTTATTTTGTAAGATCAAGCCATGATCATCAAGTTTTCATAAATTTCCATTCCTAGATCTAGAACTTCAAATAAATCTAGAAAATTGTAGAAAAATCATAAAAATGTGAAACCAATTTCTATGATCTAGTTATGATCCCTACTTTTATTATCCAAGAGTATGTAATCAAAAACATTTTCCTTCCCTATTTTCTTGTTAAGGCCAAAACTAGGGATAAAGGAAGTTTTGTTCAATTAAGTCATGATTTATGTCAACTATCAAAAGTATGTAGGTTCTAAATCCAAGAACTTGAATTAAAAGAAGTTTTCTAACCTATTTTTATATTTGAGGCCGAAACCCTACCCTAAGTGGTTGGATGATTTTGATTCCATATTTTCAACTTATAGCAATTTATCTATGCTAGCTAATACCTTAGGTTCTAGCATACAAAAGATTAGGATGAGAAAATGATCCTAGCCCTAATTTGAATTGAATGGCCGAACCTAGCTATTCTAGGATTAAGGGTGATTTTGTTAATTAATTATAGTTATGTTGTTTGGTTCAAGGTGAAACTATTAAGTTGTGGTGTGATAGCGAGGAACGTCGAGTTCGGGATCTCGGTGCTAACTCAGGTGGGGGAAAGAACCAATCTACCGTAGGAAACGATAAGTAGTATATTCTATAATAATTGTGTAGGGCGACCTAAACCCTTCTAGTAGTTGAGTAATCGACAAGACCAAAATCACATTGGAAACCTTTTCTGTAAAACCAATGGTGATTTGGGGATTGTAGGTTTATCGACGTTAGGAGGATTTTATCTTATCTGAGGTTGATTGAATTTATTATTATTATTGAATTGCTTATGTGATATTTTGTGGTATTTGAATATTTATGATTGCCTGTGTTATGCATGATCTGCCTGGTTTTAATATTTGTGCTTAGTGGATTTAAGCGAGGATATATGTTGTTCGGAAGATTTGGTTTGGGTGAGAAAGTATCGCTGAATTAGAAGTGCCTAGCTTAAATTGATTATTTTAAAGATGAAAGGTGTCATAGAATGTGAGTCAAGGCTAGGATGGAAGCATAAGGCACTAGGCTGTTATTGATGAAATTCAGTGAGGTTCATAAGTTGTATTGTGTTTATAACCATATGTTTGATACATACGAGGTCCGAAGTTCTTGTGGGACCGTCCAATGATAGATTTAATTAGTGCAACTATAGTGTGAATGCTTTGCTTGAGCACCCTCGAGAGAGAGAACCAGGGTGTGCACCGACTGTACCGTGCAGCTATAGCGTCATTGTTATACATGAGCATTCTTACCATGGATCGGAGGAGGTTGTGCACCGACTGTACCGTGCAGCTATAGTGTCATTGCTATGCATGAGCACCCTTGATCCAGGGTGTGCACCGACTGTGCTGTGCAGCTATAGTGTCATTGCTTTGCATGAGCATTCTCACCATGAATAAGGGTGTGCACCGGTTTTGGGGACGCGTCACTTGGACGACTGACTAACATCCCTAACGAATATAGGGAATTAGTGGCCACGTCATCATAAAGGTTTAGTTGCGTGAGGTTGAGGGTAGAGGATGATATCTTAATTTCGAGGATGATTTGCTAGTTATATATGTTGATTGTCTGTGACTTTTATTATGTTATATACTATGACTCCTTTCCGCTTTTATGATGATAGATATGTTTCTTATCCCCTATATCTTTCGGTGTGTTGTATTCTGTCTTTTAATGGGATTGTACAAGAAGACCCTGTAGCTGAGCTGAATGAGGAGGAGTTGGATGGAACTCCTTACGAACCGGAGGTCGGAGGACGAGTTGTGATCCATGGCGATTAGGGTCTAGTCAGTCATGGCCAGTGCGTCTCGTGAGACGTTTTTATATGTTTCCGCTAAGTATAATTCTTGTTTAAGTATATGCCTGTGAGGGATCCTATGGAAAGGATACCCTCAACAGTGTTTTGGTAATGTAATAACTAACCAGGTGTGTATTTATATATTAAAATGTTGATGTGTTTAATTTGCAGAAGTTATATGATATTTAAATAATTTTTAATTTTTACGTATTTTTCACGCTAAGCGCGCGATTAAGAAATGATTTAAGAAAGAATTAATCTAATAAAACACCGGGGCACAGCGGGGTGTCTCACATATCATCATTTCCAAGCTTCTCAATATATATATATATATATATATATATATACAACCCAAAAATAAAATAAACACAATTAATCCAGTCAGTTCATCATACTTCACATAGCATACCATGAACAGTCAAATAGACAAACCATGCAACCTCGAATAATATATTTTTAACCTAACGGTGATAAACCTACAATTTCAATATCATCATTGGTATCACTAAGTAGTCTCCAATGTGATATTAATATTATCCGTTACTCGCTCCTTTGTAGGGTTTAGTCGCCCTACGCCATTATTGAAATAAGTGCCACTTAGCCGTTTCCGACGTTAGATGGCTTCTTTCCCCTCCCTGAGATGTCATACGATAACTTGAACGTAACGAAACGAACCCTCCTCAACTCCTCTCAATTCTGCCACACACAATCCAAGGGTCCCCGGGCCTCCGAAAATTCACCTAAACACCACATTATGAAGCGTACGTTACAGGGAAACCTAATATGAAGTCGGAATTGGAAATCGATAACCGAAATGAAAGATAAGCAGAATATCGTCACCGATGGCATTTTGACATAAAAAGAGTTGGGATTACCTTCACTAGAGAAGAAAAGGGAGATATGATAGTGAAGACGTCGTAGCCACGAACACAACGACGTACTCAGAAACACGTCGGGACGATCGGTCGAGCCGGAAACTGGACCCGAGGTTCACTCTCTCTCTGAATCTCCTCCTCTATCTCTCACTAACTCTCTGCTCTTTGCTTTCTGTTTTAACTAAGGGTGAAGTGAACTTTAGTTCACTTAAGCCCTTTTTATTTTTCACCATCAGCATGCTCACGCTTGAGCGTGGAAACAGCCACGCTTGAGTGTGCTCATGCTTGAGCGCTGGATCCTCCACGCTCGAGCGTTGGAGGTAGGTAGCTCCACCGCGCATGCAACTAATCGGATTGTGCCACATGGGTCAGCTGGTGCCACGTGGAGTCAACGCCAGAGATGGTCTGGTTGACCTCCACGCTTGAGCATGGAGTAGGTCACGCTTGAGCGTTGACCAGGAAACCCACTTTCACGTTTTGTCGCGTTCTGAGTCTGTTAGATGTCCGATTTCACTCCGGTTGGTTGCGTACTTTCCATGCAAAGGTTCCTAGACCTTAATCAACATATTATTCCTCTAATCCAAGTATGAAACCTCATCATTATACGTAAAACAAAATAATAAAAGCACGGCTATTACAAGCAACTACACTAAAGAATGGTGAATTGGGTGATATTAGAAATTTAAAACTTTAAAAATATCAAAACATAAGTCAAATTTTTTTTTTAAATAAAGAGAGTATAGACAATTAAGAGAAGCTAATTTAAAAACCACCTAACTCAATTAATAAAATATTTTTGGCCAATTTGGAAAGAAGGACGATAAAGTGATTTACTCGTCTGATGGGCAATGATTCATTCAACTAGTCAGGAAAAACCTAGAGGATAAAAATATTTGAAAACAACTTAGAACACAAACCTTATTATCATTTAGGAAACTTGTTGAAATATAGAAAACAACATAGATAAAGAGATAATAGTAGAGACAAATAAACAACAAGATTTATCCTAATTCACTCATAAAAACCAAGAGCTACATCCCGTCCCTAACAACAACTGAGATTTCTTTCATTATCATATCAGATAATTACAATGAATATTCTTTGCACACCTAGACTCTCCAGGCTCATTGAGTATTGTTCTTAACCAGTCTCTCCAGACTATTGCGACTATTCTTTTTACCTAGCCTCTTTAGGCTCAATGAGTATATTATTCTTAATCGAATGAGACTGTTGCAAGTACTCTTTTTATCTAGTCTCTCTAAGCTCATTGAGTTTTGATGAAGGTTACATAGAGAAAATCTCACAACACTCATAGAGTGCTTTTACATTAAAGTACAGAGAAGAGTTCTTCCTACACTCACAAGAGTGGATATATTTTTAAATACACGGAACTAAAAGAAATCTTTCGTAACACTCGCTTGAGTAAACATTGAATGATTACATTGAGAAGGAATTCTGTTGAGATGAAAATAGTGATGCTATCATTTTTCATCAACTGTAGCAACACCAGCATGAGCAACCATTTCTTCTTCATTTTTGGTCTTTCTTATGTAGGCTTACTCAAGTATAGTCGTTGAAGTTTATGACCAATATTATTGTTGCAGAAATCCTCTTTTTGTTGACCACTCTTTAGATAAAGTGCCTTTTCTTTTATAGCTAGTCCTTTTGCAGCGTAGTAAGACATTTCTTCTTTTTCTTTTCTTCCAAATTAAAATTCAACTATATATGGTTTTTTTTAAGCTATTCTGACACAGCTTCACACCCTTTTTGACTTTTGTACTTTTGTGATAATATAATACTATATAGCTGTAAAACTTTTGTAGAAAAGGAACTTCAATACGTAACACTTTTCTTTCATTGCATGTCAATATATCTTTAATTGTTAATACCTCCCACTTTTCCAGATTTATATATAACAAATTAAGCATGGTCTTACACGAGGGCGCTTGGTTGGCTTCATTAGATGCTTCTTAGATGAGCTTATGAGATGCTTAGCTAGTATTCATTCGTGTTGGTGTGAGCCCTAGAGGCCAATCTATTTTGAATAGATCATCATTTGTATCATGAATTTGATCATATATTTGATATATGAACAAGGCATTCATTTATTATGTTATTAGTTTATAGCATAATAAAGTCCTTAGAAAATGCAGGTAATTCAATGAGATATTAAGTACGTGACTTAGTCGTGAGATCTCATTGAATAATAGAACGTTATTCTTAAATATCCGTAGTCGAGTATTATTGTTAATTAGAACGAAAATAATACATAGAGACTATTGTGTGAGTAGACTGATGACCACATCTCACGGGTCATGGATATGTGATATCAAGTTGGCACACATGTATAAATATTAGGAGTAATATTTATACCGGATGACCCACTATGAGAATACTTCATAATAGTTATGTAAGTGTCATAAGTATTCTAATGGTGACCATAGTGAAGTAGTCCTTCGACTTGAAGTCACTACGATTCCTACATGAGGAGTTATACGGTTTAATGCTATCAAATGTCACACTTAACAGGGTGATCATAAAGGTAGTTATTGGGTCTGCAATAAATCATGTTGAGGGGTGTGAGTGATGTAGACAGGATCCGTCCCTCCTACATAACAGGGGTAATGTCTTGGGCCTCTCGATAGAGTGAGACGTGAAATATGCGTGGCCACGCGGAAGTGGGCCAACATGTGATATTGGGCCCGTTTGTGATTGCACAATTGAACATAACAAGGATGACACTTTTATCCCTTGTGTTCAATTAAGACATATGGACGAAAGAATATTTACGGCATGGTAAATTTTGATCGCGGTATGGGTAAAATTAGATCATCGATAATCTCGCTAATTGGATAGTAATGATGCATTGCTAGATGCTGCTCATTATTTGTAATATTTAATATTATAGTTAATATTTGATATTATTATAATTTTGAATATTATTGATAACTTAGTGGGAGCCTATAGAGTCACAGGCATAGAGAAAATGCAGAGCAATTATATTATTAAATATGATTTAATTAATATAAGGATAATTGGGCTTGTAGTGTACAAAGCCCAATAGGGTAAGCAATTAGGTCAATGGGAGCTGTTAGCTTATAAATAGGCTAGTGCTCTCCTCTCTAAACTAGACCTGCTAACTATGCCTCCCCATAGCCGTCAGCTAGCACAAGACGCATAGCTCCGACGCTCATTTGCTTCTGTGGACTGAGTAGAGGTGTTGCCCCTTCGTGGCACTAGTGATCGAAAAGTAAAGCACGCTTCAAGAGATAAACGCTATTGCCCTTTGTGATTCATGTTTGTAATGCGTGATCCATGAGGATGGTTTTCTTCCGCCTTGAGATTTGATTTTTAAAAGAGGATAATCTCATGAAATCCCAACAATTAGATGCTTGCTCCTTTAGCTTCTATCCTTTGTCATCTATCGTATAATGCATTTTTAATCTTCTTAAAGGTCAATTTAGGCTTTGAGGTCTCATGAAAGTTGTAGCCCTGGATGTTAGCTTTCGTTTGACATTGGTTTCATCCAATCTGGACATGTACAATTGTATGGCCGTCAGACGCCTACAAAGGTTTTTTGACAAGAACAACATCATGTCGCCAACTTACGGATACAATTTGACAACAATATAGATCGATTTAGGTCTCAAGCTCTTCATGAAAGTTATACATATTATTAATATAATCTTCATTTGGGCATCTACAATTCCAGACAAAGTGTAAGAGTGTAAGGAGAAGATATTGGATGGATCAAAACTTGGGTTTTTTACTTGTCATTTCCTACATGTTGCTTTTGTAATGGTTTGAATTTAAAATATTTCTTGAAAAGGTTGGTTTCGATATAACATGTAGGATATTTTAACAATATTTCACGTACAAAACAAAGGTGTATTTGATTGATTAAATGTGTCAAAACTTTGACTATACAATTTGTATTTATAGCCTTATTTTACCTAGTTAACCTATACTAAAATAGTCTACCACTTACTGACCCATCAATCCACGTTTTAACATGTAAGATCATGGCTAACAACAATAACATAGGTAACTGTCCCATCAGATAAGTTATGAACCAAAATTGTCTGTTTCGACTAACTAACTAACTTCTATTAACTGATCAGGTTCTTCATATCTCTATTTTTAAGGGAGTGACTCTTTATACAACTCCTCGACCTGGTCAATCGCGTTCTGCTTTTGATTCTACCTTTTGTCTTCCCTTTTTGTAACTTTCTCTTTAAAGAGCTTACCACGTTCATCCCAAAAGCATAGCTAAGCGGTTAAGTGGATAAAAACATAATTGATTTGGCCAGATTCACTCATGAAGGTTTTTCTCCCCCAAAAGTTAATATTTCTCCAAACCTAATAAAACCTTATGATAATTTTTGTTAGTGAATGATAATCACTATAACATATTTTAAATATTTTATAATTATTATTTCTAATTATTTTATTACATTAAAATAATTTTTGCAATTATATTTAGGGAAACACACACTTTAGTGTTTAGGGTTATCAACTCCAATAAATTAATCAATATGTAGTTGGTCTGAGTGATAATGAGCTCGAGCGCCTTAAGCAAGTTGTCAGAGATTTAATCATAACTTTTGGTGTACCGGAAAAAAAAAAAAAAAAAAAAACTTAGATGAAAGATGTGAACAATCAATATTATTTCAAGCAAATATTGGTCTTTGCAATTGTGCGGGAGATTCGGAAACCAAAAACTCCAGTAAATTGAACCATCCCATTTATGAACTCATGAGGGGGTAAAAGGTTGAACAGTAGTGAGCTTTGTTCCCCTGCCTCTGCCACCATTGCGCCCCATGAATACTCCGATAAAAGAATGATACAAGTGCAAAAAGTGGTTATGCACAAGCTCAACTCAAAAGTCATTGCATTTCCTCACAACCCATGCAATCCTTTTAAGCTTATACCGTTTTTTCATTGTATCCACATCAGCATTGCCGGTTCTGATCATTGTTCTACGTACCATTCCAATAAGCTACTTAACGAATTATCAAAATCTGGTCGAATCGACGATGCCCGAAAACTGTTTGATAAGATGCCTGTAAGGGATGAATATACGTGGAACACCATGATATCTGGTTATGCCAGTTTGGGGAGATTGGTTGAGGCAAGAGAGCTTTTTGATGGGTTCTCATGTAGAAGTTCTGTAACATGGTCGTCCCTCATATCCGGGTATTGTCGATATGGGCGTGAAAATGAAGCTTTTGATTGTTTTAGGTGGATGAGGTTGGAGGGTCATAAACCAAGCCAGTACACTTTAGGAAGTTTTCTGAGGGTGTGTTCAGCATTGGGTTTGATCCAAAATGGGGAATTGATTCATGGGTATGTGGTAAAGAATGGATTTGAATCTAATGTATATGTTGTCAATGGCCTTGTTGACATGTATGCCAAGTGCAAGCACATTTCAGAAGCTGAGTTACTCTTCAAAGAGTTGGCATATGATAAGGGAAATCATGTCCTTTGGACTGCTATGGTTTCTGGTTATGCTCATAATGGTGATTATCATAGGGCAATTGAGTTTTTTCATTACATGCACATAGAAGATGTTGAGTGGGCCAATCAGTTTACTTTGCCAAGCGTATTGAGAGCATGTTCTGCAGTTTCAGCTCATTGTTTTGGAGAACAGGTGCATGGTTGCATTGTACGGAGTGGTTTGGGAGGTAATGTATATGTTCAAAGTGCATTGGTTGATATGTATGCAAAATGTGGAGATTTTAACAGTGCAAAAAGGGTACTGGAAACAATGAAGGAGGATGATGTTTTCTCATGGAACTCCATGATAGTTGGGTGTGTAAGACACGGATTTGAAGACGAAGCTCTACTCCTGTTTAAAAATATGCATGCAAGAAAAATGAAGATTGATGATTATACTTTCCCATCTGTCCTGAACTGTTGCATAGTAGGTAGTACAGATGCGAAATCTGTTCACTGTTTGATAATCAAGACTGCGTTTGAGAGTTATAAAGCTGTTAGCAATGCTCTTGTTGATATGTATGCCAAAACTGGGGACTTGAATTGTGCATATGCAGTGTTTGAAAAGATGATGGAGAAGGATGTCATCTCATGGACCTCCCTTGTCACAGGTTATGCACAAAATGGCTCCCATGAAGAATCCCTCAAGATTTTCTGTGACATGAGGATTGTAGGGGTAAGGCCAGACCAATTTATTGTTGCAAGTATTCTGAGTGCCTGTGCAGAACTGACTCTACTAGAATTTGGAAAACAAGTACATTCAGAATTTATTAAATTGGGCCTTAGGTCATCACTATCAGTAGAAAATTCTCTTGTAGCCATGTATGCAAAATGTGGATGCCTGGATGATGCTGATACCATTTTTGTTTCAATGCAAGTTCGGGATGTAATTACTTGGACAGCTCTTATTGTTGGTTATGCACAGAATGGCAAGGGAAAAGACTCATTAAGATTTTATGATGCTATGGTTTCAAGTGGCACAAAACCAGATTTTGTCACGTTTATAGGATTACTATTTGCATGTAGCCATGCTGGTCTTGTGGATGATGGTCGCATATATTTTCAACAAATGAGTAAGGTTTATGGAATAGAACCTGGCCCTGATCACTATGCCTGCATGATTGATCTTTTCGGACGCTCAGGAAAGCTCGATGAGGCAAAAGAATTACTAAATCAAATGAATGTGAAACCAGATGCAACTGTATGGAAAGCACTCCTTGGTGCATGTAGAGTGCATGGAAACTTAGAATTAGGAGAGAGGGCAGCTAAAAATCTCTTTGTATTGGAACCCATGAATGGAATGCCTTATGTTATGTTGTCTAACATGTATTTTGCAGCTGGTAAATGGGATGCTGCTGCGAAAATTCGAAAGTTGATGAGATCAAAAGGAATAATTAAGGAGCCTGGATGCAGCTGGATTGAGATAAACAGCAGAGTGCATACCTTCATTTCTGAAGATAGAGAGCATCCAAGGGCAGCTGAGATTTATTCAAAGGTTGATGAAATTATATTAAGAATTAAGGAGGCTGGTTATGTGCCAGATATGAACTTTTCTTTGCATGACACAGGTAGAGAGGAAAAGGAGGCTGGTCTTGCTTATCACAGCGAGAAACTGGCTGTTGCTTTTGGATTACTTGCTTCTCCACAATCTGCACCAATTCGGATATTTAAGAATCTCCGAGTTTGTGGAGATTGCCATTCTGCTATGAAATATATAACGAAAGCTTTGAATCGTCATATCATATTGAGGGATTCAAATTGTTTTCATCATTTTAAAGAAGGAGAATGTTCTTGTGGGGATTATTGGTAGGATTTTTTTATATCTTCATACTAGTTCCTCATCCTGTGTCAAGGGAAACTGTTACATGTGACAAACTTCAAGCTTCTAGGGCTTTGTTGTACAAAATTAGCTTTGCTTCTGTTTTACTAGATCCAATTCTTTCTTCATTCCTGGATTTTTTTATTTATAATCTCCAAATATTCTAATAGCCGTTGGAAACAAGTTGAACAACTAGAAACTCTCTTAAAATTTGAACGTTCTGACTTGTATCAAGTGTTAACAGTTGTTGACTTGTTTCTTATGCAAAAGTTGATCTCGAATTAATAAAAGTAGCATCGCAACTTGCTTTTGACAGAGATCCTTTCTTCTTTTGCATTTGTGTGTTGCAAAGTATAATAAAGTCTCGTTTTTTCTTCTTCCTTTTTCTATTCTGGTGCGTTTCCCAAGAGTTCTTCTTTTCACTATTGACTTGCGCTCCAGGTGGTGGAAGAGGTTCTTTCATTAGAGAAAGTTTGTAATGATAGGAGATCAAATCTAGTTTAGTTTAGACTTGAAACCAACTGATAAGAAGATGGCAGTCACTAAGATTCCCACTTCAATGTCCAAGTTAAAGATTGGACCACAAAAATAAATTTAAGATTGAGGACCTAAATCAGGCAGACGAAGATACAGGGGGCTAAAAATGTTATTAAGCCTAAAACAAATTTCATCATAATTCACCTTACTTGTAAGCCTATGGAAACCTGGTTACTGTGTTAAATGCGCATGAGTGAAAGCATGCATATTTCCTTATTGCCTATAGTTATGGTGTCCTACTGGTTTTACCAATAAATGTACACATACTTCTGTAGCAAACTCAAATATATATTTATGTATGAGTGTATAATGCCCTACTTGGATCTGTGGTGGTTATGGTGGCAACCCCTTTGAAATCACAAGTCCCATAAAATTTAGCCATCTTCTGATAATATGCATTGAAAGCATACGTAGCATGTGCAACTACATTACCTGGTTCACTACATTACAGCAAAGGTGAGCAATCCACCTTCCCTGGTACACAAGTCCAATCAAGTGCTGCCTGTAGCATCTTAGGGTCAGCATTACTCTGTGACACAAAACGTTTGGTTTGTTGGATCATTTGCAAATACAGTACTGGCACCAGTCAAGTGTATGGTTCTCCATTAGTATAACAGTTCTTTGCAGAGTCCGGACCTGACCTCAGATCTTCATTATAAAGCTTATAAATATAAGTACAAACTGCAATTCCAGGATGTTTAGGGGTCCCTGTATTGTTAAGGACATGTCTGATCAAGTTACTGTTGAGTATTAGCATTATCAACAGTTGCTTCTGGCTCAGATGAGTCACCTTTGGAGGGCCATCCTGACTCAGTCACCAGAATAGGGATATTGGTTAAGTTCAAATCAGACATTGCAAAATAAGCAGCATTAACAACTGCATCAAAAACATTAGTATAATGCAAAGAGAGTGTTGGCATCAACAGCTTCCTTATTTGGAGGTAGGGGGAGGAATAAAGCATAATCCAGGGGGACTACACCATTGGACAGTATGTAATCATAATATGGGTTGAGCATAAGATGTGAACCTGTTGATTGCAAAAATTTAAGCAAGGGAATCTGTGACTGAATTCCAAGTACGAATTACGATTGAAAAATGCTTGGGAAGGTGGGAGAGAGTCAAGGATAAGGGAGTAAATAGCCAATTTGGTCCCTGAAATTGTGAACTAGTATCAACTTGGTCCTTGAAATTATCAAAATTCCAAAAGGGTCCCTGGATGATAAATTAGTATCAAGTTGGTCCCTTATTTTACTTACTTAATATCAATTAAGTCCCTGACACTATAAACTTAATATCAACTTAGTCCATATGATTTTTAACGGAGGGACTAAGTTGATCACCGTTTTATAATTTCAGGGATTAATTTGGAATTTTGATAATTTCAGGGACCAGATTGATACTACTTCACAATTTCAGGGACCAAATTGGGTATTTACTTCAAGGATTATAGAAGAAGAGTGTGGACTGGAGACTTTGATTTGCTGATCGAGATTAGCAGCCACAAGAGCTGAATTGTTGAGATGGCTTGAATTTCTTAATGGGCCGCCTCCATCTCTAACCTGACCCAGCATTTTTTGGATTAGAAAATAAAGGAGCAAAATGGGAGGACTGTGGTTTATTATATAAGTTGACGATTGTATCTCTTGTACGTGGCAAATGGATGGATCAGATGGATTTTGATTTGGATTACAATGGATCGGACCAAAATAATCTATCAATCCATTTCGATCCATTAAAAATATATTAAAAAAATTCAATCCATCCATGATTCGTTTAATAAAAAACCATCCAACTCATCTATTAGTCATTTTTATATGGATGGATATCCAACCCATCCATTTAAAAATATTTTTTACACCAAAATTTTATTTTAACAATTTTTACATACTAAATATTTTATCTACTCTATTAAAAAAATATTAAATATTTTTTCTTTCTCTAGAATTTTTAGGACATTAATTAAATACATGAATTTTAGACTAAGCCACCTTAAGAAGAAATTAGCAAATTTTAGGCTCACTAACAGCATAGTACGTCAACTAGTAGTAGTAATCTCTCATTCAAGCAAATATAAAAGGTAGAATTTTTTAAAAAAATGAATAGAAAAAAAGGAAAGAAATGGAGGAAATATTTGAAGTTACAGATCTAACGTGGTTGAGTTTGCTTTATAAAATATGGGAAATAATGAGAATATGTTGACCATGACCGAAATCATTAATACATTCATAATAAATCAAAGAAACACAAACAACTTTATATATGAAGATCTTAGTTTGACCCATGGGCCAAATCTCCTATGCTCTTTGAACCGAAACTTTAGGGAACTAAACAAAACTGTTGGTAGGAACTAGGAAGAAAGAAGAAAGGAATACCTTGGGTTGTGATTCGTGAAAACCGTTTCAGTTTGGACAAAAAAAAAATTTGAATGGATCATAAATGATCCATTTCCTTTTTTTTTTTAATCCAATGGATTAAAAAATAAATCGGATGGATCATTAACCACCATTAATAAAACCCATCCAATCCATTTAGTATTTTTTATTATTATTGGATGGATTGGATGAATTTTACTGTGGATGGACCGGATGGACAATTGGTCCGCGGATCCTTTTGCTAGGCCTGCTTGTTCTCCATTGTTGAATAAGAAAAATTCTCTGACTGCTGTAGATGTATGTCACATTGCCCGAAACACATTAAACTCTTATGTGTTTCTTTTTCTTCTCTTGTGTCTATTTATTCTGCATTTTTCGTTTTTTTTTTGCTCTGCTGTCATAACATAGTTGAATGAATGGATTTTAGGGTTTGTTTGGTGGTCATGATAAAAGAGATAGGATATGATAAACTATCATATCCTGTTTGAAGCTATTGTTTGGTGAGCCAGCAGGATAGGATAAATCAGTCGTGTCACCTATCATATCCTGTTCATCTAGTTAAAATTATATCCTAAAGGGAAGGCTAGGTTAGAACTCAACATGATATGATAAGGTGATTTAAAGTATAATAAAATATAAAAATATTTCATATATAAAATAATTAAAGTATAATAAAATATAACATGGTTACAAAAAAAAAAAGGCTATAATAAAATATAAATATTTAAAAAAATAAAAATTATTAAATTTAAAATTATTTTTATAATTTAACTATATGTAAAGCAAAAACTAAAAATAAATATTTAAAATTATAAAAAATTAATTTAAGTTAAACAATATTTAAATTTTTTTTAAAATTATATGTAATTTTATTACAAGGATAATTTTGTCTTTTTTATATAATTTAAAAAAATTAAAAATATAAAAAAAAATTAAAATCTAATAAAATATGAAAACATTTAGAATAAAAAGGAAAATTTTAAAATTCATACTAAAATTATAATGTTATCCAGTTGGTTATCCGGTGGACACCAAATGTCGGATAGGATAACAGTTTATCCTGCTTATATCCTATCCTACTCTTATCTTGCTCTCTTATCCTATCGGCCTCTATCATATCCTGACCACCACACGAGCCCTTAAAGCATAGACTAGAACCGGGGCTGCATTTGGGAGGCAGTCAGGACTTCAGTTCCAACAACTATGGCTGTAATGTTGGTAGCAGGCACATGGGCTATGGCATTTCTAGAAACCTAGTTTACTACAGTGGCATTGGACTGACCAATGCCAAGTAGCTGGTCATTAGGAACAGAAACAATTACACGGCTTGGTCAGCATCATAGAGTCTGACATGTTAGATACTTTGAGCCTTACGAAGGGCCGCAATCTCTTTTGGACTTAGCATGTCTGAGACATCTGGACCAATGTTGACACCAATAAAAGCATCTGCAGGACAAAAAAACCCAAAAATGGAGGACTCTCATTTTAACAAAAGAGATTCAAAATGGCCATATGATACTGGTCATAACAGTGAATAAGAGATAAAAGAAAAAGTGAGAATTCAGAAACATCCACAAGAGAAAGACAAAGGATGAACAATGAATACTTATATAGGTGACAACAAATCCAAACATGTAAAAGGGTATAAATCTTCAATCTCAATGCAAGGCACATCAAGGAAATCAGTTAAATGCACTAAATTTTCAGCTAAAGGATACTAAAACAAACCATCAGAATCATAATAGAAGGACTATTGGGATATTGAGCAGAGAGGTGAATAGAAAATTAAATTTTGATATTATGTATCTACGTGACATTGAGCACCACCCAGACCCGACCCACGCATCACATGGACCTGGCCCCCGCACCACATGGACCTGGCCCCCGGACCCCCGCGCATCGGACCCAGCCCTCGGACTGCCCGGGTCCGGTCCCCGCACCACCCGGACACGACCTCTGCACCACCCAGGTTGGACCCCGGCCCCCTCACCACCCGAACCACATGGGGCCGGCCCTCGTACCCCTCGGGCCCCGGCTCACTGGTCCCGGCCCTCGGACCACTTGCGCAAACCCCCGGACACCGCACCACCCGGCCTCACCTGGCGTACTGGACCCGACCCCCGGATCATCGTCGCCGGCATGCAGACAACCCAGCCCCCGCCCCCGGCCACCGTACCTCCCGTCCCCCGTACCCGCACCACCCGGTGCACCAGACCCGACCCCCGAACCACCATCGCCGGCCTGCGGATCACCTAGCCCTGGCCCCCCGCACCACCCGTCCTCGGCCCCCGGACCACCGACCTAGGCCCCTGGACCACCGGACCCGGCTCCCGAACCAGTTACTTTATCCAAATAAGGAATTTTACAAATGAAAGGAATTCATTTACTTTATCTAAACAAGAAATTTTGTAAATGAAGGGAATTCAATTATTTCAATTACTTTATACAAATTTTGCAAATGAAGGGAATTCAAATCAAGCAATCAAATTTCGTAGAATTTCAAATCCCTTGGATTTTTCAATTCCCTCATCCAAATGCACCCTTAGAGTGTGTTTAGATGGAGCATTTCGAGAGGGTAAAGTATTTTAAGAGGGTAATTAAAATGCTTCAATCTAAAATACTTTGTTTGGGTATTAAATATGAAGGATTTTAGAAATCAATAGATTTTATGGGGGTATTTGGTTTAAGGTAAATTTGAGGAATTTGAAATACCACCAAAAGAGGTGGTATTTTGAAATTATCTCTCCTTACTCATGTGCCACCCACCACCGACGGAGGCTGTAACATCCCGATTTTTCGGCTTTCTAATATCGGTAATAATTATATAAATGATTATATTTTTATCCGAGATTTAGAAAATGACTTTGGATAAACTAAGGTCATTTCCCTGTCATACTTATTTTTATAAGGTTACAGGGAAGTTTTGGAATGAAAATTCAGACGGAGACCGGTCTGCGTTTTCACTGACAGTAAGATTTTACTGATCAGAAAACCTAATTTTGACCCGAGAACGAAATAAATAGATTTTATTCTCATTTCCAACAATTATGGTTATTTTGAAATATTTCACTAAAAAGTGAAATATTATATTTTATCCGGGCGTCGTCTTTAATCGGGGAAGTAACGGAGCAGATTACGGGATTTCCGGGATCCGCTAACGGATAATATCAATGAGTCACACATGATGAGTCACCATGTGAATGCATTAATGGTGCACATGGCATCATGATGACAATTTTTATGGAAATTGCATTTTGGTCCCTAAGCTTTTCTTTAATTTCCTTTTGGTCCTTAAGTAATCTTCTAGATTGTTCTTGAATTTGGGCCATTCTTGTTCTCCAAGCCATGAAGGGTGCAGCCCAAGGCTCAAAAAGCCTTGTCATCTCCTCTATAAATAGACTTCATCATCTTCCTCATCAAGCTTTCTCCATTTTCTCTAAGTTACAAAACTCATAAGAACACCGAATTTCCACCGAAAATATGACCCTCTTCCTTTCTGAAACTCAAAACACTCTCAACATCAAAGTTGTTCCTTTTCTTCTTATCTTTCTAACAAGCTAAAGTTTGTGATTTTTGGATGAGTAGATCATGAGATATACTCACAAAACCCAACACACCCTCAAACTGTCCAGATTTTATATAAGTGTTGGTTGATCATTTTCTTCATGTCTTCAATCTTCAAGAGGTAAAAGCTCAACTCCTTGATCATCTAAGCTTTCATATTCAATTGTTTCTCATGTTTATGCCATGAATCATATTTTCCCATTCCTAGATCTAGAAACTTTGAAATTCTCTAGAAAATCATAGAAAAATCCTAAAAATGTGAAACCAATTTCTATGTTCCTATTATCATCTCTACTATCATAATCCAAGAGATTGTTACAAACAAAATTTTCCTTCCCTTGTTTCTATCCTAGGCCAAACCATGTAAAAAAATGGGTGTAGGAACTTAATTTCTTATCATGGATGTAATCATGTTAACCATGTTATGTTTTTGTTGTGTGATCTCTGGTTGGATCTTGTTTGAATTGTTTCCTTGGCGAAACAATGTGTGTTGGCACTCAAGTATGTGTGTTTTGATGAGTCTCTAATTGAGTTGGGAACTTGTGAGAACTCATGTTTAGTATATAGTAGGATGTTGAGTTTTGATGGATCTAGTTTCTAGATTCAGTCAAATCTCCACCGTTTCGGGTAAAACATCGCCTACGAAGCTAGTCGAGTTAGGTTACATGAAATGGAACTTTCGTTCATTTCTTGATAGGTTCGTTATCATCTTCATCGATGATATTTTCGTTTGTTCTAAGAGTCACGAGAAGTGTGAGGAATCTATGCGTCAAGTGTTACGGATCTAGTGCAAGAAGAGTTGTTGCGAGGTTATCTAAGTACAAGTTTGGCTCGATGAGGTGCAATTCTTAGGGCATGTTATTACAAAGGGGAACTCGTGCCCACATTCCTAAATAACCCTCACTGTATTAGACATTTGAGTGGATTATCCATTGGTCTGGATAATTTCATATGCTGTTGAAAGATTTGTTATGACTATTTCTTGAGTTATAACCCAAACGACTGCTTGATAATGGAGGTTTCTTAATGAAACTTAGTCTAATCACTTTTAATTTTGGTAAATGTGATCCACTCTGATTTTTGGTCAGACTGTTCTCCTTTTGAAAATTGTCGTTTTGTAACTTTCCTGTACAAAGAATAAATTCCCTTGGAGTTCGGAACTGTTTATCTTTGATTTTCTAATCCACTGGAAGTTCTTATGAAAGAAGGAACTTTAATTAGAGTCATGATTGTAAATATGTATTAGCTATGTATTTTTACACTCACAAACCTATTAAAGGATCTTTTATGCACAGGATATTCCTGTATTCTTTTCAGATTGATCAAATTCTTCTGTATTCTTTCTTGTGAGAGTAATATTTTGGGATTAAGAAATCCTGTCGAGTTTTGAGTCACGAAATTTTGAGGATGAAATTTTTTTAAGAGGGGTAGTATGTAACATCCCGATTTTTCGGCTTTCTAATATCGGTAATAATTATTTAAATGATTATATTTTTATCCGAGATTTAGAAAATGACTTTGGATAAACTAAGGTCATTTCCCTATCATACTTATTTTTATAAGGTTACAGGGAAGTTTTGGAATGAAAATTCAGACGGAGACCGGTCTGCGTTTTCACTGACAGTAAGATTTTACTGATCAGAAAACCTAATTTTGACCCGAGAACGAAATAAATAGATTTTATATCTCATTTCCAACAATTATGGTTATTTTGAAATATTTCACTAAAAAGTGAAATATTATATTTTATCCGGGCGTCGTCTTTAATCGGGGAAGTAACGGAGCAGATTACGGGATTTCCGGGATCCGCTAACGGATAATATCAATGAGTCACACATGATGAGTCACCATGTGAATGCATTAATGGTGCACATGGCATCATGATGACAATTTTTATGGAAATTGCATTTTGGTCCCTAAACTTTTCTTTAATTTCCTTTTGGTCCTTAAGTAATCTTCTAGATTGTTCTTGAATTTGGGCCATTCTTGTTCTCCAAGCCATGAAGGGTGCAGCCCAAGGCTCAAAAAGCCTTGTCATCTCCTCTATAAATAGACTTCATCATCTTCCTCATCAAGCTTTCTCCATTTTCTCTAAGTTACAAAACTCATAAGAACACCGAATTTCCACCGAAAATATGACCCTCTTCCTTTCTGAAACTCAAAACACTCTCAACATCAAAGTTGTTCCTTTTCTTCTTATCTTTCTAACAAGCTAAAGTTTGTGATTTTTGGATGAGTAGATCATGAGATATACTCACAAAACCCAACACACCCTCAAACTGTCCAGATTTTATATAAGTGTTGGTTGATCATTTTCTTCATGTCTTCAATCTTCAAGAGGTAAAAGCTCAACTCCTTGATCATCTAAGCTTTCATATTCAATTGTTTCTCATGTTTACGCCATGAATCATATTTTCCCATTCCTAGATCTAGAAACTTTGAAATTCTCTAGAAAATCATAGAAAAATCCTAAAAATGTGAAACCAATTTCTATGTTCCTATTATCATCTCTACTATCATAATCCAAGAGATTGTTACAAACAAAATTTTCCTTCCCTTGTTTCTAGCCTAGGCCGAACCATGTAAAAAAATGGGTGTAGGAACTTAATTTCTTATCATGGATGTAATCATGTTAATCATCTATTGAACATGTATTAATGATGAATCTATGTTCTTATGTCAAACTAAGATTCCTAGCCATAATCTAATGTCTTGGCCGAAATTAGGGTTTTGAGAAATTAAAAGTTGATGTTTTAATCTTTGTTGTTAAACAAGTGTTACAAAGACTTAAGGATTTTGGATCGTTAATCCAAGACTTAAGCAAAGTTAGAATTTTTACCACTAAACCTAGTCTAGGTCGTGACCAATTAGGAGTGATTAGGAGGATTTTAATTGTTTGATTAGTGATGGTTTGGTTGTGGTTGTTGAAGGTTGAGTGATTGTGTTGTTGTACGTGAAACCGGATCGGCGATAAAGTTCTAATCGGAAGTTAAGTTCTTCAAGAGGTAAGGGGAGAATACCTTTGGAGTTTTTTCTATAATCATGTGCTGTTTGTTGTTGTCTGTATTATTTATCTGTTGATGTTTGTTTAAGTTGTGTTATTTTTATCTGTGATGGTTTATCTGCGTATAAGTGTTTATCTGCAGTGTTCTATTCTGATGTTATGATGTATGATCTGTTTGGTAATATAGTTTTGATGATGATGTTGGATGTTGACAGTGGTCAGTGCACAACCGATTAATCAGATAAAAGCTTTAAT
Organism: Echinosophora koreensis; assembly: GCA_035048595.1. Taxonomy (NCBI): domain Eukaryota; kingdom Viridiplantae; phylum Streptophyta; class Magnoliopsida; order Fabales; family Fabaceae; genus Echinosophora; species Echinosophora koreensis. Next base: position 48,321 of record JAPCYP010000114.1, read on the forward strand.
AAGCTGCATAAAATTATATTCAATGTTTTATGGGAAATGTTGGAATATAATGTTTATGGAAAATATTTATTTGGGAAAAATAAGGAATATTAGAACATATCATTATTTTAATGATTTATCACTGTAAGAGTGAACTATGAGTCACAGTGAGGACGTAATTGTGAAATTATTTTTGTACCGCTAATTTTTACGTAAGAAATTCCGGAATATTATAAAAAGTTATTTTATGAAATTAATTTTCGAAAATAACTTAATTATGATTTTAGAAAATGATTTAAGTGGAAAAAGCTAATATTTTGCTTAAATGCCTTGAAAAAGGCTAAACGACGGCAATTTGGAAAAGTATCGACGGCAAGTATTTCTAAAGGGGCAGTACATATTTTAAACAAGTTTGAGCCTCAAGTGACTCTCCTTTCTGAAAACTAAATTTTTAGTAACCGATGATGTTATAAAGGAATTTTCAATTAGAAATGATTTTCTATAAACGAATTTTACTTAACGATATTATTCCGTCAACTTAGATAAGTTGCGGAGATTTTGTTTTGAATTGTGTTTCACAAACAAAAGACAGTGTTCACGTTGAAAAATAAACCTAATATCCGAGACGTCGTGATACCAGTGTTATATAATAAAAACACGAAGATCTTTGATCCGTGTGACGATGAGAATGTTAAGACGTTGAAAATGATGAGACGATGAGAATTTTAAGACGTTGAAGATGGTGAATAGTCGTAAGCCATTTTGAGCTTCGACAAGAATATAATGAACGAAAATAAAATGACGAGGACAAAATGTTTTACATTTGCATTTACGGCAAACGTGCCCGACGTTGTTTAACGTGAGACCTTAATGGAAAAGGTATCATGTGACGGTGTATCATTATGCTTGAATGAATAATGAGACGATGTATAAATCATTGTACTTGGATGAACAATGAGACGATGTATTATCATTGTGCTTAAATAGACAATGAGACGATGTATATGTATCATTGTGTTTAAATGGACAATGAGACGATATATATATCATTGTACTTAAATGGACAATGAGACGATGTATTATCATTGTGCTTAAATAGACAATGAGACGATGTATATGTATCATTGTGCTTTAGTTGCCAATGAGACGATGTACATATCATTGTGCTTAAATGGGCAATGAGACGATGTATTATTGTTGTGCTTAGCTAGCCAATGAGATGATGTATCGAGTTTTATCAACTCATTTTGAAGACGTTGGGATCTCCGGAGATTAGGTGTGAATGTTAGACGATGAATGTTGAAGTGTCATGCATATTTTTAAAATGACGATGATCGGGTATGAGACCCAGTGATACACTACTTGTTTAGTTATGAGAATCTTATGTTATTATGGTTATGCATGACTATGTGCTACTTGAATATGTGGTGCATGTGATTATCGTTATAAACTCATATATTGGCATCTCACCCTTACAAACACATCAGGTTTCTTCTGGTATTGCTGTTGTACATTGGTACACTAGTGCAGATGGAGCTGAGAAGTTTCCATAAGTCTTTCGGGACTTGGTTTTAGATACTTGAAGAGGTATTTTGATTGTGGGAACGGCAGCGGAGTTTTTCCGATAAATGTCTTGTAGAGTGACCAGCTTAGGAATCTTAGTTGGGTGGTGTGTCGAAATGGTCAGTAACTTTGGTGTTAAACTTTAGTCTTAGGTTTAATTTTCTGTTTTGGAAATTGAAACTTAATTATTAAAAGTTGTATGCCTTGGCGGCTTTATTCTGAATATGATTATCTCTTTGTGTGGTGATGTACAATATAAGTTTACTGTAAAGTAAAATTTTTACACCCGAATGTTCTGGCTTGAAATTAATAAATGTTCCGAAAGCAACCAGTAATTAATAATTTATTTTCTGCTTTTTGGGTAACTATGTGATGACCCCAGGTTAGGGTGTCGCAGAGGCCCCCGGACCACTGGCGCCGGTCGTCAAACCACCACCGCTGGTCCCCGAACTACCATCGCCGGCTGCCGGACCTCCGTCGGTCGCCGGACCTCTGCCGGTCACAGGACCTCCGCTGTCTCCACCCGACCTTCACCGCCTGTCACTTATGGTATACTCTATCCAAACAAATAATTTTAACAATGATGAAATTTAAATATTCTATCCAAACAAGAAAATTTCAAAAGCAAGGGAATTTAATTCAAGTAATTGAATTTCCCATAATTTAAAATTCTCTTGAATTTTCAATTCCCTCATCCAAACGCACTCTTAAAGTTTCCACTCTTAAATATTCTAGTTAGAGTCGTTTCCACGTAAGGAGAAGCATACTAATATTGGAACTGACAATCGAGAGAGATTATTTCTATAAAGTTCATTTATCTGATTCTTCATTTATCCCTTTGACGGAGAATTCTTTGTTTATCCCATTGACGGAGAACTCCCTGATTTTGAGATCCCCATGGTCTCTATGATTTTATTGGATCCGGATTCCCTACATTTGAGAATCCCTAAATTTCCCTAAAGTTAGACAAAATTCTATATAAAAAAAAAAGATTTGGAATCAAATTTGTTGGATGCAAAAAAAACAAAAAAAAATCCCTAAAATTTGCCTAAATGCAGGAACTTTAGGAAAATCCAAATTTAGAGAATCCAAATCCGATTTTATCTTATTTGGATTTTTTCCCAATAGATATGTTATTATTATTTTTTTATTTTTATTTTAGTTCGGAACCCACCCTAACTAGAGAAATGCTATCCTGACACAAAATTTTACACCTACACCGTATAGTGCCGCACAGTGCTGCACTGTGCGGCACTGTAGCGCGTTTTTTTTTTTTTTTTTTTTAAAGTTTTGGTTTTTTTTTATTGTTATTTTTTGATAAATAAATTTTTTGGTTAAGTATGTGTAATTATCTGGTGAATCATGTACAAATATCTGGTGAATTCAATTCATTATCTGGTGAATGGATTTTGTTGAGAAATAAAATTTTTCGTTAAGTGGTGAATCATGTACAAATATCTAGTGAATTCAGTTCATTATATGGTGAATGGATTTTTTTGAAAAATAAATTTTTTGGTTAAGTATGTGCAAATATCTGGTGAATCATGTACAAATATCTGGTGAATTCAATTCATTATCTGGTGAATGGGTTTTTTTGAGAAATGAAATTTTTCGTTAAGTGGTGAATCATGTACAAATATCTGGTGAATTCAGTTCATTATCTGGTGAATGGATTTTTTTGAGAAATAAATTTTTTGGTTAAGTATGTGCAAATATCTGGTGAATCATGTACAAATATCCGGTGAATTCAGTTCATTATCTGGTGAATGAGTTTTTTTGAGAAATAAATTTTTTGGTTAAGCATGTGTAAATATCTGGTGAATTATGTACAAATATCCGGTGAATTCAGTTCATTATCTGGTGAATGGGTTTTTTTGAGAAACAAATTTTTTGGTTAAGTATGTGCAAATATCTGGTTATCTGGTGAATCAGGTATAAGTATCTGGTGAATTCAGTTCATTATCTGGTTAATGAGTTTTTTTAGAATTTTTTTTTTTTAAAAAGTCAAAATTATATAATTAAAAAAAAAAAGAAGATGCTACTGTAGCGCTACAGTGCATTGATCTCCTCGTGCGCGTCGTGGCGTGTCCCCTGCACATATACGGTGTAAACCGTATGTGTGTCAAAAAGTTGTGTCATATTATCACAACTCCCCTAACTAGCTCTTTTTGGGCCGAGTGCTAGAGACCAAAATTTGAAAGTGAAAATGTAGGGGCTAAAATCCAAAAAAAAAAAAAAAAAAAAAAAAAAATCTTACAAAGACTAAAATCCAAATTAATTAACTTAAGCTACAAGGATTAACTGTTTAGTTTATCCGTCAAAAAAAAGCTGTTTAGTTTAAATTATTTTCTAATTATTTTCTTTTCTGTATAAGCACATTATGGGCTATAAATTGAAGCCATGCAATGCAAGATCTTAGCTCACTTTTTTTATTTTTATTTTTGCTATCAATAGACTATTAGCAGTTTGTTACTTTGTTTCTTCAAATATTGCATTGCATGAGTGAGTAACTTAACAAAATAGGCGTAGGGTTTTACTATGCCAATAATGAAAACACTAAACAGTTAGATTTTTTTTTTTGTCTTTTTTGCTAGAATGATGTGACATTATTTTAAGGGTCTTGCTAACCTGCCCTTAGTACATTGGTTAAAGAACCCAAAATAAGTAAAAGTTTATAAAAAACTAAAAATACAACTTTTAAGATCAATAAATGTACCACTTCCCATGAATTCTTGCTATTCTTGGTTCCTTAGCATTAGGGGACTGGTTTTGCATTTTCCTTATTTTAAAACTCTTAGATGAATGAATGAGTTTTACTACTTTAACTTACCAACAACCTATCTTAAGTGTGAGTAAATTCATTCAGAGTTTGAGTTATGTTATTTGAACATCAAATTTTAAATATTGTATGTGATATCGTAAGTGTTTATTTCTATCTCTTACATACTTTTTATCATTTTTGTATACACATTCCGAAAATACAAAAAAAAAAAAAAAAGGTGTCCCTACTCTGATGTTAAAAAAAACATATTCCTTTCTAAAATGCATTCACTTATTTTCTTGGTTTTAGCTGCTGCCTACAGCTAAATCAGCATCAATTAGCACTTAGCACAAAATGTTTTCTCAATTAATGGATAGACTACCTTTCAGGTTACCAATAATTATCAATTCCACTCTTAACAAGTGAATGATTAAATCATACCCGAGTAAAAGGGAATAAAATTGTCTTATTGCGAGTCAATATTTGTTAAATTAAATGACGTTGGGTAGCTCAAGTGGTTTGAGCTAATGGTATAAGGAGTTGGAGGAGTAGAAGATCTAAGGTTCAAACATTGGCAAATGAGAAAAATTAACATAACAACTAACTACTAACATTTGTCTATCAAAAAAAAAAAATTTGTTAAATTAATTGATAGAAAATCCTTAGAGCATTCGTTAAAGAATCCAATAAAAACAAATTTTCACTAAAATTAAAGATATCACTTTTAATAATATTAAATACATCACTAACTTTCTTTTCTTGATTCTAGCATTCTCCAAATGCTTACATTTTTCTCTTTTTTCGCTCTTCACCCGACAAAAAATAGACAAATGCTAACCATTACTCCAAGGGTATTGGTTAAGAAATCAAAGATACAAATTTTCTATTGGAAAAAGATGTATTCAATACATGAAAATTGAAAAGTTGTGATTTTCAATAAGAACCTTCCATATATTATTTTTTAATCAACGTCCTAAATGCACCTTTTTTTTTATTATGCAAAAAGAGGAGAAAACATTATTTTTTTGACAGAAAAAGAGGAAAAAACATGAAAGCCAACTAAAACGAAAAGAGAAGGAGCGCCAAACGGAACCCTAAACTAACGTAGGTGAACCCTACTGCATTTGCTTGCATCAATAAGACCATGGTCATAGGAGGAGATCTAAACATCTCAAAAGGTAAGGGTCTCTTTAGTTAATTTCTTATTTCATGTTTTCATTTCCTAATTTTAGAAATAATTATAATAAAAATAATTATAAAATTATCACATTTTTTTATTTTATTTCATGCTTCCAAATATTTATACATGAAACAGTAAAAACAAAAGATTATTTTCAGTGTTTCTTGTACAAATTATTGGAAACATGAAATAAAAGGAAAATAAATCAACTGTTTGGTAATTATTTTATCTGAAAATATCTTTGAAATCAGAAAATGAAAACAGGAAACTGGAAATAAACCGAACAAGCCCTAAGTCTGTTGAAGCTCCCAATTTGGCAAGATGATCTGCATATCAGACCGGGTGAGCTTCTGAACCGGTCATGATGTCATCGAACCGCGGTTAAACCGGATCGAACCGACTGAACCGGTCAGGGTTGAACCGCCGAGTTGACCAAAGCAGTCCACACGCGCGCCGTCGCCGCTTCCCGCACGCGCCTGATCCGTTCCTCCTGGTCTGGAAATTTGAAATTTCATGCTAAATATGCAAAACTTGCATCAAGAAGGGTCGAACCTTGGCCCCAACGTTAATAGCAAGGAGTATTACCACCGGGCCATCCGCTTGTGTTGTGATATCTATGACAAATATTATATATATTAATAACTTAATTATAAAACTTATATATATTTAATATATACCGGTTCAAACCGAGTCAACCAGTGACCCCTGGTTGAACCCGGTTGAACCAGTGACCCATTAACTCAGTGCCCTGACCGAGTCGATCACCGGTTCGATTTTAATAACATTGGTTCCAGCAGCAGGGCCGCATAACAATGGAACAGAGGAGGAGCTCTCAAAAGTCAAAACCAAGACCAGAGCATTGACAGAGTCAGAAAGGCCCACCAATGAACAGAGTAACTTTAAGTAACCGTTCCGTTTCCGAGGAAAGTAGGGGGAAAAGGACATGCAAATCAGTTTGAATCTTGGAACCCTCAAATATCTTTTTCTATTCATTTTTTAGACAAAGCAGCGGAAAATTTCTTCATTTTCTATACTTAAATCATGAACTGTTAGAAACGCATGCTCTTTATGAAATTTATGTGACGCACTAAACCTTGAACTGTAATTTAACAAGGCTAAGTAAGCAAAACCAAACATCACATGAAGAATAAAAAATGGTGCTTTTCTTCTGAAAGAACAAAATCCAAAAAAGGAAATAAAAACAACGTAGAGAACCAAGGGGATAAAAAAAGAGATGCCTAATCATCTGATGATTCCATATAGTCCACTTTATGGAACAAACGAACTTGAACTATATGAACATGTCATTATACTTAACAATTGAGGAATATATCAATCATAAACTACTTAAGTGGTTGCAACCCTATCACCAAGCAGTCCTACTTCATCCATCTGATATTTCACTTGCATGATGTTGAGGTTCATATAAGTTGTATAGTCATGATTGCAGGCTGGACAGCAGAGACCTGGATTGTTAGGGAAGGTAGCATTGCTGGTGTGGGTATTATCTATCCATCAAAAAACCCATTTACAATGCTCGATAACCGATTCAAGACATTGCGTGCTCAGGAATGAGACGACGACGCAACTCGTCAGGTGCACCTGCCAGTTCTGCATTGTTTTTTTTAATATATAAGCAACATGGAAAGATTTAGGGCCCATTTATTATAGATTAAAAAATAAGTAATTCTGACAATGAATAATTTAGAGATTATTTTTAGAGATTTTTAAAAAAAGCAGAAGCTGTTTTGTGTTTGTTTACAATTATAAGAATCACTTTTTTAAAGATGTGTAGTGATAGAAAAATGATTTTTTCCAAAAGCTAATGAAAGTACCTTTTCATTTTAACCTTAAAAATGACTTTTTTTTAAAAATCACTTTTAAGAAAAGCTTAAACAAACACAAGCAAACTCTTAAAAATGATTTTTTTTACTTAAAAAAAGTGATTTTGTCATCAAATAATCTATAACAAACACCCTCTTATTTAACTGATAAAGGCAAGTTTAGCACCATCTAACCTTGAGCTGTGAAATCAAACAAAGGAGGCATTGCTCGCCCATTAGGCAAGGATGCATTTGGGTCTCGCAGATCATCAAAGAAGGGGTGTGCACATGCTTCCAACTGTAGAAAGAAAAAAAATCAGTAAAGCAGACAAATCAAACAGAACTGAATATCTTCCTAACTTTTGTAACCTGTACTTGACCACAAGCATGATAAAATTCGGTAACAACTTTTAAACAAAAATAACAATGCCATGATTCCTCTTTATTCCTTGATGTGTGTGCATGCAACAACTGTGGTGTGACTGAATATACAATTGAGCTGTAGAAGGCATTACTTCTAAAAGCAAATTAACTTTCTTACAGCAGTGCAACGTAGATTTGGTGAATACTGAAGCATCCTAGACACGAGATCCACTGCTTCAGGAGGCATCCTTTTGTGAAAAACCTGGATGTTACCAATTCAGTCAGATCTCTGATTAGAAGTATTTGCAAACTATAAATTACATACTTTAGCGGCGGATTGGGAGGAAAGAACTGCTAACCTTGTGCCATGGGTGTGCTTTTATCTGAGGAAACTTAAATTCAGTGTAATTTGGGTTCATGCACTTTATCTCTTCTCTTGTTGGTGTTCCCAGGATCTATAGAACATAAATTATGAGATTGAAGAACCACGACCAATAGAATGCAACTTTCGAGAAGCAGCAGCTTATAAAGCAAAAGGACAAACACAAGAAACTTTACCTTAATTATCTCTACCAACTGATCAACCCCACTCTCTCCAGGAAACATTGGCTGCAAAAAACACAACATAGTCATTGATAAGCATCAATCAAAAAATGTGTCATTTATTTTAAGACCTAGTTAGTGGCCACCAGGAAAGGAAGCATCTCATTACAAGTAAATTGTTTAAGGAAGATATATTGCACAACAAACACAAGTCATAGCACTTCTGCAATAAGTTCATTTAATGTTACTTCTTGCAGGGTATGATGACTAAAGAAACCAACACCATAAGAGAAAATTTTCAGATAAATGAGAATCCACCAAAAACTAGAGTGATATATTTGCAAAAATCACCCAAGCAAAATAGAATGAACTAAGAATTCTCCCACACAATGAAACAATGTGGCATTTTTGTAATTATTTCTAAAAACAAGAAAACTAGAAACAAAGCAAATGGGCCCTTGATTTTTGACAATTGATATTTAAGCTCCCTCCATGTATGAGAGAGAGAGAGAGAGAGTTAATATAAATATAAACTCACCTGGCCTAGAAGTAGCTCAGCCAAAACACAACCAGCAGACCAAATATCAATAGCAGTTGTGTATTCCGTTGCCCCAAATATAAGTTCTGGAGCTCTGTAATACCGCGAGCATATATATGATATGTTGGGTTCACCAGGCACCTAAAAGTACAATAATATCATAAGCTCAGGCACATAATACCATAAAATTTTCAAATTGATAAAAAGAAAAGAACTTACCAACATCTTTGCACTCCCAAAATCACATATCTTTAACTGATGAGTTTGGGAATTAACCTGTGATATGCAACACACATCAGTTTAATATTATTTGGTATTATAAAGAAGGCTTCTAAGCAATACAATATGTCAAAATAATTACTACCATAGAACAATATTAAAATCTACAACGAACAGAACCAATTACTCCTATTACATTTTTTCTATAAAAGCAAGATCGGCTAAATCCTTCTACATGGTATGAATCACAAATTAAATGAGTTATGTATTACTGTTTACTTTGTCTCTTGCTGTTCTTCTAAGCAATAATATAGTACATCTAGAGCATGCATATGTCTGCTCCCCAGATAAGATTTAAATAAGGTTTAGCAAGCATATGTGACACTGATCAATTGATGCAATAAAAAGTATTGAGCACCAGACTTGAATATTCATTTCTTCTGTTTGCAAAGAAAAATAAATCTTACCAATAGATTTTGGGGTTTGATGTCACGATGACAGACACCGATCACATGATGCATGTAATTTAAACCACGGCATATCTACAAGAGAATTTTGATTCAATCAATCAATAAAAGCACAAAAGTAACAAGCTAAAATCAAAAAACTAGGATATCTAGAATTCTACAAATATAGTGAACGAAGTTCATAAACAAAACAAAACAAAACAAAAAAGTCACTAAACTTTCTAGACTTACCTGGTATGCGTACAGTTGCACTAAAAGGATAGGCATGTTTTGGTGCATCCTTATATAGTGCTTTGAAACTCTGTAGACAGTTTCAGGTACATACTCCAAAACTAGGTTAAGGTACAACTCATCTTTCTCGGCCGTTGAATAGAAACAGTGCTTTAGTTTAAGAACGTTAGTATGATCAAGCATACGCATAACCTGGAGTTCCCTATTCTTATATCTCTTGTCTTGCAACACTTTCTTTATTGCGACTGCTTCACCAGTTTCAAGGCACTTAGCCTACATTGTAGAAAATCAGAGAAAGTAACTCGACAGGCCCATAGAAAAGTGAAGTAAAGAATCATTCCTTATATGTAAAGAAATACTGCAAAACGAATATAAGTACCTGATAAACAACACCAAAAGAACCAGTACCAACCACACGTTCTGCCATGTATGATATTGTCTGAGAAAAGCAAAAATAAAGTTATTAAATGCACACCATTTCGTTATAAAAAATAACACAATTTTGTAGCAAGCCATTAATGCAATTTATTATGTATAAATATATATATATATATATAAGAAAAATGTTCCTAATAAACCAAATTCAGGAGTGAGGAAATAGAAAACCAAATAAGGAACTCATGGAAACAATAATAAGGAAATCACCTTCTTTGGTTGTCCATCTCGACCACCAATAGCAGTTGTAATTATTTGACCCGTTTCTGTTCCATTACCATTCACGACAGCTGCCTCCATATCCTGCATGCAACACATCAATTACAGAAACTCAATAATTGGTTGCACTAAAGAATTTTCAGGTTCACGGAACTTAACTATTAAAGTAACTTGTTTAAAGACATCTTGGTTGAGACAGTGTGCATATGTACTAACTTTGCAATGAATACAGGATATTTATAAATAATTTTACTTTTACAAAAGGACCTCAGTAATGGGTAATGTACACATTAAAAGTAGGACAAGAAGGAAAAAAGAATGACAATAAATACCTTCTCGTTGTTGGTTTTGCTCTTCTCATCTCTAATTTTCATTTCATGCAATTCCTTAGGAAGCTGATCATAACCTGACTTCTCAATTCTAGCTACCATAGAAACATTGGAATTAGATGTTCCAACAATAGTTTCTTTTGGTGCATCTACATGCTGCTCCTGATCCTCGTCACTTCTGTTAACAACATTAGTTTCCTCATTGACCTTCCCTTCATTTTCTAGATCAAACTTGGCTTTCTTTGTGATAGAATCCCCTCCCTGAAAATAAAATAAAATAAACAGTTTCAATTTCACAAATTCAATTGGGACATGTGCTTTACATAGGTATGTTAAATGGGAAAATGAAACTGAACTCCCCAGCACACACCATTCTCCTAAATTGCACGCTTAGTTAAGTTTATCATATTCAGTTCTCACCATAACCAAACTAAGAGTACAATGACAATGATCCATAAGCAACCAAACAACTAGTAGACTAGTAGTACATTACCCAATTGGAATTAACACCAGCAAGCAAATGAGCAATGCAACCTAAATCTAGGTTTCATTCATTACTTAATCCAAGCAAGGCATTTGTAATCTTGTGCCTTCACAGGCACAATAGACCTGCTTCTAGAACCTTTTAATTTGATTTTGGTAAGACTACACTTCCAACCGCACAATCATGTCAAAGAAACATAAGGCTTATCCTCTCATTAGCTCAGAAAATCAGTGGACCTCAATCCACAAGTGCTCTAAATAAAACAACAGCAAAAGCCAAAAGACAATATGAGAGGCAGAACCACAAAAAGTCAGATTATAAAACGTTTTCAAAAAATAAAAAGAAGAAAAAAAAAATGTATCTTAAATAAAAGAGAGAAAAAAATAGGGATCACAATCATGGGTGCCCAGACAAAAGAGAAAATGATTCACATGTGTAATAAAATCTTCATAACAATATTATTACCAAAAAGAAAAAAATTGAAAAGAGCAAAATAATAATAAAAAAAAGGTTATCTCTAAAGAGTAACAACATTCAACATTTTAACCCAGACAAATCAACAACATATGTTCATTTCTTGTGCATCATCAAATTTCTGTCATTTTCCTAGCAGCCAAACAAAAGCGATAAAAATCAAAACTTTTTTGAGAGAAAAAAAACTTGTGTAGCTTACAGGATCTGATGAAATGGAAGTCCTCCCAGAAGCAATGCTCTTCAACCTTCTCATCATATTCATATTTGTTGATTCCAACCCCAACAACCCAATTCAATCCAAACCCTAAATACCCTCAAATCCAACCCAAAACAAAACAAAATTGAATTTTTTTTTTTTTGTTCACAAAGAAGAGAGAGAGAGAATGGTTCTCTCTCTTCCCCTCCCCCAGTTTCCTGCAAACACAAAATGGACAAGAAAGAAAATGGGACAGGAGAGGAAATCACAATCTTATGAACCCTCTTTCTCTAAATTTTCTCTCTCCATCTCTAAAATTGTTGCCACGTGGCAATTTGTGTCTTAATTAATTAATTAATGAAAATCGTAATTCTTTTTACGGTCAAAGCTCTAACAAATCCAATCATTCCAGCTTCAAAATTGGTACCTCAGTCAAACGTGAGATATTGGCAGTTGATCGGTATTGATGGTTATCGGACGGTCGAGATCTTCTTGTTCATGTTCTGACACGAAACGAGATGTTTGGTAGTTTGTAGTTACAAAAATGGGCTTTGAGTTTGGTGTAATTACGAAAAGGGCAAATTTCGGACAGAGACGACACGAGATGTGTAAGCGGAATATTCGGGGTATTTAGCATTTTCGACAAAGGATCATGCGGCATTTTAGGACAAACAAGGATTACTGAATAAAAAATAAAAAATAAAAAAATAAGAGTAATGGTATCTTCGAAATAAATCCTCTGACTTGAATTCTTTTTTTCAAAACTTGGTAAAGAACAATAAAATGGAAAGTATTGAATGAAATTTGAATGGTAATTTTTTTTATTTTTTTATATTAAATGTTTTTATATAAAAAAATTAAATGTTTTAGCTTTTATTTAATGTTATGTTATGTTCATTGAATCCAATAGAGGTACGGAGAAGGAAAAATTATGACTTTATTTTAATATTTTTCTTTGTAATTTTATTTAATTTGATGTGCATTGAATAGAGTAGAGGTACAGAGAAGGAAAAATTATGAATTTATTTTAATATTTTTTCTTTGTAATATAATTATTTTTAAGGATATTTGGTGAAATCTTGAAAAATAATTAAACACATGTTTTCATTAACCACAAAACTCTTATTTATGTTCGTTATATTACACAAAAAAGTTGATTTTACCTCAAAGTATTTTTTGTTTTGTTTATGTGATCAACGTTATAATATATATATATATATATATATATATATATATTAATGCAATCGTTATGCATGAAAAATGGCCAAATGCTTTTTTCACTAAAAATTAGTTGCATGGTTTTTATTGAATCCTAATAGTAACTAGTATAATATACCCGTACATTGCACGGGTAAATTTTCCTTTAAAATCATTTCTTATGAATGTATTTGACATAATAAGACAATAGAGATAAAAAATTGTATTTTGTAGGAAAGGCACAATAAAGGTCTGTTTATTACGGATTGTAAAAATAATTTTCATATTTTATAAAAAAATATTATTATTATTGTCATTGTCATTATTATTATTATTATTATTATTATTATTTTGTGTAACATCCATTATTTTATGTGTGGTTTACGTATGATGTTTAGGTTTAAGGCTTGGATTATATAGCTGAGATGTGGTTTGAGGCATAGAGACCTTTGCATGTTAAGTACGCAGCATTTTCTGGTGAGTTTGAACGTAGAGACCAATTAGGGTTTCCGGTTAGTATCTTTTAGATATTTGAGGGTGGAACAATAAATTTGGAGTTAGAGATGAGATTAGGCATTTTTTATGGTTGGAGATTGTTTATTAGGTCCTAATGAGCCTATATCTCAAATTTGAGGTCAATCGGACGTCGGCCGGACCCTGAACGTAGAGAGTTGACTTTCTAGTCAAAAAGTCAACGCTCAAGCGTGGCAAACCTCACGCTCGAGCGTCCACAATATGCTCTCAAGCGTGGGTGTATCCATGCTCAAGCGCCCAAGTCAACAGACAAGGGCCATGCTTTGACTTGCTACGTGTCAACGGGGCTGACGTGGCAGCCTCTGAGTGGTTCCGGTGGCTTTCCACGCTCAAGCGTGGATTGTTCCACGCTCAAGCGTGAAAAGTTCCACGCTCGAGCGTGGCAGCGTGAAGCAAAAAAATAAAAAGGGCTTAAGTGACTGTCACTTAAGCCATCAGAAAGAAAAGAAGCAAGGCAGAGAGCAGAGATTTGAGACTGAGAAAGCAAAGAGGGTTTTAGAGAGAGAAAGAGAAATCTTAGAGAGAGAAAGGCTTCTGGTGAGGGTTGTGTGAGTTTCGATCATCCATTCGCGAAACGGAGTACGTGGTTGTGATCGTAGTGACGATACCTTCATTTTCCTCTTCCTCGTTTCTTCAAAAATCGAAGGTAAATCATCCTCGTTTATGTCGAAACTCATTTCGTTACGTTTATCTATGTATCTCTTGTTTCGTTTGTCGGATTTCGATTCCGTCTTCGAGTATGAACTCGTAGTAACGTGTGCTTCGTAATGTGATGCTTAGGTGAATTTTTGGGAGCTCCGAGGCCCTAGAACCGTACCGGGCAGAATCGAGCTCGTGGAGGAAACACTCGTTTCGTCTCGTTTCGTTCATCGTACGACTCTCCAGGTGGGGGAAAGAAACCATTTAACGTCGGAAATGGCGCAGTTACATTTAGTCCGATAATGGCGTAGGGCGACCTAAACCCTACTCGAGAGCGAGTAAAGGACAATGTTCATGTCACATTGGGGACTACTTAGTGGTACCAATGATGATATTGAAATTGTGCGTTTATCGTCGTTACGATAAAAGTATATTATTTTATTATTTTATGACTGGCTGTTGTGACTGCTTGGATTGATTGCGTTATTATGATGATTGATGACTGATAATGAGTGTTGGTATTTCTTATTAAAATTATTATTATTATTGTTATTATTATTATTATTATTATTATAATTATTATAATTATTATTATTATTATTATTATTATTATTATTATTATTATTGTTATTATATTGGAAATGATGCCATGATTAATATGATGATTTGATGACATGATGTTATGATGATATGAGCGTAATGATTATGAGTAGAGATTGAGTAAGTGATGAGATATGATGAGTCATGATGATGTATTGGGGAAATCATACTTTATGTGATAGGAGTGCCTAACCGAGACGATTGATGTAATATGATGATGAGATTTTATTGAGGTTATTTATGAGATGATGATGAGCGGTTAGGGCACTAGGGGGTGACCTGAAACATGGTCTGTGATATGTGGACCTGAAACATGGTCGTGGGGTCTATTCCTCGGAGGGAGAATTCCCGGGGTCTAGGCTAACGGCGGACCGTCCCAGACATGATTTCATTTTAGTTGCAGCTATAGTTCATGCGTTGCATGAGCACCCTAGCTGGGGTCCAGAGGTGTGCACCAGATTGTGTAGCTATAGTGCCATTGCTTTGCATGGGCACCCTCCATTCGCGGACGAGGTTGTGCGCCGGGGCCTCTGGGACGTGTCGATTGATGTGGATATCCAGATATGGCCGACTACCTATGGAGATTCATACAACATTTGCATTGCATCATGATGGGGGTAGAGGAAAGACCCTAGATGTGGATTGAGGATGATTGTGTTATATATATATACACACTATATTTTGGGAGACGGATGTTTATCTTGCTGTTATAGAATTAAATGTCGCTAAACCCTTTCCACGTTTGATGTTATATGTCTTATCCCCTTTTCTTTTGTTGTATGTTTGTACATATATGTTTTGTATATCAGATCCAGATCGTGTAGATGGCACACTGGGATCATCCGTGGATGACTCAGGACCCGGGGTTCCCCCTCTCGGGGACCTGTGAGGTAGAGTTCCTAGATTCGCACGGGTGGCTAGTGGACCTAGTTGCTCGTTTTGCGGTATATACGGGTCTCGCGTCCATCACTACGGGGCTCGGGCAGGGAGCGCCCATTGGATTTGTTGGTACCTTTCGTTTTGGCACGACCTTCCCGTTTCCGATAGGACAGCCTGATGGAAACGTACCACCGATGCCGCCTATGTTTGGGATGGCTCCAATACCCTTCATGGTACCTCTTGATGCCTTGGTACCAGGACCCATGCCAGCACCTGCACCCGCACCGGCACCGGAGCATGAGTTGGCACCCATTCCAAAGGAGGAGGACCCGGTTGCCCCCGCCCTGGACCCAGCACCACTTCCAGAGGTGCCCGCACCTCCAGAGGTCCGGGCTACAGTTTCAGAGTCTTCACGGGTGTCCTCTCGGCCACTACATCCTCGCGACAGCAGGCTTTATCGACTGAGGTTTCAGTGATAGCCGGACAAGAGCTCTTCTAGTGAGAGTGGAGGGGTATCCGGACCTGCCGAACCCCGGGATGCATACTAGGGTGGTAGCATATGATGGTTCGGGTCAGTGCCATCACTATAGGTGTGAGTGAGGTTCTTATTGTATTTTGAGAGGGGATGGGGTGCGAAGTGCTTCGATGAGATATTTTTCTTTTAGACTTTTGTTGTATTTTGTTGGTGACGCCAGTTTGTATATATCGGGATCCCACAGATGGGAATCCCTTGACAGCAGTACTGGCATGTATCTATATGTTTATCGTTATGTGTTGCATGTATGCGTATATATGTTGTTTATCATTTAAGTTTTAAATTTTCCGCTGTTTTGAATATACTCGCTTAACGATAATAACAAAATTAGGCTTTAATATTTTGAGGTTTTCTGTAATGGGACGTCGGGGCATCTCATTTGGTGGTATCAGAGCAGTTCGGTTCTGAAACAGACTGTGAGGACTGTGATTAGGGTGAACTAGCCATTTAGTTGGATCCACATCGGATAACGGCTATGCTTAGAAGTTGGGTAGTGAGTCCGATGCGACATCTTTATGGCATATAGTATTTATATTCCAGTTTTATGTAGTATTATATGTCATATTGATGTGGGCTAATGATTTCTTTTGACAGGATCATGGTTCGAGGCAGAGGTAGAGGACGTGGTAGACGTGGTGGTGGTAGAGCTATCGAGGGTGTTGAGGATGAGCATCAGCCATCAGCAGGAGTTGGTGGTGGAGGGGAGTTATCCGAGACTCTCCAGACTATCCGTGAGTTAGCATCCGTTCTGTTGCAGCAGGCGCAACAAAACGCTCAGAGGATGCAGAGAGAGGCAGAGTTACAGGACCAACGGGATAGGAGGAGAGCTGCTGAGGTTGAGGATGCGAGGTTGGCTACCTTTCTGAAAGGTAAGCCACCACAGTTTGGAGGAGAGTATGACTCAGAGCGGGCTGAGTGGTGGATACAGGAGCTGGAGAAGATCTTCGACACCATGAGATGTAGAGATAACAGGAAGGTGACTTATGCCGCCTTCATGCTGACTGGAGGAGCCAAGTCATGGTGGAGAGGGAAGAGGAGGTTGCTTGAGACTGAGGGCAGGATGATCAGTTGGGAGCTGTTCAGAGAGTGTTTCTTCGAGAAGTACTTTCTGCGGTTAGTCAGACGCGAGAAGGAGAGAGAGTTCATGAGTCTCCAGCAAGGAGACAGGTCTGTTGGTGACTATGCGGCCAGATTTGAGGCCCTGATCCAGTTTTTGAGTTCTACCAGAGAT
Organism: Echinosophora koreensis; assembly: GCA_035048595.1. Classification (NCBI taxonomy): domain Eukaryota; kingdom Viridiplantae; phylum Streptophyta; class Magnoliopsida; order Fabales; family Fabaceae; genus Echinosophora; species Echinosophora koreensis. The sequence continues at coordinate 65,740 of JAPCYP010000114.1, forward strand.
TTCCAGATGAGGATTGGATGTGTCGGAGATTTGAGGAGGGTTTACGGCACGAGCTGAGGAGGGTTATAGTGCCCTTGGATATTTTGAGCTTCCCAGAGCTAGTAGAGAGTGCAGTGCCATTGAGAGCATGGACCAGAGGCAGGCTGCAGAGCAGAGACAGCAGCGGAGTGGGGGTCCTACCAGAGCAGGCCATCAGAGGAGAGGGGATAGAGGTTCTCAGTGGAGGAGAGGACCATACGCTAGACCCGGGCAGAGTACTCATGCAGATGCACCACCAGCACCAGCGAGTAGAGAGGGCCAGCAGCAGAGAGGCCCAGTATGTTTTAGATGCGGAGGACTGCATTACATTAGAGATTGTACGGATAGATCGGGTTGCTTCGTCTGTGGCAAACCCGGTCACCTTGCTAGGGATTGCAGACAGAGAGCAGGGCAGAATCAGCCAGCTGCCGGCAGAGGGGCCAGTAGTTCTAGAGGTGGAGCTGGGAGAGGAGTTCCAGCGGTAGGACGACAGACGGCCAGACCTCAGGCCACGGGGAGGGTGTTTACGGTGAGAGGATATGAGTCCTCTCAGTCTGCAGATATGAGTCCTCTCAGTCTGCAGATCTTATTCAATTTATGTGTTTACTATCTGGTAGACTCTCGCATGTGTTGTTTGACTCAGGCGCTACGCATTCGTTTGTTTCACATGAGTGTGTAGATCATTAACATTTGCCCGTTTCTCGATTACCATATACTTTGACAGTATCTACCCCTACCAGTGATCCTTTGATCACTATGTCTGTTTGCCTACAGTGTCCTATAGTGGTTGAAAATAGAACATTCCTTGTAGATCTTATCTGTTTGCCTATGCAACAGATAGATGTTATCCTTGGTATGGATTGGCTTTCGGCCAACCATGTAATGTTAGACTGTGCCCAAAAGACCCTATCTTTTCTTGAGCCTTCTAGCATAGTATCTGCCAATGAAGGAGTAACTATGAGGAGTGATGATTCTCAGCAGTATGTGATGCTTTTCTCTTTGGAAGCTAAGGAGATTCCGAGTATAGATTCTATGCCTATCGTGAGAGAGTTTCCCGAGGTTTTCCCTCCTGATGTTCCAGGTTTGCCACTAGAGAGGGAGGTTGAATTCACTATAGATCTCATACCAGGGACAGGACCTATATCAGTAGCTCCTTATTGGATGTCACCCGTGGAGTTGGCAGAGTTAAAGAAACAACTTGATGATATGATGAAAAAGGAATTCATCAGGCCGAGTGTATCACCCTAGGGAGCACCAGTTTTGTTTGTGAAGAAAAAGGATGGAAGTGCTAGGTTGTGTACGGATTATAGGCAGTTAAACAAGATTACAATCAAGAACAAATATTCGTTGCCTAGGATAGATGATCTGATGGAGGAGGATATACCTAAGACCGCTTTCAGGACGAGGTATGGACACTATGAGTATCTAGTTATGCCTTTTGGTGTAACTAATGCCCCAGCAGTGTTCATGGATTACATTAACAGGATCTTTAGACCGTTCCTCGATAAGTTTGTAGTGGTGTTCATAGATGATATTCTTATATATTCCCGTAGCCGGGAAGAGCACGAGGAACATCTGAGAGTGGTGTTGCAGGTTTTGAAAGATAGGCAGTTGTACGCTAAGCTATCCAAGTGCGAATTTTGGTTAGAGGAAGTGCAGTTCCTAGATCATATAATCAATAAAGAAGGGATAGCCGTGGATCCAGTTAAGGTAGAGGCAGTTATTAAGTGGGAGAGGCCTAAGTCAGTAAGTGAGGTGAGGAGTTTTCTAGGTTTACCCGGGTATTACAGGAGGTTTATCGAGGGTTTCTCCAAGATTGCGTTGTCTATGATGCAGTTAATGAGAAAAGGTACGGCGTTTGTTTGGACAGAAAGATGTGAGGAGAGCTTTCAAAAGCTAAAGGAGAAGTTGACTACATCTCCCGTGCTGGCTTTACCAGATCCATTAGGACAGTTTGACGTGTACTATGACCCGTCATATCAAGGTTGGGGTTGTGTTTTGATGCAAGAGGGAAGAGTGGTGGCTTATGCTTCCCGACAGTTGAGGGTTCATAAAAGAAATCACCCGACCTATGATCTGGAGTTGGCAGCCATAGTGTTCGCATTGAAGATATGGCGACACTATCTCTATGGAGCCAAGTTCAATGTGTTCAGCGATCACAAGAGTTTAAAGTATCTATTTGATCAGAAGGAGCTGAACATGAGGCAGCTTAGATGGATGAAATTTATTAAGGATTATGAGTTTCATCTTCAATACCATCCAGGGAAGGCTAATGTTGTGGCGGATGCACTGAGTCGGAAATCTTTGCATGTATCCGCAATGATGGTGAAAGAGATGGAATTGCTAGAACATTTTAGAGATATGAACCTAGGTATGGATTTGACTGAGGATAGAATATGCTTAGGTATGATCACCATCAATAGTGAGTTTTTGGGGAGACCTTAGGATTAAACAAGGTCAGGATGAATATCTGTAAGAGGTAAGTCGAGGCATAGATGAGGGGAAAGTTTCAGAGTTTAGGAAAGGATCCGATGGTGTGTTTAGGTTTAGAGATCGGATATGCGTGCCCGAGGACTTAGAGATTAGGAAAATGATCTTAGAGGAGGCACATAAGAGTAAGCTGAGCTTTCACCCGGGAGCCACCAAGATGTATCAAGATTTGAAGAGGATGTTTTGGTGGCCAAAGATGAAGAAGGAGGTGGCAGAGTATGTTCTATCATGTTTGGTGTGTCAGAAAGCTAAGATAGAGCATCAGAAGCCTGTAGGGTTGTTACAGACTTTGGATATCCCATAATGGAAATGGGATAGTATAGCAATGGACTTTGTGGTTGGATTACCACGAACTCCGAAGAGGTTTGATACGATTTGAGTTATCATTGATAGGTTGACGAAGTGTGCTCACTTCTTACCTATTGGTGAGAGTTATAGTCTTGAGAAGTTGACCCAAATCTAAATCAAGGAAGTAGTGAGGTTGCACGGTGTACCATCGAGTATTGTCTCCGACCGGGATCCTAGATTTACATCTAGATTTTGGAGACAGATACACAATGCTTTGGGAACCAAGTTGAGGATGAGTCCAGCTTATCATCCTCAGACAGATGGGCAGTCAGGGAGAACAATTCAATCATTGGAGGATCTTTTAAGAGCATGTGTGTTAGAACATGTTGGCAGCTAGGATGAATTCCTACCTTTGATTGAGTTCACATACAATAACAGTTTCCACAGTAGTATCGGAATGGCACCGTATGAGACTCTCTATGGGAGGAAATGCAGAACTCCGTTGTGTTGGTATGACACTGGCGATAGCCAAGTGTTAGGTCCCGATGTGGTACAGCAAACAACGGAGCAAGTCAGGAAGATAAGAGAGAAAATGAAGGAAGCGCAGGATAGGCAGAGGAGCTACAGTAATAAAAGGAGGAGACCCTTAGAGTTCCAAGAAGGTGATCACGTGTTTTTGAGAGTCACTCCGAAGACCGGAATTGGCAGAGCTATAAAGTCTAGAAAGCTCACTCCCCGATTCATTGGACCATTTCAGATTTTTCGACGAATTGGTCCAGTAGCCTACCAGATAGCCTTGCCCCCTTACCTTTCCAACCTCCACGATGTCTTTCATGTTTCCCAATTGAGAAAATATTTCCCCGATCCTTCTCATGTAATCGAGCCAGAGTCAATACAACTCCGAGAGAATCTAGAATATGAGGCTCTACCGTCTAAGATTGCAGATAGAAGGATTAAAGAACTCCGTGGTAAACAGATTCCCCTGGTCAACGTCATCTGGGATAGTGTTACTGGAGATGCTACTTGGGAGCGTGAGGCAGATATGCAACAGCAGTACCCCCATTTGTTCTCAGGTATGTAATTCCAGGGACGGAATTTCTTTTAAGGGGGATAGAAATGTAACATCTGTTATTTTATGTGTGGTTTACGTATGATGTTTAGGTTTAAGGCTTGGATTATATAGCTGAGATGTGGTTTGAGGCATAAAGACCTTTGCATGTTAACTACGCAGTATTTTCTGGTGAGTTTGAACGTAGAGACCAATTAGGGTTGTTGTGACTGCTTGGATTGATTGCGTTATTATGATGATTGATGACTGATAATGAGTGTTGGTATTTCTTATTAAAATTATTATTATTATTATTATTATTATTATTATTATTATTATTATTGTTATTGTTATTATATTGGAAATGATGCCATGATTAATATGATGATTTGATGACATGATGTTATGATGATATGAGCGTAATGATTATGAGTAGAGATTGAGTAAGTGATGAGATATGATGAGTCATGATGATGTATTGGGGAAATCATACTTTATGTGATAGTAGTGCCTAACCGAGAGGATTGATGTAATATAATGATGAGATTTTATTGAGGTTATTTATGAGATGATGATGAGCAGTTAGGGCACTAGGGGGTGACCTGAAACATGGTCTGTGATATGTGGACTTGAAACATGGTCGTGGGGTCTATTCCTCGGAGGGAGAATTCCCCGGGTCTAGGCTAACGGCGGACCGACCTAGACATGATTTCATTTTAGTTGCAGCTATAGTTCATGCGTTGCATGAGTACCCTGGCCGGGGTCCAGAGGTGTGCACCGGATTGTGTAGCTATAGTGCCATTGCTTTGCATGGGCACCCTCCATCCGCGGACGAGGGTGTGCGCCGGGGCCTCTGGGACGTGTCGATTGATGTGGATATCCGGATATGGCCGACTACCTGTGGAGATTCATACAGCATTTGCATTGCATCATGATGGGGGTAGAGGAAAGACCTTAGATGTGGATTGAGGATGATTGTGTTATATATATATATATATATATATATATATATATGTACACTATATTTTGGGAGACGGATGTTTATCTTGCTGTTATAGAATTAAATGTCGCTAAACCCCTTCCACGTTTGATGTTATATGGCTTCTTATCCCCTTTTCTTTTGTTGTATGTTTGTACATATATGTTTTGTATATCAGATCCAGATCGTGTAGATGGCGCACTGGGATCATCCGTGGATGACTCAGGACCCGGGGTTCCCCTTCTCGGGGACCTGTGAGGTAGAGTGCCTAGATCCGCACGGGTGGCTAGTGGACCCAGTCGCTCGTTTTGCGGTATATACGGGTCCCGCGTCCATCACTACGGGGCTCGGGAAGGGAGCGCCCATTGGATTTGTTGGTACTTTCGTTTTGGCACGACCTTCCCGTTTCCGATAGGACAGCCTGATGGACACGTACCACCGATGCCGCCTATGTTTTGGATGGCTCTAGTACCCTTCATGGTACCTCTTGATGCCTTGGTACCAGGACCCATGCCAGCACCTGCACCCGCACCGGCACTGGAGCCTGAGTTGGCACCCATTCCAGAGGAGGAGGACCCGGTTGCCCCCGCCCCGGACCCAGCACCACTTCCAGAGGTGCCCGCACCTCCAGAGGTCCGGGCTACAGTTTCAGAGTCTTCACGGGTGTCCTCTCGGCGACTACATCCTCGCGACAACAGGCTTTATCGACTGAGGTTTCAGCGACAGCCGGACAAGAGCTCTTCTAGTGAGAGTGGAGGGGTATCCGGACCTGCCGGACCCCAGGATGCAGACTAGGGTGGTAGCATATGATGGTTCGGGTCAGTGCCATCACTATAGGTGTGAGTGAGGTTCTTATTGTATTTTGAGAGGGGATGGGGTGCGGAGTGCTTCGGTGAGATATTTTTCTTTTAGACTTTTGATGTATTTTGTTGGTGACACCAGTTTGTATATATCGGGATCCCACATATGGGAATCCCTTGACAGTAGTACTGGCATGTATCTATATGTTTATCATTATGTGTTGCATGTATGCGTATATATGTTGTTTACCTTTTAAGTTTTAAATTTTTCGCTGTTTTGAATATACTCACTTAACGATAATAACAAAATTAGGCTTTAATATTTTAAGGTTTTCTTTAATGGGACGTCGGGGCGTCTCATTTGGCACCCGTGCAAATGCACGGGTAAGTTTTCTAATAAAACCAAAGTTACTGTAATCTTTGAATGAATTGCAATTAAGTTATTGCACGAGTAAATGAATTGCGATCTTTAAAATAAATTGTTCAAGTTATAACACTTAAATATATAAATTTTGAATATTTTGATGATAATTATTCTCAAAGGTCAAATTAAGAACTTTTTTTTTTTTTTTTGAGCTAAGGTCAAATTAAGAACTTGCTAAATGATAACATTAGAAATTCAATATTGATAAGTGAATACATGACCAATTTCATGAATTTTGATCTACGATAACATGTATGGAACCAAGGTTTTGAAATGCATTGTGTTTCAACAATCCGAGTAAGTATTTGAAATGTATATTTACTGAGAAAAATCAACCTATCTTCACATAAAGAAATTTCCAAGGTTATGGCAGATTAAACCCCAAATATTCTCTGATGCAATCAAAAGGAATAAATAGCTAGAGTGTACTAAACCAAAATGTATATACTTAAGCTTAGTCCTACAATGGAACTTGGGTTCCTGAGTCTCAGAGATTGATTCAATAATCTTCCTTCAAGTTGCATGTTCTCATTATATCCAAAACATAACACAAGATAGTCTCCAAATACTAATAATGCCTATGGTGAGTTCCTAAAAGAGCACACAAACTTTCTAAAACATAACACATTATAGTCTCTAAATAACACATGATAGTCTCCAAATACTAATAATGCCTATGTTGGGTTCCTAAAAGAGTACAAAAACTTTCTCCTCAACGGTTTACTGCAAGTTCTCGATCCTGCACCAATATTAACAGTAGTAGTAATTCAAGAAATATTACAAAAATTGAAACAAATTACACATGCATAAGGACCTTATGCTCTATCTATGTAAAATAATTTTTCACTGGAGAATGGGCAAATTTGGAGTCCACAGTAGTTTTTAAAGTCAACATGAGGGAATTTCAAAGATATATTTGGACATTCCTCATAATTTTGCTTGAGATTATTCAAAGATTTAATAGTGTACCTTCAATGGATAATTGATTTTCAACATAAGATTTTCACCAACAGGAATTTCAGATTGTTTAAATACATATTTCCTCTACAAAAAATTGACAAAGAACTCACAAAAGGAAGACCATCAATAAGATGAATATAGCACAAAAGCATCACACAACTCATTTATGCACTCCATTCTAAAGATTATAGGGATCACTAGGTAGAGAGTCTTAAGTGAAGTATTGATGGTTAAAAATCTAAATCTTTGCTATTTAAAAAACAATTCGGCTCCTAATTGATTATGAAACCCGTATTATGCACTCAGAGACACAAACAACCTAATATGTTACAACTAATTTTTTTTCTTTCATGGGATATATTATACACCTAAAGAATAGAGAACCAAGCAACAAAATGTTATGGAAATATCTGAAAGAAGCAATCATATTTTTAAAACATTAAATTCATAATGCAAAAAATATATTCATAAAAAAACGAACGATACTTTTTGAAATTGAGGCCCTTATTGTCTATTTTATATGTGTCCGTTGTGCATCTGTTTTATATGTGCTTGTGTATGTCCAGGTAGCTTGTATTACTAATACAATATGTTAGAAGGTTCAGCTTATTTGATAAGATGGAGGTCATGGGTTTAACTCCTCCTATTAACATAACAAATACTAAAAATGTAACATTTGCATATAAAATAAAATAAAAATTGGTTCAACTTGTAATTATGTGCACCACACAAGTAAAGGACAATTTGCAAAGCACTATTAGATAATAAGGCAAAGTGCTTCAGCAAAATAAAGAAAGTAATATAATGTTATTACTGTGAATGAAGGAAATAACATAAATTTCCCTTACTTTTCATTCCATGACTCCAATTACCTTAGGAATCATAACAACACCAAGCTCCCTGCATCAGCCAAATTGTTTAATAGAAAATGATTGACACAATATAACATAACTCTCCCATATTTCTCTACTAATCAAATGACTATTGCATGGATTTTAAACAAAAACAATATGAAACCTTGCATCATGGTTGATGGATTCATAATGGAGGGCCTTGGCAATTAATATAGATTGCTAACATTCACAACACTTTAGAAATCATATATATATATATATATATATATGATTTTGAGGATGCGCTAAAAATAAAAATAAAAAACTTTTCTTATCAGAATTTAAAAAATTTTCAACAATCTAATCTTCAAATGTTCCCGACTATTTAAAGTTATTTTCCTCTTCTTATAAATTAGGATGGAAAAAAAATCGAAAGAAGATGCTCCCAAAAGAACAACATTCTGAGTTTCCTAATTCTTAATATTGAAAAATACTTAAATTTTCAAATACTTCAGAAAAGTTAATATTTCCAATTTCCAATGAGTAGAAAAGTACCAAAAAGATTCTTATCTCCATTGATCTTCATAAGCGCCATAGCCAAGTAAAGGTATCAAAGCACCAAGATAAAGAAGGCACAAAGGAGGAAGAAGAAGTAATTGATTATAGTTCTGTATTGAATGTAATTGAACTTGTGTTGATTGTACATAGAGTGTTCTATATATAGGAGTGTTAGCTGAGCTAACTGATCCAACTGTCTTACACCAGAATTAACTAACTTCTAGTTACAAACTATCTTTTAGTTACTGATCCCTCTACACCCCCCCTGCAAACTCATGGGTGCAGTGTCAAGCACCCTGAGTTTGGTTCTGCATTTGTCAAAAATAGATTGAGTCACTGGTTTGGTGAGTACATCTGCTGTTTGTTCAGTAGAGGGAATATGATGGACAATTAGTTGATTCTGCTGGATTTTCTCACGGACAAAGTAGAGGTCCAATTCAAAATGCTTGGTGCGTGAGTGGAGTATTGGATTGGCAGCAAGCATGACTGCACTTAAGTTGTCACAATAGACAGTTGGTGGCTGTGAAATAGGGCATCTCAGTTTTATGAGGAGTGATTGAAGCCATGTAAGCTCTGCTGTAACAGCGGCAAGGCTGCGATACTCTGCCTCTGTGCTTGATCTTGACACCACGTGCTGCTTTTTTAGATGACCAAGAAATTGGATTTGATCCAAGGAACACACAGTAGCCGGTTGTGGACTTTCTATCATCAGGATCTGAGCCCCAGTCAGCATCACAAAATGCTGTGAGGTTCATTGTGGAGGATCTGGTTAAGGTGAGACCATATGAGGCAGTGCCATTGAGATACCTTAGTATCCTTTTAACTACTTGCCAATGTGACTCTTTGGGGGCATGCATAAACTGGCATACCTTGTTAACAGCAAAGGCAATGTCAGGTCTTGTAATTGTCACATACTGGATGGCTCCTACAATTGACCTGTATAGGGTGGCATCTTCAGCATCTGTGCTATCAGTGGCTGATAGTTTGAGACCAGTAATCATCGGGGTCTTCATAGGGTTAGCATGTTGCATATTGGCTTTTTGCAGTAGATCAGAGATGTATTTGGTTTGTGTTAAACACACTTTGCCAGGAGATACATTGGCATGAATGCCAAGGAAATAATTGAGGCCTCCGAGGTCCTTTAGTGGGAACTTAGAGTGCAGGGCAGCAATTAGGTCAGCAATAGAGGAGGGAGAGTTGCTAGTGATAAGGATGTCATCTACATAGACCAAAATTAGGATGGTAATGTTGCCAGTGCTCTTGATAAAGAGGGAATTGTCACATTTGGCTGACATGAACCCGAGTTGAATGAGGCAGTCCTGCAATTTGTGAAACCATGCTCTTGGAGCTTGTTTGAGGCCATATAAGGCCTTATTGAGTTTGCACACAAGCCTATCATCACCTTGAACAAAGCCTGGAGGTTGAAACATAAAGACCTCTTCATTTAAGTCACCATTTAGAAAGGCATTATTTATGTCAATTTGCCTTATAGGCCAGTTTTGAGTCAGGGCAAGAGTAAGAACCACTCTGATTGTGGTAGGCTTAACCACTGGGCTGAATGTTTCAAAAAAATCAAAACCTTGTTGCTGGTGAAATCCTTTGGCAACAAGGCGTGCTTTGTACTTGTCTATGCTGCCATCTGCATTTCTTTTTACTCGGAAAACCCATTTGCATCCTATAGCAGCCCTTCCAGGTGGTAGAGAAGTAAGAGTCCAGGTGTTTGTTTTCATTAGAGCACTGTATTCTTGCTGCATAGCAGCATGCCAGTGAGGAGAGGCTAGTGCAGTCTTAACAGATTTGGGCTCTGTCTGAGTTAGATCAGAATTGCTTGACTGAGCCATGAATACCTTGGGCTTGGATATACCAGCTTTCCTCCTTGTAATCATAGAATGAGTGTTGGTGACAGTAGTATTAGGTGCAAGACCTGCTGAAGTAGAGGGTGCATTATCTGATGGATTGGAAGAAACATTGGTGACTGGAGGATCAATAATGGTTTGAGATGGTGCATCATGGATGGTGGCAGGACCAGCAGTTAACTCAGGTACATGTGTCAAGGGAGAAAATTGGTTAGAACAATGAATATTGGAAACAGAATTAGGTACAGAACTTAAAATAGGAATAGCAGGTAAAAATGAGCTAGATAATTCAGTGTCAGAAGGTGCATTAGAACCTGTGAGGAAGTTGGGATTGTTGTGAAATGGAAAATGTGATTCATCAAATTGTACATGCCTGGATATATATTTCTTGCCATTTGGAGAAAGACATATGTAGCCTTTGTGGTTTGGACTGTAGCCAAGGAAGATGCACTGCTCAGATCTGAATTGTAGTTTATGTTTGTTATAGGGTCTTGTATGTGGATAGCAGGTGCAGCCGAATGTTTTCAAGAAAGCATAGTCAGGTTTTTGATGAAACAAGAGTTCAATTGGACTGGAATTTTGTAGGACAGGTGTAGGAAGGCAATTGATTAAGTAAACTGCTGTGGTGAAGGCTTCACCCCAAAAGTGAAGAGGCATAGAAGCATTGGCTAATAAGGTGAGTCCCATTTCAGTTATGTGTCTGTGCTTCCGTTCAGCTGATCCATTCTGTTCATGAGTGTAAGGACAGCTGCACCTGTGTTGGATTCCATGGTTGGCTAGAAATTTGGAGAAGGCTACATATTCTTTTCCATTGTCAGTTTGTATGGCTTTAATGGTATGACCAGTAAGATTTTCAGCAAGTGTTTTGAAGTGAATGAAGCACTGCAGTGCTTGTGATTTGTTTTGTAGTAAGTATATCCAGGTGTATTTAGTATAGGCATCAATGAAATGAATATAATACCTACTACCATTTGTAGATGGCAGTGGTGAGGGACCCCAAATATCAGAAAAAATTAGCTGTAAAGGTACTTTATATACAGTTGTGGAATTACTAAAGGGCAATTGATGAGATTTGCCAAGACAACAAGCTTTGCACAGTAAAGGAATTTTATTCTCATCAGTGACAATGTTACAACTTTTGAGGACATGATTTACAATTTTGGGGGAAGGGTGACCTAGTCTTGCATGCCAAGTGCTAAGTGTTACATCAGAACAAGCAGTATTACAAGTAGATGCAAGATTACATGAGTTATTTACAAGAGCTATGTTATGTGCAAGTTGAGCAGAAGGAAATTTGATGCTGTCAAAAGCATAGAGTCCATGTCTAAGTTTGCCTTCAAGAAGAATGAGATTAGTTCCCTGAGATTTGACATAGCAAACATCAGGATGGAACTCAAAGTAAACATTGTTATCTTTGGCAAATTGAGAGACACTTAGCAAGTTTTTGGAAATATTAGAGACATGCATCAGGTTATTCAAAAGGAGAGGTTTTAAGGAGTTTTGAGGGTAAAAGAATGATGTACCAATGTGTTGGATAGAGGTAGATGTGCCATCTGCCATTTTGATCCTTGAATCACCAGTGTAAGCTGTCTTTTCCATCAGATTTGCATCTCTTGGGGTAAAGTGATTTGTGGCACCTGAATCAGGGTACCAAGAAGGGTCATATAGTGTCTCAGGAACTGCCATCAGGGCTGCCATATTGTTGTGATCAACAGCAGAGTGTTCTGCTAGCATAGCTCTTCCTTGAGGATTGTTTCCTTGGAAGTTATTGCCTTGATAACCACCATTGTTTCCATTATTAGCATCTTTATCATATCTGTACCAGCAGTTTACAGCAGTGTGTCCATATTTGTCACAGAGTTGACATTGGGGTTTGTTGGACTGATATTGATTTCTACCATTTCCTCTACCATACTGGTTTCCATTGTTGAATCTGCCACCACCTCTACCTCTGTAGGACCCTCTATAATTGTTGTTACCAAATCTTCCACGATTTGCACCATAACTTGGTGCTCTTGAACCTCTTCCATACTGATGATATTGTGGTTGATTCTGAGCTAAGTTTGCTTGCATTTGTTGCACTGAAAAGGCATCATTGTTGTTTGTTTTGTGCTTTTCAATTCTTTCCTCCATAGTTATTAGCAAGGACTCAATTTCAGCTATGTTATAAGAGTCTGTTCTAGATATGATTGATGTAACTATCGGGTCATACTCATCAGAAAGTCCATCAAGAACAATTTGTATGTGCTCAGAAGTATCAATTGGGGAACCTACTGATGTTAGGGTATCAACCATTTTCTTAATTGACAACAAATAGTCATTCATGCTACCAGATTTCTTGACATTCCTTAATTGAGTTTTCAATTGGCTTACCTTGGCTCGAGTCTGTGATGCAAAGTACACTTGCAATTTCTTCCAAATTTGAAACGAGAATTCACAGCCCACCATTCTTGCATGAAGATTCTGAGACATCGATGCCAATAGCCAAGTAAAAACGTGTTGGTCCTGCTGTTCCCAAGATTCGTATTCTTCACTGATCTTTCCAAGAACTGCATCTTCATCATTCTGAAATTTTCTAGGTTTTCCACCTGAGGTATCTTCTGCTATATATTTATGAAGTTTGTGAGCTTTGATCGTTCCAATAGCTTGCATTTTCCAAGTCAAGAAGTTGTCATCATCCAATTTTACAGTGATTGGAATCATGGACTGAGAAGTGGAGATGGAAGATTGCGCAGGTGTGGCCATTGCAGGATCTTGAGCTCTGATACCATAAAGGTATCAAAGCACCAAGATAAAGAAGGCACAAAGGAGGAAGAAGAAGTAATTGATTATAGTTCTGTATTGAATGTAATTGAACTTGTGTTGATTGTACATAGAGTGTTCTATATATAGGAGTGTTAGCTGAGCTAACTGATCCAATTGTCTTACACCAGAATTAACTAACTTCTAGTTACAAACTATCTTTTAGTTACTGATCCCTCTACACCAAGTTATAAGGTCCTTCTTTGTTCTTTAGAATTTGCAATGCTGGAATACTCCAATATGTCTCGTATATGGTGATACTAAGGGATCATTTACACTAATTTTTTTTCCTCATTACTTATTTCCGTTGATGTCAAAGAGGGAAAGATCGGTGTGGAACTGCGAAACCTGTGACATAAACAAAAAACCATTATCATACTTGTAATATGAATCAATGATGACAAAACTGAACTATAGAAATTTTCTACTTTGACCTCTTCAGGTTGAAATTCTATGAATCCACTCCTGAATTCAGTTGCAAGAATTATTACTACAATTTCATACAAAACAAAAATCGGCATTTATCTCTCCACTCTTAAACTAATCCATTTAAAATCTGTTTACATGAATAAGCCTCGGTAGAAGAGGGTGGAAGAGGAGAGAAAGCCGGTAGGTCTTAGAACATCTCCTACAACAAAATTTAGTCTATGGGGCACACAGACTGAACCTCTGAAGCTCCCAACAGCACTATACATAAAAGTTAAAGAACTTATAACAAACAACGTTATTATTAGAGGTAACTCAAAAAATATATATTAAGTGACACCACTTGTTCCATATTAATTAAGTACATTTGTCCTATAAAAAATAATATCCGTACAATTATGTGAAAGAACAAAACCAAATAATAAGCACTCTTTACACATTCAAAACTATTGGATTGATTAGTTGTAGTAAAATTACATTAGCGATAGAAATTTTCCAGTGACTAAGTGATGCAGGAAAAAATCAACGAAGATATACGTTAGCAATATCATTTCACTGAGTAATTTTATAGACATGGGCTTATCATCAATTAGTTTGAAAGGTGTGGTTAATGTCCTTCATATTCCACATAATATAAGTTAGTAATACATCGAATGTTAATGTAAATATGAATGGCACCATGTGTTATAGTAAATTTCTATACAAAGAGCATATAAGTACATATCAGATTTCTATTTCCTCTTATATTCATTAAAATCTTAATGGTACCAAGTGTTATTATGAATTTCAACACCAAGTATTTATGAAAAAGTTCAACTTCAATCAAACTAACCAAGCTTCTATGATGAACTTTGGCCTATTTATTTATCTTCATGGAATGGTTATATGGCAAAACTGGACCTGTTCAGACAAAAAAGACTCATTTCACAGCAATATACTCCAAAGGTATATATGAGCACAAATAGGAAAAAGAACATACAATAGGAATATATAACAACACGTGTAGAATATATACTATATTTAAATGAGATAGGTTCCAAAGAAAAACACTGTAAATTATTGCTCCAATAAGTAGCCCAATAACATTTCGCCAACAAAGGAGTTTCACTTAATAATAAGAGAATGACATATATAACTAAACTCATAAACAAAGATATTATGGATTTAACAATAATACAATCAATATACTATAAGATAGTTAGATTCACTATCAGTTCAAGAGACATCGTCAAATTGTACCAAGTCCAATCCATTAAGTGGAAATCAATACAAAATCAATCTTGTACACAACATCTTGCATTGAGACAAAAACTACCATTTAATCTAAACAGGAATGAATCAAACTAATCTCATGTTAAACAAATTCAAGCAACATATGCCTTAACTCCAATCCCTTGAGATGCCACTGTAGCATTAGCTGTCAACACATAGAGTTCCTCCTTAACATCATGCACACCAATAAATTTAATCTCATCGGGTTTAGTCGTCCAAACCTCTACATAAGAAGTATTATTCAATGATTCATATTCAATTATGCTAGAGGGTCAACAAAAAGATGCAGGAAGTAATTTGGGAAGTAAATAGGAAGGTAAGTTAGTAAGTATTAATAAGAAGTTAATAGCACCCCTCATCTATTTGGGAAGTCAACATGAAGGCAAGCAATTTAGTATAAAAATTTGTTTATTCCAGTAAACTTGGTAGCAAATCTAGTGTGGGAAAATGGCATTTATTCCATGCCGAGAGAAAGGGTTGTGGGTTTTTTTTGTTGTTGTTATTCCCACATGATAGTGCAGACTTTAACTACATATTAACTTAGCTTTACAGTTCATAAATAGGTCTCCCATGAAAGATGTAAACATATCAAATATAAAAGTCACTCATCACCTCAAATCTTAGAAGCATTAATCCCTATGCACAACAAAATATTGGTTAACCAAGTATCAAACCAATTTTATTGGCAAATAGCAAGATAGTTTATCCAAACAGTTTTGTCTAAGGAGCCACAACAATGTCTATCACCTGAAGAACAGATAGATATTACAGCTATTGTGTGCTAATGAGTTTCAACTCTTGGTAATATATAAAATTAGAACAAAATAAAGATTACTTCTTTCTTCATGTTCCTTTTTTGTATTACCATCAAACATTGAGCCCAAAAAAATCAAAAAAGAGTTTCTATATAATTAATATCAACTTCCTCTTTGTTTCATAGCTAAGAAATGGAAATATCAAGTAAAAATGAGCCAAAAATAGAAAAAATGGGAAATTGGAGGGAAGTAGGAAAATTACCATATCATCTTTGATAAATATATGCTCAAACAAAGCTGCAATAACTCTGACATTTCCAAGATGCAAACTGCTCATATGCCTATCTATATTACATGGGTCAAGTAAAAAAAATGAATTCAGCCACCCATTGGATCCTTGGTCTTCAACAAACTGACGAATGCTAAAAAAAATGAATATCACTAATAAAAGTATTCACCATAAAAAAATTATGAACAACAACATATCCCCTTTGAAGAAATTTTTTAAGACCTACCACAAAATATTTTTAGCCACAAACAACTCACAATCAAACCTCATTTTCATATTTGAACAAATAATATAAAATCAAGGAGAAGTCTGACAACATACCAAGAATAAACACCCGTCTGGTTCACTACGGGCAGAAGGAAACCTCGTAAAAACGTGGAGCATCGTCACCATCGCCCAGATCTGCTGTCGTCATCGAGCCTCCATCGTCTAGCCGAGAACTCGCCGGAGCACCGCCTTCAAGAACCACGCACCACCCAATTCGCTGCGCACTCCCAGGAATGAAGGTTCGTGTGTCTGAAAGAGAAATAGAAAATTGAAGGTTGTGTGAAGTCTTATGAGAAGAGAAAAAAGAAGGTTCATGTGTCTTATGAGAAAAGTGAAGGTTTGTATGTGTGAAAGAGAAAAAGAAAGAAAGTCTTTAGGAAAAGAGGATGGAAGATAAAAAGGGATGTGTGTAGTGTGTGTGTTTCTGAGGGTTTAGTTTTAGAGTGTGTTTGGGAAAGCTGGAAAAAAAAGATTATGCTGATAATCTATTTTCGAATAATCGATTATTGTGATAATCAATTATAATCAGAATCTGTTTTTGTTTGGGTATGGTTGCTGAAAAACGATTTTAAGATAATCTATTTCGTTTGGGTGGTGCAAAAATAATCATTTTTACATAGTAAATTACGAAAAAGGGTATGTAATTATTTGTCTATATTAATAATATTTGATGTTTTTTAACATTAAAAGTTGTTGAAATGTTTTTTTTTATATATATTTTGTCATCAATTTTTTCTATTAAAAAAAGTTGAATAAAATTTGTAACATTTTCTCATACTTATGAAAACATATAAAAAAATATATTATTTTTAGACTGTTTAAATATAGATAATAAATATTTCATTTAAATAAACAAAAGAATTTATATTAAAAAAACATATATTAAAAAAATATATATGCTTTCTTTTGTTGCAGGAAGAAAAAAGCGCACGTTACTCTTGGTTGGAGAGAGAAAAACGTGTACGGAGGGGCAGAGCACAGGAAGAAAAAAGCGTTTCAGTAAAACAGTCCTCACTACCAGCTTATCATAAAACAGCACTTTTTGGGGTTAAAAAGCTTTTTTGAAATTTAATCTATTGACCCAAACACAAATTCATTTTACAAAACAGCTTTTTCCCCCTAAAAATAGCTGAAACTACCCCTAAATAATCTTTCTCAAACTCCCTCTTAGAAGATAGAAGATAGAAAAGATAGAAGAAGGAGAAGAATGAAGATAGAAGGGTAAAGCCAAAAGCCCAAAATGCATAGGTAAATAAAAATACAATTATGTTATTTGCACACCCAAATGGGACATCCATTTAGGATACATTGGTTAATCATGTATAAATATTTGATTAATTCAGTTCATTATATGGTTAATGGGCTTATTTTCCATAACCATGTAAATATTTGGTTAATCACATGCAATAAGTAAATAATAAACTAATATCATAAATGTGCCTTTTACCCTCAAAATATTTTTAAAAAATTGAGAAGTAACGATGGTACAATTGTCCAATTGTCACTGTCTAATCAAAATAAATGCTTCTCTATTCGGTTAAGCAACCAAGAGGCAAAATAAGCAAACTATAATAATAAAAATTAGGAGCAAAGTAGATAATAAAAAAATAAGTAAATCCCTAAATCATGGAGTTTATGACACATCAGATGTACAGTAATCTAGAATGTCCAATCTTATTATTATATAGATTCTTTGTTCCGACAAAAAAGAAGAAGTAATTCTTTGTATTATATTTTTACAACAGTATTAATATCGGTTAATTATGTTGGGATTGGTTTTCTAATTA
Source organism: Echinosophora koreensis (assembly GCA_035048595.1). NCBI lineage: Eukaryota > Viridiplantae > Streptophyta > Magnoliopsida > Fabales > Fabaceae > Echinosophora > Echinosophora koreensis. The sequence goes on from JAPCYP010000114.1 coordinate 83,592, forward strand.
TTTCCCAATTAATTGTGAGTTTTATATAAAGATGATTGTAAATCCTTTCTTTTAGGCAAGATGATGATTTTAAACCTATTCATTAATATTATGGGACAATAGCAGGACAATTGAATATGGTTCAAGAAGATTAAGAGTGTGTTTGTTATTGTTTATTTTATTAAAAAAATCAATTTTTTTAATTGAATAATCAATTTTTATAACTTTTAGTGTGTTTGTTTTTGCTTTTGAAAATAAGCAAAAAACAAAAAATCATTTTTTAGGATTAAAATGAAAAGCAACTTTCATTAGTTTTTGGAAAAAATCATTTTTTATAATTAGCTATTTTTAAAAAAATGGTTTTTCCAATTATAGACAAACACAAATCTGCTTCTGCTTTTCTTTAAAATCTTTAAAAATAATCATTAAATTATTTTGCCCGGGTTCAAGATTCAACCACAAATGTTCTCAATGCCTAATTACTTTTCTAAACTTTGTAACATAAGCTCTGATACCAACTTTGTCATGACCCGAATTTCGTAGCCATGACCGGCTAAAAGGGAAGGTCTTTCCTCTCCCCTTTCGCAGCCTCATAAGCATACATAAATTCGTTTTATCCAAAGTAAATGATTACATTCATTAAATATAATAACATAATGAATATAATTACATCAGAGTAATGAACCAAACAACGCAAATTACAAAGTTCTGCTAAACTAAAGAAAATAACTTAAAACTAAGAGTAAAATCCTTTAAACTATCCACATGAAATCCAAGGCTTTCGGCTGCTTCGCTGATACCTGTAACTGAAATGTTAAACGTGGGGTGAGTCTACTGACTCAGTGAGGAAAACTCCCCCAAACACATACAAGCATGCAAGATAAAAATAAAACAATAGTACGTAGTCACGCAAGCAGTCACTAATATCGACACCTAATCAATCTCAAACAATTACCACAACACTAATATATACTACCATTCATATAACAAACATGACTAAAGAGGACATCTCGTCGATTCATCAAGTACTTGTGGAATGTAACGCCTCTCTCGGTGCTACATGCTTAAGACTCAAATCACGGAAAATAAAACGGAAAACTATTTGCTGGTTTACTTTCGAAAAATAAATTATCACTTGTTCTGGTTCGAAAATCTGTTGTAAAAAAAAAAAAAAAACTTTTGCCTTATACATAATAACATCACCTGCATATATATATATATATATACACACACACACACACACATCTACGCATCATCAAAATAATTACATCATCAGTTTCATTCCTACATCAGGACCCTTATAGCTATGGGCCATTGGTCAGAGTTTTAGTATTAAGAAAAAATACATACATATAGATACAATACCAAAAAGATTAGAGGGTTAAGCAGAGAACCAGGATTACAAAAAGACATGGCTCTCACCAGCCTGAGATACAGCTAAAAGAAGTAAACACTACCCCTATAAGACAACACCTAAGCTGGTCAATCTAATGTAATCCGTTAGGGAGACCTCCATGATCATCCCTGTCTGGAGAAGGATCGGGTGAACCTCCTCCGACATCCACATCAGTGATGGGATCGACAACATCATCATCCAGGCGGTGGTACTCTACCCCCTTCTCAGCATCCTCTACCGGATCCTCTTCAATCGGATCTTCTTCTTCAGGTTCTTCTTCAATCATCATCATCATCGTCCTCTCCTTTAACTAGGACAATGGGTGTAGGCAGTTCTGGTACTGGAGATACAGGTGCGGATCCCCGTGCAAACTAAAGTGGTGAAGACTGATGATAAGTATTTCCTGTCTCCAACAGAGTCCTCAAGAGAAGCTATACAGGGGGTAATGGTACTTCAACTGTTTTAATGCTGTGAGTACAAGACGTCGTCCCTGCTTCTGTTCCCTTCGTAGTGAGTAAAGACCCGGTATATATAGTGCTTCGGGTCCCCGGGTTTATGACCCAAGCGCCACCGTCATCTCTATGCTCAAAAGCCAGCCCTATGTACCTCGAGTGGGTCAGATGGTTCATCGGGTCCATCTATAGACGTATAAACAAAACATACCAGAAAAGAGAACCAAACAAAAAATAATGCAAATGTGAGATACCAATATATGAGTTTTATCATAGGAGTCATATACACGACTCACAAAACAACAGCATATGACCAAAACCAAAAACATACATAATCTCAGATTCATTCCCGACAACCAAATGCATTTTATAAAACATTTCATGTCACTTCAATATTCACTATCTATTTCATAATCTCTGGAGATTCTAACTTTCCTTCGTCGAGCATGATAGGCTGCGATAATGCCTATAACACAATTGTTTCCCTCTCAATTTAGGTATGCTCCCCAATTGTTCTAGGGTATCGCGTCTCACCTAAATAATACTGAATAGTTCCTGATTGAGTACATTACGTGCTGGGTAACCGATTTCCACGGCCCGAGTTTGCAAATGCCCGAGCCTTCCGTGGGTTTTCGAGCCCGAATGTCCCTAATAGACCCAAAGACTAAAGAATATATCTCTGGTCCGTAACTATCCAATTTATCAGTTCATCTTTTGTGAAACTGTAGCTCGATACACAATGGCACGTCTGCCACAACAGCACATTGGCCAGACTATGCATGCAAAACAATGGTTTTCATTTCTATTTTATTTCTTGCTTCGTTCTTTCCATGTCGAGGCTTAAAACTCCCGACTACTTTTTATTCAGGTATTAGATACATTTTAATACCAACTTTAAGATTTTAAAATCTCTTCCTCATTTCGAACACTAGCCCGACGTCTCGGTAATCTAGGTCATTCTCAGTAGGAACACTAGTCCGGCTTCTCGGCAATCCAAATATAGCCCGATATCTCGGCAATCCATATTCAGCTCGAATCTCTTAGCATCGGAAATATAGGTCCTTTCCTTTCCTCAAAACTCAAAATAGGAACTCTAGCCCGTCATTTCGGTAATTTAGGTCCGTTCCACATTCATTTCCTTCCATTTGGTTTTTCTTTTTCGTTCAGTGAAAACTAAATCGAAAAACAAAATACAAAAAGTCTTCTCAACTTTGTGCCTTAAATACTTTTTCATTCTTAGAAATACACTTTCACTAAAAAACTTTTTCTTTGAGAAATCCATTTTCTGAAAACTTAGAAAATCGCTAAAATCTTTTCTCAATTTTAAACCAAATACAAAACTCTTGTAAATAGATTTATCAAAGAGAGCATTTTCTCTAAATCTTTCCATTTTATAACAACATTTATGAAAAACCTAAAAGAAAATCCGTGTTTCCAAAAGACTTTTCCTTTAAAAAAATATTCTCTTAAACATTTTCATAAACTTCATTGGTTTCCATTTTCTCTCTTTTCCTAAACTTTGTTCTTTCTCCACACTTTCATCATTAGAATTTCTTCTCTCTTTCTGAAGAATCAAAACACCACTTTTTCAATCTTTCTGAGTTAAGGTATTTAATATCTTAATCTTTATTAACAAGCAATGACCAATGTCATGCCTTCAGCCAATCACAGTCAAGCAATACAGTAATATCATCCAATACATACATGATCCAACAACAACATATTCAGCAATTCTAATTAACATCAAAACACATTTTAAATCAAGCATATAACCAATCACACAAACAGAGTACATGACTAGCAAAAACTCCTTAGGCAAACTCCCTTTACCTCAAAGTGTGAATTCTCATTCTGAAAGCGATCATCTAGGCTTCAGTTTCCTCCACACAATCTCAAACAACAAACTTTTCAACGATTCCTTCACAAAACATCATAGAACAAGTTAAATTTTGAAGAATTCCTACTAGTTTCCTAAGTGTAAAAATCGGCCTACACATGAACAAATGGCTAGGAATTTCAAATCATCCTAATCTCTTAGATATATGATCTTAGAGCACTAGGGATACTAAATCAATTGATATGACTCAAGAATTTGAAAAATTTCCTCCAACCCCATTAGAGTGAGGGTTTCGGCCTGTTGGAACTAAAGTGATTTGGATTAATAATCTGAGTATTGATGTTAACAAAAAGGATTAAATTTACATGGCAAAGTTTTAGTTGAGATCTAACGTGCTCTATCTAGTCTTGCAGGAATGTTCAAAATTTATAAGTTATGGAAACCTTTAAAGAGTTTCCTCATATCCGCGTCCATTCATGTAGACGAGCTGCTCAAAACATTGGGTATATATTTTTATTTAATATATTTGAGTAGACGGGAACTTTAGTTTCAATGAGTAGACGAGCTTAAATGCCACGTCAGTAGACGGAGATCAAAATAACTCATTGAAATATAGCAGGCCCAAAGACTTGATGATAGACGAGAGGATATGCCACGTCAGTAGACGAGCGAAAAGAAAAATGGAAGTCCATTAACTTGGTTTTACCCATGAGCGTGTAGACGCAGATTTTAAGCAGACGAGCTCTTTTTCTTATAAGTTTTCATATGCTCAGTCTAGCTAAGTAAATGCTACCCCAACCACAAAGTGATATTTATTTCAAATGATTGATATTTATTTCAAACGAATGTTGGTCCTTCCTATTTGCTTTATCTGTTTTAATGCCTTGTTTCTTTGTGAGAGAAACATAGTACCATTGAGGAAATGCAAAAAGCAACATAGTATATTGAGGAAATGCAAAACGCTCTGTACTCTGTCACCTTTATTGCTGGAATAGCTAGAATTTTCACAATGGAGGAAAGACAGTTTTCAAGCTGCAATTGCTCAGAGCTGTGACCCTCTATTTTGTGCAAAAGTGATAACCAAGAGTACATTTCACAATGGCCACAATCAAGCTATCAGTCACAACGGATATTATGCATTTGATGCCATCACTAAACGGGAATATTCAAAACAACCGTTGAAGATTTTCAAGTGAAGAAAAAGGTCACTATAAATAGAAGACCTCAACCTCTGAAGAAACAACTTTTGCGAATATGAACTTTTGCTAGAAAAACGTTTGCCATTCTACAAGCTCTCATTCTTTTATTCTTTCAAGAGCAAAAGTCTGTAATTCTTTAGCTTGAATATTGTTGTAATATTCAACCGATCTTAAACTTTCATATCCTTACGCATAGTGAGTTAGAAGATCAAAAGCAAACAATCTCTTTGTTAGAGGTAGAGCCTAAAGAGGCTTGGTAAGAAAGGAATACTTGTAGCCTGGAGAGTTGTTGAATACTTGATGTAATCTATTTGGATAAATAGTGGAGTAAAACCTTCAAGTCAAAGGGACTGGACGTAGCTCTTGGTTGGAAGAGAGTGAACCAGGATAAAACACTTGCGTGAATCTTCAAATCCCTTAAGTCTTATAGTTTATTTGTTTATACTGACTGTGGAGATTTGAACTTGATTTTGTTAAGCTTTTAAAAGGATCATTTTCTGTATGTGCTTCTGCCTTTTATTCTTTGTATGAGAAAATAAGTTTTGAAAAAGGTTGCTTTTGAAAATTATCAAACACAATTCAACCCCCCATTCTTATGTTTGCTTGTGTCAACTTCACGGCCTACACTAGAAAATTAGGATTGAAATTTTTGTTGGATTTAAGCTCTTGGATCTTGATTATCTAGGTACTAGAGAGCTTAAATCAAGCATTAGATTTGAAAAAATGGAACAAAATATCAAACCCTCCCTCTATGTAGGTTTCGGCCAATATAGGGTTTCATGGGTTAGGGTTTTCATTTCATCAAAACTCTTAAATACATAGAGTTAGAACCTTAGATTGATGATCTAAATGATAATGGTACAAGAATCTCATGCATCAAAATCATGTTTGATTTCATTTTCATGGACAAAGCAAAATGGGTTTCAAATAGAATGAATCATGAAAAGATGAATATGATGATCAAGAAGAAGAAAAGATGATCAATGATGATGAGGTTGCCTTGAATGATGAAGGAAATGGAGTGATCTTCATGAACTTTCCACAAAGACGACACTTGGCTCTTATGAAATGGTTATGGTGATTTTGTGAGGAGGTTAGGAAGAAAAAAAAAATTGATTAGGACATGTTTGAATCTTTGGACAACTAATTAATAGGTTTTAGCTAAATATAAAACTATATCCTTAAAGTTGTCATCATGATTTTGATGAGTCATGATGTAACAATTTTCACAAGTCCTATCAATCACTTCCTTCATCTCTGCACCACATCTAATTACATCGTTTACCTGACTTAGGGTTTTTCGCGCGTGTTTCATTTAATTATTTCACCCGAATAAAATATAATATTTATTTTAGAGCGAAAATTTGGAAATGACTCATATCTCTTAAAAAGGGATAATAATCATTGATGTTTCGTTCAAGGGTCAAAATTAGGTTTTACGATCAATAATTTTATACTGTCAGTTAAAACGTAGACCAGCCTTCGTCTGAATTTTCAACCCAAAATTTTACTGGAACTTTTCACTATCAAGTATGATCTAGAAACGATTTTGTCTTGGTCAAAATCATTTTCTAGGTTTCAAATCAAAATATAAACATCTAAATATCTTTACAGATATTTGAAAGTAGTGAAAATCGGGGTGTTACATGGAATGCCTTGCACTTTATTTCTCACATTGCAAGTCTCTCACAACGGATCGGTACATGTATCATGTACGTGAATCACATAACATATTATTATCGAGTCTTTGGGTATCCTAGGAGGTGAGTTCTCTGAGGACCTCATACCCCGACGGTTTTAATTTCGTATCCCGGAGATACCGTACCCTTCAGCCAACATCAACATCTCTCCTCAACGCCCGGGGTATCTAACGAGGTCCCCTCATCCCCGATGGTGTTGTTTATATACCGGAGCCTTCCGCTCCCCAGTCGGCCTACCTAAAGATTTGTAGCCACCCTTTGACAATTCATTCCACCAAGTACTTTTTTTAAATAAAAAAAATCTTAGCACATATAAATCAATAACATTTCAACAAATTCATATTTAAAGTCAAAATTCAACACAACCACACATAGATAACAATATAACCACCGAAAACACAATGGTCAATTATAAATACTCTCATTCTCAAGAGCAGTAGCCATATATAATAACCTAATCATAAGCTACACAATACATCATTCATGAAAATGTGTCATCATCACTTATAAATACAAATTTCTTCCTTGTTAAATACTAGTAATACAATAGTCAAGACAACTTTCTATAATAACATCAATTGAAATCACAATATCTCCTTATCATCAAAATTTCATAGCTATGATAACATCTCTTTCATTTACACATCATAAAAAAAATTAGCATAACACATACCTATATATCATTGTCTATATACCATCATCATGGATCATATACCCTCATAATCATATATCATTAAGAAATTATAGTATATATATAAATATAAATACACGAACATGCCCTTTTAAAACAGAGAGTCACAAGTTTGATTAGTATAAAATATATAAACACAGTAACAGAGCATCATGGTTGAATATATAGCCATGTGAGATTTTCTTAAATGAAAGAAACTAATATTCATAGGTAACACCAGGGGGCCTCCCCCCAGGTTTTCATACTTTGTTTTAATACCCATTGTTTCTGTCCAACGCTAATATGTCTGAAGTTGGAAGTCCAACAATAGGCCTATGACAAGTTCCAATTAGCATAGACAAATCAAATAGGGGGAAAACTACACTGCAGCCTTTTACTATTTTACTCATAACTTGGCTTATTCCTCTTTTTATCAATTTGCGCCTGGCTTATTTATATGATGATTTGGCCTTTTTTTATTTATTTATTAGGAAAATGCTAAAGGCACTCATTAAAGAATCAAATATATAAAACTTATATTAGGAAGTGGTATATTTAAGTCATTGAAGTATTGAACTTTTAAAAATTGCACTTTCCAATAAAAAAAAATTATCTTAGAGTTCCTTAACCAGTGCCCTAGTATTATTTGAATGATGCAATTGTTTGAATTTTTTATTTGAATAATATATATTTTTAATAATCTTTTTAGTTTCTTTATTTTAGCAACAATGTGTTTACAATAAAAATGTAGGTTGACTGGTTGTTTCATATAGTTTGAATGATTTATATTATATTAAATTATATTATTAAATTATCAATTATATATCAAAAAAATCATATAATTTATTTTATAATTCTTTTGTTTGTTATTTCATATTATGTATATTAATTTTGGCCCCCCTCACATAAATTTTCTGGCTCATCCCCTTGGTAACACTAACAACAAAAATTGTTTAAACCACACATATATATCAAGTGGAAAACACATCAGTAACAATAGCCCAACCTCCCAAGTCTAACACGTTATTCCATTATGGCATCACAAGTTGGATTTATAAAAAAATAGAAACCCACTGAATGTATATATATAATAAGGAGGCGCTGAACACTCATTTTTTTTTTTTATAAGAGGTTCATGATAAGCTCCATTATTTCAAATATGTGATAGGGATTGGGGGTCAGAGAGGTTCTCTTCTTTCGAGCAGAAGATAGGGCTCCAGGGAGAGGGGAAGATAATAGGAATTTCCTGAATAATTTTCTGCATAACTTCTCATTCCCAAATTGCGAACATATAAAGTGCAAATTAGTTCCCAAGGGTGCGCATCATATGCCAAGTGTACATCTGGCCATAGATTTGCAGGTGACATTATAACAGAATCGAATCTTCTAAAACAGAAATGAAAATCCTATGGATGAGTCTATGTGTCATCCTTCTTGCATTTACAGAAATGAAAAATCCTATTACTGGTAATCAGTCATCCAGGCAGGGGCCTTTTTGGTGCGTTTGGGCCTTGTTGCTGCAGTTTCCTTCGGCCTAAATGGTTCTGAATCCTGGCCCGTATCAATATGCATGAGAAATATTTTTAGATTAACATTCTTATACATATTTTTATCATTTCCAAAATCAAAATCCACAAACATATTATTTAGAACATCCAAGAATCCCTCACCTTATTTAGTAGATACCCACTTAGATGTCCATGGATGAGAACATCAATAGAGAAAGAGTTGAAGATGAAAATCCTCATCCAAAGTTCCTCTCCTTCTCCTCCAACCTACTCCTCCTTTCTCACTTTCTCCTCAGAGTTTTCAAAAAATTTGAAAGAAGAAAAATGAGAAAGGGAGTGCTCCTCCTCTTATAACATAGGGATGGGACATTTGGACAAAAATGTCCCTCATGACAATGGCATTTAAAAAAAAAATACCCAACAAATATTTTCCCATCAATAACATAATCAAATTTTCTAAGGGTGTGTCAAAATACACATTACCTCGTTAAAAGCCTCATTTAATTTATTAGAGAAATAAAAAAAATCCAAGAATGCTTTCAAATTATTGCATAAATATAATTTAGAGACTGTGACATCCTCTACCCCGCATGTATTTATAAAGCGATAACATAGAAGGATATATTTAATTTTGAAAATAAGGTAAACACATGCACATCATTTATTATAAAAAGAAAATCAACGGGTAAAAGACACCACATTGTAACAAGATCTCATAACGCGGAAGTAAAAACAGTCTTAAAAGGTGACATAACTAGAACATAAAAACGAAACTCAACTCCGATGTCACATTACAAAGCTGGTATAACCATATTCCAAACATTCGGATAAACAACATAAACTAAACATAAGTCCTAATAACAACTAGCGGCTCTTCAGAGTCACTTCTCAGCAAGCTGCTCACCGTCCCCTGCATAACATAAAAGGGTACATGCAAAGCAACAATAAAAGACGGGGAGTAAGAAACATATATATGAACATAATGGCAAGGAAGCAATTAGCAAGATGAGCATGCATCACATATAACATATACATAGCATATAAAAACATAACAACATCCAACGTATCACAATCATATTATATCAACAATGTATGCTATACTATGCAGCGCTACTCCACTACTCCACTATGCACTTGAATCCAATCTATCTCAGAATGTCAACTTCAAAGTTATATATCCACATTGACCAATAAGCACCAATGCCGGGACAGTTCACCTTACCTTAGGTGGACCCCTTGGATAGCCGACGCACCTTACTCTCGGATGCACCACCACGGGTGTACATGATTTCCTTTCGGACGAATCACCGCGGACGGCTAGATAGCCTTACTCTCGGACGACCTCCCCTTTGTTGAACATCCCCCACTAACATCTCTGATGTGTGAATGCATGATCAACACAACACACAATCGCAACTACCACCTCCGCTTGGGCCACAAGGCTACCCAAGTTTTATCACCATCAACACCTCGACCACTTGGCTATCGAGGATTAATGTTATCTTTAACACTCTGGCCAATAACCACCAGATCAACACCCCGACCACTAGGCTATCGAGGCCCCCTTAGCCACTAGGCTACCAAGGTACAACATCATCTTTAATTAACACTCTGGCCATTAAGCACCAGAGATTACCACATTGACCATCATGCATCAAGGTCCCCTTGGCCATTCGGCTACCAAGGTACAACATCTTATCACTTGTCTTTGGTCTTCAAAGTTCGTTTGGTATCTTATTAGATCTTTTACTAAGTCTTTGATCATCAGTTTCACTGTTCTTAATTATTCTTCAAGTCTTATAACTAAGGGAATTGATTCTTTAATTCCGTTTCATTACTAAGATCCCTAAAGCTCGTGAATCAATCCCTAGGGTCTAGCCAAGAACCATCAAACATTAACCTCACCTCTCATTACTACGATTCAAGTCTTATGAGCAAACAGGGAAACATCCCTTAATCATTAATGGTTTCAATGTGTTATTAACGTCTTCATCATTGATCGCTTCACAACATCATCCAAACAGCCAATAACCAAATTCATTCATAAACTTGAATAAACAGAACATCATTAATTCATACAACAACATCATCAAGATTAGTTTGCAATTTAAGGCATGCCAACAATAAGGAATCATTAACAATGGTCATATAAAAACAGTTAACATGTAATCAAATAGCAAACAAATAGGGTCATGGGTTAACCCTTCATCTTACGCTACATGTTTATACTATCCCTTCTCCCCATACCTGGCATGAAGATCGCGATTCAAAAGAGAGAAAGAAGGTCCACTAGGATCCCGTCTCATGAGCGCTTGTCTACAACCTCAAGAACGACAAAGAAACACCTTGGTTCAACTCTAAGATCAAGAACTTGAAAGAAAGAATCACAAGGGACAAGGTGCACGAATTTTACCTTTTCTAAAGCTCCAAATAGCAAGCTAAAGATGATGAAAGCTGACGCAAATGAGTGTGCGTTAGCGGCGATGTTCTTCTATCAAAGAACGACAAAGAACGGTGTAAGAATGGGTTCCCTTGAGAGAATTTTCTAGTGAGGATTGATGGAAATTGAGAGAGAAAGAGAAGCAGGCAGTTTTTGAGTGTTGGGACGTGATAGACTAGGGTTTAGATCGTGTTTTACGGGTTATAAAAGGTTTAGAACAAGATTTGGGCTTAAAAAGAACCTAAAATGCATTTCTGGTTTTGCATGTCTTGCGAGGCAAGCTCCCGTTCGCGGGGTGAGCCAGAAAACCAATTTCTGTCAACAGAATTCGCGGGGCGAACTCAAGAGCGCAAAGCTGAAATTTAGGTTCTCGCGAGGCGAACAAATGCTCGTGGGGCGAGCCCTAAACAGTCGAATTTGGCCAAAACACCTTCAATACGACTTGTAGATAATTCTCTTATCTTTCCAACTCATCAAAGATCACCTCAATCGGATATCTAGAACTCAAGATATGGTCAAAACGGTGAAATAGGCTACTAGGACTCTAAAAGGATTGAACCTTTCTAAGGCTAAACTTCCACAAACATAAATTTAGACATAAAAAAAAGCATAACAAGCATATATAAACATGTATATAAGATATATAAACACATTAAGCTTATTTATGAAAAATGGGGTGTTACAGAGATTATTTATAATTTCATAAAAAAATTACCATACAGAACCTTTATATGAAAATAATTTTTTTTTTACTAAGCATAATGTCATTTAACTTATGATTTTAAAATATTAAAGTTACCGAGTATTACAGACTTCCTTCTCTTGTCATGGTAGCTATTTTGCCTACTCTGTGCTATTATCATCTTTTCTTGAATCATCCTCACATTTTCTGTGGTTTCTTGCACTATTTCTGGTCCTAGCACAACATTCTCATGGTTCATTCCAACACAAAGATGTCCTACATCTCCTCCCATAAAGAGGTGAACTCTATCAGGGGTAAAAACTTGTCCCAACTACTTGATTGCTCTAGCACACAAGCTCTCAACAAGTCCTCTAAGGACTGGATAGTTCTCTCAGACTGACCATCAGTCTATGGGTGGTAAGCTGAACTTAGCCTAAGCTTTGTTCCTAAAGCCTCATGCAAAATATTCCAAAACCTAGAGGTAAATCTGGGGTCTTTATCTGACACTATGTTAGAGGGTACACCATGAAGCCTAACTATCTCTTTGATATACAACCTGGTCAACTTTTCTAAGGGATATTCCATATTCATAGGGATGAAATGGGCAGACTTAGTCAATCTATCCACAATAACCCATATAGCATCACAACCAGCTGGAGTCCTAGGGAGTCCAGACACAAAATCCATAGAGATACTATCCCATTTCCACTCTGGGATACTTAACGGTTGCATCTTACCTGATGGCTTTTGGTGTTGTCTTAGCCTTTTGGCACACTAACCACGCATAAACAAACTCAGCCACATCCTTTTTCATCCTAGGCTACCAAAACATACGCTTCAAATCCTAATACATCTTAGTGGCACCTGCGTGCACACTCATTCCACTCCTATGTCCTTCTTCAAGGATCAACATCTTAAGCTCCGAAACATCGAGCATACAAACTATATCTTGAAACCTCAAGACTCCATCATTTCCTTCCTTAAAACTAAGGTCTCTACCTTAAGCAAGCAACTCCTTCTGGTCTAAGAGATACTTATCTATCTTCTGGCCTTCTCTTATCTGATCCATCAAGCTATTGGTAACCTTCAATGTTCCAAGCCTAATACTCTTAGGGTTAACTTCCCAAGCTAAGCTCAAGTCTCTAAATTCCTGAATCAAATCAATCTCTCTAACCATCAAAGCGGAGACATGCAAGGTTTTCCTACTCAAGGCATCTGCCACTACATTGGCTTTTCCTGGGTGGTAGGTCAACTCAAAATCATAATCCTTAAGAAACTGCATCCACCTACGTTGCCTCATATTCAACTTTTTCTGGTCAAAAAGGTATTTCAAGCTCTTATGATCACTAAAGACCTCGAACCTCGATCTATAAAGGTAGTGCTTCCAGATTTTTAAGGCAAACACTACAGCTCCTAATTCCAAATCATGGGTAGGGTAGTTTTTCTCATGGAATTTCAATTACCTAGAGGTATAGGCTACTACCTTACCATTTTGCATCAACACACCACCTAAACCTTGCTTAGAAGTGTCGCAGTACACTACTAAAGGTTCACTAGAATCGGGTAAAACTAACACTGGTGTTGATATCAACCTATCCTTTAAGGTTTGGAAACTCTCCTCACACTTAGAGTCCCACACAAAGAGTTGTCCCTTCTTGGTGAGACGGGTCAAGGGTAACACTATCTTAGAGAAACCTTCTATAAACCTTCTATAGTACCCTACTAAACCCAATAAACTCCTAATCTCGGTCACTGGCTTTGGCGCTTCCCAGTGGAGCACCATCTCTACCTTAGTCGGATCCACGACTATTCCACCTTTAGAGATGACGTGTCCTAAGAAACTCGCCTCCTCAAGCCAAAACCCGCACTTAGATAACTTAGCATACAACTGCTTCTCTTTAAGGGTCTGCAAGACAACCCTCAAGTGCTCCTCATGTTCCTCCTTGGTTTTGGAGTACACTAAGATGTCATCTATGAAAACCACTACAAACTTATCCAAGTAAGGGTGAAAGGTCTTGTTCATATAATCTATGAACACAACAGGAGCATTAGTCACACCAAAGGGCATAATCAAATACTCGTAGTGACCATAATGCATCCTAAACGCAGTCTTTGGGATGTCCTCGGACTTAACCCCAATTTGATGGTATCATGACCTTAAATCCATCTTGGAGAAAACACAAGCTCCTATCAACTAGTCCATAAGATCATCAATCCTAGGGAGGGGATACCTATTCTTTATGGTCACTTTGTTGAGTTGTTGATAGTCGACACACAACCTCATGCTGCTATCCTTCTTCTTCACCAACAATACCGACGCTCCCCATGGGGACACGCTAGGCCTAATGAACTGTTTCTGAATCAGTTCCTCCAACTGTTTCTTCAATTCAGCTAGCTCTAGAGGAGACATCCTATAAGGTGCTATGGATATGGGTCCCGTTCCCTGCACTAAGTCTATGGTAAACTCAACATCTCTCTCGGGAGGTAGTTCATAAACATCCCCCTGGAACACTTCAGGAAACTCTCTCAATATAGTCACATTTCCAACGTCATGCAGGCTCTCTACTTCCAGGGAAGATAGCATCATGTAAACTTGGGCCTTTTCTTTCACAGAAGCCTTAACTTAGTTGACAGAGAGAAATATAGGATCCTTAGACTCCACCGGAGTTCCAAAAACTATGGTTTTATCAAAGCAGTTCAGGAGGACATGGTTGGAAGGTAACCAATCCATGCCAAGAATAATATCAAGCTGTTTTAAAGGTAAGCATACAAGTTCAACATTAAAGTTTCTACCATCAATGGTAATGAGACAGTTCTTGCATGCATGTGAAGTGAGAACAGGCTTATTTGTGGGTGTGGCAACAATCAAATCACAGTCAAGAACGGTAACAGGCAATTTAAGGTTCTCAACACAGTCATATAAATGAATAAGGCACATACAATACAGGTAAAGGAGTTCCATCACATACCTTGGATCAAGTCCTCAGACTCGGAGGCCTCGGCTCCGCAAGAGTAAAGACTCTCCCAGTGGTCTTCAGTCGATTGACTTGAGACTGCTAATTCTTGCTAGCACTCTGAGGTCCTAACTTTTCTCCTCCACCCTCCCGGCTGATGTGGCCAGACTTGTTACACTTGAAGCAGATGACGTCTGTCTCCTTGCACTGTCTAATATAGTGATTCTTCCCACACTTGTCACATTTGATAGGCCTAGGAACAGAAGAATCCCAGTCTCTGGACTTGCCTGTTGAAAACCGTGGCTTCCTGCTACCTTGCTTGAAGTCGCGACCAATTGGTGCTAGATGCTGCTTTCCCTTGTCACGCTGGTCGTCCTTCTTATTACCCTGTGTAGCTGAGCTCTTGAAGCTTGAAACTCTGGACTTGTAGGCATCCTCAAAGATCCTACACTTGTTGACTAGGACGGAAAAGACTCGGATCTCCTGATAGTTGATGGGCGCAGACCATCCTCGAGAGGCGGGCCGGGTAGCTCTAGGACTTTCTTTGTATCTGAATCCAGTATTCTCTGTATTAGATTTTGTATAGTTTCTGTAGGCCACAACCCCTCTGTTGGGACAACTCTTACTTAGATGATGACCAATGTATCTATTATTTATATATATGTGGTGTGTTTTACTGTTGCGCATGATTTAAGTTTCAAAAGTTTTAATTTTCCACTTCGAGATCATTATATATTTTCGTCTGCATTAATCGTGTTAACGTTAATTATCGAATAAGGCTTAGTTAATTAGGGTTATTCTTTAATGGGACATCGGGGTGTCTCATAAATCAATAAATAAAAACTTATTTATTAATTATGGTTGTTATTTGTATTTATAATTATGATTATTTAATAATTAGGATTATTTATTAAGTAATATATTAACTTTATCCCATAACTTTGACTCTCTAGACAACCCCTAGTGAGCATATTTCCAGGCGTACCAGCGGCAAGTAAAACGAGTCATGGCCCACATGGAAGAAAATCAAGCAAACCATTCAGGACTTATGGTTTGATGAGTTTGGGGATAAGTTTTAGTTTTAATTTTCATTTTGTCGAACTTATATTCGTTGCCTAATATTTTTTTTTCTTACAGATACACTATAGGTGGTTGCCTGAGCGGGGCAATGACATTCTCAGAGCCTTTAAGCACAAAGGTACTTAGTGGTCAAGAATGTCATGAATATGATCCGAGAGGGTAAGGATGGGGGATTGGCTCCACCCAGAGGTGTTGCAAGGCTTGCGGAATATCGGGTCAGGGATGAGGAGTTGCAACACAAGAGCATGGTCGGCAAACAAAATAGGACTG
Source organism: Echinosophora koreensis (assembly GCA_035048595.1). Taxonomy (NCBI): domain Eukaryota; kingdom Viridiplantae; phylum Streptophyta; class Magnoliopsida; order Fabales; family Fabaceae; genus Echinosophora; species Echinosophora koreensis. The sequence continues at coordinate 99,759 of JAPCYP010000114.1, forward strand.
CAGATAATGGAACTCCTTTATACACTGGTGGCTCCATCTCTATTTACACCTATGACAATAGGTTGGTAAGTAAAATTCTGTTAAACTTATGTTCAAGTTCACTGTACTTTTTTTATTCTTAAAAAATATAATCTCTACTTTTATATATGTCGACCCAGAAGAGAGGAACCAACCTCTCATGACATTTTAGGTCATGGAAAGGAGCAAGAAGACCAAGCATGGAGAGTGGGTCAGCGAAAAGGCTAATGATATTGCTTTAAGTAACCATAAACACTTAAACTTGAATATCATTGCTTATGTTTTATTATTTTTAATAATTGCAAATGATCATGATTTTCTCTTTATATAGTTTATTTAAATTTTATATGACTTTATTTTAATTGCCATTGAAATAATAATAATAATAATAATAATAACAATAATAATAATAATAATAATAATAATAATAATAATAATAATAAATTGAGTGACCGAATACATTGAGTCGCTAAATTGGAAATTTTAGCAATTTAGAGATCAGATGTATTCGGTCACTACATTGGTGGCATTACAATTTAGTTATCAAATATATTAGATTCCTAATGTTGCTTAATCGGTTGCTAATTTGGTGCTTAGAACAAGTGGTGGAGAACAAGTTAGTGATTGTGTTGTTTCAATTTAACGACCAAATTTGTCCATCTTTAATAGCATCTGAATTTAAAATCGAGCGTTAAATCAGTTTGCGAGCACAGTTTTTACAACCGTCAATGTTTGGTTGCAACTTTATTATAGACCGAATTTACGCTAAATGACTTTTTTATAGTCAAATAATTGGCAAACAATATTGAACAATGTAATACAATTTATAAAAAAAATGAAGTTTCTCAACGTCACATCCAATGGGTTTCTCTTGTCTACTGTCAACCTAAGAATTGTCCTTTTTTAAATGACAATTAGCAAACATCCCCATTCTAGGTTTCACTCATGTAGCTACCTCCTACACTTTTCATAACTTCAATGAAAAATTCATAACATTTTGGAAATATAAAATCTTTATATATAAAAGTAGAAGTGAATCTGATATAGTCCCCCCAAAAACTGAGGTTAAAATTGTAAAATAACATCTATAAAAATATATAATAAAAACGTATATAATATGTTGTAATTAATTGTTAGATGTGGGAATATGTTTAGTCTTCATTTATTGTAATAATGGCAATAATTAAAATAAAAATTAAATTCCTTTAATATTGAGTAATCATAACCAATTTCTTTTTAATGTTGAAAGGTTATGAATTTTGAAGATATATATATATATATATATATATAAACACGTGGTTTTAAATATATATATATGTATATAATATGTTTTAATATGTTATTAAAAACCTTTGATTTGATGAAATTGCTCATATGTGATGATGGTTATATATGTGACTTATTCCCTTGGGGCCTGTGTTCCCTGTTGTGCCCTGCAGTGACAGCCCTTAATGCATTTTGACAGGTTGAAGTTCAAATGGAATTAATTCAGTTTAGACTATAACTAGGTGGTTGTTATGAAATTAATTAATACGGCTTTTGGATGGTTAGGTAATCAATTTTCTATTTCTATTCATCCCCAGTCCTCAAAATCCGTTGTACCTTCTTTAAATCTATATAATATGATCATTTTTAGTCTCTATCATTGCTTTATTTCCCTTTTAATTTGTTCAATTGGAGTGTAGATCTAGGGAAATAATGGCCATATACATCAAGTCATTAAGAAATATATAATGTTAAAAAAAGAGTAATCAATCTACTGAGGATCAACATGCATCAAATGTTGGTGTTGGTTTAGAAGTCAATGTCAAGTCTATAGTGATGGTTAAGGCATTCAAAATAGAATTTGCAAACATGTTAAACTTTCATTCTTTTCCAAAGTAATGATCTTTGACGGATAATATATTTTAATAAACAATGTAATTGGAAGAAGGAGAGTGTTAGAACATGCCCTGCACAACTTACATGACTGTTGTGGATTTTGCTACAATTTTATCTATTTTGGTATAATGTGGTTTTATTCTTTGCTTTCTATTTTTTAGTTGCAAAAGAAGGAATGCAGTCTATATATCTTTGTGAAGAGTGTTGAGGAAGACTTATTTAATTAACAGTGGAAATGACTAAGCACCCAATATTGTTAGAACCAAAGTGGTTATGGTTAAATAATCTCTTAAGTTTTGATGCTAACAAAAAGATTAAATTTGTATGACAAAGTTATGTTAAGAACTAACACATCTAATCAAGCGTGCAGGACTGTTTTCAGTATCGCTAGACGAGGGAACTAGTTTCAAGTTCCTTAGAAACAGCATAAAAGCTTATCGGGTCCAAGTTTTACTCGTAGATGAGCCCTCAAAGGAATACAGTAAGGATCTAGTCTATAAGGTAATCGCGAGACGAGGCGCTAAAAATAGCTATGTTTGTAGGTGCTAGACGAGAGCCTAAGTGTACTTCTGTAAGAGGTGCTAGACGAGCCATTAGAATCTATCAGAAAAATAGCAAGTCCAAAGACTTGTAATTAGACGAGTAGTTAACTGGACTAGCTGATAAAAACAGATCTAAGTTATACTAGTTCACTCAGTAGAAACAAATAGACGTCAAGTCAGTAGACTACCCAATTACTCTTTCAAGTTAAAAAATGTGCATCCAAAGGCATACTGAAACTGAACCCATCTAGTCAAAGCGAATTTATGTGAAATAATTGTTTATTTAATACGAAGGTATCAATGTCTTTCATTTGTGTTATTTGAATTGTTTATAACTTTGTTTCTTGGTAAGAGAAACATAGTACCATCGAAAACACAAAACTTTGTACTCTATCACACAAGCTGCTGTAAAGTTGAATAAATTACAAAGAAGGAAAGTCAGAAAGTAACTTTTGGTACAACAGAGAAGTGACAGTACCAATTTGAGCATTTCTGATAACCAAGTGCTCATTTCGCAGAAAGCATATCAAGTTATCAGACTCAACGGATCTCAGCATTAAATGCTATCTCTAAACAGATATGTGTAAAGACCGTTGAAGAAGATGAGAGCTTAAGCTGAAGACCTTCTATAAATACTGGACGACCCTAGTAAAGAAATATACAGAAACTGAACAAGCTCAAACTACTGAAAGTGCATGAACTCTGTCAAATTTTTCTAGATTGCTTTGTAACCTTGATCTTAAACTTTCATACCCTCACACATAGTGAGTTTCATAGATCAAAACCTTATATCTCTAAGTTAGAATGAGCCTGAAGAGGCTTGGTTGGAAAGAATACTTGTAAGCCTGAAGTGGTGTTGAATACTTGTAAAGCTATTGGATTATAGTGGAGAAAACCTTCAAGTGGAAGGAACTGGACGTAGCTCTTGGTTGTAAGAGAGTAAACCAGGATAAATCATCTTTGTGTATCTTCTATCCTCATCTCTTTACAGCTTTCAATTATACTAACTGTGAGGATTTGGATTTAAGTTTATTAACTCTTTTAAAAGGATATTTTAATTGTGTATATTTCTTTTCTAGCTTGCAAAAATGTTTTAAGAAAAGGTTTTTCGAAAAAATGTTAAGAAACACAGTTCAACCCCCCTTCTTATGTTTCTCTATGTCAACTTCAAATATATGACTTATTTAATTCGTTTTGTTTATATTATTAATCATAATATTTGCTTTTAAATATTATGAAGAGCGATAAATTAATAGCCAAATGTTTGTATTCCCTTCTCACGTTGTTAATCTTATGTTATTTTGGGACTTAAATCTTATCTTTCATTATGATGGTGTAGAAATTCCTTGAAGTGCTTCAGATGAAAAAGCAAAACACAAAAGAATCTTGGAAGCTAGGAAAAAGCTTGGCATTAAGTGTGTGTTTGGATGAACATTTGACAAACATAATTTTGGGTGGAATTGATTTTGTACAATTGATTTTAATATAATTGAGTTTGAAGTGACGTGATTTATGTTTGGATGTTTTTATTTTGAAAGTAAGTTTGATGTAAAACTTAACATAATTTGAGGCTAAGAATCACGTTTGGGGACAGAAGCTATAACTTCTAGCTTCAAGTTAGAATTGATTCCAGAGACAAAATCAATTATAGTCAAGAACACTAAACATGTCAAATCAATTTTGTCTCTGAAATCACTTTTGCCTCTCACAAAAGTGAATCCAAACATGCACTGAGAAAAAGAATCAGAAGTTAGAATCATTCTTCCATTTGAGGGGTGGCTTGCTATCCTGGTAGCGCTCAGTCACAAGCAACAAATAGAAAATTTATTTCTACAGATTAATATTGTGATAACAAAATTCTCTTATTAGACAACGTGTATGTTTTCACATGATAAAAAGAATGTTTTTCTTTCCAAATTATTCCACCGGTTTGTTCCATCATTTATTAAAAAGATGAATCATTGTTCTTCTACAGGATATGTGTATATATCATGCGCATTTGTTGTACAAATGAATTATGTAACTGCTAATTAAGGCATGGAGAGAGGAAATAGTTTTATGGTTGCACTATGAATTACTTAAATATTATTTTTTATCTGATTACTACAATAATTTCATTGGCTTGATACATCACCTATCACTTTCTCGATGGTAGGTGACTACAACATTATTGACATTTAGTAACATTTGAAAAATGTTACTAAATTATCGAAAAATGTTGCTATTTGCGTTAGTAACATTTTCAGAAGTGTTATATCTGAGCCATGTTACTAAAAGATTTTAGCAACATTTTAATACATCATTAATAACATTTAAAAAATGTTACTAACTTACCCTTTTATAACATTTTACAAATGTTACTAATTTACCAATTTTTTTTGTAACATTTCAAAAATGTTACTAATTACTTTTTTTTAAACATTTTTAAAACATTACTAATTACTTTTTTGTAACATTTTATAAAAATGTTACTAATTAGCTACCTTTTTGTGACATTTTAAAAATGTTACTAATTACCTTTTTTGTGACATTTTAAAGATGCTATTTATTTTAAATTTTTACTTTAAAGGTGTCACTAATTAATTTTGTGACAACCAAAGCAAACACAAGAAATAACCTAAAAATAGTTCATATATAACTAAAACAAATGAAAGTTATTCATCTCCATTAAAATTTAAAGTAAAATCAAGTTTTACAATAATATCAATATTACAAAGAAACTAACATTACATTTAAAGGGGTTATAAGGTGGGCTTGGTGGTTCAGGTGGGAGAGTTCAGGAGGTTAAGAGTTCAAACCTTACATACTAACAAAACATTAACACTAACATTTGCCTATAAAAAAAAATTACAAAGAAATAAAAATTGTCTCCTCTAGAACAAGCTTCTGAAACTGCTCTGCAAGCTTCTTCAGGTTTTCCAAGTTATCTGATCCTACATTTTATTGATCAAAATGTTTAATCAGGGAGGAACAATAAAAACCAAATAGAAAACTAAGGGGAAAAAAAAAATTCAAGCACATACCAAATTAGTGGATAATGCTAGGGAATATATCCTGCAACTCTATAAAAGACAAAAAGAATAACTCTAAGTCAATTCTCAATGCCAATACAATCATATAGATCAGTTAAAAATAAACAACACATTACGGCAAGTCTAATAGAGTTTAGAAACTGTGAGAAACAATGCCTTATCATGCTCCATAAGATAATAAAATTCCGGTATTCCAATGTGATACACATTATATAGTAAAAGCTCTTTTTATCATATTTTAACTAATATCAACTAAAAACCACCGGACCTTGGAAGCATGTTATGGATTTTCAGATATCCACCCTGAGAATTACTTGGGAAGCATATGAGATTTAGCTAGTATGCTGAAACTGTATTCATAGCAAAAATAAAAATAAAAAAATGTTATCAAACTTCTGCATTTAAATATTGTAGCAAGTGTGCATAAAACAACTCAAACACAATGTTTTGTCAACAATTAGTACAAGCCAAAAGCAAGCATATGCTCTGCTCTCAGTTGAAGAAAATTAATACCTTGATAGAAAATTAGCACTTAAATAGAAGATGAACACCTCAAAAACAGTAGAATTTTTACAATAAGTGATTTGGATCGTAGCTTCTTTCTAAATTCAACTTCGGGTACATCATGGCTTCATGTGTTGTTCCTTTGCTAGTATGACCTGAGGAAGATATTTTGCCAAAGAAAATCCTACATATTTCAGCACACCCAAGTCCATGCATACACAAAATTTAGGGAGGTCTTAGGATCCCATCCTGATAAAGAGGCAACAACACCCCATTAGCGGGTGAAGTAACTTAATAATCTTACAAGATCATGTAAGGTGAATGAATGAGGAAACCTACCAAGATTCCTATTAATTATGGTTTTGCCAGGAATTCTATTGTCACTATCATCGTATACCTCACCATAAAATTCTTTGGAGCTCACATCAATTGTAGGATTTTCCAAAGATGGTTCTCCACTTACCTAAGAGTAAACCTATATAATCGAAGTAAAATAATTATTGAATGGCCCCAACAACATGCAGAAATTCTAATGGTAGTGTTAAATAACCAAACTTAATCCTTAATATAAACAAAAGTTTGAAATGACAATTGAAAAGTTAGGAATACATACCTGTATTAATAAATCAATGACGGAAAGAACCGAAAGAAGACCTTTGTCATTGACATTTCCAACAACTAAATCAAGAATTTTAGCAATATTTGTAGCATGCATGCTCAAAAAGTCATTTCCACCCAAAACTATGTAATCTTCAATTATGTTCACTGCAACCTGTACTTCAGATAAAGAGAATGAATAAAAAAAATATAACAGATAATTAAACAAGGTCAACAACTGGTTATTAGGGGTGGGACTGGGGACTAATTAAACCAGCGAGAGTATATAACAGTAAGCCCAAAAAAGTTAGCAAGCTGATAAATACATCACATGGAAGCAAAGCAATGCTATTGGCTAAAACTTTGATAAGTCTCTATCAAATCAAGAACTGTATAACTAAATGTTTTTGCATTGTGTAGCACCAACTTGATAACAGTTAATTTTTCTGGAAACTAAATCAAAGAAAACTACATTGATTTTACTTCCCATACTGGGCTTATGAGAATAACTTACGAAAATAGCGTATGACCTTCTTATGAGCTCTTTTTAACTTATTTGAGTAAGCTTATCAAAAAAGCTTTTTTAAGTTATTTCAAAATAGTTTATTTGATAAGTACTTAATTAAGTTGTTTACTCAAACACACCCTAAGTCCCATTTTTAAGTACACATCCAGGAAAGTTCACTTGTTAGTGGCTTTAACCTAACAAACTCAGTTCTCAATGTCAAAGACTGAGCTATACAATCGAACCAAGGCTTATATATGAACTAATGATCTTAAAATATTAGAAGTACGGAAGAAGACATGAAACATCTCTTATAACAAAGCTAACACATCATGCTTTAACAAAAATCAACATCTACACTTAATTAAAGACATCAAAAAGGCAGGAAATAGCACCTCAGAACTAGAAAACGAAATGAATCACTCTTATAACAGTGCCAACCTTAAGAACTTAAATACAATGTGAAATAGTTCCAACCATCTCTTATAGGCATTCTTTCAAACAGCTTGAGTGCAATAATGAAAAACATCAGAATTTTGCATTATTTCATACAAAAAATCACAGAAAGAAAGAAGAGGGAACTAAAAATTCATAACAACATTCCAAACAAATTCAGAACAACATTCATGCTCAAAATTCAGAACTAACCTTTGGTGAGCGATTCAGAAATTGAGGCAAAGTGCAAATCCTAATGAAGAAGAAGAAGAGGCTCAAATTCAGAAATCATAAAATCTGAGATTACGAAGCAATTGAAAAATGCAGTGAGAGCAACTTACCGAACAGAGAGATGAATATGGAGGTGAAGAAATCTGATATTAAAACGAAAATAATAAGAAAAAACAGAGTGATCTCATCATAACAAACTATTTGGTGAAACTTGCCTCTGATTGAATCTATCTATATATTTTGAAATAAGAAGAATGCAGAAACATCGGTAACTGAATTCATGGATCTTTTTAGCAATAGCAAAAGAGAAAAAAAAAAAAAAAAGGTGAGAAAATGAGGAGTAAGGGAATCAAAGATTACGAACAATTGAAGAGCGCAGTTAGAGCAAGTTGCGATGAATCAGTGCTGAACAGAGAGATGAATCGGTGCGATAAAACTCTCACGTTTCTGAAGGAGGGAAGTGATGCGCCGAACAGAGAAGATAGGGGAGAAGCTCTTCACGTTTCTGAACCAGGGAAAAGAAAAATAGGTTTAGTAACATTTTACTTTAAAAATATTGTAAAATATAGTATTTTATTTCATTAAGTAACATTTATTAAAATGTGGCCCAGTAAATGTTACTAAATATAATATATGTAGTACTGAGAAATATTTTCTACAAGGAATTACATATTTTTAGAAAATGTTGACAAAAGATAGTTGCCGAACTTGAATGTTGGATTGATCTATATCAATATTTAACTTCTTTTTTTCTTTTGTTTTTCTGGGTTCCTTTAGTTATTGTACTGCAAATATGTGTTTTCATGGAGTCACCTTCACTTGAAGCATAATTTGCTAATTGCTATATTTGTCGCTGACCAATACATAAACTTATAAGATGCCCAATGATGTATTAATTCACCTCAATTTGTGTAGGAATATATTTTGCCATATAATTTGAATTTTTTCATAATTCTTCCACTCTCTGTACAAAATACCCCTGAATTGAGCATCTCCCATAATATAAAAAATCTGACAAGTCCTCGTATTATATTGAGGTTCCCACCTACAATGCTTCTGCAAGAGGAAAAGAATTTCACACGTACCAAATAATAAATTTTATTAGGTATATAAATACCAAAAAAAATAATTTATTAGGTGTCTCTAATATGATATATTAATTGTATTTATTTGTAGTACAATATCATGTTTATCTTAAATTCCTCCAACCACAAATTTCAATATCCTTTGCATGTCCCCAAGTTGGACAAAACCAGTAAAAACTTGCTTAGGGACTTACTTTTGGCACCTGAATTTTTCTCCACAAATCTTGTAGGATTTTTTTTTTTACTTTTTTTTTTGTCAAGCATGCCTTTCATTCACGATAAAATTTATTGTCTGGAATTTGTTTTCTAAAATCCTTCCGAAAATTAATCCCTGGATGTATAAAATGATCTTTCGAAAATTAAAATTCGGATGTGTAAAATGACAATCCGTATGTTTTTAGAGTTACGGGAATTTCATTTCTGGACTTATAAAATTTTATACATCCAGGTTTAATTTTCGGAGGTGTAAAATTTTAGATATTTAGAATTTAATTTCCGGATAAGTAAAATGACATGTCGTATGTTTCTAGAGTTACCATAATTTAATTTTCGAACTTGTAAAATTTTACACATCTAGAGTTTAATTTTCGGACGTGTACAATTTTATACATCCGTAATTTAATTTCTGGATGTGTAAAATAACATTTCGTAAAATTTTACACATCAAGAATTTAATTTTTGGACATGTAAAATTTTACACATCTGAAATTTAATTTCTAGATGGGTAAAATGAACTTTCATAAAATTTTACATAAATAAATTTCGGATATATAAAATGTCCATTATGCGAAGGTAATTTAGGCATAACAAATGTACAAACAAACAAGGGGCCCAAGATGTTTATGAAGAAAAAATCAAAGTGCATATAGTTGGGCCCAACTTGCTATCACGTAGCTTTAACTGGGCCTATTACATATGCGGGTCAGGCCGCATGCCTCAGACGAGTTGTCCATCCCTAGGTGCTTTAGTAAATAGCATATTTTCATTTTGTTCATTCGGCATGAAGGCCGAGGGCATGCTAGTTTTTTCTTTTTTTTGAACTTTTTTGTTTAATAAATATTATTTCTTTTTTTGATAAGCATTTAATAATAATAATAATAATAATAATAATAAATTATTATTATTATTATTATTATTATTATTATTATTATTTTTTAAATTTTTATTTTTATTATTATTATTATTATTATTGGTCAGTTGGAACACTAGAGCAAATAATTATCTACCCATCAACCCATTTAAAATATGGGACCAACAGCAACAAAATAAAATATTAAAAAATCAATGAGACAAATGAAAAAGATAAAAGAATGAACAATTTTACTTTATTCAGTCCATGTAGAATCCCCTTTCCTGAAAAAATTGAAATAAATTTGAATGAAAAAATGACTTGCATAACAATACCAAAAACAAAAAAATGACTCGCATAACTATGTTTTAATTAAAATATAGATAAAATTAAAGTTAGCTATAAATTATATTTCAAGCGAATTTATAAAAAAATAAAAAATAATATAACCTGCCTGAAAAAATCGGACGGATGTAGTAAATTAGTAATATTACTAAAAAAGTATAACAAATTAACGCTATAATCCCGGTTTCGAAATTTGTCTGAAATGTTTGTCTATAGGTACATTATGTTTTGTTTTTCAATGACAATATGACATGTGTAACAGCTGTTACATATGTTATGTTTTAATTGATGAATTGTTATACGACATAACATATGTCATATTACCATTGAAAACAAAACATAATGTATCGATAGGATGATAAATTATTAATTTTGATGAATAAGAAAAAAGGAAAAGAGAAGAGAGAACCAAAGAAATTATTAATTTTGATGAATAAGAAAAAAGAAAAAGAGAAGAGAGCACCAAAGAAATTATAATGGTTAATGTTATATGAAAAATGCGACTAAAACTAATAAAGAAATAACATTACCCTAATTCTCCTTATAAAGTACGTATATATATGAGGAGGAAAAATGCTAAAATATACTAAGGTTTTTTCGTAAAATGCATTACAAATATATTTAAGTATGAGATATATTGTGCGTTCTGACTCAGCAGTGACTTCTTTATTTTTGCAACTCTTCTCTGATTGGTTGTATCGCATTCATAACAATACGAATTCGCACTTAATATCACTGCTGTATATGACGAGGGATCGATTTACATAAAGTATGGTACAGGTAAGTAAAAAATGACTTACACTGATGTAAACGAGATATCCTTCTTTTATATATTTATTTATTTATTTGTGTGCAAACAGCTAATACATTATAGCTAAGCCACGTGAATATGCAGCCTCTTGCACATAACATATGCGAACGTCTAAAAGGATCAATTTTGGCCATATTGTTGGCTAAGTGCTGAATAAAACTTTTTTCCTGTTTGGATTGCTTTGAATAATCAATGGACCACCTAAAAAGGACATCATTATTAATGGGGAAAGCTTTCAAGTTGTAGTTTTAGGACAATCCCATCAAGGTCATCTCATCCCACAATTTGACATTTTCTCAAAGAGAAATAGTTTGAAACTATGAAGATAGGGCGGCTTCTAATAATTTTTCAGTAGTTTTCCATTCCAATCTAATACCTACAAATGTTGCCGTCATTGTCTTAATATAATGTTTCAAGGATGTGGGGAATCGTGGAACCCACCAGCATGTGTTCATTGTGTTGGAAGGAAGGTGACTGCGAAAGGTACCACAACACAAGGAGAAGACTTGTGTGAGGATTACACAAAGGGATGAAAATCTTCTATCCCGTTTTGTTGTATCTTTCTTTGTCCCCTGCCAATGATATTTACCACTTAAATAATAAAATGATAGGCTTAATTATACTTTTGGTGTCTCAAGTATCACGATTATGCGGTTTTGGTCCCTCAGGTTTCAATTGTGACAGTTAGGTCCCTCAGGTATTATGATTGTTCAGTTTTAGTCCCTCAGATTCCAATTGGGCCAATTGGGTCCCTCGGGTATTACGATTGTGCAATTTTGGTCCCCAAAATTTTACTACTTATGAAATTTTAAATGTCAATAGCCTACGTGGCACACGTAGGACTAATTTGGCACTTAGTAAGACTAGCTTGCATAGCTTACATGACATTCCTATATAGCTTTATTGACACCTCACATACTTTAATTGGCACATATGAATGTCATTTAAGCTATCAAGCTGGTCTTACTAAGTACCAAATCAGTCTCACGTGTGCCACATAGGCTACTGACCCTTTAAAATTCCATAATTGTGATATTTGAGGAGACTAAAATTGCACACTCGTAATAACTAAGGGACCCAATTGGTGCAATTGGAACCTGGGGACTAAAATTGCACAATCACGATACCTGGATAATTAATTGTCATAATTGAAACTTGAGGAACCAAAATAGCACAATCATAATACTTGGGGACCAAAAGTACAATTAAACCAAAATGATATTTCATTAACACATATTAATTCTCAACATTTGATTAGTGTGACAGATTGAGATGTCGTTTTTTTGGACAATAGATTTTTTTCCCCTAAACAAAGGATGATAAAGAAATGAAACGGTGGGGAAGTACCCGATTCTATATAGTAAGAAACAGGCCCATAAGATAATGTGTCCTAAAGCTAGCAAAACTAAAAACGCCAACAGCCATTCCCTCTTTCGGGTAGCCTTTCATTTTCTTGACTTTATTACCTTCGTCCATACCTCAAGTATTGGGATTTGAGAGATCGCTGCCTGTGATTCTCACATGTATCTTTGTGTGTATATGTGCATGCATGAGGCTTAGAGAGAGAAAGAGAGGAAAAAAGATAGAGGGAAAGCGTGATTCAATATAGGGCAGAATTATTAGCCAGCTACATGAAAGAAGATATAAAATTGGCGCCTTCGTTTATGATGAAGATCTACCGTCCCACTTTACTATCACATGTTCCCAACCAATAATAATTTGTCACTTAATTAAAAAAAATTATAACTCATTAATACTTATATACATTCCTAACATTTGATTGGTATGGGCAGTGACGGAGGGAAATGGGGGCCTTTGGATGCCAAGGCACCCTCAACTCTAAGTGAGTTATTATTATTATATTGGCATCTAATACAAAATCATTGTTTCAGAAGTTAAGAGACTGTAGTTGGAAAACTCTATTTGAAAAAGTCCTTTTATATATAACATTCAAGCTATTCAAATTCGTGATGAGTGTTTCTTTATCAAATAATTTTTTTATAAATATTTTTTTTCTTTTTAGTAACTTAACCGTGTTAAGTCAATATTTGCTCATAACTATATAAAAAAAAGGGTATAAGTGTAATTTATAGCCAAACTTGGGGTTTGATAATATTTTAATAAATTTAGAAGTAGCTGAGTGTAATTTTTTCTATTGTTATTTGATGTTATATATATATATTAATTGATCTTGCCCCCCTCCTCATGTCAAGTTCCTGGCTTCGCCTTTGGATATGAGATATCGAGATATTATTTTTTGGGACAGCAGATTCTTGTTCCTTGGTTCAATGGTTTGTTTGTGACTTTGTGTTGTAAATTGTAAATTCAAACGTGGGTCCTTTACTTTCTTCAATTAATGAGAAAAACAAAAAAGGCTCGCTACTGATTTGGAGGTTCAGCATTTATTTTCTCTCATATATTCACACTGAGTCCTATCTTACCTTTTATAACTTAACAACTTTTTTTTTTCATACATCACTTTTTACTATATATTCTTACACTAATTATTTTTTTAATAATGATAAAATAATAGACCCAACAAATGTGATTCAGTTTGTTGCGCAGACTTGTGAGGAGATGACTTGAGTACGAAAACCATAAAATATATTCTTGAGGAGAGATGGAGAATCTTAACTATGATTAAGCACCTGAGCGAAGAATAATCATATAGCGGGTCCAAAGAATCTAAGTTTGTGGGATGTTTCATGGACCCATTGAGGAGCGAAAAGATCTAATTACGTTGGATTCCAAACCAAAAGAAAAAATGATAAAAAATAATAAGATATTTTTATACATATTTTATATCTGTCTTTTTTTTTTCCCCAAAACTAATTAAGTGTAACGGTGTAAAAAAATGACGTAAGTCATCAACTTTTCTATTTTCTTTTAGAAAATCCTTCAAACCCTCTTCCATCTTTGATTCACTTACATAAATGACATTATAGCATATAGGTTTACAGTCTATGGAAAACGATATAAAGATGTATACAAATTTTTCACGTCATTTTATGCCAGTGAATATATGTAATTAACCAAGAAATAATGTATATAGTGTATAGTCCAAAAAGTATATTATTGGGGTTTTGTTGTTGGTTTGTAAAAAAAAAAAAAAAAGGCTTTTGTTGGAAAGGGCCCTCACATGCGTACTTGGAACTCTGGGTGAATAGGAGCATGGTGAATTGTCTACAATAATATTGGCAATGTGAATGGGGTGCAAGACATTGATTGAGTGGTAACATGCATATCTTTCAGTCGACAATACAATTGATTGAACATGAAACTTGTATTTGATTATATGTTGGTAGGGTGGAATTGGTCAAAAGAGCTTTTTACCCAGATATTCATGGTGACTTGTAAGATCCTCATATATATCTTGTATTCACATTATTTGGAAATATATATGAAGTGTAATTATAGCTGTGATAGGACATCAGTTTGTTGAAGCAAGAGTCACTCTCCCAGTTAGAATATATCACTTTACTAACTTCCAAAGTTGGTATTGTTACCGACAATGTGTTTATACGGGAAGTAATTTGTAAAATTGACTTTTGATGAATTAAGAATTGGATTAAACAGTCTTTGCTTCAATACTTTATTACTAGGATTAAAATAGTATATGTACTGTCACTTTGTGAGTGTAAAACTTTGTCGGTATAAAAAGTTTTACACTGATATTCACTAAGATTTTGTCTTTTGTATTTGTTTCTTTTTTTACACAAAAAAGTTTAGATTGGGGGAAGGCACGCCCCCTTGCAAGGCCAGTGAGTACCACCAACGTCAATGAGGATTTATAGTGGAATTTACATATTGCCTACCAATGGGAGAGATCTAGGAATCGAATCCAAGTCACAGCTAGTGTGAGCGGAAGGTTTGACCAGATGTGCCAACCCCCTATTGGCAGTTCAGTATTTATTTTAATAACTAATTAAGTGAGAGAAATGATAAATATTACCAATTTGTCAAAATATCATTAGATATTAAACTCTTATTATTAAAAGTGGTTTTTTCAAATGAATATTGTTTGGATAAAGTGAATTAAAATATGTTTAGATCAATGTTATTAAAACCGAACCGGTGATCAACTCGGTCAGGGTACTGAGTTAATGGGTCACTGGTTCAACCGGGCTCAACCGGGGGTCAATGGTTGACTCGGTTTAAACCGGTATACATTAAGAATTTTTAAAATATTCGTATATATGACACCATAATTCAACATGTCCATACTCCAAGTCCAAATTCAAAATCATTACCATAAAAAAAGTATTTAATTAAACAAATACCAATCAAGGTCACACAAGCTCACAAACAACTAAATAATAATCGACAATCTCAATTCCCAAGTCTCAACAACAAAACAACAATACAAATCTATTTAAGTTCATGCCCAAGGAGTGAAAGTTTGGTTATCAAAGAAAGGAGGATCTTCATCAACATTGCTTGTATTTTGATTTGCTTCTTCCATGATATTGTCTTGTGCTTCATCATCCTCATCCTCATCCAAATTTATTTGCTCTATGACAATATCATTGTAAGTTAGCAATTAACATAAAGTGATACCAAATATCAATCAATGAAATTATAATCATAAGGTAATAAAGAAACATACCAATATCATCCGAAATTGGTTGGAGGGTCATACTTGCAAGGTCATTACGTAAAGCATCCACCTCTTCAATAGTTAAGTATGGTGGTGACTCCTCTAACACCCAATTAGAATGATCATCAAGTGTTTCAAAATTGATTGGGTCATATATATATGCCTCAATACCTTTGCTTCAGCCTCAAGTTGTAACGAACATAGTGTGCTCATCTCCAATTTCGTTCACAACCTGAAGAACTACAAGTTTGGCTTAAAACACGAATAGCCAACTTTTGCAAATTAGGAGCACCACATCCATAAGATTCCCACCATTGATCTTGAATATTATATGCAAATGTAACGCAATAAATCACTATAAATATCATTCAAATAAACTAAATAATTGAAATAATTTTACCTGGCATCACCATATTTCGTTCACGGATAGCAATTTTCCTTCCAAAATCTAATTCAGCATTTTTGAATATTATCATCTCACCTGTCAACTTAGCTTGCAAATCAAAATCTCCATGAGAATACCTCTCAATGACATCTAAATAGCCAGATGTCGTGGACTTGTGCTTTTCAAATTCTTCAACACTGAATCGACTAGCTAGATTTAACCAAAAACCGGCAGCATGGAGATTTTTCCGAAGCTGTGAATCCCAACATTTATCTAAGATCTCCAAGTAAGGCTCTCCTTTCTTCTTATTCTTTCGAAACCTTCTCACCATCTCCTCTCTAGCTTTATATATAGCTCGATAAAGAAAACCCATTGCAGGTTTATCTTCACTGTCAACAATGCGTAACACACGAACAAGTGGCTCTGTAAGTTTCACAATATCACCACATTGTTTCCAAAACCCAGAGTCTAAGACCTGATCCACAAATTTTTTTGCCTTAGAATCTTTGGCATAAGCTGAGCTTGTCAATTCTCTAGATGTTATCACTTCTCTTAGTGCATCTTTGTGAGCCAATATACTTTGCAATGCAATGAAATTAGTGGCAAAGCGGGTTGGGGCTGGACAAAGTATTTCCTTTCCACCTGTATGCTTCCTCATCAAATACTAATGAATAACAATGATTATATATGTATTTGGTAATTTTTGAAGCATGTGTCACAGCCTCATTTACTTCATCTAATTTTCCAATGTCGTGCAACATCAAATTAATGCAATGTGCTGCACAAGGAGACCAATATAACTTTGGAAACTCAGCTTCCAATAACCTGCCAGCAGCAACATAATTTGCAGCATTATCTATCACAATGTGAACAATATTTTCTACACCAACAAATAGTATCACCTCCTTGAAAAGCTTATACAACATTTCTGCAGTTTTGGAAGCATTAGAAGTATCAACAGACTTCAGAAAAACAGTTCCTTTAGGACAATAAACTAAAAAGTTAATGAGAGTTCTTCTGCATCGATCAGTCCACCCATCTGCCATAGCCCATAAGAGTACATCCAGTTTCCTTCCAAACCGTTCGATAACTATCAACAAGTTTCTTCACATCATCAACCCACTTATTTAACAAATGTCCACGAACTCTATGAAAATTTAGAGTTTTATACCCGGCACCCATGCTACAAATAGCATCAATCATAGGTTGATAGTATGCTGAGTTGACAACATTAAATGGCACAGAAGCATCAATCATCCATTTTGAGATGGCAAGGTCATAATTTTCTATCACATCTTTATTTTTTAAAACACTTTTTATAGTAGGTTGAGCTCCAGGAGTTGTTCTTGCCATGAAATAATTACCTATTTGACCAGTATTCTTCTTTCCCTTCTGAGATGCGGCAGGTGCTGCTTGTTTTGCTGGCTGTTGCACTTGTTCTTGGACTTGTTCATCAATGGGATTACTATCCTCATATTCTTCTTGGACTTTCCTCTTCTTGTTCCAACATTCATCAATACTTTGTTTCATTTGATTCCGAATATCTGCAGAAACCTTCTTGCATTGTTCAACTTGTCCTTTTTCTCCAGTCAAGTGAAACTTGAGTCTATTAATGCCACCTCTCCTAATAATCTTATTACAATAGAGACACAATAAAATAGTTTTTCCACTCTATTCAAGTTGTTTACAATGTCCCCAAGCTGGATCAGTATTCACCCTATGTTTTTGAGTTGATGATACTTCTTGCGATGACGGTTGTGGTTCAGGTTCAGTAAAAGACATTTCTGACTGAAAAACAATTCAATAACAGTAATCATATATTCATATTTTCATGTTTTCTGCGACACCCTTCCTTGGGTCATCACATAGTAACATATTGCGGAAAATAAACTTTAATTATGCTGGTTACTATCGGAAAATAATAACTATTACACTTTCTTAGTACCAAAAATGGTGATAAATTTTTTTCCTTTTAACTGGACAACACCCAACAACATACAACAACATAGTCAACATCACACCTATATATATATATATCATCATATGCATCAGCAGTTATGTACAATTATATAACTATATAAGGCCTTTATCAGTACAGGCCATTCTCAACATAATAAAGTAAAGTAATAAAAATACAACAGACACGTAGCGAATCGTCTAAGACCATAAAACAAAACATGGCTTTCAGTAGCCAGAGTTAGACTGACGAAGTCACTACCCCAAAAATGGAATCTACCTACAGCTGGTCAATATCTAGTGATACCCATTAGGAAGACCATGGTGGTCAATCCCACTCCCCACAGAAGTATCGGATGAAGACGCTACTGGCCCCTCATCTGGGGAATCGTCGTCATCATCAAGGGGAATGTACTCGGGTACATCCTCAACGTACTCCTCTGGATCCTCCTCCTGATCCTCCTCCGGATCTATAACCATCCCCTCTGGAGGTGATGCCGGTGCTACCTCAGCTAATGGCTATACCTCAAGTACCTCATGATCAACTAGATGCTGCAGTAGGAACCATATCGGAGGTAGGGATACCTCTATGGTCTCTACAGTCTGAATCTCACGCTGTGGTCTAGTCGCTATAATGCCCTCTACAGTATGTATACCCCCGGTATAAGTCGCACTGTGGGCTCCATGGTTAATAACCCACGCGCCGATGTCGTCCGCGTCCTCAAAGTGAGGGAATGAACCCCCGTGTGTGCCAGTGGTATCGCTGGATCCATCTATACTCAGATAAGAATGTACGCCATACAGAAAAGAGACCAACAATAAAACATGCAAGGGTGAGAACCAATATATGGATTTTAAAACGATAACCACATGTACGACTTTCAAATACCATTTAACATGAATAGGCAAAGATAAATAATATATTTATCAAAGGGTTTCATACCCGACAGTCGTAACCGTTTTAAAAACTATGACACTTCAATACTCATCAACTAACTTTGATACCTAATCTCCGGAGCTCTAACCAACAAATAAATGAGTTGATCAGGCTCCAATTGCCGAATAAGGCAGACTCAATGCCAATAAGGCAGAGTTCAAATTAACCATATCACTGTCCAAAACGAGGCACAGTGAGTACTACTCATAGTATATGGTTTCTTGTTCATATGTCCATCAAGGCACAGTGATGCAAACTGCATGAATACTTGCCATCAAGTATCCAAGTCCTATGCAAAGGCACGTCTGCCCGAAAATGCATGTAAAACGTTTTGTTCTCGTAGTTTTCTTTATGGTCAATCTTTCTATGTCGGAGGTAAAAGTCTCTCGATCAAATCACCATTTTAAACTTTCAAGTTTAATACCTCATTCCAAAATAATTGCCTCCAAGTCAAAAGTGTGCAAATCACGAAATCTAGAACGATGCACCAGTCGTAGATACGTAGATTTTAGTGCACAAAACCATTACCCATTTTATAGGACATCTAGTCCATAACTTCACCTTTCGGACCCCGGGCCCATATCATAGAACACTAGACCCGACGTCTCGGTAGCTAGGTTCGTTTTCAACTTTAAACTATTTTTGTTCCGTGAAACACAAAACAAAACCAAAGTTTCCTCAACTTGTCTAAGTTGACGGAAATACCATAACTGTTTACCGAAAATCCTTTTACGTTGGAAATTCATTTTGTAAAATCATCCAAAATCCCTTAAACTCATTTTCGTTCAAAAATCAATACTTTGAACTTGGAAACATCATTTTAAACAAATTCTCGATGTTACTCAATATTACCCTTTTTGAGAATGCTTTTGTAAATGTTGACGGAATTGTCCGTCGTTTGACGTTTTTAAAACGTTTTAAGTCCAAAACAAGGCTTCTCTAGAAAAATAATTTTTCTAACACTGTAATAAAATCATTTTTGACAATTATTTTCTTAAAACACCATTTTCTAATATTTAGAAATTCCTTATGTGAAAATTAGCAGTGCTAAAATATTTTCACGGTTACGTCCCCACAATGACTCTTAGAACTCTCATTCGCCATTAAATTATTTAAATAACAATATTTTTCACTATTTCCCATTTTTCACCAAATAATTAATTAAGTAATATTATATCACTATTTCCACTAAATTAAACTCATTATTTCATAAAAAAATTTTAAATGCTTTTAACCTCGTGTTTAATTAAGCTCTGACCATTGTCAGGCTTTCTAATCCATAATCCACATCAACAATAATCTCATGTCAATAATATAGCAATTAGCAATTAAAGACATGCCACAAAAATATAACCAATAATTAAATGCAGATAATTAGACAATTAACGGCAGATAATTAATAAGCAAATAATACCAACTACGTAAGAATTACAAACACCCAATAATTAATACAGACATAAACAATTAGACATGGCTACCGAAAAAACCGCTCAGGTAATCCCCTTACCTCTAGACGATTTTCCTTCGATTGAGAATTTGTCGTAATCCAAGTGTCGGTAACACGCGTACCCGATAAACTAGGTTATCCTTCAACAAATACAACAACCAATCAACAATCAAACAACTTAAAAACACCTAATCACCTACATGTTGGTTTCATACTCATTGGATTTCCCTATGATTTTCTATGAGTTTTTGAATCTAGAAACCCTAAGATGACATATTATGAACAAGACTTCAAAATACAAAACTACTTGAAGAACATGATGCTAATCAAGGGAATAGAGCATAGCATACCTCTTGGAATTAGGAAATGGCAAAGAAATCTAACACTTCCTTCACAAATCAAGCTTATGTATCTTAAGAAGTTTAAGAGAAAATGAACAAAGTTTGATGGAGAAGATGATCATGCCTTTTATAGAAGTGAAGATGGGCTCTAGGAAGGGCTTGGGCCGTGGGAATTGAGGGACAGAAGGGTCCAAGGCATAAAATTCTAGAGACAAAATGGTAATCTTGTACAATGGCAAACTTGTGATTAAAACCAACATTAAGGACAAACTAGTAATTTCCTCCTAAAAGTAATCATGACCATGGGGAGTCATCTATATGACTCACCCCTTGTGAGTCATCTTGATTGACAAGGCTTTTATCCGTTAGCGGGTCCCAGAAATCCCGTATTCAGCTCTGTTGTTCGCCCGATTTAATATAACGCCCGAATAATATATATTATTTCACTTTTTAGTGAAAAATTTCAAAATTCCCTAAGTTGTTGGAAATTCAATATAAAACCTGACCATTTCGTTCACGAGTCAATATTAGGTCATTTGAGCAGTAAAATTCTTACTGTCATTAAAACGCAGACCGGGTTTCGTCTGAATTTTCGACCCAAATTTTAATCGTAACTCTCTATGGTAAAGTAAAGTATGGATATGATCTTGGTTTTTATCCAAAATTATTTTCTAAGTTTAAAAAATAAAAATATAAACATTTATGTTTATTTTACCGATATAAAAATAGTAAACAGTGAAAAACCGGGTGTTACATTTTCACCCTAATATCAGTAATGACAGTTCAGTATATCAAAAGCACTTGCAGAAATCACTAATATCATTTATCATATTTTAGTAGAAAAAATGATCAAATGCTATATTGCCTACTTTAAAGATATTACAGATTATACAAATTAGGGATGTATCATATCAGAATCGATTTATACTTTATACAGATTTAGAATCACTTACAGACTCAAAGAGAACTTGATAACTGAGGAGATGGTGGTGCTGGTCGCATATGGCGCGGGTAGGGAGGCATTGGGCGTGGGGGATGCGGCTTTGGTCGCGTATTAGGTGGTCGCATACTGGAGGAGAACGAGAGGAGGCACTGGTCGCGTACCGGAGGAGAACGACCTCGGGTAGGGAGGCACTTGGAGTGGCACCGACAACAGCGTAGGGAGGCGGCTTGGGGGATGAACTTGGGAAGAAGGAAGATGAAATCCCTAATTTTGATTTTGGCTCCAGATACCTATTTTCGAGGATGATGAGGCTCTGATTTTGATCTTGTAGACCATAAAACGACGACGTTTAGGCAAAAAAAAGAAATTTAAAAAAGAATGGTAATGACCCATCCGGTTTTCTTCCACCCGGCAGGTTCACCGGTTTTAACCAAAACCGGCCTGTTGAATCGGTTTGCACCCGGGTCGATGGCTTGAGCGGTCCAACAGCCTAACCAGACCAGCCAAGTGACCGGTTTGCGGGCTAAACGGTTGGACTGGCCGGTCTAAGCCGAGTTTTATAACACTGGTTTAGATATATGATTAGCAAATTGATGGTCGCGTCTTCAATGCACCTCGCAGAATATGGTGTAACTTACTCCTCCTTGTGGTGATTGTATGATGACCGTTGGATCTTCATAACATTGAATTTCTTAGAATTTGTTACCTGTTAAGCTGGTCATGTGGCAAGATTTTGTTATTTACAACTTAATCTTTTTAGCTTCCATTTTTATTTAGGTGACCCATTATTAAAAATAATAGTTTTCAATAAATGTTGATTATCTGTTTCACTAAAATTTTTAATTATAACTTGAATTTTATTTTTTTAACCTTTTCTTAATTTTATTTTCTTTTTTTTCAAGTTTTAAATCTTTTTTAATCAGAATATCTTAATCCAAAAATAATTTTTAACATATTTTTATTTTCAAAAAATTTTAAAAAATATTTTAAAGGAGTAAGTTGTAAATGAAAATAATTTAAGGATTTATTTTTAATTATTGAGAGTGACCTATAAACTTAGTATTACAGGTCAAAATGTGGGGTGTAAGTTACACCCCACACATGCTTGGTGCACAGTAGAATCCACCAGTTTTGATAAAGAAAAAAGAAAAAAAAACTCATTACTTATTCTAAAAAATATCAAAAGATTCCTGGTGGTACACCAAACGCATAATTACAAGTTCAAACCAAGTTGGGAAATAATACCTAGGCGGAAGATGCTAGACAACCAACACTAAGTTTTGGTGATTGATTTATGTTTCAATACTTTTATGTTAAAAGTAGATTTGGTAGAATGAATATTACTTTGAATGATATAATTAAACTGACTTTTAGATATGTAGTTACCATTGAACCTTCAATTTATTTTATCAATTATCACTCAATTTATCATTCAAAAAATGAAAAAGATAAAACATATGAAGATATATAAACACGCCAAACACACACACACACACACACACACACACACACACACACACACACACATAACATCCTAAAGGTTGCCCCATCATTAGGGAACTGTAGCAGATACATCAAAGGTACATAACAAGTAATCAAAGGTACATCAAAAGACACAAACAACAGAACCTCACCACCACTCTACTACCCACAAACCCTATTTCAAAAATACATCAAAACATACTCAACAACCCACACACCCATGCACAGACGCACTGGTCACATCATACTATCACTAGAATCGGTACATGGACCTACCATATCTCTCGCCATAAGTGCGCCTATACTCTCAGTTGTGGCTCTATCACCGTCTCCTCGCTATCAGATATGAACACTCGCCTCCGTCACACCATCCTCTGATACTGTTGGCAATGACGCTCGCGTCCGCAAGGAACTACGCTAACTGGTCCAACCACCTGAGAAGACTGGGAATAGTCTCATGGCTACTGATGAGTCTTATGAGGGTGCCACATATGCGGGAATGGCATCTGTTGTCCGATGCTAAACACTCCAAAAAGCTCGCCTGAGGGGAATCTCTGAAACACATGTATACACTAATTGGTCCATTGTATACAGATAAGAAAGTGGTAGGGTCAATCTGCCACACTCTCTCGTCGTGGAAATACAACTCAAACGTGTCCATGACCGGCATTCGGGGTGGACCGGTCATCCATGGATGCGGGAAGAGCGACATCCTCACAAGAAGGGACTTCTACAGAAACATCTAAACAACATACATAGAAAAGATAGGGAGATAATAATCTAAACTACCATCATGCAATGGAAAGGGATCCTAGCATAAAAATGTGAATATAGCATATAGACATGCAACACATATATAGCAATCATCCCTGATTCACCGTATCAGCCTTTACCTTTATCACTCATGCATCTATGCTTATATGCTGACGTGGTCACCTACAATCTTGTCACACATCCCCCATTCCCGTTAGGGATGTTAGTCAGTAGTCCAAGCATCACTCCCTATATGCTGCTGCCTCATCGCAGTCACGGCCAAATGGTCAAATTCTTATTCTCATTAGGATGCTCATTCCCCATTCCTATTAGGGAACAGTGGCATGTATCTCTGGGACACATAAACTAGAAGCAGCTCGGCAAGGACTACAGGAATATCACGGTAGAATCCTGAATCAACTATTCCGTGATATCCTGCATCTGTAATCAGATACTCTGACCTCGTATTTTTCACCTACACGACTATGAAGAACACTATGCATTCTAATGAGTCTCACTGACTCTTACCGGGTCATTACCTAGTGCCTCAACCTTTCACCACAAGCTCAGATATAACTTCATAACACGCCATATTGGCCAATCACATATCATATTTTATTTGGTTGAGCACCTCTACATGTCATATTTCACTCTCCCCAATATGCACATCTCCCGATTAACACATATCATCGCATGTAAGCCAACTAAGCATAAAAACACATGTAAAGCATGTTAAGCATACCGAGCAAGTTAAGAATATTAAAATAATAATATACTAAACATATCACAAAGCGCACCATAAAGCATGTTAATCATACCAACTCAAACAACACATAGCAAGCAACACAACCCTAACTAGCATACAACCTCGATTTACGTAAAATAATCCTAACGGTGATAAATCTACAATCCCCAAATCATCGTTAATACTACGAGGTAGTCGTCAACATGATTTGGTATTGTCAATTACTCGGCCACTAGCAGGGTTTAGGTTCCCTTGCACCTACCATTGTATTTTAGACTATTTTTGCCTTTCGACGATAGTAAGGTTCTTTCTCCAACCTGAGGTACTCGAAGGTAATATAGAGCTCACAAACACACCTCCCCGCTACTGCCTCCCGCAACTGCCACGTGTGGTTTGGAGCTCCTCGATGCTCCAAAATTAGTCCTAACAACGAAAACAACAAATAGGCATCATCGGTAACCCTAATACATATGAGAAACGATAACCGGATTGAGAAACTAACAAAAAACATCAATGCAAACATCGTCAACATGTCAACGTGCTTACGAACTTAGGCTTACCTTAGCCTAGTCGAAGAAATGAATGTATAAATGAGAAGCACACGATGATACGAGTGCATCAGTGTTATCGGTTTCAAGTTTCACTAGTTGGTTTGTCATCACCAAGGTCTAGAAGCTTTCTCTCACTCTGTGGTTCCTCTCTCTGTGTTTTTGGTCTGGGATTCAAAGAAAGTAAAAGTGAAATAAAGTTTCACTTAAGCCTTTTTATTTTTCACTTCTGCACTGTCCACTCTTTGGCATGGGAGACCTCCACGTTTGTGTGTGCCAAAACTCTAGCATGGGGCTCCTCCATGCTTAAGCGTGGAGCTGGGTCAAATCATTCACTCCGAAGTCTTCTTGCCACCTGTCACAAACCACGTACCACCATTCGACACCTATCCAACACGTATCAGATCACCGTGGATGCTCTAGCATGGGAGATTTCTATGCTCAAACGTGCCAATATTTAGACGTGGAGCTCCAACATGCTCAAATGTGTTATGCTTACAACACTCCCTCTTTCGCGCGTTCTTACGATTCTCCGCTGATTGATTCCGTGTCTCTTAAGCATACTTTCAAACATGTAAACACACATTCTCAACATCTAAACTAGGGTTTCCAAAACACGAATGTTACATTACTACCCCCCTTTAAATAAATTTCGTCCTCAAAATTTATTGTACCTCAAAACAAATGCGGATACTGCTGCTGTATATTTGATACTTCCTGAGGTAGATTGGATCCAAGCGCATAATGGAGTAGTGGAGTAGTACCGCATTGCATAACATACATTATTGTATGATTAGAATGATTGATTATGTTATGTTGTTGCTTGTTATAACATGCTTGTTGTGATGCATGTTCGTTTTGCTAACTGCTTCCTTGCCATTATATTCATTTATACGTTTCTTACTCCCCGTTTTCTCTGTTTGTGTTTGGCATGTATCTTTTATGCAGAGGACGACAAACAGTCAGTTGAAGAGTGACTCTGAGGAGCCGCGACTCGTAGATAGGATTTTCAGCTTTTTTTAGTTTCGTTTAGTTTATTTATCCGAGGATATTTACCAGATTGGTTATACCAGTTCTTTATGTGATATCAGGGGTTGGGTTTTGTTTTCATGTTTTGCTTCGTTTTGAACCTATGTTATGTTTCTTTTATTTTCGCATTTGAGACTTGTTACAATGTGGTATCATTTACCCGTTGTTTTTATTATTAAATAAATGATGCATGTTTTATATTTATCTTATCTTTTTATCGCTTATATATGTGTGCGGGGTAGAGGGTGTCACATTTAGTGGTATCAGGGCAGGTTTGTCCTATCAGGCCATAGTATGAGTCTGTTGCGAGTCTTTTGTGTGCTCTTGTTTGGATTGCTTATATTTATTATGGGCAATGATGCTTAGTATTAGGAACTGTTAGCTTTTCCTACTTTAAGTTCTCTGTATTTAATAAGATGTCTTGGCATTTAAAGGGACTTATGGCAGGAAGAAGCAGAAATGACCAGGTTATCGCGGATGGTTTGGTACTCCTTACCAATACGATAGGGCGGAATCATAACGCCAACAACAACAGGGGACCAGATGAGTTTCAGGGTCTTGACAAGTTCCAATGGAACAATCCGTCGTCCTTCAAGGGAGCTCATGATCCTAAAGGTGCCCTGTTGTGGATGAGGGAAATTGAGAAGATCTTCCAAGCTAAGGGATGCAACGACCAGCAGAAGGTCATCTTTGGGACCTTTATGCTGATAGAGGAGGCTGAGTAGTAGTGGAAGAACTATCGCCAGCGCATGCAGGCTGAGGATACTATGGTTACATGGACAGTCTTCAAGGACAAGTTTCTAGAGAAGTACTTTCCTGCAGACATCCGCGACAGAAAAGAGATGGAGTTCTTGGCGCTGAAGCAGGGTAACATGTCAGTGAGAGATTATGCGGCTAAGTTTGAGGAGCTTGCTCATTACTATGCTCTGTATCAGTATGTGACGGACGACCTCTCCAAGTGCATGAAGTTTGAGGATGGTCTGCGTCCAGAGATTAAGCAGGCTATCAACTACCAGGAGCTCCGAGTCTTCCCAGTTTTAGTGACTCAGTGTAGGATCTTTGGAAATGCCTACAAATCCGGAGAGTCAGGCTCCAAGGGATCAGATAACCAGAGCAGGAAGAAGAGTGATCAAGGGAACAAGTGGAAGCCGCGTCTCGCTCCAGCTGGCCGAGACTTCAAGTGCGATGGCTAGAAGCCTCGGTTTTCTTCAGACATGTCCAGGAGGTGGGATTCTTCTGCTCCTAGACCTCTTTGGTGCGGCAAGTATGGACAGGATCACTTTACTACTCAGTGCAAGGAGACAGACATCATCTGCTTCAAGTGTGGCAAGTATGGCCACATCATCCGGGACTGCGGAGGAGCAAACTCAGCCACTGAGAGCTAGCAGCAAGAGTCAGAAGCCTCAAGCCAACCGACTGAAGATCAACGGGAGGGTCTTTACTCTCAGTGGAGCCAAGGCCTCCGAGTCTGAAGACTTGATCCAAGGTATGTGCCTCATCAATGGAATTCGTTTAGCTGTATTGTTTGATTCGGGTGCGACTCACTCGTTTGTAATACATGGATGTGTTAAGCATCTTAAATTTCCTGTGACACTTCTTGAGTGTGATTTGATTATTGCCACACCCATGAATAAACCTGTTCTTACTCCTTATGCATGCAAGAATATTCTTATTACCATATATGGTAGAGATTTTACTGTTGATCTTGTATGCTTACCCCTAAAGGACCTCGATGTCATTCTTGGCATGGATTGGTTATCTTCCAACCACGTCCTTTTGAATTGTTTTGATAAAACCATAGTTTTTGGAACCCCTGTGGAGTCTAGGATCCTAGGTTTCTCTCTGCCAACCAAGTTAAGGCTTCAATGAAAGAAGAAGCCCAAGTGTACATGATGTTATCTTCCCTGGAAGTTGAGAACCCTCCTGATGCTGGAAACGTGCCTTTTGTGCGAGAATTTCCTTAAGTGTTCCCGGGGGATGTTTATGAACTACCCCCAGAAAGAGATGTGGAGTATACCATAGACTTAGTGCCTGGCACCGGGCCTATATCCACAACACCTTATAGAATGTCTCCTCTAGAGTTAGCCGATTTGAAGAAACAAATAGAGGATCTGATGCAGAAGCAGTTCATTAGGCCTAGCGTATCCCCATGGGGAGTGCCAGTGTTGTTGGTGAAGAAGAAAGATGGCAGTATGAGGTTGTGTATCGGCTATCGGCAACTCAACAAAGTGATCATTAAGAATCGGTATCCCTTCCCTATGATTGATGACCTTATGGACCAGCTATCTTCTCTAAGATAGATTTCAGGTCAGGGTACCATCAGATTCGGGTTAAGTCCGATGACATCCTGAAGACAGCGTTTAGGACGCGTTATGGTCACTATGAGTATCTGGTTATGCCTTTTGGTGTGACTAGTGCTCTTGCTGTGTTCATGGACTACATGAACAAGACCTTTCACTCTTACTTGGATAAGTTTGTGGTGGTTTTCATAGATGACATCTTAGTGTACTCCAAGACCAAGGAGGAACATAAGGAACACTTGAGGGTTGTCTTCCGGACCCTTAAGGAGAAGCAGTTGTATGCTAAGTTGTCTAAGGGTGAGTTTTGGCTAGAAGAGGTGAGTTTCTTAGGTCACGTCATCTCTAAAGGTGGGATAGCCATGGATTCGGCTAAGGTAGAGATGGTGCTCCACTAGGAAGCGCCAAAGTCAGTGACCGAGATTAGGAGTTTCTTGGGTTTAACATGGTACTATAGGAGGTTCATAGAAGGTTTATCTAAGATAGCTTTACCTTTGACCCACCTCACCAAGAAAGGGCAGCTTTTTGTGTGGGACTCTAAGTGTGAGGAAAGTTTCCAAACCTTGAAGGATAGGTTGACATCAGCACCAGTGTTAGTTTTACTCGATCCTAGTAAACCTTTCGTAGTATACTGTGATGCATCGAAGCAAGGTTTAGGTGGAGTGTTGATGCAGGTTGGTAAGGTAGTGGCTTAAGCTTCTAGGCTGTTGAAAACCCATGAGAAGAACTACCCTACCCATGATCTATAGTTAGGAGCTGTGGTGTTTGCCTTAAAGATTTGGAGGCATTATCTGTATGGAGCTAAGTTTGAGGTCTTTAGTGATCATAAGAGTTTGAAATACTTGTTTGACCAGAAAGAGTCAATATGAGGCAACATAGGTGGATGTAATTCCTTAAGGAATATGAGTTTGAGTTGATCTACCACCCAGGAAAAGCCAATGTAGTGGTGGATGCTTTGAGTAGAAAAACCTTGCACGTCTCCGTTTTGATGGTTAGGGAAATGGATTTGATTGAGGAGTTTAGCTTGGGAAGTTACCCCTAAGAGTATTAGCCATGGAACCTTGAAGGTTACCAACAGTTTGATGGACCAGGTTAGGGAAGGCTAGTAGATAGATAAGTTTCTCTTAGACCAGAGGGAGTAGCTTGCTCAAGTTAGAGACCTTAGTTTTAAGGAAGGAAGTGATGGAGTTTTGAGGTTAAAAGATAGAGTTTGCATACCAGATGTTCCTGAGCTTAGGAATTTGATCCTCAAGGAAGGACATAGGAGTGGTTTGAGTGTGCACTCAGGTGCCACCAAGATGTATCAGGACCTTAAGCGGATGTTTTGGTGGCCTAGGATGAAAAAAGAAGTAGCTGAGTTTGTGTATGCTTGCTTAGTGTGCCAAAAGGCTAAAATAGAACACCAAAAGCCTTCAGGAAAGTTGCAACCTTTAAGTATCCCAGAATGGAAATGGGATAGTATCTCTATGGATTTTGTGCTGGACTCCCTAGGACTTCAGCTGGTTGTGATGCTATATGTGATGCTATATGGTTTTGGTGGCCTAGGATGAAAAAAGAAGTAGCTAAGTTTGTGTATGCTTGCTTAGTGTGCCAAAAGGCTAAAATAGAACACCAAAAGCCTTCAGGAAAGTTGCAACCTTTAAGTATCCTAGAATGGAAATGGGAGAGTATCTCCATGGATTTTGTGCTGGACTCCCTAGGACTTCAGCTGGTTGTGATGCTATATGGGTTGTTGTAGATAGATTGACTAAGTCTTCCCATTTCATCCCTATGAACATGGAATACCCTTTGGAAAAGTTGACCAGGTTGTACATCAAAGAGATAGTTAGGTTTCATGGTATGCTATCTAGCATAGTGTCGGATAGAGACCCTAGATTTACCTTTAGGTTCTGTAATAGTTTGCATGAAGCTTTAGGGACCAAGCTTAGGCTAAGTTCAGCTTATCACCCACAGACTGACAGTCAATCTGAGAGGACCATCCAGTCCTTAGAGGACTTGTTGAGAGCATGTGTGCTAGAACAGTCTGGTAGTTGGGACAAGTTTTTGCCCCTGATAGAGTTTACCTACAACAACAGCTTCCATTCCAGTCCTGGGATGGCACCCTATGAAGCTCTTTACGGGAGGAGATGTAGGACACCCTTGTGTTGGAATGAACCTGGTAACAATGTTGTGCTAGGACTAGAAATAGTGCAAGAAACCACAGAAAAAGTGACGATGATTCAGGAAAAGATGAAAGTGACATAGAGTAGGCAAAAGAGCTACCATGACAAAAGAAGGAAGGCGCTCGAATTCCAGGAAGGTGATCATGTGTTCTTGAGAGTTACTCTAACAACTGAGGTTGGTAGAGTGATGAAAACGAGGAAACTTACTCCTAGATTCATTGGTCCTTACCAAATTCTGAAAAGGGTTGGCGAAGTCGCCTACCAAATAGCCTTACCACCTTTCTTGTCCAACCTTCACAGTGTTTTTCATGTATCTCAGCTTCGAAAGTACATTCATGATCCGACCCATGTGATAGCTGTAACACCCGTTATTTTATGTGTGGTTTACGTATGATATTTAGGTTTAAGGCTTGGATTATATAGCTAAGAAGTGGTTTGAGGCATAGAGACCTTTGCATGTTAAGTACGCAGCTTTTTCTAGTGAGTTTGAACGTAGAGACCAAACTTTTAGATATTTGAGGGTGGAACAATAAATTTGGAGTTAAAGATGAGATTAGGCATTTTTGATGGTTGGAGATTGTTTATTAGGTCCTAATGAGCCTATATCTCAAATTTGAGGTCAATCGGACGTCGAATGGACCCTGAACGTAGAGAGTTGACTTTCTGGTCAAAAAGTCAACGCTCAAGCGTGGCAAACCTCACGCTCGAGCGTCCACAATACGCTCAAGCATGGGTGTATCCACGTTCAAGCGCCCAAGTCAACAGACAAGGGCCATGCTTTGACTTGCTACGTGTCAACGGGGCTGACGTGGCAGCCTCTGAGTGGTTGCATGGCGCGGTGGCTTTCCACGCTCAAGCGTGGATTGTTCCACGCTCGAGCGTGGCAGCGTGAAGCAGAAAAATAAAAAGGGCTTAAGTGACATAAGTCACTTAAGCCATCAGAAAGAAAAGAAGCAAGGTAGAGAGCAGAGAGCAGAGATTTGAGACTGAGAAAGCAGAGAGGGTTTTAGAGAGAGAGAGAGAAAAGGCTTCTGGTGAGGGTTATGTGAGTTTCGATCGTCCATTAGCGAAACGGAGTACGTGGTTGTGATCGTAGTGACGATACCTTCATTTTCCTCTTCCCCGTTTCTTCAAAAATCGAAGGTAAATTATCCCCGTTTATGTCGAAAACTCCATTCGTTATGTTTTTCTATGTATCTTTCGTTTCGTTTAACGGAATTCAATTCCGTCTTCGAGTATGAACTCATGGTAACGTGTGCTTCGCAATGTGACGCTTAGGTGAATTTTTGGAAGTCCCGGGGCACTAGAACCGCGCAGGGCAGATTCGAGGGAGTTTGGGAACGTCTCGTTTTGCTTCGTTCCGGACATCGTACGACTCTCCAGGTGGGGGAAAGAAACCATTTAACGTCGGAAACGGCGCAGTTACATTTAGTTCGATAATGGCATAGGGCAACCCAAACCCTACTCGAGAGCGAGTAACGGACAATGTCCATGTCACATTGGGGACTACTTAGTGGTACCAATGATGATATTGAAATTGTGCGTTTATCGTCATTACGATAAAAATATACTATTTTATTATTTTATGACAGGCTGTTGTGACTGCTTGGACTGATTGAATTATTATGATGATTGATGATTGATAATATGAGTGTTGGAATCTCTTATGAAAATAAGTATTTTATTATATTGGAAATTATTATTATTATATTGGAAATGATGACATGATTGATATGATGACTGGATGACATGATGGTATGATGATATGAATGTAATGATTATGAGTAGAGATTGAGTAAGTGATGAGATATGATGAGTCATGATGATGTATTGGGGAAATCATACTTTATGTGTTGGTAGTGCCTAACCGAGATGATTGATGTGATATGATGATGAGATTGATGAGATGAGATTTTATTGAGGTTATTTATGAGGTGATGATGAGCGGTTAGGGCACTAGGGGTTGACCTGAAACATGGTCTGTGATATGTGGACCTGAAACATGGTCGTTATGTGGACCTGAAACATGGTCGTTGGGGTCTATTCCTCGGAGGGAGAATTCCCGGGGTCTAGGCTAAAGGCGGACCGTCGTAGACATGATTTCATTTTAGTTGCAGCTATAGTTAATGCGTTGCATGAGCACCCTGGCCGGGGGTCCAGAGGTGTGCACCGGATTGTGTAGCTATAGTGCCATTACTTTGCATGGGCACCCTCCATCCGCGGACGAGGGTGTGCTTCGGGGCCTGGGAGGTGTCGATTGTTGTGATATCCGGATATGACCGACTACCTGAGAAGATTCATACAGCATTTGCATTGCATCATGATGGGGGTAGAGGAAAGACCCTAGATGTGGATTGAGGATAATTGTGATATATATATATATACTATGTTTTGGGAGACGAATGTTTATCTTGCTGTTATAGAATTAAATGTCGCTAAACCCTTTCCACGTTTGATGTTATATGGCTTCTTATCCCCTTTTCTTTTGTTGTATGTTTGTACATATATGTTTTGTATATCAGATCCAGATCGTGTAGATGGCGCACTGGGATCATCCGTGGATGACTCAGGACCCGGGGTTCCCCCTCTCGGGGACTTGTGAGATAGAGTGCCTAGATCCGAACGGGTGGCTAGTGGACCCAGTCGCTAGTTTTGAGGTATATACGGGTCCCACATCCATCACTACGGGGCTCGGGCAGGGAGCGCCCATTGGATTTGTTGGTACCTTTTGTTTTGGCACGGCCTTCCCGTTTCTGATAGGACAGCCTGATGGACGCATACCACCGATGCCGCCGATGTTTGAGATGGCTCCAGTACCCTTCACGGTACCTCTTGATGCCTTGGTACCAGGACCCATGCCAGCACCTGCACCCGCACCGGCACTGGAGCCTGAGTTGGCACCCATTCCAGAGGAGGAGGACCAAGTTGCCCCCGCCCCTGACCCAGTACCACTTCCAGAGGTGCCCGCACCTCCAGAGGTTCGGGCTATAGTTTCAGAGTCTTCACGGGTGTCCTCTCGGCCACTACATCCTCGCGACAGCAGGCTTTATCGACTGAGGTTTCAGCGACAGTCGGACAGGAGCTCTTCTAGTGAGAGCGGAGGGGTATCCGGACCTGCCGGACCCCAAGATGCAGACTAGGGTGGTAGCATATGATGGTTCGGGCCAGTGCCATCTCTATAGGTGTGAGTGAGGTTCTTATTGTATTTTGAGAGGGGATGGGGTGTGGAGTGCTTCGGTGAGATATTTTCTTTTAGACTTTTGATGTATTTTTGTTGGTGACGCCAGTTTGTATATATCGGAATCCCACGGATGGGAATCCATTGACAGCAATACTGGCATGTATCTTTATGTTTATCGTTATGTGTTGCATGTATGCCTATAAATGTTGTTTATCTTTTAAGTTTTAAATTTTTCCGCTGTTTTGAATATACTCGCTAAACGATAATAACGAAATTAGACTTTAATATTTTGGGTTTTCTTTAATGGGACGTCGGGGCGTCTCATTTGGTGGTATCAGAGCAGTTCGGTTCTGAAACGGACTGTGAGGACTGTGACTTGGGTGAACTGGCCATTTAGTTGGATCCACATCGGATAACAGCTATGCTTAGAAGTTGGGTAGCAAGTCCGATGCGACATCTTTATGGCATATAGTATTTATATTCCAGTTTTATGTAATATTATATGTCATATTGATGTGGGCTAATGATTTCTCTTAACAGCATCATGGCTCGAGGCAGAGGTAGAGGACGTGGTAGACGTGGCGGTGGTAGAGCTATCGAGGGTGTTGAGGATGAGCATAAGCCAGCAGCAGGAGTTGGTGGTGGAGGGGAGTCATCCGAGACTCTCCAGACTATCCGTGAGTTAGCATCCGTTCTGTTGCAGCAGGCGTAGCAGAACGCTCAGAGGATGCAGAGAGAGGCAGAGTTACAAGACCAGCAGGATAGGAGGAGAGCTGCTGAGGCTGAGGATGCGGGGTTGGCTACCTTTCTGAAAGGTAAGCCACCACAGCTTGGAGGAGAGTATGACCCAGAGTGGGCTGAGTGGTGGATACAGGAGCTGGAGAAGATCTTCGACACTATGAGATGTAGAGATAACAGGAAGGTGACTTATGCCGCCTTCATGCTGACTGGAGGAGCCGAGTCATGGTGGAGAGGCAAGAGGAGGTTGCTTGAGACTGAGGGCATGATGATCAGTTGGGATCTGTTCAGAGTGTTTCTTCGAGAAGTACTTTCCGCGGTTAGTCAGACGCGAGAAGGAGAGAGAGTTCATGAGTCTCAGCAGGGAGACAGGTCTGTTGGTGACTATGCGGCCAGATTTGAGGCCCTGATTCAGTTTTTGAGTTCTACCAGAGATTTCCAGATGAGGATTGGATGTGCCGGAGATTTGAGTAGGGTTTACGGCATGAGCTGAGGAGGGCTATAGTGCCCTTGGATATTTTGAGCTTCCCAGAGCTAGTAGAGAGGTGCAGTGCCATTGAGAGCATGGACCAGAGGCAGGCTGCGAGCAGAGACAGCAGCGGAGTGGGGGTCCTACCAGAGCAGGTCATCAGAGGAGAGGGGATAGAGGTTCTCAGTGGAGGAGAGCACCATACGCTAGACCCGGACAGGTACTCAGACGATGCACCACCAGTACAGCGAGTAGAGAGGGCCAGCAGCAGAGAGGCCCAGTATGTTTCAGATGCGGAGGTCCGCATACATCAGAGATTGTAAGATAGATCGGGTTGCTTCGTATGTGGCAAACCCGATCACCTTGCTAGGGATTACCGACAGAGAGCAGGGCAGCATCAGCCAACTGCCGGTAGAGGAGCCAGTAGTTCTAGAGGTGGAGCTGGGAGAGGAGTTCCAGCGGCAGGACGACAGACCACCAGACCTTAGGCCACAGGGAGGGTGTTTACGGTGAGAGGATCTGAGTCCTCTCAGTCTGCAGATCTTATTCAAGGTATGTGTTTACTATCTGGCAGACTCTCGCGTGTGTTGTTTGACTCAGGCGCTACGCATTCATTTGTTTCACATGAGTGTGTAGATCATTTACATTTGCCCGTTTCTCGATTACCATATACTTTGACAGTATCTACCCCTACCAGTGATCCTTTGATCACCATGTCTGTTTGCCTACAGTGTCCTATCGTGGTTGAAAATAGGGCATTCCTCGTAGATCTCATCTGTTTGCCTATGCAACAGATAGATGTTATCCTTGGCATGGATTGGCTATCAGCTAACCATGTAGTGTTAGACTATGCCCAAAAGACTCTATATTTTCTTGAGCCTTCTAGCATAGTATCTGCCAATGAAGGAGCAACTATGAGGAGTGATGATTCTCAGCAGTATGTGATGTTTTTCTCTTTGGAAGCTAAGGAGACTCCAAGTATAGATTCTATGCCTATCGTGAGAGAGTTTCCCGAGGTTTTCCCTCCTGATGTTCCAGGTTTGCCACCAGAGAGGGAGGTTGAATTCACCATAGATCTCATGCCAGGGGCAGGACCCATATCAGTAGCTCCTTATCGGATGTCACCTGTGGAGTTGGCAGAGTTAAAGAAACAACTGGATGATATGATGAAAAAGGAATTCATCAGACCGAGTGTATCACCGTGGGGAGCACCAGTCTTGTTTGTGAAGAAAAAGGATGGAAGTGCTAGGTTGTGTACGGATTATAGGTAGTTAAACAAGGTTACAATCAAGAACAAATATCCGTTGCCTAGGATAGATGATCTGATGGATCAGTTGAAGGGAGCTTCGGTGTTTTCTAAAATAGATATAAGATCAGGATACCATCAGATTAGGGTAAAGAAGGAGGATATACCTAAGACCGCTTTCAAGACAAGGTATGGGCACTATGAGTATCTAGTTATGCCTTTTGGTGTAACTAACCCCCAGCAGTATTCATGGATTACATGAACAGGATCTTTAGACCGTTCCTCGACAAGTTTTGTGGTGTTTATTGATGATATTCTTATCTATTCCCGTAGCCGGGAAGAGCACGAGGAACATCTGAGAGTGGTGTTGCAGGTGTTGAGAGATAGGCAGTTGTACGCTAAGCTATCCAAATGTGAATTTTGGTTAGAGGAAGTACAGTTCCTAGGTCATATAATCAATAAGGAAGGGATAGCTGTGATCCAGTTAAGGTAGAGGCAGTGATTAGGTGGGAGAGGCCTAAGTCAGTAACGAGGTGAGAGTTTCTAGGATTAGCCGGGTATTACAGGAGGTTTA
This sequence comes from Echinosophora koreensis, assembly GCA_035048595.1. Lineage (NCBI taxonomy): Eukaryota > Viridiplantae > Streptophyta > Magnoliopsida > Fabales > Fabaceae > Echinosophora > Echinosophora koreensis. The sequence continues at coordinate 136,644 of JAPCYP010000114.1, forward strand.
TTGAGGGTTTCTCCAAGATTGCGTTGCCTATGACGCAGTTAACGAAAAGGTACGGCGTTTTTTGGACAGAAAGATGTGAGGAGAGCTTTCAAAAGCTAAAGGAGAAGTTGACTACATCTCCTGTGCTGACATTACCAGATCCATTAGGACAGTTTGACGTGTACTGTGACGTGTCATATCAAGGTTTGGGTTGTGTTTTGATGCAAGAGGGAAGAGTGTGGCTTATGCTTCCCGACAGTTGAGGGTTCATGAAAGAAATACCCGACCATGATCTGGAATTGGCAGCCATAGTGTTCGCATTGAAGATATGGCGACACTATCTATGGAGCTAAGTTCAATGTGTTCAGCGATCATAAGAGTTTAAAGTATCTGTTTGATCAGAAGGAGCTGAACATGAGGCAGCGTAGATGGATGGAATTTATTAAGGATTATGAGTTTGATCTTCAATACCATCCAGGGAAAGCTAATGTTGTGGCGGATGCACTGAGTCGGAAATCTTTGCACGTATCCGCGATGATGGTGAAAGAGATGGATTGCTTGAACAGTTTAGAGATTTGAACCTAGGTATGGATTTGACTGAGGATAGAATATGCTTAGGTATGATCACTATCAGTAGTGAGTTTTTGAGAGACCTCAGGTTTAAGCAAGTCAGGATGAATATCTGCAAGAGTAAGTCGAGGCATAGATGAGGGAAAGTTTCAGAGTTTAGGAAAGGATCCGATGGTGTGTTGAGGTTTAGAGATCGGATATGTGTGCCCGAGGACTTAGAGATTAGGAAGATGATTTAGAGGAGGCACATAAGAGTAAGTGAGTTTCCACCCGGGAGCCACCAAGATGTATCAAGATTTGAAGAAATGTTTTGGTGGCCAAAGATGAAGAAGGAGGTGGCAGAGTATGTTCTATCATGTTAGTGTGCCAGAAAGCTAAGATAGAGCATCAGAAGCCTGCAGGGTTGTTACAGTCCTTGGATATCCCAGAGTGGAAGTGGGATAGCATAGCGATGGACTTTGTGGTTGGATTACCACGAACTCCGAAGAAGTTTGATGCGATTTGGGTTATCATTGATAGGTTAACGAAGTGTGCTCACTTCTTACCTATTGGTGAGAGTTATAGTCTTGAGAAGTTGACCCAGATTACATCAAGGAAGTAGTGAGGTTGCACGGTGTACCATCGAGTATTGTCTCCGACGGGATCCTAGATTTACATCTAGATTTTGGAGACAGTTACACAATGCTTTGGGAACCAAGTTGAGGATGAGTTCAGCTTATCATCCTCAGACGGATGGGCAGTCAGAGAGAACAATTCAATCATTGGAGGATCTTTTAAGAGCATGTGTGTTAGAACATGTTGGCAGTGGGATGAATTCCTACCTTGATTGAGTTCACATACAATAACAGTTTCCATAGTAGTATCGGAATGGCACCGTATGAGGCTCTCTATAGGAGAAAATGCATAACTCCGTTGTGTTGGTATGAGACTGGCGAGAGTCAAGTGTTGGGTCCCGATGTGGTACAGCAAACAACGGAGCAAGTCAGGAAGATAAGAGAGAAAATAGAGGAAGTGCAGGATAGGCAGAGGAGCTACAGTAATAAAAGGAGGAGACCCTTAGAGTTCCAAGAAGGTGATCACGTATTCTTGAGAGTCACTCCAAAGACCGGAATTGGCAGAGCTATAAAGTCTAGAAAGCTCACTCCCCGATTCATTGGACCATTTCAGATTCTTCGACGAATTGGTCAGTAGCCTACCAGATAGCCTTACCCCCTTACCTTCCAACCTCCATGATGTCTTTCATGTTTCCCAATTGAGAAAATATTTCCCCGATCCTTCTCATGTAACTGAGCCAGAGTCAATACAACTCCGAGAGAATCTAGAATATAATATGAGGTTCTACCGTCTAAGATTACAGATAGAAGGATTAAAGAACTCCGTGGTAAACAAATTCCCCTGGTCAAGGTCATCTGGGATAGTGTTACCGGAGATGCTACTTGGGAGCGTGAGGCAGATATGCAGCAGCAGTACCCCCATTTGTTCTCAGGTACGTAATTCCCGGGACGGAATTTCTTTTAAGGGGGTAGAAATGTAACACCCATTATTTTATGTGTGGTTTACCTATGATGTGTAGGTTTAAGGCTTGGATTATATAGCTGAGAAGTGGTTTGAGGCATAAAGACCTTTGTATGTTAAGTACGCAGCTTTTTCTGGTGAGTTTGAACGTAGAGACCAATTAGGGTTTCCCGGTTAGTTTCTTTTAGATATTTGAGGGTGGAACAATAAATTTGGAGTTAGAGATGAGATTAGGCATTTTTGATGGTTGGAGATTGTTTATTAGGTCCTAATGAGCATATATCTCAAATTTGAGGTCAATCGGACGTCGAACGGACCCTGAACGTAGAGAGTTGACTTTCTGGTCAAAAATTCAATGCTCAAGCATGGCAAACCTCACGCTCGAGCGTCCACAATACGCTCCAGCGTGGGTGTATCCACGCTCAAGCTCCCAAGTCAACAGACAAGGGCCATGCTTTGACTTGCTACGTGTCAACGGGGCAGACGTGGCAGCCTCTGAGTGGTTGCATGGCGCGGTGGCTTTCCACGCTCAAGCGTGGATTGCTCCACGCTCAAGCGCGGCCACGCTCAAGCATGAAAAGTTCCACGCTCGAGCGTGGCAGCGTGAAGCAGAAAAATAAAAAGGGCTTAAGTGACATAAGTCACTTAAGCCATCAGAAAGAAAAGAAGCAAGGCAGAGAGCAGAGATTTGAGACTGAGAAAGCAGAGAGGGTTTTTAGAGAGAGAGAGAGAGAGAAATCTTAGAGAGAGAAAGGCTTCTGGTGAAGGTTGTGTGAGTTTCGATCGTCCATTAGCGAAACAGAGTACGTGGTTGTGATCGTAGTGACGATACCTTCATTTTTCACTTCCCAGTTTCTTCAAAAATCGAAGGTAATTTATCCCCGTTTATGTCGAAAACTCCGTTCTTTATGTTTTTCCATGTATCTTTCGTTTCGTTTAACGGAATTCAATTCCGTCTTCGAGTATGAACTCATGGTAACGTGTGCTTCGCAATGTGACGCTTAGGTGAATTTTTGGAAGTCCTGGGGCACTAGAACCGCACAGGGCAGATTCGAGGGAGTTTGGGAACATCTCGTTTTGCTTCGTTCCGGACATCGTACGACTCTCCAGGTGGGGGAAAGAAACCATTTAACGTCGCAAACGGCGTAGTTACATTTAGTTCGATAATGGTGTAGGGCGACCTAAACCCTACTCAAGAGCGAGTAACGGACAATGTCTATGTCACATTGGGGACTACTTAGTGGTACCAATAATGATATTGAAATTGTGCGTTTATCGTCATTACGATAAAAATATATTATTTTATTATTTTATGACTGGCTGTTGTGACTGCTTGGACTGATTGAATTATTATGATGATTGATGATTGATAATATGAGTGTTGGAATCTCTTATGAAAATAAGTATTTTATTATATTGGAAATTATTATTATTATATTGGAAATGATGACATGATTAATATGATGACTGGATGACATGATGGTATGATGATATGAATGTAATGATTATGAGTAGAGATTGAGTAAGTGATGAGATATGATGAGTCATGATGATGTATTGGGGAAATCATACTTTATGTGTTAGTAGTGCCTAACCGAGATGATTGATGTGATATGATGATGAGATTGATGAGATGAGATTTTATTGAGGTGATGATGAGCGGTTAGGGCACTAGGGGTTGACCTGAAACATGGTCTGTGATATGTGGACCTGAAACATGGTCGTTGGGGTCTATTCCTCGGAGGGAGAATTCCCGGGGTCTAGGCTAACTGCAGACCGTCCCAAACATGATTTCATTTTAGTTACAGATATAGTTCATGCGTTGCATGAGCACCCTGGCCGGGGTCCAGAGGTGTGCACCGGATTGTGTAGCTATAGTGCCATTGCTTTGCATGGGCACCCTCCATCTGTGGACGAGGGTGTGCGCCGGGGTCTCTGGGACATGTCGATTGTTGTGATATCCAGATATGGTCGACTCCCTGAGAAGATTCATACAGCATTTGCATTGCATCATGATGGGCGTAGAGGAAAGACCCTAGATGTGGATTGAGGATAATTGTGATATATATATATATATTATATATATATATATATATATATATATATATATATATATATATACTATGTTTTGGGAGACAAATGTTTATCTTGCTGTTATAGAACTAAATGTCGCTAAACCCTTTCTACGTTTGATGTTATATGGCTTCTTATCCCCTTTTCTTTTGTTGTCTGTTTGTACATATATGTTCTGTATATCAGATCCAGATCATGTAGATGGCGCACTGGGATCATCCGTGGATGACTCAGGACCCGGGGTTCCCCCTCTCGGGGACCTGTGAGGTAGAGTGCCTAGATCCACACGGGTGGCTAGTGGACCCAGTCGCTCGTTTTGCGGTATATACGGGTTCCGCGTCCATTGCTACGGCGCTCGGGCAGGGAGCGCCCATTGGATTTGTTGGTACCTTTTGTTTTAGCACGACCTTCCTGTTTCCGATAGGACAGCCTGATGGACACGTACCACCGATGCCGCCTATGTTTGAGATGGCTCTAGTACCCTTCATGGTACCTCTTGATGCCTTGGTACCAGGACCCATGCCAGCACCTGCACCCGCACCGGCACCGGAGCCTGAGTTGGCACCCATTCCAGAGGAGGAGGACCCAGTTGCCCCCGCCCCGGACCCAGCACCACTTCCAGAGGTGCCCACACCTCCAGAGGTTCGGGCTACAGTTTTAGAGTCTTCACGGGTGTCCTCTCGGCCACTACATCCTCGTGACAGCAGGCTTTATCGACTGAGGTTTCAGCGACAGTCGAACAGGAGCTCTTCTAGTGAGAGCGGAGGGATATCCGGACCTGCCGGACCCCAGGATGCAGACTAGGGTGGTAGCATATGATGGTTCGGGCCAGTGCCATCACTATAGGTGTGAGTGAGGTTCTTATTGCATTTTGAGAGGGGATGGGGTGCGGAGTGCTTCGGTGAGATATTTTCTTTTAGACTTTTGAGGTATTTTTGTTGGTGACACCAGTTTGTATATATCGGAATCCCACAGATGGGAATCCCTTGGTAGCAGTACTGGCATGTATCTATATGTTTATCGTTATGTGTTGCTTGTATGCGTATATATGTTGTTTATCTTTTAAGTTTTAAATTTTTCCGCTGTTTTGAATATACTTGCTTAACGATAATAACGAAATTAGGCTTTAATATTTTGGGTTTTCTTTTGATAGGACGTCGGGGCGTCTCAATAGTACCCGACACAATTCAGTTAAAAGAGAACTTGACATTCGAGGTACAATCCCTTCGAGTTGAAGATCGAATGCTACATGGGAGCTTGAGAGCAAGATCATGGAGGCATACCCACACCTTTTGTTCGAGGTAAGTAGAAATTTCGAGGACAAATTTTTTATAAGGGGGTGGAATTGTGACACTCCGTTTTTCGTTATAAGCGCTTCTCTATGCTTGTTTGCATGTTTGTTTGTTAGAACTGTGTTTAGGGTTGTTTAGAAAGGGCTAAGAGTGTGTTTGGGAAAGCTGAAAAAAAAAGATTATGCTGATAATTTTTTTTTCTTATAATCGATTGTTGTGATAATCGATTATAATCAGAATCTGTTTTTGTTTGGGTGTGTTTGCTGAAAAGCGATTTTAAGATAATCTATTTCGTTTGGGTGGTGCAAAAATAATCACTTTTATATTAAAAAAATTATATGAGCCTAAAAAAGTACATAACTTGAAGAAAAAAGCAATCGTTGGAGAGAGAAAAATTAAGGGAAAACAGCGTTTTTGAAAAACAGTCCCCACCTGTAGCTTACTGCAAAACAACGTTTTTCACCTCCCAACAGCGTTTTTTGAAATTTATTAGTTATGCCAAACATCAAGCGTTTTTTGTAAAACAGCTTCTTCTACTAGAAACAAACAATTTCAGCTGTCCCAAACATGCTCTAAGTGGGACTTTTAAGCTAAAATCCCTTCCTGATGCATGAGCACGGCCGTGCTCATGTATCAGCACGCCCGTGCTCAAGGCTCGTGCTTTGTGGCTGTCTGGGCCATAAGCACGACCGTGATTAATAGAGAGCACGGTCGTGCTCAATGCGCTCGTTGACATTCTTTTTGCCTGACCGTGCTCATGTGGACACGACACCGTGCTCATGTTGAGCACGACTGTGTTCAATGGGGAGCACGGCCGTGCTCGGGTCAGAGTTTATAAAAATGCGTCATTCAGCGAGGGTTACGAGTTAAACCCTCACTTTGGCACTTTAGACAACCCTAAGTGTGACGACAGCCTCTCTCTTCCTTTTCCTTTGAACCCAACCATTTCTTGGGGTTCCGTTCGTGTTTGGGAGAGTAAGATCACGCTAAGTGCCAATATAAGGTAATAGTTCTTCATTCTTCTTAATTCCTTTTTCGTTTCATGATTTGGGAATTAATTGTTTAACCTCTTTTATATTGGTCAAGGCTTGGGATGTTCGTCAAGCCGTCCGAGGGAACCGGTTTAGAGTCTTCGTCAGTTAAATGGGGAATCTTCATACCAGGTATGGGGAGAGGGAATAGTATGAGTATGTAAGCTTGGGGGTAGCGTAAGACGAAGCGTTGCCCATGACTTTGGTGTTTGATAAAATGTCTATATGCTATTTGTTGTTTACATGCCTAAATTGCTATGATGATGATGTTTATTTAACATGTACGATAACATGCTTTTTGCTATGAACCTTATGATTTGATGATGCCATGATTGGGTGATTTATGATGATGAATACATGATGTTATTGGCTGATTGGTTGACGTTGTGAACGCATTAATGTTAAAACGATAAAAACTATTAATGATAGTAAGGGAGGTTTTTCCTTTTTGTTCATAAAATTGATTGATAGTAATGAGGGGCAAGGATTATGCCAAAATGTTTAGTCAAAGACTCTAGGGATTGATCCATGGGTGTTTAGGGACAATTAAGACGAAACTGAGATTAAAAGACTAATTTTCCTGTTTCTATAAGGCATGAAGATTAAGCCAAAAGTAATGAAATTATTGTTCAAAGACTTAGTAAAAGCCAATAGGTTCAATCCATGAATTACTCAAAAGGTTTGGCAAGGGTTCCTGACCCTTTCTACCCAGACTAGTACGGCCATGCTGCAGGTAGCACGGTCGTTCTTAATAAGGAGCACACCCGTGCTCCCGTTTGAAATTCAAAAAGGTCGCGCTGCATAAGCACGGCCATGCTTAATAGTCAGCATGCCCGTGCTTGACTAAAATGTCAGCACGCCCGTGCTGAATGGGGAGCATACTCGTGCTTCTCTGCCCATAATAGAAAACAAAGCTAACACAGGGGTGTTTCACCCCGAACGTCTTAAACAATCTAATAAGACACCAAACGAACAAGAAGACAAGTGATAAGATGTTGCACCTTGGTAGCCGAGTGGCCAAGGGGGCCTTGATGCATGATGGTCAAGGTGGTAATCTCTGGTGCTTAATGGCTAGAGTGTTAATTAAAGATGATGATGTACCTTGGTAGCCCGGTGGCAAAGGGAGCCTCGATAGCCGAGTGGTCGAGGTGGTAATCTCTGGTGCATAACGACCAGAGTGTTAAAAGACTAAACAATGAAACGATAATGTTAATTCCTCGATAACCAAGTGGTCCAGCTGTTGATGGTGATAAAACTTGGGTAGCCTAGTGGCCCAAGCGGAGGTGGTGGTTATGTTTGTGTGTTGTGTTGATCATGCATTCACGCACAACATAGGGGAGGTCGTTCGAGAGTAAGGCGATTTGGCTATCCGCTGTGATTCATCCGAGAGTTAGGTAAATCGTGCCCCCCCGCAGTGGCGCATCTGAGAGTAAGGTGCGTCGGCCATCCAAGGGGCCCACCCAAGGTTTGGTGAACTGCCCCGATGTTGGTGCTTATTGGCCAATGTGGATATGTAACTCCGAAGTTGACTTACTGAGGTAGATTGAATCCAAGCGCATAATGGAGTAGTGGAGTAGTAAAATAGTTTGCACTAACATTATGGTAAAAGTATTAAAATAAAAAAATATCTCCCAAAATACATATTTTCCTCAATTATTTCTCAAACTACTCATCTTTTTCAGCCGTTGGGAAGATGACATTTGGGAACCTGACTTCCTTTTTACCTTTTATATTACTCTTTTTTTTTTTTTTTTGCATGTTGGCAAGTATACACACCAATTATTGACCTCTAATGTGGTTTTTTTCATCTCACATTGGGAAGACGGCACCACCTCTTTTATTTTAATTTTACTCTAAAATTATTAAAAAGTTTTGATAGTTTAAAAAAGAAAAACAAAAAACATAAAAGAGAAATCGGTTTTCCCTATGATTAAAAAATGAATAATTAAAAAAAAAAAATTTAAAGGCTAAACTTTGATCTTCGATCTTTGTTTTAGGTTTCAATTTGATCCTTCTTTTATTTTTGGTTCCAAATTTGTCCCTTATTTTACAAAGTTTTAACAATGAGGTCTCTTTTATTTTTTTTTTGGTTTGCAACAGTCCCTAATTTTGAAAAAGTTAAACCAATGTGATATCTTTTTTTGTTCCAAAATGGTCTCTTTTATTTATTTTGTTCTAAAAATAGTCCCTTATTGTACAAAATTTATACTAATGTGGTCTTATCCGTACTAGAATTTAAACGCAAATGGTACATATTAAAACCTAAAATAATGATAAAGGAACAAAAAAGAACAAAAAAAATCAAAAAGGGTCCAAATTGAAACATAAAATAAAGATAAGAACCCAAAAGTTTTATTTAGCCTATTTTAAAAGATTTTTATTTTAATATTTTATAATTTTCACCCTCATACTATATCAAATTCACATATTATTTACCAACATATAGTTGGTCTGAGTGATGACGGGTTCAAACCTCTTAAGTAAGTGATCAGGGGTTTGACTCATGACTTTTGTGTATGGAGAAAACTTGGTTGAGAGAAGTAACCCTTAAATGACAAATAAGTATTTTATTGAAAGTATCTAGCCTTAGCATCACAAGTGATCACTTTTCCCACCTTCTAGGAAGGGTTGAAGAGGAACACTCTATCATGTGCTTGAGGCTAGAAAAAGGAAGAGTACACCATTGTTCACAAGATACACCCTTTCAAGCTTACAAAAAATTCTACTTCATAGTTAAAACACAACACCTAGAATATAAAGCTCCTCACCACCTTAGTTTCAAACTAGAACACCAGACCCTCCTTAACATTAATCTGGACTTTAACATAAATACTCCTCAAGCATAAAAACAAAAGAAACTCAATTGTCATCTTCTGTATCCTGTCTATCTCCTGTATCATGTCTTTAAATGGACCATATAGCATCTTCCATCACTTGCTATATTATCATTTACTAAATCATTACTGCAACCAAACCATCAAGACACAACCATATGCCCTCATCTCCTATATCAAGCCTGCTATAGATATGCATAGTAACTTCAAAAATATGCTCTAAAATCAATTGTTGTAGTTTTCTGCACTTTGACCAGCCAAAACAAAAACATCCACCTGCACCCCTGCATAGTAAGTCATGCAATTCTAACATTTGAAGCATCAATACAAATATGGGACGTTTTCACATTTTAGATCCCCATTTTCAACCACATCCTGTTACAAAGGTTAACAATAAAACAATCTATCAATATCTTTCTCCTATTTTGCAATCAAACACGCCTTGCATTAACTCTTAAGGATTCTCACGGTTCCTTCTCACGGATCAGTCTACACTCCTAGAATACCGCTATTATCAAAATTCACAGTCACATTATCCATCTACCATCATTGAGGGACCCCTCATTTGCAAGAGAATCTGCAATCTCATTAGCTTCCCTATGTATATGCACAAAATTAACAAATTTTAGGACAGAAGGATATTTTTCAATTTGTTAGAATAAAAACGCATGTTCCATGGACACTCATCTAGCTTTTTGACCCATGTTAGAGCATTCTTTGAATCTGACTCTAAGATAAAATCCATTTACTTGACCCAGTCATGTTGTAGTGACATTTCAAGTGCAAAGACTATGGCCATGAATTCTGCCTCATTGGAGTCTCTTACACCTACCGAGGTTGCAAACAATGCTATGGTGTTACCTTGATCATCCCTAAGGACCCCTCCAATCCCTGCAGGTCCTAGTTTCCCTCTAGCTGACCCATCCACATTCCATTTAAGTATATTTGTAGGTGGACAGCACCATGTTACTCGTTGTCTTGTCTCCTTCCTTTTTCTCCACATCCTAACACATTCCAGTTTTGTTGCAATTTCACCCAGGTTAAAAGATACCTCCTGATTCCACCCTTTTAACCAAAAGCCTAGCCTTAGTTTAAGTAGCTAGCTGAAATTATCCCAATCTGTTTCAGCTTTATCAAAAATTATTCTGCTTCTCTGATCCCATAGTGACCAAGTCACCACATAAAAAAGGGAAATCCACAACTTTCTTTCAAAATCACCACTCATAAATCCTTTCCAAAGATCAAACCATTTACAAGGAGATTGTTGGATCGGCACCTATATTTTCCACCAACATAAACAATCTGTCCATACTCTCCAAGCGAACTTACAATGGAGAAACAAGTGTTGAATTGTCTCCTCCTCTCTTCCACAAAAAGGGCACAATGCTTCATTTTCTGTAATCATATTCATCCTCTTTAATCTGTACTTTGTATTAAGCCTACTCTGCATCACAAACCACACTATCAGTTCTGCTCTTTGGGGGGCTAGATGATGCCACACATTTCTACCATTTTTTTTTCAATCAAAATAGGCATGCAGAGGCATCACAATGACAACTGGCATCCCAACTAGGTTGGCACCCCAGAAGCCACCCATCATCTGCAGCACGCCTAAATTTATTCAAAAGGAACCAAAGAAAAAGAATACAAAGATGCCATGGGGGGACATAGACCAAAACACATGCAAGAAAATTATTTGAACCTGTAATTAGGAAGACCAAGCCTATCATGATAGAGGTCTTCACTAATTGTACTAGGAAAAGAATCCCACCAATAAAAACCTTGCAAAGTGCAGCCAAGAGAAGCAATTTTATCTGCACAGTTATTGCCCTCCCGAAAAACATGAGATAAAATAAAGCTCATCATAGAAGCTAAGTTAATACAATTGTTCCACCTATTTCTAAGCCTCCAAGGCACAATGCTAGGAGATTTGAAGGCTTGAATTACAAGCTGAGAGTCACATTCAATCCAAAGATTAAGCCATCCCTTTCTAAAAGCCATCTCAATTGCAAACATGAAAACCAATAAGCTCAGCGAAGAAGGCATTATTGCAGCCAAGAGAGACACCAAAGCACCCTAAACAATCAGCCTTATAATTCCTAAAAATACCACCATAGCCCGCAATGCAAGGAGTACCTCTTGCGGCCCCATCAGTATTGCATTTGACCCAACAATAAGTTGGGGGATGCCACAACACAACTTTAATTGAGGGAGCTTTGCCCATTTTTGCATTGATTCTAAAATATTGAAGAATATCCCTGTTTATGCTCGAGCAATAACCATTACTCATGTTACCAAACAATGAGACATTTGCAACAATCGTATTGAGAATTAACCTGATAGAAGTCCTTTTGTCCTCAAATCTCAGCTTGTTTCTACAGAACCAAATGCCCCAAAAGACATTCACCAAACCAGCTAAGGCCACATCCTTTAATTGAGAAGACCAGGAATTGTTACAAACTGACAGAATTGTATCCATCGAAGACAAGTCAATGGAGATATTAGGAATTGAACCAAGCCAAGACCATAACTCCCTAGCAAAACTACAGTCAAAGAACAAATGCCGAGTTGTTTCTTCACTGTTCTCACACAGGCTGCACATGGAGACTGTAACACAGCCATTGCACCATAAATTCTCATCCAGTGGGCATTCTATTTTGAGTGATTCTCCAAACAGAAAAGACTTAGAAGGTGGAATGGTTGAATTCCAAATTAACTTGCACCAATTAAGAACTTGGCCTGGAGGTTTGTGAAAAAAGTAAGCATCTTTAAAGGACAGCTCCCTTGAATCAGTTAGATTCCAAATCATGCTATCCTCACAGCTTGTTGGAATTGATATTTTCTGCAATTCTGGACCAAGAGCATGAATTTGTTGTAGTAAGACATCTGGAATATGCCATGAGCCATTCAGTATGAAGTCTTTTACCTTAGCACTCAGTTGAGATTGCAAATGCACAGGAATGCTTGTAAGATTAACTAGCGGCTGAGAAGTCCATGTATCCGTCCAGAATTTAATAGTATGGCCATTTCCAATCTGCCAGCACAGGTGCTGCATAACTCTAGGAAGCCTATTTCTAAGCCCTGCCCAAATTGAAGAGGAAAAATGATAGGAGACAGCAGTCGAGTTACCTCTGAAAACTCTAGCTTTAAGAAGTCTAGCCCATTGCAAATCAGAAGTTAGTAATTCCCAACACATTTTGAGAGAAACTGCATCATTTATATCTCTGATAGCTCTCAAACCCAAACCACCCTCAGATAAAGGTAAGCAGACCATGTTCCAAGCAACTGTGACAATTTTCCTCTTGTTTATATCACCTGACCAAATGAAATTCCGGATCCATTTGTCAATAGCTTTGATCAGCTTAATAGGCCACACATAGATCATGAAACTGTACAAAAGCATTCCCTGAATCACAGACTTCACCAACTGGACCTCTTCCAATAATGGATAATAAGGATGCTTTCCAAGCAGCCAATTTAGATTTAATTCTGTCTGCAATTGGCTGCATATGAGAACTTTTTGTGTTTGCCTTTGAAATTGGAATTCCAAATAAGTGAATGGCAGCCTGCCAACTGAGAAGCCAAGGATATCAGCAATCATTGCTTGCCTCCTATCTGAGATAATTACTGGATAAAAGGTTGATTTGCTTGGATTAATAACCTGGCCAGAAACCTCACTATATCTTCTGAACAAGCTCATGAGGTTAAGCAGATTTGTCTCTGTCCCTTTAAAAAAAATCATTACATCATCGGCATAGAGAACATGGTGAAGGACTTGGGAGCCTCTTGGACCTGCCATCAGGCTAAGTTTGCCATCAGAAGCCATTTTAGACAGACCTCTGCTAAGGCTTCTTCTGCCAAACAGAAAAAAGGAGAGGGGATGGGGGATCACCTTGCCTAACCCCTCTCTTACAAGAAAAATTCCCTGCTGCCTTACCATTGACTAAAATGGACAATTTTGCAGATTTTAGAATGATTTCCACCCATTTACAAACTTATTGTCAAATCCAAAAGTGTGGAGAACTTTGATGAGGAAATTCCAATCCAAGGAATCAAACGCCTTCCTAATATCAATTTTCAAAGCCACATTACCTCCAAAAGCTCTTTTATTCAACAAATTAATAGCTTCTGAGGTTAGGCCAATACAGTCTGAAATCTGTCTCCCATGAATAAACCCTCTTTAGTTATTTGAGATGATGTTTGGAGCAATCTTAGCTAACCTGTCTGCCATGATTTTTGTAATGATCTTGAACTTGGAGTTTGCCATTGCAATAGGTCTGAACTGCTCCACTCTATCAGCACCAATGATTTTAGGAATCAGCACTACCATATTGGCATTAAAGTTGGGAAGCAACCACTCTTGAGTAAAAAACTGCAGCACAGCATTGCACACAGTATCAGCAACTATGGTCCAGTATTTTTTGAAAGAAATAAGCACCAAAACCATTAGGGCCTGGACTGCTATCTGATTTCATAGAGAAGACAGCATGTTTTATCTCATCAGCTATTGGAATACTGACCAGCATAGAGTTGTCCTGATCATTAACCATGGGACTAATGACCTCTTCAATTAAGCCATTATCCACACAATTGTTATCTGAGCCAAAAAGATTTTTCAAAATAGCCTACAATATGCTCCTCAATATCGGGCATCGGTGTTCAAAATCAAATCATCTTTCTTCAAAATGCTGATTTGCTTAGTAACATTCCTGATCCTAGTTACTTTGTGAAAGTAATTGGTATTCCTATCACCATGGATATGCAAATTGAGTCTTGACTTCTCTAACCAAAACTCCTCTTGTAAGTGCAACGCCTTCTCCAATTCTGTTTTGAGCAAACCTTCCTGATCAGACAAAGTATCAGAAGGACCATTAGCATCAATCAATAATTGGATACCATCCAGATCATGCATAGCATTTTAACCTTTAAATTGACATCACCAAAGACATTTTTGTTCCAATCTTTTAGCCTAGCTTTCAAATTCTTAAGCTTTTGAGACAAAACAAACATGGGGCAGCCACCAATGCTTTCCTGCCAAACATCCTGAATGATGTTAATACAATCTGGATGACTTGACCACATTTTCATAAACTTGAAGGATGATGGATGTAATCTGTTTTCCTTCTTTAAATCCAACAATAAAGGAAAGTGATCAGATCTACTCCTAGGCAAAGTACAACAAGAAATACTAGACCAGAAGTTAATCCAATTCTCCACTGCAAATGGCTCTGTCAAGCCTTTTTTCAGTAAGGGCACTACCTCTTCTCCCATTGGACCAAGTATACTGAGCACCCCTTGTCATTAGATGGATCAATTGATTGCTATCTGTCAAGTTTTTAAACTTCTCAGTAGCAGATTGCATAGGAGACCCTCTCCTATATATTCATGAGCACCAAGGACTACATTAAAGTCACCAAAAAAAAAAAACCATGGATGCTGGTTATTCTGCATCAAAATAGAAAGGTCTTGCCAAAGGGCTCTTCTACTGATGTAACTTGTAGAAGCATATATAGCAGACACACAAACCACACCATCCTCTAAGATTAATTTAAAGGACACATGCTGATCAGAACAAGAAAGAATGATAGGATTAAGATTAGCAGCACAAGCATACCAAATGTTAGGATTCAAATCACTCCTATCATTCAAGGCAAACAACCTCAAGTTCAATTTTCCCCAAAATGAGGCAGGAAATCTACTAGATAACATCCAAGGTTCAGAAATAAAAACCAAATCTGGTTTATGAGATAAACATAAATTTCTTAAAACTACCCTTGTAGGAGGGTTAGCAATACCTCTAGCATTCCAATAGAGGCACTTCATCAAGCCAAATTCTTGTAAACAACCCTAAATCGAGTATTAGGAACATCAACTTTTGCTGCTTTTTTGTCTCTTTGCCTTTGCTTTTTCTTTTGTGATCTAGTTTTAACCACAACAAAATCATTACCTTGATCTTCTTGGTTTGTATCAGGAATGCTGTCCTCATGCTCATCAGTTCCATCAGCCCAGAACTTAGAAACCAACCTTAAATCCTGCACAATAGCATGTGGAAAACCAGAACTAGCAGCCACCACAGGGGTTTGCATAACCTGATTCTGCAAATTATGATTGACTTCATTATTTCTTGGAGTGCTCAAGATTGAATATGCTACAAAAGAAACAGATCCTATATTTCCAGAAGCAGAATCATCCTTATTCAAATTAATCTCTGTTGAGTTATCCTTTGGAACCACATCTGCCCGAAAATCAACAGATTCATCATAGATAGTTTCTATTGAATCAGAGTCCTCAACTTCTTGATTAACAATTCGATCCCCATTAATCGCCTCTAAAACATGAGGGATTGAGTTGGACAAGAATTTATTTTTCTCTACCACTGAGAGCTACTGATCATCCTTCTCATCATTTAAAACAATAACTTGATCCTCAAGATTCAGTGTTGGGTCAATATTTGCTTCAACAGTCGTTTTTGCCTGAAGTCCTCAGATACTTTTCCTTGATCACTGCCAAAATTAGGATTCTTCTCTTGCTCCACAGGCCCTTTTAGAACATAAACTCTTCTAACTATGGCTTTATTTCTTATCGGTAAAACACCATTATTCTCATTCACCTAATCCTGCTCCTTTTCCAGCAATTCTCTACCGAATGGCCGATTATCTTGCAAAGAGAACAAAAACTGGGAAGCCTCTCATATTCTATATAAACATAGAATGCAAAGTCTTTTCTTTCAACAAGAAATTTGTCTCGCAGTTGTCCTGCTAAGTCTAAATCAACCAAAATTCTAGCATAATGTCCAAAAGATTTATTAACAGTGGCATCATCCAAAGAGAGGGGAATGCCAATGCCTCTTGCTATAGCAAATAAAATCTTCGGCCTCTAGTACTCATGAGGCAAACCAGTGATACGTATCCAACACTGTACGTTGGTATACTTCACTAGCTCCGGCTTAAAATCTTTAGATCAAGAGAATAAACGCAAGATACCAGGGTTAAGGCTCCAAGATCCCACTGCTAGTACCTTCCGCATATCCTCTGTCGATGAGAATGCAAATACAAAATAACCTTTTCCAATAGGGATTACTTTCCATTGAGATAACGGCTGCCACAATCGCGAAAGCTCTTCCCTCAAGTCATTGATCTTTAATGGTGCATCACCCTTTGAAAGAATAATGTGGCCATGTAAGTTATTTTTTATGCCTCCAAGGCAGCCAAATATTCCTCTTCTGGAATTATTGCCGAAATCTGATTATCGTTCAAGCAAGGCACCGGTAATTGGCTGAGGGGGATAGCGCAGGAGTTGCTTAAGGCTGGAGCAAAAGTGCGCTACTGGAGAGTTTGAAGACCATTGGGAGGGGGAGGAGGAGGAGGAGAAGAAAGAGGGGAAGGAGAAAGAGGCGCAAGGAATTTCTATGGACAATGAGGATTTGACGTGGCTGCCATAATCAACCATGCAAACCCTAACCAACCATGCAGAGCCAAACCCTAGCAGAGCATTAGGGTTTTTTTCTTCAACCAATTTCCCAATTGGTGACTTTTAGATGACATTTCTACCATTAAACACTACTTGATTCTGATTCCAACATGCATTAGAGAAGGACTTTACTGAAAACACTCCTTTATTGTCATGTCTCCACCAAGGCCTATCATCCAAGCTATTTGCTATTTCAGCTTCATGTAACATTTTCTTTAGCTCTTCTAGTTGCTAGTTTTCCCATTAGAAAAGATTTCTTCTCCAAGCTAAGTTCCATTGCCATCTAATACCATCCCAAAAGAAACTTCTTCTCTAGGCAGCATTCTCCCACCCATTTATCCTTCCAGAATATGACTTTCTTGCCATCCCCAACTTTCATCCACCACCCTCTTTGAATGACTTCCTTAATGTTAACCCCCCACTTGTCCACTGACATTATATTTTCCCACAAACTCCCATTGTTTCTACTGTTGTTCTATTTTAGTAAGGGGACACTCGGATCCAACCTGTAAATTGAACAAATTATATTTTTCCACAAAGAGTTTCCTTCCTTAGAAAATCTCCACCACCACTTAAACAATAATGCTGCATTCTTTACCACCACATCTTCAACACCCAGTCCTCCTAACCATTTTGGTTTTTGAATATCTTCCCACTTTATCAAAGGTAGGCTCTTTTTATTCCCTGATCCAGACCAAAAAAGGTCTCTTTGAGCTTTGATGATTTGCTGTAACACCTTCTTAGGAATCTTAAATAGGGCCGGCCCAACATATGTTGAGGCCTAAAGCGAATGTTTTTAGTGAGGCTTTTTTAAAATTAATAAAAATATTTTTATAAAAATAATATTATATTTAAAATTTATTTTTATTATAATTTTTTATATTTTTAAAGCGAAATTATTATGATTGATGTAAATAGGGGGTTGGGTAGCTCAAGTGGTTTGAGCTAAGGGTATAAGGAGTTGGAGGAGTAGGAGGTCCAAGGTTTAATCTTTGGCAAAGGAGAAAAAATTAACATAATAACTAACTACTGACATTTGCCAATCAAAAAAAAAATTATGATTGATGTAAATATTTGTTATGCGTGTACATGCAATCACACTTAAGAGAGGAACACAAAATATATTATAAATAACAAAATAAACACAGACAAAATATATTTTAAGTTTGAATATTTTTTTGAGGCCTAAAACCCTTGTAAAATTAGAAATTTTTTTGGGGGCCTAAAGCCGCTGCTTTAGCAGCTTCCCCCTCGGGCCGCCGCTGATCTTAAAGAGACTCATGAAGTATAGTGGTAAGCTATTAAGGACGGTTTTAATTAGGACAAGCCTTCCAGCCCTTGACAAAACCTTAGATTTCCATGTTGCAAGCTTTTCTGTATCCTTTTTAGAACTGGGTCCCAAGTTGCAGCCTTTTTAGGATTAGCTCCCAAAGGGATCCCTGGGTACACAATGGGTAAATTAATTAGTTGGCAACCTAATCTAGTTGCCATAAGCTAGCCCCATTCATTACTCTTACCCATAACAATCATTCTAGACTTTGAGAAGTTTATTTTCAGTCCAGAAAGAAGCTGAAAGCAGTCTAGGATCCTTCTAAGGTTTTTAAAAACTTTCTCTTTGCTGGGCAGAATATTAAGGTGTCGTCTGCAAATTGAAGGTGTGATATATTCACCTCCCCACTTCCCATTTTTAAGCCCTTAACAAAACCTTTATCTATAGTAGTCTTCATCGTTTGATTAAAGGCTTCTGTTACCAACACAAATAGAAAAGGGGAAATAGGATCCCCTCGTCTAAGTCCTCTCCCCATCTTAAATGGGGCTGTAGGAGATCCATTAACCAAGATTGAGATTGTTGTGGTCTTGAGACATTGATTCACCAGCTCCTCCATTTTGGCCCAAATCACATTAGCACCATCATATGATCTATAAAGCTCCAGCTTATGGAGTCATATGCTTTCTGGAAGTCCAACTTTAGTAAGACCACTTCCTTTTTATTCTTCTTCGCCCATTGTACCACCTCATTGGCTATTAGCGCCCCATCCAAAATCTGTCTTTCGTTAATGAAGGTAGATTGTGTTTCCCCTATTAGAGAGGGCATAAATTTCTTAATTCTCAATGCTAGAATCTTAGAAATGATTTTATATATGCATTCTACAATACTAATGGGTCGGAAGTCTTTAATTTCAATGGCTCCGTCTATTTTGGGAATTAGCGTGACCCAAGTGGTATTTATCCTTCTTGGTAAAGTTCCCTGTTCAAAAAAAATCCAATATCATTCTTTCAAAATCCTCTCCCACTGTGTGCCACATTTTCTTGACAAAACCTAGGTTGAATCCATCATACCCTGGTGCTTTAGAAGAATCACAACTCCATACAGCCTTTCTAATCTCCTCCCTTGAGGGAAGAAGCTTCAAACTCTCTTTTTGATCTTGTGACAGTTGAGGGAATCCCATCCCATCATGCTCTAAACATACAGATTGGTCGACTGCATACAGATCTTTGAAAAAGTTGACAATCTCCTTCTTAATGCACCTAGGTTTTTGCAGCAGTCTCTCTCCCACGTTTAGTTTACCTATGAAGTTCTTACTTTTCCTAATGGAGGTGTAAGTATTTGGTATTTCTATCCTTTTCCAACAGAGCCCTCGTTCTTGACATCTGGAACCAATACCTTTCCTTCCTTTTTAACCATATCCACAGCCGAGCTGTAAGGGCATTCCTTCTTGCTATTTGTATTTCACTCAAAAACTGGTTATCACTCAAAACATCCAGCTTTCTAATTTCTTCTTCAATTTTTTGATTATTGTCCCCAAACACCTCCTTATTCCATCTCTTTAGTGGGCTTTTCAACTTTTTTAACTTCTCTTGCAGAGGTAAGTTTACAAGATTTTTCTATTCATTATGTACTACCTTAGTGTTTTGACAACCACACATCCAGCGCTCTAAAGGGTTTCGGACCCCAATCCATCTTATCACATGTAATCAACATAGGGGGCAGTGATCCCACACTGATCTTTTGGTCCTCATACTATTGATCATGTGCAATTTTGGTCCTTAAAGTTTTTTTTTGCACATTTGATCCTCCTATTTTTTCAGTGTTGCAAATTCGATCATTTCGTCCAATGTCTGTCAATTTTTCATTAATGATTAATAGAGAGAAACCATTATTCAAAGCCCATAAATCCTCTTGTTGAGCTGCTGTGATAAAGGACCCCGTAATTGAACCAAAAAAAGGTCCCGAAAAAAGGGACAAAATCAGTAAATAGCAATGAACAATTAAATCACGTTGAATCGTAGAGGTATAGGAGGGAGAACATCAACCAAATGCTAGTGCGCCTTGAGCAATGGTTCCTCTCTATTAATCATTGATGAAAAATTGGCGGATATTGGACGAAATAAACGAATTTGCAACATTGAAAAAATAGAATGATCAAATATACGCAAAAAACTATAAGAACTAAAATCACACATGATAAATAATATAGGACCAAAATGAAATTAAGCCTAAAAAAAATTGAGGAGTGCTACTAACACACTATTTCCTAAATAATTTTTTATATTAGTTGAAATTTATGTACGTCCCATTATTTTTGAAAATTTATAGGACCCACATGAATTTTAACCAATAACAAAAAAAAAAGTGTGTTGCTAATATTTTTAAAAAAAATTTAAAGTATTATTTTGACGTGTTGTCTCACTTAACAGGATAGACGATGCCACAGCTGTAGCATTAATTGATGGCAACGCTTCTCCCAACAGTCTCTGCTACCTCATTTAATGCCATGCCAGGGTCCCCACCAACGATCAACCCCAATAGTCCTGCTGAGTCCATGACCACCATATATTCACACCGCCTACGCCTACTAAACTGTTTATTACGTTCCCACTCTCACTTTTTGGCGATTGTGAAAAACAACCACTCATCTCCAAGTAGCAGCACTCCAATTCTCAAAACGCAGGAGTTAAACCCACTGTAAATAATGAAATGAGAAAGTTAACAACATACACTATTATTAGTGGAATTAACAGTGAGTCGATTTAGTTCCCTATTAGAATTTTATTATCTAATAATACCGTTTAATAAAAGTGTTCAAAATAGCAGTAGTAGTATATTACAAACTTACCATTTTTTATATAAAAGCTGTATTAAATATTAAATATTTTTCATATTCACAAGATATTAAAACACTGACAAAGGAATATATCAAAAATTAAAAAGGATTGTAAAAAATTATTCAAAAGATATTTTTTTAGTATCAAAACACTGTAAAATTATTCATAAAGGAATATATCAAAACACTGATAAAAACAAAGAAAGTTATTGTTATACTTTTTTATTAAATATTTACAACTCAATTGAGTTCTCACATTTCATTTCATATTTATAATAAAAATTAACATACCAAATCTCTAAAATTAAGAACCAACAGAAAAGAAAATGTATTACGAACTTAGTTTTAAAATAAACAAATCAATGATTTCATCACATTCAACAAACTAGATCATTTACCAAAAAAAAAAAAAAAGAACAAACAAACAAACTAGACCCAATTCTATCAAACTCCAACATCAGTACAAATCAAAATTATCACATTATAGTAAATACACCCAATTAGAAAAACACATTTTTTCTCTTTCCTTTTCATATCTCTATTCCTTTTTATTCTTCTGCTAGTAGAGCAGACAAGAGGGTCGACCAGAGTCAATACCCGAACCACCACCCTTGCCTTGTGTTCAAGATCCTATTTATTTGGACCCTCATCACCATGCAAGGAGTTTCATCCACGCGCGGTTCGTTCTTGACTCAACACCCCCACCCCCTCGCGTCTTTCACACTCGCCACCTATTGCATATATCCTTAACTACAAATATTAATCTTCAAAAACAAAAAATAATTTCAACCAAGAAAAGGGATCACGTGACAGGTGGTGTGTCACGTGATATTCAGCTTTCACAATGAAGTGCTGCTTTTATCTTCTGAACAGTGCAAGAGATGAGATTGTTCACCGTCTCCACCGACTCCACCGTGAGCTTCGCCGTGGGGAGGCTATTCAAAAGTATCTGAAACGCCACCGTCAGAAGTGATCCACTTAACCTCTGCCGTGACGCGCCGCCGTGATCGCCACCATCAGGGACAATGGCGAACCCGGAGGGAAGAAGCGCAACGTACGCCGAGTCGCCGCCGTTCATGACAACGTGCATGGCGGGGATGTCCACCGGCGCGTACACCACAAGCGACCCTGAGGCGTCTGTACATGTTTCCTGCAGAATCAACATGCTGCTCTGGTTTGAATTCATAGCCTGTGACAAAAAATTACATAAAATTAGAAAAAAGGAAATATAATCAATTTTATTATGTGTTGTCGTTTTCGTTAAGTTCAGCATGAGATAGTCAAACACTGGACCACTTTTTTTTTTTCTATTTTTTATTTTCAAAATTTAGCGGAAAATAATGAGGTCAGAACTGCGAAACATAGAAAGTTGACAAAAGTCCTGTGTTTTGACTTTTTTGCAAAAGTTTTACTGAAAAAAAGTGTCCTGTTTCTGATACAAATTGTCCTCATAGATACTTCCAATTTTCCAAACCTGTCCTTCTCAATTTTACCTTTTTCAATCCCAACACTACACGACAAGGCAAGATTGACGTTTCTTCATCTCATGGACATTTTCGTCATAAAACAATCAAAACAAGCATGGCAAATTAGCTTAACACCATTTTCAACCTCATATATTATATTACCCTTTTACACCTATTTTACAACATATTAATTATTTATTCATTTTTTTCTTTACAAATAACATTAAGCAGATATTCAATAATTATTATAAAATTATAAAATAGATATAAAAATATCATTACTATTTTGACAAACCTACAAATGACACAACTTTTATACCGAGCAAAACAAACACCACCACCCAGAACCTATTTTATAACATCCCTATATTCCTAGGGTACTTCATTATATATCATTTTTTTACACTCTTGGTTAAAAATATATAAATTCATAATTAATCATATGTACATTGGATGATGGTTAACAAGTTATTTTAATGAGTATCTTTGTGATGATTGCTTCCTATCCAATACACGTGATTAATTTTGAATTTATATATCATTCGTAAAAAATGATGTAAAAATTAGTGAGATGATAATTTTTAATTTTTATAACCTCTCCTAATAATATAATAACGATATATTAAGGCCAAAAACCATAATTAAATGAAAAGAAAAAGTAATTAAGAAGCAGAAGTGAGATTCATACACCGGCTCGTAGAAGGGAGACGCAGTTGCCATGGTCTTGTCCCTTGGC
The DNA here is from genome assembly GCA_035048595.1 of Echinosophora koreensis. NCBI lineage: Eukaryota > Viridiplantae > Streptophyta > Magnoliopsida > Fabales > Fabaceae > Echinosophora > Echinosophora koreensis. The sequence continues at coordinate 159,716 of JAPCYP010000114.1, forward strand.
AATGTGAGCCATCTGTTGCATGGGTCCACCGTTGGACAATATGTCCCATTCGCTTCTCAGGCTCTCGTCACGCAAGAAATCAAACAGTCTTTGTGGCGAAACCGGGAGCCAAACCGAGGTGGCTGCGCTCAACACAATCCCCGGCGGCTCACCCGGATCATCCACGCTCTTCCTTGTCATAACCCTCACGTCCTCGCCCACGTTGCCGGCGTTGAGTTTGTTCCATTTGTACACCGTTGAGGCACAAACCCCAGCACAGAAATTGTTGGTCATGCGCTGCGCCAGCTTCAGCATGCTACGCCTTCCACCTGAACTTATTGTGGCTGAAACAAAATCAAAACACAACTCACTTGGGTTATAATGCATGTGCAACTTGTGGTTGAGATGATGAAATCTTAAGTTACCAGAAGAAACACATTAGGGGTGTAAAGGTTAAGCATAAAGTTTTTTTTATACTATTAATCAATTACAAATCATCCTACATGTGTTTTTTTAATAATTTAAATAGGATAAAAGTCAAATATTTTTTAGATAATCCATGTCTGATTCACAGTATAAAAAATCTTTGTACGAAAGATGCATACAAGATTTTAAATTGTAGTCGTGTTGCATTTTCCATTATCACGAACAGAGAAAATACGTTTTCAGATTCTATCAAAACCACACAATTGCGACCTAAATTGCGATTTCGGACCCATATTTAAAACACTGGATACATACCAATTAAATCTTTATTATCATCATTATTATTACAAAAAAAAGAAAAATTAGATGAATTTAGTACATGCTACACCAGGTTAATAAGAGTAAAGGCCCAAAGTGGTTCCTCAAATTTTTCGAGTAGACCAGTTTGGTCCTAAAAAAAAATAAAACGACAATTTGGTCCCCGAAATTTTAAAACAAGGGACAATCTGATCCTTACGGAGAGACCAAATTGTCCCCCGTTTTAAAAATTTAGGGGACCAAATTGTCCCTTTTTTTTTTAGGAACCAAATTGGGCTACTCAAAAAATTTGATGGACCACTTTAGGTCTTTACTCTAATAAGAATGAGACAAAAGGTAAATATGTCATGAATGATGGTTTTCAAGGGTTCGATGGTTTTGTATATACCTGAGTGTTCTCGTGAGGGAACTGCTGAGGACATTAGAATGGCTAGGCACTCGCATTGTCGTTGAAGGGTAGCAACCCAACGTTGTGCACCAAAGGCCATGCCTGAGCTCAACAAGGGCCTATACAGCTGGTGGACTTGGCTTTCATCATATTCTGCATGTTCCACCCATGTCACCTGCGCATATTCATGCAAATCAATTAACCGAGTCATGCCCACAATTTATCTTTCAAACTTGAAAACTCAATAAAACAGAAGTTGATATATATTTCTTAGCTGGAGAAATACATGCATAAATTTAGTACACCCAAATTAAATTTATTAATTCGATAATCACACCATTAAAATTATAAATTATGAAAGCTAATTATTAATTAGTATTAAAATTAATCTTGTGCATCTAACTTAAACAAACTAAATTTATGCAAGTATTTCTCTATAAAGTGTTATTGCTTTAGTATTTAACTCCGATTCATTTCCACTCACTAATTTATCATGTTACAAAATGAATGGATTAATTTCTTAGCTACAGATTATTGTGTGTCACTAATTTAAAAGATCTAGGATACCAATGATACTAGCTAATTAGGAACTCATCATGCATCTAGTTATTGAGCTAATGAATAATATAAAAAACAAAACTAGGAGAAGCCTGAAGATTGGGCTTAACCACAGACAAGATATGTCATGGAGCTCGAGCAAGTACATAAAATATTGGTAGTTGATAAGTCATCGTGGATTTATAGAGGAGCTACGTGCACTGCCTAAGGGACATCGAGATTTGCTATGGCAGTGTGGTTATAAGTACTCATCCTAATAAACAACTCATAAGAAACAGACAAAATGTTCAGTCTTTGATTTTGACTCAAAGGATCTGCATTGAATATATTATATATACAACACACCTATGGATTTAGAGGCTGGAGCCAGGTGGTCACATAAGTCTTGGGAATTAAATAATGCTTGGGTAACAACAAATGTAGCATGAAAGATTGGAATAGAAACATCATATGAATTTTTTATAGAATCAAAAAGTAGGTGGAAAATTACAAGGCAAATTGCTTAAAAGGGATTGTAATTAATGTGTTCTTTGGTACAGAAATTTAAGTGATAGAGGCTTCTATGAATAAATTAATGGATTAGCCTAGATTTATGTGACATAGTGTAGTATATTATTCAAATAGTTTATGGGATCAAAATCAAATGTTGAAAACTGAAGTTAGGAATATAATTAATTTAAGACAAGGGGAAGCATCCTAACTCGGTGCAAAATTCTTTGAGAGACTAAAAATAAATATGGGAATCATCACTGACAGAGTGGTTCTATTGTGAGTAGTCACTAAAACAAGCTCAGTTACTTAGAACCAGGAGCTCTTTAAGTAGCTTGGAAAAGCAAAAGCCCCATGATTCCTTAGCTTGGTGTTTTGCCCCACTTTTAATATTGCTCAACTCAGCTACCATGTTGCAGTTACTAGCACCCACCCAAGAAAAATTACAATAAATGTGAGGAAAACATCAAAGTATGTGACATAGTACAGTTAGTAGGTTCAGTGCCAACATTATATTTTATAAAACTATTCAGAACACAACGTTTGGAAATCAGTTTTACTATCTTCAAAAAGATAAGGATACCAACAATGCAGTAATAAGAACATAAAACCACTCCAGCAATAACTAGGAAAAAAAAATAACAGTCTTGCTTAAGACACTGGCTAAGGATCAAATAAAAGATTATATTAGAAAACTAAAAACAACACCTTTCGAGATTCTGAATACATCACTTCCTAAGAAAGCTTTCTTTATTTGATTACTTAATCAGTGTCGAGCGCTAAGCATTCTCCAAAAAATAAGAATATTGGCAATTTACCTTTGAGTAACCATTTGGCATATCTTGCACCACACAGCCAGAAGGAAGCCTCCTGCAGTTCACAAAAGTCGGTGCACCAGAAGTTTCTCTGATGGTATCTATGGACACATCTACAACAGCCCATACCCCTTCTGCGTGCTGCTTGCAAAAGCGTAGAAAATTGACCTCACGAACCGGAACCAAAGGAGAAAGGACTTGAAGTTCAGCATGCATCTGGGAAAAAATTTTATATGGTAGAAAAAAGTCACACCAAAGAAAAAGGCTAGCTAGAACTAAGTACTAACATATGTAGTGGAAGACAAACAAAACAATATTAACTTACTAGTTGAAGTGCACCATTTCTTGTTCCATTTATTCCACTGGATATCACTTCAGTGGTGGAGGTTCTAGCTACCATACAAGGAAACATCTCTGACCATCGATTCTAGAACAGCAGAAAGTCAGTTTCACACATATATTTCAACATAAAATTAGAAAAGAACAAAATCATCAAACACTACAAGAAATGGAACATTATATGTATAACAAATTTGAACAACTTTTTAGATAATTTCCTCTTTATAAGCAATTAAAGTGCAAGTACTTGATGTTCATAAAATATTTTTCTTAAAAAATAAAAAATTAAAGTGAATTGATAATTGAATGGCTTACTGAGTCCATTAAAGTCTCAACAAGGGCCAAGCTATTTATGATGACCATCCCAGTCTCTCTAGAGGCCTCAGAGACAAAACCATTAGGCCTCAATCCAATACAAGGAGTCATTGTTCTTGTGTATTCCTCATGGTTCAGAATTTCTCTTTCCCCTTCTAAACTCCTCATCCAAAGAGGCTCACCAGTCTGTGCCATCTTCACCAACTCATCCATTGCAGCCAAAGAAAGCTCAAGAAACATAGACCTCTCCATTGATCTGTCAAAGCCAGCACTCAACACATTTGTCGGTCTTGTTGTAGGTGACACCATGCCTAAAGGACTAGATATATTCCCCACCCCACCAAAATCAGGACCCAAAGGCAAAGTTGAAGGCACATTGCTCAAACCACAAAAACCATTGCTCCCAACTCCAAGCTCCAAACTTGAGTTTGGCATTTGTGGGGCAATTGAGTTTGTCAAAGATGAAATGGGGCGACCCAAAAACTTGCCGGCAAGTCCACATACTCGGTCTAGTTCATCCTTCAATCGTGCATTCTCAATCCTAAGATGTTGTTCCTCAAGTGAAATTTCTCCAATTATAGCAGGACCTCCACAGTTTGAGCATATAGGATTCCTCATAGCTTCCCTCATTGACATGTTCTCCGCTCTAAGCCTATCATTTTCTTGTCTAAGCAGTGTGTTCTCATGGCGTTCCAATTGGGTCTGGCACAAACAAGTAACAACCATAGCCAAAGTTTCATATTGGTACATATCAGAACCCCAAAAAACTACAAAATTCATGTGAAAATGACATGAAAAGTGATGGAAGTAGTGTGTTACCTTCATTTGGGTTCTTCTATTTTGGAACCAAAACTTCACCTGCCTAGTTTCCAAACAAAGCCTTTTGCTGAGTTCAAGTCTTTGCTTCTCATCTGGGTGAGGACACTCTTTGAACAGCCTAAAACCCACAAGCCAAAAAATCAAATAAACCTTTAAAAAAATATAAAACATACAAAAAATAATTATGGTGTTAAAAAGGTGGGATTTTTTTATGAAAAAGAAATTATTATACGCTTCAAGTTCTTGAATTTGCTGAGGTGTGTGTCGGTGATAACGCTTTTTTTTTGGTGGTTTGTCGGTAGCATCAAGATCATCACCAGAAACACCATCCATGTTATCACTACCAGATCTGCTTTCATGCTCTTCTTCCCTGTTTCTTCTCAAATTTGCCTCAAAATTCTCAGCCATTAATCTATTCACCTCTCCTTGCCCATCTATATTACTCTGCTGCTTTTTTCATTAACCAAAGAGAAAAAAAAACAAAATATAATAATAAGCAAATAATACCAAAAACCCAGATCAGTTTTAGCACAAGCATGCAAAAGGAGTAGGATCAATGAAGAAGGTATCTATCTCACAAGTGCTAGAGAGAGCCCTGGAGAGTTGAACATTGATTTGGCCAAAGTGCGAGGGTGTGAGATTGCACCAGAGGGCATTATATCGTTGCTGCTGATGGTGTTGTGGTTGGTTATACCGTTGCTATAACCAGAAGGCATTATTATATCGTTGCTGATGGTGGTGGTGTTGTGGTTAGTAGTAGTAGTACCGTTGCTATAAGGAATATTAGCCACGATTCTAGCACCTCCACCACCACCTGAATTGTTGTCAACAAAACCCACAAAACTCATCAAAGTAGTAGCCACTTTTGCCTTTTGTGTTTGTACTTTTTTGCCTCAACTCAAACCCCTTTTGAAACAAGTTCCTTGTGACTATTGACTCAGCCTCATCAATGAAAATCTTTTTGGAGTCAATTCAAACATCCCCAGAAGTTCCAAACCAAAGGGCACCTCAAAAGATGAAACGGGTCTCTTACAATCTTCCTTATATACTTGAGAGGGCAATCAAAAACGAACCTTTGAAACTACAAAAGGATAAAGCCTGAATATCTTGAAAAAAAGTGCTGTCTTTTTTTTTCTCTCTCTTTACTTCTATTATTTAAAGGGGAAAGAAAGAGAACAAAGAGTTTATTTTATCACTCTTTTCTTTGCTCTTCGTTTTCTGATCCATTTTCAGTCTCTCACTTGACCCAATGAAGGTAGAACCTCTGTGGCACCCAGAACCAGTTCAATGAGGTAGGGTTAAAATGAAAGGATGGCAAGTTGGCAACCCTAGTCTTCACTTGAGTGTGTGCATGTTAAGCTTGACTATGCTGAATCTTTGAAGAAGCAAGAAATAACAAAGTATATATATTTTAAGAAAAGGGTAAGAAAAAGAAACGCTTATAGATTTTTGCACAAAGAAGAGAAAGAGAGGAAGGGTGGGACTGGGAGAGGAGAGGGGAGAAGGAAGAGGAGCGGAGAAAAAGGGAAAGATAAAACAAGGAAGGAAACAGGTGGACTCTAGAAAGCCTTACAAGCTGCTACAAATACATACATCCAAACACGGGGTTGGTTGACTCTTCGTCACAGTGGGGAGTACCTGTCTCTCTCTCTCTCTCTCTCTCTCTCTCTCTCTCGCACACATCTTTTGCTTGAACTGTAACGCTTTTAAATAAGTCGTATAAATGACTGTGAATTTTTATTTTTATTTTTTTACGAAAAATGTCTGTGAAAATTGAAATATGCCTTTTGAATAACTTTTTTCCGGGAGAAGAACGAAAATTCATGAAATCTGTAAAAATAATTTAATTTTGATTTGATATACTATTAAATTAAAGTTGTTTTTCAGTCAGAAAAAAAGTTGTTTACCATTGGATTTTTTTAAAAAAATATCACTATTTTTAAAATTATTTACCCAAATACCATCCTTTCCATATTATATACCAAACTACCACCATTTTTAAAATACCATCCTTTCCAAATTATATATCAAACTACCACCATTTTTAAAAAACATTTAGAAGTCGTTTTTGCATAACACGATTTCTCAACACTATTTTTTTTTTTTTAACGTAGGTGACCAGACCCGACTTCTCAATGTGCTTTTTTCCGTTTAATTTAATAAATAATGTTAATTAATTAATTTTTTTGTTAGTTTAATTAATAATTAATTTAGTTAGCTAAAAATGGTTAATTAGTTGGAATAATAATTTTGATTTTTTTATTTAATTAATAGTTTGAATAATATAATTTAAGATATAATCTTAACTAAAAATGGTTAATATTATTTAAAATAATTTTATTATTTAATTAATTTTTATATTTAAAATAGTTTAATGATAAAATTAGTTTTATTGTTAATTAAACTAGTTAATTAATTAATAATAAATTATGATCAATTACAACTAAAATACATAAATTAAAATTACAATACAGCATTACAAATACATTAAAAATTAATGCCCTAAATGGCCTCCAGTCCTACACCGTGTAGGTAGCCGGTTACGCCGTGGACGGCGCTGACCAGGCTGTTCATCATTTGGTGCAACGGGTTGATCGTGTTCTTCAAAAACCAGCGGCGAATTATCTTGAAAGTCCCCAATATGCGGTGTTGAATAACTGGGGCCCACCTGGTTGGGCAATGATGGATAGCCAAATGTTTTATATGCCTTCCATGTACACCCGAGCAGACTTTGGCGTTCGAACGTCTGCTCCAAACAGATTACTCATATAATCTCCTCCGCTAGCTGCAAAAGAGTGTCCACTGTGGTCAAAGTGTTGATATTCCTGTATTTGAGCAAGGGTGAATCAAAATGACCGTTGAGCTGATTCTTGGTCAAATGTATGGCCCTGCGGTCCGAGGTCTTCCTCTTCCATGGCTACTTGGGGGCTCGGCTATTGATGTGTACCACGTCGTACACGTTGTTGGGTTTGTTGGCTGGTTCCAACACATGGAAGGTCTTGACTAGGACCCTCTTGGTATTGTTGCTGTGGCGGAATTAACAAGTAGAGTTCCGCCTGAACCATGTCATGTACTCGTCAATGTGCGCAAAAAAACCCTGGATAGGTTGCCCCACAAGGACCGGTCCTTTGTGCCGTTGTTTGGCGATTCCTCCAGATCTGTACCGTTGTTTGGCAATTCCTCCAGATCTGTAACCAGTACTCATGCCTTTGTGCCCAATTTTCACCATGGTTGCCTCGCATGTCTACCTTGTGCAGTTTATCCATAATTTCTGGTGCACTAGGTACCTCCTGCCAAAGACCAAATTGGAGCTTGACTCGATCTGTCTGATGCCATTCCATCGTTTGGGAACAGATCAAAGTGGTTGTGGTACTCCACATTATACTATCGTTAAAAGCTTCTTGTGGCAAGTTATAGTTTCTGTATGGCACCCATAGAAACTGTTCATTGGTCATGCGATCGAACTGTGTTCTGAACCTTTCCAGGTCACCTCGAGGAGTTCCTGAATGGGTCAATCCCTTGCCACTCCATCTAGTAAAATAGATGTTCAGGTCAGCATAAACATTAGATAGGTAAGGCAAACTGAGTGATATGTGTGATGTTTTTATTCACCATTGTGCCAAAGGAAATGATGGATTGCGGTTACACCCAGATGCGATGAACGGCATGTGGTACCATGCCCAAGACTGTAGAAGGAGTACGCGTCCACCCATACAGGAAGTAGCCTGTGTAGATGCACAACACATTTCCTTGTACAGATTCTCTAAACAAACCGAACCCCAGCTGTAATGTCTAGCCCGCTGTAGATCCGCCAAAAGTGGAAGATACATCAAGTATACTCTGTTACTTGATTTATCAAGCATTAAGACCCCTCCGATCAAGCATAGAATGTACGCCCTGCAACAGTATTGTAGTTGTGCTTCACTAGCACCCTTAGGGACAGTTGTAAATGTCTGTTGCAACCATTTTAGTTTAACGCTCTATCCCTTCATCTGTGTTGCTGGAGGCACCTGACCAAGTAGTTGTAGGCATTTAGATTCCCAGTCAAGCATGCTGCCTCCTGTAACTGGTAGTCCGTTCAAACGGACCCCTAGTTGTAGCACAACATCTTCCAGTGTTATCGTGCATTCTCTCACTAGAAGATGGAATGTGTGTGTTTCTGGCCTCCACCTTTCTACCAATGTCGTCACCAAAGCTTTGTTAATCTTGAAAGACCCCAATGTTGCAGCGGTATAAAACCCAGCTTGCTCTAAGTATGGCACAATTAATTGACTTGGAGGTTCTACGTTGTGGAGGTAGTTGTCAATTACCATGTCACCCAGCTGTGAAGACCTATGAACGTGTTGAAGTCTCAACAAAGCCATAGGAAAGTTCGAATGAGGAAGCACAAGTTTAAGATCTGAGGCGTTTGTGTTTGTTGAAATGAGGCAGAACGAGCCCATATTTATAGAGGGTCGGTTAGGTAAGATTAACGGTTGTGATTGCAACGACAGAATCAACGGTCCAGATCTTACCAACACTATCAACGGTCTAGATCTGTTCGCCAATTCAATCTGGCAGTTCGTTTCTGTCGGCAGAAAACGACGAATCGGGTCACATGCATCTTACGCACAGGGAATCACTTGCCGCTAACGCGGGGAATCACTTGCACGCTGACGCATCACTGGCGCACTCGTAGGGAATCTCTGGTCGTAGAAAACGATGAATCGGGACACATGCATCTGACACACACCTGGTTCTTTGACGAATCACAAAGTCGTTGACATGCGCCCCTCACATGGGTTCTGGTGCTCGGTTTGTTGGAAACCAATAAGACAAATGAAGCAACCAGTACCCTTTACCATACCGTAGGGACTCTGCCCCCCGCACCCCCCATCACACAACATTAGAGCAGAAAGGACAATCGATGGCGTTCCGCTCTGCTTGCCCCTCTCCGCAGAACGACAACGATTGTCCACTTTTTTTACAAAATTAGAGTCGCTTTATTGATTACATCAGACGTTTTATTGATTACATAGATAATGGAGTGATAAAAGTTAAACACACAGCATAAAAATCTAGATAAATGCCAAACGAACACAGTTGTTGTTCACTCAGTCAGAACCACAGATCCAGATGGCTCCCTCAGCAAAGCTAGTATCTCGTTAGCCGACCGTCCCAACACAGCGTACAACTCAATAGGGCCTGCCCTCCTGTGTTCATAAAACACAGCAAACATCCGGCATATATCATCATCCCTCGCCAGTGTCACTTGCCTGAAATGGAAACCCTCCTCTGGTGTTTTCTCAGCGCACGGGTAGTAAAGATCAGCAATAGTTTGTCTACCAGCTTGGAGCTTGGCATGAACCATCTGTTTCAAATCGCGCAGAGATATGTCCTTGTTGATATAGAGGGACCTGGGTAATAGCTGTGGAACTTGAACCCCCGTCGAGACCGTTTGTAATTTAGCCATTGTAGTAAACAAAAGAAAGATCGGTACTAGGACTCAATTCAAAATCCGATGGTTGTGTCATATTGAATGGCACAAGATCTATAATTGAGAGTCGAAGTGTTAGTTTTGTTGAGAGTCGGGTGAGAACGAGGAAGAAAGAGTTTCAAACCGTGTTGAAATGAGGAAGAGTGTAGGTAGATTTATAAAAGGGCAGTTAGGTAAGATCGACGGTCCAGATGTTGCCACCAGATCAACGAACCAGATCTTGCTGATAGTTTTCGACGGTCCAGATCTTGCCAACAGTTTTAGACGGTCCAGATCTTGTCGACAGTTTTCGACGGTCTAGATGTTGCCGCCAGATCTTGCCGACAGTTTTTGATGGCCCAGATCTTGCCGACATGTTTTGATGGTCCAGATCGTGCCGCCAGATCAAAGACCCAGATCTTGCCGACACTTTTCGACGGTCCAGATCGTGCCGCCAGATCAACGACCCAGATCGTGCTTGCAGTTTTCGACGACCCAGATCTTGCTGACACGTTTCGAAGGTCCAGATCGTGCCGCCAGATCAACGGCCCAGATCTTGCAGACAGTATTCGACGGTCCAGATCCAGCCTACGGTGTCAGGATTCTCTACGCCTCGCACAGTGACCATCCGACAGCGTCAAATGCACCAACGACAACCCATAATCACACGAGGACAAGCGGTCCACCTAACCAGCCACTCTATAAATAGAGGCTCAGACTTTCCATTATTTCCTCACACTCCATGCCTTCTCATTCTTCCCATTCTTTATTCACCTAGCTTCCAACAAAGTTCATAACTACATCATCAGTTCCTCAATTGTCTTTCTTTCTGTCTATTACAATGGTTAAATTGTAACAGACTGCCCAGAAGGAGTCATGTTTCAGTACGACCATCCAATGTTGATGAAGGTAAGGACCACCATCAAATTAAATTAGCTGAAATCTGTTATCTAGAGGAAGATACAACTAGACAACAATAAGAAGATTTTTGATCTTTTGTATCGTTATCCCATATCCATTGCACCTGGATATGTCAGGTACGAGTAGCTCTATCTTGCCGGGGATGATGACGTACAATTGATGTTCGACATGTTTGTCGACAATTGTAGAAACCTCGGCATAGCTATGATTGAGGTATAGGCTAACATGAAGGATGCCTACAATGTTGACCCCCAAGTCCGGTCCTCCAATCCTCAAGCCATTGATCTTAATGCCCCCACACAAGGCTTCTACACAAACTTGTCTGAACCAGAACCCTACCATACAACCATTCATTCTGCCTTACACTACAACCAGTCTTTTCCTTCGTCTTATGACCACCATCTCTTTCATACTTCCTTAGCCTACCAATCGTCATTTCCCCATACCGAACACAACTTCCCATCAATTAACCAGACCCACCACAACATCCTATCATTTGAACAGACTAATTACTACATCCCATCAAACTACCAAAATGAAGACTACAACCAGTCATTTCCACAAGCTACCAACAACCAACCAACCAATGTTGATGTTGAAACGCACCCTACCCCAATCAGATTTGTTGCAGGTTTCCACCACAAAGAAGTGGGTGACTTTAGTGAAGATAAAGATTTCAACCTTGCGCGTTCTGATCAAAGAGTTCCATATAAAGCACTCGCTGGATTTCAAGGTAGAGCACTTTGATAACGATAGATGGATACTCAAGTGTCCAGCATGCCCGTGGAGATGTAGAGTGCTGTATCACAAAAAGTTTTAGCTTTGGGAGATCCGTAAGTTAGAAGGAGAGCATACATGTGTATCAGCAACTCTGTTGCAAGATCACAATAAGCTTGACTCAAACATTATTGCTGAAAGTATCAAGCTATTGGTGAAGGAAGATCCGACAATATCGGTCTTGGTGTTGATGCACACATATGGGTACGGTACAGCTACACCACCACATACCGGAAGACATGGATAGCAAAGCAAAAGGCCATAGAAATGATATACGGTAACTGGGAGAAATCATACAATGACCTCCCGAGATGGCTACTTGCTTTGAATACTTATGTTCCAGGGACTATCATGGAGTTGCAGACACTGCCAGCTTACGAGGGGGCCGAACTAGCTCATGGTAAGCGAATCTTCCATCGTCTATTCTGGACTTTCAAACCTTGCATGAGTGGATTTCAATACTGCAAGCTGATTATTATGGTTGACAGGATGTGACTGTTAGGAAAGTACAATTGGACATTGTTGCTTGTAATTTCTCAAACTGGGGAGAACACCCCAATTCCCATAGCATTCGCCCTAGTAGAGGGCAAGATAGCAGATGCCTGGTTTTTCTTCCTCCGGAACCTAAGAAGGCACATCACACCACAAGCTAATCTATGCTTGATTTCAGACAGGCATGAATCTATAAAAAGTGCCTACAATCGACCGGACAGTGGATGGCAAGATCCTCGGTCAGTACATGTTTATTGCATTCGACACATCGAGCAAAACTTCCCAAGGGCATTCAAGAACGTAGATATGAGAAAGAAGGTCGTCAACATGGGTTAGTACTGCAGTCAAACATATTACAATCATATTTTATTTATATTTCTATTTTTATTCATGTCTTTTTCAGAAAATTTTACATTCCAATTGTATAGGATACGCATTGACTCAACCCAGCTTGCGGTATTATCGAAATGATATCCTCCTCTGGAACAGAGAGGTAGTAGCATGGCATGACGAAATCCCCAAGGAGAAGTGGACCCAGGCATTTGACAAAGGCCGCCGTTGGGGACAAATGACAACTAACCTTCCAGAGTGCATAAATATGGTTTTAAAGGGGACGCGAAATCTTCCAATAACTGCACTGGTCCAAGTAACCTATTATAGGCTGTCCGAAACATTCGCCAGAAATAGGAGGAAGGCAAGCGCAATGATCGCATCCGACCGTGAACACTCTGAAGTTGTCACCAGGGCCCTCGAGAAAGAACAAGCGGCGTCCAACACTCACCATGTGAGTAACTTTGAATGACGTCAGAAAATATTCATGGTGGAGGAGTTGATCGACCCGCGAGAGGTACGAACGGCAGGAAAATTCAAGGTAGACCTGAATGCTGAGTGGTGTGATTGTGGTTAGTTTCAGGTGCTACACCTACCATGTTCACATGTCATCGCCGCTTGTTCGAGTGTTAATCACAACTATAACCAGTATGTGCCTGCCGTGTACAAATTGGGAACTATCTACAAAGTTTACCAGGAAGAGTTTAGCGTGGTGCCCAACGAGGCATATTGGCCACCATACACTGGATTTGAGGTGTTCCACAATCCAACCATGCAAAGAAATCTACGGGGCCGTCCACAGTCTACCCGCATTCATACAGAGATGGATATGAGGGAAACGGGTCGCCGTAAGAGATGTGGATTGTGTCGGACGGATGGTCACAGCAAAAATAAATGTCCTAACTGTCCTCGGCCTTCTATGCAAGAGTAGCACGTTTGTATTATTAATCAATGAAAATTAATTTTAATGAGCGGATTATTATCAATTATTATTATGGTGTTAATTATTTAATTTATAATTACTTATTTAAATATAAATATTGTTTAAATTAACATTGAAAATAATTAGTAACTTTTTATTAATTAATTTAATTAATAATTCATTTATTTAATTAACCGTAATTAAGTTAAACGAAAAAAAAGCTACATTGAGAAGTCGGGTTTGGGGGAGACCCGACTTCTCCCCTACATTTAAAAAAAAAAAAAAAAACTAGTGTTGAGAAGTTCCGTTGTGTAAAAACGACTTTTAAAGGTGTTTTAAAAAGAGTGGTAGTTTGGTATATAATTTGGAAATGATGGTATTTGGGTAAATAATTTTTAAAATAGTGATATTTAAAAAAAATATCCGTTTACCATATGTATGACTTTTAAGTTTGGGAGGGCACTCGTAAAAGAAACAAGAAAAGAAAGCTTGTATTGGGAATTGATGTATTTAATAGTTGAAGAAGTAAAATGCTTAGCTTCCCAATGAAAATTTACCTTTTATGATTTCTTAACGAGTGTTCTAAGAGCACTCGTTAGCATGACCGTTTAAGTTTTAAGGTGCTTATAATAAAAGTAAAATATTGTTAATGATATGATAATTTATGATTGATTGACAATGTAAATTTTTTAAAAATGACGATGTATATCAATTAAATCTTTTGTGAAAGAATTTAATTTTGATACACCGTTGTTTGTAAAGCTTTTTACATTATCAAGTGTCAATCAATCATAAATCATCTTTTGTATGATATTAATTGATGTTGGTTTTGCAAATTTAATTTTGATTAAAAAAAATGTAATAAGTAACTTTATTGTAATAAAAATAGTAATTGAATATCCGCAAAAATAGGTATATAATAAAGAAAACTATATACAAATATGGTTATCGAAGTTGATTATTTGTACAAAACTTAGATACAATTTTTTCAATGACAATAGGACATGTGTAACAGCTCATCAATAAAAATATAACATGTATAATGTGTAACAATTGTTACACATATCCTATTGTCATTGGAAAACAATACCTAATATAACTATGGAGTTTTAATTCAATTGTATCCTAATTATTTTCCTATATAGTCGTATTTTCTATCCATACACCTTGGTTTGTTTTTTTAAATTTTTTTATGGGAAGTCAGCTTGGTCATTGCCGACTTTTCGCTAGCACGTTTTTTTTTAAAAAAAATTATGAGTTTTAGGTGTGTTTTAGACGTTAAATCATGTTTTAGACTTTTAGTAGTATAAAATGAAATGAAATTATATTTTCTTAGTGTAGAAAAATAAGAGTTTAATTGATGTGTTATTATATGTGTAAAGTTTTTTACACGATCAATCAATCAGAACTCATGATATGAGAGACTTTTAAAGTAATTAGGATAAGAGCAAACATTTTATGAGAAATTGGCTTGCACATTGTCGGCTTCCCACTATCATTTTTTGTTATTTATGAGTTATAAGTCTCTTTTAGAGGTTACATTATGTTTTAGTAGTGTGTTTTGTTAAAAAAAAAAAAAAAAAGTTCAATTGATATGTTACTATATATGTAAAGTTTTTCACATAGTCAACCAACAAAGTGATTTTTAAGGTAGTCATAATAAGAATCAAACATTTTTAATTATGTGTCAAGTTATAAATGATTGCCGGTGTAGTTTTTTTTACAGTGCCAATACATACCAATAAATCTTGAAATTAAATAAGTATTTCATAATGAAGTTATATGTCTATTTTTTATACTATATCAAAGCATAATTTAAATACATTTTTACATTACTGAAAAACAATGTAACTATTGTAAAAAAAAAAAAAAAATTAATTCCTAAAATACACTTAAAACTTATAATTACAAAGAGGGCAATTGAAAAATGATAATGACAAAGCTGACTTCCATTAAAAAAAGCCCAAAGTGAGAAGTCGACATCTGTAAAGTCGACTTCCCTGTAAGAAAATGAAAACACGACCATGTTGGTAAATAAATCCCACGGATGAGCAATTATAGACATAATTTATTTTATTTTTTGTTTATTGTATGCATAATTTTGCCTTGAATGTCGAAAATTAAATTTTTCATAAACAGAGAAAAGGTTTATTGTTTATTACTTTTTTCTTGAACTAAAATTTAAACATTAAATTTAATTAAAAAAATAAAAATCAGTTTACTAAATATCTTTTTTTTTAAAAAATTTATTTGCCTTGAGAGAATGGAAATAATATAGAGAGAAAGAATATTGGTCAAAAGAAATTAACAAGGAAAAAGGGAACTTTAAGAGTTGTTTGGTATTAGAGAAACATGAAAAAAAGTGAATAGAAATAGTGAAATTCTGTTTTCTGCTTGTTTAATATGATAGAAAGTGGAAAGAAAAAATATGTTTTTCTTAAAGAGACAATTATGCTCCTAATTGAATCAAGGCGACGGTATCTATGGAATGAGCAAAAAAAAGTTTCATAAATATTTTTTATGAATTATGTTATATCGAAAAAACATTTTATAATAAATATTAATTAAAAATTAAGTTAAGAAGTGTCAAATGAGAGTAAAAAGAAGGGTAAATGAGAGGGTCAATCTCTGGATAGACAACTGTCTGTATCCTAGCAGACAGGTCTTTAGTAGTTGCAGCAGCAACTTCAGCTTCTGCAGGCACTTCTACCCTTGCAGCAGTTGCCACAACAGTAGGCACTAGGTATCCTGACCTTCTCTTTCTGGGAATGGGTCCCAGAAGGAGAGTCTTCTTCTCCTTGGGCTCCTCCAAGGGTCTTGTCTGCTGCTCCCCTGAGAAGATGCTTCCTCTTTATCGAGAGCAAACTTAATTTGTCTGTTCACAGCAAAGGTCTTCACCAACTTCCTCTTCTTGGCTGTTTGAGCAGATTCAGCCTCTGATGGCTCAGCATCCTGAGTTTTCCTCTTAGGAGAGGGCTTCCTTAACCTGAACCTTAGAGGTTCAACTGCTTCTTCAGTCTCAGCAGAGACTGGGGGCTTCTCCAGTTCTTGCCTCTGATCCCTTATGGTCACCTTTCCAGCAGGTTTCCAGATTTTCTCTGATATAGAAACCTCAAATTCATCAGTAGAGACTACTGGTTCCTTCTTCTTCTGCTCAGCAGCATGCTTCTTCTTCTTTTTCTTCTCATCCTTTTTCTCTTCCTCATCATCTTCCAGAGGACTTGTCTATGGGAAAAGATATGTTGACAAATTCTCCATCACCAGGAACAAACAGCTTATTCCTGAAGAGTCTTGTTAGTAGCATCCCATAAGTTAAAGTCAGCATGTTGGTTCTCTTGATCAGGGACTCCAGGTAGATGAATATGAGTTCATTGATGTCCACCTTAATCTTGTGGATCAAATGGTATAGGGCAAACCTGTCCAACTTGGTGACACTGTCCCTTGAGCCTTTCTTAGGCATCACACACTCCAATAGCAATTTGTGCATGAATCTACACTTGAGAACCATACTCACAGGCTTCATGTTGGTAGGGTTTGGAATTCCATACAGAGCAATGTTTACATTTGCAGGTCCAACCTCATCTTCCCACTCGGACCTGTAACCTGCTCCTATCCTTGGGCATTTGGTGACAAGCTCTAGAGAGTTTAGGGTGATGAAGAAGGTTGTATCGAGCACTCGAGCACAAAAGCTTTTGGTTCCATCAGCAGCATTGGTGATGACCACAGCAATGGTCTAGAAGTCTCTGACTAACTTTGGATGAACCAACTCCTTAATGTCAAAGAAGGAGGTCCACTTGAAGTATTCTAACTCTTTTGTGACATCCATACCCCATTTCTTCATCTATTGAAGATTTACAACCTTCCCAGCCAAAATCTTCTCAACGTCATATATTCTCATGTTGTATTTTTCAGCAATTTCCTTGGGAGAAAGATTCTTTGAGGGTGCCATTGCAGATAGAAGAGTTCTAGGGTTTTGAAAGACTTAGAAGGGTCTGACAGAGAGAGAGACGAAGACGAAGGGATTCAAGGGTTTTGAAAGCGTAAAGGTGCAACTTTTCTGACTCTTTGTCTTTTATAGTCATAAAGGTAGGAGAGAGAAAAAAACAATTTTTAATTTTAAACGGCACGAGTTACGTGGGAACTACAGCGCCCACTTAGACATAATGAAAACATGGTTTAGAGAACTAAAATTGTCGTGTACATGTTGGGTTTCAACAGAGTGACTCAGCAGAGTCAGACAGGTATAATAGACAGGTGATATAAAAACAATAGACAGGTGGCATAGACAGGTCAAACATATAACATCAGACATATCATTCAACAATGCAATGCATGTTCAGATTGTCTCTAATATAAATAAACCTATCTTCAGCCAAGGGTTTTGTGAAAATATCAGCCCATTGATTTTCAGTTTTAACAAACTTAATATCAAAGGTATCTTTCTGAACATAATCCCTTATAAAGTGATGTTTGATTTCAATATGCTTAGCCTTAGAATGCTGAATTGGATTTTTAGTTAAGCATATGGCACTTGAATAATCACACCACACAGATATATTATGCTCATAAATAGAGTAATCCTCAAGTTGATGTTTTACCCATAAGAGCTGAGAGCAACAACTAGCAGCTGAGATGTATTCTGTTTCAACAGTAGACAGGGCAATAGTTGTCTGCTTGCTTGACCAGGAGACTAAGCTGGCTCCAATGAAGTGACATCCTCCACTGGTGCTTTTCCTTTCTATTCTGTCTCCAACAAAATCAGCATCACACTATCCCACTAATCTGTATTCTTTAGTTCTTAAATACAACAGACCAAGATTAGTAGTCCAAAGCAGATATCTAAATATCCTTTTAACAGCTTTAAGATGGGATTCTATAGGGGCAGATTGGAATCTAGCACACATACAGACACTAAACTGAATATCAAGTCTGCTTGATGTTAAGTACAGTAGTACCAATCATACCTCTGCTTGCATTAGCTTGGAAAATTCCCTGCACAGCTTTTCACTAGTTGCTCCAAAAATAATATCACGAATATATATTTGGGCTATAATGAAATTTTCTTTTGAGCTTTTCTTAAGCAAGGTAGTATCTACTTGTTCTCTAGTAAAACCATTATGATTGAGAAAGGAACTAAGTCTATCATACCATACTCTAGGTGCTTGTTTCAAACCATATAATGCATTTTTAAGTTTGAAAACATGATATGGTTTATCAGGATCTTCAAAACCAGGGGTTGCTTAACATACACTTCTTCTTCAATTATACCATTTAAAAAAGCACTTTTTCAATCCATTTGAAAAAGAGTGATTTGGTGTTGTGCAGCATATGCCATTAAGATGCAAATAGCTTCTATCCTAGACACAGGTGCAAAGGTTTCAGTATAATCAATACCTTCTCGCTGGTTATAGCCTTGAGCTACTAACCTTGCCTTATTTCTGACAACTTCGTCATCTTCATCCAATTTGTTTCTGAAAACCCATCTTGTTCCAATGACAGATTTGTTTTTGGGCTTGGAGACAAGTGTCCAGACATTGTTTCTGGTGAATTGGTTGAGTTCTTTTTGCATGGCAAGAGTCAAGCTTTCATCCTCAAGAGCTTCCTCAATACGCTTTGGTTCCATTTATGACATAAATGCCACATTGCTTGATTCTCTTAGAGTGGATCTGGTTCTCACTCCTTCTAAGGGATTTCCAAAGATAAGATCCTTAGGATGATGAGATTGGAACTTCTAGTCTCTCTTGAAATCATCATGAAGATCTTGACTTGTCTACTGACTTGTCGGGTGACTTGTTTGCTCTACTTGTCTGTCTAGCTCATTAATAGGTTCTGTCTTGGTCAGATTAGGTTGTTGACTTTCTGACTTGTTTATGTCAAGACCTGCAAGATCATCTTCTAGATCTCATAGTTCCCTACCAGTTTTTAGACCATCATTAAACTTAACATAAACAGATTCTTCAATTACAAAAGTTTTGGAGACTCTAAATGCCTTAGACATTTCAGAATATCCTACAAAGATACCTTTATCCACTTTGGAATCAAACTTCCAAAAGTTGATCCTTAATGGTCAGAATGAAACACTCACATCCAAATGCATGGAAGTAAGAAATGTTGGGGCTTTTTCCTTTCCACAATTCATAAGGAGTCTTCTTTAGAAAAGGCCTTATAAGTATTATGTTTTGTACATATCATGCAGTGTTTACTACTTCTGCCCAGAAGTACTTAGGGAGATTATTCTCATTGAGCATAGATCTAGCCATCTTTTGCAAAGATATGTTCTTTCTCCCAGCTCCATTTTGCTATGGAGTTCTAGGTACAGAGAAATTGTGAGAGATCCCATTCTCCTCACAGAACAGTCTAAATTGCTCATTTTCAAATTCTCCCCCACGATCACTTCTAAGGGTAGAAATACAGAAACCTTGCTCATTTTGTACTCTCTTACCGAATACAAAGAAAGCCTTAAAAGACTCATCCTTGTGGGTTAAAAAGAGTACCCATGTAAATCTAGAATAGTCATCAACAATGACAAATCCATATTTCCTTCCAACCAAGCTAGCAACACTAACTGGCCCAAACAGATCCATGTGTAACAACTGAAGAGGTCTAGAGGTTGATACTTGGTTTTTAGATTTGAAACTTGATTTTACTTGTTTACCTCTCTAACATGCATCACACAAGACATCTTTCTTAAAACTAATATTAGGCAATCCTCTCACAAGGTTATCCTTTTTCAATTTTGATATTAGTTTCATACTAGCATGTCCTAGTTTCTTATGCCACAACCGTCTTTCATCCTCTTTAGACATCAGACAGGTTACACTTTGATCTGAGAGATCAGTCAGTTCAATCTTATACAGATTTTGTTGCCTTCTAGCTGAAAAGAGTGTTTTGCTACTTATGTCTTTAACTATGCATGAATCCTTGGTAAAGGAGACATCAAATCCACTGTCACATAATTGACTTATGGTAAGCAAATTGTGTCTTAGTCCTTCAACCATAAGAACATTAGATATAGAGGGAAGAGGGGGTTTACCGCCAATAGTAATAATTCCTATAACCTTCCCTTTTTGATTGCCTCCAAAGGCAACATGTCCTCCTTTCTTAAGTTGGAGGTCTAGGAACATAGACCTTTCTCCTGTCATGTGTCACGAGCAGCCACTGTCCAGGTACTAGCAGTGGTGTTTTCTTTGTCCTATTAAGGATATCTGCAACAGGAATTATTTGGTCTATAAGCGCCCATAGTTTTCTGGGTCCTTTTCTGTTAGTTCTAGGAGTCTGTGAAGACTTCCTTCTCTTCTTATGAATACACTTAGACATGACATGTCCGGTTTTTCCACAGTAGTTACAGACATGTATGGATTTAATAAATGTTGACTTAAAAGACACTTTAGAGGTTTTAGTTGATACTTTATGATGTGTCTGACGGACATATCCAATACCTTCTTTGTAAAGGGAGTGTCTCTGACAGCCAAGCAGCTTGGTCAGATTGTTTCTACCATTAACAAATTTGGCAAGATCAGAAGTGAGCTCTTCCACTTTCTGTTGAAGTTTTTCAACTTCTTAAGATTGTGATGTTTCACTGGAGATCTTAACTTCATCAGACTTTTCAGTCTTCAGCTCACTGTTCTCCTTAGCCAGTTTCTCACACTCTTGAGATTTCTGCTTATGCTCACTAAGGAGCTTTACATACTCTCTCTTGGGGGATTTGAAGGCCTTAGATAAGCAGTTGGATTCCTCTAACAACTCCTCATAGGCATCAAGTAATTCCTCATAGTCAGGGTATACCTCATCATCTGAATCCGAGTCAGTGTTGGCCATTAGACAGAGATTAGCTTCTTCCTCTGTCTCCTCATCATCAGAAGATGTTGACTCCAGATTCTCCCAAGTAGCCATCATTATTTTCTTCTTCTTTTTGAAGAACTTCTTATGAGGGGCCTTCTTGAGTTGAGGACACTCAGCTTTAATGTGATCGGGCTTCTTGCACTCATAGCAGACAACGGACTCTTGTCTGTTGAAGTAGATTCTTTGAAGTTCCTCTCCTTGTTGAACCTTCTGAAGGGCTTCTCCTTTCTGAACTTCTTTCTTTGTAAGAGAAGCTTTATCTTCCTGGTTAGGAAAGACAACTCTTCATCACTTTCAGAGTTCTCGGGTTCAGACAGGTCAGTATCACTGGATGATTTGTCTGCTTTCAGAGCTTTTGAAGCCTTTGATGACTTTTGATCAGTTTTTAGAGCAATGGACTTGCCCTTCATTGTTGCAACTTCATCACCAAGTTCCTGCTCATAAACAGTGAGTGTACCAAGAAGTTCATCCATGGTTAAGGTAGTGAGATCCTTGGCTTGAGAAATAGCAGTGACCAAAGGTCTCCACTGCTTAGGAAGACTTCTGAGTAACTTTCCAACTTTCTCAGCATTAGTGTAAGTTTTGCTAAGAAACTTCAGGCCATTGATGATAGTTTGGAATCTTCCTATCATATGAGCAATGGATTATCCTTCCTCCATGAGAAACAGTTCATACTTTCTGACAAGTATGACAATCTTTGATTCCTTAACTTTGGCTGTTCCTTCATGTGTGACAGCTAAAGTATCCCACATTTCTTTGGCAGAATCACAGGCACATACTTTCTCAAATTCTTCTGGACTAAGAGCACAAATGATGTTGTATCTGGCTTTGTGATTCAGCTCCCATTTTGTCATTTTTGCAGGGGTCCACTGTGCTTTTGGCTTGTCTGTTATCATCATTTTTTGGGGATGCATGGACCTTCAGTGATGACATCCCAGATATCAGAGTTTGTTAACAGGATGAACCATTGAAATCTATATTTCCAATAGTTATAGTTTTCTCCATTTAAGAATGGAGGTCTTGTTAGGGAGGCTCCTTCAGTCTGGTGGCTCCCACTTGAACCAGCTCCAGCAGTCATGTTTATTCTTCAGGATCTTTTCCTCTACACTGTTAGATGCTCAACCTAGAGGCTGAGATCTGATACCAACTGAAATAGACAGTTATAAACACGAGAAGGGGGTTTGAATTGTGTTTATCAGAAATTAAAACAAAGTTCAAAACTTTTCGCACATAGAAGCTAAGTTCAGACAAGTGTGAAAAACACTGTACAGATAGGTGACCTGTCCTGTGTGATTTTAACAGAAAGACATACAAACACACACCAAGAAAACAAGTTTGATATTCACCCTTTAACCACTTTAGCTAGTTCACAAATAATATAAACAGAGCAACTAAAGAGTTTAAGGGAAGAGAGATAAACATAGTGATTTATCCTGGTTCACTCTTTAACAACTAGGGCTACGTCCAGTCCTTCGCAGCACCAAGTTTTCTCCACTATAACTGATCAGGTTACAGACTCCAAGTATTTTTTGCACACCTAGCCTTTTCAGGCTCCAAGACAAGTATTCTTTGCTCACCTAGCATCTTCAGGCTCACTCAAGTTGTTTTTAGAAAAGATTAAATAAATACAATTTGCAAGTCTTTCACTAACACTCAGAAGAGTGAATTAAATGTGAAGTATAGAAAGATTGCGTAATAACTTCAAATGATTGATGAATATAGACTGAAAGAATGAAGGATTAATTGCGCAGAGTAATGGCTCTTTAATGCTATGTGTTCTATGTCTTCATCTTCAATGACTTCTGTATTTATAGCCTTCAAACATTTAAGATCCGTTAGAGACATTCCTTCAATGTTTGGCTTGAAGCAGAGCTCCATTAAATGAAATAGAGATGTTCTGGGCAGCCATTAATGCAATAGGAACGTTGGCTGCACTCTAACACAGAAGATCAGGGCTTTATGCTTTGTGCAGCAGCCAAATCAGAGTTGTGCAGGTTGCTTATGTACTTTGCAGAGCACATTTCCCTTTTCGTGTAATAACCAGAAGTACTAAGGAATAAAGCATGTTGGAAACATTCTTTAACTGGACTTCGTTTTTGAGCTCCTAGTTTCCTTGTGAGTGTGACCTTCTGACTTTCTTGATAAGCATGAGAAAGAAAGCTTCAAAGACTTCTGCATAAGGGGACAGCTCTCAAAAGTTCGTTGTACTTGTGTTCCTCATCTAAGGACCACAGATGAGTGTGAGGGCTTTGCATAGACAAGTTGAATCTTCAACGCAGACAGTCAACAACCTAGTCAGTAGACAGGCTGACTTTTACTCAACAGATAAGTGGTCTTCTATGTGAGCAGACAGGTGAAATGAATTCTTTCTTTAGAGATCTGCATACTAGATAGACAGGTTAGCAACCAACATGAAGGTTAATTAAATCATTAACAAATGTTTAGTTTTCATCAAAACTTAGGGCAAATACACATCAGACATTTTAGAGACTTAACAAGTCATGCCAGCAGAAACAAATAACTTGGACTTCGCCATGCTAACCTTAAGACCAGACATAGAGCAAAAATCATCTAGAACTCTCATGATCACCCTAGCTTGAGACACTTTTGCTTTAGCAAAGAGAAGCACATCATCTGCAAAAAGAAGATGGGAGATAGAAGGCCCATTTTTAGAAATTTGGATAGGCTTCCATTTATTATCCTTAACCTCCCTAGATATCATCTCTCCTAAACTCTCCATGCAAAGCACAAATAAATATGGAGATAAAGGATCACCTTGGCGAAGACCCCTTTTCGGCATAAACCCCTCAATTCTATTACCATTCCACGATAAAGAAATCTAGGAAGAAGAGATACCATGCATAATAAGAGAGATAATCACTCTCGGGAAGACATACATCACCAAAGACATATCTCAAGAGAGTGCCTTAACCTATTCACCAGGACCTTGGAAATTAAATTGTAAATCTCATTACATAGAGTGATGGGGCTAAATTCTCTTAAAGAGGATGGATGATCTCCTTTAGGAATTAAAACCAATAAAGTTTCTACTGCATGAGTACCAAACCTTCAAGTCTCAAAATCATTCTTTACAAATTGCCAAACATCATGCCCCATATCCTCCCAAAACATCTTAAAAAATATAGGTTGAAATCCATCAGACCCAGGAGCTTTATAAGATTTATACTCATGAGAGCTTTATGAACT
Source organism: Echinosophora koreensis (assembly GCA_035048595.1). Taxonomy (NCBI): domain Eukaryota; kingdom Viridiplantae; phylum Streptophyta; class Magnoliopsida; order Fabales; family Fabaceae; genus Echinosophora; species Echinosophora koreensis. The sequence continues at coordinate 184,108 of JAPCYP010000114.1, forward strand.
TCTTCCTTTGTCACAGGCTTAGTAAGGTCCATGATTTCTTCCTCCCCAAGTGCATTTTGACCCTGTCCATAGCACTCCATACTCAATTTTCAATGGAACAAAATAAATTTTTGAAAAATTTGACTGCCTTAAGTTGAAGAATCTCAGGCTCTGTACACCACTATCCAGAAGGAATATTAATTCCATGAATTTTATTCCTCTTCCTTCTAATCAAGGTTTGTGCATGGAAAAAAGATGTATTACGACTTTCCAATTTGATCCATTTCTCCCTAGACTTCTGGAACCACAAGGTATCTTCCTGAAAGAGAATTGATTCATACTTACTTAAAAGCTCCTTTTGTAACACTAGTAAGTTAGTAGAAATCAATCCCTTCAAGAGCCCGTTGAATACCATGTAAACGTACTTCAATTTTTCTTTTCTTCTCGATAATGTTTCCAAAAACTTCTTTATTGAACACAAGAGAATCACAGGACACATGATGAAAAGCAATAACCACATCCCCCGCCTCTTGCCTCCAAGCCTCCGATACCACCCCTGGATAGTCTTTGTGAGTACACCATGTCGCCTGAAACCTGAATGGCCTCCCATGTCGTGAGGTGACCACATTATAACACCTCAAAAGTAATAGGTTATGGTCATATTGTCGCTTGACTAAGTGCTCTACTGTTACTTCTGGGAAACACATTCGCCATCTATCATCACAGACCCCACTATCCAATCTTCTTGACATAATATGATTCTCCCTACAGTTCCTTTGCCACATGAATTTGCAGCCAAAGAAGTCCAAGTTTAGCATATTACAATTGTTCAACATTTGTGCAAACTTGGTTGCCCTCATAAGTCATAATTGAGAAGTTACCCCTCTTTGTTCGGATGGAACAAGAATTTCATTAAAGTCACTAACCATTGCCCACGACATCAGAATATTGCTCTTCATATCCCTCAAATACTCCCATAACATGCATCGAAGAGAGTAATTAGGACTAGATACACCCCCGAGAATGCTCAAGAAGATGCACCACTAACCAAAGAGAGAGTTATACATTGTGGCATAGAATCAATTACATTAAAACACCAAAACTGCTTTTATTTGCTAACGCCCAAATACCACCGGCATGTCCTTAATTCTCTTCCACCGCTATACACTGATAACCCTGTTTATCCCAAGTATGAGTCTCATAGAGGAAAATAAACATTGGCTTATACCTCCAAATCAAATCATGCATATGTTGATAGCTCTTCCTACTGGCAAAGCATCGAACATTCCAAGGGAGAATACCCATATCTTTAAAGCTATTCATTGGTCACTACAAAGATGTGAAGATGAGATTAACCCTCACAATGCTAACCCTTAATCGTCTCTAGAGCTTCTTCCACCATCTCTCCTCGTCACCATCACTCTCCTTTTCTATATCTGACCCCGCACATCCCTCTACCTCCACACCAGGGTTGACGCTCGGGTCCGGTGGTTTTGGGTCATCTAGCATCCTCAAATGATTAGGCGCCACCATCTCTACGTGCATGGCTATAAATATGCCATGTTGACGTGTTCCCGCTAGCTGTATCCATGTCATTAAAATTCTTTTGTAACCGAGAAATAGCTCCCACATTATCTGAATTTCGAAAACTTGGGCAACTCTGTATTGAAACACTGATGTTAGTAGTAACCCCAAAATCTAACCATTAAGTGTTTCTAGGTACTGAAGCTAAATTTACCTTAGAACAGACCAAAGTAAGGAATATACCTTTCTTTGCACGCCAGGCGTGATACTTAGTACATCCCTTCTTGTCATGTCCACTCATACCACATAAGAAGCAACTTTCTTCACCCTCATTTTGCTTCTTTTGTGTTAGACCCTTAGCAACTTCAATATTAGCAGCTTTATTTTTCCTCCTTTTGCCCTTGTCCTTAAAGGTGCTTGCCAAGTGAGTACCTTTTGTCCTTTCTTGCTTCATCCTCTCTTCTTCTTGCACATAATATGAAATGAGCTCGTTAAGAGATCATTTCTCATTCTGACAGTTGTAGCTGGTCTTAAATTGACTGGAATGTGCAGAAAGAGAAACCACAACCAAATGCATGAGTTTAGATCCTTAAGCTTGGAAGCAATATTAGACATTTCCATAATTTACTCCCTTATTTTAATTCTACCTTTATACTTTATAGAAATCAAGCTTTGAAGGAGTGTGCTTGTTTCGGCCTTATTGCTTTTGGCAAAGCGTTATTGAATTTCAGCAAGGAATTCTTTGGCACTTGTTATCCCATCGGATATAACATCCCTAAATGCCTCTGGAATGCTGTGCTTAATGATCATTAGACTTAAGCGATTAGAGCGGTCCCACTTCTCATAAATTTTCCTCTCATAAGAGGCACTTGAGTCTGTAAGAGAAGAGGGTTGCTTCACCCTTAGTGCAAGGTCAAGATTAATGCAGCCAAGAACAATCAAGATGTTCTCTTTCCAATCCTTAAAGTTGGTACCATTAAGGACTGGAACCGAATTTAGGTTAGCAGATATGGTAGAAATAGTAGCTGAAGAGAGAACAAAATAAATAACATAAATATACACTCACATCATATCCAAATTTCAATCATCAATAAATTCAAATAATGGCATACCCCATCTCAAGATACCTAGTGCAACATTAATATCAAGTCTTTGGACAGTAATATTGACTGCTAGTGATACTCTTGTTGTAATGGTCAAACATCGACAATAACGCATGTCAAATAATATACCCTTCTTTGGACTGATTTATCATTCACATGTACAACCTTATAATCATCACATGTTTATCATCACAGATGTGCATGTAATTCGGCCAAATATTAACCTTCCTTTGGGCCGATTAATATTCGCATGAATATACATACACACTAACATTCAACATTTCTTATGAGCAATCTACACAACAGAGGTCACTTTGGCGACTTCTTGCTTTAATTAGTTCACTTAAAATGTTAAACAATTTTGTAATCCAAAATATAGCATCTTGGCTTCAACCTATCACCATTATCCCATACAGTATAAACTATTGAGTTGGTCTCTGAACTATTTGAGAATTTTTAAATACATCACTGATTTATTTATTTTTTTAATTTGGTCTCTGAACTTATATGAAATTTTCAATTGGTTCCCGAACTAAAATTTTGGAATTGGGTCTCTGAACTTATATAAAATTTTCAATTGAGTCCCTAAAGTATAAAAATCGTTAGTGGCCGATAAATTAGACGAAACATTAACGATTCCATCAAAGTTGGATACCTATATCAGACACCTATATCAGCCGTTAAACCATCGAGTCCTTTCATTGTTTCCATTTACAATCAAATATTTGAATACTAATTGTTTGGACAACAATTACCACCACTGTAGTGGCAGCCTGTTTCCCTCTCACCGCATGGTCATGGGTTCAAGTCCCACTGGACATCTTATTTTGCTATATTTTGCAGAAAAACTAGAAGCTACTAAAACATAACGATGTCTGAGAGTGAGATTCGAACACCAGACCCCTTTGGAAGGGAGACACCCTCTCGAACCATTGGGCTATGCAACGGATTGTGACAGGTGATAACTTGCAAATCTTAAAACTTAAAACCGTAAACGCAACGTTTCATGACTTAAAATTTCCGAGACTCGAACTTGGTACCCAACGGTTTGAAAGTAACTGGAATGATACTATTAGACCACTGGCCCCATCACTGGACATGTCCAATGAATCACTTATTTAAATACAAATACATAAATTCATCATGCCCAACATAATGAAAATAAACACCGAATTCAGAAAACCAAATCTGAATCCAATAACATAATGATTTGATATCATAAATCAAAAAATCAATCCATGAATTCCTAATAATTTAGTATGGATAAGACATGAATTCAATATTCGATAATATCCATCTTCAATAAAATTGGTTCCATATTTGTTCTTAAATTTGATATTTTCACAATTTAAATCATCAAATTAAGAACACTCAATCATTCACAAAACAATTTTCTCAATGATTCAACATAAACTTGTGTCTCTGATACCACTTGTTGGAAAAACTTTATGGGATAAACTTAAAGATGAAAACCATCATCCAATCAAGACAAGTAATGTTCAATCATCAAGAATAGAGAATGAAAGAAAATAGCGGAAGCGTACCCGAATCCATAGAGAATATGATAGAGAAACTTGTGGTTCTTGGTCTTCCAAGTCAAACATGCACAATTCCTCTTAAACCGTAAAGAGCCTCTCCTTTCTAATGATGGGATGTTAGAAAAGAAAACTGATTGCATATGACTTGGGGACCATAACATTTTATAATGTGTTCATGCCCTTTCATGAAGAGTCAAGACTCTTAGACTTTTTCTATTTCTATTTTAGCCCATCATAAAAATAGAAATAAGACTTTAGGTATTTGCACAATATTTTTCATGACAATTATGTCCTTAGCCATAAACCTTAACTGAATTAAATCACTTTATTTTGGCTAATTAAAATAATGGCCCTAACACATTTAAACATTACATGTGTGACCCAAAATTGTCTAACAATCTCCCACTGGTCACATATGTATCCTTATAAATGTGCTAGACTTTATGAGCTCAAAATCCGCCATTATAAACCTTGGACATATCCTTATCCCGTCCATTAATTATATCAACATATAGAACCAAAGCGGCTTTCATTATATCAATCATAACTAAACCCATCAATGATCACTAATATTAACATAACTAAATGACATAGATTAATCATGAAATGTGTAGCATGAAAATCACATGAAGGTGATCTGTACATGTCAATTTTCAACTGGTCCTACTTTATTCTTTAATGAGATCAATACTCAGAGTGAAAACCAAACCCAAAAACTGTATTCTGCAGAAAATAATCATAAAGTATATCTTCCTTATAAAAGCATCCTAATACAAACTCCCACTGGACAAATGTATCATCTAGTGATACAACACCTATTCGAGCAATTTGCTCGTGAAAGACCTTGGGTAGTAAACCTTTAGTAAGTGGATCCACAACCATGGAGTTTGTCCCAATATGCTTTATAGATATCTATCACTCTGAACTCTTTCCACATTAATAAGGAACTTAATGCCATTATTAACTTATGGTCACAAAATAACTGTAGTGGTCTTTCAATAAATCTAAAATTCAAAACCCAGTGACAAAATTCCACAGCCATATTCCATAATTTGGATATCTTATATCCATAAATAAACATAACCTGATGTGGATTTCTAACTATATTGGCATCCAACAAAATCAAAATCAGAATACCCAATGATCTCTAATTGATCTGATTTTCCTTATGTGAGCATATAGTTCTTTGTTCTCTATTGAATAAACCATAACCCGTTTGGCTGCTTTCTAATGGTTTATTCTTAGATTTCTTAAGTATCTGCCTAACACTTAACAATGTACGCTATGTCCGGATGCATACAGATTTGAGCATACATTATACTTCCTACAGCTGATGCATAAGAATCTCCTGCATCTCCTGAATCTTAAGATTTCTTTTGGGCACTGGTTGAGACTAATTTGTCTCCCTTAGCGACCGGGGCATCATCACCTGATTGACAGTCTTGCATGCAAAACCTTTGTTGAGACCTCATAAGTCTAAAACACATTCAATGTGTAAATTCTCTAAGTTTTGATGATTCCAAATAGTTCAAGTATGATAATGTTGAACCAAATGAAATTACTGATATATTTGATAAGTGTGCAGGAAAATAGACTTAAGGTCACTCGTCTATTTTATGACCCGTCTAATTTTCAGTAGAAGCTCGATACTGACTCGTCTAAAATTCCGCTCGTCTAAAAGTTAGTCAAAGATCAAGTCAACGCTCAGGAAAGACTAAGTTCACTTGATGACGTGGCAAGAAGCATGCGTCTAAGTTTTGCTCAGTTGATCACCCGTCTAACTTTGGAACATTTCAGCACCCGTCTAATTTTTGAACATGCCAGCACCCGTCTAAAAATTCTCATTACTGATACCAAGTCAGTATGTCAGAAATCAAGTCCAAGTCACCTTATTAAAATTATAAGCCTTCCTTAAGGATCTCGAAGACCTCTGGATAATAGCTCAAAGGACAAAGAATAAAGAACGTTGTTTCAAGGTTTTAAGGAATAAACACGCAATCTCTGCACCACTGCAGTAACCTTTTGCCTGTTTTAGTACAAAGTAAAAGTGCTTTCTGGAAAGTGAACTGATGTTGCACTGAAAGAGGAAAGCTCTCTGCTACAAGTACAAGAAGCTTGCTGCTATATACTCTGAAAGAACAACTGCTCAGTTTAAAGTGTACTCTTGGACACCCTTGTCAAAGCTCAACGTTTCCAAGCATTTAATGAATATTCAGAACGACTCTTTGGCATTAAATGGTGTCTCAGAAAGCTCAAGTCAGAAGCAAACACTTTCTGAAGCTGTGTCAAAACGGATCTCTTGATTGAAGTCTTTAAATAGATCAAACAATGAAGATGAAGCTAAGAAGTTGAATATCAAAAGAACTCTGCGCAGAAGCATTTACTCTCTTCACTAACTTCTTCATTCCTTCATTGAATACACATTCAATCATTTGATATAAATTCGCAGTCTTTCACACTTCATATTTATTCCACTCTCTGAGTGTGATCTGAAAGATTTGCAAGTTGTATTAACTACACAAAAACCTTTTTATCCCTTACTGTTTTGAGCCTGAAGAGGCTAGGTGAGAAAAGAATACTTGTTTGAGTGTTGAGCCTCAAGAGGCTAGGTGTGCAAAGAATACTTGTACTGTAATTTACTCAGTTATAGTGGAAAATTGGTGCTGCCAAGAAACTAGACGTAGCCCTGTGGATTTTGGGGTGAACCAATATAAATCTCTTGAGTGATATCTCTCTTCCTTTTATCTTTTAATTTGCTTAAGTATTGTTTCTGTTTAAGCTTTTAACTTGGGGAGTTAATACTGTGATTATCAAACTCTATTTTAACCTTCTCTAATTGTGTGTGCTATTCTATTTCAATATTAGACGTTTCACTCGTCTAACTTTTTCTTATCTAAACCTTGCTTGTTGTGCCTGCGAAAATCTTTTTAAAGTAACCGAAAAAGTTGGTAAACACAATTCAACCCCCCTTCTTGTGTTCACTTTGGTTATTTCAACCTTTTGAGCAAATTATTGATATAGCTCCTTTGTGACAATCCTAGAGTACTCCAAGATTGGTCTCGGTGTATCTGGATTCCTAATACAAAGGAGACGTCACCAGGATATTTCATCTTGAAATTCTCAATAGAAATCTATCGGTTTCATGCAACATGCCTATATTATTAGTCCCAAGTAGTATGTCATCAACATACAATAACAGGAAAATATTCTTACTCCCACTGAATTTTTGTTGCACACAATTGCTAACAACATTCATCTCAAAACCGAATGAGAGAATTACCTGATAGAACTTGTGGCATTACTGACGAGATGTTTATGTTAGCCCATAGATGGATTCTATCAATTTGCAAACCATGTTCTTTGTGTCTCCCAACACAAAGTTTTACGGCTGCACCATATAGATTGTTTCGTCAATATTGCCATTGAGAAACATCATCTTGACATCTATCTGATGAAGCTCCAAATCATAATGTGCAACAAGAGTCCTGATTGTCCTAAAAGAGTCCTTCAATGAAACAAAAGAGAAAGTCTCTTTATAGTCAATCCCTTTATTTTGAGTATAGCCTTTAGCTACAAGACGAGCCTTATACCTCTCCACATTACCTTTGGATTCCCTTTGGTCTTAAATATCCATTTGCAACCAAAGAGTTTCACACCTTCTGGTAATAGGACAAGTTCCCAAACCTTATTGTCTTGTATGAACTCATACTCCTCATTTATTGCTTCAATCCACTTTTCTGAGTTTGGAATATTGCATGATTTGCCGGAAATTGATTGGATCATTTTCCATCATACCATTTTCCTCATGTTCCTGAAGAAATACTACATAGTCAATCGAAATAGCATTTCTCCTTTCTCTAGTGGATCGTCACAAAGGCACTGACTCTTGAAGCACTAATTCTTGAGGATCTTGAGTTTGTTCTTCTGGATCAACTAACTCAACTTGAACGGGAGTTTGAACAACAATGTCTTGAAGAGGTTACGGACTTGCTTCAACAGAAGCAACTGTATGAATCGGTTCTGGAATTGAAACTGATTCTTCCTCAAAGACAAAGTCTCTAACCTTATTTCTCCCCCCAAACTCAATATCCTCAAAGAACGTGGCAGTACTCGTCTCAAAAGTTGTCTTTAATTTGGGATCATAAAACTTATAGTCCCTTGGATCGTTTCGAAAAGCCAATAAAGTAGTTGCTCACTGTTTGGGACTCCAGTTATAATTAATTTGACCTATGAGGTCATGCCTCAGCTGGAAATCCCCATACATGAATTAGACTAGGCACCTAATTTCTTTCTTTGTCGTCTGTCCTTAATGTATTCAATAGAGACATCAAAGTCTTTAAAGTCAATGGAATCTAGGATTCCATCTGACATAAGTTGCTCAACTCTATTTCTAGAGATGTAACTTAGACACTTGATGCTCTTGAATTTGCGCTGTCAACTTTACGCTTACTACCATGTGATTCCACATTCAAGATTTCATACAGTCTCATACAAATATAGATTGTCATACACCGTAATAGTACTAGTTCCGACAACATTTGATTTAATAGATAAAGTGAATTGATTGTTTCCAACTGAACAATGATAACCAAATTTGTCCAATTCGAGAAACAGAAACCAAATTCCGTCTAAACGACGGTAATTCAAAAGTATCCATTAAATCCAAATGATAACCAGTACTAAACAACAACCTAAAATGCCATATTTGCCTCTACTTTTACCGACATGCCATCTCCCACATAAATGCATCTTTCAGCATCATTTGGCCTTCGATAACTTGGGCAACTCTGTATTGAAACACTGATGTTAGTAGTAACACCAAAAGCTAACAATCAAGTGTTTCTAGGTACTGAAGCTACATTTACCTTAGAACAGACCAAAGTAAGGAATATACCTTTCTTTGCACGCCAGGCGTGATACTTAGTACATCCCTTCTTGTCATGTCCACTCATACCACATAAGAAGCAACTTTCTTCACCCTCATTTTGCTTCTTTTGTGTTAGACCCTTAGCAACTTCAATATTAGAAGCTTTATTTTTCCTCTTTTTGCCCTTGTCCTTAAAGGTGCTTGCCAAGTGAGTACTTTTTGTCCTTTCTTGCTTCATCCTCTCTTCCTCTGGCATATAATATGAAATGAGCTCGTTAAGAGATCATTTCTCATTCTAACAGTTGTAGCTGGTCTTAAATTGACTGGATTGTACAGGAAGAGAAACCAAAACCAAATGCACGAGTAAGTCCTCAGACAACTCGAACTTTAGATCCTTAAGCTTGGAAGCAATATTAGACATTTCCATAATTTACTCCCTTATTTTTCCTCTGCCTTTATACTTTATAGAAATCAAGCTTTGAAGGAGTGTGCTTGTTTCTGCCTTATTGCTTTTGGCAAAGCGTTATTGAATTTCAGCAAGGAATTCTTTGGCACTTGTTATCCCATCGGATATAACATCCCTAAATGCCTTTGGAATGCCGCGCTTAATGATCATTAGACTTAAGCGATTAGAGCGGTCCCACTTCTCATAAATTTTCCTCTCATAAGAGGCACTTGAGTCTGTAAGAGAAGAGGGTTGCTTCACCCTTAGTGCAAGGTCAAGATTAATGCAGCCAAGAACAATCAAGATGTTCTCTTTCCAATCCTTAAAGTTGGTACCATTAAGGACTGGAACCGAATTTAGGTTAGCAGATATGGTAGCAATAGTAGCTGAAGAGAGAACAAAATAAATAACATAATTATACACTCACATCATATCCAAATTTCAATCATCAATAAATTCAAATAATGGCATACCCCATCTCAAGATACCTAGTGCAACATTAATATCAAGTCTTTGGACAGTAATATTAACTGTTAATGATACTCTTGTTGTAAAACATTGACAATAACGCATGTCAAATAATATACCCTTCTTTGGACTGATTTATCATTCACATGTACAACCTTATAATCATCACATGTTTATCATCACAGATGTGCATGTAATCCGGCTAAATATTAACCTTCCTTTGGGCCGATTAATATTCGCATGAATATACATACACACTGACATTCAACATTTCTTATGAGCAATCTACACAACAGAGGTCACTTTGGCGACTTCTTGCTTTAATTGGTTCACTTAAAATGTTAAACAATTTTGTAATCCAAAATATAGCATCTTGGTTTCAACCTATCACCATTATCCCATACAGTATAAACTATTGAGTTGGTCTCTGAACTATTTAAGAATTTTTAAATACGTCACTGAATATTTTTCTTTTAATTTGGTTTCTGAACTTATATGAAATTTTCAATTGGTTCCCGAACTAAAAATTTTTAATTGGGTCCCTGAACTTATATAAAATTTTCAATTGGGTCCCTAAAGTATAAAAATCGCTAGTGGCCGATAAATTAGACAAAATATTAACGATTCCATCAAAGTTGGATACCTATATAAGACACCTATATCAGCCGTTAAACCACTGAGTCCTTTCGTTGTTTCCATTTACAATCAAATATTTGAATACTAATTGTTTGGACAACAATTACCACCACTGTAGTGGCAGCCTAGTGGTCTGCCTGTTTCCCTCTCACCGCATGGTCATAAACTTGGGAAGCTACTAAAACATAACAATGTCTGAGAGTGAGATTCGAACACCAGACCCCTTGGGAAAGGAGACACCCACTCGAACCATTGGGCTACACAACGGATTGTGACAAGGAGAAATGCTAGGAACACACTCTCTAACACATACTTTCCAACACACTCCCTCCTATTGGTTGAAAATCATGTGGGTCCTACAAAATTCAAGTGGGACCCACATGAATTAATGGGACCCACATGAATTTCAACCAATAGAATGGAGTGTGTTGGAAGATGTGTGTTAGAGAGTGTGTTGCTAGCACTCCTCTTGTGACAGGTGATAACTTGCAAATCTTAAAACTTAAAATCGTAAACACAACGTTTCATGACTTAAAATTTCCGAGACTCGAACCTGGTACCCAGCGGTTCGAAAGTAACTGGAATGATACTATTAGACCACTGACCCCATCACTGGACATGTCCAATGAATCACTTATTTAAATACAAATACAGAAATTCATCATGCCCAACATAATGAAAATAAACACCGAATTCAAAAAACCAAATCTGAATCCAATAACATAATGATTTGATATCATAAATCAAAAAATCAATTCATGAATTCCTAATAATTTAGTATGGATAAGACATGAATTCAATATTCGATAATATCCATCTTCAATAAAATTGGTTCCATATTTGTTCTTAAATTTGATATTTTCACAATTTAAATCATCAAATTAAGAACACTCAATCATTCACAAAACAATTTTCTCAATGATTCAACATAAACTTGTGTCTCTGATACCACTTGTTGGAAAAACTTTATGGGAGAAACTTAAAGATGAAAACCATCATCCAATCAAGACAAGTAATGTTCAATCATCAAGAATAGAGAATGAAAGACAGTAGCGGAAGAGTACACGAATCCATAGAGAATATGATAGAGAAACTTGTGGTTCTTGGTCTTCCAAGTCAAACATGCACAATAACTCTTAAACCGTAAAGAGCCTCTCCTTTCTAATGATGGGATGTTAGAAAAGAAAACTGATTGCATATGACTTGGGGACCATAACCTTTTATAATGTGTTCATGCCCTTTCATGAAGAGTCAAGACTCTTAGACTTTTCCTATTTCTATTTTAGCCCATCATAAAAATAGAAATAAGACTTTAGGTATCTGCACAATATTTTTCATGACAATTATGTCCTTAGCCATAAACCTTACCTGTCTTAGATCACTTTAATTTGGCTAATTAAAATAATGGCCCTAACACATTTAAACATCACATGTGTGACCAAAAATTGTCTAACAGATGAACCTTAAGACATTGTCATAGCAAGATGCAATAAGATGAAGTGAGATGTAGTAAGTTGCAAGGGAAAGAGCTATTTTGGACAAAGCTATTTCGAGGGGGATATGTAATCGTGAAACATAAATTGATAAAGGAAGGAATTGTTTGTTCAGATGAGGAAGAAATGGTCGCAGGTCACGTTTTGGTCTTCTGGTTCCGCATTTTGGCCTCTTGCAACCCTAAATATAAATTCGATTAACAAAATCCCCAGTCACGTTCCGGATTAACAAGTTTAACGACCTCTTCATAGAACTCTATCACTAGGACTTAATTGAAAATTTTATATAAGCTCAGGGACCTAATTAGAAAATTTTTTTAGTTCAGAGACCAAATTGAAAATTTTATATAAATTTAGAGTCCAAATTAAAAAAAATTAATTGATTAGAAACCTATTTGAAAATTCTCAAATAGTTCAAGGATCAACTCAATAGTTAAGCCTATAAAAATTGTGTTGTGACTCAATTACTTTTCCTATTATTACAAATCAAACGGACAGTATATCATGGGTTGTGAATTTCTAACACGTGTCATGCAAAATATAAAAAAAAAACCCAAATAGAAAAGGAAAAATCACAAATTATATTTAAATTGGGGGAAAACCCTAAATCAAAATATTACTTTTTTTTTTTTTACGTGAAAAAATATAACTTTTTTGGCTGACACAACACAATTTTTAGGAATGCGCAAATACACAAATTATTCATATCCTTTATTTTAAAACTCAACAATGTGTTCCTTTAAATTTGTGCTTTCTATTATCCTTCTAATAATAATAATAATAATAGTAGTAACAACGATAATAAAATAATAATGAAAATAAAATAATAAAATAATAATAATAATAACAACAACAACAACAACAATAATAATAATAATAATAATATTATTATTATTATTATTAATGAGCGTAGACTTGGGTAGCTAGTAATAATACAACAATAGTACTAGTTAAAATGATTAAACCAAATGCTTACATTTATTTATATCTATTATCTATTATTTATTAAAATAGAAGCAGCAGGTAAGCTGATCTTCCCTTCTCGCTTTTCTTCCTCATTTACCTAAATCCTATAATTTCAACTTTTGTATAGCAAAGCAGCAAATACGCAAAATAACATGAAATGAAGATCAAAGGACAAATTAATTGAAGCTACTCGAGTATATACAAAAGCAACCAAAATATGTTGTTATATGTTGCACCGACGTACGTTTGCATCCTTGATTCAACCCCCCACAAGGAAAGGTGACATTCACTGGAATCTCGATTCAAAAATTCACCGCTGCCTATGAATGTACAAAATAGCAACCTTGGTCTCGTTAGCATCAATCCATACTTACAATTTCCTAGTTAATGGCCTAACATTGTAGTCATACTTGAGAAGATTTGATCTCAGCAACATGGACCTAACATCCGGATCAAATTCCCTTCCAGTTTCTAGAACCCTTTGAAAGGTCACATTCCTTTGATCCGCATGTCGTGCATACAAAATTTTGTTGTGTGAATCAATTCGAGCCTGAAAGGGTGCAATTGGATACATAAGTAATATTGAAATGATAAGCTGTTTAACCAGTGTTTTAAAAAGGACAAAACCTAGGTACAATTCCATAGGTACATCAGGTGTTGTTTTTCAATAGGAGTGTGACGTGTAATAGCTCATCAATGAAAACATAACATGCGTATGAACTGTTACATGTCTTAATTCTATTAGAAAACAATACCTAATATACCTATGGAATTCTACACAAGTTTTCTTTTAAAAACCAGTTAGAAATAGTGAGATTGTATTTTGTTGCCACAATGCCATTATAATTAAAACATGACATAGTAGCTCCTTCAACCACACCTGTATCTGATTATCAGTAATCAAAGCCTCAAGTTCTTTCTCAAGTCCAGCAACAGTAGTCTTGAATGCATTAGCCATCATGTTTAAATCAACGGACACAAATGGGTGTGTATACTGGATAAGGGCTTTGTGACGGATTTGATCATAAAGTGTCTCAACATGGTCATGCAAATGTATGTCAAGCAATAAGTTTGCCTTAAGGTTCCCAAGGTACTCCAGACAAGATGCATAGTGGCTGCAAAAACGAAGAAAATATTTTATGGGAGGAAGAAAACATTGAACACAAAAAATTTGAGTAACAAGCTCACTATAAGTAGTCAAACAAGGTAAATATTATAAGATGTTAACCCCTTTTACCAATACAACACTACCCGTTATTAACATGAATAAAGGATTAACGTGATACACATACAACAGTCATCAATTTATTACACTAAAAATCTATCATAAGAAATAGCCAACCCCAGACACCAGATCAGTAATAGCATTTTCGGAGCCATCCTAAACTCCCCCTTATTAACAAGAATAAAAGAATCCCTCACATACAACATTCATCCATTTATTTCATCAATAATCAATCATTGTGAAATAGCCAACCCCAGATACCAATGTCAAGTAATAGCTTTCTCCGTGCATACATTCCAGTCCAATTTCTTTTTAGAGCTTGATCATTTTCTTAGACATATGGCTTTGCATCATATGTGAAGAACTACATAACCTAAGCAGCCCCAATTCCACCAAATTGGGAGTCTTCATAAATCTATTTCCAATTCAGTTAGGCAAGAGAAAATGCGATGAGTTCCGACCAATTTAAAAGAAAACAGAGAAAGCACCAACTTACCTTGAGTAAAAATCATTTATCAGTTCTCTTACTTCAGGCACTAACTCTAAGAAATTCCGAAACTGGAAATTGTCTATAACTTTGTTCTGCAAATATAAAAATGAAATCAGAAATATAATATATTCAATGTTTCACAATGGTCATTTAGAAGCAGCATTATCATAAGAGTACATGCCTTTAACTCTGTCCGATCAAATGTTGCAAGTGCACATAGTCCTCCATATGTTGCGACATCTTGAGGTGCAATTACTTCATTGAAGTGACTCCCCAATTCTGGACCCGTTTCTAGAAACTGCATTAGATAATGAAGACAATGTTGCCAAAGTTATAAACAATAAGCTTCACAGACTATCATTATTTAAATGAATGCTGAATCCTCAAGTCACTACTCAAGGATTTCATATCTCATTTTATCATGCAATAAATCATAGAATGTTCATGTTGATTCCAAGCAGAAGAGAAAACAATAGATCCTGGGAAAATGTCAACGACGGTAAAAAGTTGATATGGCTAATACTGAATCTGCTTTGGTATATAAAATCAAGGTCAATAATATATAGAATTGGCATAACCTATAATAAATGATAAATGTGCCTTCTCCTCCAAGTTCGTAATTGTTAGTGTATGTGCATATGTGCATGTCAATAATATATAGATCCCTGCTGACTCAGCAGAGTTAGTTAGAGAGTGGTTACATTGTGGACCCTATCCATCTATTATAAATAGATGTGACTATTGTATCTAGACAACCAATCAATACAGATTCAGAATTCAGTTTCTCTTTCTCGAGTACTCTGAGGAATATCGTGTTTTGTTCCCTACGATCGGGAGTCGCCTAGATCCTCATTCGGTTGCCGAGATTGAAACTCTATTGCTTTCTCATGAATCACGCCTCGAACGTCTCAAAGCTAAAACCGCAGTTGATGCTTTCCCTGTCAATTTGGCTCACACCTCCAACCATGTGCCAAATCAGGCGCAAGTTTCTATGCATCCATCTTCTTCAATTTCCTTTCAAAATAATACTCAGTATCAACCACCTAATTCCACCTATTCTTCTTCTGGTAATGGTTTTTGAGGGGGCCGTGGTGGCCGCTATGGTCATCGTGGCTGAGATAGAGGTGGTAGGTCCTTCAATTGTGGGGGTGTTGAATGTCAAATTTACCATTGCAATAATCACAATGCCGCGAATTGTTATTATCGCTTTGATCAGAACTACACTGCTCCTGTGAATCAGCCTTACCATTATGATATAACCCAGACAGTCAGATTCACTCTCAGTATTATGCTCCTCATCACTCACAGCACTATGCTCAGTATCCACACCAGAGCGATCAGTATTCTCAGCAGCATCCTTCTCCTCTCAAAAACCAGCAAGCTTCTACTCCAGCCAATCCACCACCTATGTTGCCTTTACCGTGGCAGACCTCTAACACTTGGCAGAATTCCAGACCAGTTTCTCAGGCTGCTTTCTCACAAACCTCACAATCGGGTGGTCCTAGGCTATGGTTGCAGCTGGTTCAGATCCCATGACCATGGTAGCTTCAGGTTCAGGGACTGATTCTGGTGTTTGGTATGCCGATGGTGGTGTTACACACTATGTGACTTCAGATATTGCCAACCTTCATCAGCAAACTGGTTCATGTGGCCTTGATCAGGTCTTTATGGGTAATGGTCTTGGCCTCCCTATTATTTCTGTAGGTTCTACCTGTGTCTATTCACTCATGATTCCACAATCACTCTTGCACTCAATGATATTCTATATGTGCCATAAATAACAAAGAACCTTCTTAGTGTTAGTAAATTCTCACATGACAACCATGTCTTCTTTGAGTTTCACTCTCATGTTTGCTATGTCATCTCTCAGATCAATAAACAGGTTCTCTTAACTGGACAAGTAAACTCTCAAGGTCTCTCTGTGTTTCCTCGTCTTACTGTGGCAGCAAAGTCAACTTCACCTCAATATCTTAGGGTGCGTTTGTGAGTTGTTTTTTGGAAGGAAAGGAAGGGAAAGGGAAAGTTTATTGGAAGGACACCCTTGTTTGTGAGTTCAGAAAATTGGAGGGGAAGATTTTCAGGATGTCAAAAATCCTCCAAACCCCTCCACTTCCTACTATTTTTGGTTCCCCCAATTTGGGGTATTTTGGAGGAAAACTAACCTAAATTACTAAGTTGGGGTATTTTTGGAGAAATATTTTTTATTTTTTTCGCATTAATATTATTTAAAGAATATTACTTATATTAATTTTTTCAAATAAGGGTAAACTTGTAAAAGCATGTCATAAACCCTCCATTTCCTTCCCCCCACTTCACACAAAACATACTCCCAAACAAGGAGAGATAATCCTCTCCTCCTCCTTCCCTCCCTCCCCTTTCCTTCCCCTTTGATCTCCTCCCTTTCCTTTCCCTCCTAACTCACAAACAAAGCCTTAGTGTTTCCAGTTGCAATCCTTTGCATTTTAGTCCTTTGACTCATTGTGTAAACAAAGAAAGTTCTTGTAATTCTGTTTCAAGTTGTAATACTGTTAATAAAATGCCAAACTCCTATTATATTTGGCACTGTAGGCTAGGACATGCTCACGATGTAGCTGTCAAGACTATACTTCAAAAATGTAAAATTCCTCACATGAATAAAACTGTTATAGATTTTTGTCTTGCATGTTGTTTTGGCAAGTCTCATAGATTACCTTTCACGATGGTAAGAAGAGCTACTTGAGTTGATTCCAAAAATGACTGAGAAAGAGAGGATCTCTGTCACTGGTTATGGATTTAGGAATACCATGTAATTTTACTACCTCCCTGATAAACAAATCAGCTACTGTTTTAGCTGTAAATGGATGTCTAAGTGGAAGGAAATGAGCATATTTAGAATGTCGGTCAACTACCACCAAAACAGTATCAAACCCTTGGGTTTTGGAAGTACAGTAACAAAATCAATTCTTAAATCATCCCAAACCTGCTCAAGAACATCTAAAGGTTGCAATAGCCCAACTGAGGATTAAGCTTGGTATTCTTGACTTTGACAAAGGTCACATTCTCTGACAAATTTTTTAGTGCTCCTCTCCATGCCACCCGAATAGAGATTTTCAGCCAACCTCCTACAAGTTCTGTAATACCCTGGGTGGCCACTTGTAGGAGTGATATGGAACCCTTTGAGTAGGATTGTGATAGGTCTTTGGTGCACATGTATAGTAGGATGCAGAAAAAGGGTGATGCAACGGTTAGACGGGAGGGGGAGGATGAAAGCAGAATAGAGAGAGAGGGATAACCGAATAGGGACACGTGGCAGGCAGGAGGATGAGAGGAATATTCTGGAATCTGGAGGGAATGTTACTGATAGGACCCTAATCACTATGAAGTCAGGATAACCCAGTATAGGGTACCTGCAAGCCCAAATGTCCAGGGCCCACTTAGAGAAGAGTTAGTCATAGAGAGATAAGAGGAGAAGGAAGGTTACAAATAGGATGGGTGCTGAGTGTGAGAGGTACCTTTTGGGAAAATCATTGTGATTATTTATGGTTAGAGAGCAATAGCTCTCTATAGGAGCCAAGCTCTGTGGCAGTTTGGAATTCTATTTCACTGTTAAACCCTCTTTTCCATTAACAATACTCAAACTCTTCTTCTCTCAATTTCTTTTACTGTTCTATTGCCTGGTTATCATTTCTGGTACGCATCAGTTACAAAAGGGGCAGTAGAGGATGAGAAGGGAACATGAGAGAATTGGTTATTAGTTGGTGATAGCTAGTTTTGGGCCTTTTGGCTTGGTAAGGGACTGTCTTGGCACAACTCCTCCTTTTCCTTCTCTATCAGTTTCTTCTGTTTGTTGTCTAGACTCTAGAGGCTGTGTCCTGTGTCCTCCATTGTAAGGAGCTTGCTCCATTATTTTCATATTAATACAATTTAGAGAGGATTTTCAGTTCCATTTTTCTGTCTCGGTTCCTATCAAAGTGGTATCAGAGCTCTAATCTTGGAGTTGTGGTACATCAACCGAATGGAGCTTTCAATGTTTTCTGAGGGAAGCGATGCTTATTGGTGGATGATCATCATCGAGCAGTACTTCAATAGTTCGATGCAAGGAGAACACTTGAGGAGCAGCAGCTGGCAGAGGCAGTGAGGGGGTGTACGGACAGGCTCTTATCTATTGTCATCGATAGACTTTCCTAAATCCAGGTGCATCTTGGTTGAAATTTCATATTGCACTATTATGGCATTTTAAACCTGAGTATAGGGACGTTCTGCCGCACACCGAAGCAGATGAAGAATCGAAACTGGAATTGGAAGAGTCGTTGATGACTCAAGGCTCTTCCAATTGTAACCAATGGAGGACAGTCCGGGAAAGTCAAATTCCCACTGAGATCGCAGAAGAGAAGGATATGGAGGAGGAAGATGAGGGTAGAGGGGGACAGGCTGACGGGGGGTGATGGGTCCATTAACAGTATTCTCGATA
The DNA here is from genome assembly GCA_035048595.1 of Echinosophora koreensis. Classification (NCBI taxonomy): domain Eukaryota; kingdom Viridiplantae; phylum Streptophyta; class Magnoliopsida; order Fabales; family Fabaceae; genus Echinosophora; species Echinosophora koreensis. The sequence goes on from JAPCYP010000114.1 coordinate 203,292, forward strand.
CTGTTACAGAACCTGAAACGTGAATGGAGGGGGGTTGACGACTACCATAGAAATTTTAGAGGAGTTGAAGATGCTTCAGGCTGCGCATGTGGAGAGATCGATGCGGAAGGTGACGGTTGTGATGTCTCAGATCTTTTTGAGAAGAAGACGGAAAAGGAGGAAGACCATCATCAAGGTACAGTGGTGAAACATATTAAGCCGCATCAATGGCCATGTATGGATGACACAGAGAAGGAGGGAACAGAGAAGAGACTGCATTGGCCATCAGGGTGTGAAGTGGTCGAAGTAACGAAGAAGAGGTGGGAGACGTTGGAGCTGAGAACCACCATATTTTTAATGAGTAACTCGATATTTCATCCCCCTCTGTTATAGCATAAGTAACAAACAAATAATTTTCTAGTCTCTACTCTACACAACCAGCAGATGAAATGCCAGTTAGTAACATCGTGGGCTGCACAAGTACACACTTTTCATGATAAACGAACCTGATAAGAAGTTGTTTTACTGATAAGGGAAGTGGATACTAGCTCCTTGACCAGAAGAGAATTCTGGATTACTTGGAGAATAAGAACCAACAGAAATGAAAATTACAGAAAATAGAGACTCCAAAAGAGAATCCCAGCCTTAGGGACGGCCAACCCCCACCCAAAACCTCACTCTATAACTCTGCCTCTCTACCCCAAGACTCCACTCTCACATTCATCCCACCATCCTCTACCAGCATAAACTCCACTTCATTCTCCCTTACCATGCGTCCATGTATTTACAATAATATCTCCATTGCAGATTCCCTTCTACCACCCATTACCTGGACTCTATTAATAGGAGATCAGGGAGATTCTCATTATTGCGATCCACCTTCATAGTTCATAAAGCTTCCTAGCTCTATCAAACTATCAGCTTTCAAAGCTTACAACAAAAGAAAAGCTATGATCAGAAATGCAAAGTTACGAGCACAATCCAATACAAATATCACAAGGAACAAACCTTTCGAGCTGCAAGCTTGTACTTTTTGGCCACAAGATTTGCCAATCCTGCAGCACAGCGCAGCTTTGCAATTGTTATCTGGTCAAGGGCCTCTGGTGTCTGTTCTGCCTTACTAACATAGCTTGTCACATGAGTAAATTGACCCATCTCAATGCTGACCAGAATTGCATTCATACACATATGGATAATGTGCTTTGATGTAGTGCAATAATCCCGGGTGCGAACATAATTTTTAAAAGCATCCCCCAATTGACCATGAGCATAATAAAAGTCTCCAAAATCATTGTATCCCATTCTTATGCTTTCTTTAATCAAGTTCGTCTGCAGAATTGAAAGTAAAATTGGAGGAATAAATTGAGATAAGCAGCAGCAACTGTGATTTAATTAAAAGTCATATTACTATCATTATTGTATTCTCTAGCAATTATTATTATCATACACAATACAAGCTTTCTAAACCAGCAATAGAAGAGAGAGAGAGATAAACCACAAAGCCTACCCATCTACCTTCTTCTTTACCATGCCAGAAAAAAAAAAAAATCAAGATCAAAATCGATGATTATAGGTTTACAGACAATTGTAAATCTACTGTGCTAGTGGAACATAACTATTGCCACTCCAGAACTCTTTGCATCAAATCATATACTCTACTTCTCTAGTTATATATGCAGTCCACTTTTTCCTGATATTGATAAGCAAGGTGAATGTAGTGCTCCTACAGCCAACAAGGTTGCTCAATGGACACAATACTAGGAATCATAAATTCAAAAAACTAACAACAAAAAATTCGTGAATATTCATATATATAGTATCAAATTCAGAAACAACAGAAGCATATTTATAGTGAAATAAACCCGGCTTCATACAAAAGCACTTTGTGATCCTGCATACTGGGGTTGTAAACAATAAGATAAGATTCTGCATCTCCTTAAATACCAATAAATAAATAAATAAACAAAGAATTCTTTACAAAACAATAAACATGTAATTCATCCCATGTGCATGTTTTAAAAATCGAACAAGACGGGTCAGTTCAACCAATCAAATCGAGAACCGGCCATGTTTCTGGTCCAACCATTTTGTTCTATGTTGTTTAGGCCAACATCCATTGAACCAATAAACATGACCCAAAGTTCTCACTGGTTGGATGTCTGGTTCGTTTTTTAAAACATTTGACATTTATGTTCAACATATCTTACACGCTGGGGATATAAACATTTAAAGTTCAGGACCAACTTAACAACCACATTTTTAAAAAGAAGAGTCTTTACAAAAACAAGTACCCATTATCTACAACACACTCAATTCAAATCCCAAAATCAAAAGCAACAAAACCCAGAACAATTTTGAAAAAGAGTCAATGCCCTAATTCATCCCCGTGAAAAATGCGCCCCCATAGTTTAGTCTCTAACAAATGAGAAATCATGGAAAATCTCAATTTGGTTGTCAAAAATCTATACAGGAAAAAATAATATTCTTCGGGACAAATTTTAGGGACACGTAGGTCCCTATCACAATTATTTTGACAATCATTTCAAGACCATCATTTGTTTCCAATTTCTTGTTTTCATTTACTATTTTCAAAAATATTTTCAGTTTGTGTTCTGTTTTCAAAAGTTTGATCCAGAAAAACTGAAAACAACTAATGTTCACAGGAAACAAATTAAAAACAATGTGTTATTTTTGTAATTATTTCTGAAATCATGATAGGAAACCACAAACAAATCAATCATGCCAAAGTTCTCAAAGAATAAATCAAGCGACTACATTTCCGACTAATTTGGATATTTACTTTTCAATTCAAATCCCAAAAAATCAAAAGCAACAAAACCAAGAACAATTTAGAAAAAGTGTCAATGCCCAAATTCATCCCCGAGAAAAATGCACCCCCATAGTTTAGTCTCTAAAAAATGAGAAATCATGGAAAATCCCAATTTGGTTATCAAAAATCTCAAAAACCGCAAAAAAAAAAAATATATTTCAGGACAAATTTTAGGGACACGTAGGTCCCTATCACAATTATTTTGACCATCATTTGAGGACCATCTGGTTGCTTTCGGTCTCCTGTTTTCATTTACTATATTCAAAAATTATTTCATTTAATGTTCTGATTTCAAATGTTTGTTCCAAAATACTGAAAACAACTCGTGTTCATAGGAAACAAATTGAAAACAATGTGTTATTTTTGTAATTATTTCCGAAATCATGAAACAAATCAATCACACCAAAGTTATCAAAGAATAAATCAAGCGACTGCATTTTTTTTCCTCAGACTAATTTCGATATTTACTTTAAAAAAAAATGCACATGAATTATGATAGAAAATAAATACCCTATAGGCACTAAGCTCATTCTCGAGCTTCTCCTTCTTCTGCTCAGCCCTACGTTCAACAGCGTCACACCACGCCACGTCCATGGCATAATCAGGGCCCAAGCGCCCATCAATCTTGTTCACGACTTCCCTGTACAGCTGCGTGTTCTGCCCCTTCTTGATCTCGTCGTGAGCCATGCGGAGAGCCTCCAGCTGCATCGCCGAGTTGCCGCCGCAGTGATCGGCGATGAAGAGGAGGCGCGTGATCTTGGTGCGGCCTGTGTAGAGGCTCGCGTAGGCCTCGATATCGAGCTGGTCGCCGCTGATGATCGGTCGGCGGTTGCCGCCATTGGCGTAGATTTCGTCGACCGTGGGACCGGAAGAGTCGTCGTCGGCGTCCATTTGGGGAAGAACCCTAATGGAGAAGAGTGGAATTGGGATTACGGTTTTGATTTTGTTTCAGTGGGGTGTTGGGAGTGGGGAGTGTGGTTCTAGGAAAACAGAAATGTTATTCGTAATAACTTTTTGATTTGAAACAATAACTGATAATGGTATGGTTAATACAGGTCTCAAAATTATCAAGGATATGTTAAATTTGATTAACGGACACACATGTACTAAGTTAATAACTCATTAATTATCCATTAAATTACATTATGAGTTGTCTATTTACTATATATATATACTCGTTAACCAAGTTTAATATATATCATTAACTAAAATTTTAAACTACATTAATCATCCTCAATTGTTGTAACAAAAAAAAAAGTTGTCTTATTTTATGGTACAAATAACACAGTTGTTTCCAAAACGGTTTAAGCTTATTTGAGTTTCAATAAGAGTATAGGTTTAACAATGTTTTTAAACACATCTATCTATCTTCTATCTATAGTATATACAAAGGAGAATGTATGCAGGAATTTATTTTCCACGTATCAATCTCTCAGCATGTCCATATCAGCATTTTCTAATGTGTCAATCATACCATGAAACAAGGGATGACAACTATATGACTATTTAAAAGCAAATCGGATAAGAAAAGAAATTCAATACATTGAAACAAATATATTTCAAATTCAAATCAATCCACCATGAAAGGACAAAATAAAAGCAAATCAATAGAGGGTCCAAAATTTCAATTGTATCAATTTCATTTGATTTTTTATTTCCTTCCCATACAAAGGAGAATATGTACCAACTGAGGTTGGCGTGAGTGGTTAAAGGCCTCTCGTCCCTTAACCAAGGTCTCGAGTTCGAGCCTTGGGTACGGAAAAACCCTCAGCTGGGAGGGATGCCACCCTTAGAGGTGCCGAACAAATTCCCGCGGGAGATTAGTCCTCGTCTCAGGTTGGCGGTGGGATACTCCTCGAAGTAGATAAAAAAGGAGAATGTATGCAGGAATTTATTTTCCAAATGTCAACTTTCAGCATGTCCATGTCAGCATTTTCCTATGTGTCATTTATACCATGAAACAAGGGATGACAACTATATGGCTATTTAAAAGTAAATTGATTACATAAGGAAAGAAATTCAATGCATTAAAAAACATATTTCAAATTCAAATCAATCCAGAATGAAAGGACAAAATAAAAGCAAATCAGTAGAGGGTCTGAAATTTCAATTGTATCGATTTCATTTGATTTCTGATTTCCTTCCCATACAAAGGAGAATGTGTGCATGAATTTATTTTCCACATGTCAATCTCTCAGCATGTCCATGTCAGCATTTTCCTATGTGTCATTCATACCATGAAACAAGGGATGACAACTATATGGCTATTTAAAAGCAAATCGGTTACATAAGGAAAGAAATTCAATGCATTAAAACACATATTTCAAATTCAAATTTCAAATTCAAATCAATCTACCATGAAAAGATAAAATAAAAGCAAATCAGTAAAGGGTCCGAAATTTCAATTGTATCGATTTCATTTGATTTCTGACTTCATTCCCATACAAAGGAGAATGTATGCAGGAATTTATTTTCCACATGTCAATCTTTCAGCATGTCCATGTCAGCATTTTCCTATGTGTCATTCATACCATGAAACAAGGGATGACAACTATATGGCTATTTAAAAGCAAATCGGTTACATAAGGAAAGAAATTCAATGCATTAAAACACATATTTCAAATTCAAATCAATCCACCATGAAAGGACAAAATAAAAGCAAATCAGTAAAGGGTCTGAAATTCCAATTGTATCGATTTCATTTGATTTCTGATTTACTTCCCATCTTTTGCACCTCTCTCTCTCTCTCTCTCTCTCTCTCTCGATAAATGGGTAAGAAACAAAAAGAACTAAGCAACAATGTTTTATTCACATTTCATCTTTCTCCTTTGAAGTTTTTGCAGATCTATGAGATCATGTAGATGGAGTGCATGTATATTTTAGATCACCACCGCTTCCAGGAGACCACCGCCCCTCAGCCACCATCTTCTCTTTTTGAGGTACATCTATCTTTTTTCTTTTCCTTTTCTCTTTAACTATGTTGAAAATGGAATTGATCGACATTGAGTTTTGTTTGAATGATTTCGAAAATGAAATTCTCTTTCTTTTTTTTTCCCTCTTAGGTTCTTCAAAGATATCTCTTCTTCCTGCTCCTTCAATTATCTCTCATCTCAAGTAATGACTTTCATCTCTTCAAAGACTATCTCTGCTTCATTGATTATCGGTGCAAGGTTCTATAAATTGGAACCCATTGATTCTCGCACTTTTTTTATTTTTCCATTGCACCATCCCAAATCTTCAAAAGTGTAATGCCTTTTGGAGTTACGAATGCACCGGCTGTTTTTATGGACTACATGAATCGGATTTTTCGTCCGTTTCTTGATAGGTTCGTCGTAGTGTTCATTGATGATATTCTCATATACTCTAAGAGTCGCGAGGAACATGAAGAACATTTGCGACAAGTATTGCAAATTCTACGTGACAAAGTGCTCTATGCCAAACTTTCCAAATGCGAGTTTTGGCTCAAAGAAGTGAAATTCTTCGGGCATGTGATCACCAAGGAAGGAATTGCTGTGGACCCTGCGAAAGTGGAAGCTGTACTTTCTTGGGAAAGACCAAAGACAGTGACGGATATTCAAAGTTTTGTTGGTCTAGCGGGTTACTATCAGAGATTTATCGAAGGCTTTTCAAAGATAGTCGCGCCTTTGACTCAACGTACAAAGAAAGATCAATCTTTCACGTGGACTGCTAGATGCGAGGAAAGTTTTCAGAAAATAAAGGAGCGTCTGACAACTTCGCCAGTGTTAATACTTCCTGAACCAAGTGAACCTTACGAAGTATACTGCGATGCTTCACATCAAGGTTTGGGTTGCATGTTAATGCAACATCGAAAGGTCGTAGCTTACGCGTCACGACAGCTGAAGACTCATGAGAGGAATTATCCGACACACGATTTGGAGCTTGCTGCCGTGGTTTTTGCACTAAAGATATGGAGACACCACCTTTATTGAGCTAAATTTGATGTCTTTAGTGACCACAAGAGTCTAAAATACCTGTTCGATCAGAAGGAACTCAATATGAGACAAAGAAGGTGGATGGAATTTTTAAAGGACTACGATTTTACCTTGTAATATCACCCTGGAAAAGCGAACGTGGTAGCAGATGCGCTGAGTCGGAAAGCCATTCATATTTCAACAATGATGATAAGGGAACTTGAGTTGATTGAAAAGTTCCGGGATCTCAATTTAGTTGTGGAAATCAGCCAAAAGAAAATAAGTTTAGGAATGATAAAAATTTCTAGCGGCTTAATGGAAGAAATCAGAGAACAACAAGCTGGAGATGCATTAATATAAGAAAAGAAAAATCTAATGGAGAAAGGAAAAGTTACGGAGTTTAGTTTGGGATCGGATAACGTCTTAAGATGCAAAGGAAGAATCTGTGTACCTGACAATCCTGATATGAAAAGGATGATTCTGGACGAATCACACAAGAGCAAGTTAAGTATTCATCCTGGATCAACTAAGATGTATCAAGATCTAAAACAAAGGTTTTGGTGGCCAGGCATGAAAAAGCAAGTTGCTGAATATGTGGCATCATGTCTGACTTGTCAGAAAGCAAGAGTAGAACACCAAAGACCTGGAGGAATGCTTACATCCTTAGATGTACCGGAATGGAAGTGGGATAGTATATCCATGGATTTCGTAGTAAGTTTACCCAGAACTTCCAAAGGTTTTGACTCAATCTGGGTGATTGTCGACAGGTTAACGAAATCCACGCATTTCTTACCTGTTAAAGTCAATTACACAGTGGAGAAATTAACTGATGTGTATATCAAAGAAATAATCAGACTTCACGGAGTGCCTTCGAGCATAGTGTCAGATCGAGATCCAAAGTTTACTTCACGTTTCTGGGGAAGTTTACAACAAGCACTAGGAACCAGGTTACGCCTAAGTTTAGCGTATCATCCTCAAACAGATGGGCAGACAGAAAGGACAATCCAATCTTCAGAAGATTTGCTGAGAGCATGTGTTTTGGATCATCGTGGAAGCTGGGATGACCTCTTGCCACTGATTGAATTCACGTACAACAACAGTTTTCATGCAAGTATAGGGATGGCACCCTATGAGGCTCTGTATGGGCGGAAATGTCAAACCCCATTATGTTGGTATCAAGATGGAGAAAGCGTGATTCTCGGTCCCGAAATTGTGCAGCAAACAACAGAGAAGGTTAAGCAAATCCGGAAAAGAATGAAAGCGAGCCAAAGCCGGCAAAAGAGTTACTCTGATCAAAGGAGACGACCTCTCGAATTCCAAGAAGGTGAATACGTATTTCTGAGAGTCACACCCATGACTGGTGTAGGTAGAGTCCTAAAATCCAGAAAGCTCACTCCTAGATTCATTGGACCTTACCAAATTCTCCGTCGTATTGATCCAGTAGCCTATCAAATTGCCTTACCACCTTTTCTTTCAAATCTTCATAATGTGTTTCATGTTTCACAATTGAGGAAGTATATTCCAGATCCATCTCATGTGATTGAACCCGATGTAGTACAATTAAAAGAAAACTTGTCTTATGAGACTTCACCTGTGCGAATCGAGGATAAGATAATTAAGCAACTCAGGGGTAAACAAATTTCCTTAGTCAAGGTTATTTGGGATGAGACAACCGGAGAAGCAACATAGGAAGCTGAGGACAAAATGAAATTGCAGTATCCTGATCTTTTTCCAGGTGCGTAATTTCAAGGATGAATTTTTTTTTTTTTAGTGGGGTAGTAATGTAACACCCCAATTTTTCAATGCTTTCAAATATCAGTAGAAATGTTTCTATGGTTATAATTTTATCCGGAACCTAGAAAAATGATTTTGACTAAAAAAAAATCAAATTCATGTCATGTTTAATGATGTGAAATTCCAGTAAAATTTTGGGTTGAAAATTCAGACGAAACCCGGTCCGTGTTTTCACTGACAGTATAAAATTACTGATCAGGAAACCTAATTTTGAAAAATGAACGAAGGATTAATGATTCTTATCACTTTTTAAGAGATATGAGTCATTTTCATATTTTTGCTCAAAAATAAATATTATAATTTATTCGGGCAAAATGATCGAATGGAATGCGCTTACGAATATTCAGTCGGGTAAACGAAAGAGACTGTGAAAGGTGCAGAGATATCATGGAGCAGAGATGATGGAAGTATTGGAGAGGACCTATGAAAATTGTCACATCATGTTTCACTCAAAGTCATTATGACAACTTAACTTGTATAGTATTATATTAACCCAAAAACCCATTAAGTGTTTTGCCTTAAAACAAACTAGGTACTAAAATATCTAAACCCTCCCCCCTTAAGACCCCAAAACCGGCGCCCCTCCCCCCACTCTCACACTCTCATTTTCTTCATTTTGCTTCTACAAAGTGGAGAGCTAAGTTGTTAGAGAATCCTCCAAGCTAAGGCCATCATCTTCCTTGTCTTCAACTTGGGTAAGCTTCTTGCCTTTGATTCTTCTCCTTATTCATTCTCTTCAATATGTTCTTGCTATGATCATGATAAAGTTTGAGAACCCATTTTCTTGTCTTCATGAACTATCATCGTCATTTTGTTGTAATGATAGAGCTTGTGAAACATAAGACCATCTTATGATTCTTGTTGTCCTTGTTGTTGATTTGTGGTTGAAATGAAAATGAAAAACCCCAAACCCCATTGAAAACCCTTGAGGGCCGAAACCCTCATTAGAGAGGGGTGTAATGATTTTTGTTCCATTTTGAAATCTAGTAGTTGATTTAAGTTCTCTAGTATGTAGATTATCAACATCCAAGAGCTTAGGTTTATCTAAAAACCCTAACCCTATTTTCCCCCTAGGGCCGAAATTCCCCCTTAGAAGGATAGGAGGAATTTTCAAATAAATTGACTTGTATTATGATGTCTTGTGAAGGAAACGTAGCTTAATAATACATTCCGAGTTCGTGGGAGGAAACTGAACGTCAAGCACCAAGTTTCAGAGCAAAAATCTGTTTGTTGAGGTAAAGGGAGTCAGCCTGAGGAGCTATTTTTAGATAGCCATATACAATGTTTGGTTTGAATTATGATTGATTGTTTTGAAATGTGTAGATAGAATTGATTTATGTTTGGACCTAAATAGAGAGGCCAACCCACCGCGAAACAATTGTGTTATAGGCATTGTCGCGGCCTATCATGCTCGACGAATGGAAGTTAGGATCTCTGGAGAAATTATGAATTAGAGGGAAAATTTGAAGTGACATGAAAGTTTTATAAAAATGCATTTGATTGTTCGGTTTGAACTTTTACTTAAGCTATGATATTATGTTATGAAATATCCATGTTGCCATGACTTTGTTTGTGTGTGGTGTATGTGGCTTCTATTAAATGCTCATATACCTTTGCATTACTTTGTTTGGTTCTCCTTGTGGTATTTTTCTGTCGATAGATGGATCCGATGAGCAACATGACCCATTCGGGGTTCCTGGGGCTGGTGTTTGAGGAGAGAGACGAGGGTGGCGCTTGGGTTATCCGTCCGGGGGCCTGGAGTGCTGTATATACCGGACCGTTACTTACTACTAAAGGAACAGAAGCAGGAACCACGACTTGCACCCACAGTATCAAGACAGTGGAGGTGCCATTACCCCCGATATGGCTTCTCCTGAGGACTTTGGTTGCGACTGGCAACACTTATCATCAACCTCCCCCAAACCAGATGATTTCGGGGCCAGCACCTATGGTTGTGATCGGAGGAGAGAACGATGACGACTTCATGGTGGAAGAAGACCCTGAGAAAGAGGATCCTATTGAAGAGGATCCCGAGGAGGATGAGGAGGTGGTAGAGTATCACCCTTTAGGTGACGATGCTGTTGTCCCCACAGTTGATGCGGAAGTTGGAGTAGGTTCACCAGATCCTTCTCCAGTTAGGGATGATCATGGTGGTTTCCCTAACGGCTTCCATTAGGTTTGACCAGCTTAGGAGTTGTCTGTCAGGGGTAGTATTTTGTTTCTCTTTACTGTACATCAGGCTGATGAGAGCCATGTCTTTTTGAAATCCTGGTTCTCTGTTTAACTCCTAGGTTATTTTGGTATTATAACTGATATGTCTGTAATTATGTCTAGATACTTGCTACTTATGACGCATGACCTTAACAACTATAGCACTAGTAAAGTAATGTAAGTGATGATATGTAAATAGATGATGATGTATGGGTATGCAGGTTATGTTTTTATGTTTCAAGAAAGTTTTTTTTCTTTTTCTTCACCATTATTTTCAAAGAGTATACAAGAGATAAATTTTTTTTTTCCGAAAGTAAACCTGCAAAAGAATTTTATTACTTCTATTTTATTTTCCGAATTTTTAGTATGTACATGTAGCGCCAAGGGAGGCGTTACAAAAAGGTAGGGGTCCCCTCTCTTCTCATTTTCTTTTACAAAGAACACGAAGATGAAGATGAATCGGATGACAATGATAACCATGTCCCTCTCCGATAAAGTTGTCCCCCTTCTTCAAGTTTTTTTTACTTAAGATTTAAATTTTTTAATATTAACAATAGCGTGTTAATCAATATCAAAAAGTGAATTCCATGTTGTTTTTGTTGATTTGGCAGGAGGTAATGATATATAATCGTTGTCATTAAAATAATACAAAGCGTATTTGAAGATACATGGACTCAAGCTAGCAGGAATATTTCTATAAAGTTTGAGTTTTGGGTCCTTTATTTGCATATATGGATTTGATTTGTTTCAATTTGTGTCGGCTATTTCAAAATTGAATCTCCATGAATAAAATAGAAACTCCATTATATAAAAATGCATTGATTAGAATTTATTATACATCCAACAATTCAAAATTATTTTGAGCACCATTTCAAATATTGCATGACATTATTTCAATGCAATTAGGGTTATGATATTTGAACATCCAATTCAGACACCGTATGTGCTTATCTCTATCTCTCACTTACTTTTTCACCTTCTGTGTATACATGCATCTAAAAAATACACACCAAAAAAAACCAAAGGGACACCGTATAGTGTCCCAAATTTGGTGTTCAAGTATAATTTCTCGTGCAATTATTGTTGACATTAATGCGGTATTTGTTTCCATATTGATTGAAAATTTGAAATAACTAGAACTTGAACTACAATTTTTTTTATGGCATTAATTCGAACTTGAATTGAAAATCTGTATTGACGTGAAGGTTGTTGTCTGAATTGGAAATTTGTGTTGATTTAAACCAATTTGTATTAACTGATATTAAAAAATGACATTAACCTAATATTTGTTTTGTTATTGTCTCGAAATTTGAATTAACTCGTATTTGAATTGGAAATTTGAATTGATGACATTAAATCAATTTTGAATTTAAAGCAATTTCAAAACGTGAATAGATGTATCTTTTTTTTTTTTTTATATGAGAATAAATGTATCTTTAACAACACTGATAAGGTATCAACAATTTAAACCTAGAACTCATTAATACTCAGTAATTTAAACTTGGGTCATTTAAAACATATAATGTACAAGGAAGGTTTTTGAACCCCAAATCGTACAGGGGAACTAATATAATATATCTTTAATGAAACTGATATGGTATCAATAATTTAAAACAATCTAAGATTGCAATTCAAATGAAAAGTGCAATTTAAAAGTTAAAACTTTAACAATTTAAAGCAATTTAAGTCTGCAACTCAAATGAAAAGTGCAATTTAAAACTTTAACAATTTAAAGTAATTTATCATTTTCCACCACAAAAAAAAAAGATAGGTCCACAAAAAAAAAGCATTTTATCATTTAAAACCGATATAGTCAAAATGAATAAAATTGTATTGGGATTAAATATATATCAAATAAGGATTGCAGCGTCAATAATAATAATAATAATAATAATAATAATAATATACATTTGAGACTCTAACTTACAAAAAAAATGTACAAGTGTCATCTATCTATATCTATAGTATATACAAAGGAGAATGTATGTAGGAATCTATTTTTGACGTGTCAATCTCTCAGCATGTTCATATCTGTGTTTTTCTACGTGTCATTCATACCATGAAACAAGGGATGACAGCTATATGACTATTTAAAAGCAAATCATTTACATGAGGAAAGAAATAGTATGCATCTAATCAAATAAAAAATTAAAAATTCAATGCATTAAAGAGAAGAAGATTAATATGATAGATAATTGTCTATATTTTCTAGAAATGGTTAATTTGTACGAGAAAAAAAGGATAAATAAATCAAATGGATTATCAAGAAAGAATAAAAAATTAATATGAGATAAATGTATTTCAAAAAAAAAAATGACCTGCACGGAAAAAGATGTCAACTAAATCAAATAGATTTTTGAGATAAAAGAAAAATAATAAAATTGTAGATAAATATATATATCTTTTTTTCTTCTAAATATTCATATCATTACGAAGATCATTGGGATGTATTTAGCATTAGTGTTTAAGTAAATTACACCAAGAAATGATTAATTAGCTTAAAATGCAGTTGTTGCTTTAAAATATATATTTACTATTTAATATTCAGAGAAATACGATACTAAGGTAGTGAGAGAAGAAACAGTTAGTGTTAATTTATAATTTTTCTATGAAAAAAAAAACAAATTCACAATAAAACTATATTGTCTATTTTCAAATGTTATGTTTTTTTATATATCCTTTAAACATTAATTTTTTTTTTTGGTAACCATGTTATAGGTACGAAGTATCCACCACCGTTAATAGTGACTAATCTGCGTCAAGAAACATGTTGGGCACACAAGGTGAGTTCTCCCCTCCCAACCAGGTTTTCTCCATACACAAGAGAGTCAGGATTCGAACCTCTTACCACGTGTTTAAGGTGTCCAAGTCCCTTACCACTTGGGCCAACCACATGTTAGTAAATATGTTTTTATTTTTAATGCTAAAATTATGTAGTAGACAGTATGTACTTACTATTTATATTTAAGAGTCATTATCTATATTGTAATATCAATAATAATTATTAAGTTATATCCGTTACACTTTGTGGGCGACGGTTTTGACAAAATAAATGTTAACATTTTTTATATATAATTCCCCACAAAAAAATTTTAAATCACAAAAAAGTGAAATCAACAAGTATATATTCAAGAATAAAATCCTAAAAAATTAGCATATATCATGTGCATGGCACAGGTCCATACACTAGTTATTGATATATAGAATGGTTTACCAACATAAAAGTATAAGGCACTTATTAAATTGTATCTATAAAAATATAGAAGGAACATAATCAACGTCTTCAAGTGACATGAGATTGCTAATAACACGTAGGATATATGTAAAAAATGTCAAACTAAGAAACGTGTAGGCTAAAAGCTGTCTTTTCCTCTCTAGGAATTCTCATATAAATATTGTTCAATACAAATAAATACAAGCTAATTTTCTGCCCTGAAAATTAGCTAAACTATCATATATTCCTATCCTACAGCTATTCTTTCCAAATTAAGGAGAGAATATCAGATTTACAGTTACAGGCAGGCTTTTAAATGTCTTTACAATTACAGCTGGGCTTTTAAATGGCTTTAAATGTCCAGCTGTATTCAGAAAAATGCAATTTCCATTGACATCCCCCCTCAAATATTGGTAAATCTAAAAGCATCAATTTGCCAACTAGGAAATTGTGTCTCTGACATGTTAATGATTTGGTGAAGATGTCAGCAAACTAGACAGAGGTGGAGACATGAGGTAGAGTGATAACTCTGCGGTCATAGACCTCCCTGATAGAGTGACAATCGACTTCTATGTGCTTTGAAAATTCACGATAAACGGGATTTGCTGCAATTTGTATAGCACTGGTGTTGTCAGCATGTAATGGAGTTGGTTGAGCTTGACTAAAACCAAGTTCTGTAAGGATACCAGGCAACCAAATTATCTCAGAGCAGGCAGCAGACATGGCGCGATACTCCGATTTAGTGGATGACTTAGAGACTGAGTCTTGTTTCTTGGATTTCCAAGAGATTATAGCATCACCTAGAAAACATACACCAACCAGTAGTAGACTTCCTTGTGTCTGGACATCCAGCCCAGTCAGCATCACTGTAGGCTTGAAGCTGGAGTGATGAACCAGTAGGGAAGAATAAGCCATGATGTGAAGTGCCAAGAAGATATCGAATGATACGACGGACTGCTGAAAGGTGGAGATGCCGAGGGGATTGCATGAATCTGCTCACTGTGTGGACATCAAATGATATATCTGGGCGAGTTATGGTTAGGTAGATAAGACTACCAACCAGCCTGCGATATAAAGTTGGGTCTTCAAGAAGGGCACCTTCATCACGACTATATTTGACATTAATTTCCATGGGGGTATCACAGTAGTTGCATTGGTGAGACCGACTAACTGGACCAAATCTTGAATATACTTGTGTTGATTTAAAAAAAAAACATGTTGCTCGATAATGTACTTCTAATCCTAAGAAGTAAGTGAGCTGGCCAAGGTCTTTCATGTGAAAGGTGGAATGCAATAGCTGCTGAATTGCAGAGATAGCTATTTGATCAGAATCGGTCACCACAATGTCATCCACATAAACAAGAAGTACCACAATGCCTTTAGAAGTTCTTTGTAGAAAAAGAAAGTGGTCATACTGACTCTGAGTGAATGAAAAGCCAAGAAGAGTGGATCAAAACTTCTCAAACCATACTCTTGGTGCCTGCTTCAAGCCATATAAAGAGCGTTTTAGTTTACAAACAACATTAGATGAGGGAGTTCATACCAATGGGAAGTTTGATGTAAACTTCCTCCTTTAGGTCAACATGGAGGAATACATTTTTGACATCCATTTAGTGTAACGACCAAGATTGAGAGGTAGCAAGAGCAAGAACAGTGCGCACGATAGTCATTTTGGCAACAGGTGCGAAGGTCTCGTCATAATCAAGACCATACTCTTGCTTATTTCTAATAACAACCAACCAAGCCTTGTAACGATCTATGGATCCATCCGAACGAAGCTTTATAGAAAACACAAACTTGCTGCCAAGAGGTTTAATAGATGGAGGACATGGAACAACATCCCATGTCTGATTTTCTTCAAGTGCTAGAAGTTCTGTTTCAATAGCTTTTTGCCAACATTCATGCTCCATTGCCTGTTTATAAGAAGAAGGAATTGGAACAGGGGATAATGTTGCTGTCAATGATAAAGGAGAGGTGAAACCATACCTTTCAGGGGGTTTACGAACGCAAGAACTGCGTCGTAGTGGAGATGGTGTAGGGGCAGGTGCTGGATCAGCAGCCAGAGAGTGATCCGGAGGGGGCCCAAGAGGTTCAGATGGCTGATCCAGAGTGGCATGATTACGATGTTGGTACACCAAGAAAGGTCTAGATGATGGTGGTCCTGCAGAAAAGGTATTAAGCAATGGCAGAATAGAAATTGAGGGAGAGAGGGGGTCATGGTGATTAGCAAAAAAATATGTATTTTCTTGAAATATAACATTTCTAGAGACCCGAATCTGACGTAGATTAGGATCATAGCATAGATAACCTTTCTGGTCAGGAGAATAACCAAGAAATGCACATTCAACTAATTGAGCAGTGAGCTTTGTCTATTCTTGTGGAGGAAGATGGATGTAACATACACAACAAAGGTATGAAGATTAGAATAAGTGGGTGGATAACCAAACAGCCGAGTGAAAGGAGAGTCATGGTTCAATGATGGAGAGGGCAAGCGATTAATAAGGTGAACAACAGTAGAGATAGCTTCACACCAGAACCGAGATGGCACTGAAGATTCCAACAAAAGGGTGCGAACAACATCAAGAAGATGACGATTTTTTCTTTCGGCTACCCCGTTTTGTTGAGGGGTTGAAGGACAAGACCTTTGAGAGACAATACCATTTGTTTGCAAGAATTCCTGAAATAAATGAGACATGTACTCCCCCCCCCCCCCCCCCCCCCCCCCCCCCCAAAAATTGTCAGAGCAAAATATTTTAATTTTGGAAGAAAATTGGGTTTGAGCATAAGTTTGAAAAAATTTGAAAGCAGTGAATACCTCGTCTTTTGAGCGTAGAAATTAAATCCATGTGAAACGACTATAATCGTCAATAAAAGTGACGAAGTACTTGTAATTAGCATGAGATATAACAGGCGTCATCCCCCATAAATCACTATGGATCATATCAAAAGGTTGTTCTTCAATTGATTTATGAGTTGGAAAGGGTAAAATTTTACTTTTGCCAAGTTTACAAGAAACACAATCAAATTGAACTGCACGAAGAGATGGTGATTCTTTATTTCCAAGAAAACCAGATTTCAGCAAATCATGAATTATATTGGAGTTTGGATGTCCAAGATGCTTATGCCATGTGTGAGAATCAACATGAGCAGAATCACAAGAAATAAAAGGTAAGGAAAGACATGGAGACAAAGATAAATGGAGTGGAAAAAGGCGTCCAACTTTAGGTCCCTTCGCGATCATCTTCCCTGAGTGTTGATCTTGCACAAGACAACCCGGTTTTGAGAATTCTACTCGACAATTACTGTCAACTAATTGACCAACATAAATAAGATTACTTGTTAGGTCAGGAGAGACAAAGACGTCAGTTAAAGATGATGAAATATCACCAGTGGCTGTTGTGAACACCCTATTTTGATCGGGTCCTTTTTAGTTTTCACTAAAATCTAAAAAAAAAATTGCAAAAAGAAAAATTATAAAAATGTTCTGTCATTTAATGTTTAAAGACTGAAAATCACAAAAATATTTTGCTTTGTTTCTACTTATCCTAAAATCCAAAAAAAATATATAAAAGACAAAATCCCAAAAATATTTTTATTTTTATGTTAAACTTGTTTATTGTTTCAATTTACTCCATTATTGGGTCAAACCAGCCAAGCCCATTACCCACATGCTTACCCAAGATCCATTTTCCTTCTAAGACCCGGATCCACCCACATCCATTTCTCTTCCTATCCACTGAAAAAACCTAGCAGCAGTCACTCCCATACCTTGCTGCTCCTCCCTAACAATTTTCAGCCGCAAATCCTCTTCTATGCACAGGAATTTCGCACTCCATCATTTCTTTCCTTTCTCAGTTGCGCGCACATCTCGCACTGCCAACCCCATACGATTTTCTTGCCTTTCCTGCGTTAGTCATCAAGGTGAGCATTGTTTCTTGCTCTTTTTTACTCTCAATCACGAATTAATTGTGCTCTTAATGATATTTTTGCAGATTTAGTGCAAACATTATGGCATCTGTAGAGAACCTGAGTTCTATAAAGGAGGCAGAACCTGAGCAGATAAAGGGAGGACGAACCAGAGAAGAGAAACATACTGTGAGAGTAAAAAGAAATTGCAATAGAGGCAAGCTGAGAGAAGAGCGTTGAGAGAAAGGGAGCAGAGAGTCCCAACCAAAAAAAAAGCCCACACATAGTGCAGGAGACACTAAGCTGCAACACGCATAAACAGAAGAGATTGAGCAGTAGAGGCGGTGATTCAGGAAAGGGTAGAACCGGTCATTGGATCAAGTTCTCTATTTTTTTTTGTTTATTGTTTGCAACAGAAACTTTTTGGTATTTCATTATTTTTTTTCCTCCAATTTCTTATGACTTTGTATTGATGTTCATTGCTCTTTTATTCTGCACATCGTGTATTTGATAAAAAGAAAAAACAATGAAGTGCCCAGTAGATTATTAGCTTTATGTTTATTATGACCTCGGTTTGATTTGCTAAAGTTCATGTGAAAAGCCCTCTGTTTTCGGATGCAAAATTCCAGATTTTGTGTATTAATCATGTCATCAAATTATTGGTATGTCATTTGTTCTATTAGTAGCGCGTTGGAAGGTAAATAGTGTTTTTTCTTGAAGGTTCATCCATGTGGATTTGGTATATTTTTTAAGTCTCTGGGATTATAACTTTAATGTAGAGAATCGATGGTCATTTTTGTTAAATGTCATAGACACATATTTGCTTATATAAAAACTTGTGAGCTTTGTGATATAGTTCAGATGAGATAATCATTGCTTCCACTTCATACTCAAGACTCATTGAATTTTTTGCCATCCATCACTTCATGCTATGGACGTGGTCTTCACAGGTGTCCATGATGTCCAGTAAGTTTTTCTCATGGTAAAAATAATAATGATGATTTATCACCTTTTGTTCTTGTAAATAAATTTTGTGGTAAGATAAATATTTTAAAATTCATTAATTATTTGCACAACTAATTTGGGTAACCGTTTTTTTTAACGGGTGTATTAGGGGTGCTGTGGGGTTAAGTCCTCATCCTTCCCTATGCGCAATCGACTTCCGAACTCAACTTGGTTCTAAAGGCCATTTTTTAAGGTTTTCCAATTTTGACCTAAATAAATAAAATTGGTGGCGACTTTACTGTATTTCTAAAATCAATCTTTTTATCGCAGTCCATACCGTGATTTTCGGTTGCGACAGATGGCGACTCCACTGGGGGATATTTTTAGAGAGTCAAGCCCATTAAAATTAGTTGTGCAAATTTTTAATAAATTTTTAATTTTTTTTTTACCGTTTTTGTTGTTTGCTTTGTTTTGTTCTTAATTGGAAAAATAAAAATAAAAATAGAAAATGAAAAAGATGAAAAAGAACATTTTTTCTTATGCTCTTGCTCTAGTTTATTTTGTTCTGATTTTGTATGATATATTTTGTTGTTTATATTTTATCTTGCTAGTTCATCCTTAAGGTAGATATTTTTTATTTTTACTTTTGTATATACATGTGTGCCTTTATTTTGTAGGCTTTGATTTTTTTTTAGTTTTAGGTGTTACAGGTTTGTATGCTTCCTCCACACACCTCACGATCACTTACCTCACACACAATATGGGCTCTATACCCGAGCCTGAGTGACGCCGTAGGACTTAGAAGGGGCTTTGGCGATGTTATTGTGGAGCTTTATGCTTCCTTGACTTGCGCTAATTCTCCCGCTCAGATTGTGCCTAGTTTCATGGGTATGACCATATTGTGAGGGTTTATCCCTCCTTGTGATCAATTCATGGAACTAGATCCTTATCTTCTCGATAGGGGCAATCTGGGGACCTTTAACTCTAGGTTTCTAGAACTATCCTTGAAAATCATGCACTAATAGATAGAATCTAGTCAACTCAACCATTAGGTTTAACCACTCTAGGACACCACGGGAGCATCTTTGGTAAAAAAATTTTTTTTATTCTTTATTGTATCTTTTGTTTTGTTTTCGTGTCAACCAAAAATATAAACAAAAAAATTCATGTTTCTCTTCTTTCTTTTTTTTTTTAAAAAAAAAAAACTTTTTTTTTCTCCTTGCATCTTATGCAATTCTTGTGTACCTTGTGCATTATCTCTAAATAAAAATAAAAAAAATATTTGCTACACCTTGCGCATTAACTTTGTTGTGTGTTAGTAAAAAAAAAAAAAAAAAAAAAAATCATTTCATGCATCTCATGCATTCATAAACTTTGAAAAAAAAGACTCACAACATGCATTTTTCTTGTGAGTTTGAAAGGGTTTTCTATACACGTCATGCAAAGAAAAAAAAAAAAAACTCCTTTCTTTGCATGTAAACTTTTTTTTTTTTAAAAAAGAAAAAGGACATTCATTTCATGCATCTCATACATTCTTAATTTTAGTAAATAAAAAAATTCCTTTCAAGTTGATGCCTATCTTGGCATAATAATTTGAAAAGTACAAAAAAAAAAAAAGTGACTATCTGAGTAGGTAGTAAAATTTTCTTTCAGATTTTTTTTTTTTAAAGTTCGGAAAAAAGAAGAAAAAGGAGAGGAGAAAATGAAACAAGAAAAAGAAGAAGAAGAAAAAGGATGAGTTTTTTTTTCCTCAAAAGTTCAAATCTTTGGTGTGCTATAGATGATTGGTGAAAACTAAGGTGTCAACCTAGTTGGGACCTTAGTTATTCATTGTGATGGCTTTGCATGTCAATTTTGTTTTTTTTAAAAAATTCTCTACTCCTTTGCGTTTGCGGGTAAATTGAACCCTTGTGCTTTCAAGAAAAGTTGATACCAATCAAACTTGGATAATGGAAATTGATGGACAAAGAGTTGAAGGAACCTTTAGTAATGAGGTGGAGGAAAAGAAGAAATAGCACAGTTTCGTAACTTGGGGCATCCGATCTTTCCAAGTCATCTGTCAGTGCCCTCTAAAACTTGTCCAGACCATCACTCAACAAGGCTCGGATATCAAAGAATGAAAGCATTGTCGTCCAAGCTCAAGCCTACTACCTCTTCCGAGGTCAAGACTCTCGATCCCCAATATCAAGCTGTTTGAGATTTTGTGGAGATCGCAACTAATTGCAAAGGTGCCTATGTTTTCAAGGAAGCCTCAATTTCTAGCAGGGTTTCCAACAGGTGGATCACTACTTGTTCAAGATTATGGAGTTCCAGTTGTCATCGGCAATCCACCGCCCGACAATCCTATGGAAAAGAATCTTTGAGCAAATGGATTGAACAGGTGTTGTTGAGCCATGATTGCCGCATTAAGATTGTTTGATCATATTGTTCCCTATGTTTGGTTTGTCTTGAAGTTTTATTATAATGGACATGCATGGTTTGTTGGTTTTTTTGTATCCTGGAATAAAAGTTTTGTGATTCATTTTTAGACCCTTTGATTAATCTTTGTGTTGTGGGGAACATGCAACAGTGACGGGTAGAAGTTCCTAAATCCCCTCTTAAAAAAAATGAAAAAAAATTAAAATTGGGAGCAAATAAATGAAGGTGTGATTTTCACCATTGGTTGGTTTTGTCTTAGGATTAATTCTTTATGAGAATTGAGTAACCACGATTTGAAATGAAGATTGGCCATCTTTCTCTATCCTTCTAAAAAAAAAAAAAAGATCATTATCCCTTGCTACCCATTTTGAGCCTTGAAAATTCTTTCTAATAACCCTGGATCAGGATCATCCGTACAATGGGGCTCGTACTGAAGGTTGCTTGCAATAACAATAAGTGAAGGAAAAGAAGAAAATGTGAAGGAGATGACAATCAGGAAAAACAAAAAAAAAAATAAGGAGAAAAAAAGAGGTATGTTGGCAAAGTACATAGTTTGTTAAAAATGAATGAAATGAAAAAAAAAAAAAAGGAAAGAAGAAAATCTTTGGGTGCAAGAGAAGGCAAGCAATGCTCTTGGCGATGTAAGAAAAGTCAAAGATCCCTAGTCTCATTCACCCTTAAATACTTGTTTGAGCCTTTCATACCTTTCATTTCTTAACCCTTAACCATGGCCACGTTACAAGCTTTAAAAAGTCCATTCTGATCAATGAAGGGTTGCTCATATTTTCATAAAATCTTAATCTCGAGACAAGTCATTTACACATTCTTTTCGAAGTACGTTGCTCCATAAAAAAAAATTAAAAAAAAAAGAAAAAAAAAGAAGAAGAAAAGAAAAGTCCGTTAGACTGAAAACTCGTAAGGGCGGTCTAAGCAAAAGTTAGGGTGAATAAAATATAAAGAAAGAAAAGAAGATGGGTTTACATAGGGACAACTCTCTATCGAACTCTAATTTTGAGGCAGATTTTTGGTCGAGTGTGGCCATACACTGGGGCAAATTTCTGCGTTAATTAATTTAGCCCTACACTGGAGCAAAATTCCCCTCGTTTCTCAATTCAATCCTAAACTGGGTCAAATTTTTTGAGTTGACCCTACACTGGGGCAAATTACTATGTTGATATATTCTAGCCCTAGATTGGGACAAATTTCCACATTGCTCAATTCAGTCTTACACTGGGGCAAATTCTTCCCTTGTTGCTTAATTCAACCTTAAACTGGGGCAATTTTGTTTTGACTCTCAAAGGGTCACATCAATGAGTAAATCTTGATCCAGGACCATCAAAGGAACTGACTTGCAGTAACACCCATTTGATTTTCTTGCTATTCTCTATTCCTTGTAGTCAAGCTTTCAAAGTCCTTAAAGAATGTCTCTAATCTTCTTTTTGAGACACTTGCAATTCCATGGATGTTCATTAGGTAATGCTTTAGGGTAATTGAATATAGGTCCGACAGTATGGTTCAACAATCTAATGGCAATCTCTCGAGGGACCATTGAAGACACAAAAAGTTCAAATATCCTGAGTGGAGGTGGTAGATGATTTTCTCAAGGAGCAATCGAGATTATGAGACAGCTTGATTCTCAATTTGATTCTTGGAAATGAAGGGAAGGTGAATACAAGTGGTGTCTAAGATGCTACAAGAACAAGGTCCGACTCTAAGTGGATAAGAAGCCGTAAAGTGTCCCAATACATGTTTGATTGGTTTATACTTGTTAAGAAGCATTAGGTTCAATTTATTTGCAAGGTCGCTTTTCATGCCTAAATTTTCTCTTGTGTGACTTTGTGTCGAGTTGGTTTACAAGTGCGAATGTTTTCAAAGAAAAAGGGAAAAAGAAAATGAAAGAAAAGAAAAAAGGAAGAAAAAAAAAAGAAGAGAAAAAAGGAGAAAGAAGAGTTGTATTTCTGTGACCCAAGACTCATTTCTTTTCGGCTCAAAGGCCAACTACAAATATTTTGGGCTCAAGGGCCCACTATAAATGTTTTTGGCTCAAAGCCTCGTCAAGAAGTATTTCTGCTCATGGCCCAATTCAAAAAGTTGTTTTGCTCAAGGTCCTTTTACATTTCTTCTAGGCTCAAAGGCCCACCATTTGGCTCAAGGCCTATCTTATAAGGTATTTTGGCTCATGGCCTTATTCATCGTTTTTGGGCTCAAGCCCTACTTCAAAATATTTTTTTTTGCTCAAAGGCCCACTGAAAAAGTTTTTGGCTCAAGGCCTACTTCAAAATGTTTTTAGGCTCAAGGCCTAATTCAAATATATAAATAAAAAAAAAAACTAACTGCTCAAGGCGTCTTAATAAAATTTTCGAGTCATGGCCCAACTCATAAAAATTTCTAGCTCAAGGCTCACTTGCTTAGACTCAAGGTCCAATGCATCAATTTCTCGGGTCATGGCCCAATCATAAAATTTTTCTGACTCTAAGGTCTATTTTTATAGCTCAAGGTCCATTGCATTCTTGGGTCATAGCTCAATCATAAAATTCTGACTCAATGGTCTATTTTTAAAGCTCATGGCTTACTTGTTTTGACTCAAGGTCCACTGCATAGAATTCTTGGGTCATCGCCCAATTCATAAATAAAAAAAAATTGTTCAAGGCACAATGCGAATTTTTTGGGATCTGAGGCCCGCTGCACTTTTATTTTTAGAGCTCTAAGGCTCAATGCAAATTTATTTTTGGGATCTGAGGCCCACTGCACTTTTATCTTCAAGCTCTGAGGCTCACAGCATTTTATTTATGGGATCTGAGGCCTACTGCAATTTATTTTCGAGCTCTGAGGCTCACAGCATTTTATTTTTGGGATCTGAGGCCCGTCGCACTTTTATTTTCGAGCTCTAAGGCTCACTGCATTTTATTTTCGGGATCCGTGGCCCACTGCAATTTATTTTCGAGCTCTAAGGCTCACTGCATTTTTTTTATTTTTGGGATCTGAGGTCCACTAACGAGTAGAGAATACCACATTGTAACAAGGTCTCAACGCAGAAAATAAAACATGTTTTAAAAAGAAACACATAACAACATAACGAACCCAACCCCGATGTCACATTACAGAGCTGATATAACCATAGTCCGAAACATCTCAGATAAACAACATAAACTAAATAAATCCTAAACTACCTCAAAATGTCAACTTCGGAGTTACATATCCACATTGGTCATTAAGCATCAACGACGACAGTCCACCAAACCATGGGTGAACCTCTTGGATAGCCGACGCACCTTACTCTTGGATGTGCCACCATGGGGGGGGGGGGGGGGGGGGCAGATCACTTAGATTACCGCGGACGGTCGGATCGCCTTACTCTCGGACGACCTCCCCTATGTTGAACATCCCCCACTAACATCTCCGATGCATGAATACGTGAGCAACACAACACACAATCAAACAATCACGACCTCCGCTTGGGCCATTAGGCTACCCAAGTTTTATCACCATTAACACCTCGGCCACTTGGTGTCGAGGCCCCCTTGGCCACTTGGCTACCAAGGTACAACATTATCTTTTAGTCTTTAATCTTTTAATTAACACTCTGGCCATTAAGCACTTTAGCTCAACACCTCGGCCACTTGGCATCGAGGTCCCCTTGGCCACTCGGCTACCAAGGTACAACATCATTTAACACTATGGCCAATAAGCACTAGAGCTCAACACCTTCACCAATAAGCATCAAGGCCCCCTTGGCCGCTCGGCTACCAAGGTACAACATCTTATTGCTTATTATTTATTTATCTTCATTGAGTTATCTAGCTCATCTTTACTTCCTTTGGTGTCTTATTACATTATTGAGGACATTTGAGGTGAAACATCCCTGTTTCTGTTTCTTTGTTCTGTTATGTCTAGGGGAGAACTGTGGTGCTTCCCCCAGCACGGACGTGCTGACTTTTAAGTCAAGCACGGACGTGCTGACTATTGAGCACGGGTGTACTGATCTAGGAATAAAAGGTTAGTAACCCTTGCTAGATTTCCTAGGGCATTCAAAAATCAATCCTATTGGCTTTTAACTAACCATCAATCGTTAGTTTCATTATTCTCAATTAATCTCCATGTCTTATAATTATTGGGAATTAATCCTTTTAATTCCTGTTTCATTATTAATGCCCCTAAAACGCTCATGAATCAATCCTAGGGTTTTAACTATACCAATAAGCATCAACATTGTCTCTCATTACTATGATTCAAGTCTTATGAACAATTGGGAATTTATCCCTTAAATTCTTATGCTTTGTTATCAACGTCTTTTATCATCAATATAATTATAACACCCTGCTTTTTATATATGATGTATTATTGATAAAAATATATCTTTTTATATTTTTTATCCGAGACCTAGAAAATGATTTTGGAGAAAACAAAATCATATCTAGAACCTACTCTATGGTAGGAAGCTCTGATTAAAATTTGCGTTTAAAATTCAGACTGAAACCGGTCTGCGTTTTCACTGACAGTAAGATTTTACTGATCAGAAAACCTAATTTTGACCAGAGAACAAAACAGTTTAGTTTTATATGATATTTTCAATGATATAGGCTATATTACTATATTTTATTCAGGTGAAGTTTCGAAGAAAATCGCGTAAGAAAACCTAAATCGGGAAAACGACGGAGTCGGAAATGGAACTGCAGAGACAAAACCGGACATCGGATGACGGAGTCACCTTGCCACCTAGGGGTGGTGAGTCATGGGGTGAGTCACAACCATGACTCACCAAGGCAATGATGATAACTTACTAAATATCCAGATATTTGTGGTGGAAATGTCCAAATTGCCGTTAAGTTTCCATTGAATTCCTTCTATGTCCCTATGACACATCCTCTCCCATCAACCACTCAATTTCCATGGCCAAAACACCCCTACACTTAGCCAATATTGTGCAGCCTTCTCCCCTTCTTCATCACTTGATCCATTTCATTTATTCACTCCATCAAATTCTCTAAGTTATTTCTCTCAAAAACTTAAGACTTCATTAGTTCAAAGCTTGCATCTTGGATCATTTTTCTTCATTTCAAATTGAGGATCCTCTTCCTCATCACCTTAGCTCTCTTTATCATCTACTATTTCGGATATGAGGAGAAGAATTGAGAGAGAATGCTCAATTGTTATAAGAAGCCATTGTTGGAAGCTTTGAATCATGGTTGGAGCAGTCGCAGTGAGAGCGTTTCCAAACATTCTTCAACCGTTGGATTGTTCTCAATTTTTATAAGAAGGGTCGAGACTTGTGGTTTTTCATATCCAACAGTCATAATTGGGAACAAACCTCCAGAGTATGAGATATTCAATTCGGACAGTGGACTTAAAGGGTAAGAAACTCAACCCGTATACCATCTAACCTGTCACCATAGAACTGCCATCTAAGATTCGTACACCGTTGGATGGGGCTGAAACTTTGTGAGAAGGTTTAGGAAAGATAGTTCTTTGTTTTCACCGTTCAATATAAGTAAAGATTTATATCTGGAGATATGGAACTCTTACAGTAGCCCTGCTTTGGTAGTTTTTCCCTAGGATTCTTAAGCTGACTTTTGAATCCAACTTTCCTAAGTCCAGCCGCGGTTCTCGTAAGTTTTTCCATCGATTTTGTCTCTTGATTCAAATAGATTTATTGATTGGAACCTTATTGTTGATTCGGTTGGTATTTCTTTGTTTCCGGCAAATTGCAATACCCGTATGTGTAATCAGGACGGAAAACAAAACGAGGGATGTGTTAGGATAGATGGTGGCAGATTTGTGGACATTGTGGGAAAGTGTGCCGAGGTTCGTGTCAGTAGCACGGACACATTTGGAGCTGGTACGGGAAAGTGCGCACGTCGATAAGGTGGGAGAAAGAAATATCTTGTCGTCGAATGGATAAGTAGCGTATAATTTATAATAATGGTGTAGGGCGACCTAAACCCTACTAGTAGTCGAGTAATCGACAATACCAAAATCACATTGGAAACTACCCCGTAGTACCAATGATGATTTGGGGATTGTAGGTTTATCACCATTAGGATAATTTGATAATATTCGAGGATGTCTGATTTTATCACTGTTGAACTGTTTATGATTTGCTGGGTGTGGTAAACTGCTTTATGTGATGTTTCGTGGTATCGGAATATTTATTGTTATTTTATTGTGTATAATCTGTTTTGTCTGATAACATGCAATATCTGTTATTTCATGCTTAGTTGGCATCTAGGCAATGATTTATGTTGTTCGAGAGATATGCATGTGGGTGAGAGAATAAATGTGACTTAGAGGTGCCTAGCCTAATTAAATTATTTTATAGATGAGATGTGATATGGAATATGTGTTGAGACTGTGATGGAAGGTCGAGGCACTAGGTTGTAACCGATGCGAGTCAGTGAGATTCATATAAATGCAATGTCGATTCACAGTCGTGTGAGTGAAATACACGAGGTCAGAGTATCCGATTATGGATACTAGATATTGCGGGTTAGTGCCCTACAGATGTTGAAGCCGAGGTAGACTATCGTTATACTCTTTTATCCTTGACGTGTTGTTCTGATTATCCTATCGAAGATAGAGGTACTATGTTTGTTGTGCTTATTGTGCTATTTCCAATGGGGGAATAGACACGCACACTGTGCTTAATGCACTATTCCCTACTAGAGATTAGGGAATAGGGGCGCACCGAGTTACTATGTATTTTGTGCTTACTGTGCTATTTCTAATGGGGGAATATTGACCCACACTATGATTAATGCACTATTCCCTACTAGAGATTAGGGAATATGGGTGCACTGAGTTACTACGTATTTTGTGCTTATTGTGCTATTTCCAATGGGGGAATAGTGACGCACACTGTGCTTAATGCACTATTCCCTACTAGAGATAAGGAATAGGGGCGCACTGAGTTCTTGACTCTGGACCGTCTGGACTACTGCCTAACGTGACAGGAGTGGAGATGGTCATGTCAGCATAAATGTTTAGTTGCATGAGAGTAAGGATAGAGGACAATATCATAAATTAAGGATGAATCTATTTATGTGTGATGCGTGTCTTTGACTATTATTGTATTGTATGCTATGTATTCCTTTTCCACTTATGATGATAGAATTGTTTCTTATCTCCCTACTTCTGTATGTTGTGTATGTTTATCTTATTCCATGAGAAGACTCTATGGAGGAGCC
This sequence comes from Echinosophora koreensis, assembly GCA_035048595.1. Taxonomy (NCBI): domain Eukaryota; kingdom Viridiplantae; phylum Streptophyta; class Magnoliopsida; order Fabales; family Fabaceae; genus Echinosophora; species Echinosophora koreensis. The sequence continues at coordinate 231,702 of JAPCYP010000114.1, forward strand.
AACTACCGAGGATCTGGATGGAACTCCTTATGAGCCAGGTGCTGGAGGACGAGCTATGGATTCTAGCTGTAACACCCTGTTTTTCATAAAATGTTTTATTAAGCTAGTTTTACTAATTTAAAAATGTTGGTTAAGGGCTAAGTGGGATTTTAGCTTAAAAGTCCCTTTCTGGTACATGAGCACGCTCGTGCTCATCAGCCAGCAATCCCGTGCTTAAAGTCAGAAGCGTGTCTCTGATTTTAAGTTGAGCACGACCGTGCTCAATAGTGAGCACCCCCGTGCTCATTGCGTGGACCGCGTCTCGCTGACGCTAAGTGGAGCACGACCGTGCTCAATGCTAAGCATGACCATGCTCAGGTCCGGACATTATAAACGTGTGCAGAACCAGAGGGTTACGTATAAACCTTCTTTTTGTAAGTTGCCGCAGCCGTAGTTGCAGCCAGAGCACGTTTTCCACTCTACTTCCCCTTCGTTCTTCATCGTTGTTGATTAGTGGAAGCAGTTTAGGGAGCCTAGTGGTTCTATCTTGGTCTGGAGGTAATGGTTTCTCTTTCCCTTGTGGTTTCCCTCTTTGTTTTGATTGGGAAACTAATCTGGTTGCCTTCTTTTGTTTAAGGTTCTTTGGGTTAAGTCGTTTGGGAAGGAACCGGTTGCAGTTAGGAGCATACGTTGGTTGATAGAGCTACCTTCAATCCAGGTATGGGAAGAAGTGGGATTGTATTCATTAGGCAGTGGGTAGTGTAAGGTAACGGGGTTCCATGACCCCGGTTATGGTATGTGTTTATGTGTAAATGAAATGGTTGTTTGATTGTGACAATGTGCTGATAACTGTTTGGATATAGTAAGTGTAGGTTCATGTTCTTGATATGGTTTAATGAGCATGATGATATGTTAATTATCGTTATTAACATGTTTTGGTGGATTGATGTTATGACTGTTGTGTTAAGGGTAATATTGATGAGATTAATTAATTAGGTTAAAAACGTATTCAGTTTAAGAAGTTGAATCCTTAACATATTTGGTTAGAACTTGGTTTCTGTCCCTGCCCAGAACAGTGCAGTCGTACATTGAGCACGACCGTGCTGAACGTGCTCCCATTTAAATTCTGGAAAATGGCCGCGCTGTTCAGCACGGCCGTGCAGGTCAAATAGCACGATCGTGCTGCTGAGCACGACCGTGCTGAGTGTGAAGCACGACCGTGCTTCACTTAAAAGGGCAGCACACCCTCACGTGTCCAAGAACGACCGTGCTAGGGTCTAAGCACGACCGTGCTGACCCCCCTGGACAGTAATGCAATTAAAGGACTTAAGGGGTTTTAAACCCCATTCCCTAATAAAGATAAGTTGAGATAACTAATCAAAGATAAAGATTAGACAACCTGGTTATTAATTATATAAGATAATTAGATAATCAAATATTAAGTCGGTATCCGTTGGGTTACCGCACGTGGATAAGTTGAAGTCTTGGGTGCTTATAGACTCAAGCATGTTGAGTTGAACCTTGGTGCTTATTGGCCAAGGGAGCCTTGACCCCACGGTTTGGGTCTAAGGTTACGTTAAACGTTGATGTTGAAGTCTTGGGAGCTTCATGGCCCAAGCAAGGAGGTGGTTGGGATTGTTTGTTGTTGTGCCATTTGCATAGAGCATTGGAGTTGTTGATGGGGGAGGTTCGACAAAGGGGAGCTCGCCCGAGAGTACGGTGATCTGGCCATCCACGGTAGGTCACCCAAGGTTTGGTGACCGAGGCCCCCCGTGATGAGGCATCCACGGTTTGATGCGTTGGCTATCCATGGGGTTCATCCAAGGTTTGGTGAACTGCCGGTGTTGGTGCTTTTATGGCCAATACGGATATGTAACTCCAAAGTCGTTCATCCTGAGTTAGTTTGGATCCACATGCATAGTTGGAGTAGCGGAGTAGTTGATGCATTGCATAGCATAGTATACTTGGTTGTTATGATACTGTTGGATGTTGATGTATGCTTATGTGTATGTTTACCTTGTGTACTATTCCCCTGCTGTTTATATGATTACATGAATCTTACTCCCTGTATTGTTTGTGTTTGGCCTGATTGGCATTTGCAGAGGATGACGAGCATCCCGGAGAGGAGTGACTCTGAGGAGCCGCCACTCATAGTTAGGGCCTGTTTATTGTTTAGTTTGTTTTCGGTTGTATTCCGTGGATTTATTTCCGGAACGGTTATACCAGCTCTGAATTGTGACATCAGGGTTGAGTTATTTATTTGATTATGTTTTTATTTAATTAAACTTATTTTTATTTTCCGCGTTGTAAACGAGTTCATGTGGGACTTTTCTACCCATGGACAACTGTTTTATGTAATTCAGTTAAATGCATGATTTCTTTCTAATTGTTTTATATTTAAATGCCTTATAACGTGCGGGGTAGAAGGGTGTCACACTAGCGATAGAGTTTAGTGTCTATGGCTAGTGCGTCTTGAGAGACGTTTTATTTTTCGTTGATTATAACAGTTTGTATAAGTACGTACCTATAAGGGATCCTACTGATTGGATACCCTAAATAGTGTTTTGTAATATGATGGATAGACATATGTGTGTATGTGTAATATAATTATGGTGTGGGTTGTTAACTTTCAGAAGTTGGATGTGTTTATAATTAAGTTATTAATATTTTCATATTTTCGGGTTACGTTCAACTTTAATAACGCGAGTAAATTAAATAAATAATCAATGGCACAATGGGGCACAACGGGGTGTCTCAATAATCATTGAGGAATTAGTCCTTTAATTCCAATATTAATAAGCCCTATTAATTAATTAGAGTCTTATTAACGTGAACAACATTCAACTCACAACATCAATCAACAACCAAGTCATTCATCCATGGCATGATAATATCATCATCAACACATCCAATTATGGCATAAATATTCATCATCGATATGAACAACACTTCAAGATTTAAGCATGTCAATCACATATCATACATATAGCAAAGCACTTAGGCAAATAACAAGCAATAGGGTCATGGGTTAACCCTTCATCTTACGCTACCCACAATGCCTATATGTTCATACTATCCCTTCTCCCCATACCTCAAACAAATTCTCAAGTCTCAATGGGATGAGAATGTCGAATCCAAGCCTCTTTCACCGATTCCTACCATTACAAAATACGAAGAGTTCATAAAGAGGATCAAAACTTCCAAATCAATGAGAGAATCGAAAAGGGAACAAGGGGTATGGCTTACCTTGAGATTAAACTCTAAACAACAGAAACGAGAAGAGGAGAAAAGGTTCGTTTGAGTCTCGTCTCACAAACGCTTGATCACTTCCTCAAGAACGACAACGAAAACACATGGATTAAGCTTCTAAATCAAGAAACTCAATGGGGAAAGTAAGGAGAACAAGGCATAGGAAATTTTACCTTGTTTGCAGCCCAAAATTCAGAAACAAAATGATAAAGTCAACACTAAAAGAAGCATGTATCGTCAGCGATGTCCTTTTGGCCAAAAACGGTGAAGAACGATGAACAGGGACAATTTCCTTCAAGAATTCTTAAGAGAAACTAAAGAAAAACCTAAGAGATGAAGAGAGGCAGCTTTTCTAAGTCTTGAGTCGTGGGAATTAGGGTTTAGGTCAAGTCTTATGGTATAAAAACAAGTTAGGGCATAATGGGCTCCATTTCAGCCCAAACTATGTACAGATCTGTGTTTTGACCATATCTAGCTACAAGTGTCCTATTGAGGCATTCTTGGTAGCGTTAGAAATATTAGAGAAATATCTACAAATTCATGTCTAACGATCGAATACTAAATCGGACTCTAAGATGATCAAAAGTATGATGGAAGATTAGAGAAATATTTGGTAGTTATTTATAGATATGATCCTTAGAAGATTATGATAAGATCTTAAGAGATAACTAAAAAGAGAATTATCCTATATTAATAAGGACTCAAATCTAATTGATTATGGGATTAAAACCTAGGAGTTGCACTATCTCGATTTAAATACTAAATCACACGATATCTCATAATATCATTCTTAATCACTTATTATTAATAAAAACACATTATATATTAACATATAAAATCACATACAAAATCATATATCCATATAAGGTCACACATTAACAGACACAATCTCATATTAATGCAAATAATCACATATTAATATACATATTATCATATGTAATAATATACACATACATATATATGTATATGCATAAAAATACTACAACACTAATCATAATTATATTATCAATTATATAAATAACAATACTAATTTCATTAATTTTAATAATAATAATAATAATAATAATAATAACAACAACAACAACTAAGCATCGATAGTAACACATGCCTCTCCTTTTTATTTTACTGTTCATCCACATTCCTTTTAGACATTCAAAAGTTAAAACGTGAAAAATCTTTCTCTCTCTATTTGCTTATCTCTTTGTACAGACATCAGCTCTTCTTTTTTATTTTAATTTTTTTTTTCAATGGTAGCCACTCTCTACAGATATTAATTTGATGATTTCACTCTTTAGCTCTTCTTTATACAGGGTCCTGTTATCTGTCACTCTTCAAATTGGTTTTTTCTTTGTGGGTATTCTCTTTTGAGTTGAAACAAAAATGGTAGGTATATTTTCGAGATTCTCTGTAGGAAGGAATATCCATCGACGGAAGTAGAGCGCTTTGGTAATAGTTTTCTACTTTTGATGAATCCTTTTTTAGCAATCTAATGATTTCTCTTTTTTAGTTTTCTGCCACTCGATTAAATGTAAGTCTTTTATTCAATTTTGGTTCACTCCATTATCAGACTATCATAACAAACTTCTTTGCTTTATTAGGTGTATTACGTGGAGTTCAACCATTTAGAATGCTTCGTTATGGCTTAGGTTGCCCGAGGAAATGCATTACTTCAGTTTTTCTGTTTCTATAATGCACAAAGTGCCAATAGTTATTTTTGGGTGCTGAAGTTAAGGGAAATGGGTGGTTTTGTTACTGTTGTTCTTCCAAAGAGACTGAATTGGTGTTATAATTAATGGGTGTCTCCTTCTATGTTGTTTTATGTCACTTGTATGTCGATTAGAAGAAGTAGATCCTGGGAAGTTGAAACATGAGGAGAAGCTAGCTTTCTGGATCAACATACACAATGCTTTGGTGATGCATGTAATTATTCAAAATTGTTTCCCTTAAATAATTTTCCATTTCTCCCACTTGATTAATTGGGTTGTAATCAGTTCTTTAGTTTCTAATACTCATTTTTGGCTTATGGGATTCCACAAAACAATGTGAAAATAGTCTTTCTTTTGTTGAAGGTAAAACTGAGAGAAGTAGCTTTAATAATCAATTAAAGGATGAAACTCTTAAGTCTATACTCTCAATTCAATTTGGGGGTCGTAAGGTTGGAAGAGCATATATGGTTTCGATTTTTGCTTTGTATTTTGTACAAGATGATCATCTCTGATGATGAGGAGTTTAGGTGTTTGACAAAAGTTCCAAGTGTTTAGGTGTTTTATTTTTTTAATCCCTTAAAATCCCTAAATTCTTTTTTTATTTCATTTTTGTATCCCTAAAAAAAATGCTAATTGTATGTCATTCCAATAATAATTATTAGCTATTTGATTATATTATCTTTTTGAATTCATTTATGATTTTTTTAATTTAAGATGTAGACAATATTAATCATCCGCATTTTTTATAAATTATACTCAGAAGACCGTTGATGGTCCATCGAACAAGGATTGCAAGGGTGGAAGCAACTAAAGAAAGCTCCTTGAGAGTTTAGTACATGATTTTTACATTACATTCTTTTCAGGTATATCACTTATTAGCATCATTTATATGCATCTTCCCCTATCATATCATTTTCTGCACATGCTCCTTTTATTGTCTACAATATAATAGTGACATGCGATCTCTAATTTGGATGTGCTTCTGACAAGTGCTCTTATGTCTTCAAACATAATATGTGATCTTAAAATAAATGACTTTCTATTTGATTACCATGTTTCCTAACTTTTTTAAGGTGTTTTGGTTTCATCTTGGATCTAATGTATTGCAAATCAGTCCTAAATGAATATTGTTTGGTGTAACTCACAATTGGTTTCCATGAGTTGGTGACTAAAGAGAGTATTTTAGTACAATTTTTCAATGTGTTTTATGCTTCCTCTATTTTGGAAGTAGTTCTGCGTGTTCATCATGTTGATGTCTATGTTATTTTTGGTCTGGGCTATATATTGGGAGTTGGTCGTGATGTGAGCCTTAGGACAACATTGATCTGTAATATTTTTTATACCAGAGTAACCTATCTCTTTTAATTTAATCTAACAAATCATTCAAAGATATTCATTTGTGATGTTTCTTTGACTTCCATTTGGCGACAAACGGTTGTTTATAGCTAACTGGGCCTATGAACTTTAGACTATTGTTAACCCATTGTGGGCTATAACTTATCCTGGCTATTTTACACAATAATTATTATCTTATTAACAATTTGCTTAGCTACTTTGGGTTGCAAAAATCCATCATACATGCATGGCATTCCAAAAAGTGGAGCTAATGACTATGGCATGCTGAGTGTCTGCATTAAATAAGACTTTAATTATGTTAACTCATCAACAAGGAGCCATGCACCAAACCTTATTATTGCAGCAGAGTTTTCTGAAATGTTGTTCATGCAAAAAGAGGGTCTGTGTAGGCAAACATTGACTCTTAAATTGAAAAGTGCTTCTTTTGTGTTATTACTGATGTCTTGGCTTTGTTTTCTCTTGCATATGTTCCTAGCACTAATCCAATAATAACTTTTTTTTTTTTTGGTTTTTCTCCTCTGTGGGTAAAGTTCTATTGCAAAAATGAAGTCTTTTTCAAAGAGCAATGTTGTTGTCCTCAAGGATATTATGATTTTTTTTTTCTTGATTTTAGTTTTAGGCCTCCTTTTTTATATGATTATGTTAACCCTACATTTTACTATCAAATTGAACTTCTCTTGCAATTGCTAATAAATGCACAATATACAGGTTTGTGATGTGAATAAACTTAATTTGCACAATGCACAATGTTGTGATGATTGTTTTTGTGTTGGGGATTATTAGTGCTTTGAATCATTAGTTGGATTCTGATATGACTAAATTGACATATTGTTGGTTGCCATATTTGAAGGATAGTTATTGATCATTTCATTTTGTTCATCACTATCAATGGTGTCATGGAAGATTGGAAATGGTGGTATACATCATGCAAGTGCCATAGTTGTTACCTTTGACAAAAACTTTACTATTATGACTTTAGCTTCTTTTTCGTGGTAAGTTTAATCCAAGGTTTATTTGGATTCATTTACGTTTGGAGAGAAATGAATATTGAAAATCATTTATTGGTGGACTCATTCAACTTTGGCATGTAGATGATGATCATTTTCATCAAAACGACACGTTCATTTCTCATTCTCTCACTCTTTGTATATCCAACAGGTCATTTAATGTTGGAAATGATTGAGTACTGAAGATCATTTACTGCCATGTGGTATGGAATTGCCTCATCGGCCATGGTTTTTATCAATAAGGCTATTCTTATTCAGTATTCACATTGAATGACTCAATCTACATTGGAGGTATTGCTAAATACAAATAATAAAAGACACTGAACCTCATGCTTTTATTATTATTCTTCTTATTCTACTTACAACTATAAGATTTATTATTTAGGAACATTGAATATTAAAATTGGCAATGTATATGTCTCTCTTATCAACTAGCTCCCTCCTTGCTAATACACTTTAGTCGAATAATGAGACAAATAAAAACAAGAGAATTTGACATAACAACAACCAAGTGACTGCTCCGGACTCAATTTTCTATAGTAGCAATACTACTTTTGCTTTGATAAGTTTGAAAGGAGTCAACATTCCTATGTACCTTACAATAAAGAGACTCACACCACTTGCTGTGCGGTTCTTTGGGTTAGGAAAGGGAAGACATACTATACATAGTTTTTTTGATTCAATTATTTTTTTGTTAAATATCAAGTTATTATTTGTTGTGTCGCTTTAATCAAGATAGTTTATTTTATGCAAATTTGTCAAGGAAGCGGTCATGTAAGCCAATAAACTTCATCACCCAAGATGATTTTGCAAGCAGATTTTATTGTAAATTTCGATGTGAACAAGAACATTTGAATGTTACATGTGGGTTGATAAAGTTCTTCAATGGTAACAAGTGACTGGAGGCAACAACAATGATTAAGTCTTGGAGATTGAATATTTGTATATGAATAATTTTACTTGGTCATTAATTATATTTATCAATTTATATTTTTATTATACAAATTAAACAAACTATATCACCGTGCGGCATACCAGTAAACACACTAAAATGTACATGCACTACTATCAAAGTTCAAAGTTATAAAATTTCTATTTTGAAATAAGATGTATTCATTGTGTTTTATTTGGCCTTTTGTGATTGTGGTTTAGTGTGTTTGAAAATGAGGGATCTTCAAGTTGTCAAATGAATATCTAATTCATAACAAATTGTGGATGCAAAAGATGGTGTCTAGAATTGTGGATTTTTCTTCTTCTTTATATGATAGGATTCAACTGTTTTTTTAGACTTAGAATATTTATTTGTCCTTCTTCTACTGCACAATACTTATTTGTTATTATTTTAATATTTATTGATTTGTATATTTAAGTATCAATATTCTTTAAGGATAAACTGAAATATTTCTTTTTACACATAATTCTTCTGTGCATCGCACGGGTAAAATTTTTAGTAAAATTCTTCCATGCTTATGATACTATATTGCATGATTGTTGTATAATACTTTCTCTTAGATTATACAATTGAATATCTTTCTTTAAGTGCATTCTTGAATTGGTATTACAATTTTTCTTGCTTAAGTTTCAAGGAAAATTTACTCTCTTGGTACACCACTTGAAAAAGGGAAATTAAATTTGTTTTTCGAAAAGTTTTTAAAAGGTCAATTGACCCCCGCTCTTGACTTAGAACCATTTCCACATCCTTCAATTGGTATCTAGAGCGGGTTCTTGAATAAGGTTAATCATCTTTCAAGTCTCGTGGAAATAGGTTCTCAATCAAATGGGACAAGTGATTATGTTTATATTTCTAAGCCCCCTATTTTCAATGGTGAAGGTTATCCTTATTGGAAAGCAAGAATGAAAATTTTCATTGAGGCAATAGATGTAGATATATGTTTGAATGGTCCTTTTGTAACACCTCGATTTTTCTGCTTTCTAAGATCGGTATAAATATAAATAAACATTTATATTTTTACATGAAACTTAGAAAATGATTTTGGGAAAACCAAAGTCATGTTCATATTATACTTATTTTTATAAGTCTACGGTTAAATTTTAGTTGAAAATTCAGACGGAACCTGGTCTGCGTTTTCACTGACAGTAAGATTTTACTGGTCAGAAAACCTAATTTTGACCCGAGAACGAATTGGATAGAATTTATATCCCATTTCCAATGATATAGGTTATTTTGAAAATTTTCAAAATAAATAGGTTATTACACTTGATTCGGGCGAAAAAACCTAAATCAGGTAATCGACGGAGTCGATAACGGAGGTACAGAGACAAAACCCGACCCCGGACAATGAGTCATATTGCCACCTAGGGTGGTGAGTCACAAGGGATGATTGACCAATGCATTTAATGCAAACTACAAATATCTAGATATTTTATAGGTTAAAAGACCATTTTGCCATTAACTTATTAATGAATTTACAAGTTTGCCCTAAGATATTTTGACCAAAATACCCCTCTAGAATTCAGATACCCTCTCTCTCTCTCCCTCACCCTCATTCACACCTAACCATCATAAAAATTTCCTAAGTTCATTTTCTCTCTAAAACAGTGAAAACTCCATTTTTGAACACCTTGATTATTTCATCAACCACTTAATTTCTTCATTCTTTCCATCAACTAGAGGTGAGACCTCACTCACCCATGACCATGAGTTCTCTTTCCATTCAATCATTTTTCCATTTCAAGCCAAGAAAAACTTTAGATCTCATTTTCTCAAAGTGACCCATACGCAAAATTGTGAATAACTTACTTGATTCCTTGCCATTTTTCAACATCCAAGAGGTATGCCATACTCATCTCACTCAATCAATATCATGTTCTTCATTCATTTTCATAATTTGAGCCATGATTAACATGCTCCAAATTCTTAGATCTAGAACTTTGAAAATTCATAGAAAATCATAGAAACATCCTTTTCATATGATTCCAATTGTTATGAACTAGTTATGATCCCTAGTATCTCCATTCAAGAGCATGTGTAAAAATAAAATTTCCTTCCCAATTTTATTTAAGAGGCCGAAACCCTAACATTGAGGATGGAGGGGATTTTGCTTCATTTTTCATCATGTGATACTTGATTTTATCTATTCAATACCTATTGTCACTAAATCTAGAAGCTTAGAAATTTTGAAAATCTCTAGCCTATTTTGTTATACTTGGCCGAATCCATACCCTAGAGAGGTCGGATGATTTGTTTCAATTTTTAACTTATGATCATTGTTCTTAACTCTATACTACTCTAGGACCATGGATCTATGAGTATGTGAAATTTTGAGATCCCTAGCCTAAATTACTAGTATTGGCCGAAATCTAACTCATGTGAGTTAGATGGATTTTCTTCATATAACACCCCGAGTTTTTCCGTTTTCTAACATCAGAAATTTATATAATTACGTTTACATTTTTATCTGAGACTTAGAAATTTTTTAATTAAATCGAAACCTTATTTACACTCTACTTAACGGTAGAGAGTTACGATTAAAATTTAGGTTGAAAAGTCAGGCGAAACCCGGTCTGTGAATTTCACTGACAGTATATTTATACTGATCAGAATACCTAGTTTTGACTCGTGAACGAAAAAATTAAGGTTTTTATTTAATTCCAACGTTTTTGGCTATTTTGAAATATTTCACTAAAAAAGTGAAATATTATATTTTATCCGGGCGATATCTTAATCGGGTAAGCAATGGCGCTGAATACGGGATTTCCGGGAGCCGCTAAGGGATAATGCCAATGAGTCATCCAAGATGACTCACCCATGTGAAGCATTTATGATGCACATGGCCTCATCATTACCAACTATAAGAAAATTGCACTTAGGTCCTTAGACTTTTCTATTTTGCAATTTGGTCCTCATAACTTAATTGCACTTTGATCCTTAGGAAACACAAATTCCTTGCTCCCTGGTCCAATTCCTTGCTCCCTGGTCCCTCTTTTTGGCGCAGCCCACCTCTATAAAAACCATCCATCACACTTCATTTTCTTCTTTTTTCACACTTAGCACAAAAACACAAAAAGTTCATAAGTTTATTCATCACTTTGTGAAGCAAGTCCTTGGATCTTCACTTGTTTTTTTTATCTTCAAGAGGTTAATCTTACTCTTCTTGCCTAATCATCTTCATGTTCTTCAAGTATTTTTATGATTCAATGCGTTGTTCATGCCATGATCATCATTTTTACATTTTTAGATCTAGAAGTTTGAAATTCTCTAGAAAATCATAAAAAAATCCTAAAAATATGAAGCCAATTTCTATGAGTTAGTTATCATCTCTACTATCATAATCCAAGAGATTGATGGAAACAAAATTTTCCTTCCCATTTAACCCTCCAAGGCCGAAACTCACTTGTGTGAGTGGAAGAAGTTTTGTTTCATTTTCTTAAGAAGTTAAGTTTGATTTCATACTTGTAGTTCATATGTATCATGAATCCATGTTGTTGAATCCAAATAATTTCTCTAGCCAAATATTTATGTGTTGGCCGAATCTCACTCTTTGTAGAGTTAGAAGATTTAGTTTCATTTGTTGTGTTTTAAATCCTTAATCATGTATCCTTAATGCTTAGGATCCTTTATCCAAAAGCTTACAAAATTTTAGCATGTCTAGCCTAATTTAACCATGATGGCCGAAACCCCAACTATTTGAGTTAGAGGGGTTTTTGATCCAATCTTTGTCAAGTGACAATTTATTATGTATCTCTTATACTTAAGGATCATTGATCCAAGAGTTTGTTAAACTTTGAGATCTCTAGCTAATTTAGCTAGTCATAGCCAAAACCTTCAAGCAGGAATATGTGATTTTAATTGTTTGATTGATAATTATGTTGTATGGTTTGTTGAAGGAGATTGTGTGTGAATCGTGTGCGTGTGCTATCAAGAAACCGGAGTGTCGGCGAACGAGTATCGTAAGGTAAAATCTTCAAGAGGTAAGAGGGGATTGCCTGAGGGATTTTTCCGATGGCTACGTGCTATCAAGTTGTGGGTCTGTATTATTTATCTGTGGTTGTGGTGTTTGTTTAATTTATTTTATGTCGTGCTATTTTATCTGTGTTTATTTATTTGCAGTTATGTATTATAGTGCTTTGATGCATGATCTGTCTGGGTTAATTGCTATAATGATGTTGATGATTGTTGATGTTGTTTGTGGATTGAAAAGCCTGACAGTAGTCAGTGCTTAGTTAATAATGAGGTTCCAAGTGTTAAAAAGTTTTTACGGGATAATGAGTTTTCATTGATGAGAAATAGTAATATAATATTACTTAGGTTTTTGGTTGGTTGAAAATGAGGAAAAGTTGAAAATATCACTATTTTAATGATTTATTGGTGTAAGGGTGAACTATGAGTTACAGTGAGGACGTAACTGTGAAATTATTTTTGTACTGTTAATTTTTATGTGGATAAATCCAATATATTATAAAAAGTTATTTTAGGAAATTAATTTCCGAAAATAACTTAATGATGATTTTAGAAAATTATTTAAGTGGAAAAGACCAAGTTTTGACTTAAAGGACTTTAAAATGCTAGATGACGGCAATTCGGAAAAGTATTTATGGCAAGTAATTTTAAAATGGCAGTTTTTATTTTGAACCAAGATTTAGTCCATGTGACTCTCTTCTTGAAAAGTAAAGTTTTCAGAAAAAGATTTAGTAGAAATTTGATGATTTTATAAAGAGATTTTCAATTAGATTTGAATGGTGTTCTGCAAACGAGTTTTCCTTAATGAAGTTACTACTGACAACTTAGACAAGTTATGCATTTTTGTTTTAAACGAAAAATGGTATCTTAGTATTCTTAAGGCATTAGGGACATAGTATCCTTTGAATTTGGTATCCTAATTAAGGTGTTATGAACAAAAGGTTTTACATGCATTTACTTGGTAGACATGTCTAGGGCGTGAATCTGGATGTCTAAAGAGAAAAGATATTCCAGAAGGCGAACCTGGATATCTTAATGGAAAGGTATTCAAGAAGTCATTCCTTATTTGGCAATCGAGCCTGATCAGCTCATTTATTTGGTGTTTGAAGCTCCGGAGATTAAGTATGAGTTTAGATGAGGTATATGAAGTGTTCATGCATAGTTTTCAAATGATGACGTTTGGGGTGTGAAACCCATGGATGAATTATTTGCTTTGATATGAATGTTACCATGTATATGTTTATCTGTTTTCTTTTGTGTTGGGCATGTAGTTGTAGTGTTAAATCGATATATTGGTTTCTCACTCTTGCATATTTTCTTGTTGGTCTCTCTACTTGTGGGATATATTCTATCTGAGTATAGGTGGACCTGGAGATGCCCCTGGTGCATTCGAGGATCTTTAGGCCTGACTTTTAAAGCGACCGTGGATTTTAAGAATGACCTCTAGAGTCTTCTTAGTAGGTGTCGTATAGAGTGACTAGCTCAATTAGAGTCTTAAGTTGGTTTATAACCTTTTAAGAGGAAAAATATTTATGTCTGGCTTTAGAGAGCCATTATTTTGAAGTAAGATATTTTCTGTTTCTAATAATGTATAATGATATCTTACGTCGTTTCTTCCCTAAAGGACCTATATTGATAAAGGTCTAGATGAATAATAGGTTGCAGTATAGTTGTATGATGCTTTCTATATATAAATATATGGTTATATATTTGTGACAGGGTTATGTATGTCGCAGAAAAGAAAATTTTTTTATCACTATTTTTGTATTACGAAAAGTGTTAGAAAACATTATTTTCCGAAAGTAACCAGCAAATTATAATTTTATTTTCCACATTTGGGTAACTATGTGATAACCCAAGAAGGGGTGTCGCATTTCAAGTTCTTGACTCGTGATCATTGATTATGTCATTATAGTACTCAAGGATCATTAATCCACGAGGTTGTAAAATTTTAACATCCTTGACCAAATATTTTTGAGAAGGCCGAATCATAGTCCTAGGATTAGAGTGTTTTGTTGTTTGATGGTTTTTATTAATTGTGTGATGTTTGTTGTGAAGGATAAACCTTGTTGGTTTGTTCTGAGTTTTGTGAAGGAAACCAGAAGCGATCGGGGAAATCACTTTGAGCAGGAAGCGGAGACTCCAAGAGGTAAGGGGAGTACCTGAGGGATTTTTCCGATAGCTATATGCTATAAGTTGTGGTCTGTATAATTTATTTGAGTGTGTTTGTGGTATTTTTAAATTATCTCGCGTAGTTAATCTATTTGCTATTATTATTTGCTTTTAATTGATTATCTGCAATTATGTGGTATAGCATTTAATGCATGTTATAAACTGTTTTATATGCTATGTTGTGAATGTGGAAATTTTATGGATGTTGATTGTTTATTGAAAAGCCTAACAGTGGTTAGTGCTCAATTAATTATGAGGATAAAAGCATTAAAAAGCTTTATAAGCAATATTGAAATTTTAATTGGTGGAATATAGTAATATAATATTACTTAATTAATTGATTGGTTAAAAATGTGGAATAGTTGAAAATACTATTATTTTAATGATTTAACGACGTAAGAGTGGACTATGAGTCACTGTGAGGACGTAATAGTGAAAATATTTTAGTATTGCTACTTTTTACGTAAGAAATTACAAAATATTAGAAAATGTTATTATAAAAAGTTAAGTTCAAAACTAATTCTATTATGATGTTGGGAAAATTATTTTACTAGAAAAATCAAATTTTGCCTTAAAAACGTTTTTAAAACATCAAGCATCGGACAATTCCAACAATATTTACGGAAGTATTCTTAAAAATAGTAATATTAGTTAAAACAAAGAATTAGTCACAAAACGATATTTTCTTGGAACTAATGTTCAAAATATAGATTTTTGAAAGAAAATGAGTTTTAAGTGATTTTGATGATTTTATCAAACGAATTTCTAACATAAAAGGATTTTCTGTAAAGTAGCTTTATACAACGGGTTATTTCCGACAACTTGGATAAGTTGAGGAAATTTTGTTTTTGATTTGTGTTTCACAGAACGAAAATGATTTTAAAGATGAAAAATGAACCAAGAGGCCGAGACGTCGGGGTTCTAGGTTCTATGGTATGGACCGCGTGTCCTAAATATGAAGTTATGGACTATATGTCCTATAAAAGATGTATTGATTTTTGTGCGCTAAATTCTATGAATCTATGACTGGTGCATCGGTCTAGACTTTATGATTTGCACTTTTGGGCTTGGAGTCCTTTTGTTAATGACGAAAGACGAATTTAAAAATTTGGTTGGTCGTAAGGCTTTGAGTTACGACAAGGAAAGAATGAATATAAAGAAAAAAAACAATGACGAGAATAAAATGTTTTACATGTTTTAATCGGCAGACGTGCCTACATGATTTATCATGATATCTTGACGGACAAGGTATTCATGACACGACTTTTCATTGCACCTTAATGGACAATGTGTTTTTATGGATAAATATTCAATTTATCCCGGTGATCATTGAACCTTGACGGACAATGCATCATGTAAATTTGATCATTGTACCCTAATGGGCAATGTGTTTTTATGGACAAAATGTTCCATTTATCGTGATGACCATCGTGCCATGAGTTTTGGACGATGCGCCATATGCCATGTTGACCATCGCGCCAGGAGTTTTGGACGATGTGCCATTTTTCGTGATGACCATTATGCTAGGAGTTTGGGCAATGCGTCATGTAAGAGCCTGATCAGCTCAAGTGAAAAAAAGTTTGGAATCTTCAGAGATTAAGTACAGAATTTTAGATGATGAATATTGAAGTGTTATGCATTGGTTTTAAAAATGACGATGACTGTCGGATATGAAACCCTTTGATAAATTAGTTATTTATTATCTCTGTCATTATAACTGTATATGTTATGTGTTGTTTTGTGTGTCGCGCATGTAGTTATAGTTTTAAAATCCATATATTGGTTCTCACCCTTGCGTATATCTGTTCATTTGGTTTTTTTCTGTTGTACCTTGGTACACGAGTGCAGATGTTGTAGAAGAGTTTCTTAAGTCACTCGGGGACTTAAGTTCGAATATTTGAAGTGATGTTTGATCATAGGAAATGACCACGGGGTCTTATCAGTGAGTGTCTTGTAGAGCGACCAGCTTAGGTTTGTATTTGAGGATGTAAGTTTTAAGAAGTTTAGTACGTTTGTCTTGAATTTTTTTATACAGTTTATGAGAAAAGACTTTTGAGAAAAAGAATTGTACGCTGTGAAAGGTTAGTTATAAACAAAATTGGTATGTGTGTGATATCAAGTATAGGATGAATGTAATATTGTGTAGTATGTAACACATCCTTCAGAAAGGTTAAGGAGCAAATTTTTTTACAACCATATTTTTCTGACTTAAAATAAATCAATTTAAGAAAGCAACCAGCAAATTTTATTTTTAATTTATTTCCGTACGTGTTCATAATGTAATGCCCAAGGGAGGTATGAACCTTTTATGCGTAAACATGTTAATGAAGAGGAAAAGGATAAACCTAGATCTTTATGGACCGATGATGATAAGAAGAAGGTCCAACTAGATAAGAAGGCTAAGAACATCATTACTACGAGAGTTAGTGTTGATGAGTTCTTTAGAATCTCTACTTGCAATTCCGGAAAGGAAATGTGGGATACACTTGAGATAGCCCATGAGGGCACAAGTGAAGTAAGGAGATCTAGGATGAACACTTTAACCCATGAGTATGAATAGTTTAGAATAATGCATGTTGAATCTATATGTGGTATGCAAAAACATTTTACATATATTGTTAACCAACTTAGTGCTAAGGAGGATCTTTTTAACAAAGTTCTATGATGTTTGAATAGGTCTTGGAAACCTAAGGTGAAGGCTATTGCGGAATCAAGGAATCTTTCAACAATGACACTTGCTACACTCTTTGGCAAGCTTTAAGAGCATGAACTTGATTTATCAAGATTAAATGAGAGTGAAGAGCAAGACAAAAGGAAGAAAGGCATAGCTTTGGTTGCATCCTCAAAGAAAGAAGACCTAAGTGATATGATGATTCAAGCGAAGATTTCCAAGAGTAGCACCTCAACTTATTGGTGAGGAAATTTGGAAAATTCATCAAGAAAAGAGGAAACTTCAAGAGAGGAAACTTCAACAAGAAGTTCACAAAGAAGGAGAGTACTTCCAACCCAACTTGCTATGAATGTGGAAAATCCGATCACGTGAAGTATGATTGCCCCAACTACAAGAAGAAGAATGATAAAGATGAGAAGAAGGGAAAGAAAGACAATAAGGGAAAGAAAGCATACATAGCTTTGGAGGAAAATGAGATGTCATCCTCAAGTGATGAAGATAGTCAAAGTAAAGAGGCAAACTTATGCTTAATGACTTCACATCAAAGTGAAGATGAGGTATCGAATGATGAACTCTCTCTCTCTTTCACTTATATGACGCTTTTGAAGAATTGCATAAAGAGTCTCTTGATCTAGCTAAACTTTTTTTGAAACAAAAGAATTTGATGGATCAACTTGAAAAAGAATATTTTATTTTAAAGAAGCAAGTTGAGGATCAAAAGCTAGAGATTGAGACTATGCAAAAGATTTGTAAAAATTCTTCAAAAGGAAAAGAGTGTTGCACCACTTGTGGAAATTGCAAGAATTTGGAAAGTGAAAACATTGATTTGAAAAAGTCACTTGCAAGATTTACAAATGGAAGTAACAATCATAATGTCTTACTTGGTAAACAAACTATGAGTTTTGTTAAGGCCGGATTGGGATACAATCCATTTGATGCTAAAGCCTCCAACAAGACTCAATTTGTTCCATCAAGTAAACAAAAGAAATCAACTATAAAATGCTATTTTTGTTGCAAGTATGGACACCATATTTCAAATATATCAAAAGAAAAAGATGTTAAGAATTGTAACTTGGTGTGGGACCCTAAAGGGAATAAACCCAAGACTAGCATACAAGGACCCAATTCAAATTGGGTACCTAAGATTTGATCTCTTTTGTATAGATATGCTTGAAAACACTATGCAAGGAATGATACTTGGTTAGTGGATGGTCTAAACATATAACCGAAGACATCTCCAAGTTTTCCCATCTATCTCCAAGGAAAAGTGGTCATGTCACATGTGAAGATAACAACAAGGGTAAAATTCTTGGAGTGGGTAAGGTTGGTAAGAATTCTAATAGCACAATTGATAATGTGCTATTGGTTGAAGGTTTAAAGCATAACTTGTTAAGCATTAGTCAACTATGTGATAAGGGCTTTAAAGTTGTTTTTGATGAAAAATATTGCTTAGTTGAAAGTATGCATGATAAACAAGTTAGGTTTATAGGCAAGAGAATCAATAACATAGACATGCTTGATTTGAATGAAATTTCATCTTCCATACAATGCTTGATTAGTAAAGATGAAGATGCATCACTATGGCATAGAATAATTGCACACATTCACATGGATCACCTTAACAAACTTATCTCTAAGGATTTAGTGATTGATTTGCCTAAGATAAAATTCAATAAAGAAGGTTTATGTGATGCATGCCAAAAGGGTAAACAAACAAGAGTTAGTTTTAAACCCAAGAATGTTGTTTATACTTCTAGATGTAACGCCCTCCCTGGGCATTTCATTGGAACACGTGCAGAAAATAAATTAAAAGTAATTTGCTGGTTGTTTTCGGAAAGTTATTTTCTCATAAGTCAGAAAACTGGGGTATAAAAATTTTCTTCTGCAGATAACTCTTAAAGTACCAAGATACATACATCTAAACAGTAAAATCACATTTATAACAGAGTCATCACGACATATAACTTCTCTCACAAGTTTCAATTTTAAAGAAAAGAGAAACAAAATTTAACCAAAAACTAAAGTATAATACCACTTTTCAAGTACATAACCCAACCAAGACTCCTAAGCTGGTCTCTTTTACAAGACATTTATTGAAAAGACCCCCGTGGTCATTCCACGATCGAATAATCCCTCAAACCTCTAGACCTAAGTCTCTGAGTAACTTAGAGAAATTCCTCTGCACCGTCTGTATTAGGGTACCGAGGTACAACAGCGAGACCATAAGAAACCTGATATATTTGTAAGGGTGAGACACCAATATATGGATTTAAACACGATAACCACATGCACAACACAAAACATCAGATAACATGTAAAGTCATATATCATAGAATTCTTGCCATAGACAGTATTATATCAAGGGGTCTCATACCCGATCAGTCATGGGTTTTATAAAAACATGCATGACACTTCAATATCCAGGCTCTAACTTAATCTCATGAGATCCCATCATCATTCTATGAGTTGATCAAACTCAAATCGCCACCACTTTGGCATCACGTTAAGTGACTAAACATCCATAGCATACTGTCCCATCCCAGGATGCAGTATTCCATGCTCATGGATTTAATAACCACTGTCCCATCCCAGGATGCAGTGATACATCGTATTGTGAATACCTGATCATCAAGGCATCACTCCTATCAACGTGAGGCACGTCTGCCTAAAATGCATGTAAAACAGTTGTTCTCAACGTTTTCTTTGTGTTCATTCTCTTCCGTTGTCGAAGCTCAAAAGCTAACGACTTTTCATAAATTTTAACGTTTTGAAATCATCAACATCAACATGGGACACACAGTCCGAGTGCTCAATCACAACACCTTAGACCGATGCACCAGTCTTAGGCTTGTGGTCATAGAAAACAACATTCACCTTTAACAACGTTCATCACAACGTGATTAGGACACGAAGTCCATAACAACGTGATTAGGACACGAAGTCCATAACAATGTGATCAGGACACGAAGTCCACAACAACGTGACACGGATCCAAGATCTACGTGTATATTTCAGAACACTAGTATCCGACGTCTCGTATACTAGATTCACATTTCAACGTATTTATTCTTTTTCGTTCAGTGAAACTCAAATACAAATTGAAACTTCAGCAACTTATCCAAGCTTGCCGAAATATTTGCAAAAGTAGGTTTTTCCAGAAATTCTTTTCATTGGAAATTCATTTGTAAAAAAAATACTAAGTTATAAAGAAACCAATCTTCTTTTGAAATCCTTCGTTTTCTTCCAACCCATCTTTAGAACATTGTTAAAAATCCTTTCAACTCCTTTCTAAAATATTGTCAACATTTCTCAAAAGTTCCCCTTCATAAAACATACTTTTAAAATTGTTTTCACTTATAATCAAATCAATTTAAGAAAGATTTTCCTCTAGCTTAAAAAAATATATTTTACAATTAGTTCTTAAAATTGATTTTCCACTTCATTCTTGAAAATAATAACGTACTAAAATGTATTCCTTTCTTAATTCCATTCTTATTCTTCTTCTTTCATTAAAAGAAATTGACACACAAATTTCTTAAAATAACTTTTCATCTACATTTTGACAAGATAACGTACTGAAATATTTTTACGATTTCATCCTTGTAATTATCCATTACTTTCTCTTTTATCAAAAGAAAACATCAACTAAATATTATCATTATCAGAATTCCTCATAAGGCTTTTTAAGGCTTTTATCTCAATAATTGATTGAGCACTGACGAATGTCAGGCTTCTCAGACAACAATCCACAACAGTGTAATGTTCACATCAACATCATTTCAAATAATACAGTTCATGCCATATCTCAAAGCTATAACACATTTCTACAAATAAATCATCAAGCTCAGATATGCAAAACAGATAATTTTAACCACATCAGATAAACTCGGGAAATCACAATAAAACTCAAACAACTCAACAGACCACAAACAATAACATATAGCTATCGGGAGAAAATCCCTCAGGTAAGCTCCCCTTACTTGATTCCAAAGCAAACAAGGTCTCTCGTTCTTTGTTAAGTGCTACGATCTTCCTCGTCTTGCTTCGCGGCGGAACTCTAAATATTCCAACACATAACACAAGTTAAAAATAACCAAAACATCTCATCCACCTAAGGTCTAGGTTCGGCCATGAAGATAAAAAAATAGGGTTTGAAATATCCAACTTTCACTAACTCATGGATTAATGATCCTTAAGTATTAGAGATTCAATAACAATGATCATTTAACAAGGATTGAACAAAAATCCCACTAAGTTTAGACACTTAGGGTTTCGGCCATGAGGTGTAAAATAGGCTAGAAATTTTTAAACTTTTCAAGCTCTTGGATTTTAACAACTAAAGGTACAAAAGAGTTCAAATCAATGACCATTAGACAAAGATTGAACAAAAATCCATCTAAGCCACTAGCTTAGGGATTTCGGCCAAGAATCATAAAATGAGTTAGGGATTTTTAAACTTTTCAAGCTTCTAGATTCAACAACAATAGGTGCTAAAGAGTTCAAATCATTGATCATACTTCAAAAATTGAAACAAAACTTCCTTGCTCAACAACAACATAGGTTTGGCCTAGCTAGGAAAATAGGGAAGGAAATTTTTGTTTGATGCAAGCTCATAGAATATCAAAATAGAGATCATTAGGAGTTCATAGAAATTAGTTTCAACTCAAAAGGATTTTTCTACCATTTCTTAGAGATTTTAGAAGTTTAAAGATCAATAAGAACACTTAAGGAAAACATAGAGTAAACCTATGGAATAAAAGAGAGAACTTGAAAAATATTAGTATGAGGATGTTACCCTTGAAGCTAGGATGAACTTTAGTGAAGAACTTGAAGCTTAAAAGTGATTAAAAACACAAGCTTTATGTGTTGGAACTTTAGTGTGAAAGGAAGAAGAAGAAGAAAGTGATGAAATGAAAATGAAGTGGGTATATATAGAGAAGAGAGAGAGAGGCACGAAATTGAGGAGAGAGGAATGGGCTTGGAGAGCAAGTTTTGATCTTGTGCTTTGTTTGGTTTGAGAAGAGAGAGAAAAATGGGTTTTTAGAATATAATATGCTATATTTCAAAAAGTGTCATCATGACCACTTTTTAGGATGTGACTTAGGCCATCCCCTAGTAAGTCACCTCACTCTCACATGTCACCTCATCACTTTTGTGCTCCCTACTCTGCTCCATTGTGTATCCGGTTCAAGTTTCTGATCGTATTTCGCCCGGATAAAGTATTATATTTTGACCCGGAATAAGAATTTTCGAAAATTTTCAATATCATACAAAACATCACAAAAACACTAACCGTTTCGTTCACGGTTCAAAATTAGGTTTTCTGCTCTGTAAACTTGTACCGGCAGTGAAAACGCAGGCCGGCTTTTGTCTGAATTTTCAACCGAAAATTTAACCGTGACTTCCTATGGTAAGGGAACACAAGAAAATGATTTTAGTTTATTTAAAATCACTCTCTGAATTTTACCAAAAATAAATATAGAAACACTTGTATTTACTGCTATAGAAAGACACAGAAATCGGGGCGTTACAATACTACCCCTCTAAAAAGAATTTCGTCCTCGAAATTACGTAACTCAAAACCAGATAGGGTCTTGTAATTATGTCCAAATCCCAAGATCCTACATCGTACTTCCTGTATTCTCTTTCCCTTAGATGATTTAACTTGATAGCGAAATTCATACTTATTCGTTGTTCTCTTCATCCTCAACATCAAATCGATTATCCTCAATTCATACTCTACTTTCGTAAACACTAATAACATCCTTAATTCTCAAGGTTAACACCAAGATTTTATCTAAGATTTACATTCCTCTCTCATGGAGAGTAAAGTCAAAACTTAGTCATTCATATTCTCAATTACTGGTACGCTAGAAAACTGTCCTCCATACATCTTACCCTCATCGTTATCACCAAGATCAAAACTACCTTTACCGCAACCTGCATCAACTTCCTACCCAAGGTATCCAATTGTAGTCTTAGCTCCTCCGAACATATTCTACTTTTCCAGATTCTATCAAAATCACATACTTTAAGTCTTCAATTAAAACCTCGCATTACTCCTTACGGTACACTGAAATCCAAAAGGAACCTCGTTGAGTAGGATCATCAAATTTATCAACTTTGGAATTTTACCTGAAACTTAATTTTCACAAGAGCTCATCTTACTCGCTCGAATCCATCTAAGTGTAACTACTATTCACATTTCGTTCACAACACACACATCAGTTCCTATTCAAGATATCTCATCGTAGTTTTAGTTTCCCTTGAACCTATCCCACCACTCCAAAACATATCATAGTCATACATTCCAACCTTAAAGGGCATGATTACACTCCTTCATGCAACTATAACTAAAGGAACCACTTCGATTTAATTTATCCAAAATCATAAATCTTGAACTTTCCTAACAACTTGTTTTACTTAAGGACTCCTCTTTGCTGCTCTCACACTTTTCTGTAAACCTTCAAACTCATAAAATCAATCTTGATCATAGATATTGATCATCACCCTAGATTCCTTTAACAATATTCTGCCTCGACCAACATTCGATCCATAATAATTGCCTCACTGACCGTTATTGATCTTAAGGATTCACATCTTACTAGTCACAGCTACACCTCGACAAAACTTTCATCATTCCTTATTCACCCAGCTAAAGAAAAGATCGTAGTTAAATACCACAATTACTCCTAACCAACTTTCTAAAGATCAGATCATTTTTCTCGCTCACCCCACTCGAGTCGAGGATGATCCGTTGGGCTTAGCCTCAACTCAGTCCCCCACACTTAGAGCGAACTTTACCAATAAACATTGGTAACCTTCGGGCCTTCATTTGAACCGATACTTGAAGATACTCCATGAAGTCTGATTAGTCCTCTGATACATTCCTTGGTTTGCCTCTCCACTTCATAGTGAATCTTAACAGGGGAAACAGGTGTCAACCTCGTCAGTCGGTCCACTATCACTCGAATTCAAATAAGACTCTTATGGGTCTTATGACGAAAATTCATGACGACACCAACATCTTAACAAGAAAGATCTTAAACATCCAGTTATCTCTTTTCCACTGCACCCGACAAACTCTAACATGCTGGTACGAATCAGATACCCATCCTCATGACTCTAGAGATAGGTCACACATCAATGACATTTAGAAAATACGTAGGGTAAGGTTGATCAAGGAAGACAATTCCTTTCGAACTACAATAAGACATGGTCTTAAAGATCACTGAAAGAAATCTTCAAGAAAGAAATTCCTTGACCTCACTTTCACAAAGACATGGAGAAGAATTTTATCAATTTGAAAGATACAGGAACATCCAGTATAGAAAAAGATTCTTCAATTAGGTTCGTGGGTGTAAAAATGCATGATCAATACATATTTACAGACATGAATCTAATAAAGTTCATTCTTCCACAAGAACTTCCAGCTATTTTTTAGAAAAACAAAGGATGAATAGCTCCTAATCCCAAGAGGATTCATGCTTAGTACAAAGAATTTACAAAGTGACAACTTTAAAAGAAAATAGTCTGGCCAAAAATCAGACAAGGTCAGCTCTACCAAGATAAAGGTGATTAGACTAAGTTCCATCAAGGAACTTACGTTACCAAGAAGTTGTTTGTGTCATAACTCAAGAAATAGTCATAACAAACTCTTTCAACAAAATGTGAAAATATCCAGACCAATGGATAATATCAATTCCACCCACTCACATGTCCAGTACACTGAGGGTCATCTAGAAGTGTGAGTACAATTGCTCACAAGTAAGGAAATCAATTAGAATAATTTGAAATTTATGGACTAGCATAAACCAATTTATGAGTCCAGAATAGATTTTAAATCAAAATCAGAAAATATTTCTGTAATGCACCAACTTCACCTCTGTGGTTGTCTCATACAACCATAGGGCTCGGGAAAACAAAGGCTGACTCACAAATTCATAAGGATCGAACAGTACAGTGTAAAGTTTCTTAATCATGAGACACTCAATTAAGGTCAAAATTTCAAATCGATTTGCCTTGGTTCCCATTATCACGCATATCTCTCCATACACGCTTAGTGCGGTCACCTGAATCATGCATGGTCACAGACAGCTTAATCAATCTATCGAACATACGAAGAGTTGGCTTTTCTGCATGAGCTGAATCCATGGCGCCAAAATCTTTAATAGGTCCTTACTCTAACATGATGATAACTCATCCTCAAGTCGATCTCTGAGTAGACAACAACTCCTTGTTAATATCAACTACGCACGGCAGAGAATACTCGTTCATAGTCGTCACTTTGTCGAGTCGTTAGAAATCCATGCAGATTCTCAAATCTTCAACAATATTGGGGCCTATGGAAAAGACTCAGTCTCATCAACTGTTTAGGTCGCAGGTCTACTAGTTTGGATCGAGTCGTCTAACTCGATTAACTTTGTAGGTGGCATCCTACACGATCAATCCGTATCTAGGAACTAGATCGATTGATAACTCAATATCCTTCTCTAGCAGCACACCTAAAACATTTCCAAGGAACACTCCCGGAAAGTCCTTTCGCACACGATACTCCAGGAACATTCTCAGCGAACATTCCCAGAAAATCAACCTTAGCAGGCATACTATCCAAATGTCTGACACCATCCAGAAAGGATAACCAAATGTGTCACACATGGATCGAAACACAAATCACTAGCCATGGGTTCCTACAAGTCAGAACCCATATAACCCATCAAGATAAACACACACCCATAGACCAACGCATATTGTTTCAACAAGGAAACAATTCAAGAGGTGACCATCTAGAGACCACGCAACAAAACATAATAGACCTATTCCCCAAAATTCCCGAAAGACTCGACCAACTCTGATACCACTTGTAACGCCCTCCCTGGGCATTACATTGGAACACGTGCAGAAAATAAATTAAAAAGTAATTTGCTGGTTGTTTTTCCGGAAAGTTATTTTCTCATAAGTCAGAAAACTGGGGTATAAAAATTTTCTTCTGCAGATAACTCTTAAAGTACCAAGATACATACATCTAAACAGTAAAATCACATTTATAACAGAGTCATCACGACATACAACTTCTCTCACAAGTTTCAATTTTAAAGAAAAGAGAAACAAAATTTAACCAAAAACTAAAGTATAATACCACTTTTCAAGTACATAACCCAACCAAGACTCCTAAGCTGGTCTCTTTTACAAGACATTTATTGAAAAGACCCACCGTGGGTCATTCCACGATCGAATAATCCCTCAAACCTCTAGACCTAAGTCTCTGAGTAACTTAGAGAAATTCCTCTGCACCGTCTGTATTAGGGTACCGAGGTACAACAGCGAGACCATAAGAAACCTGATATATTTGTAAGGGTGAGACACCAATATATGGATTTAAACACGATAACCACATGCACAACACAAAACATCAGATAACATGTAAAGTCATATATCATAGAATTCTTGCCATAGACAGTATTATATCAAGGGGTCTCATACCCGATCAGTCATGGGTTTTATAAAAACATGCATGACACTTCAATATCCAGGCTCTAACTTAATCTCATGAGATCCCATCATCATTCTATGAGTTGATCAACTCAAATCGCCACCACTTTGGCATCACGTTAAGTGACTAAACATCCATAGCATACTGTCCCATCCCAGGATGCAGTATTCCATGCTCATGGATTTAATAACCACTGTCCATCCCAGGATGCAGTGATACATCGTATTGTGAATACCTGATCATCAAGGCATCACTCCTATCAACGTGAGGCACGTCTGCCTAAAATGCATGTAAAACAATTGTTCTCAACGTTTTCTTTGTGTTCATTCTCTTCCGTTGTCGAAGCTCAAAAGCCAACGACTTTTCATAAATTTTAACGTTTTGAAATCATCAACATCAACATGGGACACACAGTCCGAGTGCTCAATCACAACACCTTAGACCGATGCACCAGTCTTAGGCTTGTGGTCATAGAAAAACAACATTCACCTTTAACAACGTTCATCACAACGTGATTAGGACACGAAGTCCATAACAACGTGATTAGGACACGAAGTCCATAACAACGTGATCAGGACACGAAGTCCACAACAACGTGACACGGATCCAAGATCTACGTGTATATTCAGAACACTAGTATCCGACGTCTCGTATACTAGATTCACATTTCAACGTATTTATTCTTTTTCGTTCAGTGAAACTCAAATACAAATTGAAACTTTAGCAACTTATCCAAGCTTGCCGAAATATTTGCAAAAGTAGGTTTTTCCAGAAATTCTTTTCATTGGAAATTCATTTGTAAAAAAAATACTAAGTTATAAAGAAACCAATCTTCTTTTGAAATCCTTCGTTTTCTTCCAACCCATCTTTAGAACATTGTTTAAAAATCCTTTCAACTCCTTTCTAAAATATTGTCAACATTTCTCAAAAGTTCCCCTTCATAAAACATACTTTTAAAATTGTTTTCACTTATAATCAAATCAATTAAGAAAGATTTTCCTCTAGCTTAAAAAAATATATTTTACAATTAGTTCTTAAAATTGATTTTCCACTTCATTCTTGAAAATAATAACGTACTAAAATGTATTCCTTTCTTAATTCCATTCTTATTCTTCTTCTTTCATTAAAAGAAATTGACACACAAATTTCTTAAAATAACTTTTCATCTACATTTTGACAGATAACGTACTGAAATATTTTTACGATTTCATCCTTGTAATTATCCATTACTTTCTCTTTTATCAAAAGAAAACATCAACTAAATATTATCATTATCAGAATTCCTCATAAGGCTTTTTAAGGCTTTTATCTCAATAATTGATTGAGCACTGACGAATGTCAGGCTTCTCAGACAACAATCCACAACAGTGTAATGTTCACATCAACATCATTTCAAATAATACAGTTCATGCCATATCTCAAAGCTATAACACATTTCTACAAATAAATCATCAAGCTCAGATATGCAAAACAGATAATTTTAACCACATCAGATAAACTCGGGAAATCACAAATAAAACTCAAACAACTCAACAGACCACAAACAATAACATATAGCTATCGGGAGAAAATCCCTCAGGTAAGCTCCCCTTACTTGATTCCAAAGCAAACAAGGTCTCTCGTTCTTTGTTAAGTGCTACGATCTTCCTCGTCTTGCTTCGCGACGGAACTCTAAATATTCCAACACATAACACAAGTTAAAAATAACCAAAACATCTCATCCACCTAAGGTCTAGGTTCGGCCATGAAGATAAAAAAATAGGGTTTGAAATATCCAACTTTCACTAACTCATGGATTAATGATCCTTAAGTATTAGAGATTCAATAACAATGATCATTTAACAAGGATTGAACAAAAATCCCACTAAGTTTAGACACTTAGGGTTTCGGCCATGAGGTGTAAAATAGGCTAGAAATTTTTAAACTTTTCAAGCTCTTGGATTTTAACAACTAAAGGTACAAAAGAGTTCAAATCAATGACCATTAGACAAAGATTGAACAAAAAATCCATCTAAGCCACTAGCTTAGGGATTTCGGCCAAGAATCATAAAATGAGTTAGGGATTTTTAAACTTTTCAAGCTTCTAGATTCAACAACAATAGGTGCTAAAGAGTTCAAATCATTGATCATACTTCAAAAATTGAAAACAAAACTTCCTTGCTCAACAACAACATAGGTTTGGCCTAGCTAGGAAAATAGGGAAGGAAATTTTTGTTTGATGCAAGCTCATAGAATATCAAAATAGAGATCATTAGGAGTTCATAGAAATTAGTTTCAACTCAAAAGGATTTTTCTACCATTTCTTAGAGATTTTAGAAGTTTAAAGATCAATAAGAACACTTAAGGAAAACATAGAGTAAACCTATGGAATAAAAGAGAGAACTTGAAAAATATTAGTATGAGGATGTTACCCTTGAAGCTAGGATGAACTTTAGTGAAGAACTTGAAGCTTAAAAGTGATTAAAAACACAAGCTTTATGTGTTGGAACTTTAGTGTGAAAGGAAGAAGAAGAAGAAAGTGATGAAATGAAAATGAAGTGGGTATATATAGAGAAGAGAGAGAGAGGCACGAAATTGAGGAGAGAGGAATGGGCTTGGAGAGCAAGTTTTGATCTTGTGCTTTGTTTGGTTGAGAAGAGAGAGAAAAATGGGTTTTTAGAATATAATATGCTATATTTCAAAAAGTGTCATCATGACCACTTTTTAGGATGTGACTTAGGCCATCCCCTAGTAAGGTCACCTCACTCTCACATGTCACCTCATCACTTTTGTGCTCCCTACTCTGCTCCATTGTGTATCCGGTTCAAGTTTCTGATCGTATTTCGCCCGGATAAAGTATTATATTTTGACCCGGAATAAGAATTTTCGAAAATTTTCAATATCATACAAAACATCACAAAAACACTAACCGTTTCGTTCACGGTTCAAAATTAGGTTTTCTGCTCTGTAAACTTGTACCGGCAGTGAAAACGCAGGCCGGCTTTTGTCTGAATTTTCAACCGAAAATTTAACCGTGACTTCCTATGGTAAGGGAACACAAGAAAATGATTTTAGTTTATTTAAAATCACTCTCTGAATTTTACCAAAAATAAATATAGAAACACTTGTATTTACTGCTATAGAAAGACACAGAAATCGGGGCGTTACAATACTACCCCTCTAAAAAGAATTTCGTCCTCGAAATTACGTAACTCAAAACCAGATAGGGTCTTGTAATTATGTCCAAATCCCAAGATCCTACATCGTACTTCCTGTATTCTCTTTCCCTTAGATGATTTAACTTGATAGCGAAATTCATACTTATTCGTTGTTCTCTTCATCCTCAACATCAAATCGATTATCCTCAATTCATACTCTACTTTCGTAAACACTAATAACATCCTTAATTCTCAAGGTTAACACCAAGATTTTATCTAAGATTTACATTCCTCTCTCATGGAGAGTAAAGTCAAAACTTAGTCATTCATATTCTCAATTACTGGTACGCTAGAAAACTGTCCTCCATACATCTTACCCTCATCGTTATCACCAAGATCAAAACTACCTTTACCGCAACCTGCATCAACTTCCTACCCAAGGTATCCAATTGTAGTCTTAGCTCCTCCGAACATATTCTACTTTTCCAGATTCTATCAAAATCACATACTTTAAGTCTTCAATTAAAACCTCGCATTACTCCTTACGGTACACTGAAATCCAAAAGGAACCTCGTTGAGTAGGATCATCAAATTTATCAACTTTGGAATTTTACCTGAAACTTAATTTTCACAAGAGCTCATCTTACTCGCTCGAATCCATCTAAGTGTAACTACTATTCACATTTCGTTCACAACACACACATCAGTTCCTATTCAAGATATCTCATCGTAGTTTTAGTTTCCCTTGAACCTATCCCACCACTCCAAAACATATCATAGTCATACATTCCAACCTTAAAGGGCATGATTACACTCCTTCATGCAACTATAACTAAAAGGAACCACTTCGATTTAATTTATCCAAAAATCATAAATCTTGAACTTTCCTAACAACTTGTTTTACTTAAGGACTCCTCTTTGCTGCTCTCACACTTTTCTGTAAACCTTCAAACTCATAAAATCAATCTTGATCATAGATATTGATCATCACCCTAGATTCCTTTAACAATATTCTGCCTCGACCAACATTCGATCCATAATAATTGCCTCACTGACCGTTATTGATCTTAAGGATTCACATCTTACTAGTCACAGCTACACCTCGACAAAACTTTCATCATTCCTTATTCACCCAGCTAAAGAAAAGATCGTAGTTAAATACCACAATTACTCCTAACCAACTTTCTAAAGATCAGATCATTTTTCTCGCTCACCCCACTCGAGTCGAGGATGATCCGTTGGGCTTAGCCTCAACTCAGTCCCCCACACTTAGAGCGAACTTTACCAATAAACATTGGTAACCTTCGGGCCTTCATTTGAACCGATACTTGAAGATACTCCATGAGTCTGATTAGTCCTCTGATACATTCCTTGGTTTGCCTCTCCACTTCATAGTGAATCTTAACAGGGGAAACAGGTGTCAACCTCGTCAGTCGGTCCACTATCACTCGAATTCAAATAAGACTCTTATGGGTCTTATGACGAAAATTCATGACGACACCAACATCTTAACAAGAAAGATCTTAAACATCCAGTTATCTCTTTTCCACTGCACCCGACAAACTCTAACATGCTGGTACGAATCAGATACCCATCCTCATGACTCTAGAGATAGGTCACACATCAATGACATTTAGAAAATACGTAGGGTAAGGTTGATCAAGGAAGACAATTCCTTTCGAACTACAATAAGGACATGGTCTTAAAGATCACTGAAAGAAATCTTCAAGAAAGAAATTCCTTGACCTCACTTTCACAAAGACATGGAGAAGAATTTTATCAATTTGAAGATACAGGAACATCCAGTATAGAAAAAGATTCTTCAATTAGGTTCGTGGGTGTAAAAAATGCATGATCAATACATATTTACAGACATGAATCTAATAAAGTTCATTCTTCCACAAGAACTTCCAGCTATTTTTAGAAAAACAAAGGATGAATAGCTCCTAATCCCAAGAGGATTCATGCTTAGTACAAAGAATTTACAAAGTGACAACTTTAAAAGAAAATAGTCTGGCCAAAAATCAGACAAGGTCAGCTCTACCAAGATAAAGGTGATTAGACTAAGTTCCATCAAGGAACTTACGTTACCAAGAAGTTGTTTGTGTCATAACTCAAGAAATAGTCATAACAAACTCTTCAACAAAATGTGAAAATATCCAGACCAATGGGATAATATCAATTCCACCCACTCACATGTCCAGTACACTGAGGGTCATCTAGAAGTGTGAGTACAATTGCTCACAAGTAAGGAAATCAATTAGAATAATTTGAAAATTTATGGACTAGCATAACCAATTTATGAGTCCAGAATAGATTTAATCAAAATCAGAAAATATTTCTGTAATGCACCAACTTCACCTCTGTGGTTGTCTCATACAACCATAGGGCTCGGGAAAACAAAGGCTGACTCACAAATTCATAAGGATCGAACAGTACAGTGTAAAGTTTCTTAATCATGAGACACTCAATTAAGGTCAAAATTTCAAATCGATTTGCCTTGGTTCCCATTATCACGCATATCTCTCCATACACGCTTAGTGCGGTCACCTGAATCATGCATGGTCACAGACAGCTTAATCAATCTATCGAACATACGAAGAGTTGGCTTTTCTGCATGAGCTGAATCCATGGCGCCAAAATCTTTAATAGGTCCTTACTCTAACATGATGATAACTCATCCTCAAGTCGATCTCTGAGTATACAACAACTCCTTGTTAATATCAACTACGCACGGCAGAGAATACTCGTTCATAGTCGTCACTTTGTCGAGTCGTTAGAAATCCATGCAGATTCTCAATCTTCAACAATATTGGGGCCTATGGAAAAGACTCAGTCTCATCAACTGTTTAGGTCGCAGGTCTACTAGTTTGGATCGAGTCGTCTAACTCGATTAACTTTGTAGGTGGCATCCTACACGATCAATCCGTATCTAGGAACTAGATCGATTGATAACTCAATATCCTTCTCTAGCAGCACACCTAAAACATTTCCAAGGAAACACTCCCGGAAAGTCCTTTCGCACACGATACTCCAGGAACATTCTCAGCGAACATTCCCAGAAAATCAACCTTAGCAGGCATACTATCCAAATGTCTGACACACCATCCAGAAAGGATAACCAAATGTGTCACACATGGATCGAAACACAAATCACTAGCCATGGGTTCCTACAAGTCAGAACCCATATAACCCATCAAGATAAACACACACCCATAGACCAACGCATATTGTTTCAACAAGGAAACAATTCAAGAGGTGACCATCTAGAGACCACGCAACAAAACATAATAGAACTATTCCCCAAATTCCCGAAAGACTCGACCAGCTCTGATACCACTTGTAACGCCCTCCCTGGGCATTACATTGGGAACACGTGCAGAAAATAAATTAAAAGTAATTTGCTGGTTGTTTTCGGAAAGTTATTTTTCTCATAAGTCAGAAAACTGGGGTATAAAAATTTTCTTCTGCAGATAACTCTTAAAGTACCAAGATACATACATCTAAACAGTAAAATCACATTTATAACAGAGTCATTCACGACATACAACTTCTCTCACAAGTTTCAATTTTAAAGAAAAGAGAAACAAAATTTAACCAAAAACTAAAGTATAATACCACTTTTCAAGTACATAACCCAACCAAGACTCCTAAGCTGGTCTCTTTTACAAGACATTTATTGAAAGACCCCCGTGGTCACTTCCCACGATCGAATAATCCCTCAAACCTCTAGACCTAAGTCTCTGAGTAACTTAGAGAAATTCCTCTGCACCGTCTGTATTAGGGTACCGAGGTACAACAGCGAGACCATAAGAAACCTGATATATTTGTAAGGGTGAGACACCAATATATGGATTTAAACACGATAACCACATGCACAACACAAAACATCAGATAACATGTAAAGTCATATATCATAGAATTCTTGCCATAGACAGTATTATATCAAGGGGTCTCATACCCGATCAGTCATGGGTTTTATAAAAACATGCATGACACTTCAATATCCAGGCTCTAACTTAATCTCATGAGATCCCATCATCATTCTATGAGTTGATCAAACTCAAATCGCCACCACTTTGGCATCACGTTAAGTGACTAAACATCCATAGCATACTGTCCCATCCCAGGATGCAGTATTCCATGCTCATGGATTTAATAACCACTGTCCCATCCCAGGATGCAGTGATACATCGTATTGTGAATACCTGATCATCAAGGCATCACTCCTATCAACGTGAGGCACGTCTGCCTAAAATGCATGTAAAACAATTGTTCTCAACGTTTTCTTTGTGTTCATTCTCTTCCGTTGTCGAAGCTCAAAAGCTAACGACTTTTCATAAATTTTAACGTCTTGAAATCATCAACATCAACATGGGACACACAGTCCGAGTGCTCAATCACAACACCTTAGACCGATGCACCAGTCTTAGGCTTGTGGTCATAGAAAACAACATTCACCTTTAACAACGTTCATCACAACGTGATTAGGACACGAAGTCCATAACAACGTGATTAGGACACGAAGTCCATAAACAACGTGATCAGGACACGAAGTCCACAACAACGTGACACGGATCCAAGATCTACGTGTATATTTCAGAACACTAGTATCCGACGTCTCGTATACTAGATTCACATTTCAACGTATTTATTCTTTTTCGTTCAGTGAAACTCAAATACAAATTGAAACTTTAGCAACTTATCCAAGCTTGCCGAAATATTTGCAAAAGTAGGTTTTTCCAGAAATTCTTTTCATTGGAAATTCATTTGTAAAAAAAATACTAAGTTATAAAGAAACCAATCTTCTTTTGAAATCCTTCGTTTTCTTCCAACCCATCTTTAGAACATTGTTAAAAATCCTTTCAACTCCTTTCTAAAATATTGTCAACATTTCTCAAAAGTTCCCCTTCATAAAACATACTTTTAAAATTGTTTTCACTTATAATCAAATCAATTTAAGAAAGATTTTCCTCTAGCTTAAAAAATATATTTTACAATTAGTTCTTAAAATTGATTTTCCACTTCATTCTTGAAAATAATAACGTACTAAAATGTATTCCTTTCTTAATTCCATTCTTATTCTTCTTCTTTCATTAAAAGAATTGACACACAAATTTCTTAAAATAACTTTTCATCTACATTTTGACAAGATAACGTACTGAAATATTTTTACGATTTCATCCTTGTAATTATCCATTACTTTCTCTTTATCAAAAGAAAACATCAACTAAATATTATCATTATCAGAATTCCTCATAAGGCTTTTTAAGGCTTTTATCTCAATAATTGATTGAGCACTGACGAATGTCAGGCTTCTCAGACAACAATCCACAACAGTGTAATGTTCACATCAACATCATTTCAAATAATACAGTTCATGCCATATCTCAAAGCTATAACACATTTCTACAAATAAATCATCAAGCTCAGATATGCAAAACAGATAATTTTAACCACATCAGATAAACTCGGGAAATCACAATAAAACTCAAACAACTCAACAGACCACAAACAATAACATATAGCTATCGGGAGAAAATCCCTCAGGTAAGCTCCCCTTACTTGATTCCAAAGCAAACAAGGTCTCTCGTTCTTTGTTAAGTGCTACGATCTTCCTCGTCTTGCTTCGCGACGGAACTCTAAATATTCCAACACATAACACAAGTTAAAAATAACCAAAACATCTCATCCACCTAAGGTCTAGGTTCGGCCATGAAGATAAAAAAATAGGGTTTGAAATATCCAACTTTCACTAACTCATGGATTAATGATCCTTAAGTATTAGAGATTCAATAACAATGATCATTTAACAAGGATTGAACAAAAATCCCACTAAGTTTAGACACTTAGGGTTTCGGCCATGAGGTGTAAAATAGGCTAGAAATTTTTAAACTTTTCAAGCTCTTGGATTTTAACAACTAAAGGTACAAAAGAGTTCAAATCAATGACCATTAGACAAAGATTGAACAAAAATCCATCTAAGCCACTAGCTTAGGGATTTCGGCCAAGAATCATAAAATGAGTTAGGGATTTTTAAACTTTTCAAGCTTCTAGATTCAACAACAATAGGTGCTAAAGAGTTCAAATCATTGATCATACTTCAAAAATTGAAACAAAACTTCCTTGCTCAACAACAACATAGGTTTGGCCTAGCTAGGAAAATAGGGAAGGAAATTTTTGTTTGATGCAAGCTCATAGAATATCAAAATAGAGATCATTAGGAGTTCATAGAAATTAGTTTCAACTCAAAAGGATTTTTCTACCATTTCTTAGAGATTTAGAAGTTTAAAGATCAATAAGAACACTTAAGGAAAACATAGAGTAAACCTATGGAATAAAAGAGAGAACTTGAAAAATATTAGTATGAGGATGTTACCCTTGAAGCTAGGATGAACTTTAGTGAAGAACTTGAAGCTTAAAAGTGATTAAAAACACAAGCTTTATGTGTTGGAACTTTAGTGTGAAAGGAAGAAGAAGAAGAAAGTGATGAAATGAAAATGAAGTGGGTATATATAGAGAAGAGAGAGAGAGGCACGAAATTGAGGAGAGAGGAATGGGCTTGGAGAGCAAGTTTTGATCTTGTGCTTTGTTTGGTTTGAGAAGAGAGAGAAAAATGGGTTTTTAGAATATAATATGCTATATTTCAAAAAGTGTCATCATGACCACTTTTTAGGATGTGACTTAGGCCATCCCCTAGTAAGTCACCTCACTCTCACATGTCACCTCATCACTTTTGTGCTCCCTACTCTGCTCCATTGTGTATCCGGTTCAAGTTTCTGATCGTATTTCGCCCGGATAAAGTATTATATTTTGACCCGGAATAAGAATTTTTGAAAATTTTCAATATCATACAAAACATCACAAAAACACTAACCGTTTCGTTCACGGTTCAAAATTAGGTTTTCTGCTCTGTAAACTTGTACCGGCAGTGAAAACGCAGGCCGGCTTTTGTCTGAATTTTCAACCGAAAATTTAACCGTGACTTCCTATGGTAAGGGAACACAAGAAAATGATTTTAGTTTATTTAAAATCACTCTCTGAATTTTACCAAAAATAAATATAGAAACACTTGTATTTACTGCTATAGAAAGACACAGAAATCGGGGCGTTACAATACTACCCCTCTAAAAAGAATTTCGTCCTCGAAATTACGTAACTCAAAACCAGATAGGGTCTTGTAATTATGTCCAAATCCCAAGATCCTACATCGTACTTCCTGTATTCTCTTTCCCTTAGATGATTTAACTTGATAGCGAAATTCATACTTATTCGTTGTTCTCTTCATCCTCAACATCAAATCGATTATCCTCAATTCATACTCTACTTTCGTAAACACTAATAACATCCTTAATTCTCAAGGTTAACACCAAGATTTTATCTAAGATTTACATTCCTCTCTCATGGAGAGTAAAGTCAAAACTTAGTCATTCATATTCTCAATTACTGGTACGCTAGAAAAACTGTCCTCCATACATCTTACCCTCATCGTTATCACCAAGATCAAAACTACCTTTACCGCAACCTGCATCAACTTCCTACCCAAGGTATCCAATTGTAGTCTTAGCTCCTCCGAACATATTCTACTTTTCCAGATTCTATCAAAATCACATACTTTAAGTCTTCAATTAAAACCTCGCATTACTCCTTACGGTACACTGAAATCCAAAAGGAACCTCGTTGAGTAGGATCATCAAATTTATCAACTTTGGAATTTTACCTGAAACTTAATTTTCACAAGAGCTCATCTTACTCGCTCGAATCCATCTAAGTGTAACTACTATTCACATTTCGTTCACAACACACACATCAGTTCCTATTCAAGATATCTCATCGTAGTTTTAGTTTCCCTTGAACCTATCCCACCACTCCAAAACATATCATAGTCATACATTCCAACCTTAAAGGGCATGATTACACTCCTTCATGCAACTATAACTAAAAGGAACCACTTCGATTTAATTTATCCAAAATCATAAATCTTGAACTTTCCTAACAACTTGTTTTACTTAAGGACTCCTCTTTGCTGCTCTCACACTTTTCTGTAAACCTTCAAACTCATAAAATCAATCTTGATCATAGATATTGATCATCACCCTAGATTCCTTTAACAATATTCTGCCTCGACCAACATTCGATCCATAATAATTGCCTCACTGACCGTTATTGATCTTAAGGATTCACATCTTACTAGTCACAGCTACACCTCGACAAAACTTTCATCATTCCTTATTCACCCAGCTAAAGAAAAGATCGTAGTTAAATACCACAATTACTCCTAACCAACTTTCTAAAGATCAGATCATTTTTCTCGCTCACCCCACTCGAGTCGAGGATGATCCGTTGGGCTTAGCCTCAACTCAGTCCCCCACACTTAGAGCGAACTTTACCAATAAACATTGGTAACCTTCGGGCCTTCATTTGAACCGATACTTGAAGATACTCCATGAAGTCTGATTAGTCCTCTGATACATTCCTTGGTTTGCCTCTCCACTTCATAGTGAATCTTAACAGGGGAAACAGGTGTCGACCTCGTCAGTCGGTCCACTATCACTCGAATTCAAATAAGACTCTTATGGGTCTTATGACGAAAATTCATGACGACACCAACATCTTAACAAGAAAGATCTTAAACATCCAGTTATCTCTTTTCCACTGCACCCGACAAACTCTAACATGCTGGTACGAATCAGATACCCATCCTCATGACTCTAGAGATAGGTCACACATCAATGACATTTAGAAAATACGTAGGGTAAGGTTGATCAAGGAAGACAATTCCTTTCGAACTACAATAAGACATGGTCTTAAAGATCACTGAAAGAAATCTTCAAGAAAGAAATTCCTTGACCTCACTTTCACAAAGACATGGAGAAGAATTTTATCAATTTGAAAGATACAGGAACATCCAGTATAGAAAAAGATTCTTCAATTAGGTTCGTGGGTGTAAAAATGCATGATCAATACATATTTACAGACATGAATCTAATAAAGTTCATTCTTCCACAAGAACTTCCAGCTATTTTTAGAAAAACAAAGGATGAATAGCTCCTAATCCCAAGAGGATTCATGCTTAGTACAAAGAATTTACAAAGTGACAACTTTAAAAGAAAATAGTCTGGCCAAAAATCAGACAAGGTCACCTCTACCAAGATAAAGGTGATTAGACTAAGTTCCATCAAGGAACTTACGTTACCAAGAAGTTGTTTGTGTCATAACTCAAGAAATAGTCATAACAAACTCTTTCAACAAAATGTGAAAATATCCAGACCAATGGATAATATCAATTCCACCCACTCACATGTCCAGTACACTGAGGGTCATCTAGAAGTGTGAGTACAATTGCTCACAAGTAAGGAAATCAATTAGAATAATTTGAAATTTATGGACTAGCATAACCAATTTATGAGTCCAGAATAGATTTTAAATCAAAATCAGAAAATATTTCTGTAATGCACCAACTTCACCTCTGTGGTTGTCTCATACAACCATAGGGCTCGGGAAAACAAAGGCTGACTCACAAATTCATAAGGATCGAACAGTACAGTGTAAAGTTTCTTAATCATGAGACACTCAATTAAGGTCAAAATTTCAAATCGATTTGCCTTGGTTCCCATTATCACGCATATCTCTCCATACACGCTTAGTGCGGTCACCTGAATCATGCATGGTCACAGACAGCTTAATCAATCTATCGAACATACGAAGAGTTGGCTTTTCTGCATGAGCTGAATCCATGGCGCCAAAATCTTTAATAGGTCCTTACTCTAACATGATGATAACTCATCCTCAAGTCGATCTCTGAGTAGACAACAACTCCTTGTTAATATCAACTACGCACGGCAGAGAATACTCGTTCATAGTCGTCACTTTGTCGAGTCGTTAGAAATCCATGCAGATTCTCAAATCTTCAACAATATTGGGGCCTATGGAAAAGACTCAGTCTCATCAACTGTTTAGGTCGCAGGTCTACTAGTTTGGATCGAGTCGTCTAACTCGATTAACTTTGTAGGTGGCATCCTACACGATCAATCCGTATCTAGGAACTAGATCGATTGATAACTCAATATCCTTCTCTAGCAGCACACCTAAAACATTTCCAAGGAACACTCCCGGAAAGTCCTTTCGCACACGATACTCCAGGAACATTCTCAGCGAACATTCCCAGAAAATCAACCTTAGCAGGCATACTATCCAAATGTCTGACACCATCCAGAAAGGATAACCAAATGTGTCACACATGGATCGAAACACAAATCACTAGCCATGGGTTCCTACAAGTCAGAACCCATATAACCCATCAAGATAAACACACACCCATAGACCAACGCATATTGTTTCAACAAGGAAACAATTCAAGAGGTGACCATCTAGAGACCACGCAACAAAACATAATAGACCTATTCCCCAAAATTCCCGAAAGACTCGACCAGCTCTGATACCACTTGTAACGCCCTCCCTGGGCATTACATTGGAACACGTGCAGAAAATAAATTAAAAGTAATTTGCTGGTTGTTTTCGGAAAGTTATTTTCTCATAAGTCAGAAAACTGGGGTATAAAAATTTTCTTCTGCAGATAACTCTTAAAGTACCAAGATACATACATCTAAACAGTAAAATCACATTTATAACAGAGTCATCACGACATACAACTTCTCTCACAAGTTTCAATTTTAAAGAAAAGAGAAACAAAATTTAACCAAAAACTAAAGTATAATACCACTTTTCAAGTACATAACCCAACCAAGACTCCTAAGCTGGTCTCTTTTACAAGACATTTATTGAAAAGACCCCCGTGGTCATTCCACGATCGAATAATCCCTCAAACCTCTAGACCTAAGTCTCTGAGTAACTTAGAGAAATTCCTCTGCACCGTCTGTATTAGGGTACCGAGGTACAACAGCGAGACCATAAGAAACCTGATATATTTGTAAGGGTGAGACACCAATATATGGATTTAAACACGATAACCACATGCACAACACAAAACATCAGATAACATGTAAAGTCATATATCATAGAATTCTTGCCATAGACAGTATTATATCAAGGGGTCTCATACCCGATCAGTCATGGGTTTTATAAAAACATGCATGACACTTCAATATCCAGGCTCTAACTTAATCTCATGAGATCCCATCATCATTCTATGAGTTGATCAAACTCAAATCGCCACCACTTTGGCATCACGTTAAGTGACTAAACATCCATAGCATACTGTCCCATCCCAGGATGCAGTATTCCATGCTCATGGATTTAATAACCACTGTCCCATCCCAGGATGCAGTGATACATCGTATTGTGAATACCTGATCATCAAGGCATCACTCCTATCAACGTGAGGCACGTCTGCCTAAAATGCATGTAAAACAATTGTTCTCAACGTTTTCTTTGTGTTCATTCTCTTCCGTTGTCGAAGCTCAAAAGCCAACGACTTTTCATAAATTTTAACGTTTTGAAATCATCAACATCAACATGGGACACACAGTTCGAGTGCTCAATCACAACACCTTAGACCGATGCACCAGTCTTAGGCTTGTGGTCATAGAAAACAACATTCACCTTTAACAACGTTCATCACAACGTGATTAGGACACGAAGTCCATAACAACGTGATTAGGACACGAAGTCCATAACAACGTGATCAGGACACGAAGTCCACAACAACGTGACACGGATCCAAGATCTACGTGTATATTTCAGAACACTAGTATCCGACGTCTCGTATACTAGATTCACATTTCAACGTATTTATTCTTTTTCGTTCAGTGAAACTCAAATACAAATTGAAACTTCAGCAACTTATCCAAGCTTGCCGAAATATTTGCAAAAGTAGGTTTTTCCAGAAATTCTTTTCATTGGAAATTCATTTGTAAAAAAAATACTAAGTTATAAAGAAACCAATCTTCTTTTGAAATCCTTCGTTTTCTTCCAACCCATCTTTAGAACATTGTTAAAAATCCTTTCAACTCCTTTCTAAAATATTGTCAACATTTCTCAAAAGTTCCCCTTCATAAAACATACTTTTAAAATTGTTTTCACTTATAATCAAATCAATTTAAGAAAGATTTTCCTCTAGCTTAAAAAAATATATTTTACAATTAGTTCTTAAAATTGATTTTCCACTTCATTCTTGAAAATAATAACGTACTAAAATGTATTCCTTTCTTAATTCCATTCTTATTCTTCTTCTTTCATTAAAAGAAATTGACACACAAATTTCTTAAAATAACTTTTCATCTACATTTTGACAAGATAACGTACTGAAATATTTTTACGATTTCATCCTTGTAATTATCCATTACTTTCTCTTTTATCAAAAGAAAACATCAACTAAATATTATCATTATCAGAATTCCTCATAAGGCTTTTTAAGGCTTTTATCTCAATAATTGATTGAGCACTGACGAATGTCAGGCTTCTCAGACAACAATCCACAACAGTGTAATGTTCACATCAACATCATTTCAAATAATACAGTTCATGCCATATCTCAAAGCTATAACACATTTCTACAAATAAATCATCAAGCTCAGATATGCAAAACAGATGATTTTAACCACATCAGATAAACTCGGGAAATCACAATAAAACTCAAACAACTCAACAGACCACAAACAATAACATATAGCTATCGGGAGAAAATCCCTCAGGTAAGCTCCCCTTACTTGATTCCAAAGCAAACAAGGTCTCTCGTTCTTTGTTAAGTGCTACGATCTTCCTCGTCTTGCTTCGCGACGGAACTCTAAATATTCCAACACATAACACAAGTTAAAAATAACCAAAACATCTCATCCACCTAAGGTCTAGGTTCGGCCATGAAGATAAAAAAATAGGGTTTGAAATATCCAACTTTCACTAACTCATGGATTAATGATCCTTAAGTATTAGAGATTCAATAACAATGATCGTTTAACAAGGATTGAACAAAAATCCCACTAAGTTTAGACACTTAGGGTTTCGGCCATGAGGTGTAAAATAGGCTAGAAATTTTTAAACTTTTCAAGCTCTTGGATTTTAACAACTAAAGGTACAAAAGAGTTCAAATCAATGACCATTAGACAAAGATTGAACAAAAATCCATCTAAGCCACTAGCTTAGGGATTTCGGCCAAGAATCATAAAATGAGTTAGGGATTTTTAAACTTTTCAAGCTTCTAGATTCAACAACAATAGGTGCTAAAGAGTTCAAATCATTGATCATACTTCAAAAATTGAAACAAAACTTCCTTGCTCAACAACAACATAGGTTTGGCCTAGCTAGGAAAATAGGGAAGGAAATTTTTGTTTGATGCAAGCTCATAGAATATCAAAATAGAGATCATTAGGAGTTCATAGAAATTAGTTTCAACTCAAAAGGATTTTTCTACCATTTCTTAGAGATTTTAGAAGTTTAAAGATCAATAAGAACACTTAAGGAAAACATAGAGTAAACCTATGGAATAAAAGAGAGAACTTGAAAAATATTAGTATGAGGATGTTACCCTTGAAGCTAGGATGAACTTTAGTGAAGAACTTGAAGCTTAAAAGTGATTAAAAACACAAGCTTTATGTGTTGGAACTTTAGTGTGAAAGGAAGAAGAAGAAGAAAGTGATGAAATGAAAATGAAGTGGGTATATATAGAGAAGAGAGAGAGAGGCACGAAATTGAGGAGAGAGGAATGGGCTTGGAGAGCAAGTTTTGATCTTGTGCTTTGTTTGGTTTGAGAAGAGAGAGAAAAATGGGTTTTTA
The DNA here is from genome assembly GCA_035048595.1 of Echinosophora koreensis. Classification (NCBI taxonomy): domain Eukaryota; kingdom Viridiplantae; phylum Streptophyta; class Magnoliopsida; order Fabales; family Fabaceae; genus Echinosophora; species Echinosophora koreensis. The sequence continues at coordinate 275,124 of JAPCYP010000114.1, forward strand.
GAATATAATATGCTATATTTCAAAAAGTGTCATCATGACCACTTTTTAGGATGTGACTTAGGCCATCCCCTAGTAAGTCACCTCACTCTCACATGTCACCTCATCACTTTTGTGCTCCCTACTCTGCTCCATTGTGTATCCGGTTCAAGTTTCTGATCGTATTTCGCCCGGATAAAGTATTATATTTTGACCCGGAATAAGAATTTTCGAAAATTTTCAATATCATACAAAACATCACAAAAACACTAACCGTTTCGTTCACGGTTCAAAATGAGGTTTTCTGCTCTGTAAACTTGTACCGGCAGTGAAAACGCAGGCCGGCTTTTGTCTGAATTTTCAACCGAAAATTTAACCGTGACTTCGTATGGTAAGGGAACACAAGAAAATGATTTTATTTTATTTAAAATCACTCTCTGAATTTTACCAAAAATAAACATAGAAACACTTGTATTTACTGCTATAGAAAGACACAGAAATCGGGGCGTTACACTAGACCTTTGCAATTTTTTCATATGGATTGGTCCTTCAAGGACAGTGAGTTTTGGAGGAAACTATTATGCTTTAGTGATTATTGATGATTTCTCAAGATTTACATGGACATTGTTTTTAGTTCCTAAAAGTGATGCATTTCATGCTTTCAAGAAACTTGCTAAAGTGATTCAAAATGAAAAAGCTTTGAAAATATCATGCATTAGAAGTGATTATGGTGGGGAATTTGAAAACTATGATTTTGAATGTTTTTGTGATAAACATGGAATTGAACATAATTTTTCGGCTCCAAGGACCCCTAAACAAAATGGAGTTGTTGAGAGGAAGAATAGGTCCTTAGAGGAGTTGGCAAGAACTATGTTAAATGAATCTAATCTACCTAAATATTTTTGGGAGGATGCGGTTAATACCGCTTGCTATGTGTCTAATAGAGTGCTTATTAGACCTATCTTGTTGAAAACTCCTTATGAGTTGTATAAAGGTAGAAAACCAAATATATCACATTTACATGTCTTTCGATGCAAATACTATGTTTTAAATAATGGAAAAGATAATCTTGGAAAGTTTGATGCTAAAGCGGATCAAGCAATCTTTCTTGGATATTCATCATCAAGTAAAGCATATAGAGTTTACAACAAAAGAACTAAGACTATAGAATAATCTATTCATGTATCATTTGATGAGGCTAACCCCCAAGGAATTGGGAAAGTGCATAATGATGATATTATAGATACAAGAATGGATTCTCAAGTAGAGCAAGCAAATGACAATGAAGAAGAACCAAGCATGGAGCCTCAAGATCAACAACAAAGAGATGTGGAACTTCCTAAGGAGTGGAGAATGACTAAATACCATCCAATTGATAAGGTGATAGGTGACATCACCAAAGGGGTAACTACTCGTTCTTCTCTTAGGAATGTATGTAATTTTATGTCTTTTGTGTGTCAAGTATAACCTAAGACAATTGATGAGGTTATCATAGATGAACATTGGGTAATTGCTATGCAAGATGAATTAAATCAATTTACAAGAAATGATGTATGGGAGCTTGTACCTAAACCTAATAATAAACAAGTAATTGGAACTAAATGGGTATTTAGGAACAAGTTAGATGAGAATGGTATAATTTTTAGAAATAAAGCTAGATTAGTAGCCAAAGGTTATAATCAAGAAGAAGGCATAGGCTATGAGGAAACTTATGCACCAGTTGCTAGGTTAGAAGCTATTAGATTGGTTCTTGCTTTTGCATGTCTTATGGATTTTAAGCTCTATCAAATGGATGTCAAAAGTGTTTTTCTTAATGGTTTAATTCAAGAAGAGGTTTATGTAGATCAACCACTTGGTTTTGAAAACTTTGAAAAACCAAATTTTGTTTTTAAACTTAAAAAGGCTCTCTATGGTTTGAAACAAGCTCCAAGATCTTGGTATGAGAGACTTAGCAAATTTCTTTTGCAAAAAGATTTTCAAAGAGGGAAGGTTGACACTACTCTTTTCATTAAAAAGAAAAAGCATGATATTTTGATTGTACAAGTATATGTTGATGAAATTATATTTGGAGCCACTAATGAATCTATGTGCAAGGAATTCTCTAAGCAAATGCAAGATGAATTCGAGATGTCTATGATGGGTGAACCCACTTTCTTCTTAGGGCTACAAATCAAACAAGTGCCTAGTGGAACTTTCATCAACCAAGCCAAGTATTGCAAAGAACTACTCAAAAGATTTGGCATGGACAAGGCAAAAGAAGCTTCCACACCAATGGGCACATCCTCCTATCTTGACAAAGATGAAAATGGTAATCCGGTAGATGTAACAAAGTATAGAGGTATAATTGACTCTATACCTTATCTTACCTCTACTAGACCGGATATAATGTGTCGTGTATGCATGTGTGCTCGATATCAATCATGTCCTAAAGAATCTCACATAACCGCCGTAAAAAGAATAATGAAATATTTGTTAGGTACAACTAATGTAGGACTTTGGTATCTTAAAGGATCTAGTTGTAGTTTAGTTGGATATTCGGATTCGGACTTTGCCGGATGCAAACTTGATAGAAAGAGTACTAGTGGCACATGTCATATTTTTGGTAATTGTTTAATATCATGGTTTAGTAAAAAGCAAGTGAGTGTTGCTTTATCAACTGCCGAAGTGGGATACGTTGCGGCCGGTAGTTGTTGTACCCAAATTCTTTGGATGAAACAACAATTAATTGACTATGGAATACAATTGGACCAAGTTCTAATTAGATGTGATAATAAAAGTGCCATCAATCTATCCAAGAATCCTATCCAACACTCTAGGACTAAACATATTGAGATAAGACACCATTTCTTAAGAGATCATGTTCAAATAGGAGATATTGTTCTAGACTTTGTTGAATCAAATATACAATTATCCGATATATTTACCAAACCTTTGCCTAGGGAGAACTTCTTTTATATAATAAGAGAATTAGGGATCATAGATGAAACATGTATTGATTGATCTTGTATGCTATGATTGTTTGGATACATGTTTATTTGGCTCATATCATGTATATATTGATCTTTAATCTTATAAGTATGTGGTTTGATCTCTGGATGAGCAATATATATGAATATATGTGAAATCTATGTGAATTTTGCTCTCTGTCCAGGCTGTATTCGAATACCACTACAGTGTATTCAAATACACTGCCACTACAGTGTATTTGAATACACTGCAAATTTTCCCTGTTTTCTGTGAAGTATTCGAATACCAGTTGGTGTATTCGAATACCAGCAAAAATCTGGTACAAATTTTTGGGACTATTCGAATACCCCCTAGTGTTCGAATACTCTGTAGATCTGAATTTTTTTTTCATGGTTTAAAAGGCCCTTGCTCGAATTATGATGCCTTAGAACCTCTCTTCTCCAACATTCTTCTCTTATATAGCAAGAACATCATGTTTTGTTCATAGTTTCTTCAAAAAACCTTGTTCTTGGTTTTTGTTTTTCATATACTTCTCTTTTGTCACCATCAACCTTTCGACCTTAAACCTCCTTCATCACCATGGCTGGAAAGAAACCACACACAAGAGGAGGAGCTACATCCTCTACTCAACCATCTCCGAGAAGGAAGAGTGATAGGTTGGCTAGTGGATCTGGGAAAGCAAAGAAGAGGGTTGCTTTGGAAGAGGAAGTTATCTTTGTGGACACTGAAGAGTTGGTTGAAAGCTCTAAGAAGGAGAGGAGGAGCAAGTGGAAGAAGAAGAATAAGAAGAAGAAGAAGAAGAAGAAGAAGATACTGATTGAGTGGACATGTCTTCTTGGTTCTCAAGCAAGTCAAAATTCGTAGAATTCAAAGAAGATTTTATAGACAAGAAAGTGCTAAGTCCAATCTATATGAAATACATCTGGTATGAGAAGCATAATTTCTCTTTTCACAAGTTGTTCATCAGGAAGAAATTGCAGTCCTTTATTGAGTTGAGGGAAACTTATTCTCCGGAACTAGCTAGAGTTTTCATTGCTGGCCTTAATCAAGGTGATAACGGTGCGTTACACTATTCAATAGCTAGGTAAAACTTTATTATTCATCCTGAGGATTGGGATCATGTGATAGGCATACCCTATGTGGGACTAGAAATCATAGATCCCTCATCTATTACAAGCTTTTCTAGGAGAGGAATAATATAAAGTTTTGTTAATGGTCCTATGCCTGATCGCCTTGAGAGAATGCCTAAGGTTAGCTTACCAAACATGGAGGGTAGATTACTTCACTATGCAGTAGCAACTATTTTAAACCCTAGGCAATCTAATACCTCTGTGATGCTTGAAGAAGATTTGTTTATGATGTATTGCATGAAACACAATGTGCAAATGAATTGTGCATGGTACATTTCACAGAAATGGTTGTCGTGTAAGTACAACCGACGTAGCCCGATTCAATATACTAATCTGATCCAAGCTTTTCTGGAGTTCTATGATGTTGATCTCAACACAACCTTTCTGTCTGTGACAAGAAGATTTGGTACAACTACCTTAGCTAAAATGAGTATCAAGAAGGTGAATGATATCTGGTTTCATGATGGATCCCCGGTGAACCAAGCTCAATATACTCCAAATGAACTGGATGCGGCATTGGACATGGCTGATCAAATACATGCTTCACATAGCTCTCAGCCAAGCCATTCTGCACATACCTCTGCGACGAACTTTTCTGATCCATTTCAATCTTATGTGGCTTCAAGCTTAAATCGCATGGAAACTGGAATGGATACCTTTAGAACGCAGATGGATGCAAGGTTCACAAATATGGAGGGATACTTAAAGACAGAATTCAACAGCATGGATGTTCGCCATCAAGGTCTGTCCACAGATGTTGCAGCTTTGACGAATAGAGTGAGGAGGTTGCAGTCATAGTTCAACGATGAAGAGGATGGAGATGATGATGAGATATGATATCTCTAGCTCCTCTTATTATGCTTTATATGCTTATATTTTGGTTGGATGACTGTATGCACCTTCTATTACTATGTTTTTACTTTGGATTTGTGTGATGATACTGTATGACATCTTTTTTCTGTTTCCTGGATGACTGTACTATGTATACCTTTGTTGGTATTTTGCTCTGATACAGTTGACTCTGATATCCATCACACATATGCTTTTATGGATGTTAGTATGCATGCCTTGAACTTATCTGATATATCTTGATTATGCATGCATGACATCTATTATCTTTATTTGTGAATATTGTGTCTTTTCTCTCCACATATTATATGCTTTTTGATAATGCCAAAGGGGGAGAAAAGGTGTGCTTTTGTGTTTATTTTGCAGGACCACTACTTTAATCAGAAGGAGTGTCATATATTTAGGGGGAGTTAGGCAAAAATCAGGATACACTTTATTCACAAGTTCAAATTCAATCAAAAACTTATGATACAAAAGCAAAGCAAGATTCAATTTTCATCAAACCATCACAAGAGTTGTCATCATCAAAAAGCGGGAGATTGTAGATGATGATGAGATTAAGTCTCGATTATGCTTCCGTGAAGAACATCTCCACCTATTTTCAAAAGTGAAGAAAAGAAGTGTTTTGATGATGATGATGTATTAGTTTAGATGTTGTGGATGATGTAGTCGTTTAGATGTCTAAGCTTGCTTTAGTAGGTTTTGATGTATGTCATTATGTAACCTAGTTTGATTAGATGGCTTAACAAATTAAAGAGGTAATAATGCTTAACCTAAAAATAGAAATCAATTAGAGCTATTATAAAATGCCAAATGAAAATGTTTTCAAAGTATATGAGTAATCATATACATAGTTGTATATTGGTCTACTTTAAGGAAAACTCGAAATTCCTTCAAGAGTATTCAAATACCAACTCATGTATGCCATCACTCAAGCATTTTGGCAATTTTGCGCAGAGTATTCGAATACCCCTTCTTGGTATTCGAATACCCCCTGTTCTGTTGAGTTTGTTAGCTTCTGTTACAGGGAGTTTTCGAATACCCTGACAGTGTATTCGAATACTCACCTGAAAAATCAATAAACTTCTACTTTTTTCAGCTCCAATTGAAGTCTATATAAAGGGCATATGCCTAAGAGTTTTTAAAAGAACGAAATCATATGCAAAAATATACTGTTATAATGCCAAAATAGAAAGCCATCTACTCAGCCTTTGTTACAAGTGATCTTAGAAGCTTACAAGCTTTGATGCACAAGTGTTTGTGCTAGGAATTTCTCTTCTACTCAATTGTAATTCTGAGTTTTGTATTGTGAGTGTGAATCCCAAGGTTACTCAATAGTAAAGTATCTCTTGAGGGGTGTAAATCTTTGTTGGAGTGGTATCCATCAAAGTGACCATTGGAGAAAAGTCTTTGTAGGTGTGGTATCCTTCAAAGTAAGGGTGAGCCATCCCTTTGTTTGCAAAAGTGTGGTATCTCTTGTGGTGAATTGTTGGTGAGGTATCCAACAAGGTGTAAGGGTGAGGCATCCCTTTGTGAGTTGTTGGTGAGGTATCTAACAAGATTCAAGAGTGAGGTATCTCTTGAGAGTGTGATACTTGTGGGTGAGGCATCCTACAAGGGAGAGTGATTTTTGTAAGGAGTGTGGTATCTCTTGTAGTCATAGTGAATTTCTCCAAGAGGATTCTTGGGGACTGGATGTAGGCCATTCAGGTTGTGGGCCAAACCAGTAAAATACTTGTGTCATTTTCTCTATCTCTACTCTCTTTACTTTCTTGCAAATTTTATTATCGTATGCATGATTCTTTATGTTCTATGCTTATGATACTATATTGCATGATTGTTGTATGATACTTTCTTTTAGCTTATACAATTGAATATATTTCTTTAAGTGCATTCTTGAATTGGTATTACAATTGTTTCTTGCGTAAGTTTCAAGGAAAATTTACTTTTTTGCTACGCCACATGAAAAAGTGAAATTAAATTTGTTTTTCGAAAAGTTTATAAAAAGTCAATTCACCCCCCTTGACATAGAACCATTTCCACATCCTTCATTCTTTTTTTTTTTTTGAACAATTCTGAAATCTTAATAAATATTGAATATTAAATGGTTCTTTTGAGATTACAATGTTCAAAATTTCTCAAATCTACTCATCCCGACATTAATTCTATCCCCGTTGGCCTAATAATTAATACCTTTTCCCCAAAATCTTCAATTCCTAGGTTTATTCTTCCCAAAAAAAAAAAAAAAGTACTCCTACTAGCTTAAGGATTTTCTTATAGAGAAAGCTAACAAGTAAGACATTGTTTAAGGAATTAAAAGAAATAAGTTTGTATGGGAAACTACTATATTTATTACATTGAAAAGTGATTATCTTATATGCTTAATAAAAACTTTTCTTTTATTGATTCCTTAAACAATTAATGTCTTTAGGGTACTCGTTAGCAAAACCCTTTTCTTATTGTAAAAACAAATTAGTCAACTTTTCCCGCAATTTAATTTCTTTTCAAATTTTCAATTATTTTAAAATGAAACAAATCATTTTTAGTTATCCATTAAATGCATATATATTACTTACTTATTTTCCTTTCAAAAGTTATTTTTCTGTTTTTTCTTTTTCTCTCTTTCATTTTTTTTTTTTTTGAATTTTCAAAATTTCTTCGTTATTTTTTTTATTTTTATTTTTACAAAAACAACCAAGGCGGGAAAAAAGGGGGAATGTAAAGATAAGACATCACATACAAAAAGAAGCAAATCAAGAGTGCATTATCCCATCCATGAGGAATGAAATAAACAATATATCAAAATTGAAAGACACAATATATCAAAAACTGTAACAAAACTCAAATATTATTTATTGAATTGTTTTCAGCTTTGTCAACACATCAAGTCTCGAAACAAAGCTTATATAGAAAGATTAGTATAGAAGACAAACTACAACCCAAGAGTAGTATTCCCTTCAGTTATATTTTGCCTCCCATCTTTAACTTGATCATTCCATCGAAAGCATGAATAAGACCCTCCATCATTGATCTTACATGGTCCCGATTTAAATATTTGCCAAACGCATGTTTTGCAATGATCCTTTAGTTGAACATAAATGTCAAAATAGTGGAATTCTCCTTGCCAATGAAAGCCGCAAAAGTATAGTGTTGTCTGGAGAAAGACATCATGCATAAATTCGAAACTATACATCTCACCTGGATTCAAAGTATGAATCCCAAGATCATTATTCTTATCTTTGCAATGAACGGTAAGCTGCAAATTTGGTAACTTGTTGGTCATTTCAACTTTGTAAAGACTAATATTTATACTAGCACCACCGATGAATTGTGAAACAAGTATGGTAGACATAATAAAAAAGGACAGGACAATTTTGTTGCAAGAAGCCATCGTTTTACAATAAGTTATAATACAATAATACAATGGTTTAACAATAGATGCACTTCTTATATAGGGCTGAAGATATGGATGTCAAAATATTCATGGTTATAAGCAACAACAAAAAAAAAATTATTCATGGTTATGCATAACAAATAATATTGACTATTAAATTTAATTATAAAAAAAATATCGACTTTTAAATGGTTCTTTTTAAGAATAGGATATTCAAAATTTCTCAAATCTCCTCTTCCCCACATATTAGGATCCTCTTCTGTTTTGTTTAAAATAGGATCAAATCTAAACCTTACGTTTATGTTAAATAAATTTATTTTCAAATGATATAATTTTTTTTAACATGAATGTATGTTATAAAAAATATATTTTCAAATACAGGCTTTTATATATTGTTATTCCTTTATTTGAATACAAGATGTTCACGTGTGAATTTTGTGGAGGGACAATATTTTACATTATGTTGAAAGATAATTTATATTTTGAAACATAAAATTAAGAAATAAAAAAGACTAATAGTTAAATATTTTTATTAGAAAATATTATAGAGAACTCATTATGAATTAGTGATGTCCCGTATTACATATGATGATCCGTGCTATGCACGGTATATAATAGAGGTCTGTATTTGAAGAATAAATTAAAAGACAATTCTAGTACGCCTTAACTAAAAAAATAAAAGTTTAAAAGCTTAATCTAAAAGTAAAAATATACAAACTTAAATACATGATCTCATAAGATGTGCAAGCGCTTCTTTAAAATATAAAAACTTCAATTAAAAAATAGGATTTAATTGATAAACTTTACACTGTCAACCAATCAGAAATTGATATACTATTATAAATGCTTGATTCTTATCCTAATCACCTTAAAAGTCATAAATTCATTGATTTCTGATTGGTTGTCAGTGTAAAAATCTGTACACTGACATTGCATACAAATTAAACTCTAAAAAATATTCTAAAAAAGTAATCTCATGATGAAAATTAATTTTAAAATAATTCTATTTTTTTTAGGAAAAAAAATAATTCTATTATAAAATAAAGATATGAAAAAATTACTATTTTAATTTTATTTATAACTATATCACTGTATTTAATATTTAATTGAAAAATTTTAATATTGATTTGAGAAAGTAAATAAAGAAAAAAATTGATTGAATAGTTAAATAAATAGAAATTAATATTAAATTTATTTGATTAACATGTAAATATAACGTGGTATCTTACGTTCATTTGAATTCATAAAGACATAACGCTTTTTTTTTTTAATCAACAAAAAGACATACGCTCTTTTTTTTTTTTTTTTTTTGAACAATAAGACATACGCTCTTATACTTTACACAAATAGTTTAAAATATAACTGAAACCTTTAAGAAAAAAATTGTTTGATATATAAAATAATATTATTTTTATAATAAAAAAAAGGAATAAAATATTAAACAATTTTAATTTCACAAAATCAAAATTTCAGTTAATTCCATGAAGATTATTTGACCGGTGATTGTAAATATTTTAAAATGCCTGAGCAATCTTAACAATCTTTTAACGATAGCTTCTTTTATAACGAGTAATAAATTTATTATACTTAATTAAACTCAACGATATATGCATATTATGATCATATCAGCGAAATAGCATTTGATTTAATTAGATGCCACACAATTAAATGGCATTCGGATCAATTAGATGCCACAAACTTAATTTTAAGAATCCCGTCAAAAAAAAAAAAAAAACTTAATTTTAAGAATCAATTCAATTATTTCTTTAAAATAATATCTAATTGTGCGTCCTTTGGAGAATATGATGTGCGTTAGAAAATAAGATCAGAAATATCTGTTTGTTTCCTATTCTGAAAAACTGTTTTTTTTTTTTTTTGCTTTTAAAAACAAATGAACAAAAAAATTTTGTTTGAAAAGATTATTTTGTACAAGATGTTTTATTCTTTATTAGATTTTGGGCCTAACTCAATCCCAAAAGCTAGCTCATAGGATGAGGATTGCTCCATTACTTATAAGCTCTTATTAGATACTATCTCTAGTCAATGTGGGACTTGGGTTTTTCCCAATACACCCCCTCACGCCCAGAACTATTGGGCTTGGTGCGTGGATAACATGGTGGGTGGCCCAACAATGGATCTAGGATAGCTCTGATACCATATTAGATTTTGGGCCTAACTCAATCCCAAAAGCTAGCTCATAGGATGAGGATTGCTCCATTACTTATAAGCTCTTATTAGATACTATCTCTAGTCAATGTGGGAGGCCTAACTCAATCCCAAAAGCTAGCTCATAGGATGAGGATTGCCCACTACATATAAACTCTTATTAGATACTATCTCTAGTCAATGTGGGACTTGGGTTTTTCCCAATACACCCCCTCACGCCCAGCACTATTGGGCTTGGTGCGTGGATAACATGGTGGTGGCCCAACAATGGATCTAGGATAGCTCTGATACCATATTAGATTTTTGGGCCTAACTCAATCCCAAAAGCTAGCTCATAGGATGAGGATTGCCCTTTTTAACTTTTTGTTCCTAAAATCATCAAAACACGGAGAACAACCTGTTTTCATTAATGGCACTTTCGTAATTATATGACTCTAAACAGTCGATCCATTTGCTCTTCTTCATTTCGTTATCTACCGAACTTTTCGTTATCTTTCTGGTCTCTGTTCTCTGCGCTAATACCCATCCCGCACTTCTGGTTTTTTACTTTTCTATTGCTCTTCCGGGCTCTGGGTTGGGGACTATTGAAAATGCTTATCTATATACTTAGTTTGTATTAGGACTTGTATGTGTAGTTGTAATAGTATATGTACATGGTTAAGTATATGGACTAGCATACTGTTACTGTTAGTTCCTTTCCATTAGAGTCAGTTAGTTTAACAGATTTTGCTCAAGGTAGTTTAGTTAGTTTTCCCTTTGATGTTAGCTACTAATAGTTAGTTGTTGAGTTCTGTTTCTGAACATAGCTATATATACATAGCCATCTGAACATCACTGTAATCAAATTTTCCATTGGTTGAAATTCACAAGTATTGTCAATACTCTAGTTTTCCAATATGGTATCGCAGAGCAATAAGGATTCTGGGAACAATGAGAAGAAACTATCATGGAAGGACACTCATGCCCCTGGTGACAACAAAGAAACTCCAAACCCAGCCTACTTCTTGAGCTGCGCTGATAACCCATGGATTCCGCTCGTCGCTGCTGTTCTCAATGGGGACAATTATCGAACATGGGCAAGATCAATGAAGACGGCCCTGTGCGCAAAAACGAAGCTAGGTTTCATTGATGGGAGCATCAAGAAGCCAGAACCTGATTCAACAGCATTTCTTAGCTGGGACAAGGCAAATTCGATGGTCTTTGCATGGATTTTGAACTCAGTCGATCCAAAGCTGCACGCAAGCATTTCTCATGCCACCACCATGAAGGAAATTTGGGATGATCTTGAGGAGAGATTCGCCCAAACCAACGCGCCTAGGGTTCATCAATTGTGGTGCACCCTTTGCTTGCTTCAACAAGAATTGGGCATGAACATTAAAGATTTCTACACTCAATTTAAGGGTTTTTTTGGATGAGCTCAGTGAATTGCAGCCTTGACCCGAATGTACCTGTGGTGCATCAAAGGCCTAGATGAAAAGGGAAGAAGAAAATCGTGCACACCTCTTTCTTGGAAGTCGTGACAGTGAGCAATTTGCTCATGTTAAGGCAACCATACTGAATACTGAGCCACTTCCCTCTCTTTGCACAACATTCAATCATGTTCTAAGAGAGGAATCAAGGTTCTTGGCAGAGAAAGATAAAAGCGTCAAGAATGAAGCAACTGCATTATATTCCAACAGTAAGAAGCAGAAAAGGCGTCAAGGGCCAAGGCTGAAATGTGATCACTGTGGTAAAATTTGACACATTAAGTCCAAATGTTTTGAGATAGTAAGATACCCCCCCAAACTGGGACATGCGAAGAACACAAAGAAATTTCAACAAGCGAACAGGACAAAGTGGTGCATATTATGCTTGTGCAAATCAAGAGCAGAAAGAAGAGTCAAGCCACAATGTTGCAGGACATGCCCTACATGGAACATGTCTAAACCATGAAAAGTTATTTTATTTGTGTGTATTTATCTTCATCTGCTTGCAAAAAGGTTTTAAGAAAAGCATTTTCGAAAAAATGTTAAGAAACACAATTCTACCCCCTTCTTGTGGTTTCCTCTATCAACTTCATATCCCTTCGAGACAATCCTTCTCAACCATGTCTCAGGCTTCAAACATCAATCTACAGGGGTTAGATACATCATCTAATATCGCAAGACCAATTTATCAGACAGAAGATGATCAGCGAGTTCATTATAGATAAGGAATCCCTTAGAAAGGACTTTTACTATGAGGAATCAAAACCTCAAAGAAAGTGGTTCTTGCAAGAATATCAGGGAGCAAACAGGAACAACATCCAAGAAAATTATTACCAATTTCTTAACAAGGTTAAGTCAAATATCCCCTTTTTTTTTACAGGCTTCATGCTTACGCTGTCAAAAATTCAAATAACCATCCTTGGCAAACAAATATAGTTGTAGATAATACCATTAATGTCATTACAGTATGGCACATGAAAAATGGTGAGTTGGTTAAGGCTGAGTTACCTCCAAATAACTCTTATCAACTCCCTGCTGTTAAAGACACCAACAATAATAATAAACCAATTATGGCCGCTCTATTCAAATAAAAAAATATTGATGATCCAATCTCAGCCCAAGACATCCAAAATTTAATGGAGCGATCCAACTATACAAACAAGTACATACAAACTATAGGTGCTAGGTTAACTAGGAAAGATACCTCTGCTTATGGATCTCCCTTGGGGGTTAAGAAAGAGAATCCCTTAGAAAAACCATTATTCAAACCTTTCAAAGTTAATAAGAAAGTGAAAGAAAGTTTGAAACTTCTTAATAACTCTGAAATAAAAAAAGGAAAAATTTACCTTCAAGAGAGAAAAAGATGTCATCGATCTAATTGATGAAAAACTAAAACAACTAGTTGCTCCTGAAACACCTCCGGTGTCCCAAGGATGTCAACCCCTCATAAGAAACAAAGGACACCAAAATATGTCCTAAATGAAGATAGCTCTGAAACGGAATCTGTGGCTACCACTTCTGAATTAAAGACATTGGAAAGTCCTTCAATTAATCTTAATCCAATTTTTAGTCAATCCTGGAATAAACCATCAAAACTTTATTATCCTAAGGCAACTCCTCCAGATTTGCTTCTTGAAGAAAAGGCTCCAACTTTCAAAAGCTTTAATGCCGATAACATCTTTGAATGGAACATAGATGGTCATACGGGGTATCAAATCTTAACCGCAATGCAGCACATGGCAATGATGGCTGCAACATATCAAACTGCTAATGACTGTTCAGAAGAAGCCATTTGCAACATATTGGCTGCTGGGTTTACAGACCAATTGAAAGGATGGTGGGATCACTCTTTCTATGAGGAACAAAAAGAAAAAATATTTTCTGCAATCAAAACTGAAGCAGATGGAACCCCAGGTATTCACGAGTGACGGTCTACCAGTTTCGGATGCTGTCAATACCTTAATGTTCTCCACCTATGGACATTTTATGGGCAACCCATCTACTTGGAAAGATAGGTCTACGGATTTATTGTCTAATCTTAAGTGTAGATCATTATCTTGTTTTAGGTGGTATAAAGATACTTTCCTAACTAGGGTTTACACTGACTGCCGAAATAGATTCTAGAAAGAAAAATTCATAACTGGCCTCCCAACATCGTTAGGAGATATTGTTAGGGATGAATTTATAGGTCAATCTCCAGATAGAAATATTCCATATGAACAACTGAGTTATGGACAACTCATTGCAGTCATTCAAAAAATAGGAGTGAGGATTTGTAAGGAAAACAAAGTCCGTGACCAATTCAAAAAAGAGAAACCAGCCAAAATGGTTCTAGGATCATTCTGCCAACAATTCGGCCTACCACCTTGCCCAAAAGACAAGCCCGAATCTTCCACCAAAATGGAGGATAAACCCCACAAGTCTAAGTATACCAAGTATACTAAGTATAAGAAAAATATTCCTCATAGAAAGCCTAAACAAGAGTTTAAGCCAAAACCAGCAACTGACAATAAGTTTTCTAAAAAGGCAACTATTTGTTATAATTGTGGTGAATAGGGGTGGGAATAGGCTAGGCCAGGCCAGGCTTTAGCTAAATAGGCCTGGCCTATTTAAAAAATATGAAGCCTAAGCCTGGCCTATTACCTGACATAAGCTATTTTTAAGGCCTGGCCTGGCCTTTTTAAAAGCCTGGCCTGGCCTGAAAGCCTACTTAAAGGCCTATTTCACATTAAGGCTTTTAAAAAGGCCATAAGCCTACTAGTAAATAGGCTGAACTTCAGTCACTAATTAGGCCAATAAGCCTACCATTTAATAGGTCAATGACTAAACAGGCTAACAAGCCTAACACCAACAAGCATAGAATGAATAACAATTACATTGTAAATACATCCTAGATAAATTCATGAACCTGCTCTATACAATAATAGGTCAATTAGCTAATATACTAACAATCTATAATGACTCAAAACAGCTAATATGATTTACATAAAAATGTCAGATACTAGCAAAAAGTCACAATGAGTCAAAAAACAAAGCAAAAAGTCACAATACAAACTGAAGCAAATAGCAAATCTGCATAAACAACAACAACAGGTAAATTCACCCACTCGAGCCACACAGAAAGGGTACGAGCATTAACAACTAGCAACAAAAGAAGAGTAACATAATAGCTAAGCTGGCCATTGCCCACACACCACATACAAATCTAATCTACCGAGCAAGATAGAACTGAGACAAAGAATGCAACAAAAAAGAAACAAAATTGACTCCTCCTAACCCACAACCAACTGCAGAGAATAGCAAAAAGATGCAAAATTCTCACTAAGCTGTAGTAAAAGCTGATCCTTCTCCCTCTGTGTAGCAGCAAAAACCTGCTGCCCAATACCGATCCACACACTAGAAACGCAAACGCAGAGGAGACACCACGAAACACCGAGGGTACAACGGGCCGAAGACACAGACAAGAGACGCAGACTTGCAGATGGAGGAACAACAGGCCACTCGGAGTGAAAGATTAGAGCCTTAAACCTCGAACCATTAGTTGAGGACCAACTAAATAATCTTTTAGTCCAAACCGATACTTCAGATGAATCAGATGGTGACTCTTTCGAAGATCTTAATCAAATCCAACAAGATGATATAGGAAGCCAAAGTTCTGATTCATCGCCAGAAATTAATGTACTAACCAAGGAGCAAGATCTCCTTTTTGAGGTTATTAATTCAATTTCTGATCCAGAAGATAGAAGAAAATATCTCGACAAACTGAAATCCTCAATGGATTCCAAGGGTAAAGGCAAAGTCATTGTTAAAGATCAATTTGAATTTAAGACCATTCTTAAACTTCTTGAAGCCCAACAAACGAAACCTGTAACAATTCAAGATCTTTAATAAGAGATCAAGAATCTCAAACAAGAAGTAAAAGAAATAAAGCAAGAACAATCCGTTCATAAAATGATTCTGTCGCAAATAGCAAAAAACCAATCAAAAGAATCTCAATCGGATCTGGAAGACAGACCTGAGTCTAGTACCATAAAGAATAATGAGACTAGCAGCCCTAACCAAATTCATGAAAGCAATGATCAAGAAGATGATCAAGCATTCTTGAATTTAGTTAACCAATTAAAGATCCAAAAGTTTTATAACAAGATCAAAATCATCATTGGAGAATTTGTTCTTGATACTATAGCGGTTTTTGATACAGGTGCTGATTCAAATTGTATATTGGAAGGAGTAATTCCAACCAAATACTTTGAAAAAACTTCAGAAGGATTAAGTGCAGCTAATGGTTCTAGACTTAGAATTAATTATAAGCTGTCAAAAGCATTAATAGAAAATCAAGGTCTCCAAGTTGAATCCCCTTTTCTATTAGTCAAAAATCTCAAAAATGAAGTGATTCTGGGAACACCGTTCATAAGATCACTTTTTCCACTATCTATTTCACATCATGGAATAACGGCCTAACATCTGGGAAAAGATATAGTCTTTCCCTTTATCAGAAAACCAATTATCAGGGATTTAAATTTCCTCCATCATAAACTCAACCAAATTAATTTCTTGAAAGAAGAAATTTCTTTTAAGAATATTGAGTTACAACAACAACAAGATAGTATCAAAAATAGGATTCAGATCCTCCTTGATGATATTCAAGAATCTATCTGTTCTGATTTGCCCAATGCATTTTGGAATAAAAAGAAATATGTTGTAGATTTGCCTTATGAACATGATTTCATTGAAAGGCAAATTCCTACCAAGGCTAGACCAATTCAAATGAGATGTAATGCCCTTTGGCCTTAAAAATACTCCTTCAGAATTCCAAAAGATTATGAATGAGATTTTCAATCCCTACTCAGGCTTTACCATTGTCTACATTGATGATGTTTAGTTTTTTCTCAATCCATAGATCAGCATTTTAAACATCTTAATATCTTCATAAGAGTAATTAAGAATAATGGTTTAGTTGTTTCTAAATCCAAAGTCAATCTATTTCAAACCAAAATCAGATTCCTTGGTCATAATATACATCAAGGAACCATTATTCCAATCAGTAGAACCATTGAATTTGCGGATAAATTTCCAGATCAGATAATAGACAAAACTCAACTTCAGAGATTCCTAAGATGTCTTAACTATGTTGCTAACTTTGTCCCAA
Organism: Echinosophora koreensis; assembly: GCA_035048595.1. Classification (NCBI taxonomy): domain Eukaryota; kingdom Viridiplantae; phylum Streptophyta; class Magnoliopsida; order Fabales; family Fabaceae; genus Echinosophora; species Echinosophora koreensis. Next base: position 292,221 of record JAPCYP010000114.1, read on the forward strand.
ATCTAAGCAATATCATCAAACCTTTGCACAACCGTCTTAGGAAGGAACCACCTCCTTGGACAGACGAGCATACAAAGGTTGTCAAGACTATCAAACCTAGGATAAAGGATCTTCCATGGCTTTATCTTCCAAACCTTCTGCCTTCAAAATTGTTGAAACTAATGCCTCTGACATTGGTTATGGTGGTATTTTGAAACAAAGAATTTCAGGAAAAGAACATCTCATTGCATATACTTCTAAACATTGGAATTCTACACAACAAAAATATTTTGCTGTCAAAAAAGAGATTTTGGCAATAGTCTTGTGTATTTCAAAATTTCAATCCGATTTACTTAATCAAATTTTTTTGGTTAGAGTGGATTGTAAATATGCAAAAGATATTTTACAAAAAAATGTTCTAAATTTGGCATCAAAACAAATTTTTGCTAGATGGCAAGCAATTCTTAGTGCTGTTGATTTTCAAATTGAATTTCTTAAATGCTCTTCCAATTCCCTTCCTGATTACCTTACTCGTGAATATTTACAGGGTAGGTGAGTGTGAGTGTGAGGAGAAGATGCCAAAATTAACAACTTCCTCTTCTAATGGGAAGGCTAAAGGGAAAATAGCCCTCGTAGTACTCCAGCGCCATGATACGCCTAAAGAATCTGGGTCATCAACCCAATCTGAGTCATCTACTCAGAAACAAACAGCCAAAGCTGGGTCATCAACCCAACTTGGGTCATTAATCCAGGAAACCCAAATAGCCAAACAGTCCAAGAAAGACTATGGCATTCCCATCCAAATGCTTTTAGCCTTTAAAAATCAAGGGCTAACCAAACTCCCAAAAGGAACTTGGGGAGACATAGTGGAACAAGATTCTCCACCCCTTCTCAAAGACTTGATCAAAAAACTAACCCAAATGGTTACTCATTTAAACGTTGTTGAACCAGATACAAGATTATCAGTCAACACCACCCAAACCTCTGCAACTCATTTTGTTGCAAAAAACCAAACACGGTTTGTCATTCAAATGGAACCAGGATTCTGGGATAACAATCCTAATAAAATCCCAGGAAAAATATTTCCAAATGAGGTTATGTCATTCCTCATCTGAGTATTTTTAATAGGGGAAAGTATTTAATGAGGAACTTTTCAGCTAACTTGTTCCACGTATCCACTGAGTTGGGCTCCAAACAATTTAACCAAGTTTTAGCCTTCCCACTTAGAGAATATGGAAACAATCTCAACTTGAAGGCATCATCAGTAACGCCTGGTTTTTAAAGTTACTAGCCACATCCAAAATCTGTTTCACATGTAAATGAGGATCTTCTTTGTCAGCTCCACTGAACTAGCCCATTGCTTGCAACATCTGAAACATAACAGGCTTGAACTAAAAATGAGGGATTGTGATCTCAGTTCTCACAATCCTTGTGCTCATAGTTACTGGATCAAAGAGTGCATATCCTCGGACAGTACTATTCCTATAATTGGCCAATGCCATGCTGTTAGGTTGCTCTTCCTCAGCCATTTCAGAACTAGCAGAAGATACTGTTGCTACAGCAATTCACTTCAAATATTAGTTATCCTAACTAACAGAACTACTAATCTGAAAATTGGAATTTTAACACCATTATGCAAAATTTGTGCAATGTGCAAGTATATATAATCGTAACAAGTAATAAAGAGTAAGTAAGAGATCGTTCCCACGAGGATTAGAATGCTGTAGCAATTACCAAAATTCAGATTAATTGTTCTTGGTAGTTAAGATTAAAGGGTAACCAAATAGTGTGTGAAAGTGTTGATTTTCAAATATTAAAAAGGACAATACTAAAAGGCAATAATAAGAGAACAAGATAATAAAATGGGGTTGTGAACAGAGATGGTAAAACAGCTACAAGTATGAATCCCTTGTAAATTCAAATTAGCTTCAGTTATGCTTCGCGATGCTGCAACATTTAGCTCCAGGAAATTAAAGTTATGTTTTCCAACACTTGAAAGATAAGGTTCATTGAATGCCTTCTATTCGTAAATTCATATTAATTACACCCTCTTATTAATAAGCATGTTCCAGCTAGCTTAAGGACTTGAATGATTATTCCTAATCCATTCAACATCTACTAATTTTCCAATTAGAGACTTAACCATTATCTCTTAACCAAATCCACTTAACTTCACTTTTCCAAGTTCAGCAAACTCAAGTTCAACTTAAGATGGCGAAGCTTAAATAAAACAACATATAAACGCAGATTAAGAGAAAATGCAAAAGCAAAGCATCACATAACAATACCTAAACATTCATTACAAGTTCAGCATACCATTAGCTGCAGCAACTTAGCTCACAATGAGCTTACAAAATCTTGAAACAAAATAGAAAATGGGAGAAGAAGCCATTACAATGGGAGCACGAAAATGGAACAATGGAGAGGAAGAAGAAGACCCTTGGCTGCTGCTTTTTAGGTCAGAAAAATTCTGATATGAAGAGCCCTTTCAAAAGTAAGGGAATATCCCCTTTTTAGGGTTTTACAAGGGCCCTTTTCTCTCTCCTACTTTTGGGCCATTAAAATAATACTAACATAAAGGCTTGGGGCCATTTCATTAACTGCACCAGCACAAAAAGCTTTTATGGCGGACCCGAATGAGAGAGAAAGTGGTCTCGCTTTTGTCCTTCTCTGATAAGGAGTTCGCGCCCAGATGCTGCAGCATGCCTAGAGCATTTTCCAGCAGCTTGTTTAAACTTAACAACTACCTAACAAAAAGCAAGAAACACATTAAGCATATTCCTAAACACTCGAAAACAGAAATTTCATAATCCTTGTACAATGACACACAATACATCTAAACGAAAACTCATAAAACACACACACAAAACACTCAAAGATTACAAAAACTCAAGCTAATAAGGAGTATATAACTCTCATTTCTAAGAGTTATCACACCCCCAAACTTGAATCATTGCTTGTCCTCAAGCGATGGAATGAAAGACACAAAAGGAAAAAATAACACAAAAATCAACAAAGACCTAAACATGCACACAAGATTGATAGACCACAAATATTTTTTTTTTCCTTTTCAAAGCAACATCATGCATCACAAACCAAAATCTCTTACTTTCTCAACATTCATGCATCACAAATCAGCAATTTTTCATGACTTCTATCATTTTCAGCCCAGAACAACATGCTACAACACTATGCACTCAGAACAGTTTGTTCTTCCTCACTCACAAAAGTAAATGGGTTCACTCAATCATCATCCACATGCAACCCTATCACAAACTTGACAAACTTCTAAACTCACTAGCACAAATCAAAACTTTACACTGTTAGAGGACTTTTATTGGGTTGTAATGGGACTAAGGTCAGGGAAGGATACATTTCTGGGAAGTGGCTAAAACTAGGTAGAGTGTTGACAAGTGACTCCAAACACAAAAGGGGGGTGAATTGTGTTTTTCAAAAACTTTAGCAAAATAAAATATTTTTCCTTTAATATATTCTGAAAACCAATTTGTAAAAGACACAAATGAGTAAAAGCGTTTTGCAAAAGATAAGGCGGAAATAAAAGAGATAGAGTTTAGAAGATGAACACAAGCGATATATCTTGGTTCGGCCACAAACTACCCACGTGGCCTACGTCCAGTCCCCAAGGCAATACCACCAAGGGTTTCCAATCAACACTAGTTTTTAAACAGGATCAACTAGAACCTTTAAAAAACAGAGAACCCTTACACAAATCACAGGATATACTCTCCCTTGTGCAGGATCCTCAAAAACATTTTACGTGAGATCATACTCACAAGAATTCAGAAAAGGATTACAATCAGATAGCACTCACAAGTGCAAGTATTAAACAAATTGAAGCTCAAACAACAACACCTATGTGGTGAATACGTCTTTGAAAGTTAAGTTTGCAAGTGTAGGAATAATAGAGAAGAAGAGAGAATGATTCAAGAGTAGAAAGTCAGAAATGTTCACAGTGTTTCGTTATGTGCTTTCTTTGAAAATAACCCTTAAATAAAACTTTGAAGCTTAGATCAAAAACTCTTGAAAACTGATTTTTCTCGAGCCATAATCGATTATTCAGAACATAATCGATTATTTTAAGTAAAAACAAAAGGCGCATTTTGAAACAGTAAGGTCATAATCGATTATAATAATCGATTACATGGTCTCTGTTTGAAAGTAATGACTGATCAAATTAAGGATAATCGATTATCCTAATCGATTATCATCTCTCTGACTTTTATTCTAAAAGCAATAATCGATTATTGGAATCCCATAATCGATTATACAATTTGAATTTTCAAACTCAACTTCTCAGACACAATTAAACTCATTTAATATCATTTAATGCCTTTTAAGCTGAGTTTAAAAATTGTTGCAAATAGGCATAATCGATTACCATAATTGATTATTCCGGTTCAAAAATTGAATTTCAAAAACCTAACAACTCTATCATTTAAAGACTCATTTAAGCACAATTAAGAGCTGCATAATGGATTAGACTAATTGATTATTCCTCGACGAAAATGATTTTTGAAAACCTTTAAAGGCCAAAGAATATTATGATAAAATGCAATTTAAAAGCCTTTTAAGTTATTTTTCAAAAACAGATTTATGTGTGTGTGTGTGTGTGTGATTAGGTTAACTTGAGAGACACACAATCACTTACAATAACTTCTAAAACAAGCAATACAATTAAAATAAAATCCCTTAACCCAAGGTATTTGCTTGTTGGTCCTTTTAACGCTTTTTGCAGATAAGTCCTTATTGACTTGAATCCTCTTGTCAATCATCAAAACATATATACCTGTCAAGACATATATCCACATGGAGTTCAGAAATAGTTTCCCTACAATGTGTAACCACCACAGCAATCTCAGTACCAAGGAGGGGGTACTCCTTTTCTTTCTAGTTTCCTTATCCCTTCATTCCTTTCCTTATTATTTTTTTCTTTTTTTTTTCTTTTCTCTCTTTCTAGTTTCACATTTTAAGGCCTTTCTCCTATTCTTGTTCTCTTTTTTTCCCCACAATTTCAGTAAGCATAACTCAGCAAAACTCAGTCATTTTACAATAAACCACTTTGTTGTATAGCACCCCGAAACTTAAAATGGTGCTTGTCCTCAAGCGCACCCCCCCCCCCCCCCCCCCCCCACACCCCACCCCACCCCACCCCAACCCAAACTTATGTACAATCATATTGTCAAGAAAAGCTTCCCTAAACTCCACCTAGATAGGACAATTATTGTTTTTCAAGTTATAGGGCTTGTAATGTAGCTAGTAACAGAATATGGGGCTCAAGCTCAAAAGGCTCACAGACAAAGTTAAAATCAAAGGGTAGGCTATTTAGGCTAAAACTAGCATTTGAAACAATCAAACATGCCTCAAGCAAAAGTGTGTGCAGTAGTGATATGTTCTAACAAGCAAGAACCAAGTCAAACTTTACAGAGAAAGCACAAGAATGGAACTCACAATCAAATAAAACTATTGAGGTTCAAAATCTCACAGGTTATATCAAAATGTTGCAACATATGTTTAAGCCTCAAACAATTTCAGTCAATCCAATCAGCTAAAAAGTTCAACACTCATGTCAAAGGTTCTGAAATTAAGGTTGTGGTCCGAACAACTCGATTTACTATTCAAAATATGTCCCTGAATGGGGTTGTTCATTAATCATTTGTGGTCCAATCAGAGACAAACATACTAAAGCAGCAAAAAGACAAATACCGGCCAAAGTCCATTGACCCTACAACTAAAAACAAAAATAAACTACAATACTAGAAAGAAAAGTTCAACATCAAACAAAACATAAACTTCCAAAACAACAAAAAGGTAACATCCCTTGTTCTGATGTAACCGCATGTTGCAGCATCTAGGTGCATAAATTCTTCTCATTTGGGCCAGGCAAGAGTTGCTCCTCCTTTGAGTAGATTGAGCCATTTGCCTAAGTGTTTTCTTTCTCGGGCCTTTGACTTCTTTTGTAATGGCCACCTCATATGTTTGAGTTGCCTCTTCAATCTTTGAGGGAAAGGTGGGGAAGTCCTCTCTGGTACAAATTTGGGCAAAGACTTTCCTGCATATTTTTCAAAAGTTTCGGCATAATGTTTATGTTGAATTTTCTTTACTGCAGCATGTTTAGAAGATTCTACAATAACTGGATCAATCTTTTTAAACTCGGATTCTGCATTTTGGACATTGCTCTTAGTCTTAACATATTTTCTGTCTCCATTCTGCCCTACTGAAGTAAGGACTTCTTTCCCATTTCTGAGGATTATTGCCTTGCATTACTCCATTTCATTAGGCTTAGGTGTCTCTATGGTGCTGGGCAGTGTGCCATTTTGTCTTGAACTCAATGAAGTAGCCAATTATCCAATTTGGATTTCTAAATTCCTCATTGCTGCATTCTGACTCTAAATCTGAGCTTTTGTTTCCATCATGAAGGCTTTAAGTACAACTTCCAAAGACATATCCTGGTTGCTAGATTGAGCTTGCTGTTGCTGCTGCCTCTGTTGCTGGGGTGAGTATCCAGGTGGAGGATTCAAAGTGTTGTGGTTACTATATGAGAAATTTGGATGTTGCCTCCACCCTTGATTGTAAGTGTTGGAGAATGCATTATTACTTCTGTTGTTGTTCCTAACATATTTCAGAGATGCAGGATTCCCAAAATAATTTTCAAATAAGTGCTCCCCTCCACAGTACACACATGATACAACATTAGTTTGGAAATATAGTTGCTCACTTCCCATGGGTTCTGAGACATCCCGATGTCCCACTAAAGAAAATCTTAATTAATTAAACCTTAATCACGTTATAAGCGTTAAATGTACATAACAGAAAAACAGGGTATATTAAAACTTTAAAAATAAAAGACATGAATGTAAACCATCACACAATATATACATATATAAACACCAAGGTACAACATAGCTATCTAGGGTACCACATCAGAGTAGGGCCCCATTAGTACAACTGTCATAAGAACTGAAAATACAACATCCAAAAGAGATGCATTGGCCATAGACACGATACTCAACCATGAGGATCCACTGCTCACCCTCCGGCATCTGGCTCATAAGGGGTCTCATCAAGTTCCTCAATAGCTGGCTTCTCCACAGGGTCTTCTCATAATGATCACATAAATAAAACATACACAGAAAGAGATAGGGAGATAAGAAATGTACTATCATCATAAGCGGAAAAGGGTGCATAACATACATACAATAATAGCACATAGACATGCATCACACCATAAACACATATTTATGACAACCATCCTCTACTCGTCGAGCTCATGCAACCGGTCTTGTATGCTGACATGGCCACCACATAATCCTGTCACACATCCCTCGTCTGATTAGAGATATTAGTCAGTCGTCCAAGCGGCTTGTCCCTAAATACCGATGCACATCCCAATTCCCGCCAGAACGCTCATGCAAAGGATGACATTATAGCTGCACAGTACGCGTCGATGCACACCCCAATTTCAGCTAGGGTGCTCAAGCAAAGAAATGACACTATAGCTGCACAATATATATACGGGATGGTTCTGTAAGGACTTCGGACACATCACAGTGGTCTCCCTCAAAAACTCAGTGTAAGGAAACTCACCCGTGAATTCGGTATCCATAATAGGATACTCTGACCTCGTGTGTTCCACTCACACGACTGTGATCAACACAATGCATCTATAAGAGTCTCGCCAACTCGTATCAGGTCATAACCTAGTGCCTCAACCTTTCATCACCATCTCAAATAATCTCTCATATCACAAGATATCATCAATCTCATCATAAATAAAATAATAATTAATTAATTAAGTTAGGCACGACTAAGTCATACGTCATACACTCCCCAACATGCATCTCTCCAGAATATCATGTATCATTGCCTAGAAAAGCCAACTAAGCACATAACGATAAATATCACATGCTATCAAACAGAGCATATTATACATATTAAAATATTATTAAAATATTCAAGTATCACAAAAAGCCACATAAAACATGTTATCACAATCAGCATATAGCAAGCAGCTCAAATACGATAAAATTAGACAACCTTAAATATTATAAAATTAACCTAATGACGATGAACCTACAATCTCCATATCATCATTGGTACCACTAAGTAGTTGCCAATGTGATATTGACATTGTCAATTATTCGCCCACTAGTAGGGTTTAGGTCACCCTACGCCATTATTGTAAAATATGCTACTTAGCCATTTCTGACGATAGGTTGCTTCTTTCTCCCACCTAAGATGTCTTAGGCTAGCTCTGGAGCAATGAAACGAACACTCTCCTATCCCTAGCTTGCTGCCACACACGGTTTTCCACCCTTCGGGGCCCCAAAAATTCTTCTAAACACATATTCATGAAGCACGTGTTACGGGTAACTCAAATATGAAAACGGAATTCGAAACCGGTAAACGAATAGAGAGAAAACCTCAATACCATCACCGACGACATGTCAACATAAAAAGAGCATAGGCTTACCTTAGCCTAAGCAAGAAAAGAAAGATAGGATAAGAAGTAGAAGTCGCCACGAACATAGTGATGTATTCGGAATTGTGATAGGACGAATGGATTAATTGCATTGAGGTTTGGAAGTTCTCACTCTATCGTTGCTATCTCCCTCTCTATTTCTATCCTACTTTCTTCTCAACTCGGATGGAAAGTGAGACTTAACTTTCACTTTCTGTCCTTTTTATTTTTCACTTTCTGACTGTGAACGCTCGAGCGTGAAAACACCAACGTTTGAGCGTTCTGGCAATCGAGCGCTGCCCTACGGGCGCTCGAGCATTGACCAAAGTCAACTGCTTCACGTTGAAGTAAGCTGACATATGTTCTTTCAAATTTCGACGCGTGTTCGGCCACTCGGCACTCCTTGCGCTCGAGCGTGGTTTTCCAGGCGCTCGAGCATTGATCAGTTGACCAACAAACCATGATTCACTTGTTTCGTCGCGTTCTGAGCTAGTTTGAAGTCTGACTGACCTCAAATTGAAATATAGACTCTTCGACACTTAAGGAATAAGATCAAGTCCTCAAACATGCCAAATCTCTTCCTCAAACATAATTTCCTACTCCGTAAGCTTGAGCGTTTAAAGCTGGGTAGGGAACCCTAGCTTATGTTCTCACTCGATTCGAAGCCAATCGTCAACGTACTTTCCATGCAAGGCTCCTAATACTTAAACGTACATATTTGACATATAATCAAGGTCTTAAACATATAAAGTCTTAAAATATGGATGTTACATTACTACCCCCTTAAGAGAAATTCCGTCCTTGGAATTTACGTACCTCAAAATAAATGTGGATACTGCTGCTGTATGTCTGCCTCACGCTCCTAAATAGCATCTCCTGTAGTCTCATCCCAAATGACCTTGACCAAAGGAATCTGTCTACGGCGAAGTTCCTTAATCCTTCTGTCTGCGATCCTAACCGGTAAAGCCTCATATTCTAGGTTCTCTCGGAGTTGTATAGACTCAGGCTCAAGAACATGTGAAGGATCAGGATAATACTTTCTCAACTACGAGAAGTGACAGACGTCATGAAGATTAGAAAGGTTAGGTGGTAAGGGAATATGGTAGGCTACTAGACCAACCTGTCGAAGAATCTGGAAAGGTCCAATAAATCTAGGAGTAAGCTTTCTAGACTTGATAGCTCTGCCAATTCCAGTCTTCAGAGTGACTCTCAAAAACACGTGATCACCTTCCTGAAACTCAAACGGTCTCCTCCTCTTGTTACTATAGCTCCTTTGCCTATCCTGCGCTTACTTCATCTTTTCCCTTATCCTTTTAACATGTTCCGTCGTCTGTTGTACCTCATCAGGACCCAATACTTGGCTCTCACCAGTCTCATACCAACATAACGGAGTCCTACACTTCCTGCCATACAAAGCCTCATACGGTGTCATCCCGATGCTGCTGTGGAAACTGTTGTTATAGGTAAACTCAATCAAAGGCAAGAATTCATCCCAACTGTCAGTGTGCTCTAACACATAGGCTCTCAAGAGATCCTCTAGTGACTGAATTGTCCTCTCTGACTGTCCATCCGTCTGAGGATGATAAGCAGAACTCATCCTCAACTTCATCCCCAAAGTACTATGCAACTGTCTCCAAAATTTAGATGTAAATCTAGGATCTCGGTCGAAGACAATGCTTGACGGCATATCATGTAATCTATCAATCTCTCTAATATATATCAGGGTCAACCTCTCTAAACTGTAACTCCCACCAATAGGTAAGAAGTGAGCACACTTCGTCAACCTATTAATGATAACCCAAAACACATCACGCATCTTAGGAGTTCATGGCAACCCAACCACAAATTCCATAGCTTTGCTATCCTACTTCCATTCTATGATATCCAACGATTGTAACAAACCAGCAGGCTTCTGATGCTCAATCTTAGCCTTCTGACACACTAGGCAAGATAGAACATACTTTGCCATTTCCTTTTTCATCCTTGGCCACCAAAACATCTTATTTAAGTCCTGATACATCTTCGTGGCTCCGGGATGAAACCTCAACTTACTCCTATGTGCCTCTTCCAAGATCACCTTCCTAAGCCTGATATTCTCTGGCACACATATCTGGTATCTAAACCTCAACACACCATCTGAACCTCTACTGAACTCAGATACCTTACCCTCATTTATACCTTTACTCACCTCCTGCAGATACTGATCCTGAACCTGTTTATATTTAAGCTCTCTGAGAAACTCACTGCTAACAGTGATCATGCCCAAACAAATCTTATCCTCAACCAACTCCATACCTAGATTCGAATCTCTGCACTGCTCGATCAACTCCATCTCTTTCACCATCATCGTGGATACATGCAAAGGTACTCAGGGCATCCACTACAACGTCGCCTTCCTAGGATGGTCCTGTAGCTCAAATTCATAATCCTTAATAAACTCCATCCATCTCTGTGTCTCATATTCAACTCCTTTTGATCAAATAGGTACTTCAAGCTCTTATGGTCACTATAAACATTAAACTTCACTCCATACAAATAGTGTTGCCATATCTTCAATGCAAACACTATAGCTGCTAACTCCAGATCGTGGGTCGGATAGTTCTTCTCATGCACTCTCAACTGTCAGGAAGCATAATCCACAACTCTTCCCTCTTGCATCAGAACATAACCTAGACCTTGGTAAGACGCATCACAGTATATGTCAAACTGGCCTAGAGGATCTGGCAAAGTCAGCATTGGTGACATTGTCAACCAATTCTTCAACTCCTAAAAACTCTTCCCACACTCATCTGTGTAAGTTGTACCTTTTCTCGTTAGCTGTGTCACAGACAATACAATATTCGAGAAGCCCTCTATGAACCTCCGGTAGTAACCAGCTAATCCAAGAAAACTCCTCACCTCACTCACTGACTTAGGTCTCTCCCATTTAAGCACGGCCTCAACTTTAGCTGGATCTACTGATATTCCTTCCTTGTTGACCACATGCCCTGAGAATTGTACTTCTTCCACCCAAAACTCACACTTGGATAACTTCGCATATAACTGCCTATCCTTTAACACCTGCAACACTATCCTCAGATGTTCCTCATGCTCTTCCCACATACAGGAATATATAAGGATATCATCTATAAACACAACTACAAACTTGTCGAGGAACGGTCTAAAGATCATGTTCATGTAATCCATGAACACTGCTGGAGCATTAGTCACACCAAAAGGCATAACTAAGTACTCGTAGTGCCCGTACCTCGTTCTGAAAGTCGTCTTAGGTATATCCCCATGGTGAAAGACTTGGTCTAATGAATTCCTTCTTTAACATATCATCCAACTGTTTCTTCAACTCAGCCAACTCTACGGGTGACATCAGATATGGTGCTATTGATATAGGTCATGTTCCCGGCATAAGATCTATAGTGAACTCCACTTCCCTCTCTGGTGGCAAACCAGGATCATCGGGAGGAAAACCTCAGGAAACTCTCTTACGATAGGCATAGAATCTATACTCAGAGCCTCCTTAGTTTCCACAGAGAAAAGCATCACATACTACTGAGAACCATCACTCCTCATAGATACTCCTTCATTGGCAGATACTATGCTAGAGTGCTCAAGAAAAGATAGGGTCTTTTTGGGACAATCAAACACTACATGGATGGGCGAAAGCTAATCCATGCCAAGGATTACGTCTATCTGCTGCATAGGTAAGCAGACAAGATCTACAAAGAATGTCCTATTTTCAACAGCTATATGACATTGTAAACAAATGGACATATTTGTCAAGGAATCACTGGTAGGAGTAGAAACGGTAAGGGTATATGGTAAGATGGAGATATCGGTAACTGTAAATGATCCACACAATGAATGTGTAGCACCTGAGTCAAACAACACTGACGAGAGTCTACCAGATATCATACATATACATTGTATAAGATCCGCAGATTGAGAGGATTCAGCTCCCCTCATGGTAAACACTCTCCCAGCGGCCTAAGGTCTAACCATCTATTGTCCTACTGCTGGAATCCCTCTCCCAGCTCTACCTCTGCCTGTATTGGCTCCTCTACCAGCAGCTACCGGCTGCTGCATAATCCCCTGCCTGTAATCATGAGCCAGATGACCTGGTTTACCATAAATGTAACACCCAGGTCTCTCTCTGCAATATCTGACATGATGTGAACCTCAACATCTGAAACAAACTAGGCCTCGCTGCTGCGAACCCGCTCCCCCAACTGGTACTGGTACTGATACTAGTGCAGATATCGAAACTGTCTACCCTGATCTGTTATAAGATTCCGGCCTCCACTGGGAACCACTGGCACCTCTCCTCTGAGCACTAAATCTGATATGACCTCTACTCCTCTGCTGCCTCTGATTAAACTGGTCCTGATGCTCCGTAATTATCTAGAGCATCCGCACGTTCTGTGTGTTTGATGGAGCATCGCAGTAGCCAACTCACGGATGGTCTGGATGGTCTCAGATGACTCTCCGCAACCACCTGTGTATGAAACCTCTCTATTGCCGTCTCTTACAATTCTATCAGTGGCTCTACCGCCACCTCGTCCATTCGTCCCTCTACTTCTACCAGGAGCCATGATCCTAAGCAACAAGTGACCATTAGCTCACATTTATATGACATATAATATTACATAAAAAATGGTATATAAATACTATATGCCATACAAATGTTAACTATCGTGTCCGTACTCACTATCCAACTTCTAAGCATAGTTGATATTCGATGTGGATTCAACTAAAACGGCAAGTACACCCGAACCTCACAGTCTGAACTGCTCTGATACCACCAAATAAGACACCTCGATGTCCTATTAAAGAAAATCTTAATTAACTAAACCTTAATCGTGTTATAAGCATTAAACATACATAACAGAAAAGCGGGATATATTAAAACTTTAAAAATAAAAGCCATGAACGTAAACCATCACACTATATATACATATATAAACACCAAGGTACAACATAGCTATCTAGGGTACCACATCAAAGTAGGGCCCCATAAGTACAAGTGTCATAAGAACTGAAAATACAACATCCAAAAGAGACGCAGTGGCAATAGACGTGATATTCAACCATGAGGATCCACTGCTCGCCCTCAGACATCTGGCTCACAAGGGGTCCCATCAAGTTCCTCAATAGCTGGCTTCTCCACAAGGTCTTCTCATAATGATCACATAAATAAAACATACACAAAAAGAGATGGGGAGATAAGAAACGTGCTATCATCATAAGCGGAAAATGGTGCATAACATACATACAATAATAGCTCACAGACATGCATCACACAATAAACACATATAATGACAACCATCCTCAAAATATATTATCATCCTCTACCCGTCGCGCTCATGCAACTAGTCCTATATGCTGACGTGGCCGCCATATAATCTCGTCACACATCCCTCGTCTGATTAGGGATATTAGTCAGTCGTCCAAGTGGCTCCTACCTAAACATTGGTGCACATCCCCATTCCCGCAGGACGCTCATGCAAAGCATGACACTGTAGCTGCACAGTACGCATCGGTGCACACCCCAGTTTTCGTTAGGGTGCTCATGCAAAGCAATGACACTATAGCTTCACAATATAAATACGCGACGGTTCCGTAAGGACTTTGGACATATCACAGTACTTACCCGTGAATCCAGTATCCATAATAGGATACTCTAACCTCGTGCATTCCACTCACACTGCTGTGATCAACACAATGCATCTATATATGTGTCCTATTATGACCAACACAATCCACTCTGACCTCATGTGTGCTGGAGTTGTCTTGAGTATGTACCTATTTTATTGTTGTAGGTTCTAATTAATAAAAGGTAATAGATAGCGCTTCTTCAAAGAAACGATGTCTTATGTCACACCTAAGACAACGCTTCTTTGAAGATAGTGCTTCTTAGGTACCCCTAAGAAGCGTTGTCTTAGGTACCCCTAAGAAGCACATCTTAGGTGTGGCATAAGACAATGCTGCTTTGAAGAAGTGTTGTCTTAGGTGTGACATAAGATAGTGCTTCTTCAAGGAAGCGTTGTCTTAGGTCACACCTACATATCTTAGGTCAGAAGCTTTAATGACGGGGGAATAGATAGCGCTTAAAAGTGTTATTAGAGGCCATAAAAAAGTTGTTAAAGGTCTTTTCGGTTGTATTTCACACACCATGACCTTGTTATCTTCCACAGAGCATAATTGGAACTATAGATATTGGATTTGGGTAGGGATGTAAATTTTACCCATACCCATGGATACCCGCGGATAATATCCACAACGGATAGAAAATGGACATTTTAATGGGTACCCACGGATAAATTAAATGGATAATTCATCTATCCATTTATTAATGGGGCGGGGACGGGTAGCATAGTATCCATATCCGCAGATGCCCGCACCCGCTAATATACTATTACTAAGCTACCCATTTCACGCACACACGCACGCGTGAACACACACACACACACACACACACACATATACCCTTATCTTATTTCTAACTTTCGCAGCCGCACATCACCTATCCTGCCTTCCCTCTCTTTTTCTACTCTCAATTTTGCGTGCCATTTCTCTCCAATTCAGAAAGTCTCTTTCACTCTCGCACCACACTCCAGCAAAAATCCCTCTTATTCTCAATTTTGTGAGATGTTATAATATTCATGGATATCCATGGATATCAGTAAATATTACTAAATTTGTTTAGAACCCGCAAGATGGATACCCGCACGGATATGGGGCGGGGACGGGTAAGAATTTCTTCCAACGAGGTGGGGAGTGGCGGGCTACTACACATACCCACCCCGCCCCATTTACATCCCTAGATTTGGGTGATCTTGGTGTCCCTATAAAGCTAAGATAGAGATTTATGATTTTGGGTAAGAATTGTTCAGTTTCGGCTTAATTCAAGGCCAAACTAGGTCGTGAAGTTTCTGACACGGTTGCTATCACAGATTCACAACCCATGATATTCCCTCACTAAATTGGGCATAACTTACTCATCTTAAACCCAATGAAGGCATATGATACCTTGCTGGAAAGCTTATTCAGAGGGCATTAATTTACTAGGGTAGATAAGGAGTAACAAGTATAATTAGCAGTTAATAGGCGCACAAGACAGAATACAAGTTAGTCACTTTTGTAATCCTTATTTTGGCAAATTTCGGAATTCTCTTTTCTCTCTTCTTCTCTTAGGTTTTTACATCTTTTATTGATTTTGTTGTTGAAGCTTCTCCAGTGGTGATGACTAGGGAAGGCTAAAACTATAGTCAATCCAAGATATTCAAGTAATTTGATTTGAATTATGAGTTCCTTGTTCTTAATTGTGTTTCAATTGCATCTTTTCTCATTTTCAATTATGATTTATGTATTGTTAGTTTGATTATGCTTGATCTATTTCTGATTAGATGTAGATTCGATTTTCATAGTTGAATTGAAATTACAAATTAGGATTGATTAATCCGGAATTTAATTGAGACCAGAGAACAGATTGGTAACCGAGATTAATCGAATTTGTGCAAAAATTGACATCATTAGGAATTGCGATTGTGATTTAAATTTTGTTGGTTACTCCCTACATGGTTATTTAGTTGATTTCGAATTAACAGAAGAGGAGGACATACAAATTTATATCTTTTCGAACAGTGAGGAATTTTGCCAAAAACTTAACATCTTGGATTGATGCTTTAATCAATTGAATTTTTGTTAGTGTTTGCTGATTATTCTTAATTGAATTGATTATCATAAAACCCCTTTTTCCTAACATTCTTGATTGGCTAATGATTTCAAAGGTCCTTGTGAGACGACCAAGGTTGCATTATATTGTACTACAGTTTTATATTATTTGACCTGTGTACAACCTCGGATCAAAAACAACCAACGCTTTTATTTATATTTCCGAACAAAGTTTGAGACATAGCATCGGGGGTATTACAGAGATCTTGTTCGTGCTTTACTGGTTTTGAAGTGCAACAAGAACTTCATTAAGAAATCCTGTTAATGGTTAATTGATTGGCTTGGGCATTTTCTCTGCCCTTCTTACCCTGAAAACTTTGTGTCGACCTTAAACTAATAATTATCTTTCGACTAACCTAGCCTCCTCCATTCCTCGATAACAAGGGATAGTATAGGAATATTCACCTTTTTGGAGGAAGAGGCAAGAATCGCATCGGCATGTAAAGGGATTCATTCAACCTTGAAAGAGCATAACCTAGGTAAAAGTGTCCAATTGTTCTTGAGGATTCATTGTGACATTGTAGATGTTGGTGTAAGCCCAATCTATTTTAGTAGATTTACATTTGTATCATAACTATGGATTATATATATATATATAGGGCGGGTTAGGTACTAGAGTACCCATACCCATACCCATTAAAGTAGGTAATTAGCCTAACCTATTATGTGTAATTTTTGCGCGTGCCCATTGGATACAATACTCATTGCCATCCCTAGTACAACCCTTTAGCTTGAGAGCATTGTAGGCATCTATGTACACAAGTTCACAACCCTTTAATTAAACTTCAATTAGTTATAATTTCTCATTTAGTTGCTTTCTGATAAATTTGGAGAACCATTACTGGGTTGCTGTTGAATGCTGTGCATTTACCAATATTTGATACATTTACTTGACACCTTCCCTTTATGTTAATATTTGAAGACCAATAAGCCACAAAGAATACTTTATTGGTCACAATTGATGTAAACAAATTTCCATTTTGCACCACCCACAAAAAACTGTGGTTGGAAAAGAATCAAATTCTTAAAAGAAAAAAAAAAATACACAAAAATCAAACTAGAGCTTTCTTGTTTTGACTTTGGTCAGTTGATAGGGCTGTCCAGTATTGCTTGACTGCTAATAGTATCTTTTCTCTCTGGTGAGGCCCTTTTTCATGGTCAGCAATTCTGGTATCCCATTGCATTGCATCTGCAAACCTCTTCACTTTCAACAACACATCCACATCATCACGCAAAATGACACTACCTTGTGGCCTCAAAATCCGATCCATCTCAAGAAGAATGTCCTCCATATTACATCTGTAACACATTAGTTTGATAAATTATAAGGTTTTTATACAACAAAAATGTTATTGTACATCTAACACTTGATTAATAACATACAAATTTTGATTAATGATGTCCAAGTATTCGAATAACAAGTTGGTTAATGATGTCGAAATAAAATTTTTTGTAGTGCAAATAACATTACTTTTTATACAACCACTGTAAAAGTAGTAATTTGTCAGTTTCCAAGATGTACTCTCTTTTTTTTTTGGTGCTATCCAAAATATACTTTTAAGCCAGGAGATGTGTCACTATAGTTTTTTAGCTAACCAAAATTAACATTACCTGTTCTGGTAGAGGCTAAAAACTGAATCACCATGTATGAAGTCATAAGTTCTGGGGTAAGTGGACATGGCTTCACACCTGAGAAGTGACAAAAGCAGTTGGTTATAAATTTGAGTGAAAACACAAATTCATCTCTCAAAAAATGAGTAAATCTTGTATAGGAATGTGTCCCATGGACACAACCAATCAAAATCTAATGATGAAAAAAAAAAAAAAATTGTGAAGGTTTTGTTACTTTGTTGAATTGGTATTATGGTGATTATTGACAATCTGATTTATTGTGTCCAGTAGGTACTGTGTTCATGAAGACATTATTAAAAAAATACGCACTCCAATTTAGTCTTTTAAAAATGAAAAATTATAAAAATATGAATCTGATCATCAAGAATCCCAAGTGTCGATCAAATTAGTCATTTTCACAACACGTTTTAGGGATACATTAATCTTTACAAGAGACTTACTTGACTATTATTTAAAACTTTTTGGATCAAATTTGGATTTTTCATGTGTCTGAAACTAAATAGGGATAGATAATTTTGTACTTGGGGATTAAATTGGGTGTTTACTCAACTAATATTGCTTGCTCATAATGAACCTCTCAACTTTTCCCATTCATAGATCTCTCACCTCTAATTTACTCATTCAGCAAATGGAAGAAAGAAAGACATACCAGTTCTGATAGGTTCCAATCAACCCACGTTCATAAATGGCACCAAGGGTGTTGATCTCAGCCTCAACAGGGACCATGTTCATGACCCACACTGGATCATCAACCAGTGCAGCTGCAAAGCCTCCCAAGTAAGCATTCATGTCAAGCAGATTTCGGTATCTCCCATGCTCTGCTAGCTGATAGTCCACTGTCTTGTAGTATGCCACTCTCTTCTTCCATAACTGGGTGTTTTCTTTGAACATCTCAGCTGTTATTCCTTCCAGATTTCCACTGCTGATTCTTGGGGGAATTGATGTTAGTCTCTCAGGCCAATTAGACAATTCCCCACCACTTACATCTCTGATTTCATTTACTTCAGGCAGTGGTGTCAAGCAGGTTTCCATCTTAGTGTACCTGCAATGAAAGAAGATTGTTGGAGAAAGCAACCAAAAAAAAAAAGGTGCATAAAACGGATGAAGATTTGTTGTCTCAATTTTCTGTACTTTGCCACATATTATATTTTTTTTAAACATTACATGAAATTTTTATTTATATAACAATATATTATTGGTGGGATAAAATATAATATAACAAAATAAGACAGCAAATCTTTATTTGCATATAAGCATATAACAAGCAAAAAAAAGGGCTGGCCGTAAACCAGATGCTCCCACCGGTGGAATCTAGGGAGGATAGATATACGTAACCTTATTCCGACAAGTGGGGAGGTTGTTTTCAGGCATGAAACAAGCATACAAAAAATATTTCATTGGAGGGGCCCAATAAGAATATTCTCTTTTGAGCTGATCAACAAGATTCAGGAACCTAAAGGAATATGGTAAGAAACAAAGGCTTAAAATGCAACACAAGCTTAGGTGGCTAGAATCTAGATACTTAGATAGGTTAACTCATAACTGACAAAAGTTGTACTCTGACAGAACAGATTATAGCTATACTGATAACTATCTTTATCGTCCAACTGGTTTTGGTATCACTGCCAAACCCTCTTGGGCAGCAAGAATAATTTACTTTTGTCCTTTGAAAAGAGACACTGCAAAAGCTAGATCCAAAAGCAAAAATCAATAGCATAAGGAACTAACAGTGACAATGATTGCAAGTCAATCTTTCCTCAAAATTGCCAATAAAAGTTACATTATCTGAGAATTATCAGCCCCAACATGTTAATAAAGTCCATCAGGTTTTTACTGCCAATGAAATTAGGTTAAACTAATAAACGGTGAGGACCAAATTAAAATAATTGTACGTGTAGGGACTAATTTTAAAATTTTTCACGTATAGGGACCAAAGTATCAGTTTAACCATGAAGTTAAGATATTAACTGTAAAACTGAAAATGTGAAATTACCAAGCTGTGTCTGGCTCCTGTTTCTGACAGAAGGGTCTATTCTTGAAGACCTTCCGGGTTATTTTGCAATGTATATGATTGGTGGGCTTCTGCCATATTGCAAGGTCATCCTTTTGCACCAATTTTTTCCAGCATAGACTTCTTGCCACTTTCTCGATTCCATCCTGTTCATCTTTGAGACTCTCACGAGTCCTCTCCCATCCTTTCCAGTGGCTCTGCCAGTTTATTGGTGGCCCTGATAGAATCCAGTACCCACCAGGGCGTAGGACTCTATCAACTTCAGTCAAATAAATTCCATCTGCCAATCAGCATTACGAAACCAGAAGCAATTTAGTAACTGGCTTCCTAAAAATATGAAGGAAAATATTTGATCAACATCTATATAATTCTCGAAATAGATTTCGTGTAGCCAATTCTCCTTAATTCACTACATTCAGTAAAACGGAAGCGTTGGATAAAGATTAGGTATTTCGAGTTTATTTTTTAAATTCGACTTAACATACTTAAAATATGAATCATCGAATCTTCATATAAGGATTTCGATCTAATGATGAATGCAGTGAATATAGGAAAATTTTGACTTAGGCATTGTACATGTAACATTACTCAAATATGAATATGATATATTCTTAAAGAAGAATGGATGTACCATTCT
This sequence comes from Echinosophora koreensis, assembly GCA_035048595.1. Classification (NCBI taxonomy): domain Eukaryota; kingdom Viridiplantae; phylum Streptophyta; class Magnoliopsida; order Fabales; family Fabaceae; genus Echinosophora; species Echinosophora koreensis. Next base: position 312,687 of record JAPCYP010000114.1, read on the forward strand.
GGCCCCAGGGAATGAGGCAACGTGAGCAGTGAGCCATGTCAAAGGCTCTTGAAGGGTAAGGAAGCCTAATTGAGGCAATAACTCCAATCAATGCAGGAACTCCTCGTTCAAGAGCAAATTGAACCTGAGCTTCATGGGTATCTCTTGGTGCAAATGACACTGCTAAAATGTCACGTGACAGAAGATAAGCTCCCCAACTTGCAACCTGAATAGTAGTAAATTGTGATTTGTTAGAGGCCAAGTAAAAAAAAAAAAATGTCATACACTGAATAAACTTCTGCTAATAGTAACATCTATGAGTCCCCTCGAGTAAGTTCAGTGGATTAAATCACGATTTTTTTTTATTAAATCACGAATTATGAGTGTGCAAATTCGATATCACTCAATGCGCTTCATACCTTTCTCGTACCCTTCTCCCCCTTCCTCATGTAATGCTTAGTATGAGTCTCTCCCTCCATTGAAAAAAGAAAAAGGAAAAAAAAAAAAAAACGTCTATTGTCCTTGGTTGTGGCATCTCACAATAGATGCACAGATTCCATGTTAAAAAAATTGTGCCCTGATGGTGTTAACGTGATGTTATAGGAGATGTGACTGCACATATAGCCAACACACGAAACAAACATGATGTTTGACATATACCATAATATAAGGAATTAAGATAAAGAAGTGGTCCAATCAACATGCCTTTCTAATAATTTTTTCCCCTACTAATGCTTTTTTATTTTTTTATTTTATATAAGCAAAATGTATAGTATAGTAAAAGAGTATTAGAGGTACTTAACCTATATACAAGATAACACTCAATCTACAAAGAGATTTAACTAAGTATTACATGGTATACCCAACCAACACCAAAACTAAAAGAGAAGGTTATAACTATGAGAGAGAAACTAGAGAGAGATAGTGTGAGTGTACGTAACAGAGAACGTGAGTGGTTCCAGAGAAGGCGCAACCATGCAGCCCCTTTCGTTGATCCAAGACAGGGTCTGGGCCAAAGGTTGCCGGTTCATCATAACAAGGGTCCTGTGGGAGTCACCTCTTTCTTCTTCTCTAATTTCCCGGATGACTTTGGTAGAGACGAGCTTAGGTCGGTTTTCAGCAAATATGGGAAGGTTGCTGAGGTCTACATACCTCCTAAGAAAGATAAGTTAGGAAATCGTTTTGGATTTGTCAGATTCTATAATGTCCAAAACGTTACAGAACTAGAAACCTCACTGAATTGGATACTCATAGGTAACCAGAAACTGAGTGTTAATGTTCCGAAGTTTGATCTGGGTAGCAATAACCGAAGAATGGTTCCAAATGTGGAACAAAGGCGATGGAAGGCTGGGCATGGGGCAAGACATGGAGCTTCTTATGTTGAGGCTTTTGTGGAAGATGGCAAATCTGAAATGGTGAGACATCATCCCTTACAACCTCAAGGGCGCAGAAATCAAAATAGAGATGTACCTCATATGGATTGGAATGGAATGGAGGTTCAGGTCCCTAATGAGGAAATGGAATGGCTACATGGGAGTGTAGTAGGGAAGACGGTGTCTTTGGATGGAGCATTTTCTATTCAGAAAGATCTTAACTGTGTGGGTTGGGCTGCTATTCGAGCAATCCCTTTATGTGGGAATTTGGTTCTGCTGACAGGGGAAAACAAAGACTCGGTTAAGGAGTTCATGGAACAAGAGGTTTCTCTCATATCAACTTGGTTTGAGGAAATTCAATACTGGGATCAGGACTTTGCAGTAAGAAGTAGAAGGGTTTGGGTGTCTATAACTGGAATCCCACCACATGCTTGGAAAGAAGAGGTATTCAGAATTTTGGTTGGCTCAGTTGGCACCTTTGTAGGATTAGATGAATCAACTAAACAAAAACTGAGGATGGATGTGGGAAGGGTCCTTATCATAGCAACCAGTCCTGAGGCAATTAACAAATTGATTAGGGTCAAAATTAACAACTCAATCCATGTTATACGGTTATTGGAAGAACCATTTGCTCTCCCTTTCTACCAGCTGAGTTCGGATAGGTTATTACAGAGTTCAGAGGAATTCCTCTCTGATGATTCAGATTGTGTTTTCGAAACTTTGGATAGCTTGGAGAAGGTACCGGAAACGGAGTTATCGTCTTCTCTCCGGTGCGGTGAGGACGGAGATGAGTTTGGACCGTTGGATTCTCTGGTTCATAAAAAGGTGGCGTTTTCAAATTTTGAAAAGTGTGATGTGAAAATGAGTGATGTGCTTCGAAGAACTAGGCGTTTCCTTTCGTTGCAAGAGAAAGGGACTTGCGTGGGGGGGGAGTCTTCTCAACAGCAGCCTATTCCTGAGCTGTTTCCTTGTTTCGGCGGTTCAGAGTCAGGTGGTGTCAGGCGCAGGTTTTCGATGGAAGGAAAAGGACTAGACCAGGTCAATGCTTTGGTGGAGGAGGAAACGGGTCTTAAAGAATATGGGCTGAGGCAGTGTAAAGGTAAAGCAGTTGAGAGAGAGGATGCTGTGATTGAGGCCCACGATGTTCCCTCAAATGTACAAGGGGTTATGGGCCTGTGTGGTAGGGGTTTGGAAGATGATGGGCTGGATAATATCAACTTACTGTCTGATGGAATGGTTAATGATCAAGGGGGGTGTGAAAAAGCAGTCTCGGGTGGGTATAGAAAGTGTGGTGGAGTGGATGCTAAGGGATTCCTGGGGACAGACAGTGATACGTTAGAAATGGGGCCATTAAAACAAATTGGGCAAAATGGTGCCTCAATTGAGATCAGCGATGATGGGAATATTCCCATAATTGAGCTTCTGGGGAAAACATTAATTGGGAAAAAGAAGAAAAAATCGGTGCAGGATAATCACTGTCCAGCTACGATGAAATTGCCACTTGCAAATAAGAGCTGTTCAACAAATAAGGGTGGCAAGAAAAATAATTTCCTGACAAACTTGGCTCTCGGAACTTCGTTTCCTCGAATGGGTAAGCGCATTTTGGTGAAGAAAAAGGTGAAGCAGGTAAATGCTGTGGAGAGTGAAGCAGGTCCGAAAGCAAAAACAGGTGGCCGAAATAGGGGCAAAGGTTCATCAAAAAGGAAAAATGTTGAGAATCAGGATGGTATTGGGGTGGTTCCGTGCAAGGAGTGGGGCGAAAAAAACAATTCCATTACGTGCAGAGGAGAGGCGAGTAAAACTGCCTCAGCAAAGGGGCGGAGAGCTGATGTTAGCGTCCCTGCTCCTCCCCCTGGAGATTCAATCTCAACAGGTACGTCTCTCACTGAATCAGGTTTTAAACAGTATAATAATGTTCTTAGCGGCAGAAAAATCAGTTCCCCCACTGGTGGTATGTCTTCTGCGGAGCGGATTTGGAAAATAGGTTCACAATTAGGTGTTTCATTTGGGGGTTTAAAAGAATCAATAATTAGGAAAATTAAAGACATGGAAGAAAGAGATCAAAAAGGGGGGGCCGAGGTGGGGTCTAAGGATAAGTCAATATGAAGATAGGATCCTTTAACATTAGGGGTTTGGGAGCTGAAATAAAAAGAAGAAAAATTCGCTCCTTTGTTAAATCGGAAAATTTAGAATTTTTGGCGATACAGGAGACTAAAATAGATGTGGTGGACAGATCTTTGTGCCACCAGTTGTGGGGAAATGCTGATTTCGATTGGACCTTTTCGCCTTCAAATGGGAGGTCGGGGGGGATTCTGAGTATTTGGGACTCTTCCAGTCTCTTTTGCTTATTTTCTTTTGCAGGGATGGGTTACTCTGGGTGTTGTTTTGAAAAGGGGCATAATAGGGTTAAATGCTTTGTGGTAAATATTTATTCACCGTGCGGCTTAGCGGGAAAAAGAATACTATGGGCTGAACTTATTAGGATAAAAGGGATCTTTGGATCTGGGTTATGGTGCTTTGTAGGGGATTTTAATGCAATATCTAGTACTAGAGAAAGGAGGGGCTCTAGTGAATCTTTGGGGAGCCCTGAGGTGGTGGAGTTTAAAAATTTTATTGGGGAAATGGGCTTGGTTGATCCTCCTTTACTAGGGAGGAAATTTACCTGGTATAGGACGGATGGCTCAGTAATGAGTCGTCTTGATAGATTTTTATTGTCAGATGAGTGGTTACAAGAATGGGTAGTTGTGGCTCAGTGGGCTTTAAATCGGGATGTGTCAGATCACTGTCCGATAGTTATAAAAGATGGAACACATAGCTGGGGACCCAAACCCTTTAGGTTTTTAAATTGTTGGCTTGATCATCCGGGGTTTAAGCATTTGGTTGAATCTGCCTGGGCAAATTTTTCGGCTTCTGGGTGGAAAGGCTTTGTTTTAAAGGAAAAACTTAAATCACTAAAAGGTGTCATAAGAATCTGGAATTCCCAAGTGTTTGGGAATGTGGACAATAATCTAAAAGTTTTGGAAGAGGAAATAAGTAGACTAGATTCAAAGGCAGAGTCAGTGGGTTTGTCTGAGGAAGAAGTGTTGTTGAGGAAATCAAAGTTTGTAGATTTGTGGGCAGCGTTAAAAGCAAAGGAGAGTTTACTGAGGCAAAAATCTAGAATACAATGGTTAAAGGAAGGAGATTTGAACTCTTCTTTCTTTCATGCAAGTCTGGCAATCCGAAGGAGAAAGAATCAATTGGTGGCTATAAAGGTGGATAATGTGTGGATTGAAGGGGTGGATCAAATTAGGGATGAAGTAATTAATCATTTTTCTAGATTGTTCACTGAAGTCAACACGGAAAGACCCAAGTTAGATGGGGTTCCTTTTCGAAGGATTGATGTAGAATCTAGGGCAAGAGTGGTGTCAGTTTTTACCTTGGAAGAAGTGGAAGATATTGTGCAGAGTTTTGATGGGGATAAATGCCCAGGGCCAGATGGATACAATTTCAAGTTTCTACAAAATTTCTGGCCCTTGATTAAGGATGAAGTTTGGGGAATGGTAAAAGAATTCTCAGAATCTGGAAAACTACCAACTAGTTTCTCCTCATATTTTGTGGCTTTGGTTCCTAAAATAAAAAATCCTCATGAACTGAGTGATTTCCGGCCGATTTCCTTGCTAGGTTGTTTGTATAAAATAATCTCAAAGTTACTGGCGGGTAGACTAAAGAGTGCACTTCAACCGATCATATCTGGTAATCAATCGGCTTTCCTCCCGAATAGGAATATTCTGGATGGTGTGGTGGTCATTAATGAAGTTGTCGATTTTGCAAAAAGAAAGAAAAAAGAATGCCTAATTCTTAAAGTAGATTTTGAAAAGGCATATGATTCGGTTAATTGGGGGTTCCTAGATTATATGATGGAAAGGTTAGGTTTTTGTGCAATATGGAGAGGGTGGATTAGGGAGTGTATTTGTAAAGGGAAATGCGCAGTGTTAGTAAATGGAAGCCCTACCCAAGAAATAAATATACAAAAGGGCTTGAAACAAGGTGATCCGTTGGCCCCATTTCTGTTCTTGATTGTGGCGGAAGGCCTGAGTGGCTTAATAAATAAGGCTGTGTCCACAGGTATATTCTCTGGCCTAAAATTGAGCCCAGAGGGGCCACAAATCTCTCTGCTACAGTATGCAGATGATACAATTGTGGTGGGTGAGGCAAGTTGGGACAATCTTTGGTTGATGAAATCAGTGTTCAGATGCTTTGAATTGGTCTCAGGGCTGAAAGTAAACTTTCATAAGACTAGACTTTTTGGGATTAATGTGGATGAGTCATTTATTTTGTCGGGAGCAGAGTTCTTAAACTGTAGAATCGGGATGTTTCCCTTTAAATACTTGGGACTCCCGATAGGAGCTAACCCCAAGTGCATCTCAACTTGGCAACCAATCATATGTGCCTTAGAGAGTCGTTTAGCTGTTTGGAGGGGCAGACATTTATCCTTAGGGGCTAGGATTACACTGATAAACTCGGTATTGAACAGTTTGCCTATCTACTTTTTATCTTTCTTCAGAGTGCCGCGAAAAGTACTTAAGATCCTAACTAGTATCCAAAGAAACTTTTTGTGGGGCGGCTGCTCTGATAGGAAAAAAATCCCTTGGGTTAGCTGGATGGAGGTGTGTAAACCACGAGAAGAGGGTGGGTTGGGTATAAAATGCTTAGACTGGTTTAATTTGGCTCTTCTGGCAAAGTGGAGATGGCGTCTTATAAAAGAAGACCAAGGAATATGGCGTCAGGTACTGAAATCTAGATATGGGGTGGAAGTAGAGGGTTCGGGGGGTTTGGATGTTTCAGCTGGGTTGAAAAAGGGATCACAATGGTGGAAGGATCTATGTAGAGTAGGTCGTTTAAATTCTTATCAGGACTGGTTCCAGGAAGGAATAAAGAGGCGGTTAGGAAAGGGTAATAAGATCAAGTTTTGGGAAGATGTGTGGTTCGGACCACAGAGTTTGAAAGAAATTTTCCCTAGGGTCTACAACCTGTCATTGGACAAGGAAAAGGAGATTGCCAAGGTGGGAATATGGTGTGAGGATGGATGGAATTGGAAGCTTTCTTGGAGAAGAAACTGCTTCGATTGGGAATTAGGGGAAATGGCAGAATTTCATGATACTATACTACCGGCAGCCCCGTTGAACAATATGGATGACTTGTGGGTCTGGACTCTAGAGGGATCGGGGAATTTTTCCTCCAAGTCTGCATATATCTGGCTGCATGGTCACTGTTCTAATATAGATGTGAGGGGTGAGGTGGCGAATCAAATTTTTAGACAATTCTGGAAAACAAAAGTTCCACCAAAGGTTCTTGCATTTTCCTGGCAGGCAATAAGGAAAAGGTTACCAACTAAACTGAATCTGTTTCATAGACAAGTCATTAGGGATCAACATCAATTGGTTTGTGCTTTCTGCAACCAGGAATTGGAATCAGTGGACCACCTGTTAATAACTTGCAATTTTTCAAACTTAGTGTGGTGGAAAGTCCTTGGCTGGCTAGATATTCAGGTGCCATTACCGGCGAGTTTGGAAGAGATGTACTGGCTACATAAGGGGATGTTCAAAGGGAAAAAAGGAAAGAGGAGAGGCTTAGTCGTGTGGCATACAGTGATATGGACCTTATGGCTAGAAAGAAATGCAATTATCTTTTCGAGCAATCATTTTGATCTATTGAGGATTATGGACCTGATAAAATGTAGGTCTTGGTCATGGCTGAATGCAGATAAAGATTGGAAATTCAACTTTTCGGCTTGGTGTCTGAACCCGATGGGTTGCTTAGTGTAATCGTGGGTGGGATGCTGAAGTTTTTGCAAGTTAAGAAAGTTCCACGGTTTTCAAATTCTTTTGGTTTGCATTAACCTCCTTTTTGCAGGAACTCTTATCCTAGGCGCTTCAAAAGAATCTGGATGGACCAAGATTGGTCCTGTGTGTGAACTATACATATTCAGTGAGGGTGTGACAAATAAGGAGATGATTACATACAAAGAATTGTTGAGTGAAACACAAATTTGTGACTTGGGTGAGGTCTCGAGTGGTATAAAGGATCAATGCCCAAGAGTGGCTCTACGGTTTTCTCACTAACATGTATTGGACTGTGCCTGTTTCTTTCTTTTTTAATGCAGGTTTTGATCAAATATCAATTGTGGTGACTCTGGAAGATTTTTGGTAAGGTGGGGGGCATGTGAGTGAGTGAAAAGTGCAAGTGAGGGGTCTTGGGGAGAGTTACCATATTTGAGTGAAGTACTATAAATGGGTTGTGTGAGTTTATCTCCAAGTTTGTGTTTGTGTCCTTGCTAGTTGAGGCTTTCGGCTGCTGCTTCTCTCTAGCTGTGGTTGTTCTGGGACAGAAAGTTTGCAGTCTGCTGAGAGCCGGTGTACTGTTGGTGTTAGAAATTCTTTGTAGAAGGGAAGGAAAATACTGAATTTAGGTGTTTGGTGTTAACTGGAGATTGCTGAATTATGTCTTGCTTCGTGTTGGCCTACATTTTGGAGAAGATGGTATAAGAAGCTTGTTTGTCTCTGCTCTTCTTGGTCCAGCTAATCCTTTTTGCTACAGTGTGGCTTAGAGTAGTCAGGTTCTGTTTTTTGGTGGTTTTTGTGGTGTGGTTGGTTTTGGTTCATCTTATTGGAGCTGGTTTGTTGGTTATTTCTAGATAAAAAAGACTTGTTGCGTTTGTGCTTTGGTTTGTGTGGCCTCTCCTGTGCTGTACTCCTGTCTTGGCTGCTGTGTTGTGTTTCTGTTTTGGCTGCTGGTTGTTTGTGTCGTCCCTCCCTGGCCTTCGTGGTTCGTCATGTTGGGTTTCTCCTATTTGGGCCTCATTTGGTCCCCTTGCCCTCAGTGGATTAGGTGTTCTCAGTGATGAATTTAGTCTCTGTTTGTGGCTCTTTGGTGCCTTTTGCCTTTGTTCTTTTGGCTGCTGGGGTTTGGCTTAATCAGTTTCTTTTATTAGTATTGTTGGGTGGTTCTTTTGCTTTCTATGTTTTGATTGGGGTTTATTCTTGTGTAAAGATAATACTCTCCTCCTATTTGGTTAGTATTTCATTTACATTAGTTATTGGCCCTTTTATATATGGGTTGGGGTACCCCAAGTACTCCTATTAATAAAATCCGTATTGGTTATCAAAAAAAAAAACACCAAAACTATTACTATTACTATTACTATTACTATTATTATTGTTATTATTATTGTTATTATTAATTTATAATTATAATTAGGTAGGGAGAGGCATGAGTGAGGGGGTTGGGAAGTAATGAACATCTATACCTATTATCTCGATCGTGCTTTCTACCAATTCGTCAACAAACATAACTTCTCTTCAAAGCAGATTATCATTATGATTGGCATTAAGTGAATTTTAAAAAAAAAATGGTTGCTAATTCAATGCTAAGAAGTCTAATCTAATTTTTTAGCAAAAATTATTCATGCTTTCAAATGAATAAGACAAAAAAGAAAATTAATTTCATCAGGTACTCTGTTCTTAGTTTTTTTTTTGGTCAAAACGACACTTTACTTCAGTTTGAAGAATTTAAGAAGATTGTTTTGCAAACTAGTTGGTGGTTGCTTTCTACCCTTCTCTCTATCTTTACAACAGGACATATTCATAGAATCATAGCTCAGGCTTCAGACTTTTATGTTACCAATATTCCTTCAAAACCCTTATCTATAACCACTAATGATATTTGAACACCCGGAACACCTTTTCTGGACACCCTAAATATAATGGCAATTGTGTAAATAAATACAATAGCAATTGTGTAAATATAAGTATATTATTAACACATACATTCTTGGATGTCCATTTTTTGTATTCATATAACACACCTCATCTATAACTATATTTTCAAACTTCAGTGTTCATCTAATTTCAGCAATATCCTTTGAGATTGTATAATTCCAAAGGAAATTTCGTCACACATTTAGTATTAGACAGCCAACTCGATGACAATGATATAATACAAAATTAGAAATAGAAAATTGGCATGACGTGCATGACGTATTCACAAAGAATTAGAAAAATTACAAGACTATATATTAATTAAGAATGTCAACCGTAATTTTTTTTTTTTTTTTTAAGAATAGGAGAACATGCTGAAACATGAAAATTTTGTGGGATTTAACCAGATTATATCATATTCACGCAACGATCAAAAGAAAAGGAAACATCAATTTTCATTTCCAATACCCACTTGATTTCGCTAATAATATTTTCCCATAAGAACCCATTATCTCATAACCTTAAAGGGGAAAAAATATACAAGATATAGAATTCCAATCAATTCACATTCTCTTTTTGAATTCTCAAACATTCCAAATCAGATAAAAATTCAAATTATTGCCAAAACAAAATCCACCTTAAAATGTTAAAAAAAATTTAAAAAAAAAAAATTCAATCGGTCAGGTCCACCCGTGTAGGTGGCCCAACCACATTCCTGCTCATGGTTCGTTATTCTTTGAGGTTGTTAAACTACCCATAGAGGGGAGGTGAACCACCCGGTTCACCAAAACCTACGTGACGGTTCAACGATCAAAATAATGAGAAAATTGCAAAGCACTGAAAACAAAGATGCTAATATTAAAAGCAATTCAAATTTCAAAGAACCGAACTTGCCACCGGTTCAAGAAGAAAACGAACCGGGCAATCCGGTTCAAGAACACAACTTACCCCACAGCCGGTGTCTAAGGCGGTTCTGATGGACCCATCTTTAAGGTTGATCAGCTCTCCGATTTCATCGATGTACGCGCTGGCGCCACGTGGAAACATGGTCCCACCACCGGGGAACCTGAACCGGTCCCCTTCGAACCGGACCCAATTCTGGTTCTTCTTCTCTATCGTAAGCTCCTTGTGCGGCACGTTGGCGTACCAAACCGAGTCGCGGCTCTCCGGCCACCGGAACGGGACTTTGTACCCGAACGGAGCAGGAATCCGGCACCGGAGAATCTCCTTCGCCTCCGGACAGTGCCGCTCCCGGTATATCAGCCTCTCCCGGGGGAACCCCAGCGACCTCTGCACGTCCTCGCAGGGCGTGTACTCGGAGAAGGAGGCGTTGCAGGGCGGCACGTGGGATTCACGCGCCTCCGTGGGCGGTGGGTCTGGATTGTAGTGGTGGGCGGAGAAGTCAAGGGTGGGTCGATGGGTTATTGGAGTGGAGGCGGAATTGAGATCGGGACAATGGCTGCCGCCTTCGGCGGCGGAGTAGTAGTTTTGGGAGACGGCGGCGGTGGCGGGGGAGTGATGCCAGTGGCCGAGTAGGTAGAAGACGGTGCAGAGGAAGGTGGTGAAGGTGAGGAAGTAGAGTTTAGTGAGAGGCTTGTTTGGTTTCTTGAATATGGAATTCTGAAAGAGAATTGCCAGGTTTGCCATTGGTGTAAGTGTTTGTTTCAGTTGATCATTCGAATAGAAGAGAGAGAGAGAGAGAGAAAATAAAGAGAGAGAGAAGGTGGCAAAGGTTGGAGTTACAAGTTATATTCAAGCGGCTTTTATAATGATACGTTAGTAATATATTTTCATAGGGTAGAGGCGAGTGAGGAAGACGCGTTTAGAGAGAGAGTGTTGTTGTTGTTGTTGAAGAGTTGTGAATGTTGAAAAAATGGGAAAGAGTTGAGAGGTGGATATATGAGAAAGAAGGAGGGTCTTACGGTTCTTGTTTCTTGCTTCAACTGGTGTGGGCGGATCTGTCACTGTGTGTCTGAATAATATGAATACATGATGAGGTATATAGGCTGCTTGTGTTGTATCGTAATGCTTAGCAGTTAGCACATACTTAAGAGTTACTCCCGATCCACGATGTAAGTAAAAATTTCTAAATATTTTGGTTCAAAATATAAGCAAATTTTAACTACTTTCTTCTCATTTAATGAAGTTATTCTCAAAATACCCTTCATTTAATACAAATTTTATTTTCTAATGACTTCTTTTATTCTCAATAACATAAGCTTAATAAATAAGAGGAAGGATAATTTAGGTAACAAACTTAATTTTTTATTCCCAATGACTCTTTTAAATGAGATCAACTAACTATCTTAATACGTGTGTCCCATTTAATTTTTGCTTACAATAGAGACCGGAGGGAGAAAAGAGTTAGGAGCTAGGACTCTATGGATTCTCTCTTGACTTTTATTATTTAATTTATTAGTTGTATTATTTTATTAAGATTAAATATCCTTTTAGTCTTTTAAAAGATTTAGGTGATTTTGATTTTGATTTTGATTTTGATTTTGATTTCTTCATTTGTTATAAAAATAAATCGAATTAATCCTTTAAATTTTGATTTATGCCATTAAATTAAATTAAATTTTTAAAATAATATCAAGAATCAATATATTAGCAATTTGGCATGTATAAACTAAATCAACATATAGTGTATACATTCTTTGTATCAGTCAAAAAATATATATGTTCTTTGTATAATTGTGTATATGAAAGTAGAAACAAATAATTTTTGGTTTGGAAGAAAAGAATATTTAGAAAGAGAAAAGAGGATGTTTATTTATAGGTTTTTCTATCATGTGCAAGTTTGTTCTTGTTAAGAATAATTAAATACCCAATTTCCATTAAATCTGATCACTAATTAATTATAGTTTTTTGAAAATAACATTTTTCTCACTCCTAATTATAAATGCTAATTAATCATGTTTTTATTAAAAATGACAAGTATCTCTCTCTTAATTATGATTCATCTTTCTCATCTTTTTTTGTTTTTTCTTTTTTCTCATTCTTCTTCCACTTCAAAGCTTTAGATCCCTTCTCCCCTCCCTACCTCTCATGGAGATTGTTCTTGCAAATTTCCGGGAGTGTTAACCCGAGAACCTGAAGAACAATATCGCTACCTTTCAATCTCACTCTTAATTCAAACAATACTCTTATTATTAGAACATATCTGAATCAACATAGTAGAATTATAAAAACAGCTTAGTTTTTCTTGTTACATCAAAGGTCTATTTATAGCTCCACTCCTACATGGGAAGTTAATCCCACATTCCTACCCCACTATGTAACAGTTATTGGAGATCATGGGATGGCGGTTTTTTCCCACTTAACCATGTCTTCCAATATTTCCCGGACGGTATACAAGTCCCCCCAAGCTCAGAGCTTCAAAGAGGCGAGAGAGCTTTAAGAGATGTCTTCACGTAAACCAGATTCTTCCCGACCTGAGCTATAAATGTCTCTAGGCAAATCCAAGCTTTTTTCAAGCTGATTTGCTAATGCCTTCAAAGAAACATTCAGTGTGCCTCGTTAAAACCTTCCCGGGTAAAATCCTTTTCAGGAAAAAAGCCCAGGGTAGGAAAAAGTGTACACACGCGACAGAACTTTGATAGACATCTTCAAGTAAAACGAGCTTGATCTGAGCTGATCATACATGTTTTAACTACTTCTTCTTCTTTGTCATCCTCCTCCTCCTCCTCCTCCTCATCTTCCTCTTCCTTAAAGGAAACCGAGCTTTCTTCTTCTTGCTGCTGCTTCTGGCTTCTTCTTATTCTTGCTTTTCGTCTTTACTTCTTTTCTTCTTCTTTATTTATATATACATGTTCAAATACAACTTCAACTAGAACAACAACAAAACATCATCACGGATATAAACAGGGATATCAACCATGCTAACATATGATATAAACTCCAAGGCATATCAATGTGTTGCCATAAAAAATATAAAATAAACTTTAACTTCACCCTCAACCGATATTCACGGATTTTTGCCAAAACACAATGCTTTGATCATGTCTAAATTTAATAACCTCGATAATCCATAAACTGGGATATTCACATCCGAATATAGTACTCTTACTTCGTTAGAACTTGACATTAACTTAGAACTTTTTCAAAATCTTTCTCGCTTACTACGGTCCGTCTACCTGTTACCCGAGATTTTACTCGTCCTTAAGGGCTTTATATTATCTTTTATCCAAGAATATACTCGTTTTTAAGGACTCGATATTGCCTTTTATCCGAGGATCTTGCTCGTCTTTAAGGACTTAATATTGTCTTTTATCTGAGGATCTTGCTCATCTTTTAGGACTTTATATTGCCTTTTATCCGAGAATCTTGCTCGTCTTTAAGGAATTTATGTTGCCTTTTATCCGAGAATCTTGCTTGTCTTTAAGGACTTTATGTTGCCTTTGATGGCGGCACATTGATATGCCATGGAGTTTATATCATATGTTAGCAATGGTTGATATCCCTATTTATATCCGTGATGATGTTTTGTTGTTGTTCTAGTTGAACTTCTATTTGAACAAGTATATGTAAATAAAAAAGAAGAAGAAAGGAAGCAAGATGCAAAAGCAAGAAGAAGAAGAAAGCTCGGTTTACAAGAGTAAGACGAAAAAGGAAAAGAAGCAGAAGCAAGAAGAAGAAAGCTCAGTTTACTAAGAGAAAGACAAAGAAGAAGATAAGTTAAAACATGTATGATCAGATCAGAGATGTTCGGTTTTCTTGATGACGTCTATCAAAGTCCTTTCGCGTGTGTACTCTTTTTCCTACCACGGGCTTTTTTCCTGAAAAGGTTTTTGCCCGGTAAGGTTTTAACGAGGCATACCGAGTGTTTCTTTGAAGACATCAGCAGATCAGCTTGGAAAAAGCTCTGATTTGCATGGAGACATTTATAGCTCAACTCGGGAAGAATCTGGTTTACTTGAAGACATCTCTTAAGGCTCTTTCGCCTCTTTGAAGCTCAGAGCTTGGGGGGCTTGTTTACCGTCTAGATAAATTAGGAGCAGTTAGACGACTAGCGGTTCAGGGATCGTGGAAGGAGCAATTAGACCATTGGTTGAGAGATAATGGGAGGAGCAGTTATATTCTATTGCCTATATATGTAGATGTTTAATGTATAGGGAGAGGAAGCTATTTGGTAACAATAATTTTCTTCAGTTAATTATATTCTTCAATAAAAAAGAGTATTTTTGGCTGACAATTAAGGTGAAAGATAGCGATACTGTTCTTTGAATTTTCAGATCGTTCATTGTCGGAAATTTGTAAGAACATTTGGTGCCCCATGGTGGGCGCCAAATGTTCTTGCAAATTTCTGGGAGTGTTAACCCGAGAACCTGAAGAACAATATCACTACCTTTCAATCTCGCTATTAATTCAAACAATACTCTTATTATTAGAACATATCTGAATCAACAAAGTAGAGTTATAAAAGTAGCTTAGTTTTTCTTGTTACATCAAAGGTCTATTTATAGCCTCACTCCTACATGGGAAGTTAATCCCACATTCCTACCCCACTATGTAACAGTTATTGGAGATCATGGGTTAGTGGTTTTTTTTCCCACTTAACCATGTCTTCCAATATGTCCCGGACGGTACAGAGATTCGATGGTGGAGATGGCAGCGCTTATGGGTGTGTGGGCAGTGACACACAGAGGTGGGCGGTAGACATGATCAATAGGCGTGGTGGAGTCTGGTTCGGCCGGAGCTCGCGGTGGCTAGGTGCTATAGAGGTCGCGGAGGAGAGGCAAGGATGGCTGCGCGTCCTGTACGACGGCCGGCGCTTGTGGCAGTCCTCAGCTCACGATGGCTAGACAATGTGGAGGTCGCGGAGGGGAGGCGGGGGTTGGCTACGCATCCTGTACGACGGCCGACGCTCGCGGTGGTCCTCTTCTTGGTGGCCGGGGAGAAAGGATCTGAAGGTGTGAAGAAGAAGAAGAAGAAGAAGAAGACAAAACAAAAAAAAATGGAAGAAAGATGGGAAAGATGAATTCATAATTAGGAGAGAAATAATTGTTATTTTCAATAAAAACATGATTAATTAGCATTTATAATTAGGAGTCAGAAAATTGTTATTTTCAAAAAAATATAATTAATTAGCTGATCAGATTTAATGCAGATTGGTACTTTAATTATTCTTAACCTGTGTAAGGTTGCACAGGATAGAAAAACCCTTATTTATATTGTTTATCCTGATAACAACTTGGAAAGCCCAAATTTGTGACATTAATATGCAATTAATGATGGTTTAAATATGGGACGACTGTGGTTGAAGTTTTATGACTCTTAATTAATGTTTAATTGTTTAAATAGAGTACTCCATCCAATCCACGATATAAGCAAAAAAATTCAAATTTTTTGGTCCAAAATATAAGCAAATTTAAACTACTTTCATCCTATATTCCTATTCAATGAAGTTATTCTCAAAGTACCCTTTATTTAATACAAATTTTGTTTTCCAATGACTCATTTTATTCTCAACAACACAAGTTTAATAAATAAGACGAAGGATAATTTAGGTAACAAACTTAATTTTTTATTCTCAATGATTCTTTTAAATGAGATCAACTAACCACCTTAATATGTGTATTTTATTCAATTTTTGCTTATAATAGAGATCGGAGGGAGTAGTTTTTTTTGACCAAATTGTTTAAATAGTGTTGAAACTTGAAAGAAAATGAAGTTGATTTTGATATTCTTCTCCTGGATGTTGCTGCAGGCATGCACGCATGGAATCATGAAAGCGTAAATAATTGAGAATTAAGTTGTATTAATAATAATAAAAAATGGTCTTGCTAAAGAGTTTTTTAAGAACATTGGTCAAGGAATACATAAAAGAAAAATTTGTATTAGAAAACTAAGTGTTATACTTTTCAAAATGCTAAATACATTATTTTCCATTCAAATTTTCCTTTCTTGGTTCCTTAAACAATGCCCTAAGGACACTTGTTAGCATTCTTCTAAAAAAATATCATTTCCATGAATTGGATGCATAATTAATTATTATTTTAATCAATTATAATATAATTAATTTATATTTATTGAAAAATGAATTTAAAATAGTTTTTTATTTAAAAATAATTACTCTTATATAATGAATTAAAAAATATAAAGTTAATGGCCACTTGGCCAGTATGAGACCTGCATGTCATGGGCCTATTTGCTTTGTTTTCACTTTGCTGTTATTTTTGAAAATAATTATAAATTTGTCACTTTATTTTCATTATATTTCCTGTTTTTTTCAAATATTTGTACAGGAAATAGTGAAAATAAGACAAATTTGTTTTATGTGTTTCCTGTACATATTTCTGAAAACAGAAAATAAAATGAAAATAAGGTGGCAGTTTATAATTATTTTTTAAAACAAGAAACTGAAAACAAAACAAAGAAGAACTTTTTTGGGAGATACTAACAAGTACCCTAAAGACATTAGTTAATAAATCTAAAAAGGTACTCTCTCCGGTCCACAATATAAGCAAAAAAATTCAAATTTTTTGGGTCCAAAATATAAGTAAATTTCAACTACTTCCATCCTATTTAATGAAGTTATTCTCAAAATACCCTTCATTTGATACAAATTTTGTTTTTCAATGACTCATTTTATTCTCAATGACTTCATTTGATAAAAAAATGTAATTTTTTAAATAAAATTGAATTGATAATTTATATTTAAAATAAAAAAATTAAATAAAAAATAATTATTAATTACAAAAAAGTAGTTATCGACAGAAATTCCCATCGGAAACGTTACCGACGGCTTTTTCCGTCGGAAATGTTACAGACGGAAAATTCCGTCGGTAACGTTTCTGATGGAAAAAGCCATCGGTAATGGAGACCGGTTATCGACGGAACGTTACCGGGCTTTTTCTGTCGGTAATTTCCGACGGATCCAACCCGTCCGTCGGAAACCGTTTCCTACAAGCCAGATACCGACGGAATCTGGTTCGTCCGAAAATCCGTCGGAAACGTGCTTTACCGACGGATTTTTGGCGTTTTTGACAGGTTTTTGGCCGTCGGTAATCCAGCCTTTTTTTGTAGTGTACGTGCCTGTTTGGTTCTGCGTCCAGCAACGTCCAACGTGCGTTCGCAATGGTCAGCCGCGATTTTACTGGGTTGGGAGGATGTTTGGGTGTTGGATGAAAAAGCAATTCATCTACTTGAAATCGATTCTAGCCAAAGCAACCTCTTTTAGCTTTTACTTCTAGCTGAAATCGATTCTTATGCAAGTTATATGTGATTTCTCAACTTTGCCCCCTTCTTGAAAATGGTCATCGTGATGTTTATTCCTTGTTCCGTTTCCGGTGTTGTTTGCAGCGCCTAGGTTAGATGTGCAAGGCACCTAGGTTGAAGAAGACGAAAGATTGGGCCTCTAAGAGCCCATTTATTATTTTATTGTGTTGCATAAATTGAAGAGACCTAGTTACTTTTTTTTTGACAGCAAGAGATAGAGCTGTCAATATGGGTTGTAACCCGTGAGCCAGCCCGGCTCAACCCGGCTCACTGGTGGGTTGGGTTGTAAAAAAACAGGCTCGTTTAGATCCCGGGTCATTTTGGCCCGGCTCACTTAACCCGCGGGTTAGCCGGGTTGAACCCGCGGTGAGCCGGGCTGACCCGCGAGCCACACGTTTTTTTTTTTTTTTTTTTATAAATATTTTTACCATACAACCAAAGTCCAAAATAATACAGAAGTTGAAGCCCAAGTAAGTTGCAGCCCAACCTACTTTCTCAACCTTTCTTTCCCCAACCCTTTCTCAACTCACCCAACCCTAAGTCCCTAACTTAGTCACTGATAGCAAAATAAGTTGTCGTTCGCGTCCTCTGCCTCATCGCTATCTATGCTGCTCGCCTCCACCGCACCGCCGCTACTTCCACTATTCTCCTTGGCCCCCTTATTGCTCCTATTAAATTGCTCCTGTTGAATTCTGTTTTTTTTTTTTTTGCTTTTTTTTTTAATTTTCTTAATTCTAAGTGAGCCAACCCGTGTAACCCACCAACCCGTGGTGGGTCGAGCCGGGTTGGCTATTTCTTGGCTCACTGAAAAAGTGAGCCAACCCGGCTCGACCCACTTTTCGTTCAACCCGTGGTGAGCCAACCCGGGTGAGCCGGGTTGGCTCACTTTGACAGCTCTAGCAAGAGACCTGGTTACTTTGGATTTGGCATCCGTGTAAATGTGTTATTTTGCAAAGAATTTGGACATGCCACGTGGTGAGGAGTACTTTCAGTATGGTACACATACATTTTTTCCTTCAAACTTCAAACTAGGTTCATCAAACTGAAAATTATGAATTATGAATTTAGTCAATTTACCTCCTTCATATCTATTAACTAATGATATTTAAACATAATAATTTTTACGTTACTTCTACGTTCTGCTTGTTTAGTTAAGAAAGGTTGAAGGAAAATATATTGAAATATGCACACAAAAATATTGAAATATGTACCTTTTTTTATTATTAACTTAAAGATAGAATAACTTGTATATAATTAGTTATTTTTTGAATAATTTAATATAAATTAAAATAATTATCTTAATATATTTTTTCTACTTGTCAATAAACCTATTTTGGTAATTGCACATTCAAAAGCAATTTGATTCTAACTATCCAAACAATAAGACCTGATAAAAATCACTTCTTTCATGAAGGCATCCAAACATAAATCACTTCACTATTAACTCACTTTTAACCAAAATCAATTCTACAAAATCAATTATGTCCAAAACCACGTCTGTCAAAAGCTTATCCAAACACACACTACACCCATGCATAGTAGTCGATTTCCACGACTCGAGGTTGCAAAGCCCCGGCCTTCCGTGGAGTTCGAACCCGGATGTCCCTAAAGACCTGTTTCCTTGGCCCGTAACTATCCAATTTATCAATCCACTTATGGTGCGACACCCCATTCCCAAGGTATCACATCTACGTAACATATTATAAAACTCAAAATTTTAAATTTGCTGGTTTCCTTCGGAAAACGAATTAAGTTTACCAATTACTTATTCTTGTAAAAAAGGTGATAAATTTTTTTTCTTTTTCTTTACTGTACATACAACCAAAAACCAATAATATAATATACATCACTATATATACATATGCATTAAAGTTTTACATCAGACCCTTTTCCTACTAGGTCACCATCTGCTGCCACACATATATCACATCATCTGAAAACAAAACATAACTATATCCCAGTGGGAGTCTGAAAAACACTACGCAAAAAGGTTGGCTCTCAGTAGCCAAACAGTCAGACTATCTAAAATCTCACTCTACCCATACAGACTACATCCTACAGCTGGTCACCACTACAGAAACCCATTGGAGAGTCCAGTGTAGACTCCCCCACCTCTAGGAGGTGTATCAAGAGGGGATGCATCATCTCCCACCCCAACATCCGGGACTACTCCATCTTCTTCAGGGACATAGTCCGGATCAGCTATTGGATCCTTATCAGGATCTTCCTCCATCTCCTGTGGTGCATCCTCCGGAATCAAGACAATAGGCCCTGGAGGTGACTCCGGGGCTACCTGTTGTAACGGCTGTACATGCGGAGGTGGCTGATGCTCCAAATCCCCGTGGCGCACCAAGTGCTGTAAGATCATCCAAATGGGAGGCAGTGAAACCTCGATCGTCTCCCTGGTGTGTCTAAGCTGCTGGGGTCCATCTGCCACGGTCCCTCGGAGTGCCTCATTGGACCGGTGTAGGTAGCACTCCGAGCCCCTGGGTTGATCACCCAGGCGTTCCCTTGATCAGCGTTGTCAAACATCAGGGCTCGGACCCCCCGAGTAGTTCAGATCCACTCCGTCCGGATCCATCTGAACGTATATATATATATAGAAGAGAAACAACAAAATAGATATGCAAGGGTGAGTTACCAATATATGAGTTTTTATAAGACAACCACATGCACGACACACAAATAACAACACATACCATATAATTTACAGTATACAAAATTATCTTAAACAGTAGAATAATTCAAAGGGTTTCATACCCGACAGTCATCGTGATTTTATAAAAATGCATGACACTTCAATATTAAGGCTCTATTTTGATATCTAATCTCCGGAGATCCCACAACTTTCTGTTTTGTTTTGAGCAGATCAAGCTCGCACATGGCCCATTGTAAAAACGAAATAAAACAATGTCCAAGAGAATACATAACACACTGGTAACACTCAGTACACCAAGGTTATTATTCAAAAATGTAACTCATTGGTCCACACAGAACCCAATAGTCACTGCGAACAATGGAGTTTATTGTCCATAACCTATTGCATCACTCAGAACCTCAATAGTTATTGCATAATATTTGAAACATAGTCCATAAAAGACTCATTGATCCAATCAGGACTCAATGATCATATCACTTGACACGTCTGCCAAAAAAGCATGAGAAAACTTTTATTCTCGTTTTGTTTTCTTTGTTCGTAATAATCTTCCCTTGTTGAAACCCAAAGCTTACGACCATGCTTAATTTTTTATTTTAAGACTTTTCACTTTAAACAAACACAGGACACACAGTACAAATGTTTTAAACTCAACACAGGACACATAGTCCGAGTGCTCAATCGCAAAGCCCTAAACTGATGCACCAGTCTTAGGCTCGCGGATATGTAACTCACATTTTTCCACATCAGATTTAGGACACACAGTCCACAAAACCTTTGTAGGACACTCAGTCCAATGACACAGATCCTTGATCTACGTGTCCACAGAACACTATAACCCCAACATCTCGGTTCCTAGGTTCGTTTATCCTTTTAAAACCTTTCGCTCAGTGAAAATCAAATACAAAACCAAACCTCTGAAAAACTTATCCAAGTTTAACAGAATAATTTTATTGAATAAAAATTCTCTTACAGAAATCCTTTTCTGTTTAAAATGTTGATAAAACGTGAAATCATAGATAAATTCTTTTCTGTTTAAATTATTCATCTCTAAACTTTGTTCTCAATAAACATCAACTTTTAAAAAGTCTTATTGAAATAAAATTAATAATTCTAAAATATAAACCTTTTTCTAAAAAAAATTCGTAAAAATATTTTTATAGCTTAAATGACTTTTCTGTTATGCATAATTATTCTGACAGCTATATTACGTTATTTTCGTAACTTAATCACTTTAAATAACATTTTATAATAAAATTGAATTTATTTTGGAAAAACTAGCACCTGTAAAAAATTTCACGGTTTCATCCTTACTGTCATTTTATTAACACATTTTCCACAAAAAATATTATTAAAATAATATTTTTTCGTCACTTTTTCTCAAAATTCCATAAATTAATCATTTTGATTAATTATTCAAACTTATTAAGCTTTTAGCCTTAAATTAAATTGAACACTGACGAATGTCAGGTTTCTCAGTCTAACACCCAACAGTAGATAATTTCATCACAGAATAGCATAACATACATCCAATTTCATGGCATGCATCACAATTATAATATACAATTTAATTATAATCATATAAAATAGTATATCTCAAATACTCAAGTAAACAGATATTCAGCAGATAATCAATCTAACAATTAACAGTAGATAATTTAAAACACAGTAAATTACTACAGACAATTACAGAAGACTCCAACAAATTAGCATGTGGTTATCTTAAACTCCTCAGGCTTACTCCCCTTACCTCTTGGAGAATCAAACTAAGCTTGCACACAATTTATCCGATTTCGATCCGGTTTCCTCCGTTCCGCTTAGATCGACTTAACCCGATTGATTCCTTCATAACGAAGTGCAACCAAAATAAATCAAAATCAAACAAAATACACTCATTCATGAGGTTTAGGGTTCGGCCTCTTCAAATTTTCTAGGGTAGGAAAGTTAAAATTTTTCTAACTTAGGGATTTATGATCCTTAAGCAACTTAAACATGATTAAGCACTTAATCCAAGATCATGAACTAAGAACTTTGAATGAAACTCATCTAGCTCCAAGAACTAGGGTTTCGGTTTTCGCAAGATCAAAAGGCTAAGGATTTTGAAATCTTCTCAACTCTTGGATTCAATCAACATACATAACATAGAGTTGGATTTAAGTGTCACAAGACAACTTTTGAATCAAAATTCATCCATCAACAAAAATTAGGGTTTCAGCCCTTTTGAGAAAGAATAGGCTAGGATTTGATTTTTGGTTTTCAAATCACTTATATACAATAGCTATCATGGTATCAAGAGATTAAATCATGAATCATAACTTAAAGTTGAAACAAAATCCAAGAACACCCATTTGTGAGGGTTTCGGCCTGGCTTAGAAAAATAGGGAAGAAATTTCTCATGATCACATGCTTCTAGATGATGAATATAGACATCAAGATGAGTTCATAGAAATTGGTTTCAAGTTAAAATTATTTTTCTACAATTACTTATGAATTTTTGAAGAAAGTATCATGAACTTGAAGCAAAATGAAGAACACGATGATTCATGGCATAAACTCATAAAATTTGTGAAGAGAAAGACTTAGAAAGGTAAGATGAAGAGATGTTACCTCTTGATGATCAAAGAACTTGATGATTTTAGTGATGTTCTTCACAAATCAAGCCTAGGTTTTCTATGAACTTTGGAGAGAAAACCTTAAATTTCATGAAGAAGATGACATGAACAAAATGAGAATTTGCCTAAGTATTGTTGATATTGGTGGAGCCGTGGGTTTTGGGGGGTAGATGGGTAAAATTGCATGATGGCAAACTTGTAGTTTCCATGAGAAACTGGGGGTAAAATGGTCATTTCCTTACAAAAATATCTAAAGGCATTTATGAGCCATTATGGCCATTATGATATGGATAGGATCGTCATAAATGCTCGTCATCTCAGTCACATCAGTCATCTGAGCTCCGTTGCTAACCGTTTTTGTTCATCTAATGCGGATTTCCTAGAGACATCTTGACGTTTTTGCCTGCAGCAAATATAATATTATATTTTTATGCTAAATTTTTGAAAACTTCCAATATCAAAGCAAATATGATAAAATATTTTTCATCTCGTTCACGACTTAAAATTAGGTTTTCTGAGCAGTAAACTTTTACTGTCAGTGAAAACGTAGACCAGGTTCCGTCTGAATTTTCAACCCAAAATTTTATCGTAAGCTTATAATAACATGGAAATGACGTTGGTTTATCCAAAATCATTTTCTAAGTCTCGGATAAAAATATAATTATTTATATATTTATTACCGATATTAGAAAGCAGTAAAAATCGGGGTGTTACATATGAATTGTAACTCGATAACGTGGTGGCATGTCTGCCGGTTCATGCACGTAAAACATTTGATTCACTGTTTTTCTTTTTCGTTCGTTCTTTCTTGTCGAGGCTTAAAGCTCCCGACTAATTTTATACAGGCATCAAGCCCATTTACACTTAACACATGACACACAGTCCGAGTGCTCATTTACGAACTCTAGGCCGAATCACCGGTCACTAGGTTCGTCAATATTTGACATGAAGTTAACTCGCCAACATAGGATTTTTAACCCGAACCACAATCGAAGTCAAGTCGCCAACGTAGGATTTTTAATCCGTCACCACAATACTTACTCACAGGAACTCTAGTTCGACGTCTCGATTGCTAGGTCATTATAACTTTCATAATTTGCAACACGGTTTTCATTCTGTGAAAACTAAATTGTAAATCAAATACAAGAGTTCAACAATGTTTGTCGGAAAACATTTTCTCTCTTTTTAACAACATTTACAGAAAATTTTCCTTTGCAAATTCATTTTCTGAAAACATCAAATCGTTTAAAATCATTTTTAAAATGTTTTAACTAAAAACAATAAGATTATCAACAAGAGTTCCGCCGTAAGGCATTTTTCTAAGCATTTTTCATTTAGAATAAAATATTTCATAAATCAAAAGCTTTTCTTTCAAAAGACTTTTCTTTGACTACATTGAAACATTTTCATGATTTTTCATCTTTCTTTTATTCCTTTTGAAACGTCTTCGGGAAATTAATATAAGTACAATTTGTCACGGTTCGTCCTCACTATCACTCATTTCTTAAGCGTTATTTTAAAATCATCTGTGATTCCTCAAAACGTAACTTTTAATAAAAATATACTTAAGTTTCTTTATTTTTAAAAGTTCTTCCACTTACGAAAATCAAAATCTTAAATTTTCTGCTCAAGAATTTTAGTATCTTCATCCTCATTATCAAGCTATGACAATTGTCATGTGCTCAACCAATACAATCAATCAACAGTGTCATCAACACATACATATATATACATATATATATCATTTAGAGCATACTTTCACATATAAAATTTAATAACATTAAAATTCTAAATCATCAAAGCAAACATCACATAATAATTACAAGTAATTACACACATCAAACAACATAGTATACGACTATCAAAACTTCTCAGGTAAGCTCCCCTTACCTCTTGAAGCTCAAAGGATTTCTTCGTTCTTTGATTTCTCTCTTTTCTTCCGAACAAAGCCACAAACACTCAACTACACTTAACCTTCAACAATTAACAACAATAAGTTATATAAACAAGAAAACTCATGATCCACCCTAATAGGGTATGGTTCAGCCAAGACATAGAAAATAGGGTCAGCATTTTCCATTTTTTTCAAGTTCTTGGATACATGATCTTAGAGTCTTAGATAGAAGATAAAAATTGTCATAACTCACAATTTCATTTTCTATGATTTTCTAGAATTTAAACTAAGAAAATCATGAATATGGAGACTTGGAATATGTTCATGAAAATGGAAATGAACTTGAAGTAAGAAGATGAGATGAGCTTAACCCATATGTTTATACCTTTAAAAGAGTAAAATTGGAGGAGAAGATGAAAGTGGATGAAGAACTTTGGAGCTTTTTGGTAAATGAACTAGGTTTTTAGATGAACACAAGTGATGAAGTGGGAAAAGAAAACGAAGGGGCTGTGGTGTTGAGGGCTGGCCGAATGGTGCTTAAGGGAGGGTGTAGGATTTGTTTTTGGACACCAAAGGAATTACTTGAAAAGTTAAGGACATATAGTCTTTCATAACCAAATATCTAGATATTTTGGTAAAATGCCATCATGATGGTGGTGAGTCATGGTGGTGATTCACCCCAAGTGAGTCATCATGGATGACTCGTCGTCCTGTCTCCTGGTGTATCTATGTAGTTCGTATCCGGTTCCGTCGTTTACCCGATTTAGGTTTTTGTACGTTTTCTTTGAAACTTCGCCCGAATAAAATATAATATTTTATTTTTGAGCAAAAATTTTCAAAATAGATTATATCACTTAAAAAGTGATAAAAATCTAAAACTTTTCAGTTTCGGGTCAAAACAAGGTTTTCTGGTCAGTACAGTTGTACTGTCAGTGAAAACACAGACCGAGTTCCGTCTGAATTTTAAACCCAAATTTTAACCATAGCCTCCTACCATAAAGTAGATTCTAGGAATGATTTTATTTTCTCCAAAATCATTTTCTAGGTCTTAGTTAAAAATGTAAACAGATATATATTTACTGATAATACAACGTATATAAAAAGTAGGGTGCTACATCACCATTATATATGTCAAATTTTATTTTTAAACCCCATTTTTTTTATTTTATAAATCCCAATTTTTTAAATAATTATTGAAAAATGGGATTTTATAATTGAAGGAAATTAAATTCCTTTATCCAAACAAATTTTTTTAAATTCAATGAATTTGACTTGCTTTATCCCAACAAATTATTTTAAAAATGAAAGGATTTCAATTGATGCAATTTATCAAATTTGGAATTTTGAAATATCCCATCCAATATTTACGATAATTGTCATTCATAGAACAAAACATTTATTTGCTATGAT
Organism: Echinosophora koreensis; assembly: GCA_035048595.1. Lineage (NCBI taxonomy): Eukaryota > Viridiplantae > Streptophyta > Magnoliopsida > Fabales > Fabaceae > Echinosophora > Echinosophora koreensis. Next base: position 338,570 of record JAPCYP010000114.1, read on the forward strand.
TAGGTTTTTTGAATCCCAGATTAAATCTAAAACATCTTTTATCTCATAATAAGAGCATTTTTTTTTTTCAAAATTAATATCTTCCAAATATGTACAAAGTTCGTCCCTAAATCAATCCTTCCATCAACTTTGTTCTCTTTAATTTAACAAAATTAATGAGTGTTAAATGGTTAATTGAGTTACGTGACCCCTGTGGCTAAGGGAACTTGTTGTACCACTGCAGCATGACCCCTGTAGCTACAACGAGCCTGAAGCAATTCTTTCTTTCTTTTTTTCGTTACAATTTTTTATTTCAAGTTTTCTAAACATGAATTTCCTCTTCTTTTTTTTTAACCAAATCATGAATTTCTTAATCTAAAAAAAAAAAATAAATATATTTTCATATGTTTTTCATTGTCATGAAAATATGTTACAAATCTTATTCATTTTTTTTATAAATAGAAAAAAATTTGATGACAAGATAAAAAATAAATAAACAAGTTATAATGTTAAAAAACTTCAAATATTATTAATATAAACAAATATCTTCATACCTTTTTTCTTAATTTATTATGTAAAAGTGATTATTTTTGTATCACCCAAACGAAATAGATTATCTTATCATCGTTTTTCAGCAAACATACCCAAATAAAAACAGATTCTGATTATAATCGATTATTTGAAAACAGATTATCAGCATAAAGTGTCAATGTCTATGTGGTATGTTATATTTCACGTAAACTTCAATTTGGTCTCCATGAAAATTTGCATCCAATGAATCTTTGCAATGGTTCAAATCTCTGATTTCTCAATTTTCATTGATTTGCTATGCTCTTCGTCTCTCCTATCTTCTGCATCTATATCTCTGTGTACGGGTTTTAGTACCTCTTGTACTATCTGTTGTACATTTCTACTTATTAAAAAAAAAAAATTACACAACAGATAATGAAGAAAAAAACATACCATCTTGTGAATCTTTAAAGAAAAAGGTACCATTGATTTTTCACACAGAAAGTGTTCGGTATATTAAATGCAGGCATTAATGATAATAGCTACAGCCTACAAGAGCAAGAAGATCGATGATTCGATGGTCTATTTTCATTTTCCCACATTTAAAGTAATGATAGATGAAAGTAATACAGAGAGTAATTCAATCAAAAGGCATCAAATGACATTGATTTTCCTGAATATGGAGAATATGGATGGTCTATTTTCATTTTCCCACTTTGAATGTGACGAGATTTTTTTTTTTTGTTGGTGGCTATCGAATGTGACAAGAGATGAGTGTAAGCAAACAAAATAATTGAAAAGGTGACAAGAGATGAGTGTAAGAAAAACATTTAAATGAATATGGAGAATAATGCCTACGTAGATTGATTAGTTTCTGACAACTGGTCTTATGTGATTCAATTCTAAAATGAAGATATCATGCACACATTCCATCTATAAAAGCAATGCAAAAAAAGATAGTATATCTTAAAATAGTATCACCACAACCAAAATGCATTAATACATTTTTTTTTGGATAAAATAACGGCGAATGAGCTACCACTTCGAGACTGGAGCGACATGCATATGACTCTTTCCCAAGGAATTTATTTTTCGTCAGGATTCGAACCAAAGACCTCTCATATAAGAGTATCCTTGTACACACTCTCCTACATGACAGACCTAACAAGCTTCCATTAGGTCAACCCTTTGAATCCGAAATGCATCTTACTTGTATATAATCAAACATCCAGGATGAAAATAATTACATCATGGGATGAAAGGTACGCTGAGAGGTTGAAGCTATTTCTTTTGTACAAACAACCGGCATATGTTGAGGCAAAATAAAGCTAAAGCTTCTAGCGCATATGATCTATTACATCTTGTCTTGATTTACATAACAGGAGCATAGTATAGGTGAGTGAAAAATTAAGTGGAACATCTGTAAATAAATTATATATGAAAAATTGAACTTATGGTAATATTGTTCAACAAATAATTAAATATGGCATCAAATATATATATATATATATATATATATATATATATATATATATATATATATATATATATATATATATATATATATATATATAATCGAATAGGAATCAAAATTGCTATATGAAAGGTAACATACTCATTGGATTCAACTTTAAATGGTTAGGATTAAAAATTAAAATACAAAGTCATATGACTTTTTTAAGTGGTCATGTGACATTTTAAAAATATTAAATAACTTTTACTCTTAACCATTCATGTATGGCTGTATGACCAAAATTTATCCCTCTCACCCTTATATAAGAAAAGCCCTCTAACTAAATATGAACCCATATATATATATGGAGCAACTCAAGTGAGAGGAGTGTGTTATTATGAGAGATGAGAGGAGTAAATCTGGACCTTTGGATCATACATGAATGGTCAAGATTAGAACATAAAGTCATGTGAGTTTTTTAAGTAATCACATAACCACCAACTAACTTCTAATCCTGACCACCCATGTATGGTTTAATGGCCCAGATTTGTTCCTCTCACTCTCACAACAAGACACTCATCTCACTTGAGTTGCTCCTTTTATATATATATATATATATATATATATATATATATTAGTTTCGTTATAATGCACAAATTTTCAAATCTATATCACGTCTTTAAAATTATTCGCAGTTATATCCATCGTGCCAAGCCCATCTGCTCACATTCTCACATCCGATGCTATGCGTTCAAGGTTCAAACCTACCCGTAGTGTTTCTGAAAAGGGTGTTTTCAAATTAGGTCTAATTGAATTCCATGCTTCATGTGCCTGCATCGTCATAAACAAGCTGGCAACGTGACTAGTCCATTAGCTTGATTTTCTTATCCATTTTTAATGGACGTTGAGTAACCTTATCATCCTTTGGTTTTTTAATACAAACGGCTATAAAATAATAGCATAATCAACATATATTATATAGAGATTTTTGTAATACATATGTTGGCCTAAAGTGGTGCATAAATTCCAAAATTTTAACAATTCTTGCAAGGCAAGCTCAAACATAGGGGCTCCATATGCATATGTATATATCTAATAGTTGGCTACTAATCATTCAAGTTTTTGTAAATAAATAGCATTTAAAATCCTGAGTAGGTTTGTCGCCTTGTAAACTCTTCGGTTTACAATGTTACTTATTTTGAATTAATGAAATAGATAGTTAGAAAATGATAGGAGGAGTAACAGCTTCTTCTTGGTTGATATCCAGCATCAGTTTCAGATGACGTATATAAAAAGAATAATATGATCAATCACATTAAAAAATATTACTTCATATGGTGTAAGTAAAAATTTGGGGGCTCCGAATGACTTCTTTTCAGTTACTATACCGTGGTACAATAAGTTAATATATAATTTTTATTTATTTTATCGTGATTTTCCGATGTGGATGTGAGACTAATTGAGGCCCTTACCTCAATCTCATGTGCTTTTCTTTGACCTCGAATTTCCAACACTACAAAAGCTTCACATTAACTGAATTTATTTTAAAAAATATTTTATTACGAGCAGAAGTTAGAAAGCATATAACTTTTTGTATAGATATAGTCCAATTCTAGAGCTGTCAATTTAGTCCAGCCCTCCCCATTTGGCCCTAACTGATGTGGACTAGGGTCAAAAAACTCGCAGGGCCAAAAAGCTCACTCCTAAAAAAGTCCACAGGGCTAAAAAGCCCCAAAAGCCCTCTGTGTCAAGGTCAAGGCCAGCAGCCCATGGGCCTTAATTTTAACAAAATATTAAAAACATGCTAATTAGTGCTTGTATTTCCAAACAATTGGGATTTCTTTTTTAGTCATTTTAGTACTTTCACACACTACAATAGTTTTGGAAATAATATCATCATCTACATTCGCGTTGTTACTCGTAGATTCCATAAAAAAAATATTTATAATTCTTATGCATTAAAACAAACAGTATAAAAAAGTGATAATCATGCATCAACAAAGGAAAACTCTTTAGAATTCAATAACCACATTCACAAAAATTAAGGGACCAAAATGACAATCTTATATTAAATTTTTATAATGAGATAACTACACTTCAACACATAATAATTGACAGTGTGTTATTTTCACAAATAATTATATACAAACTTCACTGAAAATTACATTCAATACTCACATTTTATATCAAATCATTTATATGTTTTCCCTTGATGATTGACACGTAATACTGTATTAGGTTTTTTTATTATAAAACTTTATCTAAAAAATAATTTCTGTATGCTAAACTATTCAAGTAATTATTTTATAAAAAAAAATCATCTTTTGAATTTCTAAATTTATACGTACTTGTCATATTAGTTTTGATTCTAAAGATCAATATGATTGATAGATCATAAATTTATAGAGTAATATGATTGATGTTTATAATTAAAAAAATATAATAATAATTTTTTAATATTAATGACTGATATGATAAATTTATATAAGTTCACAAACCAACTTGAGGAGTGGTTACCTGATTGTTGAAGGATATTTTTTAATTTTTTTTGGTGCACTAGGTTTATCCTCCAGCCGATAGCCAGAGACTGATCCCTTTCGACACGTAGAGATCACCGAAGTGGGTTTTGCCTCTCCCAAGTCCCAACAAAGCATTTTTCATACACACGGCAGGAGTCGAACCCCTGACATCACTGCTAGATAAATTCAATTATTACTTCTAGACTAGATACATGATTAAATTCAAGTTGGTAGCATACACTAATGCAAAATAGGTAATAAACAGGTAAGGTTAACATCTGCTAAGTAAAACTTAGACGTTAAAAAGGAGGCGGTGGCAATTCTGTAATTATCAGGTTCATTTAAATAACATTTTACGTCAGTTGTTTAAACAACTGACATTAAAAGTGATGCGAGTCATCTTTTACGTCAGTTGTTTAAATAACTGACGTTAAAGTTTTATATTTTACGTCAGTTACTTAAACAACTGACGTAAAAGATGGATTTTAATGTCAGTTGTAATAACAACTGACGTTAAAAAGGTGTTTTTAATTATTTTTAGTAAGTATACGTTACCACCCCCGCGCGCCTCTTCCACTTTCATCATTCATCTCTGCCTCTGTTCTCATACGACCTTCGATCTCTGCCCTAACCCTTCCACGTTCATCAATCATCTCCTCTCCACCGCCACCACCAGCTCCTCTCCACCACCACCACGAGGTACGTACTCTCTCTCTCTGTCTCAACTTCACACTCTTTCTTGCGCCCTAACTCTGTTCTCATACGCCCTAACTCTCTCTATCTCTCTCACTCTCATCAACCACTTCGAACGGCGGCCACCACGCGATCTCCTCTCCCCACCAACACGCGAGAGCCTCTGTCACAACTCCCTCTCCCATTCGAACCGCAAGCCTATTCTCCTTCTCCCCTCTGTTCACGCGGTAATGCCCTAAACCACAGTTTTGTTTTCTCTGTTTGGTTACTTTCTGTTTGATAAGGATGCAATGGATTTAGCAGATCATGCCATTTAAAATATATGTTTAGCACATAGTTAGTACACCTCGGGCAGTATATGATGATGACAGGAGTAGTAGTGATGAGTTAGCACATAGTTAAAATATATGATGAGTACTGGTAATATCTTCTTCACCAATGCTTGTTTTTAAGTATGTCACTGTGTAACTATGTAACAGTCTTGTTCTTAATCTGACTGGTCTTTGTCGGTTATCCTAGGGATATCACACATGAACAGTTCTTTGCATTTTGATGGTTTTGCTTTAAAATATTGAAGATGATTTAGCTGCTGGTATGTCGATGTTATTTTACAATTTGGTATTACTGTTAGTGTTATTGGCATGATGGCTCTTTGAGTAAATGTCAAAGCCATGTGGCAGCTAATTCATCATGTCATGGTCTTCTTGAGTCCTAGACCTTGTTCTAGCTTGGAAGGTCACATGTTGCATCTACTTTTTTTTTTTTTTTGAGTGAAAAGAATATTAAGATATAGGGAAAAAAAGTACATAAATAAATACAAAGGAGATGGTATTTTTCCCATCTAAAAATAAGTCACCGACGACTACTCACAAACACAAGTTTAGAGTAGGATTTGTTGCCTAAAAATTCCTTCCTTACCAAGCGTATCACAAACTACATTTTCATGTATACCAACACTCCAGATGCAGAATTTTGACCACACCAGCAAAATGGAAGTTCCGTTATGCAACTCCAAAGCATCTTCCATTATCCAAGATAATGCATAGAATATTACAGAAATCACCTAGGCAGTTGCTATGCATATTCTGCCGAGAACCCAACAACTACACTTAAGTATACCTACTTTTTGTTCTCATCTTTCCCATTATTCTGGGGATTAAGCTCATCATCATCATAATATTCTTCAAAAATATTCTTCATCACTGTCATCCGCCTCATCATAATAATACTCTTCATCATCACCTTCATCCTTATCATCCTTGCCATTCTGTAGAAGAAATGAGCCATCTGTTGACTGTTGTCCTCTTAATCTCTCTTGAATTCGATCCCTAATAGCCGTTCCCATCTTATGGCAACCTTCTTCAAACATTTCCAGAAATCCAGCAACCCAATGATCAGCATTTTCCACCCACTCATTACGATGCATACCCGCAGTCTTTGCAACAATTTGAATCTTTTCACCAACCTTTTCTTGATGTTCCTTTAATTTCTCTTGTAATGTTTTCAACCTTCTATTGACCCTCAGTCACTTTTCCTTCACATAGCTCACACCGAGCTCTTTTCTCGAGTACCCGCGATCCAAATTCCGCAGCACATATTGGTTATAATCTTTGACAATCCTCATTATGATGTCTGATGTGGATATTCCTTCAGTCCGTTGTGTTTCCTTAAATCTCCCAACAGCTTTAACAAATTCATAAACATCATTGGCAGCACCACTGGTATGAGCATAAGGAAGAGAGACATGAACGACATAGTCAATATTGTGCTTGTCAAGAAACTCTTGATTAATAACCTCAGGGGCATCAGGAATGACTTCTTCCACCCATTTGCAGTGGCACAGAGATTCATATCGTTCGACTTCAGTCATGACAGTTTTCCTTTTGTATTTGTGGGTGGTTTCATCGTTGTAGCACCCAATGAGTAAGTAAGTATTCAGAAATGATTTCTTGGCTTGCTCGAGAGAACCAACGTGGCCAAAGTGGAAGAGATCATAGATGCCATCGGCGTAGACGCGAACAGGGCGGTCCACCGGAGGCGGCAACATATTCGAATTCGAATGCTCACTGATGCAATATGCCATTTCCCATGTTGCGTTTACTTGTTTGAAAATAAATCTCTGTTTAAGTGAGAATTGTTTAAGCATGCTTGATGAATTGTTTAAGCGTGCTATGAAGGAAATAGTTTTTTATGACAATAGTGGTGTGTATATATGGTTGTTAGGTTTTCAAATAGGTTTTCAAAGAGGGATAGAGTGTAGTGGTGTATATATATGGTTGTTAGGTTTTCAAATACTGGTGCGCTTTTCCAATCTCCCCTATTGTGCTTATATTGGGTATATGTGTTTATATCTACAAAACCTATCTAGCTATGGGTCGTAGTTGGATGGTTTGTAAATGCACAAGTGATGAGTATTTGAAGGGAGTGGAAGAGTTTATAGAATTTGCTCCAAGGAATGTTCCTAATAGTAAAGGAATGTTCTGTTGTCCTTGTGTCAAATGTTTGAATACGAGGAAATGTACGGTCAAGGATATATATACTTATATTATTTGTAGTGGGATTTGCTTGAATTATACAAGATGGATATGGCATGGTGATGTGTTGTTAAGTACTAAGCCAAGTGTCTCTAAAAGTGAGGATGTTGACGTAGATATGGAGGATGATCGAGTGGAGGACATGATACGTGATATTGAACAAGAATCTTTTCAGCGAGTACATGTGTATTAAAGGTTGTCCAGTGATGCGGATAAGCCTTTGTATCCAGGGTGTACTGCACATATATGGTTGCCGGCGGTCTAAAGATTGGTTTGTGTGAAGGTGAGAAATGGTTGGAGAGATAAAAGCTTCACCGAGTTGCTTGAATTGTTGAAAGACTTGCTTCCATAGGGCAACATATTGCCTGACCGTAACTATGAGGTCAAGAAGGTATTGTGTCCGATGGATATGGAGTATAAGAAGATACACGGATGCCCCAATGATTGCATATTGTACATGGGTGTTTATGAAGACAATCACAATTGCCCCAAGTGTGGGTTTTCACGCTACAAAGTGAAGGATGGTGACGATAGTGATGATCTTGATGATTCGATTTGTGATGTGAGAAAAAATGGTCCTCCTGCGAAGGTGTTGTGGTATCTTCCAATAATTCCAAGGTTCAAGCGATTGTTTGATAATGTGAAAGATGCAAAGAATATTAGATGGCATCATGATGAGAGGAAACGTGATGGAAAGGTTCGTCATCTGGCTGATTTTGTGTAATGGAAGAATATTGATACTTTGTTTCCGGATTTCGCCAATGAGCCAAGAAACCTAAGGCTTGGACTTGCTACGGATGGAATGAATCCATATGGTAACTTAAGTAGTATTCATCGTTCATAGCTCGTTCTCTTGATAATTTACAACCTACCTCCTTGGTTGTGCACGAAGCGCAAATACATGATGTTATCTATGATGATTTCGGGCCCAAAGTAACTGGGAAATGACTTAGATGTTTATCTAAGTCCTTTGATTGAAGACTTGAAGAAGCTGTGGGTCACAGGTGTTGATGTAGTTGATGGGCATTATCATGAGACTTTCAAGCTGCGTGCCATGTTATTTTGCACCATCAATGACTTTTCAGCATACGGGAACTTGTCCGGATACAGTGTTAAAGGGCATAAAGCATGCCCTATATCTGAGGAAGGCACATGCTACACTCAGTTGCATCATGGAAGGAAGACGGTTTACCTTGGGCATCAAAGATTTCTTAGACGTGATCACCCATATCGTAAGATGAAAAAAGCTTTTAATGGATGCCAAGAGACTGAAAATACTCCAACGGCCTTAAATGGAGAGCAAGTTTATCAAAGGGTGAAGGACATCAATGTTATCTTCGATAAGTCTAAAAAGAAGGGTGAGGCTACTGAGAAAAACATATGGAAGAAGAGGTCGATATTCTTTGATCTTCCATACTGGTGCAAGCTTGATGACAGACACTGCATTGGTGTGATGCATGTGGAGAAAAATGTGTGTGATAGTATGATCGGGACACTTCTCAACATTCAGGGCAAGACAAAGGATGGTGTAAATGTTCGTCTTGATCTCGTTGCGATGGGTATACGAGAGCAGTTAGCTCCAGTTGTTGGGGATGGTAAGCGGACATATTTGCCTCCAACATGTCATACTTTGTCAAAAAAAGAGAGACAAGGTTTTTGTGAGTGTCTTCAAGGCATCAAAGTTCCACAAGGTTACTCTTCAAATGTCAAGAGGCTTGTCTCAAGTGATCTCAAATTGGTTGGCTTAAAGTCTTATGATTGTCATATCCTGATGCAACAACTTCTGTCAGTGGCTATTCGTGGTATTGCTCCTAAAAATGTGAGACATGCCATTACTAGGTTGTGCTCATTCTTCAATGTTATATGTAGCAAAGTCGTTGACCCCCATAAGTTGGATGAGTTGGAAGTTGAGGCTGCTACAATCTTGTGCCAATTGGAGATGTATTTTCCTCCTTTGTTTTTCGACATCATGGTTCACTTAATTGTTCATCTAGTGAGGGAGATAAGATTATATGGCCCTTTTTTTTAGATGGATGTACCCAGTTGAGCGATACATGAAGATCTTGAAAGGGTATGTGAAGCATCCACACCGTCCCAAAGCATCTATTATTCAAAGGTACGTTGCAGAAGAAGCTATTGTATTTTGTTTAGACTACCTCCCTAACAGTGATCCTATAGGGGTTCCTAAGCCTCGTCATGACGAGAGAAGATGTCAAGGCAAGGGTACACATGGTGTAATGATTAATAGCAAGGGTCGGGAGGAAATGCTTCAAGCACATTTGTATATATTGAATAACATCGATTCTGTTCAACCTTACCTTTTTTTAACATAAAATAAAAGTCAAGCAAGAAAACCCTCGAATGAATGAAAGGTGGTTGTTGAACAAGCATAACAAGACTTTCTTACAATGATTCAAGGAAGAAATACTGAAGGTTGGTAGTAATGCTTCTGACGAATTAAAATGGCTAGCACGTGGGCCTAGCTTTAATGTCATTTGTTGGAGCGGATACGACATCAATAACTTTTCCTTTTATACAAAGGAACAAGATAACAAGAGTACTATGCAAAATAGTGGGGTTATGATCGTGGCCGAATCAATGCACTTCTCTAGTTCAAAAGACACAAATCCCGTTATTGCACCGATACCTTACTTTGGAGTCATTGAAGAGATTTGGGTGCTCGATTACACTAAACTCACGATGCTGGTTTTTAAATGTAAGTGGGTCGATAGTAAAGGTAGTATACAAACTGACGAATGAGGGTTTACATTGGTAGACCTTTGTAAGTTAGGTCATACAACTAAGCCTTTCATCATGCCTTCCTAAGCAAAACAAGTGTTTTACATCACTGATCCTTCTAACAAAAGGTTGTCCGTGGTTCTCCAAGGAAAAAGCATTAAAATGGTAGTGATGAAAATCAAGATTCAACTCTTGATATTCCTAGGACTCCTTCTTTTTCAACAAACATGCCTACTATCATTGAGGAAACACAAGTGGACGATGTACATGCCACTCGTGATGATCATCACGAAGGGATATTGATATAGGTAATTTAAACTTGAACATAGTGTGAGTTTTGTTCTTTTAGGGCAAATGTCTTATTTTTATTTATCCATGTTAGTTTAGATTTATTTTTACTTATAGATGTTAGTTTATATTTATTTTTATTTATCCATCTGTATTTATATTTATCTTCATTTATCCATGGTAAAATACCATAATTTAATAATTATTGTTTCTGAACAGGCATACACATGGATAGTGCGGACAACCCACATGCACAGGATGAGTCAGTGGGGCCTGTTGATAGTGTAAGTTTTATTTATACATATAATTTAATTAATTATGCTCATATTCTTTATTTGTCTATGTTATACATAACCCTATAATTTAATATATTTTTGTTCAAACAGGCATTACAGTCTAAGTAAAAACGGGGTAAAGCAGCCACTAATCTAAAGAAGTTAGAGAAGGCTAGACTCAGTGGCCAGAAGCTTGAGGTGTGGTTTGATTCTTCACTAAATCCTCAGGGCCCCTATGCTAATTCAATTACTTCTTGGGTGGCCAAGGAAGCTAAGCAGCACACTAGCATCCTCATTGACCACTGGGACAACGTTCCACAGAACGTTAAGGATCAGATCTGGGAGGCTCTCACGGTATTTTAATTTTACATTCTTTTGAATAGCATTATTAAATTATTAAATAATTATTTGACTTTTAGTTAATTCCTCCTCTTTGTTATGTCTTTAATGTGCAGATAGCGTGGATCGTGCCGAATACGGAAGATCATAGGGCGAAATGGCTCTCATTGGCGACAAAGCGTTGGAATGGGTTTAAGCGTAATCTTACTAGGCACTACGTATTCGGACCGAAGGACCGCAATGAGCTTTTCATAAAGTACATGTATCTTGATAAGGAGACTTGGGATAATTTTGTTAGGAGCCGACATACAGATCAATTTCGGGTTAGTTGATGAAGTTAATTTATTTATGCATTTTAGAGTACATTTAAGTAACGAAATTAAATGTATTTAACTAAACATCCACACCCACACCTTGTTTAAACATGCTAAGAGGGAAAAGGGTCGGCGGGCTCAGGCACAGAACACCCACACCCACACCTTGTCTCAGGGTGGGTACCCCACTAAGATTAAGGTGATGATGGAGGATAAACTGCGGGAGAGGCAGGATGAGCTGAATCGTAGGATAGCAATTGGAGAGGTGCCTGAGGGCACACCTGTTGATCCTCCGTCTCCTATCACGTGCGAGGATGTTTGGTTGGAGGCCCGGAAGACAAATAAAGGAGATTTTAAAGCTGATGCCACTCATACCGTGGCAGAAAAGATTGTAAGTAACAAACTAAATGCATTTGTAGTTGATATTTGTATATATTGATATTTATAACACATTGTCTTACATGTTTTTAATTTATCTATTGTAGGTGGAGCTTAAGGCACACATTCGTCCCATCTGGACGCCGGGATATCTTGATCACTGCCCTAGGCAAAGATGACCACCCTGGTCGGGTGATTGGTGTTCCAGGGACGGTGGGCATCAAAAAATATTATGGCAAAAGAGCTCCACGTAGGCGGGTCGATGAGGAGGAGCTTAGAGAAGTGATTACACAGCAGCTCTTTTCTGACCCGGCCATTACAGATCAGCCGATGAGCCGCTTCCTATCCAATCCTTCCTTCAATCAAATGCTTGTAAAGGAGCTTTCCTCCATGGTTTTCCAAGACACAGCGGGAGCTGCCGAACCTTCACATGTGAGCACAAAAGAGAGCTATCATAGGACACATGTGGAGGTGGATGACTTGGCAATGAGGGAATAGGAGTTGGAGGTAAAATGTCGAGAGCTTGAGTTGGAGGTGAAATAGCGAGAGTTTGAGTTGGCTCAGCAGGAGCTTGAGTTGGCCCGGAAGGTATATTCATAATTAATGGTCAAATTTCTCAATTAATTACTTATGTTTTTTTATTCTCAACTACTTATATACTTTCTTTATTTAATATTGAAGGCAAATACGAGTTCGCTGTCTCCCATGACTCGTTTGTTCTCCATTGGTAATGATTATGCAGACGATATTTTTATATGCCCGTTAGAGCACAATGGATTGCTGGCACGCCCACCTTAGCCGCATGATCTTGGTTTTATATTAAGTGGTGACGATCTTGGGGATTTTTGCAAAGATGGCGAGGAGTTTGCCACCACGGTTGTGAGTCTTTGGTCCACATAAGTATGCTTTAATTTTACAATTAATTCAATTTATATATTTTATTTCAAATTTATGATTTATTTCTATCTCAATATATTATGCGATTAACATCTACTTATTTCATATCTTAGGTATCTGAATCGTCTTCAACTTGAGAGGGGCTCCAACCTTTATGGCTTCTTAGACTCCTTCGTCCTTCAGCCTGCATTCTTTGCCAATCACAATGAAGTCATGTTATACTTTGGAAGATTACTGGGAGGTGATGATCGAAAAGAGCTATATCTGGCACCCTACATAATGAACAAACATTGGCAGTTGCTCATGCTTCATCCTGCCAGGCATACTGTCATATTCTTATGCTCTTTCCTTCCGGACCCGCCACGGGAGGTAGTGGAATCCATCAATACGTGAGTAATTAATATTTTATTTAATTTAAGTTTTAACATTTGCTTTTATTTTATTACACACATGATGAATTGGTTAATTGACATGAATATTCTGTTGATGATAGGGCGCTGAAGGCTTGTAGCCTAAGTTGTGCCAACGGGAGGAGTAGGACTACTAAGTCTAAAGGAAATCCTGAATGGATTCTCCTCAAGGTAATTGGAAGTTTATTAAATAGTATTTAATATTATAATTACTAATTACTAATTCCAAATATTTATGTTTATTTAACTGACATTGAATTTCATTTTTTTCGTAGTCTCATAAGCAGCCAGACAGTTGGTCATGTGGCTATTATGTGATGCATCATATGCTGAACATAGTCTCCGCATCTATTACAGAGGGATGGAAGAAGGTAATACTTAAACAATTTATTTAATTATATATTTTAGTTTTCCTTTTCCTTTCGTTAATGTTATTGTTAATTATTTGAACGTGTGCAGGCTTTTAGCGACCAAACTCCTCTTAAAAAAGGAGAATTTAGAGACTTGAGGATGCGCTTTGCAGAATTTTTCTTTAAGTATGCTAAAGAAAAAGAAATAGCAAAAATACCTCCCGAGAACTTAGAATATGTGTAGGTGTAGTGTTAATAACTAGAAACTTATATATAGTTGATGTGTGTATTTACATTTAAAATACTTAGAAACTTTTAGTTATGTTTTTTCTATCAATGGGTTTTGGTTTTTTGTCCCCCCATTGATTCTTTGTATTTATTTTCTTTTTGTTTAATAAAATTTAAGGGTACTCTTTTTCCTTAATGATGTTTTTATCCCTAAGGAGGGTTTTGCATCATAAGGTTTTAATGAGGCCCTTTTTCGCTAAATTTGAGAGTATGTGCAAATTTTGTAATGTGCCTATTCTGTATATTCTGGACTGTGTTTACTGAATGCAGGGATATGCTGAGAGATGGATAAGTTGTAACAGAAATTTAAATTAAAAAAAAAAAAATTAACGTCAGTTATTTAAAACAACTGACGTTAAAAGTAAATTTCTTTTAAAAAAATTATTTATAATGTCAGTTGTCTTAAACAACTGACATTATAATAGTGTATTTAACGTCAGTTAAATTAAATAACTGACGTTAAAAGTAAACTTTTAATAGTTGTCAACTGACGTTAAAAGTTACACTTTTTTACGTCTACTCGGATAACATCAGGCATTTTCCAGACGTTAAAAAAGAATTTTAAATGACGTAAAAGTCTCTTCCTGCACTAGTGATACAAGGAGATGTTCATGAGTACAAGGGCATTTCTTTCAATAAATAAAATGATAAAGCTAAAAGCCTAAAAATCAATAAAATGAAGAATCTGTTTGATCTGCTCCCGGCCTCCCCCCTTCTTCTTCATTGTCACTGATTCGCACCGCATTGTCCTTGAGTACATGCATGGGCATCGCTTTTTCATCATATCTGGTTTCAATAGACAATGGGCTAACCCACAAAACCGACAGTCCAGCCCCAAAAAAAATATTAAACTTGTGGGTTGGGGGCTGAAAATAATTCAAACAGGAGGGTGCTGTAAAATTAGTGAGTTATGTATGGGGTCAAATGGGATGGGTTAGGGGCTTTAGCTAATAATGACAGCTCTAGTCAAAGTATTGAAAACATGCATGTGATACTTATGATGACATTGTTATAATTTTTCCTAATAATTCTTGTGGACTACAATCAATTGTGGTTTTTTAATTTGTGACGGGCTAATGTTATGATCCATTTGATGATGCTTAAGCCTGCTAATATGGTGATCTATTCGGAATGGACTATTGGCCTAATACTGATCTGTGTGGGCGATGGTGTAGGCCTTAACCTATAGGCCCATAATGGGAGGTGCCTAGGGTTATTATTATTATTGTATATATAGTTGGATAGGTCCCCTCTGTTGTCACGGATATTATAATCAGTTGCTCCACGGCTTGGCCCATTGACGGCTGTGACTTGGGAGTGTGTGAACAAGCAGGGGAAGACTTGGTCTTTCAATTTCAGAAACTTGACATTCAAGAGGGGATTCATATTTCTAATGAGGTGATCATGTCTTCAACAAGTAAGTACACAATATCGTAGTATCGGTGTTCTAAATTCATATAATGTCACCCATGAGGTTCAATTTTTATCTTATATTTAGTATTAGAGCCATCATTATATGATTTAGAACCTGATTATTTAACATGATCATGAATTTTATTTTGTTGAATTTTTGCTTCCTAATTTTTAAAGTATTTTCGAATTATTATGAGATTTATTGTGAAAATCGAGTTTTCAAAAAATTGGAACCTAAAACCATAGGGCTTTTGTAGAGAATGATTTTGTAAATCCATTGAAACAAAAATCACGAATTTTAGTTCATTATGGAAGGAGAATTTCGAAAAACAATTTGCTCCTAGGGTTCTTACACCATGCGCGACTTTGATCCTTGATTTTGTGTGAAATTTGTTGTTAAAATTTGGGGCTTTTGCTCTATAATGATTAGGAAAGTGTTTATGAACAAAGCCCATCAATAATCGCACGAAAATAATGAGAAAACGCTGTTGTTTTCCGCTGACCCCAATCGACCCGCACATGACCCGTTTTCTGGTCGCGGCTCGACCCGTCTGGAAGTTGAAGATGACCTCCTCATGCACGCGCACGCCCACTCGTGACCCAGGGAGTAGAGGTGGGTATATGGACTTGGGTCCGTGGATAGTCCGTTTAACCCGCAGTCCGCGCGGACTTGGACACCCTAAAATATGAGTCCATTTAAATGCGGGCTTTTTGGGTCCGGTCCATTTAACCCGCGGACTATGCGGACTTGGTCCTCAGACTGGTACAATTTTAGAAATTTTTTTTTTACCTATGTTGGGCCAAAAAAAAAAAGATCACCCAACAGCCCAAAACAGATCACCCTAACCCTAAACATCAGCGACTCATGTTGTCTAAAGACGAGGATGTGACCTCCACAAATTGCAAAGTAATAACCATTCCAATTTGTCCTGTAGCACTTGGATCTAAAATTTCTATCTAGAAATCAAGGTTTGTACATAATGAACCAACTTAATAAGCTTGTAAAAAGACTAAGGATTCACGGCGTCGGACCTCCAACTCCCGCTCCCTAACAAGCGCCTACTTGAAATTTGGGTTGGATAAGAAGTGGCTTATCAGATGGCCTCTAATGGCCGGGTTCGAGAAGAGCTGCTGTGTGATGGATTCTCTAAGTGCATCCTCATCGACGACCCGCCTTCGTGAAGTAGACTTGCCATAATATTTTTGATGCACACCATCTCTGGAACACCGATCACCCGACCAGGATGGTCGTCCTTGCTTAGAGCAATGAGCAATATGTCCCGGCATCCAGAAGGGACGAATGAGCCTTGGGAACATTTTTCCTTAAGCTCCACCTACAATGAAGAATTGAAAAAAGTGCAAGAAAAAGGTGTTCCTTAAAAATATCAATCATATACAAATTACAAATATCAACTATAAATGCATATAGTTAGTTACTTATAATCTTATCTCTGCCACATCGTGAGTGGCTTCAGCTTTAAAAGAGCCTTTCTTTGTCATCCGGCCGGCTAACCAAACATCCTCGCGCGGGATGGTGACGGAGGACTAACTGGTGTGCCCTCAGGCACCTCTCCATGTGCTATCCTCACAGCCAGCTCCTCCTGCTTCACCCTTAGCTTCTCCGCCATCATCTCATCGATCCTAGTGGCGTACCCACCCTGAGACAAGGTGTGGGTGTGGACGTTCTTAGCTTGACTCTTCCTACCCCTCTCTACCTTAGTCTGTTTAAACAAAAAAACACATAATTAATAGAGTTAAATACATTTAATTTCTTTACTTAAATGATCTTTAAGAAGCATAAATAAATTAACTTCATCAACTAACCTGAAATTTTACCTCATGTCGAATCCTAACAAAGTCATCCCACGTCTCCCTATCAATCCAGGGGTAATCCAAGAACATCTTATCAAGCTTCTTCTTCCCAGATATATAGTACCTAGTAAGATCATGCTTGAACCCACTCCAGCGCTTTGCCCCCAATGAGAGACATTTCTTCCGATGATGCTCGTCAATCGGCACGGTCCAAGCTATCTACACATTAAATACATATAACAAACAGGATGAATTAGAACTCGAATAATTATTTAATAATGTACATCAAAAGAATGTAAAAGTAAAATACCGTGATAGCCTCCCAAATCTGATCCTTAACGTTCAGTGGAACGTCATCCCAATAGTTGTATAGGATGCTAACGTGCTGCTTGGTTTGTAGAATCACCCACATTTTAAATTCTCTAGCACGGGGGCCTTGGGGCTTTAGTTTAGCATCAAAGGACACCTCAAGCTTCTGACTACTTTGCCTAGCCTTCTCTAATTTCTTCAATGGCATGGCTCCTCTACCCCGTTTCCTCCGAGACTGTTGTAACACCTCAAATTTTTATTGCTTTCTAATATCGGTAATAAATATATAAATCATTATATTTTTATCCGAGACTTAGAAAATGGTTTTGGATAAACCAACATCATTTCCATGTTATGCTTTATATTATAAGCTTACGATGAAATTTTGGTTTGAAAATTCAGACGGAGCCCGGTCTGCGTTTTTACTGACAGTAAAAGTTTACTGCTCAGAAGACCTAATTTTAATTTGTGAACGAAATGAAAAATATTTTTATCGTATTTTCTATGATATTGGAAGTTTTGAAAAATTTATCTTAAAAATATAATATTATATCTGCTGCTGGCGAAAACGTCGAGATATCTCTAGGAAAACCTAAGTCAGATGAACCAAGGGAGTCAGCAATGGAGCTGAGATGATTGATGTGACTGAGAAGATGAGCATTTATGACGATCCTTTCCGAATCATAATGGCCAATGGCACATAAATGCATTAGGATATTTTTGGGTAGAAAAAACCATTTTACCCTTAAGTTGTCATGATAATTACAAGCTTTGCCATTATAATTTTGGACAAAAATCCCCCAAAACCCATGGTTCCCTCTTCACTTAACCACACTTAGGAAAAAATTTTCTCATTTGGCATCATCTTCTTCAAACATAAACAATATTCTCTTAAGAACTCATATTTGTGAAAAACATCACCAAAATCATCAAGTTCTTTGATCATCAACAGGTAACATCTCTTCATCTTGCCTTTCTGAGTTCTTATCTTCACAACTTTTACAAGTTTATGCCTTCAATCATCATGTTCTTTATTTTGTTTATAGTTCATGATGCCTTCTTCAAATATTCATAAGTAATTGTAGAAAAATCCTTTTGACTTGAAACCAATTGCTATAATCTTAGAATCATCTCTATATTGTTTATCCAAGCGCATGTGTTCAACAAAAATCCCCTCCCTATTTTTTTCCCCTTGGCCGAAACTCACTCAAAATGGGTGTGTATGGATTTTGCTCAAAAACTTGCTTGAATGATCATGTGATTCATCTTTCAATCCTTATGGTTAATGAATCCAAGTGATTAGAAAACCAAAAATCAAACCCTAACCCAAATTTTCTTAAGAGGGCCGAAACCCTAGCTTTGATTTTTGGATAGATTTTTGATTCAAAGTTGTTTTGTGACACTTGAATCTAATCCTATACCATGTGTATGTGTTAAATCCAAGAGAAGGAAATCAAGTGAAGTTTTTAACCCCACTTTTGTGTCAAGGCCGAAACTTAGTTCATGAAGTTGAATGAGTTTCATTCAAAGTTCTTAGTTCATGATCTTGGATTAGGTGTTTAATTATGCTTAAGTTGCTTAAGGATCATAAATCCATAAGTTAGAAAAATTTTAACTTTCCTAACCTAGAATGGTAGAAGAGGCCGAACCCTAAGCCTCTTGAATAAGTGTGTTGTTGTTTGATTTTGATTTATTTTGGTTGCAATTTGTTATGAAGGAATCGATCGGGTTGGTTTAATCTAAAGTTAACTGAGGAAACCGGATCAAATTGGGATATTTCGTGAAAACGTTAGTTCGAATCTCCAAGAGGTAAGGAGAGTAAGCCTGAGGAGTTTAAGATAATCACATGCTAATTGTTGGAGTTGTCTATAAATTGTCTGTAGTAATATCCTGTGATTTAAATTGTTTACTGTTAATTGTTGGATTGATTATATGCTTACTTGAGTAATTGAGATATGTTGTTTTACATGATTATAATTAAATTGTAATATTATAATTGTGATGCATGCCATGAATTGGATGTATGTCATGCTATTCTGTGATGAAATTTTCTGTTGTTGAGTGATGGACTGAGAAACCTGACATTAGTCAGTGTTCAATTTAATTTGAGGATAAAAGTTTAATAAGCCTGAATAATTAATCAAAGTGACTAATTTATGGAATTTTGAGGAAAAAGTGGAAAAATATTATTTTAATAATATTTTGTGGAAAATGTGCCAATAAAGTGACAGTAAGGGCGAAACTATGAAAATTTTTCACAGGCGCTAGTTTTTCCAAAATAAATACAATTTTATTATAAAATGTCATTTAAAGTGATTAAGTTACGAAAATAACGTAATATAGCCGTCAGAACAATTACGCATGACAGAAAAGTCATTTAAGTTATAAAAAGAGTTTTATTAAAAATTTTGAGAAAAAAGTTTTATTTTATTATTATAAAATTTTATTTAACAAGGGTTGAAGTTTATTGAGAACGATTTCCAGGGAAAAAAAATTGGAAGGAAAAGAATTTATCAATGATTTCACGTTTTATAAACGTTTTTAACAGAAAAAGATTTCTGTAAATGAATTTTTATTTAGTGAAAACAATTCCATTAAACTTGGATAAGTTTTCGGAGATTTTGTTTTGTATTTGTTATTTCACTGAGCGAAATGTTTTAGAAAGGAAAAACGAACCTAGGAACGAGACGTCGGGGTTCTAGTGTTCTGTGGACACGTAGATCAAGGATCTGTGTCATTGGACTGAGTGTCCTGCAATGGTTTTATGGACTGTGTGTCCTAAATTTGATATGGAAAATGTGAGTTCCATATCCGCGAGCCTAAGACTGGTGCATCAGTTTAGGGCTTTGCGATTGAGCACTCGAACTGTGTGTCCTGTGTTGAGTTTAAAGTGAAAAGTCTTAAGATAAAATTAAGCATGGTCGTAAGCTTCGGGCTTCGACATTCGACAAGGGAATATTGTTACGACAAAGAAAACGAAATGAGAATAAAAGCTTTTCTCATGCATTTTTGGCAGACGTGTCATGTGTTATGATCATTGAGTCCTAAGTGGATCAATGTATCTGTTATGGACTATGTTTCCATTTGATCATTGGGATTCTGAGTGAGCCAATGTATCTTTACTGGACTGAGTGTCCAACTTTATGCGATAACTATTAAGGTTCTGAGTGATGCAATAGGTTATGGACAATAAACTCCATTGATCGCAGTGACCATTGTGTTCTGTGTGGACCAATGAGTTACATTTTTGAACAATAACGTTGGTGTACTGAGTGTGACCAGTGTGTTATGTGTTCTTTTGGACATTGTTTTATTTCGTTCTTCCATTGGGCCATGTAAAGAGCTTGATCTGCTCAAAACAAAACAGAAAGTTATGGGATCTCTAGAGATTAGGTATTAAAATAGAGCCTGAATATTGAAGTGTCATGCATTTTTATAAAATGACGATGACTGTCGGGTATGAAATCCTTTGGATAAAAAATTATTTTACTGTTTAGAAAAATTTTGTATATTGTGAATATATGGTATGTGCTGTTTGTGTGTCGTGCATGGGATTGTCTTATCAAAACTCATATATTGGTAACTCACCCTTGCATATATGTTTGTTGTTTCCTCTACTATGTGGAATCTGTATATATCTATGTTCAGATGGATCCGGACGCAGTGGATCTGAACTACTCAGGGGTCCGAGCCCTGATGTTTGACAACGCTGATCAAGGGAACGCTTGGGTGATCAACCCAGGGGCTTGGAGTGCTACATGCACTGGTTCGATGAGGACACTCTGATGGACTGTAGCAGATCGGCCACAGCAACTCATACATACCAGGGAGATCGAGGTTTCACTACCTCCCATTTGGATGATCTTACAGCATTTGGTGCGTCACGGGGACTTAGAGCATCAACCACCTTCGCACGTACAGCCTTTACAGCAGGTAGCCCCGGAGTCACCTCCAGGGCCTATAGTTTTGATCCCGGAGGAGGCACAAGAGGAGATGGAGGAAGATCCTGAGGAGGATCCGATGGTTGATCCGGACTATGTTCCTCTTGAGGATGGTGTAGTCCCGGATATTGGAGAGGGGGTTGAGGTATCCTCTCCAGATACACCTCCTGGAGGTGGGGGTGTCTATACTAGACTCTCCAATGGGTTTTTGTAGTGATGACCAGCTGTAGGATGTAGTCTTTTTGGGTAGAGTGGGATTTTAGATAGTCTGACTTATTGGCTACTAAGAGCCATCTTTTTTAGTAGTGTTTTTCAGACTCCCACTGTGACTTAGTTATGTTATTTCAGTTTGATGTGATATATGTTTGACAGTAAATGGTGTCCTGGTAGGAAAAAGGTCTTATGTAAAACTTTGATGCATATGTATAATATATAGTGATGTATATTATGTTAATGGTTTTTGGGTATGTGTACAGTAAAGAAAAAGAAAAATTCTATCACCATTTTGACAAGAATAAGTAATTAGTAAACTTATTTCGTTTTCCGAAGGAAACCAGCAAAATTATGTTTTTGTTAAGTTTGATTTTCGCAACATGTTACGTAAATGTGATACCATGGGAATGGGGTGTCGCATTAGTGGTATCAGAGCTGGTCGAGTCTTTCGGGAAATCTTTGGGAATAGGTCTGTTGTGTTGATGTTGTGTGATCTCTGAAAGAGATTGTTTGAATTACTTCTTAGAGGTAATGTGTGATAGATAGTAAATACAAGTTTCATTTTCTGGTTGCCATTTAACTGATTGTGTCTCGCAGGTCAGTTATGGAACCAGAAGGTGGACGTGGACGTGGACATGGACGCGCCATGGAAGAGGTCGTAGGGGTGGTCGTGTTGATGGTCGGGGACATTTTGAGGAAAATTATGAGGAAAATAGAGGCATGGATTTTGCTGCACAAGCAATGGCGGATGTTGCCGCTGCTATTGCACAACAAACTGCTACAATGGCTGCCCAGAATTTACAGGAACAACTTCGAGCTAAATAGGCTGCTGATGGCAGAGGTCTTACTGCTTTTAGACGGCAGAATCCTCCACAATTTCATGGAGATGTGGATCCTACAAAAGCTTACTTATGGATTCAGGAAGTAGAGAAAATCTTTGAACTGATCAATAGTCCAGAAGGAGTGAAGGTGCTTATGCTACTCATCTGCTATTAGGGGATGCTGAGTACTGGTGGAGAGGCACTAAACAACTACTACAAGCAGAAAATCAGGTGGTTACTTAGGTGATATTCAAGAACATGTTTCTGAGCAAGTATTTTCCACAGAGTGCTCGAGCAGAGAAGGAGAAAGACTTTCTACGTCTGTATCAGAGGGATCTATCTGTGCGGCTAAGTTTGAGTCACTTGCCAAGTACTTCCACTTTTTTCAAAACAACCTGGATGAAGATTGGAAGTGCGAGCGTTTTGAAGCAGGACTGCGATTTGAGATTAAGGAGTCTGTACTACCATTGGAAATCAAGAATTTCCAAGCTCTGGTTGAGAAAGTGTAGAAAAATAGAACAAATGAGAAGGGGAAGAGATAACAGAGGAAATGTAGGAGGACCGTCTATGTCCAAGGGTCAATATCAGAACCAGAAGGGAAAGCAAGTCCAGAACAAACCTTATCACCTAACACTAGGGAACAATCGGAATCAGTAATCATACAATCCATGTATCTACTGCATCAGGTGTTGGAGGCCTAGAGGAATCAAAATCAAGGCTCAAACAAAAAATGTTACAAGTGTGGAGATCCAAATCATTTGGCGAACAATTGTCCAGTTAGAGGACCAAAATGTTTTAACTATGGTCAGATAGGGCATCTAGCTAGAGACTGTGGTATGCCAAGGTATGCACCAGTTGTCAATATCGTAAAGACCAATAAACCGATAGCTAAGGGGAGAGTTTACACCATGAGTGGTGCTGAGGCTTCTGATTCTGACGATCTATACAAGGTAGTTGCGACATAGCTGGTAATCTCTTAATTGTACCTTTTGATTCGGGTGCAACACATTCCTTTATTGCGATGGATTCTGTGAGACATTTGAAATTATATGTTTCTTCTTTATCCTATGACTCAATTGTTTCAACCCCAACTCCTGAACCAGTTACCCTAAATTCTATATGTCTGAACTGTCCTATTGTCATTCAGGATAGATATTTTCTTGTTAATATGATATGCCTACCTTTAATACAGTTAGATGTAGTTTTAGGCATGGATTGGTTATCTTCCAACCATATTCTGTTAGATTGTGCTCGTAAGACTTTAATTTTTCCTAATCCTGAGATTTCTGGATTTTTATCTACCAACCAAGTAAGAACTTTTTCAAAAGAAAGAGATTAGGGATACTTACTTCTCACTAACTTAGAAATCGAGAGGGAGATCGAATTTGAGTACTATGCCTGTAGTAAGAGAATTATCGGATGTGTTTCCTAATGATGTTCCCGGTTTGCCACCGGCAAGAGAGATAGAATTCTCCATCGATTTAGTACCAGGAGCTGGACCAATTTCTATTGCTCCATATCGAATGGCACCTACAGAGTTGGTTGAATTGAAAACTCAACTGGAGGACCTTTTGTCAAAACAGTTCATTCGACCAAGTGTTTCTCCATGCCGAGCACTAGTTCTTCTAGTGAGAAAGAAAGACGGAGGTTCGAGACTTTGCGTGGATTTTTGACAACTTAACAAAGTGACGATTAAGAATAAGTACCCTTTACCGCGTATCGATGATCTGATGGATCAACTGCGAGACGCTATTGTGTTCTCAAAGATTGACTTGAGGACGGGTTATCATCAGATTAAGGTAAAGATTGAAGATATACCAAAGATTGTGTTCAAAACTCGTTATGGACATTATGAATATCTTGTAATGTCGTTTGGAGTGACGAATGCGCCTGCTATCTTCGTGGACTACATGAATCCGATTTTTCGTCTGTTTCTTGATAAGTTCATTGTTGTGTTCATTGATGACATTCTTATTTACTCTAAGAGTAATGAGGAACATGAAGAACACTTGCGACAAGTTTTACAAATCCTATGTGAGAAAGTTTTGTACGCAAAACTATCTAAGTGCGAGTTTTGGCTCGAAGAAGTGAAGTTTTTGGGACATGTGATTACCAAAGAAGGAATTGCTTGTCGATCCTACAAAAGTGGAAGCAGTACTTTCTTGGGAAAAGCCAAAGAAAGTAACGGAGATCAGAAGTGTTGTCGGTCTAGCCGGTTACTATAGAAGATTTATTGAAGGATTTTCCAAGATAGTTGCGTCGTTAACTTTACTTACAAGAAAAGATCAACCTTTTGTATGGACGGACAAGTGCGAAGAGACTTTCCAAAGGATTAAAGAACGACTAACAATCTCACTAGTGTTAATACTACCTGAACCAAATGAACCTTATGAGGTATATTGTGATGCTTCGCATCAAGGTTTAGGTTGTGTATTAATGCAACATCGGAAGGTCGTAGCTTATGCATCACGACAGTTAAAGACTCATGAAAGAAATTATCCGATGCATGATCTGGAATTAGCTGCAGTGGTTTTTGCACTAAAGATATGGCGACATTACTTGTACGGGGCAAAATTCGATGTCTTTAGTGATCACAATAGTTTAAAGTATTTGTTTGATCAGAAGGAGCTCAATATGAGACAGAGACGTTGGATGGAATTTCAGAAAGATTACGAGTTACAGTATCATCCTAGAAAAGCGAATGTTGTAGCTGATGCACTTAGCCGGAAAACCATTCATATCTCAGCTATGATGGTTAGGGAACTTGAATTGATTGAGAAATTTCGTGATCTCAATTTGATTATGGAATTAAGCAGGGAAAAGATGAGTGTGGGAATGATCAAGATCTCTAGTGGATTAATGGATGAAATCCGAGAACAACAAATCAGGGATGCATTTCTTCAAGAAAAGAAGGATTTAATAAAATAAGGGAAAGTTACAGAATTTAGTTTAGGACTAGACCAAATCTTGAGGTGCAATGGACGAGTATGTGTACCTGATAATCCAGAAATGAGAAAGATGATTTTGGAGGAATCACACAAGAGTAAGCTAAGTATTCATCCTGGATCAAAGAAGATGTATCAGGATCTGAAACAAAGATTTTGGTGGCCAGGCATGAAAAAGCAAGTAGCAGAGTATGTTGCATCATGTCTGACTTATCAAAAAGCGAAAGTAGAACATCAAACACTCGGGGGTATGCTTACATCATTAGATATACCAGAATGGAAGTGGGAAAGCATATCAATGGATTTTGTGGTGAGCTTACCACGAACTGCCAAAGGGTTTTAATTCAATTTGGGTGATTGTTGACAGGCTAACGAAATCGGCACATTTCTTACCTGTTAAGATCAATTACACCGTAGAAAAATTGACTGATGTTTATATCAAGGAAATGATCAGACTTCATGGAATACCATCGAGTATTGTGTCAGATCGAGATCCGAAGTTTACTTCACGTTTCTGGGGAAGCTTACATCAAGCTTTAGGAACCAAGTTAAGGTTAAGTTCAGCATATCATCCTCAGACCGATGGACAAACAGAAAGAACGATTCAATCGTTAGAATATTTGTTGAGAGCATGTGTTTTAAACCATCGTGGAAGTTGGGATGACTTGTTGCCGCTTATCAAATTCACGTATAACAATAGTTTTCATTCGAGTATAGGGATGGCGCCCTATGAGGCTTTGTATGGAAGGAAGTGTCAAACACCTTTGTGTTGGTATCAAGATGGAGAAAGCATGATTTTAGGTCCTGAAATCGTGCAGCAGACAACGGAAAAGGTTAAACAAATCCGTGAAAGGATGAAAATAGCACAAAGTATGCAGAAGAGTTATTCGGATCGGAGAAGACGACCTCTTAAATTTCAAGAAGGTGAACATGTATTTCTGAGAGTCACACCCATGACTGGGGTAGGTAGGGTTATAAAGTCCAGAAAACTCACTCTTAAATTCATTGGACCTTACCAAATTCTTCGCCGTATTGGTCCAGTAGCTTATCAGATTTCTTTGCCGCATTTTCTTTCAAACATTCATAATGTATTCCATGTCTCACAATTAAGGAAGTATATTCCTGATCCATCACACGTAATCGAACCCGACGAAGTACAATTAAAAGAAAACTTGTCTTCTGAGACTTCGCCTGTACGAATCGAAGATAGGTTGATTAAGCAACTCAGGGGTAAACAAATTTCCTTAGTCAAGGTTATTTGGGATAAGACAACTGGAGAAGCAATGTGGGAAGCTGAGGACAAGATGAGATTACAATATCCTGAACTTTTTACAGGTGCGTAATTTCGAGGACGAAATTTTTTTTTTAGTGGGGTAGTAATGTAACACCCCGAATTTTTACTGCTTTCTAATATCGATAATAAAAATATAAATCATTATATTTTTATCCGAGACTTAGAAAATGATTTTGGATAAACCAACGTCATTTCCATGTTATGCTTTATATTATAAGCTTACGATGAAATTTTGGGTTGAAAATTCAGACAGAGCCCGGTCTGCGTTTTTACTGACAGTAAAAGTTTACTGATCAGAAGACCTAATTTTAATTCGTGAACGAGATGAAAAATATTTTTATCGTCTTTTCTATGATACTGGAAGTTTTGAAAAATTTAGCGCAAAAATATAATATTATATTTGCTGCGGGCGAAAACGTCGAGATATCTCTAGGAAAACTTGAGTCAGATGAACCAAGGGGGTCAGCAACGGAGCTGAGATGATTGATGTGACTTAGATGACGAGCATTTATGACGATCCTATCCGAATCATAATGGCCATAATGACGCATAATTGCATTAGGATATTTTTGTGTGGAAAAGACCATTTTAGCCTTGAGTTGTCATGATAATTACAAGCTTTGTCATTGTAATTTTGGACCAAAATACCCCAAAACCCACGGCCCCCTCTTCACTTAACCACACTCAGGCAAAAATTTTCTCATTTGGCATCATCTTCTTCAAACATAAACCATATTCTCTTAAGAACTCATAAGAAACTTAGGCTTGATTTGTGAAGAACATCACCAAAATCATCAAGTTCTTTGATCATCAAGAGGTAACATCTCTTCATCTTGCCTTTCTAAGTTCTTCTCTTCACAACTTTTACAAGTTTATGCCTTCAATCATCATGTTCTTCATTTTGTTTAAAGTTCATGATGCCTTCTTCAAATATTCATAAGTAATTGTAGAAAAATCCTTTTGACTTGAAACCAATTGCTATAATCTTAGAATCATCTCTATATTGATTATCCAAGTGCATGTGTTCAACAAAAATCCGCTCCCTATTTTTTTCCCCTTGGCCGAAACTTACTCAAAATGGGTGTGTATGGATTTTGTTCAAAAACTTGCTTGAATGATCATGTGATTCATCTTTTAATCCTTATGGTTAATGAATCCAAGTGATTAGAAAACCAAAAATCAAACCCTAACCCAAATTTTCTTAAGAGGGCAGAAACCCTAGCTTTGATTTTGGATAGATTTTTGATTCAAAGTTGTTTTGTGACACTTGAATCTAATCATATACCATGTGTATGTGTTAAATCCAAGAGATGGAAATCAAGTGAAGTTTTTAACCCCACTTTTTATCAAGGCCGAAACTTAGTTCATGAAGTTGGATGAGTTTCATTCAAAGTTTTTAGTTCATGATCTTGGATTAGGTGTTTAATTATGCTTAAGTTGCTTAAGGATCATAAATCCATAAGTTAGAAAAATTTTAACTTTCCAACCTAGAATGTGAAGTTGACACAGGCAAACACAAGAAGGGGGGGTTGAATTGTGTTTGTTAATATTTTTCGAAAACAACCTTTTCAAAAATAATTTTCTCACACAAAGATAAAGAGGCAGAATAAAGCACACAGAAAAACAGTCTTTTGAAAGAATAACAAATTCAAGTTCAAATCCCCACAGTTAGTATAAACACGTAAAACCAAAGAGATAAGGGATTAGAAGATTCACACAAGATGTTTTATCCTGGTTCACTCTCTTCCAACCAAGAGCTACGTCCAGTCCCTTCTACTTGAAGGATTTCTCCACTATTTTCCAAATAGATTACACCAAGTATTCAACACCTCTCCAGGCTCACAAGTATTTCTTTCTTACCAAGCCTCTTCAGGCTCTACCTCTAATAAAGAGTTTTTGATTTCTTTGATCTTCTAACTCACTATGTGTGAGAATATGAAAGTTTAAGATCAGATGAATATTATAGCAATATTCAAACTATGATATTACAGACTTTTGCTTTTTGAATGAATAAGAGAATATTTGCTCGCAAGAGATTTCTTGAGATTTCTTTGTATGCGCAAAAGTTGTTTCTTCAAAAGCCTTAGTCTTCTATTTATAGGGTCCTTGATCTTCTCTTCAGAATCATCAACGGTTGTATTTGAAATTTCCGTTTAGTGATAGAATCAACCAAGTAAATATCCGTTGTGACTCAGCTTGCTCGTGGCCTTTGTACTATGTGACAAATTCTTGCATGTAATGGCACACCTCTGAGCAAAAGCAACTTGAGAAACAGTTTTGGCTTCCTTGTACAAGTTCCAGCTATTTCAGCGTAAAAGGTGACAGGGTACACAACATTTTGCATTGTACTATTCTGCTTTTTGCAATTCCTTATTTGTACTATGTCTCTCTCATTGAAACAAGGCAATAAAAACCGTTAATAGAAAAAGAGAAGAACCATTATAAATGAAATGAATATCAATCATATGAAATAAATTTGCTTTGGTTCAGATTGATATAAATGCTCAAAATTCTACGTCCAGCAAAACAATAGTAAAGGCAATTTAAGAAAGAGTTTTAAGGCTCCGTCCACTGACATGGCAACCAAAACTTCGTCTACATAAAACATCGGTCTTGCCAGTACTTGAGACATTTAAAATCTCCGTCCAGTGACGTGGCAATAGAAAACTAAGGTTATTATTTGAGAAAAGCTCACGTCTACATGAAAAGAAATTCTCCGTCCACTAGAAACATTCAAGCGCTCGTCCACTGACGTGGCACTTGAGTTTAAGGGAGATCTTTGATAGAGTGGACTCGACCACTCTTTCAATATAAAATATATGGTCGCGGATTTGCAAAGAAAATAGACTTAACATTTTAACTTATAAGAACAGAGATTCTTTAAGACTAAAGGCACTAGTTAGATTCAAAGCTTTAACACTTTGCTACACAAATTTAATTCTCATTGTTAACATCAAAACCTAGAGATTATTTAATCCAAATTATTTTGGTTCCAACAATCTCCCCCTTTTTGATGATGACAAAAACTAATTAAATTTATTTTGCAAAGTCTAAGAGAGCTTACAAGGCTCCCCCTAAGACAAAGCAGTCATCAGATAAAAGCAGTTAAGGCATAATAAGCTAAGTCTTATTTGCAATATAATATAGGTTAACAGATCAAGATAGCAGCTTATTAAACATTTGGGATTCAAAGCAGTATCGAAGCATAAACATAAAGTCAAGGCATAGTATCAGCAAGATGAATATACACTTATGCATATGCAGACAACTATGTACTTTTTGTTTAAAAAAATCTCTGTATTATAAAATTTAATCTTTCCTTTCTCTCCCTATTTTGTCATCAGACAAAAAGGTAAAGGGGAGTGGACCATCATTGTCAGCTAACAACAAAAAGATAAAACAGAGAAGGAAAAAGTTTTTAGGTAGAAGGAGGTGGTGGAGGAGGTGGTTGATTCGGATGTGGATTTTGATTCTTCTGAAATTCCAAGATCAGAGCCAGCATCTGATTCATCACTGCATTTGTTGGGGCCAGAGAATCTTGAACTTGCTTCTGTACCCTTTCTTCAATCTGTTGAGCCATCTGTTCAGTCTTTTCCTCAACTATCTTGCCAACCTTATCATCAACAATTTTTCCAATGATGTCTTCAAGATTGGGTGGCAAGGAAAGTTGTCTTGAGCTCTCAGCAGTGTCAGAGACAGTGTCTTGAGCTTGGGCTGGTGGTCTAACCATAGCAAGAGCTAATGGTTGAGAAGAAGTCTTAGCAGACTCAGCTCCTTGCTTAGAGACACCAACCTCAGCAGACTGCTTAGCTTGTGCAGATGGAGGTTCAACTGAAGTAGGTTGAGAAGACAGTTGAGCATCAAATTCAGGGCCTTCTACAATCAACTCTTCAGCCATATGATCAGAGGATGAATTTGCTGGAGAGGCAGTGGCAGCTTTAACAGATTTCTGAGGGACATCCTTTGCTCAGTGGATAGGAGTAATTTCCTCCACATCCCTGCTGGTAATAGGAAGTGCCCACAGATCTTTTTAGATCATGTGCCTTACTTTGGATAGTCCACACTTTCCTCTGAACTTGGGAATTTTTTGCTTCTCTTCCTGAGTCAAGCCAGAAGAAGAAGCATCCCTGGTGCAGTGGATGATATGGGACAACCAGAAGTCTGCAGCTTTCATTTCTCCAATATTCTTCACATCCTCCATATACAGATAAAAGTCGAGCTGGGAGTGATCAAAGGTTTCCTGAGACAAATCCAGCATAGCAGAATGAGCTTCAGGCATAACTCCCTTATTTCTTCTGAACCTCATATCTTTGTCCTTGTTGAGGTCTATCATGCCAAGCCTTGGACAGATAGGGTAGGGAGCAATGCCTACACGTGTTTCCTTATTATGCCTCAGCCATGTGATAGGAACCCAACGTGCAGCTCTTTCAATTTGGAAGTAGCTGAACTCCCACTTCAGAATATTATAGATCAGTTGATCTGCGAAGGGGTCTGAAGCACTTCCATAAATGCTGGGATGCTCGAATTTCAGCCATTTTGTGTTTGCATCCAAAATAATTGAAACGTGCGCAGATGATCTAGCTCTCTTCTGAGGTAAAGAAGGTTGTCTGTTCCTTTTAGGATCAGTTTCCCATACAGGAATGATGTGCCTTGCTACTCCTTCAGTGTGAGGAATCAATGGTGGGGTTTTTTGTAGGTTGGGGTAAATTTTCCTTTGGGGAAAACGATTGAGGGGTAGATGGGTGAGGAGAGGGCCATGGTGGTTGTTCATCTCAGATGGAAAGGGACCTTTAGGAGGCTGAGAGTTTGGGTATTTGGTGGTCCAGGGGTATTCCTCATAGGGTTCATAGTCATAATCAGGATGGGAGTACCACCTAGTTAGAGGAATTTCAAGGTTAATTTCAGGGTCAGGTTGGTGAGTATGAAACAGAATTTTCCAATTTCTTTTGACCTGAGCCCAATTCTCAGACTTATTGGCAAAAATAGTGGATGGGGGTATAATTGGTGGAAAGAGTTTTCTTAGGGGTTTAGGAAAGGGGGCACCTCGGCAAATTCCATCATCCTCTTGATGAAACCAAGGATCCGAGTCAGGAATTATGGGTGGAAAGAGGGTTTTGAGTGGTGTAGGTTGGGGTGTGGTTAATTGACTTGGGCTAATTTGTGGTGAAGATGGATTTGAAGTTTGGTCAGATTGGTCTTTTTGTGGTGAGGGTTGGGGTGTGGGTAATGTAGGTCTATATACATTATCAAAGAATCCTACTCCCGGAGTAGGGGCATCATCACTCACAGTATTAGTAGGAACATCAGAAGAGGTGTTTACCTCAGAGGCTGCAAAGGTTCTTGCTTTCCTTGCAGGTTGCCTCCTCTTGGTAGGCACAACAGCATCAGCAGCAGCATCAACAACAACAGCTGCTTTCCTCTTTAAAGTTGTTCCCAGAGGAAACATTGTCATCTTCATCATCCTCATCTTGAGGCAGAACCAGCTTTCTAGCTCTCTTGGGAGCAAGTCGAGGAACAGGTTGAGGAGCCTCATTCCCAGGCTCATTAATAACAATGCCTCTGGTAGGCCTTTTAGGAATAGGCTTCCTGACAGCCATAGTTTTCCTTTTAGTTCCTCTCTTGAGACCAAGAATAGCTGCATTGTTGGCCTCAACAGATTCTTCCTTAATCTTCATTTTCTCCTCTTGTTTTGACATCTCAACTAGTTTGTACGTGTCAAGATTGCATGCTGCTGAGGTTGCTCTTTCCGAAATGGCAGCTTGCATCCCCTTCGAACGAAAGATCTTTTCTTGTTCTTCTTGAGGCTTTGCATTTAAGTAATCATACAAGCCTTGCTGCTTGAAAAACTTTTTGACAGAAGATGAGAGAGGTGATGTGGGAGGCGGTTTCTCTGTTTGTAATGGCATCCTTGAAGCGATGAAACAGGATCCATGGCAGGTTATTTTTGTCTCATAGATCATGTTGCAGATGACAAAACTTGTGAAGGGCAGAAAGGTTGTCCTTAGACCCTGCCTTATGAAGCACCGTCTTGTTCAGAATCTGATGAAGAATCCTGATATGATCCTTCATTTCAGATGACTTCCACGAGTGAGTCCTCACTGTATCTTCTCGCATCAGTGTAACCGCGATAGTCTCTATACCACCAAGATCTTCTTCCCAGTTTTCTGTCATGATCAAACCCTCTTGAGCACAAACGATTGCATCAGAAATGGTCCTCTCAGAAACAGTTATCTTCTTGCCTTGAACAAACCCTACTACCTCAGTGTTAGTAATCTTTGGTTTCCTCCAGAAATCCCTTACTAAGTCCGGATAAATCGAGACCTTTTCCAAAAACAAACCATCCCAACCAGCAGCGTTGATGTACTTGCTTACATCCAAGTTATACTCACACAGATTTCAAAATTAAAATGATGCTCCGCTGCAATACTTATGATGTCAGTAGCATAGGCAGGCTCGGGAGTTGAGGTTGAAGCCATTGTTGAGTAAAAGTTAAGGTTTGAAGAACAGAGAATTCGAAAACTTTCAGAGAGAAGTTATCAGAGATGAAGAGTAGCGAAAGGTTTTTCAGAGGGAAAGGGGCTTCTTTTAAGGAGTTTTCGAATACCAACAGTTTTCAAGGGAAATTCAAAAAAGAAAAGATTGATTAGACAAGACTTTAGTGAAAAAACGGCGTTGGTATATTGGGACCGTAAAAAGTTACGACGGGATTGATGGAAGTAGCTGACTCAGCAAGGAAATGATTAAAATCAAACGTTTTAAGATAACTGAGTTCAGATATATAAAGATGCAAATATTTTAAAAACAAATGTATGTAAGATTGGGTCCACAAAAGATTGAGGGTGGACGCATAAAAACATATGTAGTGGACGCGGCACACCAACAGTAGTGAACGCGTAGACTACACGTGCTCTGGACGCCAAAACCAGTGGACGCGCAGATAAAACATGCAATCAATACATATACCAAATTAAACCACATACATGTTAAGGTGTTTACTGATAAAAATAAATCTGTCGTCAGCAAGAGGTTTAGTAAAGATATCTGCCCATTGATGGTCAGTATCTACAAATTGAACATCAAAAACACCTTTTTGCACATAGTCTCTGATAAAATGATGTTTGATTTCTATATGCTTAGCCCTAGAATGAAGAATTGGATTCTTAGACAGATTAATTGCAGCAGTATTATCACACATTAGTGGAATACTACTTACAAACACATTGTAGTCCTCCAATTGGTGTTTAATCCAGAGGAGTTGTGAGCAGCAGTTTGCAGCTGATATATATTCTGCTTCAGCAGTTGATAGAGCAATGGTACTCTGCCTTTTGCTTGACCATGATACTAGATTAGCTCCAATGAAGTGACATCCCCCACTGGTGCTTTTTCTTTCAATTCTATCTCTAGCATAGTCAGCATCACAAAAGCCAACTAATCTGTAATCTCCATCTTTCTTAAAGCACAGACCAAGATTAGTAGTACCTTTTAAATATCTAAAAATTCTTTTAACTGCTGATAAATGAGATTCTCTAGGATCAGATTGAAATCGAGCACATAAGCAAACACTGAACATTATATCAGGCCTAGAAGCAGTTAGATATAAGAGAGATCCAATCATACCTCTGTATACCTTCTGATCTACCTTTTTCTCTTTATCATCTTTGTTCAGTATGGACGTGGGATGCATAGGTGTGTTCATAGGTTTGCAATCATCCATCTTAAACTTTTTGAGAAGTTCCTTTGTATACTTAGTTTGATGGATGTACACCCCGTCCATAGATTGTTTGACTTGAAGTCCAAGGAAGAATTTGAGTTCTCCCATCATGCTCATTTCAAACTCTTTCTGCATTAGCTTTGAGAATCTTTGCACAGAGATTCATTAGTAGCACCAAATATAATATCATCTACATAGATCTGTACTACTATGAAGTTGGAATAATTGATTTTCTAAACAAGGTTGTATCAACCTTTCCTCTGACAAAGCCATTATCCATTAGAAACAGAACTTAGCCTATCATACCAAGCTCTTGGGGCTTGTTTTAGGCCGTATAAAGCTTTCTTAAGCTTGTATACATGTTCAGGTTGGGTTTCACTCTCAAAACCCGGAGGTTGCATAACATAAACTTCTTCATTGATAAAACCATTTAAAAAAGCACTTTTTACATCCATTTGAAAAAGCATAATATTATGATGTGCAGTAAATGAAAGTAAAATTCTAATTGCTTCCAATCTTGCAACAGGTGCAAAGGTTTCAGTATAGTCTATACCTTCTTCTTGAGAATAACCTTGTGCAACCAATCTTGCTTTATTTCTTATAACCTTACCATTTTCGTCAAGCTAGTTTCTATAAACCCATTTTGTTCCTATAACAGATTTATCCTTAGGTAGGGTTACCAGAGTCCAAACTTCACTTCCTCTCAAACTGATTTAGCTCTTCTTGTATTGCTAAGATCCAATCCATTGTCCAGCAGAGCCTCGTCTACAGTCTTTGGTTCCAATTCAGAGACCAATGCAGAGTCTTCTTGCTCTCTGAAGGTTGATCTGGTTCTTAGCTTAACACTTGGATTTCCATTATTTGTATCCGGAGGATGATAATTCTGGAAATGCCAAGTTCTCTGAGTATTATCTTGTTGAGAGGTGGATGTTTCAGGTTGATGAGAAGTGTCTTCAACTTGATCATCAGTTTTAACTTCTTTTGTTTCTCCTGAGATGTTTAAGTCAAGATCTGCAAAACTTTCATCTAGCTCTGATAATTTCTTATCAGGCTGTTTGTCATCAAATCTAACATGTATAGATTCTTCTACTGTTAAAGATCTTGAGTTATACACTCTAAATCCTTTTGAGGTTTCAGAAAATCCTAGTAGAATTCCATTGTCTACTTTGCATCAAACTTACCAAGTTGATCTTTTGTATTTAAAATATAACATTTACATCCAAAAGGATGAAAATAAGATATGTTGGGTTTCTGCCTTTCCACAATTCATAGGGAGTCTTACTCAGAATAGGTCTAATGTATATTCTGTTCTGAATGTAGCAGGCAGTGTTCACAGCTTCAGCCCAGAAATGCTTAGGGACAGAATTGTCATTGAGCATAGTCCTAGCCATCTCTTGAAGAGATCTGTTCTTTCTCTCTACCACACCATTTTGCTGTGGTGTTCTTGGTATATTGAGAAGTTGTGTTGAATTCCATTTTCTTCACAAAACTCATGGAATAGCTCATTGACAAATTCTCCCCCATGGTCACTTCTAATTGAAGCTATACACATGCCTTTTTCATTCTGTACACGTTTGCAGAATACAGAAAAGACCTTGAAGGACTCATCCTTGTGAGCAAGGAACATAACCCATGTCCATCTAGTATAGTCATCTACAATGACTAGACCATATTTCTTACCACTGATAGAAGCAGTCCTTGTTGGACCAAAAAGATCAAGGTGTAGCAGTTCTAGTGGTCTCTTGGTACTCACAATATTCTTAGATTCAAAAGAACCTTTGACTTGTTTTCTCTTCTGACATGCATCACAGAGAGCATCAGATTTGAACTTAAGGTTTGGTAATCCTCTCACGAGGTTATGCTTATTTAGCTTTGAGATTAATCTCAAGCTTGCATGACCTAGCCTTTTATGCCAAATCCAACGTTCATCTTCAATGGACACTAAACATGAGACACTTTGATTTGAGAGGTCCTCCAAGTCAATTTTGTATAAGTTGTTTTGCCTCTTAGCAGTGAATAAGATTGATCCATCATTTTTCTTGACATAACACATGTTCTTATTAAAAGAAACATCATATCCACTGTCACATAATTGACTTATGCTCAGTAGATTATGTTTTAAACCATTCACAAAAAGAACATTATCAATGGAGGGAAAAGGATGTTTACCGATTTTACCTATACCAGTGATCTTTCCTTTCTGATTTCCTCCAAATGTCACCCAGCCACCATCCTTATGTTTAAGGTCTTGGAACATATACTTTTCTCCCGTCATGTGACGTAAGCATCCACTGTCCAAGTACCAGGATGTTTGTTTCTTTCCTGTTGTTAAGCAGATCTGCAACAGGTATTATCTTGTCCTTAGGTACCCAAACTGACTTGGGTCCTTTCATGTTAGTTTTCTTTGGACGAGAATATTTGGCATGCCTGTTATGTATGCATCTAGATGTAGAGTGCCCACTTTTTCCACACACTTTACAAAACGTGTTGGACGGGCCTGATTTGGTTTTCGCATACCTAGCTGGAGCTTTTGAAGCTCTTTGCTGTATAGGTGGTTTTGACTTAATGTAAGATGCCTCATGCTTCTTATTGTCATAACCAAGGCCAGATTTCTCAAAGGGTGACCTAGAATACCTTAGGATAAGACTAAGCTTATCTGAGCCTCCTACAAATTTTGATAGAGAGTCTGTCAAGTATTCTACATCTTGTTTTAGTTTTGCAACTTCACAAGAATTGTCAGGCTCACATTCAGATTTGTCAGTTAGACTGACATTCTCTGATTTCAGCTTATCATTTTCTTGAAACAAACTTTGTTTTTCCATGCAGACTCTATCATATTCTTTGGTTAATTTTGCAAACTTCTTTTTAAGACTTTTGTATTCATGAGACAATATGGATGAGTCATGCAGTAATTCATCAAAGGCGTTTTTGAGAGTTGAAGGTTCAGAATCTGTTACCTCATCATCATCAGTGTACTCATTTTCTGATGATGTGTCAGCCATGAGGCAAATGTTTGCCTCTTCCTCAGCTTCCTCTTCCTCATCTGATGAGGATAAGTCCAAGTCCTCCCATGTAGCCATTAAGCCCTTCTTTTTCTTGAAGAACTTCTTCTTTTCTTTTAGGTCAGGACAGTCAGCTTTGAA
Organism: Echinosophora koreensis; assembly: GCA_035048595.1. Classification (NCBI taxonomy): domain Eukaryota; kingdom Viridiplantae; phylum Streptophyta; class Magnoliopsida; order Fabales; family Fabaceae; genus Echinosophora; species Echinosophora koreensis. The sequence continues at coordinate 376,138 of JAPCYP010000114.1, forward strand.
ATGGCCTGGCTTTTTGCATTCAAAGCACAGAGATGGACCTTTTTCTTTGGAGTCTGATTTCTCCTTAGAAAATTTCTTGTTGAATGGCTTTCTCTTGAAATTACCTTTTCTTCTCCACATATGTTGTATCTTTCTGGAGATGAAAGATAATTCATCTTCATCTGATCCTTCATCACTGTCTGAAGGTTCAGCATCATCTGAAGACTCAGCAGCTTTGAGAACTTTTGAAGAGCTTGCTTTCTTTGCCTTTAAAGCAATGGACTTTCCCTTTCTGGAATTGTCTTCCTCATTTAGTTCAAGCTCATGAACTTTTAATGATCCTAGAAGTTCTTCCAGAGAGAGAGTATTCAGATTCTTAGCTTCTTGAATAGCAGTGACCTTCGGTCTCCACTGCTTGGAGAGACTTCTCAGAATCTTTCTGATATGATCTTTATTCTCATATATTTTTCCCAGAGATCCGAGACTGTTTGTTATTGTTTGAAATCTTCCAAACATCTGATCTATAGACTCATGATCAGTCATCTTGAAGAGTTCATACTGGTGAACTAGCATGCTTATCTTTGACTCCTTCACTTGTGATGAGCCTTCATGAGCGAGAGCCAGTGTATCCCAGATTTCCTTTGCTGTGTTGCAGCTGTGAACCTTATCATGTTCTGATCTGGTAATAGCACACATCAAGTAATGTTTGGCTTTGAGATTTAGTTGATGTTTGGCTTTTTGATCAACACTCCATTCTGCTCTAGCCAACACTGCTTGGTTTTCACCTCTTGGCTCAGAATAGCCATTCTCTATCAGTTCCCAGATGTCTAAGTTCTGCGCATTTAGGAAGGCCATCATTCTCTTCTTCCAATAGTCATAATCAGTTCCATCAAAGAGTGGAGGTCTGTTGATAGCTTGTCCTTCTGCATCCATGGTGGTAGGATCGTACTTCCTCAGCACTTGTTAGATGCTCAACCCTTTCGAGGCTGACTCTGATACCAACTGAAGTTGACACAGGCAAACACAAGAAGGGGGGTTGAATTGTGTTTGTTAATATTTTTCGAAAACAACCTTTTCAAAAATAATTTTCTCACACAAAGATAAAGAGGCAGAATAAAGCACACAGAAAAACAGTCTTTTGAAAGAATAACAAATTCAAGTTCAAATCCCCACAGTTAGTATAAACACGTAAAACCAAAGAGATAAGGGATTAGAAGATTCACACAAGATGTTTTATCCTGGTTCACTCTCTTCCAACCAAGAGCTACGTCCAGTCCCTTCTACTTGAAGGATTTCTCCACTATTTTCCAAATAGATTACACCAAGTATTCAACACCTCTCCAGGCTCACAAGTATTTCTTTCTTACCAAGCCTCTTCAGGCTCTACCTCTAATAAAGAGTTTTTTATTTCTTTGATCTTCTAACTCACTATGTGTGAGAATATGAAAGTTTAAGATCAGATGAATATTATAGCAATATTCAAACTATGATATTACAGACTTTTGCTTTTTGAATGAATAAGAGAATATTTGCTCGCAAGAGATTTCTTGAGATTTCTTTGTATGCGCAAAAGTTGTTTCTTCAAAAGCCTTAGTCTTCTATTTATAGGGTCCTTGATCTTCTCTTCAGAATCATCAACGGTTATATTTGAAATTTCTGTTTAGTGATAGAATCAACCAAGTAAATATCCGTTGTGACTCAGCTTGCTCGTGGCCTTTGTACTATGTGACAAATTCTTGTATGTAATGGCACACCTCTGAGCAAAAGCAACTTGAGAAACAGTTTTGCCTTCCTTGTACAAGTTCCAGCTATTTCAGCGTAAAAGGTGACAGGGTACACAACGTTTTGCATTGTACTATTCTGCTTTTTGCAATTCCTTATTTGTACTATGTCTCTCTCATTGAAACAAGGCAATAAAAACCGTTAATAGAAAAAGAGAAGAACCATTATAAATGAAATGAATATCAATCATATGAAATAAATTTGCTTTGGTTCAGATTGATATAAATGCTCAAAATTCTTCGTCCAGGAAAACAATAATAAAGGCAAGTTAAGAAAAAAGAGTTTTAAGGCTCCGTCCACTGACATGGCAACCAAAACTTCGTCTACATAAAACATCGGTCTTGCCAGTACTTGAGACATTTAAAATCTCCGTCCAGTGACGTGGCAATAGAAAACTAAGGTTATTATTTGAGAGAAGCTCACGTCTACATGAAAAGAAATTCTCCGTCCATTAGAAATATTCAAGCGCTCGTCCACTGACGTGGCACTTGAGTTTAAGGGAGATCCTTGATAGAGTGGACTCGACCACTCTTTCAATATAAAATATATGGTCGCGGATTTGCAAAGAAAATAGACTTAACATTTTAGCTTATAAGAACAGAGATTCTTTAAGACTAAAGGCACTAGTTAGATTCAAAGCTTTAACACTTTGCTACACAAATTTAATTCTCATTGTTAACATCAAAACCTAGAGATTATTTAATCCAAATTATTTTGGTTCCAACAGAATGGTAGAAGAGGCCGAACCCTAACCCTCTTTAATAAGTGTGTTGTTGTTTGATTTTGATTTATTTTGGTTGCAATTCGTTATGAAGGAATCAATCGGGTTGGTTTAATCTAAAGTTGATGGAGGAAACCGGATCAAATCGGGAGATTTCTTGAAAACGTTAGTTCGAATCTCCAAGAGGTAAGGGGAGTAAGCCTGAGGAGTTTAAGATAATCACATGCTAATTGTTGGAGTTGTCTGTAAATTGTCTGTAGTAATATCCTGTGATTTAAATTGTTTACTGTTAATTATTGGATTGATTATATGCTTACTTGAGTAATTGAGATATGTTGTTTTACATGATTATAATTGTGATGCATGCCATGAATTGGATGTATGCCATGCTATTCTGTGATGAAATTTTCTTCTGTTGAGTGATGGACTGAGAAACCTGACATTAGTCAGTGTTCAATTTAATTTGAGGATACAAGCTTAATAAGCCAGAATAATTAATCAAAGTGATTAATTTATGGAATTTTGAGAAAAAAGTGGAAAAATATTATTTTAATAATATTTTGTGGAAAATGTGCCAATAAAGTGACAGTAAGGGTGAAACTGTGAAAAATTTTCACAGGGGCTAGTTTTTCCAAAATAAATTCAATTTTATTATAAAACGTCATTTAAAGTGATTAAGTTTAAAAAATAACGTAATATAGCCGTCAGAACAATTACGCCTGACAGAAAAGTCATTTAAGTTATAAAAAGAGTTTTATTAAAAAATTTGAGAAAAAGGTTTTATTTTATTATTATAAAATTTTATCTAACAAGGGTTGACATTTATTGAGAACGATTTCCAGAAAAAAAAAATTGGAAGGAAAATAATTTATCAATGATTTCACGTTTTATAAACGTTTTTAACAGAAAATGATTTCTGTAAATGAATTTTTATTCAGTGAAAATAATTCCGTTAAACTTGGATAAGTTTTCGGAGATTTTGTTTTGTATTTGTTATTTCATTGAGCGAAATGTTTTAGAAAGGAAAAACGCACCTAGGAACCGAGACGTCGGGGTTCTAGTGTTCAGTGGACACATAGATCAGGGATCTGTGTCATTGGACTGAGTGTCCTGCAATGGTTTTGTGGACTGTGTGTCCTAAATTTGATGTGGAAAATGTGAGTTCCATATCCGCGAGCCTAAGACTGGTGCATCAGTTTAGGGCTTTGCGACTGAGCACTCGGACTATGTGTCCTGTGTTGAGTTTAAAGTGAAAAGTCTTAAGATAAAATTAAGCATGGTCGTAAGCTTTGGGCTTCGACAAGGGAAGATTGTTATGACAAAGAAAATGAAACGAGAATAAAAGCTTTTCTCATGCATTTTTGGCAGACGTGTCATGTGTTATGATCATTGAGTCCTAAGTGGATCAATGTATTTGTTATGGACTATGTTTCCATTTGGTCATTGGGATTCTGAGTGAGCCAATGTATCTTTACAGGACTGAGTGTCCAACTTTATGCGATAACTATTGAGGTTCTGAGTGATGCAATAGGTTATGGACAATAAACTCCATTGATCACAGTGACCATTGTGTTCTGTGTGGACCAATGAGTTATATTTTTGAACAATAACATTGGTGTACTGAGTGTGACCAGTGTGCTATGTGTTCTTTTGGAAATTGTTTTCTTTCGTTCTTAAAATGGGCCATGTAAAGAGCTTGATCTGCTCAAAACGAAACAGAAAGTTGTGGGATCTCCAGAGATTAGGTATTAAAATAGAGCCTGAATATTGGAGTGTCATGCATTTTTATAAAATGACGATGACTGTCGGGTATGAAACCCTTTGGATAAAAATTTATTCTACTGTTTAGAAAAATTTTGTATACTGTGAATATATGGTATGTGCTGTTTGTGTGTCGTGCATGGGAATGTCTTATCAAAACTCATATATTGGTAACTCATCCTTGCATATATGTTTGTTGTTTCCTCTACTATGTAGAATCTGTTTATATCTATGTTTAGATGGATCCAGACGCAGTGGATCTGAACTACTCAGGGGTCCGAGCCCTGATGTTTGACAACGCTGATCAAGGGAACGCCTGGGTGATCAACCTAGGGGCTCGGAGTGCTACCTACACTGGTCCGATGAGGACACTCCGAGGGACTGTAGCAGATGGGCCACAGCAACTCATACATACCAGGGAGATCGAGGTTTCACTACCTCCCATTTGGATGATCTTACAGCATTTGGTGCGTCACGGGGGCTTAGAGCATCAACCACCTCCGCACGTACAGCCTTTACAGCAGGTAGCCCCGGAGTCACCTCCAGGGCCTATAGTTTTGATCCCGGAGGAGGCACAAGAGGAGATGGAGGAAGATCCTGAGGAGGATCCGATGGTTGATCCGAACTATGTTCCTCTTGAGGATGGTGTAGTCCCGGATATTGGAGAGGGGGTTGAGGTATCCTCTCCAGATACACCTCCTGGAGGTGGGGGTGTCTATATTAGACTCTCCAATGGGTTTCTGTAGTGATGACCAGCTGTAGGATGTAGTCTTTTTGGGTAGAGTGGTATTTTAGATAGTCTGACTTATTGGCTACTAAGAGCCATCTTTTTTAGTAGTGTTTTTCAGACTCCCACTGTGATATAGTTATGTTATTTCAGTTTGATGTGATATATGTTTGACAGTAAATGGTGTCCTGGTAGGAAAAAGGTCTTATGTAAAACTTTGATGCATATGTATAATATATAGTGATGTATATTATGTTACTGGTTTTTGGGTATGTGTACAGTAAAGAAAAAGAAAAAAATTTATCACCATTTTGACAAGAATAAGTAATTAGTAAACTTATTTCGTTTTCCGAAGGAAACCAGCAAAATTATCTTTTTGTTAAGTTTGATTTTCGCAACATGTTACGTAAATGTGATACCTTGGGAATGGGGTGTCGCAACTGTGATGTCTGTTTGGACAAAAAAAATGTTAGATTAGAGGGTTATGTATAACAAGGATAAATAAAGAATATATAAAGAACTTAAACTTACATTATAAATACTGGATAAATTTTATATAACATGTAAACTTACTGTACCATCAGGTGTAGGCCCCATAGTGTCCTGCGTAGGCCCCATAGTGTCCTCCCATGCATAAGGGTCTGAGTGATCCATGTGTATGCCTGTTTAGAATCGGTAACTATCAAAATATGTTTTTTTAACATGGATAACTAAAGATAAATAAAAAATAGCATACTCACATAATCTATGTTAGAGATAAGCTATGGCTTATCACACATACTCACAGAAACATCAAAAATAGCATAGGAAATAATGATTTCTTTGCCTCAGATAAATCTAAAACCTATGATACTAATGTTCAGTTAAACAAGTCTATGCCAGATTAAGCACCAACATACAGTTTAGTGCATTCCCTTAACAAGCAACAACATACAGTTCAGTACAGTTCAATGCATTCCTAAACTTACTTAATATAAAAAATGCAGTCCATATTTAAATTACAGGAACATAACAACCTCAAGAAATAGTTTCAACTAATCCAAAATCCCACAAGCAAACATACACAAATTGAGAAAAACAAAAGGTTCTACAAGCAAGTTCTAACAATTGAAAAGAAAGACAAGAACAGAAAAAAAGTGAAGAGATTAGGGTTCATATTAGGGTTCAGAACCTTACAGATAGGAGATGGAAAGGCGCTCGAGTAGTGGTGACCGCGCGCGGTTCAGAACCTGCTAAAGATGAGAGAGGGAGTTGTGAAAGATTAGGGTTAGGACACGCGATGGAGAAGGGAGAGAGAGCGAGAGAGAGAGTAGGAGAGGAGCACACGGTGGAGAGGACCTCGTGGTGGTGGCGGTGGAGAGGAGCACGCGGTGGAGAGGAGATCACTTGGAAGGGTTAGGGAAGAGAAGGTTTAAGAGACAACATAGAACAGGGTGAGTGAAAGTGGAAGCTGAAAGGCGCGCCGGTAACGTATAGTTGCTAAAAAAATTAAAAACTACCTTTAACGTCAGTTGTTATAAGTACTGACGTTAAAAGTTAAGTGACTCACTTTTAAAGTCAGTTCAATAAACAATTGACGTTAAAAGGTTCACTTTTAAAGTCAGTTGTTTATAAGTGAGTCACTTAACTTTTAACGTCAGTCCTTATAACAACTGACGTTAAAAGTGAATTAAGGGAACCTGATATTTACAAAACTACCATTGCCTCCTTTTTAACGTCTAACTTTTGGTTAACTGATGTAAACATTTCCCGTTTATTGTATATTTTGCACTAGTGCTCTTCTCTATGATGTCAGATATTTATTTTGAACACTTTGGTGTTTCTTGCGATATTTTCCATTTGATTTGAGAAATTGATAAGTTGAATATTGTTTTATATACTTTTGTATATGTATATCAAATGTGAAAATTTGAAGCTCGGTGTCATTAGGACCACTATGCCCGTGGTTGACACCATGTTGGAGCTGAGGTATTATTACTTTATCAGCACGGTGTCATTGGGACCACTATGCCTGTGGTCGATGCCATGTTGGAGCTGGGGCATTATGAAAATTTAAAGCTCAGTGTCATTAGGACCACTATGCCCGTGGTTGACACCATGTTGGAGCTGAGGCATTATTATTATTTTGAAAGCTCGGCGTCTTTGGGACCACTATGCCCGTGGTCGATGCCATGTTGGAGCTGGGGCATTATGAATTTTTAAGCTCAGTATCGTTGGGACCACTATATCCGTGGTCGATGCCATATTTGAGCTAAGGCATTATGTATTTTAAAGGCTCGGTATCGGTTGGACCATTATGCCCATGGTCGATGACATGTTTGAGCTGAGACATTATGTATTTTGAAGTTTGCTGTTGTTGGGACCATTGTGCACGTGGTCGACACCTTGTTGGAGTCGAGGCATGATGATTATTTTTTATTAACCATGTAGTTTCTCTGGCCTTCTGGTATTTGAGAGAAACTGAGGACTGACAAAGAAAATGATAGTATGGCTGTTGGATCACATTGGCATGTCATTTTCTTGCTACTCTCCACATCGATGACTAGTCAACGGAGTCGGTAATATTTGTAACTATGGAAGGTCCCATATCAATAAGGGATATGACTACCACCATAATTCGATGTTACTTGGCTTTTGTTGGATGGAGTCTTAATTAGGTGTTGCATCTTGGGATCATTGGTTTTGTGGCCACATTAAGTGTATGTTATTAGCCCAAGAGTCGTTTTTCTAAAATGTTTTCTACAAATTAAAATTACACAATTGATTTTGCCCAAGTGGGAGAATGTTAGAATTTTTCCTAATAATTCTTGTGGACTACAATCAATTGTGGTTTTTTAGTTTCCGAAAAACGGGCTAATGTTATGATCCATCTATTGATGCTTAAGCCCGCTAATATGGTGATCTATTCGTAATGGGCTATTGGCACCTAATATTGATCTGTGTGGGTGATGGTGTAGGCCTTAACCTATAGGCCCGTAATGGGAGGTGCCTAGGGTTATTATTATTATTATTATTATTATTATTATTATTATTATTATTATTATTATTGTATATATAGTTGGCTAGGTCTCCTCTACCGCACGGATATTATAACCAGTTGCTTCACGGCTTGCCCCATTGACGGCTGTGACTTAGGAGTGCGTGAACAAGCAGGGGAAGATTTGGTCTTTCAATTTCAGGAACTTGACATTCAAGAGGGGATTCATATTTCAAATGAGGTGTTCATGTCTTCAACAAGTAAGTACACAATATCGTAGTATCGGTGTTCCAATTTCATATAATGTCACCCATGAGGTTCAATTTTTATCTTACAGACATTCCATCTGGATGTTCCTGTCTTAGGGACAATGATATTCAACATCTTTGATTGTATGGTCGTAGGACGAGAAAAATCCAATTTGTCGGGTAAATAAATATCTATGCCTTAATATAATAAGGAGATTATTTATTTATTTTTGGTAGAGATGACTACTAAATTTTTTTAGGCATGAGATGACTACTAAACCATGCTATTGAAAAATGTCAGTGGTGGAAGACAAGAATCTTAATAGAAAAACACGCTCAATTTCACTAAAAAAGAGTATTTACAAGAGATTAAAAAAAATTAACTCCTAAAGTTTCTCAACTCAAGCTCTTTGGCTTAAACCTCACTCTTCTCTTCCTTCTATTATCACCCTTTGGTGATTGATTTTACTTTCTGGTTGACTGACGTCATGCTAGGGGGGTATTTATAGGAGGAGATGGATTGATTATAACCACAAAATTTTCATAAATAATGAAAATATCTTGGACGATTTGACGGTGGAGATGTTTGGACAATGGAGATGTTGTTTGATCGTACAATTCTCTCTCTCTCTAGCTACATATAAAACATCATATGACATCTATTCTAACTATGTCTCTGCACAATTCTAGTTTCTCTTGTGTAACTACCTTTGTTAACATATCTGCTAGATTCTCCTTTGTATGGATCTTCACTAGTTTCAACAGTTATCAATCAATAACTCATCGGCGTATCGAATGATAACAAACATTGATATGCTTTGTTTAGGAATGGTACATTTAATTTTTACTTAAGTTGAGAGCACTTTGATTGTCATAATTTACCTTAATCATTTTGTTTAATCCCAAATTCTTGAAAAAACCACTATAACCACAACATTTCTTTACTAGCTTCTGCTGTTGTAATATACTCGGCTTCTGTTATGGATAGAGCTACACACTTCTACAGCCTTGACTGCCAAGACATGACTCCCGTTGCAAAAGTGTATATGAATTTTGAAGTAGACTTTCTACTATCAAGATCAATGACCATATATGTATCTGTATAGCCTACAAAAATTGCATCAGCTCCCTTGTAATACAAGCACATAGTTGACGTACCTTTGAGATACTTAAGAATCCAATTTGACAACCTCCCAGTGTTCTTTTTGAGGAATCCCACTTACCCCTTTACAACATGCACAATTGGTCATCACGCACTTGGTTGAAAATGTAAAAGCCACCCCTCGTACATAGGGTGATTAGAGTTTGATGCCTTTTACTCATGGTAAATAAAAAAATTTGTTAAAGGAATGATGGTTTTTAATGAGTTACGAGACTAAAAAGTTTTGGCTTGGTTAGGAAGGAGCAATACCAAATAAAATAAGGGACTAAGTGGCAAAGTCTCATTTTCTTTAATTTAAGTTTAAAAATAAATAGAAGGGGAGGGGATTGCCCTCACCATTCAAAATGTGAAATAGGAGAAATGAGAGTAAGGAAGAGAGCTCTTGGTGCTAAGGTTGTGGTTAAGATGGATTCTTGGTAAGTTCCCTCACTTTCCTCCCTCTTTCTTCTCTGTCTCCAAATCCTCATGATTCTTCTCTCCATTTTCATGGTAGAAAAGTGGGAGAGCAAAAAAGGAGATTTCTCTCCCAGAACCTAGGGTTTGAGCATCCTTAAAGTAAAGGCTCTAATCATTCTATTGCAAATTTTGTGGGTTTTATTTTCAATAATATTGAAGTTGTATCAATGCATGAATGGGTTCGTGTTTATGGTGAAGGATTTTGTGTGATTAACTTGACAAGTTGTGAAACCGTAAAGCCACTTTTGGCTGCAAAAGTAAAAAAAAAAAAAATTACTAAAAAAGGAAGGTTGAAATTGTGAATGTAAATAAACGAAGGAAGTTGGAGGTTGGAAGATAAAAAATTAAATGTAAAGCATGCAAAGGTTCTCTATATATAGAGAGCTTATTTGCACTTCCATAGCATTCCAGCCAAGAGGAAACATAGAGTGAGTGTGAGAGAAAAATTCAGAGATATATAGTGTCTCTTGTGAGGTTCTTTTACTGTGTGTACTCTCTTATTTTCAAGAAAGTGTTATTGTTCTCTCCTTGTATTTAGAGAAAGGTCTTGTAATTTCTTTCACTTAGTGAAAATCTTCTACAACTTGCCCGTGGTCTTTCCCTTATTTGTTGAGGGTTTTCCACGTAAATATTGTGTGTTCAATTCCTCTTTTCTCATTTCTTATTTTAGTTGCGTGATATTATTTCGTCACTCTGGTACCCAACACATGCTTGATTAATGCAGTGGATGATTGTTGTAGTATTCAATTTGTCTTAGTAACATCTCATTTTTCTATGATTCATATTTACTAATATTATGTTAATCAAAAGGATTATGATGCTTTTATTTCAGCCTCCATACGAGACAGCCACTTATGGTTTATATTTCAGACTATTGAGTTGTTTGTTAAACTAAGTTATATGTGAATTGGCCTATATCTAATAAGGGAAATTTTATGAAATTATTGGTCCCTTGGTTGAACTGTACCACATGGGTTGTTGAATTAGAGTGTTTGTCAGCTATTTTATCCTATGATGAGGTGATCGAATGATTCAATGTGTGCAGTTTGTGTTGCATCGTGCAGGGATGTCTGTAGAGGAAACCATGAAGGAATAAAAGGCTTTTCCATTTAGCATGTTCTGGAATCACATGACATGAATTGGATAACACACACACACACACCCAAACACGCACATTTGTTGACTTGATTTGATTGAGAAGTTACTTTCTTCTTTAGCACTTCAATCTCAAAGCATTGGTAATTGAGTATTGTGCATGGACTATCAAATATGCTATTACATATTATATTCAAAATTTTATTTTGGATCAATTCGTTGAAGGGTGGGCACAAACCTTACACTTTGAACCTTACATTTTATAGCAAACATAATTCAGTTTAGGGACTAATGTTATGTCTCTGTTTCGTTTGTAATGTGTGACAAAGTTGGATTATATGAATTAATGGTTTAGTGGCTTAGTTGTACTGGGAGGATCAACCTTGATCATTTTGTTTGTTGTTTGCGTGTTTGCCTCCATTGCTAACAGTTTGAAAGATGCACCATGCCTTGTCCTTACACTTCAAGCATGAGTTGACTTGGTCTTAATATAATGTATTGATTTGGGTTCTCTAAGCCAATTAGTTGTTCTCATGGAATTGAATTGTTTATGGGATATATATGAATTTTGAGATCCAATTTAATGTTCAGTTTGAAGGGAATTAAATTACTGCTTTGAGGATAAGGGGCAAAGGGTGTAAATGATTAGCTGGATTCGTTGTATGCTTACCCTTAATATTTAAAGTATACATAAACGGCTTGACATGAATCTCCTTCTTAAGTTGCTTGTGTTTTATTGAAATTCAAGGTGACATTTATTTGAAACTCTTCAATATGTCAAGAATGCTTTGTTGTATGGTTTTTATTAGCATTGGTCATATTAAACTATTATGTTGCTCCTTATTTAATCATGTTCAATATGTGTAGGGACGAATGTGAATGTGGAGATTTTACGTTATAGTCTTGCTTCATGACCTTGTTGGTGAAAGTTATTTTCAAACATTATGGCCATGAAGATGTTTATTTTAATATGAGTTTATTGTTACTTAAGTTGGCTTGAATGAGGTTGCTTTTTATGCCTGTTGTGTTTAAATGAGAAGTTAAGTCAATTGCAACTTGAATGCTATCATTAATTGCTATAAGTGACAAGGGCTCATAGAAGTGTTAAATGGTATACTATGTCTGACATAGCTAAAGCATTGCATTCCTGATTTAATTTAATATGATTGCTCATTGTGATAGTTGGAGATATTATGAGACTCCCTTTAAGATATCATTTTGAGTACGAACATAGGAATCTACTTGATGCTTGAATTGATATTGAAATCACATTGGGAACGGCGATACGTAACGTCCCATAGAGCTCTGATGATGATGAGATGACCATGTACCAAGGACTCTCAGTAATTGTGATACCACACTGGGACGATGAGACGTAACGCCCAATGTCGGATGGTAATGCAAAGGGAACGACAATACGTAAATCCCCGTTGCATAGAGTTATGGATGTCTATCGGGGACAGCGATATGTAACGCCCGATAGAGCGATGGAAACACTATTGTGGTAATGAAGAGACAATTCGAGCATCACGGTATGATGACCCATGATTAGAAATATCTTATAAGTGTGGTTTATGATTTGACTAGTTTATTAATGAGCAATAGTACATACTCTAAATTTGTATAACTTGCTACTTGTAGTTTTGTAAATCTCTTACTAAGTTTAGTTAACTCACTCCCTTTAGTGTCTCAGATGCAGATGTTGAAGTTGCTGGATCATCCTGAGCTGCCCAACTCCTGGCATTGGGGTTGTAGTGCCATGTAGTGACCTTCAAAGATGAAATTTATTAATTACTTATTTATTCATTAATTTGTTTGATTAAAAAGTGGTTTCTTGTAAAACCTTAGAATTTTTTTTTAATGAAAATTCATTGGTTGGTGTTTTCCTTTTAACCCGAAAAAAGGGTCTCTTTCTCAAAAGAAGAATGGTTTAGTTATAAACCTTAGCTTTAATTATTTATCCTTGGGATTGAATGTATTTTAGTGGAAATAATGTAATATACGGGAACGATTTACGTCAGTTAACCATATGTTTGACGTTAAAAAGGAGGCGGTGGCAGTTTTGTAAATATCAAATCACTATTTACGTCAGTTGTACAATGAACTGACGTTAAAAAGGAGGCGGTGGTAGTTTTGTAAATATTATACCACTTTTAACGTCAGTTATTTATACACTTGACGTTAAAATTTGGTTTTTTACTTCAGTTAAATAAATAACAGACGTAAACAGTCCTATATTCCTATCTGAAACTCATATTCCTATCTTTCTTTCGTTGTCATCTCCCTCGTTGTCACTCTTAACGCAGATAACTCCATATATAGTGCTTTTTATTTCTAATCTTAATTAGCTTGATCAATAAACAAATTCATGTGCAAATTAAAATAAATAAACACTTAATATAAAACAAGTTATATATATAATCAAATCGTATCTCATTGAAGTGATTCATAAATACAATTACATGTTTAAAAGATAAAAAATTTCTGCAACATAGCTCTAAAATATAAAAAAGTTTCTGATTCAACATCAGTTTCTTCTCAATCCTGTCCTCAGAAACTCCAATGGTTGCATCCCCCTGGTACCGCTCAATTGAAGTCCTTAATGCTCCATCTGAGGCCACAGTCACTTGCTGCCAAATCAGAGGCCAACTAGTGACTGGGTGAAAGGGATGAAATAACGTGAAGGAATCGCATTATGTGATTTACTCAACCTTATCATCCATGTTATGTGATTTACTCAACCTCAGAAGTTGTTTGACCATTAAGACAGAAACCTTTGAGTCTAGGTAGAGGAAGAAATAATAAAAATCTCAAATATGGCAGAGCCATATTATGAAGAAATAGAAAACGAAATATAGAGGAAGAAGTGTGTGTATTATAGAGGAAGAATGGTACTTTATATAGAGAAGAGACTACCTGATTTTCTTCAAAACTGAGTCTATAAACTTAATGTACATTAAGAGGATTAAGTTACAAGGCGCTGGGAAAGTAGCACAGTAGTCAAAGGTATAAATGCCTTTGCAGAAACTGATACACTTTTAACGTCAATTGTTTAATTAATACAACTGACGTTAAACAAATGAACTTTTAACGTCAGTTGTTGTACATAACTGACGTTAAATAGTTGTCAATTAACGTCAGTTCTTTGTAACAACTGACGTAAAATATTGTTTTAAAGATGGTTTTTGATTATAACGTTTACACCCGCGCGCTCTGTATGCCTTCTTCACTTTGCTCTATCTCTGTTCTTCTCTTTTCATCACTCTCACTCTCACTCTCACTCTGCCCTAATCGCTAGCTCCTCTCCACCGCCACCACCGCGAGGGCTTCTCCACCACCACCGTGAGGTATACTCTTTCTCTCTCTATCTCTTAACCCTAACTCAGTCTTTCCCGCTCACTCTCTGCCTTGTGATCATTGCGCGCATTAACTCTCCTTGTCCCTCTGACTCTCAGCAACCACATCGAACGTTGGCCACCACTCGAGCTCCCCTCCCCACCACCATGCGAGCACCTATTTCTAGTGAGTTCTTCAGGGCACTAATTTTTATTTTTATTTTTTGGTTTTGAGTGTATGTTGAAACTGTAGTCTCTGTAATTGAAACTGTGAGTTTGAGTTGTTTGGAATGTCTCTATTTCTGGTCGAGGGCTTTGTGTTTTCTCTTATTTTTCTTCTGCTGTCATGACCTATTTCAAAATGGGAAGAAATTTAGAGTTGCTTGTAGCATGTGACATCAACAATTGCTCATTGGAATTCTGTTTTGATAATTTATCTTAATCTGCTTCTTTCTTTTCCGTGTTAAGAAACCTGAAAATGGTGTAAATTTGAGATAATTTTTGACCACCTAGCTTCATAACATGGATCCTATAGGGGTTCCGAAGCCTCGGCATGATGAGATAAGATGTCAAGGTAAGGGTACACATGGTTTAAGAATTAATAGCAAGGGTCGGGAGGAAGTGCTTCAAGCACATTTTTATGTATTGAACAACATCGATTCTGTTCAACCTTATTTATTTGAACTTAAAAGAAAAGTCAACCAAGAAAACCCTCGAATGAACGAAAGGTGATTGTTGAACAAGCATAACAAGACTTTCTTACAATGGTTCAAGGAAGAAATGCTTAAGGATGGTAGTACTGCTTCTGATGACGTAAGATGGCCAGCACGTGGGCCTAGCTTCAACGTCATATGTTGGAGCGGATACGACATCAATAACTTTTCCTTTTATATAAAGGAACAAGATAACAAGAGTACCATGCAAAATAGTAGGGTTATGATCGTGGCCGAAGCAATGCACTTCTCTAGTGCAAAGGACACAAAACCCGTTAAAGCACCGACACCTTACTTTGGATATATTGAAGAGATTTGGGTGCTCGATTACACTAAGCTTACGGTGCCGGTTTTTAAATGTAAGTGGGTTGATAGTAAAGGTGGTGTACAAACCGACGAATGGGGGTTCACATTGGTAGACCTCAACAAGTTAGGTCATATAAATGAACCTTTCATAATGGCTTCCCAAGCAAAACAAGTGTTCTACATCACTGATCCTTCTAACAAAAGGTTGTCCGTGGTTCTCCAAGGAAAAAACATGTATAATGGTAGTGATGAAAATCAAGATTCAAATCTTAATATTCCTGAGACTCCTTCTTTTTCAACAAACATGCCTACTATAATTGAGGAAACACAGGTGGACGATGTACATGCCACTCGTGATGATCATCACGAAGGGATATTGATATAGGTAGTCTAAACTTGATTATAGGTAGTCTAAACTTGATTATAATGTTATAACCCTCTAATTTAATATTTTTTTTTCCATACAGACATCACAGTCTCAGAGGAAACGGGGTAGAGGAGCCACGACATTGAAGAAGTTAGAGAAGGCTAGGCAAAGTGGGCATAAGCTTGAGGTGTTCATTGATGCTAATTTAAAGCCCCAGGGACCCCGTGCTAAGGAATTTAAAAAGTGGGTGTTTCTACAAGCGAAGCAGCACGTTAGCATCAACTACAACCATTGGAATGACGTTCCACAGAACGTTAAGGATCAGATTTGGGAGGCTATCACGGTATTTTACATTTACATTCTTTTGATTTACATTATTAGATAATTATCCGAGTTCTAATTCATCCAGTTGTTATGTATTTAATGTGTAGGTAGCTTGGACCGTGCCGAATGACGAGGATCATCGTACGAAATGTATGAAAATGGCATCAAAGCGCTGGAATGGGTTCAAGCATGATCTTACTAGGTACTATGTATCTGGGAAGAAGCGGCTTGATAAGATGTTCTCGGATTATCCCTGGATTTATAAGGATAGTTGGAATAAGTTTGCTAGGAGTCGACAGGATGAAGAATTTCAGGTTGGTTGATTAAGTTAATTTTGTGTGCTTCTTATAGATCATTTAAGTACATTCATAGGAGGTATTTAACTGTATTTAATTATGTGTTTTTGTTTGAACAGGCTAAGGCAGAGAAGGGTATGTAGAATCAGGCGAAGAACGTCCACTGCCACACCTTGTCTCAGGGTGGGTACAAGACTCGGATCGAGGAGATGATGGCGGAGAGGCTGAGGGTGAAGCAGGAGGAGCACGCTGCGAGGATAGAAAGTGGAGAGGTGCCTGAGGGCACACCATTAAGTCCTCCGTCAGACATCGAACGCGAGGATGTCTGGTTAGCAGGACGCATGACAAAGACAGGATCTTTTAAAGCTGAAGCCACTCGCGAAGTGGCAGATAAGATTGTAAGTAAATAATTAACTGCATTTCAATTGATATTTGTATAGATATTTTTAACACTTTTCACTTACACATTTTTTCATTTCTTCATTGTAGATGGATCTTAAATAAAAATGCTCCCAGGGCTCATTCATCCCTTCTGGACGCCGGGACGTCTTGATGACTGCTCTAAGCAAGAAAGACCATCCTGGTCGGGTTATCGGTGTTCCTGGGAACTTGACCATCAAAGAATATTATGGCAAGTCTGCTTCGCGAAAGCGGGTCGTCGATGAGGCCTCAATTTTGGAATCCATGACATAGCAGCTCATCTCGAACCCTACTATTACTACACATCTAATGAAAAGCTTCCTATCCAACCCAGAATTCAAGCAGGCGCTTGCTAGGGAGCTTTCCTCCGTCGGTTCATCACAGGACACCGCAGGACTTGCCAACCCCTCATATGTGAGCACAAAAGAGAGTTATAGTAGGGCACATGTGGTGGAGGATGACTTGGCAGCTAGGGAGCGGGAGTTGGAAGTCCAACGCTGTGCGCTTGAGTTGGACTTCAAACGTCGTGAGCTCGAGTTGGCAACGAAGGTATGTATTCATTATTAATGTCCAAATTAGTCAATTAAGTACTTGTGTTTTTTTAATTATCAACAAATGGTATATTTTATTTTTCTAAATTGAAGGCCAAGTCGGCGCCAGTGTCGCTGTCACCCTTCACTCGTTTGTTCTCACTTGGTGAGGACTATGCGCTTGAGGTTTTTGAATGTCCATTGGAACACGATGGATGGGTGGCACGCCCAGATCAAGAGAGGATATTTGCCTTCTGTGGTGATGATCTCGGGCACGCCTGCACAAATAACATGTGGCTAGCCAGCACGGTTGTGAGTCTCTGGTGCACGTAAGTTAATTTTAATTTTATAACTTATTTAATTTTGGTATTTTTCCATTTTATAATTTATTTTAATTTCAATATATATATTATGTAATTAACATCGTCGACCTTTTCATATCTCAGGTATCTGAATCGTCTTCAGGTTGATAAGGGCTCCAAATTACTTTATGGCTTCTTAGATCCGTCAGTCCTTCTGCCTCAATTCATTGTCAACGGCGATCAATTAAGTAAATACATAGGGAACTTGATAGGAGACAATCGGAAAGAATTATATCTGGCTCCCTACTGTATGAAAAATCATTAGCAGTTGCTCGTACTTCACCCGTCTAGGCGTCTAGGCATACTGTCATATTCTTCTGCTCTCTCTACCATAACTCGCCACAGGAGGTGATGGAAGCTGTTAATACGTAAGTAACTAATCTTCAATTTAATTTAAGTTTTAAGATCAGTTGCTTTTATTTTATTACACACGTGATGAATTTGTTAATTGACATGATTATTTGTTTATGATAGCGCGCTGAAGGCGAGTAGCATAAGTTGCGCCAACAGGAGAAGTAGGACTTCCAAGGATAAAGGAAATCCTGATTGGATCATCCTCAAAGTTTGGTAGTTTATTTATCAAATAATTAATATCATAATTACTAATTTATATGTATATTTAACTGACATTGAATTTAATTTCTTTTGTAGTCTCGATTTCAAAATGACGGGTGGTCGTGCGGCTATTATGTGATGCATCATATGCTAAACATAGTCTCCGCATCTATTACGGAGGGATGGAAGAAGGTAATATTTAAACAACTTATTAAATTATATATTATAGTTTTGGTGATGACTTGCGTTAATGTTATTCTTATTATTTGAACGTGTGTAGGCATTTAACGACCGATCGCCTCTTCATAAAGATGAGTTTAGGGACTTGAGGATGCGCTTGGCAGAATTCTTCTTCAAGTATGCTGCTGAAAAAAGAATTGAGAAAATACCTAAATACCTCCTGAATACTTAGATGAGTAGTTTTGTTTTTAGACTTTAGAGACTAACATTTATATATATATATATATATATTGGTAGTTTTGTTTTTAGACATTAGAGGCTAAAATTTATATATATATATATATATATATATATACTTGTAGATAGTTATATTTTTCCTATACATGGGTTTTGGTTTGAAGTCCCCCCATTGTTCCTTTGTATATTTCTTTTCTTTTAGTAATATTGAAATTTAAGGGTACACTTTATGAGACCCTATTTTTGCCAAAGTTGAGTGTTTGCAATTCTATAATAATATTCTGTGTTACTGGGATGTTTACTGAATGCAGTTGTTTGAAACAACTGACGTTAATAGTATTTTTTTTAAAAAAAAAGATACTCTACTAACGTCAGTTGTTTAATAAAACTGACGTTAAAAATAAAACTATTAACGTCAGTTCATTAATACAACTGACGTTAGTTTTACACTATTAACGTCAGTTTTATTAAACAACTGACGTTAATAGTTTTACTTTTAACGTCAGTTATTTAAACAACTGATGTTAAAATATTAACTATTAATGTCAGCTGTATTTACGTCAGACATTATTCTGACGTGTAAAATCAATTTTGACTGACGTAAAAAGCACTTATTGCACTAGTGGTTTATGTATTTGAAGTATTGATTTGGGGCAAGGCTTCAGATTAGGGGTCATCTCCCCTCTTCTGGCAGGTCATGGACACTAGTTTTGGGTCGTGACAAAAAGCCATTGGTGCGAAGCTACTGTGTGTTGAATTATGACTAAATGCCTCTAAGTCAGAATCCAAGCTAGAAGCGATGTGTGCGCCCGCCGCCTGTTTGTCGACAAGCATTAGGGGCCTAGGCCCCCTACAGGCGCGTGTCGTTTATAAATCTCGCGGGGCCGGTGAGCCTGGTAGGCTATATTCGGCCTCGTGGGCACCATGACATATATCAAACTTCCAACCATTGAGGAATATGGAATTGTTACTATTTCCTCCATCTCTTTCTTGGATTAGGGACAAGTTTTATTGCTCAGCTTGAAGTGATTTGTCAGTGGTACACTCACAGGCTTAGCATTCTCCATGTTGAACCTCTGAATTATTCATAGAACATATTTTTCTTGGGATAACCACTTTCATGTCCTAATGGATATGCATCCATACTAAGAATCTATTGAGTTGGACCTAAGTCTTTCATGCCAAAAGACATAGAAAGTTAATTCTTTAATTGTGTTATCATTAATACGTATTAAGCGATTATCGACATGTTGTCCACATACAATAATAGTGCAACAAAGTCGCCATTCTAGAACTTTTGAGCATATCCACATTGGTTTGCGACAGTCCTTTTGTATCCTTGGCTCATCATGAAAGTGCTAAACTTTTTACATATATACCATTGTTTAGGAACTTGTTTGAGGCCATACAATCTTTTCTTCAACTTACACGAGGTTTTCTTTCCCTAAAACCTCGAATCCCTCTAGTTGCACCATATAAATCTCTTCATGCTGATCACCATGAAGAAATGCAGTATGCACATCCATTTGATCAAGCTCTAGATCCAAACTTGTTGTTAATATGAGAATAATATGGATTGATGCACTAGTGCAAAAAAGCCTTTCTACAACGGTTGAAAAAGACTTTCTACATCGGTTGACCAACCGTTGTAGATACGCTCGATGTAGAAAGTCCCTACTTTCTACAACGGTTGTCCAACCGTTGTAGAAAGTACCTTTCTACATCGGTTGGAAGACACAGCCGTAGTAGAAAGTGTGCTTTCTATATCTATTTATTAGATTCTGGTGGACTTTTTACAACGGTTGTGTTGACCAACCGATGTAGAAAGTCTTTTTTTTAATTAAAAAAAAAACCTCATTTGTTTCTTCCCTCACTTTCTTTCCCTATTTTCATTTCGTTTTCATTACGCATCAACAGAATCAATAACACAGAATCAACAAAAACTTAACAATTAACTTTAACATCCATATATATAATTCAATATACATATAATTAACCAATATTAATCTAGCTATATCAACAAAAAAAACTAAACCTATACGAACGTCAAACTAAATACATCTAAGATTCAAATGGTTTACTATAGTTAAGAAAGAAGCTTGCCCAACGCTCCTTGATGTCCTCAATTTCATCATCAGATAATGGTTCTGCATTGTTGTAATTCTGTAAGTTCAAATAACATAAAATAAACAATATTAGCAAATCAAGTAAAACAAACATATTGAAACAGAAAAAATATCACCAGACAGATACAAAAAAAACTAGAACAAGCAGACATTCCTGGCTGGGCAGATTTCCGGGAAAGTCGATTTATTTATTACATACTAAAGCATGACTCAAAATACCACAAATATAATTATAAAAAATAAAAAATGAAACAAGATCTCAGTTAACAAAAGCTCAAATAGACAATTAAGAATACAAAATTTTGAGCAATAAGATGTCAATACATTCAGCATGCCCAATAAAATCAACCACCCTGGAAAATTCATAAAGATATCTAACTATATGAACTATAGATGGTATGACCTCAAGCATAATAAGCTCCAAGGCTACGATAGTTCTCCTGACATGTACCATAAAGTGGACAAACCCAGATTCCATTGTTCAATAGTGAAGCTAAGCAAACAAGAATTGAGGTACCGCATAAACAACAATTCCAACCAAATCATTCATAAAGCAATATAATAACATGAGTTCAAAGCTGCTTCTATAAAACAAACCTCACATCCCTTGGCACCACTTTCCATAACAAATCTCAAAAGAATTATTGGACCATCTTTTATTGTTCCTGAGACAATTCTTAACACTAGAACCCACTAAACTGGGACAGCTACATTGATTAATGCTATTATGCTTTAAAATCCTTTTGCTAGCTGAAGTAAACTCCTCAAAATCATATTTCTTTTCTTATTTAAAAAAAGAAGAATAAACGATGAGAGAGATGATTGGGGTTACCTTTTCTTCAGTAGTACTCTTGAGAAAACAGAGGAATGGCTCTGAGAACTGAGAACCACAGGGACCAGAGGTGGACAAGATGTTTGGTGCAGAAGCATACTTTCTGTTTTTTATGAAACATGAATCTTAGTTGCATGCAACAAACCTGATGAAATCAATGAGGCTAGTGAGGAGTTAAATGTATCCACCTCAGTCTTTTCTTCAGGACTGGAGCTCAGCTGTTAAAAGATTAACCAGAAACTGTGAGATATCAAAACTTTAGAGCAAAGAAAAGAAATTCATCAACCAAAAGGGAAAAAAAAAACCTTCTCTAAAAAATCCATCAACCAAAAGTTTCAATCTTCGATTGAAATTAAAGAGTAGGTTCTGATATTCATTGTATCTCCGCAAGCACAAATACTGGTTTTGAAATGGAAAATAACTATTCACAATACAATCTACATCAGGGATAGTGTCAAATATCAGTAGCATGGAATTATTGTACATTTAATATCCATAAGAATGGGCTACTATAATCTCAAAGGAGATAATTGAATTCCAGCTAGGCTCTGCATATGTTCAGATTTATCAATCCGGTTGAAAATTTATTTGCATTACCGTGAATTATGAAACAAGCAAATCAATTAATATTTGTCAATATATGAACGAAACAGGTAACTTAATATCATATTCATATCTGACAAAATACACAAAAAAAAAAAAAAGCCATGCTTTGCACTTTTTGAGACATTTTTGTTCATTCGATTGAAACCCTCAAGAATTGGGCTCAACTATTCACTACTACCCTCTGCAGAGCCTCAAATTTATCAAACCCTCAAGAATTTAGGTGAAGATGTAAGAGGACTTCCACATTCACCCAATAATGTAGGGAAAAGCAAAAAGTCATTTTGCAAGATCAGACCTGTTTCTTTGGTGGATGAATTGATCACATTCCAGAGGAATACCTCTTGAGACATTGCAAGTGCAGTTTTTTCTTCAAGCAAATCAGCTTCACAAAGACACAAACACATTAAAGAAATTCACCCAAGTGCTAGATGTTTCTAGATAAACACCAAATGACAATTTTGTAGAAGTACCTCCAATTGATCTCCTCAACCATCTCTTTCATTCATTTGACACATGAGAAAATTATAACCCACGTTTGCATCATGCAGGAACTTTGTTTGGTCAAAATAATATTATGAAACCATTAGAACCATTTAAATCATTAAAACTCATAACAGGATCATGATGTTGGGTAGAAAATCAAACAAATCTTCCACACTACATCTACATGCAGCCCACTAATAAAATGAAAGGAACTCAGTTACTCTACAAAGGATTTACCAATCAGGTTTTTCATCAAGCAAGTTGTGTGCATCAGAAAATGGAGAATGTCGAAGCCTCACCGAATTGAAGACCGAAGGGACAGAGCGAATGGGAACGTTGATGAAGGATGGGAACGAAGCTTGCTTTGGCAATCAACATACTTGTGCTAAGCTCCTCCGCTATCTTCACCAAGCACCGCTGCTGCTTCTCCGCTCAGATCTACCACCGCTTCACGGTTGCTCCGCCAACCACCATCATCGCAAGCCAGCGCCGTCGACGCCCAGCCGCCGTACGAACCGCGACCAGCACCAGCCACCCCTGTTCTCGCCTCTCAGCCTCGCCGCTGCTCTCCCTCAGCCACGCCGTTGCTCGCGTACCTCCATTGTGCCGTCGTTCGCCTGAGCCGCCGCGGCGTCCTCCCCTGCCTCTCCGATCACTGTTGCTCACCCCCAATCTTCTTCTGTTTGTGAGTAACGAAATACAAAGAAAAGGGCTAGGGCTAGGGTGTAGTGGATATGTCGAAGGAAATAAAAAACAAAATATTGTAGTGTGGCTCAGGCCGACTCTAACAGTGTAGGGAGTTATTTCATATTAGACTTTCTACGTCTCTTAAAAAAGTAACCATTATAGAAAGTAGACTTTCTACATCAGTTACAAGAATAATTGTTGTAGAAAATCGTTCTTAGAGTCCATTTTATTACAAAAATGCCACCGCGTTATTTTCTACAACGGTTTCTTTTGCAACCGATGTAGAAAGTCATTCTCAGAATCTATTTTATTACAAAAATGCCACCGCGCTACTTTCTACAACGGTTCTAGTGTAACCGATGTAGAATCCGTGATGTAGAAAGCATATTTCCCACTAGTGATGCTATCTTCTCTAATGATGATAAGACGTCATCAAAGTCAAATCCTTTCTTTTGAAGGAATCCTATGACCACCAACCGAGCTTTGTGCTTCACGACCCGCCATACTTCTTGGGCTTGAACACCGACTTGTTTCTCAGCACCTTCTTTCCTTTAGGGAGCTCGGCCAACTCATAAGTTTGATATTTCTCTACAGAATCCTTCTCATCTTGCATGGCTTGCAACCCATTATTTTTATCTCAATGGGATGGCACTTCTTAAAAGCTTTCTATCTCCCCCTCTCAGTAAGCATAGTATATTCTGATTCCGAATATTTTCTCGATAGTATTTGACGTCGCTCATGTAATTATATATTTGCTTATGTTTTGATTAATGATAAACATTAACCCTAAGCATGCAAGACAAAAAGAAAATATAAATAACAAGATTAAGGCTAGCAAATCAATAAATGAATAAGCTACAAGTATCAAAGCTCCAAAGATCTCAAGCAAGATTGGGTAAATATAATAGTTCTTAGATGTAATGTAAGAGTATGTTGGAGTAAAACTTACTTTGGCTCATTTAACTAGTTTAACTAATACATCACGCTATTTGAGAAAAAAGTCTTAATTAGAGCATTTAATTTGCAAAGTGTTTTCCAAATTTATTTCAAATTAAAATTTGATTTTACATAAAAGAATAAGTTTTCACCAATGCCTGTCGGTCCGTGTGGTAAGGAGCTTGGTTCCCCTTAAGCAAAGTCTCGGGTTCGAGTCTTATGAATGGAAAAAAAAATAAACGTCGGGAGAGCTTTGAAATGGCACAAAACAACGCTAGAAGTGGGGTTGAATAGTGTTTTCTCAAATATATTTCACATGCAAGTTTTCAAAACTGAACAAAAGAGAGGACGCTTGATAGGTATTTAAGCAGAGAATAAAACAAAAACTTTGAGTATACAGAGATTGATCCTGGTTCACCCTCAACACTTGGGCTACGTCCAATCCTTGGCTTCATCAGCTTTTGCACTATAACTGATCAAGTTACAGACAAATATTCTTTTCACACCCAGCCTCTCAGGCTCACAACTCATAGTATTATATTCACATTTAGCCTCTCCAGGTTCAACTAAGTATTCTTTTTGGCTAGCCTCTTTAGGCTTTACAAGAGAATGAGATTTTTTTGAACAAGCAGCTTCACTTTACTTCAACTAGCAGGTCAACCGTATAACACTCAAACAGTTAATGATGAATAGCAATAGGTATGACTTCTTAAAACAGACTTCTCTAAAGAATGTACTATGAAAATTATAACTTATGAGAAAAGGAGTAAGAAGAATATTATAATGTTTTCAGAATTTGAAAGCTTGAAAGAGCTTGAGCGAGTTTTATGATTTTTTTTCACACTTGTATATATTTCGTTCTATTGAGCAGCTTCACTCTTCTTCTTTAAATATGATTCATCTTCAAATATATTCATTGGAGAGATGAATTCAAATTTTTATTATTCCATTGGATACAAAAGAGTCATCCTATACATGTGAAACGTTCATATGTACTTTGTTTGATTTTCAAAATGTTTTCTGAGTAAAAGACTTCACAGAAGGCAAAAGTAAGCTTTTGACTTTCTCGGATCAGAGCATAGCAGAATTTATGTACTTGTTCAGCATCAAAAGTTCTTTTTGCATTTTTCTTTCTTTCTGAGAGAGAGAACTTCTTTGAATAGGACTATTAATATAGTATTCCTTCATTCAATATTCTTTAATTTAATCCATCAGAACGATATTCTTTTTCTTCGAGCTTTCTTGGATGAGCCATTCTTCTTAGACGAATCTTCTTCAAGTGAATCTTCTGGATACTTGCAAAATTCTTGATTCTATGCATCTTGAGACACTTGATACCAAACTTGTTATTCATAAAGAAATTTAGACACTATCATGACCCGAATTTCATAGCCGTGACTAGTCGAAAAGGAAAGTCTCTCTTTCCCCTTCGCAGCCTCACAAGCATACAAAATTTGTTTCATCCAAAGAAAATGATTACATTCATTAATTACAACATAATGAATATAGTACATCAGAGTAACTAAATAGCATAAATTACAAAGTTCTGTTAAAAACTAAATATACTTAAACTATGGGTATCGACCCATTAAAAGTTGTCCACATGGCATCCAAGGCTTCCGGCAACCTCGCAGATACCTGTATCTGAAATGTTAAACGTAGGTTGAGTTTACTGACTCAACGAGAGAGTTTCCCCCAAACACATGCAATCACATAAAGTCACACACTCAAGCAAGCACTAGATCAAATAAATAGATAATCATTCTCAATCTACACATCATAAGCATCTTTACATATGGAAAAATGTCGCATAAACTAATAAGACATGGTTTGCACATCTTGTCCCTCAAGAGAGTACTTGTGGAATGGCCTGCACTACATTCTTTTTTCATAACTAGTGTCCCGCTTATAAGAGGATACATATAATATACATAGAATCTTTGGGTCCACTTGGGGTTGTTAACTCAAGGTCCTCCTTCCCGACGGTTTTAATTTCGTACCCCAGAGATACCGCACCCTTCGCAAACATCAACATCCCTCCTCGACGCCTGGGGTATTTAAAGAGGTCCAGTCATCCCCGGCGGTGATACTTATCAATTTTTTAAAACTGGACCGATCATTGAACCGGTGAAGGCACCGGTTCAAGGTTTAATGGTTCAATCGTGGTTGAACCACGGTTGAACCGTTAATAATTAAATAATATTTTTTAAAACTTTTAATGTAATATATTGAGTAATATTAGCATAAATTTTAAATTCTCATATTTTATTAACAATATAAAATATTTTTACATTTTGTGTTAATATATTTATAAATAATTAATGGGTTAAATATGTTTTTAATCCCCCATTTTTTACAAAAGTTCGGTTTTAGTCCCCCGTTTCGAAAAAGTACTTTTTTAGTCCCCCATTTTTTAAAATGTGTTTGAAATGGTCCTTACACAACACTTCTATTTGAAAAACGGGGGACTAAAACTGATTTTTTTATAAAAAATGAAGGACTAAAAATGTGTGGTTGTGAAAAATAAGGGACTAAAATGTGTGGTATAGGGACTATTTCTGACACATTTTAACAAATGGAGGACTAAAAAAGTACGTTTTCTAAACGGGGGACTAAAACCGAACTTTTGTCAAAAATGATGGACTAAAAATATATTTAACCCTAAATTAATTTTTGTATTTGCTCTCGTAAGTATAAAAAAATTAATTTCAAGGGCCCATCACAAAGCTTCTATATATGCTTTTTGCTCCAACTATTAAAAAAAAAACAAAAACAAAACAAAACACAACAAAACAAAGCTGAAGTTGGATTAATATAAGCCAAATATCATCCCTCAAAAAAAAATTATAAGCCAAATTCCAGAATCTAATTTTTGTACCAATTCCGCTTGTTTATATTTATAATATAAGTATAATATAATCAGGTCCTATTGCCCAGTTAAAGAGAAAATCACGTGTGGGCTTGGAATGGCCATTTTAGATTAGTTACCCGTTTTGCTACACACAAGGAATGTAGCAAGTAGTAACCCTAGTCTCATTTCCTTTTCCAGTCGCCCCCCTCCCCCCTCCCCTCTCACTCCTCTTCTCTCTGGTGCGTGCTTCTCTATGCGTTCATTTTTTCTCTACACTTTCAAGTTCTTATCATCTTCCTCCTCTTCTTCTGCACGGTAACAAGCAAGACGACCTCACTCTTCTTCTTTCTCTATGCAGTCTGGTTCTTATCTCACTCCTCCCCTCTCTAGTAATTGTATGCGTTCTGGTTGGTCGCCGGAAGTCGCTTGAGGCCGTCGGAGTTGCTGGATTCAAGACGAACAAAATGCCTTTTCTCAGACCGGTGAACCACCGATTTTGTAACGGTTCGACGGTTTTCCATCCAGTTTTTTGACAGAGCGGTTGTATGGGTCGTCTGGACTGATAGGCAAGCCGGTTCCCGGTCCGACCTGTCAGACCGGCAGGTCCGATTTTAACAACACTGATATTTATATACCGGAGCTTCCCGCTCCCCGATTGACCTACCCAAAGATTCATAATTATCATTATGCAATCCATTTCATCAAGTACTTTTCATAAGTTTCAACCACACACTTCAATCATTCATTACAAATGAACATATTTAACAATCACATACTCAATCTATATTATATTTAGAATTCATCAATAACATAATCAACTCATTTATTACTCAGTATTTTGGGTATATAAAATATCACAGCAGTTTAACATCTTACTCTCGCATTAGATATTTCGTTTAGTGCATTCTCAAACAATATATATGAACCTACTCAACAAGGAACACTTTAACAATAATTCTAATAGTAATATTTCAACCATGAGATAACTAAATAATTTACCTCATTTTCTTGTCAACCTTGTATAACACCCAGATTTTCGTACAAGGGATTATGTTACTATGGATGCCTAGTTGTTGTTGTTGTTGTTATTATTATTATTATTAATATTATTATTATTATTATTATTATTATTATTATTATTATTATTATTATTATTGTTGAAGTTAGTATTGTTATTTATATAATTGATAATGTAATTGTTATTAATGTTGTAGTATTTTTTTATACATATATAAATATATGTATGTATATGTTGTTAATATGATAATATGTATTTTAATATATGATTATATGATTATTTGCATTAATATGAGATTGTGCCCCTTAATGTGTGATCTTATATGGATATATGATTTTGTATGTGATTTTATATGTTAATATATAATATGTGTTTTTATTAATAAGAAGTGATTAAGAAAGATATTATAAGATATCGTGTGATTTAGTATTTAAATCGAGATAGTATATCTCCTAGGTTTTAGTCCCTCAATTAATCAGATTTGAGTCCTTATTAATATAGGATAATCATCTTTTTGATTATCTCTTAAGATCTTATCATAATCTCTTAGGGATCCTATCTAGAAATAACTACCAAATATGTCATTAAACTTACATCGAACTTTTGATCATCTTAGATTCCGATTTAGGATTCAATCATCAGACATTAATTTGTAGATATTTCTCTGAGCTTTCTAACGACACTGAGAACGCCTCAATTGGAAACTTGTAGCTCAAGTTATGGTCAAATTACAAATCTATATACAGTTTGGGCTGAAATAGAAGCCCGCTATGCCCTAACTTGTATTTTTTTTTTTTTTTTGGTAAGCAAAAATTATATTTATAGAAGTACTAGGGGTACTCAAAACCCATATACAAGTAACTGACATACAAAAAAGGTATAAACAAAGCTAATTTGTCAACCAAAGCAACCATAAAGAATGCCCAAGGGACATAGTTATAACAGTTGGTTGAGAATTAACTATGTCCACCAAGAACCCAATATTAATCCACAAAAACAAAATATCCAAGTAAAATTAATAGCTAACCAGATCTGCACCGAAAAGTATAAATCATAGCTTGTTTCTTTCATCCAATCCCCTGCCACCAAATCAAACCTCAACGCCACCAAATAAGCACCTTCAGCAATCTAAACAAATCCTTCCTTATGACAGAAAAACATAAGACAGCCTCCAATAGTGCAAATTGAACCACAACATCAGCATCCAAATACCACACCCACATAAGGGAGCAGCCAAAACAAACAGAGACAACCATTATCAACCACTACCATATAGTCCAAAAACAAAGTCCAGAAAGAGAGTTACAAGCCAAAATATACACCACTATGATAGCAGCCAGCAACCATAGCAAGGAAATTTAATCTACACCAAAGAGAATGTCACACCATAATTAACCAGAAACCAACCAAGATCAAAGATGAATTTATAAACCTCACAACCGCTGAAAAATATACTCTCCCTCAAGTCCCCTTTTCCCTTTACTTTAAGAATAAAACCCATCTTTTCACAGCCCAACCAAAAGTCATAAAAATTCAACCCCCCCTCCTTGTATTTATACCATAAGACTCAACCTAAACCCTATTTCTCACATTGTTAACCTCAGAATAGCTGCCTCTCTTCATCTTTCTTAGTTTTCCCTCGAACCCCTTGAAGTTCTTGGAGTTTGTGAGTCCGTTTGGGAGAGAAGTTACGTGTATTAGCATCTTTTAAGGTAACGTAGTTATCCCTCCTTAATCTCTTTTTTCCCTTTCTTTTGAATTGGAGATTAATTGGTTATTCTTTTCCCTTCTTGTTTGGCCAAGGCTTGAGGAACTCGTCGAGTCGCTCAAGGGAACGTGTCTAGTTTGCCAACGTTATCGTTTTGGGAATCTTCATACCAGGTATGGGGAGAATGGCTAGTATGAATATGTAGGCTATAAGGTAGCGTAAGATGAAGGGTTAACCAATGACCCTGGTGTTTGATTAAATGCCTATATCACTGTTTGTATGATAACATGTTTATATGCCTCTATGTCTATTTGTTATATGATGTTAATTGTTGTGATGATGATATTGACATGACCGTTATTAATTGATTTATGTTGATATGAATGTTCTTGTTATTGAATGTTGTCTATTATGAACATGTTGAATGTTATGATGCCATGTTTATGATGAGTTATGATGTTATTGGCTGTTGTTTGATGCTGTGCTCTTATGAGTATTGATTGATGAGGATGTTAATGCCAACAATGATGCTAAGACATTAAAATGTGTTAATAATGATAATGAGAAATAAGGGATGTTTTCCCAGTTGTTCATAAGACATGAATGTAGTATGAGAGGTAAGGTTATGTTCATAGGGCTTAGTTAAAGACCCTAGGATTGATAGTGAGTGTTCTAGGGACATTAATAATGAAGCTGTGATTAAAGGATTAATTCCCCATTATGATAAGACATGAATATTAATAAAGAACAATTAAGATTAATGAAGCTGATGATCAATGGATTAGTAAAAGCCAATATGTTGAATCTGTGAATTGCCCCAAGGATTTAGGAAAGGGTTTTTGACCTTTTCTGCCCAAATTAGTATGGCCACGCTCCATTGAGCATGGTCGTGCTTAACAAGGAGCGATGCTTGTGCTTCAGTTTGAAACCCATAGCGATAGGCGCGCACGCTTAAAATATCCACAATTCTGCAATAGGGGTTGTCACCCAATACGCTTTAAAAGGCTTAATAAGATACCAACGAAACATGAAGCAGGGCAGTGTAAATGGTAAGGCAACTAAAGCAGTTGCCTAGGGCCCCATGTTTAATCAACCTATTAATCCTTTGTAATTTTCTACTATTATAAAGGTCCAAAAATTTAATATGTAATATAATCACTCACAAACATAATAAAGGCCCGCCAGCAACTCGTGGGAGAGTTTTTTATATTTATGCATAGCAAGTAATAAAATAATTATTACACCGATAGAAATATTAAATGATATCAAAAGATTGGATTCTTTTCCAAATCTATGTATTGCTTATAGAATATTATTAAAAATATCTGTAACAAGTGCTATTTATTGAAAGAAGTTTTTTCAAATTAAAATTGTTCATTATCTTATCTTGGTTCAACAATGTTACAAAATAGATTGAATGTGTTAGTGCATGCTATCTATTGAAGAGTCAAATGTAATCGAATTACTTGAATTCAAAATTTGATTAAATGGTTTGCAGCTCAAAAGACCCAAGAATAATATCATGGTACTCTTTAATTAAGTTTCTCTAATAGTTTTTGCCTTGAGGCCCCAAAACGTTTAGAACACGGCCTTGAGTTTGCAGTATCCTTGAGGCAGCATCTTCCAACTCAAAGAAGACAGTAAATAGTGACTATATAATTCCTTAAAATAAGTTTTTGAAAATGATTTTTAACTTTGATACACTTAACCAAATTATAAATTATTCTATATATGACTTTTAAAATAAATACAACAATAAAAGTAATTTTTTTCATTACTGATAGATCATTTTTTTTTTTAAGAGTAAAATATTGATATTAGAGTTGCAAACGAAGTAACATTCCATGACATAGAGTTTGCTTGGTGTGGGGCATACCCCACTCAACTTCTAGAACCCACAACCTTAGCCAAACAAACCGATTATGGGCGTACAAAGTTTTCAATACGCCTAACTATAACAACATGAACTCTCCTCAAATTCACTCATCAACATTTTACAGTTCTTCAATAATGGGACCAATGGCAGCACATACATAGGACTTTGGAATTAATACAATTGACCACGCCCATCTGCATCATAGACTACTCGTGACCTTCAACATATGATTTTCTTTAGCTAGTTGTAAGCTCCATCTAATTCCCAATGCTTAAAGCCCAACATAGTCTCAGTAGCTAGGCTCTCTCTTCTACAAGCTGCAAAAGAACCTGAGTTAGTGCAATCATAGGCAACTATTCCCCAAACCTAGTAAACCAGTATGAAAACACCCAGCATCAACATTCGCTTTTATTTTCTTCGAAAATAGGGGATTTTTGATTTTGATTGAGATTTTGAGCTTCAACATCTCTTAGCACTATAGGAGGTGGCATTACACTCTTGGACATAGGACACATGGCCTCCTGAGCAAACTGTAATGGGATTCTAGGCTTATGTTTTGAATACCACTTGATTTCGGGCTCCACACCAGTTTCCAGAACCGAACACGGAAAATATTGTGATCCCATGGAATCTCCACAAGATATGCCTTTTAGCATCCATTGGTTGAATATCCATGTATTGAGGCACCTCTCATTCCAATTTGGGAGGAAAACCAAGTGAGCTGGGCCCTTATTTGGCATTGCATAAACAAGGTGGCTCAACAGTTTCCTCATGGCATGTGACAGAGAGGACCAGTGGTTTCAATTTAAACTCCTTTTCTAAGGAGATTACACCTCATAGGGAGGATATTCTTTGCAAGTCTCCACAGGAAATTTCCTTATTCTACTATGCACGATGGCCTTTCGGCCATATTTCTTTCCACATTTTCCTATCTTGACCAGTTGATTGGCCCGGCTTTTATCCTTGTACTTGAGTTCTTTCAACATATGATATGCAGTTCTCACAGAGTACCCTCCATCTCTTTCCCAATGCCATATGAGTTTATCTTCCAGAAGCTTTTGATGAAATATGGATGCTCATTATCTGTTGGCTTTCATATGGATTTGAAGCAGGTTTGTACTAAGTCCCTCCTCCACTGTTTTTGTACTGGGATCAATGAGCTCACTCACCAAGGTTGATTCTTGTAAAACATTCACCTAGCTCAAAACTTTAAAACTCACTTGATTTGGAAGCCATTGAATCTGGCCAAATTCTTACTTTGTGCCCATTATCACTCCCTCAATATCTAGCTCCCCTCACAATGACTTCCTTAGCACTAACCATACTCCTCCACGCATAGCTTGGTTGATAACCAAGCTTAGCCTCCAAACAGGTGCTTATGGGGTAATCTCTAACTCTTGAACACCCTCCCCCTAAGGGATTCTTCACCAGTTATTCGTCTCCACCAATGACTTCCCTAGTAGGGCTCTGTTGAAGTCACTAAAGCCTTAACACCTATTCCTCCTACATGCTTAGCCTTTGATAAATGATCCCAGCTCATCCAATGCACGTTTCCGGTTTTCCCTTTCCTTGGATCCCCACCACAAATTTGGCTAGCAAATTCTCCACCTCATTGCAGCAGCCTTCTGAGAGTTTAAATTAAAACTCATAATGGTAGGTTGGAATTGCTTAAGCAACTGCTTTAATCAGGACCTCCTTCTTCGCTTTTGAAAGGCACTTCTCCTTCCCACGTTTCAGTTTTCTTCGCATTCGAAACACGATCAACAACAAAAAG
The DNA here is from genome assembly GCA_035048595.1 of Echinosophora koreensis. Taxonomy (NCBI): domain Eukaryota; kingdom Viridiplantae; phylum Streptophyta; class Magnoliopsida; order Fabales; family Fabaceae; genus Echinosophora; species Echinosophora koreensis. Next base: position 409,568 of record JAPCYP010000114.1, read on the forward strand.
AGAGAGATTACCTTCTCGGATCTACCAAACATAACCGGAAGGCCCAGGTATTTGGAGTGAGTGTCCACAGTCTTTAACCCACATCTTGTTACAAGATCATATCTCTAACTTCCATCAAGTACAATTTTCGACTAAAGGACGACTTATGACTTATCCATGGTTGACCACTTGTCCCGGAAGCCTTCTGATAGGTGGATAGGACATTAAGAATCATGTCTGGCTCAGCAGAATTGGCTTTAGCAAAACAGTAGGCTATCATCATTCTGCAAACAACCAGATGTAATATCTGTGGAGCGTTTCTAGCTACTTTAAATACCCTGAAGGGCATTACTTTCTAGACCTTCTTATGTAAAAGCCCCGAAAGCACATCAGCACATAAATATAAAACAGGTAGGGATAGAGGGGATCACCTTGTCTCAAGCACCTCTCGGGAGAAAAGGCTTGTGCTTGGTTGGCCACATGTTATGAGAATTTGGATAGAAGACTGTGGATATGCACTTCATTTATAAGCTCTGTCAATCTCCTAAGAAACCCATAGAAGTTAGAATTGCTCCGTAACAAAATAGGCTAATCAAAAATCCTGTCATAATGCCTTTTTGACATATCTAACTTGATGGGCCATCATTAATTTTCCTTGCCTTGGCCTTCTTCTTTTTTGGCCAATAGAAACATTCCCCATTGCTATAGGGAGAAGCATTTTTCTCTGTGATGCAAGCCGGCCTTTGGAACAAAGGCTGATTGCATCTTTCATCAATTTATGTCAGGTAATAATAGCTTTAAGTCTATTTTTGCTATCAACCTTAGTAGCTATCTTCATAATCACGATTGCAAAAGGCTTAATGGGCCTATAGTCCCTTCGGGGTAGGATGGAGGAAAATGCAACTTTTGTGCATTTTGGAATTAAGGCAATGAAGTTCTGTTTATAAGCTTCAGGGGATCTATTCATTATTGAGGATGTCAGAAGAACCAACCATTGGACCTCATTCCCAACAATATGCCAAAATTTCCATGAAAGAAAAGAGCAGGAAGTCCATCAGGCCGAGGGGCCTGTTATAAAGGGTGCATCTCTGTCTGAATGGGCTTCAATGACCGTCCTCCTTGGTGAACTGAGGTTGAAAGCCATACTTTATGATCTTCACCTCAGTTTGCCACAGGTCACCAACCATCACAAGTGGTCTCAACCTCTGTAGGATTAGAAGTAGAGAAAATGTCAGTGAAGTAGTCAAATAGGATCCTCTCAATATTATCCTCTTCATGCCACCAGCCCCCATTTACATCCTTAAGCTTTTTAATCTCATTGACTTTCTTTCTCTGACTAGCCTTCCCATGGAAGAACTTAGTGTTCATTCCACCATCCTTGAGCCACACCACACGGCATCTTTGCCTCCAAATTAATCTCTTTAGTATGCAGCAACTCAGAATGCCTTCTCTCTAACTCCCTGTGTCTACTGATTTCAGTTGGAGATTCAGCCCAAGCTTAGGTTTCCTTCAGCTTGTCTTCTAACTCCTTATTTCTTTCCTGATGGCCCAAATTTGGTAATCTTCAAAGATTTTATCCAGACCCTTCATGGCCCCCAACTTTGCAATACAGTTAGGTTCAACGTTCAGCCAAGCCTTTCCTGACTTCCTCCTTACATCTTCCATCTCTTGTCCAGCAATCCTCAAATTTGAATAAATGGGCTTTCTTCCTTCCATTTGTTTGATTGTGTGCTTCCATCATGACCAGAATGGCAGCATGGTCCGAGCCATACCTTGGTAAGTGGTCAACTTGGATTGGAGAGAACCGGTTAAGGAAACCTTCATTGGCCAAGGCCCTGTCCAGTCTACACTGAATATTATCCTCTCATTCCCTCCCATTTAACTAGGTGAAAGGGTTAGCCCTCAAGTCCCATATCTTTCAATCCACAAATCCTCAATAACTTGGTGACCCAAACTTAATTGGTTCTGACTATGGATTGTGCCTCCTTTTCTATCTTCTAAGGCTATTGTATCATTTAGGTCTCCTACACACAGCCATTTACTACTAACAATAGAGAAAATATGTTGAATATGTTGCCAGGTTCTCTTCTTATTTTGTTCCTCTGGGTAGCCATAGATACCCGAAAAAAACCAATCATCCCCTCCCTCCCCATCAACTACAGCACTTAAAATATGATTTAAAGAGAAAGATTTTATAGAAATATGCACCTGATCCATCCAAAGGAGAGCCAAACTACTTGCCCTATCTTTGCCATTGCCCACACATTCCACAGAGAAGGCAAGAGTTGAAGCCAGACTCTCTCCTTTATCCGGTCCATTTCATTAGCTTTTAATCTAGTTTCCATAAGGAAGACCATATGTAAGGATTTTCCACTCTGATGAGCCTTCGCAAGGCTTGAACTGCACGGGGACTCCCCAAACCCCGGCAGTTTCTAACTAATGGCCCTCATTGTGCTAGGTGGTGTTGGCCCTCCAACACCGCCTCTTTATTCTGATCAGAATTGTCCACCATCTCAACATCTTGACGCATCTTTTTCTCTCCTTTAATATCTTCTGGATTGCCTTCAGAGATGACAACATCAATTAGCCTTCTCTTGCCTAACTCCTTCTCTGGCCCCTCAGTCTTGGAAGCCTTGGTTTTCTTCACCTCCTTCTGTCTCACCCATTTCTTTCCTTTGCCTTCATTTCCTCTCAACTTTGTTTGTACATTATCTACTTCCTTTGAAAAGGCCACAGTACCCAAGGGATTCAGCTACACTTTCAACCTCCTTGCTCGTTCCCTCTTTGTCAATCACCACCATTGCCTTTTCCTGGTTTCCTTTGACAGCAGGCATCTTCTCTTGTTCCACTTCCAGCTCAACACTCTTGGCCTTCCCCAGATGTTTTCACAGTTACTGCTACTTGTGCAAGCAAAAAGATGTTTGCTACAATTTCCAGAGCTACTATCTTTACTGTTATCATACACCAGTTTTGTGAGTGGTGAGGCTATGAGTCAAGGACCATAGGATAGCTCTTTCTCTTCTAATTCATCATATCCCTCATCCCTCTGATCTTCTATTTCTTCACAATCCTTCATCTGATGTCCAAATCTTACCTCAAACAAAGCAAAATGTTGGAAGTCTCTCATACTTGAAATAAACCTTCAGAATTCTTCCTTGGTACTTGATGATGGTGGCCTTCGTTTCAACGGTTTCCTCAGATCAGCAGAGACTTTCACTCTTAGGAAACGACCCATTTCTGTTTCTCTTCCTTCAGATCTATATCTTCATGCTTCCCAATGAATATCCCCTAATTTCTTAGGCCATCGAATCTAATCGTAGTTTTCAATGGTAGGTCATAGATTCCTGGGCCCAGAAAGACACATTATGGCATTTCAATATCTGAAGGCTGCTCCTCTCCAGAGACCCACTTCAAAATTAGCAAGTTCCTGTCAAAACTCCAAGGGCCATTCCACAAAACAGAATCCCTGCATCCTTAATTCGAAGAGAACCGACAGAGGAAAAAGGTTCTTTTTGTAGCTCCTGTATTTCAATATGGTTCTTCAATCTCCATGAATGTGTTATTGTTTTGCTTGAAAGCACGAACATTGTAGGGCTTATCCTGTCCATAGCTTACCAGCAAGTGTGTGCCGGAACAAATCTTCGTCGTAGGTTTCGTCATTCCCTCCCCCGTAATGCCTTCTTCTTTTTTCTTCTTTCGAAAGGCTAACTTCTTTCCATTTCTCCATTTTCCAGCGTAGTAGAGTTGCATATCAGAAACACAAGAGATAGGAGAACTAGGATGAACCTAGGGAGAAGCCCTCACAAGAAGGGGAAAAAATGCCAGGAAGACCTGGCGGGGAGAACCACCACTAAACCCTAGCAGAGCGTTGGGTCGGGGGAAGAAAAGTCTAGAACTCTTTGCTACGATGAAAATTCCGCTTCCCCATAAGTTTATAGGATAGTTCATAATAATTGATTAAAAATAAACTTTTTGAATCATACTAATCGGTGTCCTTAGGACACTGGTTAAAAAACGCAAAAAAATATTTTCTTAAAAAATTAAATTAAATATATCATACATTCAAAAATGAAATACACAAATTCCTATAAAAAAAATTGGTTCTTGTTAACTGACGCCTCAAAGGTATTGATTAAGGAATAAAAAAAGTAGAAACTTTGTATTGAGAATTGTAACTTTTAAACTTTGGAAAATTGAATGCACCACTTCTCAATACATAATTTGTATCTTTGTTTCCTTTATGTCAGTGATTAACATTTGCTTGCAAAATTTCTTTTTTAAGTACCTTCTTTCGGGCGCATCTAACATGAAGTAGGGAACCAAATGCTTCATGGATGAGGCACCAAACTCACCTTTTATAGCCGGTTGACACGGTCTTTGTAAGTAACCAAACTTTCTAAAATTTGCAAAAGGGGGCCTGGTTGAAAAATAACCTTTTCCTTATGTCTTGCTATTTGTTCAGACTTCAACAGCCAAAGCAATGGAATCTGCGATTTTGCTGAGGTGAAGAGGGCAGCGTTTTCGGTTGAATCAGGTGGAAGGTTTCGTGACATGGGGTGTAGGGTGTAAACCCGTGACTCTGTGAGTCCCAAAAAAAAAAGTGGCAGATTCCATCTTTTGCCATGGTGAAAATCGAAACATTGAGATTCCATCTTTTGCCATCATTATGCTGTTATCAGTGAAGCAGATGCCAAAATCATGTCCTTCTACGGCAGATTCTAGTTGTTACCATGATGATTTGCGTTTGAAGAAGTGAAAAATTATACATTTGTTACCATTCTTTATTTTCAAAATTGTGTTTGGGGCTTCCTTTCCTCTCTATTAAGTGACTATCATACTAAAATATCAAATCAATCAGTTATCGGAGTGGAGAGATATGACCGGGTTGCATTCTCGGGTCTCAAAACCCGTTTATCTGCAATCGGACGAAGAAGGAGAAGTTTCTCCGTAAACGTCACCTTCTTTCTTTAAATAAAAATTAGTGTCATCAGAAGGAAAACCCCATCGAGCGGTGTGATGGTTAAACTGCTATATCGAAAGAATTGAGGTTAGTCCAGGTCACGGGTTCGATCCTCAAGTTCCATTTTTTTGGTTATTTACATGACTAAAAAGGTTTATTTTAAATAATGTTTAACAGATATCAACTAACAAAAAATGATTCTAGCCTAATGGTCCGCTGCTCCAATTGATATTGAGGGGTTGGGAGTTCGATTCCCGCACGTAACTATTACTTTTTACACTTCCTTTAGAAAAATGAATAGCTCGAAAAAAAATTTCTTATGGATCGAACCCACACCAAGAGCATTTTTATCGAGACTGCAACCACCACGCCGCGCGACGGAGATACATAGTTAATTGACACCTTATTTTATTTAAATTAAAACTAAAAGCAACGTTTGGGCTCATCCCCAACCTCCAGCCTGGTCAACAAGACCCATTTTCCAGGAAAATCGAATTTTCGCAAACCCGATACCAAATGTGGTTTTCTTGCCCTTATAAAGAAGATTTGCATCAATTTGTGTCTTGTATAAAGAAGACTGGATATTTGACTTTTCTATTCTAAACCTATGGTTTTCAAAACCTCAAATCCCATGAATTCTTAGACAAAACTCTGCTTCTCACGCTGGAACGAATGGAAACATAAAGCCATCAATAAGTAGACACCATTTCATGAAAGATAGAAGAGTACACAAGCAATTTTACAATATTTTCAAAATAATGAGGGAACATTATTTCACATAGTGAGAGGAGGACTTGGTTCAATTCATCCATGGAAGCAAAGCTTTGGTGGAACTCGGTTGTGTCATGCTGGTGTTGCTCCATCTTCTTCTCCCAAACCAGACCGAAGGCAACCACTACAGGGAGGATAACGAGAGGAAGAAGGCAGGGGGTCTTAAGACAAAGGTTTTTTTTTTTTTTTTTTGCAATATTATGCAGCGACAATTCAGAAAATTTAGAAAAAACTTATGAAATCAGTCACAAGTTAACATTTTTTTTTTTGGGGCAACTGATCTTGGCCTTTATTATTTTATTAATAAATCGGATGGTTGTAAATGGTGCCTCATCCATGAAGCATTTGGTTCCCCACTTCATGCTAGATGCACCCCCTTCTTTCACTGATAACCTTTTTATTTAGGAAAAAAAAAAAAAAAGAAGTATCCTTTTAAGTTTTAACATTATTATATATAATTATATAATTAAGAAATAGTTACATTTCGTCGAGTTATACGGCATATTCGCCATTCCTTTCTTCTTTCTTCGTAGTAACAGTTACCATTCTCTCTATCTATTTCTTCTTCAATTATCTCTCCCTTCCTTCTAGGGTTTCGCTTCTTGCCACCGCTGCTATGTCTTCGTCGTCTTCATCCTCTTCTCGTTAAAGGTGAAATTCTTCGATCTTACCTCCTTTTGTAGTCGCACTGAATTTCCCTCTAAATTTCTTTCCTTTCCTTTTCTTTCTCCTCTTTTTCTATTCATTTTGTTTTATTTCCACCGTTTTAATTTTTTATTTGTATTGATTTGCGTGGGATTTTATCCCCAAATTGTCCGAATTTCATTATCCATTACTCAATTATCCAACTTATATGATTTGATTAGCCCGAGTGGTGGAAAAATTTTCAATTTCTGCACCCAATTACTCTGTTGTATATATCAGGAAATAAGGAGAGCGAAAATTTCCCAGATTTTGAGATATGAACTTTTATGTCAATTTTTATAGCAAGCATTCATGCGCAGAAACCAATTTGACCAAAACAAATTTTTTTAAAAATATACGTTAGTTTTAGTTTTTTAGTATTTCGATCTTATGCTTTACTTTGAAGCTAACAATGCTAACTGTTTCAGTTTTTCAGGTTTGAAAAGATAACTTAGTGTTGCTTATACACCAACTGTCTTGTCCACTATGGAAAGTCGTATAGATTTCCTCAATCGTCTTGATTCCGACACACCTATCAAGATCCTCATGTGTCTGGATGATCCTGCTGACTTGGTTCGTGTTTGTTGTGTCTCGCGGTCTTGGAGACACTATGGTGAGCTATACCAGTTCAAAATTTGCATTTGCTTTTCATATGATGGCTTAATTTCACGAGAAGTGTGATTTTAGTTCCCTGGTGGTATACATTTTACGTTACTTTTCATATTTGATCTTTTGGTCCTTTTAGAATTATGTTTCCTGCTCCATTTTATTTGTTTCAGTTTTCAGAGGTGTCCAACCTCGTACTGGTCATACATACCTTTACAATTGAGGTTTTATGCTGATAGAATTATGTTTGAGATTTGTTTCTTTTCCATTTTACACAAGTCATTTGCACACTCCTTAAAGAGTTTTTTTTTGAAAGTGCTGTGCTAAGTGATATTTTAGAGATGAGTAGATGCTACTTTTCTGCTGTGTAACTTAGGCCTTGCATGTATACCGGCATCCCTTTATTGTGAAGATCACATCAATATTGCCAATGTTTGTATGAAATTGCAACTAGCTCCATTTCTCCATTTGTAAAACATTAATAGGAATTCTTAAAAGAAAGGTGAAACTATAGTTATTGTTGGAAATAGTAATCTTGGAACCATTTCAATTAATGTAACTTAGGAAATAGCAAGAGCTAAATATAGTATAGGAAAAGGTCCAAGTCAGGAATTATTTTTTCTTGTAAATTGGAGATCTATTTATTTACCTTTGTATATATTATAAATATCAAAGCTTCCGAGTACCGAGAGACATTCAAACATTCACAAAACTCTCTTGAATTTGTCCACTAGTTTCTTAGTTTATCTTCAAGTTAGTATTAGAGCAGGCTTCTGTCCCGATTCTCTACTTAAAAATCTTGTTGTTCTGCCATATAGTCCATCAGAACCTTCAACAGTCTCAAAGTCCTTTGTGGTTCTGTTAGGAACCTCTTTTTAGGAAGAAAGAACAGAGACTAGGGAAAGAACAAAGAATATCTGAATATACCAGTTTTATTACAAAGAACAAAAAATAATCGTGCAAGAAAGTAGAGAATGGAATAACAAAGTACAAAATTGTATCAATGTTATCGATAGCGGATGGCGGAACATAGCGGAAGGCCAAAAATCCGCCATTTTAGGCCGCCATAAAACGCCATGGCCTCCATGGCACCGCCATCCTTCACAAATTGGCCATAGCGGTTGGGCAAAAATCTGCCACCGCAATCCGCCATGGCACCGCCATGGCCGCTATTTGATAACACTGAATTGTACCTAGAGGAGCACTCTCCTTTCATACTAGGAATAACGTAGTCAAAACTCAATGATTACAAAAGCTACCTCTCTCAATCTGGAGAGGTTTATTTATTGGACTTACATTCAACTATCTGCCTAATATACTAACAGAAATCTAGCTGACTTCTAAACTAAGTCCTAAATTTCAACCTTGAGGACAAGGTTGTTTCTGAGGGGGGTGGTATGGTTAGGACCAGAGTAGTAAATCCCGGATAGCAGCATGGAGAGACAGACCCAAAAAACGCTATAGCGGTATAGCGCATAGCGGGATGGCCGCTATTTTAGGCATTTTTTTATAGGTTAGAGAGTAATGTGATTTTATACTATATACATATACATACATATACATGTACAAAAATATTAAAAATGCTCAAAATTCAAGTCATATTCATAATTTCATAATTCATGATAGATAGTCATATTGTCATAGGTCCTAAGCAAAGCACACTTATCAATTCATATATTATATAAGTTTAATATAATTTTATAATTTTTCTTATTAAGTTATAGAAATATTTTATAGAGAAAATTGAAGTAGACATGTTTGTCACGTTCACGTATAATTTTACAATTAATTTTAAATGCTTTTACTAAATAATTAATATTAACAGCTAATATTCTATTTTTTATTAAAGCAATGACCAATAACTATTCAACTATAAACTACTTGTACCAACTCCTCTTTATTATCATTAAGTATTAAGCACCGTTTGTGGTGATAATAAAAAACAATTATTGGATTGTGTAAACTCTGCACTCCTTTTTAGAATTAGTCAAGAGTTAAAAGTAAAACAATTTGTCTTTCTCCTCTAAACTCCGGACTCTTCATTTCTCTCACCACAAACTACGCGTCTCTGCATTTTTACTGTCCCACGACTCCCACAGTTCCACCACAAATGCATTTTAATGTCTCTAGGTCTAGAAACTCTTCATTTCTCCCACGACTCCCACTCCTTTACGTCGCTGTATCTTCTGCATCTTATTAGCATCTTCATTTCACATCATACATTCATCTTCTGCATTCACACTCCAATATTTCCGTTGCGCAAAAAGGGAACATCGGGTCATGAAGCCCTAGCGGCCTTGTAGCGCCGCAACAGACCGCGAATCCGCGATTTCCAGCCGCAATACCCAAAAACGCTCTCACCCCACCGTCGAGGTAGCGGTCGCCTGCCGCTCCGCCAGGCACCACCGCTATTGCGCGCTATTCACTACCCTGGTTTTTCATATCTCTGAAAGAGGATCCTAACACGATCCTCCTGTTGTTGGAACGTGTCATTGCTAGTCCTACCCGCTTATTGGCACCTCGTTGGTCTACTCATTTGGATAGTGGGTTGTTCATCCTTGATGTCTTTCCTATTTGTGCCCGCCTTTATGGCTGTCTCAACAATTCCTACTCAGGCTCAATGACTTCTGAATACCTCACTCAAGGCATCTCGACAAACCTCATTTTCAGCCATTGAAGTCCATACTTGTAATTCTGTGATCTGCCTTTCTCCTTGTATGTCTTTCAGTCCTTTGATATGTGATTGTGGCTAGGTTATCAACAGCGGCGCTATCACGGAAGAGCAGAGCGAAGCAGACCGGTGGGTGACCGCGATCTGAACTCCCATCACGGTGCAGTTCTCTGATCTTGTTTGTAAATATTGAAGCTTCTGAGTACCTAAAACACTCGAGAATTCACAAAAACTCTCTTGAATCTGTCCTCTTTTTTCTCAGTCCATTTTCACGTGTTTTACAATCAATTATGTTTAAATATTCATGTGTTTAAATATTCATGTCTTTCCCAAGTTTCTAACTATCATTCGCTAATTTTATTCCCGGGAATCTTTTATGTCTGGGAATAGTTTTTTAAAACTTGTACCAAACATGGGAAACTTTTATTCCCATGCTCACATTTATGGGAATATGTTTATAAAACTTGTAACAAACATGCCCTAAATGGAAAAATATTAGGAAATCATGTTAACATGATTGGTTTTGAACTGGAAAAGTGGTTAACCTCGAGCATTAAGCATTAGTTTTGGACAAGAATAAGTACATATCATACTGAGGCACAAGTTCTTGTTAGAATCTTTGTTTTAACTACTCCATTAGAATAGAGAGTAAAGCACTGTTTTGGTCCCTAAGAAATGTATCCACTTTCATTCTAGGTCCTTGAAGTGACAGGATAGGGATTTCGGTCACATATTTGGAGGAACCAAAATGAAATCAAGAACAATTGTGATTGTGAGGGACTAAAAAAGAGTGTGTGTGTGTGTGTGTCTTGGTGACATACAATTGTTTACTGAAATCTGATATCTTGGCCACTTACTGCAATCGAATCTATTATGCCTAATTCAAAAAATAATTGACGTATTATTACACAGGGACTTTGTTACAGTGATAACATATCATTAACATATTTGGTTGGAAACCAACGATTGTTTTTTTCCCTTGGAAATGTGTGTTAGTAATAGGCCTTCAATTAGAAGGTCCTATGTAAGGAATAAGCCCAAGGTAGATGGGCCAGCCTAGCCTAGCAGTAGAAACTATTGTAACTAGTGTAACAGTCTGTAGATTAGTTACACATGAACACAAGGCATCTAATAAATAGATGAGGAGGGAAAGAAAGGAGGGTATTTGGTTATTTTGTTGGGATTGGGTTGAGGTGAGATTAGGCTCTCGAACATCCTGTAGGTTCATTGTATACTCTATCTTCTACCTCTGCTAGGGACCATTCTCCCTCAGAGATCACTCAATAATATTACTTGTACTATTCAGCAAATTCTTAGTCTAGTTGAACCAGTTCTAACAATGTGACTATGCACTTGACATGGGATGGGATGTTTATTAGCTCCTCTTTGGTATATTTTTTGCGGTGATCCTTGTTATACTTATATGCATTCAGATTGGAGGGTTAGCTATATGTTGATGTCTTGTTCTCCTTTGTCTACTAGTCCTTTGTCTCCTTTCAATAAAATTACTCTTTGAAAGACAAACATCTTTTCATTGGATTTCATCACTACTGGACAATGCCATTGAAACTACAACTGTCATTCTCTCTCAACAAAGAAAATTTTCAATTAAAATTATTAATTGCAATGATTAACTAGTATTATGATTTGCAGTGATTGCAAATGGTATTTGTAAGCAGCTGTGCTTGAGAATGTTTCCTCAATTATTTAGAGTTGCTCGTGTTGTTGAACTGAATGAAGACACGGAGGTTGAATCTAGAGCAAAGGAACGCACAGAGGTTGGATCTAGTTATTCTATGGAACGACTAGCTCTAGAGAAAGATCATAGAATCTATACCTATTTAGCTAGAGCTTCCACGTCTTCTGTTGCCATGAATTGCATTATGAAGACAATTGGTGCTTCTAGCACTGATAATTTCCCTCAAGAGAGCATTGATAATACTCTAGAGCCAAGAGACAACTATGCTGGGAGATATTTCTACTGGTCAAGTAATGGGCAAAGTAATCCCAATGTGCCTGAGACACTAACATATAAGTTGATCTCTCAAATTTGTGTTATTACAGAAATCAATATCCAGCCTTTCCAAGGTGCTCTGATATCTCAAAAATTATATGACTGGCCCATTTACTCTATTCTAATTTCTACTAACAATATTATGTGTTAACTGTCCAGCCCACTTTCAGAATGGGTCACCTATATATTCAGCAAAATCTGTTCGGTTTAAAATGGGTCATCCTAAAACCTCTTTAGATGATTCAGCTGATGAACAGTTTGTATGGACTTACACTTCACCGTTGTTCCCAATGGCTCAGGTATGTAACTTTACTTCTTCTACGTTAGCTAATTTCAGTTGAATGATTTCTGTATTGGTAATTTCCTTATGCTTGATATGAAATACAATATATGCTTTACTGTTGAAGGATGCATTGTTCTCCTTTCTAACTGTATGATGAAGGTTGTCCTAAATTTTAGTAATTGCCTTCTATAACTAGTGAATTACCAGTGTTCAACTCCTTTTTCATCATTATATGATGCTTTTGATTGAAGAGAATATTGACAAAAGTCTAAAATGCAACTTAGGCTACATTTGTTGCAGTGTATGAAAGGCCTAATTTTATACGTGAATAATATTAGATTTTAATAATTGTTTAGCACATGCACAATTATATAGTCAAATCAGGTCAAATATTTTTTTCTCATTACAACCGTATAACCCTATCCTCTCCCCCACCACATGATATGATAGAAAACGCCCCCATAAGGGGAACAATGTGTCATCATCACCCAATTTCCTTCCCCTGCTAAAAGTGTTGTGAATCTTCTTAGATCCAGCATCTTTTGTTGGCTGACACCTTTTTCTTTTTGTCTGCTGAAGGTTGGACCAATCCATCTGGCAGGTCCACATTTAATTCAAATCTCTTTAATCATTACAATAGTTCTTTTTAATAAAAGAATATAACTCATGTCAACGGAAGAGTGTCAAATTGTATAATAACTGGAAAGGCTGTAATAGGAACTGGATATATTTGCATTAAAATTTAAAATAGATGAAAATGGAGCTCTGCTCCTTACAGTAATGAGGAGTGTAGAAATGAAGCAATAAACCAACGACTGAAATCAGAAATGGAATTCTCTGTTAAAGCTAGCCCAAAACCACCTAATTACAAAAATGATGACCCCCCTAACCACTCTTTCCCTCAAGTAATTACCATTGTTTTAAAAACCGGACCGGTCATTGAACCGGTAAGGCTACTGGTTCACGGTTCACTGGTCCAACCATGGTTGAACCGGTTATAATTAAATATACATATTTTTACTTATATAAAATATATTCAATAGAAAAAATGTAATATTATTTAAAAAAAAACATTAAATATGAATAAAAAAATGTCATAGTTCAAGGTAAGACACGTAAAAAGGGTTTGAATATTCTAACTTTTGGCAATTGACCAGTGCAACCTCAAGACCTTAGCTGGACAATTGCATGAGGAGCAATCCCCAACAATGTGAATAGGACATGAAGCACACCTCAGGGAAAAGTAGCCAAAGAGAGACTTCTCCAATTAGCATTACCACAAGGAACCATAGCCTCCCATTTGAAAGAAACTGTGAACTAAATGTCCCACACCCACAAAAGCAATACCAGGCATATTTGTACTCTTTTCAGCAGAGATAGCAAACTAAAAACCAGCTAGTGTTCTTCAATCTATACAAGTAGAGGATGAATAAAGGCCAGCATCTCCGTCTTTGAGAGGAGAGAGGGTACCATCATCATAATGTATAAAAGAACTTTAAGGAGAAAGGATAAGACCAACCCCTTCAAGCCTTCAACAGTGAACGTTACACAAAAAAATACTAAGTATGAAATGGGGTATATGATAGGGACACAGAGAGCCAGAAGAAGATGTTGACATGGGAGGCTTGGCTGAGAACTAACGTGGCTACCATAGAGATGTAGAAGGGAGGAGGAATTGGAGGAGAACAAAATGGAACAAAGCATGAGAAATGTGGATAAGATTAAAGTCAAGGTCAGTGGTACAAACCATGTCTTCGTGTGATTGCTGGGATTCATTAGTGAACATGGCTTATAGTCCCACCTAGACTCCTTTACTAAAAGAAGAGTTATGTTTTGGCTATAAAAGCAATCAGATCCATTATTTTTTAGTGAACCGCTCAATTGCCAGTTTAAAGCCGCTGACCGCCGGTTTTGTCTGGTTATGCCAGTTTTGTACCTGTTCTGCGGTTCTTTGGCTGGTTTTTGTACAGGGCGGTTATTAGCGTCATCCAGACCGGATGGCTGTCCGGTTGAACCCGTCAGTCCGGTTCGGTTTTGACTACCTTGGTAATTACATTCCCCCCTTCTCCCATCATTCCCTGACACTTGTCCAATCTGTTATGAATTTCTCTCTCTCCTCCAACTACTTCAGTTTCCCTTTCCCAACCATATTGTTTTCTTCTTTCGTACACTCAGTCTCAGATTATTGGGCTTATCATCGACCCCGTCATCTTCTTGCTCCTTATTCTCTTTCTTCTATAGACTTTCATAAAGGGCCTATCAGGCTGCAATACTTGGACAATATAACTAGAGGGCTATGAATCTCTCTTACCCACAAGTTGGCAAAAATGGTTGGAGTGAATAAATCATCAATAGTTCTACATTCATTTACAAGCAAGGAAACTTAGCTAATTAACTAGTTGAACTGTATTGTGATTTGCACGAAGTTATTTGGATAAAAAAGAGCACATGTGGGAGGAGGAACATGGAATCAAAATTATTATGTAATTCTCTATGATATATTTCATGAGAAATTGTTAATAAGTGAAACCTCTGATTGGGGCTTTGTCCTCATGGTAAGTGCTTATGTGAGTTATGTCATTAGGCTTAGGTTTCTACAGGGCTTAGTGTTTGAACTTCAGCAGAACCTGCTATACGATTTTCCCCTACCTCATGAAGAGACCCCTATCTTGCTATGCTGTCCTACTCCCTAGGTTTTAGACCTTCCTGTACACCTTGTTCATCTTTCTATCCTATGCATTTTTTATTTTATTTTTTATTTTCATTGTGTGCATATTCTTTTGGGTATTTTATTTGCTATTTTGGTGATTTGAGTAAGACGTGTATGTTTGGTTGGTTATTTTGGCAGTTTTATATTACGTATATGTTTGATTTGTTATTGGCAGTTTTGATTGGTTATTGGCGGTTTTGTATTGATGGTTTATGTTGGTTAGTGGGGAGTGGCAATGGTTTGTCTTTTTATCTTTTTCCGTTGCCCAGGTAGTTTCTTTTTAATGTTTTTTAAATTGTAAGTTATTTTTTGATCAATTTAATTTAAATTGTAAGTTATAAATATAAGTAAATAGTATTGGTAAAATATTTTTTAAAAAAAATGACACCAAAATGAGAGGAGGAATTGCCTTTATTAATAGTATAGATTATGATTATGATTATTATTATTATTATTAAGAAAATGTCTACTTTTAGATATCTTTGGTTTAGACATATAGATCCGCTCCAAGCCCCTAAAAGCTAAGGGCGACATTCCTAAAAACAAATGAAATGAAAATACTTCGTTTCTTCCTCAAATTGGATTAAGATTAATGGATCGTGCAACTGGAGTCCTCAAAAGATTTATTAAGATAAAAGAGTTTGGTCTCTTCATTCTGTAGGAGTCCTTTCTTGTAAATCCTATTTTCAGCTCTCGATTAGATTCCCTAATAGAGAAAGATTCCTTGTGGAAATCCAAAGATCCCTAAAGGTTAAATATTTTGTCTGGACTGTTAACAGGATTAACAATAACACCTGTTACAAAAGTGCAGACCTCTCACTGCTTCATCCCCTAATGTGATGTGTTCTAGTTTTCAAAACCGGACTTATCTCCTTTTGCATTGTTTTGTAGTAAAATTTCTTTGGAATAAATTTTTTGACATCTTTGAAGAAAACTTCCTCAAATTGGTTATGTGCTGTTTGCTATGCTCCAACCTTTGGTTGGAAAGGAATGCTAATCTTCAACGGAACTTCCTCTTTGGATTACATTTGGTATAGGGTTATTTCGCTGGCTTCGATGTGGTGTTCCTCACATGGTTTTTTCATATGTGTTTCTTTGTTAGATATGCAGAGAAATCGGCCTGCCTTGTTATTTGACCAAGTTTCTTAGCTCTTAAGTGTTTCTTATATGTTTTCTTTGGAGGATCTGCAGAGGTTGGGCTGCCATTGTGTATTTTAATCTTGAGTTTTATTTGATGGTTGCTTTGTAATTTTCTTTTGGTAGTCTTCTTGTGGAGGATTTCTTATACTCCCTTTTGTAATCCTATTCTATCGTAATGAATTTCTTTTTCTATGAAAAAATGTTGGAGGATTGGAATTTTTTTTTACTTTCCTCCAAAATAGAATGACTTAGCATGATGTTGGGCAGAAAAATAATAAAAGGTTCGTGAAAGAATATTAGCTCCAATTTTTTAATAATTTAGGGTAGCTCTATGCACGTTTGTTTTTAACGGAGAACTTCCTTAAATGTTTAAATTTCTGAGAACAAATTTTCATGGACAGGAAAACCGTTTACAGAAGTTCGAGCTTCCAGAACCTGTACTTTGTATTGGTGGTATCTTGCAAATTGAGCTTTTAGGAAGGGTACAGAGACAAGAAATGGATGGCTTATTATATATTTGGTGCGTTCCTTCTCTCAATTTGTTTTTTCATTGACAAACTTATGTATTGTTGATGTTTTACTAAAGTTAGTGGCAGAGTAGCCTCGGTATTCTAAACTATTTCCTAATAGCACAAATAATGTGGCACATCGTTAGGTCTTCAGTATTGTCCAAAAGTTTGTGATTGTGTTGTTTGGATGAATTAGTTCATTTTTGCGTCAGTTTCTTTTTAATGCTAGTCCTTTTGTCAAGTTTAGAAATGACCATCAACTTCTAGGCCCCTTGGACTTGATCATCCATCAAATATCCTTGTCAGATGTGAATTTCAAATTGAAGAATTTTCTCATAATGGAAATATGTGTGTGTGTGTATATATATATATATATATATATTTATATATATATATATATTTTTAAGGCACTAATTCACGTTAATGGGTAAATATTGCAAAATTAGACGTGCTTAAACAAAATGTCAAAGCCAACCCCGTCTCCTGGGGAACTGAACCCAAATGAGGTAAACAGATCAGGAATCCACCAATCTGACTCTGGGATCCATTTACATTCCTATTCATGAGAGAATTAGTGGATTATCTACTATGAACTCAAGTTGTTTGTCGTTCCTCTTCTTCCAGATACATTTGATATTAGTTGGCAACAAGTTTTTCTAGGTTCAGACGTGCAATGTAGATGTTTTCTAGTTATGGTAACCAAAGTTTAATTATTCCTTAATCCGTATAGGCATACGCCAATCAGGGATCCACCAAACTTACATGATTTTCTTAAAAAGTTATTGCCTGTGTACTGAATAATGCTTTAGCCTTGTTGTAGTGTTCCAACATCCTTCATGTGTCCTCTCTTGTAGGAGTCCTTTGTGGGTTAGTCACCTAGAATTTCAACAAAAGATCCTAGTGGATGGTACACTTGGATTTTAAATTATTTTGGCAAAAGAGCTACTTCAGGTAGCCAGCCATACATGGCATGCTTATCCTCTCACTAGTAGTCAGTAGACATTGATTTGTATACCATGATTTCCTGGTTCCCCCGTCTTCCTTCCTCGCATGATTATTGCGTTTCACCTGACTGATGCATTCAATGAAATACAAATTAGAGACTGAGTTTTGTCATCCACTTTTTGTCAGAGTAATCGCATGAACTTTTGCTAAAACTGTTTGAAACTTTATACCACAAACTTGGGAAGTTATGTGCATTTTTATGATTTTTTCTCTGCCTCTTTCACCGATTATGAGACTGAGTTTATGCATGCTACGTGACATCGTTGTTGCACTATCCGTTTCTTTTGTATGTATCCCTAAATATTTGCATATAGATCATCTTGCAGATGGTTGTGTAAAGTTCTTAACTTTGAAGAAAATTGTGATTGCAGTATTTCCCATGTTCAAGTTATCGGCCGCTCATTGTCACCTGCATTTAGCGTTGAAATTCTGGAGCCCTCTGGAATGTTTGTGTTGAAGAGGGACCTGCTGGCTAGGTGTCAATTCCTACCTACCTCTGAAAATGATGTCCCGCAGATTGCGACTATATTGGGGGAAGAACATCTAGTAGGAGTTTTGGAACATGATTGGGATGAGGACGAATATGAAGTTGATGATTTTGAAGAAGAATATGCCCTGTGATCTTTTCTGTCGTAAAGTGCTTTTATAATCTCCTTCCAAAAAAACAGTGAATAAAAAAAGAAAAAGAAAATTATAGTCTCTATCTAGCGAGGAATGGTTTCGTTGAAATCGTTTTCCTGTTTCCCCGTTGTGTAATACACTTAAAGAGTTAAATATGTTTTTAGTGGCTAGAAAATGAGTGGATTTTGGTTGTGATCCTTTAAGACTTCTTTTGATTGCATCTCTCTTAAATATGAAATTATTAATTTTGGTCTCTATAAAATGAGCAAATTTTGGTTTTGGTTCCGGTTCCTATAAAAAAAAAATTTCTTGTGGTTTTCATCTTCAAAAATCGGATATCATTGTTTTTAGTCCCTAACATTCATTTTAGGGAAATAAAAAGAGTTCATTTTAAGGTTCAAGGAAAATTTTAGGGGAATCACATCTTAATATGACACCACAGTTGTTATTGAGTGTTACTTGAGATGATTGTGTGAATTTGTGTTAGATACATAAGTAGTTAATGGATATCATATGAAGCTAGGGATCAAAAATAATAATTTCAGATTTTGGTAGGATAAAAATCAAAGAATTTAATAGGGACCAAAATCAAATTCTGTTCATTTTATAGGGACCAAAAACATTTAACCCACCCTTTAATTTATAAGTTCACATTTTTCTGTGGTTTAACTATCAAATTTATTCTAAGCATTTACTTTTCCTATTTATATTCTTGTGAGAAAAATATCTACATGTTTTAAAACCCTAAGTTATGAGAAGATGCCACGTGGGGCATGGCAAGTTGCCAAAATGACGTCATTTTGTCCAAGGTAAAGTTGGACACTTCATGGAAATGTTGTCCCGTTTATAACGTTGTTGGATGGAAACTAATGTTTAGGTCATCATTGCTAATTATTGTAAACATAAGGGGCTTATTTGTCACAAAAAGGTTAAGATATCAAGTTGAACAAAACTATTAAGATAAGAGATCAAAAGACTAATTTTGCCATATTAATAACATCAATACATATTAGAGAACAAACATGTAATAAAGCAATGAATTATTCATCAATATTCTCATATATTGTCTCACGTAATTATCACTTAAGAGATCATGACCTCAAGTGCGCTATCAAGTTGACATTCATCATTTTTATCAATTGCATTATATAACTTAGTATATAATGTCGCGCCATCAAGTTGACGCCCATCCTTTTTATCATTTGTATTATATAACTTTGTATAAAATGTCGCGTCATCGAGTTGATGCCCATCCTTTTCATCAATTGCCTCTTATAACTTTGTACATGTTACATTATATAACTCCGTACATAATGTTACGCCATAGAGTTGACGCAAACTTTTCTCATCAATTGCATTATATATAGTATATAACTCTATACATAATGTTGCATCGTCAAGTTGACGTCCATATTTAACTATCACTTGCATTGTATATTTCTATATATAATGTCACGCCATCGAGTAGACGTCCATCTCAATAATCATCATAATACATTACCACTAATTCAACATGTCATCTTAGCATCACAATATGATCATTCACAATGACCCTGTTAGGTTCAATCAGTTAGTTAGTTTAGGTTCAATGTATCAATTAGTTTGTTTGTGGTAGTTATTTCAGTTAGTGCAAGTTGACTGTTTCTGTTAGATCTGGTAAAGAGCCTTATATAAGGCATCTAGTGAATCAATAATAATGCAGCTTTTGATAATCACTTTATAGCATATTCAACAATTGGTATCAGAGCTCTTCACGGGGCCTGATACTGAAATTGCAATTTCTGTTTGAGAAAAGAAAGAGAGTAGAGTGAAAAAGATCATGGCAGAAAGAGTGGATAGCAACTTTGTGCAGGCTGCCATTCCAAGGTTCGATGGTCACTATGACCATTGGGCAATGCTCATGGAGAATCTTCTTAGATCAAAAGAGTATTGGAATTTGGTGGAGAATGGAATTGCTGTGGCTCCAGAAGGAGCAACTCCAGAACAGTTAAAGACTGTGGAAGATAGCAAGTTGAAGGATCTAAAGGTCAAGAACTACCTGTTCCAGGCCATAGACAGGAGCATCATTGAAACAATCCTCAAGAAAGACACAGCCAAAGATATTTGGGATTCAATGAGGCAGAAATATCAAGGATCCACAAAGGTAAAAAGGGCTCACTGCAAGTCTTGAGGAGGGAGTTTGAGATTCTTGAATGAAAGAAGGGGGAGACTGTAGATGACTACTTTGCAAGAACCATTGCTATTGCAAATAAGATGAAAGCACATGGTGAAAGGATGGATCAAGTAACAATTGTGGAAAAGATACTCAGATCCATGACTACAAGATTTAATTATGTAGTGTGTTCTATTGAAGAGTCTAACGATGTGACTACCTTATCCATTGATGAGCTTCAGAGCAGTTTATTAGTCCATGAACAAAGAATGAAAGGTCACAAGGAAGAGGAGTAGGCTTTGAAAGTATCTAATGAAGGGAGACCTGAAGGAAGAGGAAGGGGGTCGTGGTGGCTTCAGAGGTGGACGAGGCAGAGGGAGGCAATCCTTTAACAAGGATCTTGTGGAGTGCTTCAAGTGTCATAAGTGAGGACATTATAAATATGAATGTCCTAGCTGGAGGAAAATGCCAATTATGCTGAATTTGATGAAGAAGAAGAGATGTTGCTCATGGCCCATGATGAAGCTAACAAATCAAAAAATGAGAAGGTGTGGTTTTCTTGATTCTGGATGCAGCAATCACATGTGTGGCAATAAGACATGGTTTTTGGATCTTGATGAGAAGTTTCAGAGAATCAGTGAAGTTGGGTGACAATTCAAGAATGTCAGTTATGGGAAGGGAAGCATCAAGCTGCAAATTCATGGAATAACTCAGGTAATCACTGAGGTCTTTTACATTCCAGAATTAAAGAACAATCTTTTGAGCATAGGACAACTTCAGCAGAGGGACTTGACCATAATCTTCCAAGAAAATACTTGCAAAGTGTATCACTCTGAAAGAGGCCTCATCATGACCACTCAAATGTCAGCAAATAGAATGTTGCCATCACTGCTCCTGTCATATCTCCCTCATGTATGCAAGCTATGAGTAAAACTAGCTCTCACTTGTGGCATTTGTAGATATGGCCATCTCAGTATTAAAGGTCTAAGAATCTTAGCACAGAAGGAAATGGTTAAAGGCTTGCCAACACTTAAAGAATCAGCAGAAATATGTACTGAATGCATGATAGGAAGCAGCATCGTGAAGTTTTTTCCAAAGAAAGGTGCTTGGAGGGCCTCTAAAACTCTGGAGCTTATTCATTCAGACATATGTGGACCAGTGAAACCAGAATCTAACAGTAACAAAAGGTATTTTATTACCTTTATAGATGACTTTAGTAGAAAGGCTTGGATTTACTTTCTTTCTGAAAAATCTGAGGCTCTTGATACCTTTAAGAAGTTTAAAGTGCTAGTTGAAAAGGAATCTGGGAATTCTATATGCTGCTTAAGAACTGATAGAGGGGGTGAGTTCAATTCTTTAGAATTTGATAATTTTTGCAGCAATCATGGAATAAGGAGACAACTCACTGCTGCATACACCCCACAACAGAATGGGGTGGCAGAGAGGAAGAATAGAACAGTAATGAATATGGTGAGGAGTATGCTAGCTGAGAAAGAAGTTCCCAAGGAATTCTGGCCAGAAGCAGTAAATTGGTCCATCTATGTGCTAAACAGAAGTCCCACTTTAGCAGTAAAGGATATGACTCCAGAAGAAGCATGGAGTGGATTCAAACCATCAGTCCAACATTTCAGAATATTTGGTTGCATAGCTTATGCTCATGTCCCTGACAAACAAAGAAAGAAACTGGACAATAAGAGTATCAAATGTGTGCTCTTGGGAGTAAGTGAAGAATCTAAAGCATATAGGCTTTATGATCCTGTTTCAAGAAGGATACTAATCAGCAGAGATGTAGTATTTTCTGAATCAGAAAAATGGAAGTGGAAGGGAGAAAGTGAAGAAAAGAAACAGAAGCCAGCTGATCTTGAAGTCAATGAAAGAAGTGATGATGATGATGAAGCTGAAGATGAGATTGAGAATATTCAAACTCTCAACAACTCACCTGAAGCTGTGGAACCTGCTCACTCTCCTACACAGAACACACCAGATCTGGGGCAGAATAGAATCAGAAGGCAACCAGCATGGCTAGAAGACTTTGTAACTGATCATGATGAGGAAATGCACAATTTAGCAGTCTTTAGCTCTCTTGAAGATCCAGTGACTTATGAGGAAGCAGTAAAGCATGATGAATGGAGAAAAGCAATGGATGTGGAGATTAAAGCTATTGAAAGAAATGAGACTTGGGAGTTGGTCTCTCTTCCCACAGGTGCAAAGAAGATAGGAGTCAAGTGGGTATATAAAACCAAGTACAATGAGAATGGAGAGCTGGAAAAACATAAGGCTAGGCTTGTGGCAAAAGGGTATTCTCAGCAACATGGAATTGATTATAATGAGGTCTTTGCTCCTGTGGCCAGATGGGACACACCATTAGAACAATTCTTGCCCTTGCTGCCTTTAAAGGTTGGTGTGTCTACCAACTTGATGTGAAGAGTGCTTTTTTGCATGGAGAGTTGAATGAGATTGTATACATTGAGCAGCCTCAGGGATATCAGAAACAAGGGCAGAAGGATAAGGTATATAGGCTAAAAAAGGCCTTGTATGGCCTTAAACAAGCCCCTCGGGCTTGGTACAGCAGAATTGAGTCTTACTTCTGCAAGGAAGGCTTTGAAAAATGTCCTTATGAGCATACTTTGTTTATTCAACATGGAAGTGGAGGCAGAATTCTAATTGTTAGTTTGTATGTTTGATGACCTCATTTTCACTGGAAATGACAAAGAGATGTTTATCAAATTCAAGGAGTCTATGAAGAATGAATTTGATATGACTGATCTGGGCAAAATGAGATACTTCCTAGGCATAGAAGTTGTACAGAATGATGAAGGAATCTTTATTTTGTCAACAAAAGTATGCAAGACAAGTGCTGGAAAGATTTGGGATGGAAAGGAGTAATCCTGTGAGTAATCCCATTGTTCCAGGTTGCAAATTGTCCAAAGATGAGCAGGGAAAATCAGTTGATGCAACCACTTATAAGCCAGATGGTGGGAAGCTTAATGTATCTCACTGCAACTAGGCCAACTTGATGTTTGCAGTATGCCTAATCAGTAGATACATGGAGAAACCAGCTGAAATGCACTTGCAGGCTGCCAAGAGAATTCTCAGATACTTAAGAGGAACTCTGGAGTTTGGAATTATGTACAGAAGAGGCAAAGAAGGTGACTTGATAGCTTTCTCAGACAGTGATTATGCAGGGGATATAGATGATCGAAAAAGCACCTCAGGCTATGTTTTCATGCTTGGATCTGGAGCAGTGTCTTGGTCATCTAAGAAGCAGCCAGTGGTGACCTTATCAACCACAGAAGCTGAATTTATTGCTGCAGCATCGTGTGCTTGTCAAGGAGTGTGGTTGAGGAGAATCCTGCAGAGGCTTGGACATACTCAGAAAGGATGCACTATCATCTTCTGTGATAACAGCTCCACCATTAAGCTGTCCAGAAATCCTGTTCTTCATGGCAGAAGTAAACATATTGATGTAAGGTTCCATTTCCTTCGAAATCTCAGCAGAGATGGCACAATTGACTTGGTGCATTGCAACTCACAGGAACAGATTTCAGATATCATGACCAAACCTTTGAAACTTGAGACCTTCTCCAATCTGAGAGATAGACTAGGAATGTGTAAAGCAATTGACTAAACTAATTGCAAATGGCAATTCAGTTTAAGGGAGGATATGTTAGGTTCAATCAGTTAGTTAGTTAGGGTTCAATGTATCAATTAGTTTTGTTTGTGGTAGTTATTTCAGTTAGTGCAAGTTGACTGTTTCTGTTAGATCTGTAAAGAGCCTTATATAAGGCATCTAGTGAATCAATAATAATGCAGCTTTTGATAATCACTTTATAGCATATTCAACAGACCCCAAACATGCTACATAATCCCACCCACTAAAAACAATGGTCATGCTCATGTCATCACATATCCAATTAAATCATCAATTTCATATTAATTCTTATTCAACCACCATAAAAAAAAAATAAAAAAAAAAAAAAAAAAAAAAAAAAAAACCCGAATTTTCAAAACAATGTCCATACCCGCATGAACCCTAACATAACCAAGAACAATAAAAAATCATTAATACAAGCTTTTATAGTAAAATCGCATTATCATTTTAAAATATCAAGCAAAACCTCAATTTTGCCCATTTTTAATTAACCCCAAAATCACCATTTTCATAACAAGAAATAAATTCACTTAAATTCATATCATAGAAGTTCAGGAAAAATGCATGTACTCACATATCGAAGACCTCCAACAACATGCTCTAAGAATATCAGGTCTTGTTTTTATTCAACTTCAATCAATTTACAAACTTGATCAATAATTGGAAATTTTGCCTCGATCAATTTACACATACTGGTCAATCGAGTGACTCAGTTCAATAATGTATTTTAAAGAGCTTTAATCGATTGACTTTGGGTTGCAATCAATTGACACAAAGAATAATCATGAGCAATGAATAGTTAAGTACATTCAGTTATTTCTATTAGGTTTAAATAAGTTTTTGGTCCCTGTAAAGGTCAACAATTTTGGTTTTGATCCCTGTAAAAAAAAAAATTTCTTAGGTTTTCATCCCTGTAATCTCAAAAAAATTGTAAATAGTCCATATCGTCATCTTTTTCCGTGACTTATTACTCATGAGTACCGAGGTAATTTCATTTTACTGTCCGACATGCTATGGAATTTTGCCAAAAAATAGAAACAAAATCATATATTGGGAGCACAAGGTTAAAATTGCTATATTCCTTCATTTTGTATGATATCTAGTACTCAGGGGGTACTGAGGTAATTTCTTATTTCTGTCCGACTTACTTCAAAATTTGGCTAGAAAATAAATAAATAAATAAATAAATAAATAAATAAATAAATAATCATACATTAGGGCCACAAGGTTAAAATTGACAATTTTTTTTCATCTAGTATGATTTCTAGTACTCAAAGTTAATGATATGGATTATTTACAAATTTTTTGGAATTATTGGAATGAGATCCTAAGAAATTTTTTTACAAGGACTTAAATCAAAATTGGTGAACTTTACAGCGACTAAGAAACTTACTTAAACTTTTCTATTATTATCATCTCTATAAAAGTATTGGTTTTATTGAATTAATTGAGAGATGAGCTGTGATTTTATAGCTCATATTGTTACAAGAAATAAGGAACCTAAGCTAACCAACCTGAGCCACATAAGGAGAGGTTGAAGAGTTCAAAAGAATTTAAATACAAGCCTAACCAAGAAAATTGTTACAGCAAAAATATGAATTCAAATTCAACATAATTATGAATTCAAATTCAAACTAAACTAAGCTTATCCAATACGCCCCTTCAAGATAAAGTTACCATCTGTAACTTTTATCTTGGTTTTTAAATCCTAAAATCTGGCAGCTGGCATCGATTTTGTCAGAATATCTGCGAGTTGGTCCTTAGTGGAAACATGAGATGCTTGCAGCTTGTTTGCTTGAACTTGTTCTCTAACAAAGTGATAATCAAGAAAAATATGCTTCATATGTGAATGTAGAATAGGATTTGCACACAAATAAGTTGCACCAACATTTTCACATAGAATTCTTGGAGATTGATGTAGAGGAACCTGAAGTTCTGTAAGAAGATTGACTAACCACATAAGCTTAGTTGTTGCAGTAGCAACAGCCCTGTATTCTGCCTGAGTAGATGACCTTACAACTGTCCTTTATTTCTTAGAAAGCCATGGTATGGGATTGCCACCAAAGAAGACAATATAGGTAGTTGTGAAGGCTCTATCATCAGAGTTGCCATCCCAATCTGCATCAGTGAATGACAACAAATTGAGAGCATAAGGATGGTGAAGCATAATACCAAAATTAATGGTATTTTTGAAATAACGCAGCAATCTCTTGAGATGCTGAAGATGAATAATAGTTGGCTTATGCATAAATTGAGACAGCTTGTTGATAGAAAATGAGAGGTCAGGCTGAGTGAGAGTGAGGTATTGAAGAGCACCGATAATTTGGCGATATGTGGTGGAGTTTGTTGACGCAGAACCATCATGTAACTTAAGAATGGCTGTGGTGGAGAGCGGTGTGGATGCTGGTTTCACCCCCTCCATTTCAAATCTCTCAAGGATGTCACGAATAAACTTGTGTTGTGACATGAATAAACCAGCGGCAATAGGTATAAATTCAACACCAAGAAAGTAGTGTGGACTTCCCATATTTTTTAGAGCAAACCTTTGGGATAAGGCTTCAATGAATGCATGAAGAAACTCATCATTATTACATGTGAGTAGGGGTGGGAATAGGTCAGGCCACTCGTCGGGGGACCTATG
Organism: Echinosophora koreensis; assembly: GCA_035048595.1. Classification (NCBI taxonomy): domain Eukaryota; kingdom Viridiplantae; phylum Streptophyta; class Magnoliopsida; order Fabales; family Fabaceae; genus Echinosophora; species Echinosophora koreensis. The sequence goes on from JAPCYP010000114.1 coordinate 435,966, forward strand.
GCCTAGCTTACTTGAGGCCTAGCTCGGCCTAGCCTATTTAATAAAAAGGCCAGGTCAATGCTTTTTAAAAAGCCTATATAGCTAAATAGGCTATGCCTAAGGCTTTAAAAAAGCCTATTAAGCCCATCAGGCCGGCCTATTTAACACATACACACATAAATATATATGTATAATATAATATATTATAATATTGTAGTATATTATTTACATTTACATTATTTATAATATTGGAAAGTAAATGCATATTGATCATGTATTGGCCTACTTGTGTATTTATTTTTGAATGCCTAGTGACCTATTTATTAGTTTAGGTCTATCAACTTCTTTATCATTAGAGGCATATGAGTCAATTTACAAGTGAAGGCCTATGACCTATTTATAGGTGGAGGCATATTTAAAGGTCATGTTGATAAATAGGCTTTTAAGTAGGCTTAGGCTTTAAAGTAGGTCGTGCTCAGGCCTTAAAAATTGACCTATATCAGGCTAATAGGCCAAGCTCAGGCCTCGAGATTGAAACGCAGGCCAGGCCTAGGCTTGTCAGGGCCTAGCTCGGTCTAGCCTATTTCGACCCCTTCCTATGAGCAAGAGATCATCCACATATACTAAGAAGTAAGCCTTGACTGTACCATTAGCAAAAATGAATAATGAAGGATCACTCTTGCTTGTAGTGAAGCCATAAAACATGATCAAAGACTTCAATGCATCATGCCATGCACTGGGAGCTTGACGAAGACCATAGATAGCCTTGTGTAATTTACATACATAATCAGGATGTTGGCTACCCTTGAGGCCTGGTGGTTGAGCCATGAAAACATGTTCTGAAAGTGTGCCCTGCAGAAAAGCATCATTAACATCCAGTTGATGCATTTGTGAACAATGGCTTAGTGTAATTGTGAGTATCACTTTAATAGTTTGAGGTCTCACAACCGGTGCAAATGTTTCCTTGTTATCAACTCCTGGGCATTGAGTAAATCCCTTGGCCACAAGACGGGCCTTGTAACGACCTATGGAACCATCTGGATGTTTTTTAATTTGACAAAGCCATTTGAAACCCACTATATTCTGATTTTTCAGTGGTGGTACGAGGGACCAAATATCATTGCGAAGAAGAGCATCAGATATAGCTTTTCGCCAGTGTGCATGTTGCATGGCCTCACGAATCGTGGAAGGCTCTAGATTCTCTGGCAAAGGATGATTGGATACTGCTAATGCTCTTTTGGGTTTAAAATATTGATTTTCGACCTTGTGATCATAGGATGTCCTTGTTGTGGAAATGGTTGCTCATGGGAAATAGTACTCTCAGGTAAATCATTAGCAAAATGAGGGTTAACATATAATGGAAGAGTGATAGGAGATGTGGTACCTGATGATTGTGCCGAATCCAATGGTGCCTCTTGAGATGAAGGATTGGAAAGTGATGGTGTCTCGGGTTGTGGTTCTGATTGAGATGTTGGCATATGTATTATTTGATGAACTGGTATGAAGGTGATAGGTTGAGTTGTGTGTGTTTTGACATTGTTTGTGATTAGGTTCAGATAAGGAAAATGATTATCATGAAAAGTTACATGACGTGAGATGTAGAGCCGATGAGTGAGGGGATCAAGACACTTGTAAGCACATTGTATTGCCCATAAAAATACATGATTTTAACCTTGGTTGAAGTTTTTTGAGGTATAAGGGCACAACCAAAGAAAGCATAAACTACCAAAGGAATGTAAGTGAAGAAGATTCGAGGGGTGTTGTGAAATATTTCAAATGGAGATTTCATGTTGAGGATTGGTGTTGGAAGGCGATTTATGAGGTAAGTGACAGTGGTAAATGCATGGGACCAGTATGTTGGAGGTAATTGTGCATGGTGTAATAATGCTCTACCAGTTTCCATATATGTCTATGACATTGTTCGACTGTTGAATTAAGTTCAGGAGTATGAGGTGGTGTAGTGAAATGAGAAATTCCACGTTGATGTCAATAATTTTTTAGTTTTAGGAATTCTCCCCCATTATCAGAATATAGAGAAACAATTGAAGCATTGAAGAATTTTTCAACCAAACTTTTGAATTGAGGAAATATTATTGAGACATATGATTTAATTTTCAACGGATACAACCAAACATACTTAGAAAAATGATCAACAAGACAATATGACATAAAAACCATCTAAAGACCTAATAGGAGCAGGGCCCCAAACATCAATGTTTATTATATCAAGTGGCTTCTTGCTTATGATATGGAAGTAGCACAAGGCAATTTGTGGCTCTTGACACTGCTACAACTGAGACATGGAACATTTGTGCTCAAATTTATTTTGTGATGAGATATTAGATGTCTTAAAATACGATCAGAGGGATGACCAAGAATGTGATGCCATGGAGGATAAGATGAAGATGTAGTGATAAGTGCTTTTGGTTTGATGGATGGCGGACGGAGTGATGTGGTCGAGGCCATTCCTATGCAATCCTTTGATTAGAGGCACCCTTGTCTTTAGATCCTTCACCAAGAAATGGTCAGAAAAGAATTTAACAGATACTGGGTTAATATTACATAGTGATGAAATAGATAATAAATTCTGAGAAATATTGGGAACATGTAATACTTTAGGTAATTGAAGTGGTTGAATGGTAGTAAGAAGAAATGATTTACCAGTATGAGCTATTGGAAGAGAGATGCCATCTCCCACAATAAGTTGATCAGTTCCATGATAGGGATTGGTGAGATGCAAATTGTCAAGATAATTAGTTATATGATGTTTTGCACCAGAGTCCATAATTCATATTGTAGCTACATTGTGATGCATTGTTTGAGCATGATGAGCAGCAGGTCCAATATTTCTCTTTGGATACCCACGAATTCTGTAACATTCCCTGGTTGTGTGGCTAGGTTTACCACAGTACTGACAAATACTTTGGAGAATTTGGCCTGGTAGAGATGATGCATTCCAATGATTGGATGAATGGGACTTTTTTATGAAAGGAATAGTTACCTTCGTGAGTAGCATTAGCAGTTGGGATCGCAAGATCAGTGTTGTTTTCATTCCTCTTGAGATAGCTTTCATAGACAGAAAGAATGTCATGAAGTTCTTCAAAAGCAATTGGATTTTCACGAGTACGAAGAACAGCTGTCACTTCATGATACTCAATACCCATTCCATTGAGAGTATGAATAACAACATCAACTTCATCCAGTGGAGAGTTGATAATAGCTAATTCATCAGCCATTGATTTGATACCATGAAGGTATTCAGCCATAGAACGTGTACCTTTGGATAACCTTAGTTTAGTTTGAATTTGAATTCATATTTCTGTTGTAACAACTATCTTGATTAGGGTTGTATTTAAATTCTTTTGAACTCTTCAATACTCAATATGTTGTTGCTAGAAATACTCAATCTGTTGTTGCTCTAAATAACCAATCTTCTATCAAACTTGATGGAAAAAACTACCCTACCTGGAAGGTTCATTTTAATACCTTTCTTATAGGCTATGATCTTATTGGTTTTGTTGATGGCACTAACACATGCCCCGCTGCCAATCATGCTGACTTCAAGTTCTGGAAAAGCCAGGACCAAATGATTTTTCATGCCATCATCTCATCTGTTGATCAAAATGTCATCACCATGCTTGGAAATGTCAGCACATCCAAGCAGGCATGGGACATTCTATGCAAACTGTATGCCAACAAAACTAGACCACTGATCATGCACCTGAAGGAGAGACTCACTCGATTTGAAAAAGGTATACGTTCAATAGCTGAATACCTTCATGGTATCAAATCAATAACTGATGAATTAGCCATTATGAACTCTCCACTGGATGAAGTTGATGTTGCCATTCATACTCTCAATGGACTGGGTGTTGAGTATCATGGAGTGACAGCTGCTCTTCGCACTCGTGAAAATCCAATTGCTTTTGAAGAACTCCATGACATTCTTTTTGTCTATGAAAGCTATCTCAAAAGGAATTAAAACAACCCTGATCAGGTGATCCCAACTGCTAATTATGCTCACAAAGGTAATCATTCCTTTCATAAAAAGACCCATTCATCCAATCATTGGAATGCATCATCCTCTACCAGGTCAAATTCTCCAAAGAGGGTTATTTGTCAGTACTGTGGTAAACCTGGCCACACAGCCAGGGAATGTTACAGAATTTGTGAGTATCCAAAGAGAAATATTGGAACTGCTGCTCATCATGCTCAAACAATGCATCACAATGCAGCTACAAAATGGATTATGGACTCTGGTGCAACACATCATATAACTAGTGATCTTGACAATTTGCATCTCACCAATCCCTATCATGGAATTGATCAACTTATTGTGGGAGATTGCATCTCTCTTCCAATAGCTCATACTGGTAAATCATTTCTTTCTACTACCATTCAACCACTTCAATTACCTAAAGTATTGCATGTTCCCAAAATTTCTCAGAATTTATTATCTGTTTCATCACTATGTAATACTAACCCAATATCTATTGAATTCTTTTCTGACAATTTCTTGGTGAAAAATTTGAAGACAAGGGTGCCTCTAATTAAAGGATTGCATTGGAATTGCCTCTACCACATCACTCCATCATCCATCAAACCAAAAGCACTTATCACTACACCTTCATCTCATCCTCCATGGCATCACATTCTTGATCATCCCTCTGACGTATTTTAAGAGATCTCATATCTCATCACAAAATAAAGTTGAGCACAAATGTTCCATGCCTCACTTGTACCAGTGTTAAGAGCCACAAATTGCCTTTTTCTATTTCCAGTATCATAAGCAAGAAGCTACTTGATATAATCTACACTGATGTCTGGGGGCCTGCTCCTGTTAGGTCTTTAGATGGTTTTTTATATTATCTTGTACTTGTTGATCATTTTTCTAAGTATGTTTGATTGTATCTGTTGAAAAATAAATCAGATGCCTCAATAATATTTCCTCAATTCAAAAGTTTGGTAGAAAAATTCTTCAATGCTTCAATTGTTTCTCTATATTCTGATAATGGGGGAGAATTCCTAAAACTCAAAAATTATTTATATCAACATGGAATTTCTCATTTCACTACACCATCTCATACTTCTGAACTTAATGCAACAGCTGAACGACATCATAGACATATAGTAGAAACCGGTAGAGCACTAATACACCATGCACAGTTACCTCCAACATACTGGTCCCATGCATTGACCATTGCCACTTACCTCATAAATTGCCTTCTAACCACCTCTAATCTTCTTCACTTATATTCCTTTGGTAGCTTATGCTTGGTTGTGCCCTTATACCTCAAATAAACTTCAACCAAGGTTAAAACCATGTATTTTTTGGGCTATTCTCCATCACAATATGCTTAGAAGTGTCATGATCCCCTCACTCATCGGCTCTACATCTCACGTCATGTAACTTTTAATGATAATCATTTTCCTTATCTGAACCTAATCACAAACAATGCCAAAACAGACACAACTCAACCCATCACCTCGATACCAATTCATCAAATAATACCAATGCTAACATCTCAACCAGAACCACAACCCGAGACACCATCACTATCCAATCCTTTATGTCAAGAGGCACCATTGGATTCAGCTCAGTCATTAGGTACCACATCTTCTATCACTACATGTTAACCCTCCTATTGCTAATGATTCACCTGAGAATTCTATTACCCATGAGCAACCAGTTCCATAGCAAGGACATCCTATGATCACAAGGTCGAAAAACTATATTTTTAAACCTAAAAGAGCATTGGCATTATCCAATCATCCTTTGCCATAGAACCTAAAGCCTTCAACAGTTCGTGAGGCATGCAACATGCACATTGGCGACAAGCTATATCTGATGAATTTGATGCTCTTCTTCACAATGGTACTTGGTCCCTTGTACCATCACTGAAAAATCAGAATATAGTGGGTTGCAAATGGCTTTTTCGAATTAAAAGACATCCAGATGGTTCCATAGATCATTACAAGGCCCGTCGTGTGGCCAAGGGATTTACCCAATGCCCAGGAGTTGATTTCAAGGAAATATTATCCTCATCCCATGAACTAACTTTTGAGATTGAGTTAGGCCCAAAATCTAATATGGTATCAGAGATATCCTTGATCCATTGTTGGGCCACCCACCATGTTATCCACACATCAAGCCCAACAGTGCTGGGCTTGAGGGGGTGTATTGGGAAAAACCCAAGTCCCACATTGACTAGTGATAGTATCTATAAGAACTTATAAATAATGGGCAATCCTCATCCCATGAACTAACTTTTTGGATTGAGTTAAACCCAAAATTGTATTGAATTAATTGAGAGATGAGCTGTGAATTTATAGCTCATAATGTCCAAAGCAATGAGGAACCTAAGCTAACCAACCTAAGCCACATAAGGAGAGGTTGAAGAGTTCAAAAGAATTTAAATACAGGCCTAATCAAGATAACTATCACAACAGAAATATGAATTCATATTCAAACTAAACTAAGCTTATCCAATAATCTCAACATTCTGATTGTGGCTTTATTATAAAACAAGATTTTTGTATCAAACGAATAACATAACACATAGGCACTGTTTGGTTTGCCAAATCCGCTAGCGTTTAGCGGATAGCGTATAGCGGATGGGAAAGTAGCCCTGTTTGGTAGTCGTTTTAAAATTAGCGTATAGCATTTTTTCACTAGCGTATAGCGTTTTTCCTAGACGCTACTTGAAAGTAGCGTTTGAGCTTATAGCGTATAGCGTTTCATTTTTTCTTCCATTTTTATCCCTACCATCTTAATTAAATTCCTCACTTATCCTTGATTATAAAATAAAATACTAATCATTTAACATAGTATATAAATAAGAATTAATTTTTCTATTTATATTTATATAAAAAAGTGGAAAATATATTTTTATCTATAAAAAAAAACTTATATAAAAATCAAATCAATATATAATTTTATTTTTATTATTCCATTTTATTTATTAAAAATAATTAAAACTAAATTAATATTTAAATTTAAAATTAATGATTGAATTTTTTAAACAATAAATAATTTAGAATAAAATAAATTATTATAAGTGATAATTATTTTAAAATAAATAATATAAATAATATATATATAATTTACATAAAAAAAATGCAAACATATCCTTTTATGTCATTTTACATTTATCAGCTAGTTCAACCGCTAGTTTTACCAAACACTTCAAATCCAATCCGCTAGCTAATCAGCTATCCGCTAGCTTATCCGCTACCGCTATCCGCTAAGTTTTTACCAAACAGAGCTACTGTGAAAACATTCTTGCTCCTATAATTACTTGAACCAATCCTTGTTCCTTCTCATACATAAAAGCATCAACTTGTAAAATTTGCACTAGCTAGAGTGTTTTTACATCGTCAATATTCTTTATTGTTTGCGAAAGGGGGTGAGGCATCCCTCAATTTGTGAGATCATTGTATCAAGGAGATATACCTTGCATATTAATCGAGGCTCTTGCAGAAAAGTTATCGTGACAAGAGCATGCATGGGCTGTAATAATTGTTTAAGCACCTTGAAAACGTGATATTAGTGAAAATTTTTAAAATATATTCTAGGGACTAGACGTGTGCCACTAAAAAGGGCTGTACCATAATAAAATAGATTTGAAAACTTTTCTCCCTATCTCTTAAGATTTTTGTTTGATTGTTCGTTATTCTCTTTAGTATTGCGAATATTTTTATTGAATCAAGAAAAATATTTTAGAACAGTTAAAATAAAACTTTTATAGACTCAAAGCATCCCTCGCCCCAAGTTAAAACCACCTATTCTAACAAGAGAGATTGTAAAAATGATTCAGAAACTTGGAACCAATTGGGAGGGTAATGAACGTAGAAAGTTTTGAGAAACAGTTTTTAACAAATAAATATAAAAAACCCTTTAAAGCATGTTCTAGTTAAAAACCCAATTCTCGTAACAATTCCAATAGGGGACATATTTTCCACTGTAAGGGAAAGAGAACTGTGATAATATTGGCACCAATTATGATGACATTTCAAATACCTTAGGTCAGCAAGTCGATCAATGTTCACACTCCCCAACCAACATTTTCTGACATTCATATAATTATTTAACAACAATTTAAGCATCCACAAGAGCCCAATCTGTTCCTTCATCTTCACGATGATTTGGACTTGGCTGGGGCAGGAAGCAACTGCATTGCACAAGCCAGAGATCATTGTCAGTGAAAACTAATACTCCTAACCATAATTGCTGCAAAATAAAAAGACCATGACTCCTCCATTGGTCTAGAGGAATACAAATTTCTACACGAGGAGTGCTAACAACATACTCTCTAACACTCTTCTATTGGTTAAAATTCAAATGAGTCCCACTATTTTGGAAAAGGATTCCACTAATTCATGTGTCCCACTTAAATTCTGTAGGACTTGTATAAATTTCAACCAACAGGAGAGAATGTATTGGAAAGAGTGTTAGAATACTCCCTCCGATCCACAATATAAGCAAAAATGTCAAAAAAAATTTAGTCCAAAATATAAGCAAGTTTCAACTACTTTCATTCTATTTAATGAAGTTATTCTCAAAATACCCTTCATTTAATACAAATTTTGTTTTCCAATGACTCTTTTTATTCTCAATAACACAAGCTTAATAAATAAGAAAAAGGATAATTTAGGTAACAAACTTAATTTTTTATTCCCAATGACTCTTTTAACTAACCACCTTAATATGTGTGTTTTTTCCAATTTTTGCTTATAATAGAGACCAGAGGGAGTATATTACTGGCATTTCTCTTTCTACATAAGTTTCATGGTAAATTGAATTAATTCAGTTTGTGCTACACCTGACAGAAATTGTTAACATCTAGTTGTCACTAACACGTGCATGCAAAAGGCATGTGCAAAAATAGGGCACAGATACAAAATTTCAGAAATTTCATAATACAAGGAAAACAGAAGCACAAGGAAACTATATTTAATTATACTAGCAGGCACCTGATAGCAGGATATTAGAGAAGAAACAAATCCAAACGCCCCGGTCACTCGAGGAGTTACTTTCTTGGGTGCCAGTTGAAGCAATCCAACTGCTACCACTATATCCATGCCGGCTTTGATAAGTGCAAGAGTCCTCTCATTTGAGGTTTTAAGTTTAGCACGGTATTGCTCATTCTGAACCAGTAGTTAATGAGAATGCATAAACATAAAGGTACTGTCTCATGTAAGTTAAACTAAAAACTTAAATTCTGAAGAATGTGTACAGAGGTGTGGACAACATACATCATATTTATTACTGTTTTTGAGTTCTTTCTCTATCTTCTTCATTGATGCAGAAACTCTTCCAAGCTCCCCAAGCTAAGCAAATGAGTAAAACATTTCACACAAAGGTTCAAAGCAAGGTACTGACAGCACATAGTGATACTCAATTGCTCCTATGTTAGCATAATGAAGTATTCAATAAATAAGAAAGGTAAGCCACAAACCTCAACCAAGGTGCCACACACTGAGGAGCCCAGCCAACAGAAAAGAGATATCCGGCCAATTAGCTCAGTACGTTCTTTATTCTGTGGTTGGACAACAAAATTTTCATATACTGCTGGATGGTATTCCCACATATAGAAACAAACTGGAGGGTTAATAAAATATGTATTTCCTACCTGATAAATGCCCGATCTACCGAGCCAGACAAATTGATCGAGAAACAAGAAAGTGGACAGTAATGCATTCTTGGACTGAAGAAAACAATAAAAAAAATGTTATTAGGAAAATAAATGAAAGATGAAAAGAGTGGATAGTTCTTGAATTATCATACCTTTCCCAACAAAATTAAGGGGAGGGGAGTACCCTTCGGTGTTGGGCTTATCAGAGCATGCAGGTCATTGACAAACTGCATATTCAAGGGTGAAGTATTAAGTATAAGAGTGATGGTTATTACAGGAATTCATTAATTCACAGCATCTGTTCTAAAGCCAGAATGTCTATTTGAATGTTATACAGGGCTAGAACTAAAACAAAACGTTTATTTTCTTATATCATTTTCCAATTTTGTCCTTGAGAAACCAAACAAAGAAAATTATTCGTGGTACAGAAAGAAACCTTATCTTCTTTAAAAAAATCGAAGGGGCATGTAAGGAAAATGATATAAAGAGAGAAATTCTATTAAATAGCAAGCTAGCTGAATAGGAAAAGAAATAATTGAATGGATGAACTAGCAATTGTTTCAAAAATAAAAAAATTCAAAAAACAAAACCTTGAATAGACGGAAAACTTTCCGTGCCAAGCTGGTTGACTTGTCCACATTCTGGGCAGTGCCAGGTTGCCCATCACTCAAGAATTTGGAACCATATTGTATTGCCCTGCATATCTTGTCCCTTGTTTCAGCCTTGTTCAAATATACAACTAAAAGAGCAAGTTCCGCCCTAGTTGCATCCAACGTACTCATTTTCTATGCTATTCCTGGTGTATAAAAAATCACAGACAGCACAGTTCATTTAGGAGGAAGGAGAAGGGGCATCATTTCTCAAATATGCGGATAATCTTTCTAGGAATGACAATTTAGCACTTCCATGAAAAAACGACCATGATCAAGAAAGCATGATAAGCTCAGCACTGGCAAGACAATCTAATAGACTTTCCACCTATCCAAATTGCATGATGTGTCCGTCTCTTATTTTAGTGTTTAATGTATGCAAAGTTTGAAAATCCCGTCCTTCTTGCAACCATAAATCCAATGGTAATGCTCCATTTGTATATCAGAATAAGTGATAAATACAAAGGAAACATATTGAATTTCTTAAGAATTCAACTTACAAGCATCGTGATTTTTCCTTTATATTTTCATTTATTTTCTCAATCTTCATTCAAAGAACCAAACATAGTAAAAAGAAAACAATAGTAAATTACAGCGTGCAGATAACTTGTATACTTCTAATTCTAGCCATTGTGGCATACATGCTTCATCAACTATCTTAACTTTAAAGCTCAGGTAGAAGGTAGAAAATGGGGCAAATTTCATGATAGTATGTTCTACATTTTTCGTTACCTGCCTCGCAAACACCCAGTAACATTTCCTCGAATTTGCATAGTTTATTCATCAGATCAAGTCAGGATAAGTTGATTTTTTAACAAGAGTTGGGAAAAGTTGATTTGGTCAGGAAATTGCAAAATATTCAGTTACAGAGGAGTAACGATGCTTCAGCCATTTTTGTTCTGCAGATCTTGATGATGAGTTGATAGTTCATGGCAATTAAAACTCCCTCTCAGATTAATCAAGTTCATATGGCATCCCTGCAACAAATCACTACCCTTCACAGACATCACCTCCAAGCGGAAGATAAATGTCTATGATGTTCACATCAAACTGCCACAATGGAAAGCCTTGTTTATTGCCCCTTTGCTTGAGCTCTCTAATCCGATATGCTTTGGACTCCACACTCAGGAAAGAATTTATCTAGCATCCTTCAATCCTCAATTGGTTAAGAGTATGACTGATGCAGGCTATATAATCTAATAGACATAAGCTTAAAGGTCCAATAATTTCCCTAATTTGGTTTATATTGATATTGGGAGTTGCCAGGTTGTAACATCTCATTGCTCTACAATTTGAACTTTAGGTCAAATAGGATTAATGTAGTTAATAATATATTTTCAATCTTAGAGGCACTTCAGTATAATTTATCTTATAGTTTTTTTTTTGGGGGATTAATTTATCTTATAGTTGGATATTTTTGTTGAGTCAATTTATGGGCTTTGGTTACATGAGCTTTTCCTTAAGTTAATTTTGTTATTTAGGATTTTATTGATGTTTATTGGAGGCTGGTCATTTAACTTGGATCTTTTGTTGTGGAATACTTTGTCCCCAAGTTTGACAAGTCCTATGTAAGTGATGTCACAAGCTAAAAAAGCCATCTGTTCTGAAGGATTTTTGGTTCAGGCCTACCATGGTGATGGCTATGTTCACATCATCAGCTAATGACATATCTTTTAGAAGGCTGATAAAAAGAGATCATATCTCTCTAAATTAGGCATTTAGGGATAAAATCACCCTCAATCCCCAAATAATAGGGATCAGGGCTTCTTAGGGCTACCCCTCAAAGTGACTTTTACATATAAGCCCCTACCATTTTACCGCCATACCGAGAGCAGCAGCATTCCACCTAGGGTTAGGTGTGTCCTACCTCCAATTCTGGGCTGAAAGACCATTAGAGGAACCAGTGGATGTAGAAAATGTTTTAAGGAAAACTCTTTTTTGGCAGGCACGTCATGGGCCTCTTATGCCTAAGAATCCTTTGGTATGATACCTATGTTATTTTTATTCTTTCATCCTCTACCATAATTTTACTAATTGCAACACCAACCCATATTTGACTTACATTGAAGCAAGCATTAAATTCCCACACATCAAAACCCTAGTTGGTCCATGCCTGAATTTTACTCCAGTATGCATCAGACATTCAAACCTTCGAATCTTGCAAGTACTATTTACAAGACTCAAACAGCCACTAATTCGAAATGTAACCTGTATCCCAGTCTGTTTCCAAAATAATCACTTGGGTGAAAAGTTAAAGAATAATGGTCAAGTTTCGATTTTTTTATCTAGAATCATTAAGCCATGATGTTCTTCACCTCATCAACAAATATTATCAACGATCATTTCAAGTCCTGCTTTACCAACAAGATTTAAAGGACTACATGACTTCTCTAGTTCCCTATGGGGCAAGCTCAATTCTTCCAATCCTAGTCCATGTGATAGGCTCCAGTTCGCCAGCATGATCCAATTTTGTCTAATAATAACAAAATTAGGCTAGCTATAAATCCTTTGCCATTTGCCAATAACAGATTTCACCAAATCAACCCAACAGTTTAATATTTCGAATAAGACAGGCAGCAAAAGAAAATTAATTGATTAATCAATATTAAAGCTCATCATGTCAAAACAATAAGCTCAACTCAATTATGCCATGTTTGGCACATAGTATAACATAAAAGAGAGGAAGGGCATCAAACTATCTGGACTACCCCCAGTCCAGTTGCATCAAACTCCTTCCTATGTTACAACAGCCATATGACCTGACAGACAACATCAAAATCTTCTATTTCCCACTTCTGTATAATTTTCCCAGCAACCAAGCAGACTACAAATTATAATAAAGATAATAACAACTATAACTGACCCATCAAACCAAATCATAAAATTCAAATGACCCAATTTCGCAACCTTATTTCATAGTGAAATAAATTAAAACACCCCAAACCTGTAACCACAAAAAAAAAAAAAAAACTAAAGCTGACCCAAATCGAAATTTGCAAACCCCATCATCAAAGACTACACCTTTTTATATCTCAAGGTGGAAAAACAAAGGAACAAACAACCAAGGCACGTGTATTCTCTACCTTATTTGCTGAGGTAAAAATTAACAACAAGCCACAAAAGAAAAAAAAAACGAGAGAGAGAGAGGGTACCGAAATAAGTGTTCGATGACCAGAGTCCCACCGTGTGAGGAGAGGCTTAGCTTCGGGTGTGTAATAATAAGATTTAGATAAAGGTGTGGTGATGATAAGGGCTTGTTTGGCCCTCTACTTCCGAAAACAAAAAAACAAAATGGATTATTTTGCTCTAGTTTTCGTCTGAGTATTCCCATGACTGGAAGAATCTTTCACCGTTCGTTGATTACAATGTCAACGGGTCAGACGTTTGAACTTTGAACTCAAAAAAATCTGGGTCGTTAGATTGGTCGGTGTTGTTGGAACTGTATGAGATTGAACAACGTCGTTTTGGGTAGCAAGTTGCAACACGCAGTTGAAGGTGATCTTATGTTTATCGGTAACACCTTATTATTGTCATTGTCCGGTATGGATAATGGAGAAAATCTAATTGTTTGTTTAATAGTTTAATTGTAATTTTAGTTCTTCAACTATTAGTCATGTGCGATTTTTGTTCCTAAAATTTTTGTGCATATTTGATCCTTATTTTTTCAATGTTGCAAATTCGAATTTTTCGCCCAATGTACATCAAATTTCCAATGATTAACAAAGAAAAATCATTGCTCTAAGCACATAACACCTCTAGTTGAGCTTTTATAATAAGGGACCTTATGGTGGAACAAAAAAAAAATTTTCCAAAAAAGGAGGGACAAATAAGTAAATAGCAAAGAGAAAAGTATAATCGGGTCGGTTCAGATTTGGGGGGTTTCATCGTTCTAACTGATCAATTTGATCGGTTCATATTTAGTCACTTTTTAACTATGGATCCGAACTGAACCGACCACAATCGGATCGGATCATCGGATTACTCATTAAATTTTTTTTTAAACTTCAGAAATTAATAAATAAAAAATATATATACATATTTAATTATATTAAATATATATAATAATATATTGACGTTATATATATGTATATATAATAATAATAAAAATGAATATTTATAGGGTTCGGATCGGATTAGATTTGTAGGATCCGAGACCCGAACCGACCTTGTTCGGATTAGTGTTTTCGAATCCAATCCGATGATCTGAACCAATCCGCCAAAATCGGTTCGGATCCATCGGATTTGCGGATCAGATCAGATTCGCTTACACCCCTAAGAAAAACCATTAAATTTTGTTGAATTGGAGAGGCAAAGGAGGGAGAACCTCAACCAGAAGTTTTGTGCGCTTAGAGGAGTGATTCCTCTATGTTAATCATTGAAAAAATTGACATATAATGGACGAAAGGATCAAATTTGTAACATTGGAAAAATAGGAGGATCAAATATGCATAAAAAAAATTACATAGACCAAAATCGCATATGATCAATATTAGAGAGATTAAAAGTTCAATTAAGCCTTATTTAATTTGAGAAAGAAAATTAAAAGAGAAAAGATAGAAGGTAAGTATCAAAAACTAATGGAATTTTATGTCTCGGTTTTTTTTTTTATAATCAAATATGAGAAAATTACAAAATTATCTTTCCTCTCATTTTCACTCAAACAAAGTATAAAATGTATTTCATAAAATTTCCTATTGATTTTTTTTGTTTCTCAGAGTATCCTCCGCGCGCAACTGCAGAGACTAATCCCTCTAGTCGGGTAGGACCACAAGGGCGGCAAAGATCTCCCTCAAGAGTTTTAACACTGCTACATTCCCAGGGCTATGATTAGAACTCAAGACCTCTGGTTAAGCTGGAAAATATCGGTGCCATCTCATCCAAGCGTTCTTGGGTAATTTCCTATTGATTTTGTAAGATACTTTTGTAATGCATATATATAAAAAAGATCATAAATAAAAATCGTAGATAAGTTATTATGTTATCTTTCGGTACTTCAAATTTATTTTACTCAATGAGTATTTGTGAAAAATTAGCAAGTTATATTTTCAGTACTTCACGTTTATTTCACTTCATGGAGTAAAAATCATTAATTATCATAAATGTGGTAAATTCTTTACAATATCTTTTTTGATACAGACAACCATATCTTTTTTGTGTTTTTGAAAAAAGTGAAAATAGAAGTATTTGAAATTAGATCGATAGCATTTTGTCTATGAAAACTTGGGGGTGGCATCCCTCTACCCCTACCTAAATTTCCATTGAATTAATATGTCTTAACCTTTTGTCACCATCAAATTTGGTTATGGTAAACCACCCAAAAACCAAGGACTCCTTATTATAAGAAAGAGGCAAAGCCATAATCCCAACAATAAGTACCTTTTCTCCTATCATGGCAAAGATTCTCCATATATGCAATTGCATGGCCCTACATTATAGAGAGACTTAGTAGATGTTTGGTTCCACGGTGAAGAGTACCGGAATTACGTTTATCCCCTGCCCTTAGTGACGTAGTTTTCATGAGTTACCCATCTCATCATTTCATTAGAAGCCATGGATGCTTCACTGGTTCTCTACCGAGCCACCCGGATCCGAAGTATTCTCAATCCAGTTCTCACACATCTCATAAGTTTACAAAAACATTTTTCTTTAACCGTCTTTTTTTTTCCGCTAACTTCCATTAAAACAGCACCAGAACAACTCTAACATTGGGTTGATCACTTTCATCACAGTCAAAATTTTCAATCAGCACTCAAGAAGAAATAAAAAAAGCAAAATACACTGATTAAGGAATTTAAAAGATAATTTTTTATAAAAAAATGCTATAATCAATATGTCAAGAAATGGGGTTTTTAGTTTCAGAAATGATATTCTAACACCCGGGTGCGACACCTCTACTGTAGCGCTACTGTAGCGCTACTGTAGCGCTACTGTAGAGGTGTTTTTTTTTTTTTTTCAAATCTTGACTTTTTTTTTTAAAAAATTTTTTTAACATTTTTGAATACTAACATTTTTGGTTAATTACATGCAAATATCTGGTTAATTCAGTGTATTATATGGTTAATAGTTTTTTTTGGGACAAAATTCGACTTTTTAAAAAACCAAAACACGTGGTTAATCCTTTGAAAATGGTTGGTACACGTGGTTAATCTTTTGAAAATGGTTGGTTAATTCAGTGTATTATGTGGTTAATCGGTTATCCTGAAGCTTACAATCATTTTTCACAACTATGTAAATATTTGATTAATCACATGCAAATTTCTGGTTAATTCAGTTTATTATATGGTTAATGGGTCTTCTTTTTTTAGGGACAAATTTCGACCTTTTTTTAAAACAAAAACACGTGGTTAATCCTTTGAAAATGGTTGGTTAATTCAGTGTATTCTGTGGTTAATCGGTTATCCTGAAGCTTACAATCATTTTTCACAACCATATAAATATTTGATTAATCACATGCAAATTTCTGGTTAATTCAGTTTATTATATGGTTAATGGGTCTTTTTTTTTTTTGGACAAATTTCGACTTTTTTTTAAAACAAAAACACGTGGTTAATCCTTTGAAAATGGTTGGTTAATTCAGTGTATTCTGTGGTTAATCGGTAACTCTGATGCTTCAATCATTCTATATGAGATATATCTCATATAGAATAAATTGAATTAACCAAATATTTGCACTGGATTAACAAAAAATGTTAGTATTTAAAAAAATTAATTTTTTTTCATAAAAAAAAGTCAAAATTTGTTTTTTAAAAAAAAAAACTGTAGCGCTACAGTAACCTACTGTAGCGCTACAATAGCGCTACAGTGTCCCGGGTGTCGCACCTGGGTGTCGCACCCGGGTGTTAGAATAACACAGCTCTTTTAGTTTTCCAATAAAATATTACATTTTCTTATTTTTTTTAATCAATACCCTTAAGGGCACGATTAACAAGACCAATAAATTTTTTTATAGGAACTTTTTTATGTAAAGGAATCTAAACTAAACTACGAAGCAAATTTAAAAAGATGAATGTTTTTTTAACACAAAATTTGTGTTTGGATGTATTTTTTAGACACATGAATATAAACATGATAAAAAGTAAGTGAGAGATAGAAAGAAACACATACAATATAACTTACGGTGTCTAAAATTTGTGTTCAAATAACACAACTCTAAAAAAAAATACTTAGAGACCAAAAGCGATGTGGTTACCTGATGGCTTCTGTAGTGGCTTTATCTTAGTTGCATTGGGGAGCTAAGCCGGAAACAATAGTTTATCACTGCAATATACCATTACCAGCTAGATTGTATATATTCACAAAATGGACAATTAATAAAAAACCAGTGCAGATTCACAAAAGGGAATCATCTAGCTTTGAACTCTTTCACATGTTTAGTGTTGACAGTGCAAATAATAGGGGGAATAATGTATTTTACCGATTATCGGACGGTCCTAAATAGCCTACATTTATAAGAAAACACATAAGAGACAGAGAGGGGATACCCAAAGTTAAAATATTTATAATATAATCTAACATTGATTATAAATTTATAATACATAGACTAGCAAGCTTGCGCATCCCAGTTTGCAGTCTTTATTTTGCTTCATCGTGACACTAAAAGAAAATTACAATTTCCCCCCTCTATTTCTTGCTAAATAAACTTTTTAATTTCCCTCTTTCCAATCTCTCATGTAGCTTTTTAGCTCCTGGAATGTCCATCTCTGTAAGCTTCATCAGATACCCAATTGCTCCATAAGAGATCATCAGCTTCCTACACTTCTTACTTGAAGAAAGTGATCCAAGGCATGAAACTGCATACTTTTTTGCAGTGTTCTGCGGACTTGGATCAAGCAATTGAACCAAGTTTGGGACACTTTTATCATCCTTCTTAACTTCTTTTCGATTCTGCGGAAGACTCATCAAGCTAGCAATTGCTTGTGCAGCAAGTTCTCTAGCACTGTTTGATTTAGACTCAAGCATCTTGACAAGGAAAGGGATGCATCCTGCTTCACCAACCATTTTCTTCATTGCTGTTGAGCTGCAAACGCGGCAGATCGCAGACGCGGCAGCTTGCTGAGCACCGGAGGATCCAGACTTTAGCACATGAACCAAACGCGGGAGACAGCCAAGAGCAACCAATGTATCCTCAGAAACCGATCCAACCAAATTTCGCAATGCTCCGACCGCGGATTCTTGAGGAAGTGGACCATCAAGATAAGCCAAAAGACTTCTAACACCACCTTCTGATACAACACTCTTCCTTAGATTCTCATTGCTTGCAGTGAGGTTCTGCAAGCACTCTGCAGCATACTCTTTGGAACCCAACAAAATTCCACAGTTAAGCAGATTAATCATAACCCTCACAATCCCTTCTTCAGCCAAAGCTTGTCTTACCTCAGGAACAGCTGATATATTCTTCAAAGTACAAGCAGCAGCAGCCTGAGACACAGAATCACCAGTTTGGCAAAGATCGATCAGTGGACGAACGCCTCCATGTCCAACGATTTCGCGTGCTGTTTCTGCCGACATTGACAACCTCTGAAGTGATATTGTTGCTTTCTCTTTACCAACAGGACTACCTGATTCAATAAGCCTTATGAGAGGTGGCAGAACTCCTTCAGAAACTAGCCAGTTCTCGCAGTTCCCGGATTCTGCAAGCGAGCATATAACAGTAACAGTCTTCTGTCTTATCCTGGGAGATGTAGCTGTAAGCAACTGAACTAAAGCAGCTATGTTGCTCCTACCAATAACTGCTAAAACATTCTTTTCATCTTCTTTCATAACTTCAACTAAACTGTCTAAAGCTTTGTGCTTTGCTTCCAAGTGACCGATCTGAAGGCGCGCGAGTAGTTCCCTTATGTTGCTGTGTGTTGCAACATCTGATTCTGCCACGGGACCAGACATAGCAGCTAATGGCAAAGTAGCCTCACCAAGGACACCAGTCTTGATCAATAGGCCACAATCCCTTAAATTCAAGTCGAGTTTCCCGGTTAATGCATCGAGATCACTCTGCATCCTAAGCTTACCCTCATTCTTCTCCTTCATACAAAACTCAGCCAATTCAATTGCTTCTTTGAGTGTCTTTGACACAGCCTGCAATTGCTCCTTGCAAAGAGCATTCTTTGAGAAACAAGGGTGGCTTGACAAGTCTGATAAGTGTGATGGGATCTGTTCTAATTTCGAAATGATCATCTTCCATCTACCAGGAAACCCTTTAACCTCTCTTGCCTTATCAAGAGCAACAGGAACAATTTCCTGTGCATGTAACAACCAGTCTTCTGTGGAAAGTTCATCAACTGCAACCTCATTTCCATCATATTCCACCATGATTACTTCAATATGGTAGGAGACTAGGAGTAGAATTGATGATTACTTGATTACCACCAAGAAGCTGCCACAAATGAAATAGAAGAAAACCAAACCTTCAAAGAAATGACAAAGATGCCAAATTTTAAATAGACAATAATATTAGCATTGAAAATTAAAAGGTTGTGGAGCAGTTGCAATCATAAAATGTGTAAATTGTAAATTAAGACTCCAACAGAAAATTCTGAGGCACAAAACAACAAATAGTCCAAATCAACAGCTTCGAGAATCTTGTATGATCACACAAATCTTGTTTAGCATGACTCGACCAACAAAACTGAAGTACCTAAAACATGCCCCACTAGTCTTTTCTCTTACTTTAGCAAGTGATCATTTAATACACTTGGAAAATTCTAATCCTATGTTAAAATTATTATATCAAACTATGGTTGATGATGAAAAATGAAGGACGATGCTTTTAAGGGCTAAAAATGCCATCCAATAAAGAAGCCGTTGGCAGATATTTTAGTATTTTACTCATAAGTCCAAAAATACCCCTCCAAATAAGGCCTAAAAGACACACCTAGACAAGGTAGAAATGTTAATATGGTATCCTTTATTAGGGGTATATTGGTAAGTAAGAAACAAATATCCAACTTTACCTTTCAATAATGGAGGTTGGTAGTGAGAGAGTGTGAAAGTTAAATCTAGAGAGAGCTTTGTCAGTATGGTTCTGACCCATATCAACGGTCAAGGATTATTCTAAGAGGTTGAGGAAAGTAGAACTCTTAGCTGTGTTTTCCAATCTTTCTCTCCTCATAAATAGGGCTATTGGTGTGAGAAAGGGAGACGCTTTCCTTTGAAGGGAAGACACAAGTCTCTATCTACAGTTGTATACATAGTACTCCAAATGAATCATCACCAGGAAAAAAAAAAAAAGAGAGAACTCAAAATATAAAATGAACTTTCTTCAATAATATGTAGCTCAAATCAATTTGACTTGCTCAATATTCAAAGAATTTATCCTGTTGAGAGCCATGAGATCATGCCCAAAACACTCTTGTTGTTCACTAAAGCCCAAAAAGAGTAGTATATGAGAGACAAATCTTAAATTCACAAAAACAAAAATAAAAAGAGGAAGCAAAAAAACAAACTTTCCTTTCCAGATGTAGGAGATCAAAGCAAAGAACAAAAAATAGAAAATAGAAAAAATAAACCCTTGAAGGACCATCCAATCTTTGAGAATCTACAACTGAGAAAGTAAGAAACCAACCCACTGTGGCTTAACTTAATCTTCAAACCTCTCTCTCTCTCTCAAGCACACATTGATGTAGTGATCCAGAAATGCCTCAAAGGAGCACCAACCACCCAAGACTTTGCTTTGACAACTCTTCACAATACCAAGTCTTGCAATGCTTTAAGAATCAGCAACCAAGACACATCCTGGTCTTCATTTTCAAAAGACATTTTGACAACAACCCAGAAACAGCATTTTAAGAATCATCCAGAAACTCTTTATGCTTCATAGTTGAGAAACAGACACAAAATGCTCAAACTCAAACATCTCCTTCAATAAAATAAAATAAAATAAAATAACAAAACAGAAACACTGAAGAAACCAGAAGAAGCTTCCACCTTGAGTCAACGGTGATGATCAGCTTCAGAAAAAGGGAAAAAAGAAGAAGAAAAAAAACACCAACTTAACTACTTAAGTATTCAAGCTTTACTACAAAACGACACGCATGCAATATAAAACATGCACAGTTTCCCACTCCCCATTCAAAAAACAAACTTTCAACCATTTTCTCTACTTCTCTCTCTCTAGAAATGGAAGATAGTGTGTTGTGTCAGTCTCGCTGTCTCAAAGATTCTCTCTGCAAAAGGCATTATTTTACGCTGTGTCAATGGAGAACGAGAGCTTATGTTTCGAACAACTTAGCTTAAAGGTCGAGCAGCTGCAGTTGACGTGATCGGACGGTCACGGTCGATCTTAGGACAGACATTGCGATCATTGAGATTGGGTAAAATTTGAACATGCTTTTCGGATTATTTTAGGTTAACGAGGTGATGACGTGGATGTTATAGCCACGTGTTAAACGACGAATGGCCCTAACGTTCGAAGAGGTGCACACGGTTAAGTGGCACTCGTGTGAAGTAAACCTATTATTGGGACATGTATTTGGGCTAATTGACCAAAGTAACCCATTTTTAGAAATTATATATCAAAATAATCTATTTTTAAAATAATTTATCAAACTAACCTATTTTTGAATAAAATATTTTTTTTGTTGGCTAGTGGTGCTGGTTTAACTTATCGATCTGCCACGTGACAAGTCCTGATCGGTCCAGAAAATCCACAAAACCAAAATTTAAAAAAAAATATTTTTTGGAAGGAAAAAAAAAAAGAAAATCAGGTCAGCGCCACGGGGAGCACTCTGGTCGATTGGCGCCAGTCAAACATTGACCTGTCACGTGGCAGTTTCGTATTGGTCCGTCAGTTTTTTATAAATAAATAAATAAATTGTTTTTGGGCGAAAAAATTTAAAAAAATTGATTATTAATTAATTAATATTATTCTATTAATAAATCTTATCATTATATAATTATAATAATTAATTATTAATAATATAATTATATTAATATTATTATATAAAAAAATACTAATGTAATTAAGGGAAAAATATTATATTAATGTTATTAATGCATAATTATATTATTAAATGTTATCATTAATTATATAATTAATATAATTATATTATTAAATACTAATTTTATAATTAACAATATTATCATTATATAATTAATATTAATAACTACTACCTCCGGACTTAATTATAAAAAAAAAATAACTAATTTCACTCTTATTAAAGAAGTTAGTTAATTCAGTTTAATTGTCTTGATTTTTCATTTCATTTTTGTATTAAAAAAAAAAGAGAGAGTTATAATTACTTATAAATGGAGAATTGATTTTAAAAATTATTCATCGATATTTTAAAATATTAAATAAATACTAATATAATTCTATGAATTAATTAATATAATTCTATTGTGAAAAAATTTAAAAAATTTATAATTAATATAATTCTTTCTCAAAACTCTTTTTTTTTGTTTACTCCTATAAAACTAACTTCTAAACAAATATTATTAAATTATACCAATAACTTTATATTAATTAATTATTAATTATATTAATAATATTATTAATTGGTATAATTATATTTAAAAATTCCTCAGTTATGTTTAAAAATATTCAATTTTGTCCCTCAATTGTTTTAATAACATAATTATGTATTAATAATATTGATAATTATGTATTAATAATATTAATATTTATTTATAATATTGATAATTATGTAGTAATAATATTAATAGAATTATATTAGTATTTATTAATATTAATAGCATAACTTTTACTTAAATTTTTTTAACCCCAAAAACCTTTGAATTTGTATAATTATATTTAAAAATTAGTATATTATTATTAATTAGTATAATTATATACTGATAAAATTTAATTAGTATTAATTAATTATTAATTAGTATAATTATATAATGATAAATTTTATTTATAGAATTATATTAATTAATTAATAATCATTTTTAATTTTAATTTTTTAATTTTTTCGCTCAAAAACCTTTTTTTAAAAAAAAAATTCATAAAAAGCTGACGTACCAATAGGAAGCTGCCACGTGGCAGGTCAATGACGCTAGTCAAACTGGCGCCACTCCACCAGAGTGCGCCACGTGGCGCTGACCTAATTTTCCTTTTTTTTCCATCAAAAATTTTTTTAAATTGTTTTTTAAGATTTTCGGGACCAATCAGGATCTGCCACGTGGTAGGTCAACAAGTCAACTGGTGCCACTAGTAAAAAAAAAATTTTATTCAAAAGTCGGTTAGTTTGGTAAATTATTTCAAAAGTAAGTTATTTTAGTATATAATTTCTAAAAATGAGTCACTTTGGAAAAAAGGCCCATGTATTTGGGCTTCCGAATTTACATTTCTAACCTTCTTGTGGGATATAAAATCTGAGAATAAAGCCTCAGATAAAATGAGATTTTTTTTTTCTGGCTTTGAAGTTTAAAGTAAAAAATGGAGGATATATTATTTTTAATTAATTAAAATATATTGAGATGTAAAAATATTAAAAAAAATAAAGGTAATTTATATTTATTTTTTCATGTTACACTCAAATTCATTTTAAAGAAACTAACCTCATGTTTGAAGGTTGATATTTTTAAATTGAGAGACAGCCGATTATGTAGAGCAATATGCCTTTGTTAGTGGAGGTTACATTGGATTGTTTATGGTAATTAAATTATTTGTGTTATTGTCGATTTAATTATTTTAAGAGTTTAATGAATGTTCCTAACTTTTTAAGAGGGTATACGGTTAAGTGTCACACTAAGTAGACATACTACGACTCCGTTTGGCAAAAATAGCTGATAAGTTAACTTATAGCTGATAAGTTAGTTGATAGTTGATAAGTTAATTTTTAGTTGATAGCTGATAGCTGAAAAGCTAGCCGGTTGAATTCGAAGTGTTTGGTAAAGTGAGAATTTCATTAAATGAAGGGGTAAAAACGATAGAAAAGTCAATAAGATATGAGCTATAAGTAATAAGCTAGATAAATTGACTTATGAATAAAAAAACTATAAGCCAATAAGATAAGCTTGTTTACCAAATACCTCTATTTCAGTCAAGCAAACTTATAAGCTAGTCAAATAAGCTAGATTATAGCTTATTAGACTTGCCAAACAGAGCTTACATGTATTGGGGCTTTCGAATTTACATTTCTAACCTTCTTGTGGGGTAGAAAATTTGATAATAAGCCTCCTCATCTAAAATGAGAATAAGTTTAAACTTTAAAGTAAAAAACTAACGTATATTTATCAGTGATTATTTAAGATATATTGAGATGTCAGATCACTAAATAAACTAACCTCATATCTGAACGTTGACATTTCCGAATTGAGAGAGACAACTACTATGATAAAGGATACTATGATGGAACAAAAAAAAGGTCCCAGAAAAGAAAGGCAAAACCAGTAAATAGTAAAGAGGAACTATTGAATCATGTTGATTCGGAGAGACAGGGGAAGGAGAACCTCAGTCAAAGGTTTTGTACGCTTAGAACAATGATTCCTTTCTGATAATCATTGAAAAATGTACAGACATTAGACAGAATGACTGAATTTGCAACATTGAAAAAATAGAGGGACCAACTGTTCGCGGAAAAAATGTTAGGGACCAAAATCGCATATGACTTATAGTAGTTAAGCCTAAAAATTTATAGTTACAAAGACCAAATTAAAAACATGCATCTCACGTATAGGAACTAAGTTTGTAGTTTGACCTGAGGGCTTTATCCATTAAGGCTTTGTTTAGTAAAAACTATCAGATAGTGGATGAGTGGAAAGTGGATAAGCTAATTGATTGGATTTGAAATATTTGATAAAATTAGTGGTTGAACAATTAATAAATATAAATAACATAAATGACTTGTTTATATGTTTTTTATATGAATTATGTTATATATGTGTTTTAATAAATAATATCACTTTTAATACTTTAATGTATTCTAAATTATTTATCATCTAAAAAATTAAAATATTAATTTTGTGTCTATTTTTAATTATTTTTATTAAATAAAGTGAGATAATAAAAATAAAATGACATATTAATATGATAATTTATATAATTATATTTTTTACAGAAAAAATATATTCTCTATTATTTTTATCCTAAATATATATCTAGCTACTGAAATTAATACTTAAATATATCCCAAGATATTAGGATTAAGATTTTTATTTTATTTAAGAGGGCATAATGGATGGATGTAACTAAAATAATAAGGATGAAAATGAGAAGTTGTAAGCTCGAAAACTACTTCAAGTATCATCTAGAAAAAGAAAAAAAAAACACTATTAGCGGTTTTGGCCTTACCAAATATAGGCTAAGCATCCATATGGGAATCCATTTGTCACTCAGGACCATTACTCACTCTGTTTGAAGCTTGGTAGGTGACAAGGACTATATTACTAACAATTGTGCATAGGGGGAGTGTTGTAATTTTTTTTTAATATATGCGGATTAAATAAAATATGTATGTCACGTATAATGACCAAATTCAGTGGCGGATCCAGGACCCTGAACCAATGGGGGTAATATACCACTGATCACGGTGCTGTGCTATGTGAGAGATGAGAGAAATTTCGATTCAGTGAGGATAGGGTACTAACTGTTGAGTGCTGAGTAAGATAGGTTCAGTGATATGGGTGCAATTTCATCAAATTATGGGGGGCAAAGAAAAATGAATATAGAGTAGTTATAATTTTTTTTAAGAGTGAGGGGGTGCATGTGCACACCCTCACTCAAACGTGCGTCCGCCCTTGACCAAATTTATATATATTAATCTTTTTTATTTACAAGTGATATATTCCCTTCGCTTAAATCTATCCAATTATCCATACAATGGCAAATCCGTAATAAAGATGGCATGTCAAATTTTGAACAAGAAGCACAATCATGTAGCTCCGTCCAATTATCGTTGTATTTAACATAAACGAGTAAACGAATAACGTCTTTAGACCATTTGTATCGGTGCAAATATGCAGGTGCTTAACTTTTAAGATGTGGTGCTTGTTTTAATTGTGGCGATGCAGTGGGTGCTTAATAAGCAACCCAAAATGGGAGAGTTCTTTCACAAGGACTAATGACTCGTTGCTTGTGCATTTTGGTCTGACATTTCCTTCTCTCTTTTTTTTTTTTTTTTAATTAAAACATGTTGAATCTGATTATTCGGAGAATGTGGGGATGACATGTAAGGATGTGGGATCATTGGTGGGGTCCATTTAAGAACTTTTTAGAAGTTGCTGGGTTGGAGGGACGAGGAGCTTAAGTTATAAAAAGCAAAAATAAGCGATGTGTAATAATGAAACCCATTTAAGAACTCCAAAGTGAGGTGCTGGGATGTGGATGCTCTTAGGGTCGTAAATGCATTAATTAAGAACACTAATAGTGTATAAATGATATGTACCTTTTGTGGACACATTGATCTTGATGGAATAGATGCAATAATCTTCAACTAGTACACACACATATACACAAAATATGTAGTTAGATGGGATGAGTGTGACACCCTTCTACCCCGCATGTTATAAGCCATTTAATACAGAAGCAATTAAAAGAAAACATGCAATTATTATTGAGATAATTAAAACAATTGTCCATGGGTAGAAAAGTCCCACATGAACCGTTTACAACGCGGCAAGTAAAATGAGTTTTAAACAATAAAAACTTAACAAACCAAAAAAATATCTGAACCCCGATGTCACCTACTGAGCTGGTATAACCGTTCCGGGATAAACACTCACTGAATTACAACTGAAAACTAACATAACACAAACTAGCCCTACTATGAGTGGCGGCTCCTCAGAGTCACTCCTCCCCGGGCTGCTCGTCATCCTCTGCAAGGTGCCAATCAGGCCAAACACAAACAAACATGGGGAGTAAGTTCATGTAATCAAAAACAGCAAGAAGTAGGAAGTAAAGTAAACAGTAAACACGACAACATTACACCAAACATCAACATTATCATTATGCTATGCAGTGCAATGCAGTCCTACTCCGCTAAACCAACAATGCATGTGGATCCACTAAACTCGGGATGACCGACTTCGGAGTTACATATCCACATTGAGAATCTACTCAACGCCGGAGAATCTACTCCTTGGATAGCCAACGCATCAAACCAACGAATGCCTCATCACGGGGGCGCTAGGAGAATCTACTCCAACCGTGGATGGCCGGATCGCCGTACTCTAGGACGACCTCCCCTATGTCGAACATCTCTAAACAACATCTCCGATGCAATGCGTATGCAACATAACAACAATCGCATCACCACCTCCATAACTCCAACGGAATCGATCGAAGGTAACAGCGGAATCAACCGCAACAACTTGCCTCACGGAATCTACCTGAGGACTTAAGCGGAATCAACCGCAGTACCTGGGACAAACTCTCGGCCACCAAGGTACATAACAACAACACCTTAGACCCAAACCGCGGGGTCAAGGCTTCCTTGGCCAAAAAGCACCAAGGCACAACTCATCAGCTTTCGGCACCCAAAAGGGTATCGACTTAACATCTCACCATCTCATCATCTTTAATTATCTTTAGTAACCTTAACCAAGTTGTCTAATCAGTTATCATCATAGGGAAGTGGGGTTTAAAACCCCTTAAGCCCTTTAATCTTGTTCTATCCAGGTGGGTTGAGCACGGTCGTGCTCGTAACCCAGCACGGTCGTGCTTAAGCACGTGAAGGGCGTGCTCCCCTTTAAGTGAAGCATGGTCATGCTCGGCAGCACGGTCGTGCTCTTTGTCCTGCACGGCCGTGCTAAACAGCGCGGCCATCTTGGCGTGCTCCCTGTTCAGCACGGTCGTGCTCATCGCGCGACAGTGCTATTCTGGGCAGGAACAGAGACCGAGTTTTTGTTCAAATTATAGGTTTTTACACTTATTAATCCTAAGTCCATTAACAGTGCATTTTCAAGATTAGGAAACATCATTAACAACAGACTCACATCAGTCAACAACATCATATAACACAATCATCATCATCATGCCAACTCATAGAGCAACCAACATAACATTCATGCATCATCATATTCACATATCAATACATAGTGAAAACAACAGATCAACATCATGACATAACCAGACACTTAGGCAATTAAACCATACAGAACATGCATCAAAACGGGGTCATGAGGACCCCTTTACTTAACCCTAACTTCAAGCCTATGAGTACACTACCCTTCTCCCCATACCTGGATTGAAGGTAGCTCTAACGGCGGTCTTAACGGCAAACAGCTCCTCTCCTTTAGACGGCTCACGCACGAACGAGCCTTGATCAACCAGAGCAAAATCAACCATTAGTTTTCCAACCAGAACACCAAAAAGGATTGAAAAGGGAAGGAGACCGTTACCTCTGACCCAAACTAGATGCACATGGTTCCTCTAAGGTTCCAAAAACTCCGAGAACCGACTGGGTTGAGTGAAAACAGGGACGAACACTGCGTCAGCCGTAACAGGATTAGTAGCCACTAAAAGTAGGGTTAAAGTGTAAACCCTCGACTCTGCTTTCGTTTATATAAATCTCAGACTTGAGCACGGTCGTGCTTACTATTGAGCACGGTCGTGCTCGATTTAACGTTACGAGACGCGGTCCACGCATTGAGCACGGGCGTGCTCCCTATTGAGCACGGTCGTGCTCAACTTAAAATCAGAAACACGCTTCTGACTTTAAGCACGGGCTTGCTGGTTGATGAGCACGGGTGTGCTCATGTACCAGAAAGGGACTTTTAACCAAAAATCTCACTAAGCCCTTGAACGATAAATCCAACTTAACCAAAACCAGCTTAATTAAATTAATTCTGAAAAACCGGGTGTTACAATGAGTGGTCATTTTTCTAGTTACCAAAATATATGACCCAAAATAGGTATTTATAGAGAAAAAGACAAGGAGGGCGAGGACTACCCTTTCATGCAGGGTCGGTCCTGAGATTTTGGGTGCCACAGGCGAACTCAGAAAAATGATGCCCTTATAATCATTTGAAGATTGTCCCTTCTTGCATTTTTTATTACAAAATCTTTAATAATCCGATAATAATCAAGGTTTTTTTTTAAAATCATTTTCGATAGAAATAAAAAAAAATTGGGGCCCTGGGCGATCACCCGCCTCCACCGTGCTCAGGGCCACCACTACTTTCATGGTTATACATTCAATAAAAGTTACAATTGTTTCACTCATCTTGAACCTATGGGGCTGGGTTTAAACATTTTGAAGTATATCAATATGTGGTTTTCAATATCCATTATATCATGAAATGGGTTTTAGGAAACAAGAAGTTACGTACCATTCGTTAATTTTTTCCAAAACAAATCAATGAAAGTCCAATATTAGAAAAGAATTTACCAAACAATCTCCTACCTGAATAACATTGATCATGTTAAATTTGCATTTTTAAGAGCTAAAAATCAATTGAATAAAATAAACAAACAAATAAAAAACTCTTTAGCTGAATAATCGTGGCCACTTTGTATCATTTGACTATTCACATTGTACTGGCTGAGGTGATAAGCTCGACCACCGAGCTTGGAACCGATCTCACTAGTAACAACACTTATCTAAACCTAACTAATAACCTTATCTCAGTATAAGACTAAGATCTTATCATATAAGAAGAAGGTTGTTAGTTGGATATTGGTAAAGGAGATAAGTGATAAGGAGATAGACTTGATCCTCAGAAAGAGGATTGGACGACTCAACTATAATAGGAGTGAGAACCTTTTGCTAACCCTGGTGAATATCCCTTAAGCGTATTTGGAAACCAGCCGAATCAAGAGACTACTGAAGAGTCCTTGTTCACCGGTATTCACCACATACAAAATTAAGGGATTGAGATCACCATAGGACCGAGGGTTGAACAGAAAACTACGTTAGCTTTGATTCCCTTTGGGATACGTAGGACCGGAATCCAACATTCTGTCAAGCTATAATCTAAAACAACATTGGTCTTCACTCTCGGTTATACACACTCCGGCTAAAATCCGGTAAGTCGGATTTTGGCAGGAACATCTGGCGCCCACCGTAGGGCCGAGGTAAATTTTCCCTGGCCGCACATTTGGTGTCATCTACTGAACGGGTGATGAGATCAATCAAAAGAGAGGCAATAGAAGTGTCTTCGGATCTCGTATTCCGAGCTTCACATCATTCAGGTATATATGGATGTGAATGGAAAAAGAACTCGGATCCAAGAATGGAGCAGTCAATTTTCCTTTGTATGAAAAAGAAAGTATAAAGGCAAGAATTGAGTGCAACATGAAGCCATTACAGTGGATCCGCTTTCCAAACGTGGACTTGCATGTGAGCATGAGGCTATTAGTCATTGCCCTTTGGCCCAATCCTCCTTCTCCCCTGCTCTGTTTCTGGAAGATAATAATAAATAATAATTCAATCAAATATCAAACAAACACAAAATCGTCTGGGTAGATTCATGGAGAAACCCCAATTGCTTCTTGCATTCACTCTCATCTCCCTTTCATTCCAACTGTTATTCATTTGTGGGTACATGTTTTCCTCAATTCACACTTGCATGTAAAAAGGATCATCTTTTGATTGCAAAATTGTTCAGTCCATTGCTTTGATTCTCGTTTCAGACTATAGGGTACTCCACTGGGTTATTGAACGCTGCAGAATATCTACGGATTTCAAATCCCTTCTATTATGCGGCGATCACAGTGGACCAAAGAGAGGTTCATAGTTAGAAAATTAGGAATGTTAGGGAAGAAGAAGGCTAAGATACAATGAAGTTAGGACCAGAGTTAGAAAAATAGATTTAATCTCAGTCATCGGATTAAAATAAATAAATGGTGTAGATGAAGAGTAACAGTTGTAAATTTATTAGAGTGTATCCCTCCTCATATATATAAGTGTGCGGGTATGGGGCGGGGTGGGTGCTAGAATACCTGTACCCACACCCATACTCATTAAACGGGTAATTATCCTGCTTATTATGGGTAAATTTTGCGGGTACCCATTGGATCCAATACCCATTGACATTCCTATAAAAAATAGGACTGAGAATTTTCGGATTATAAACATCACAGGGAATCTCTCTTCTTCTAACTTTTTTTACCGTAAAGATCTTTTGCCATTGAATAAATGATAGACACTTTCAATCGTCAGATCTATCACTCCTAAACACATGCTTGGGTCGATCTCATGTAGTGGACCCCACCAACGCGAGTCCAATGAAGCACAAGACAGCGAAGTTGTACAACTTTCTTCTTTTCTCTTCCCCACCACAGCACCAAATTTCAACTTTTGGTCTTTGATGGGTATCCACAGTAAAGTTGTGAGAATAATTCTCGACTCTGGTGTTAATTAAGTAAAGCTTTCTTAAATTGACAAATTTAGAATTCGAACCTTCGACCTTGTTGATAAAGTTCTTTCGGGAACATAGCTCATTTCTACTGATCAAGCACTTTCTGGTACCCATTTTCAACTTTGAGTGACACCAAAGCCACTATGATTTCCCCTGGTCATAGTTCATAATTTTCTCTCTCTCTTTTTTGGCATAATATATATGCCATCTAAAGATTCCTTCTTTCTTTGGATGATTCTGACATGGGTGTAAGTTATTTTCTCTTTCTCCGTTAGTTCTCATCTTTTAGTCTCATTGGACTTGTGGGTTATCTGACGTGTGTATCTGGGCCAACTCTTTTGGCGTCATGTTGAATCTGTAAAGTGGGGTGTGGTGTTGTTTTTAAAGCTTCTGGGGTTTGTTGTGGGTTGGTTTTGATGAAGTGGGGTGGTTGGAGATGTTGGGTTCAGGTACCAATTTGGTGACCACAATCATTGGGTTTGGCATGAATGCAGCTTTCATTGTGTTTGTCTACACCAGAATAATTTGTGGAAGGCTAGAAAGGGGTGTTGAATCACGGATGATGTTTGAGATTGAGTCAAGGATAGATAATGAACAGGTAATTTCAATTATGCCCTCCCTTCCTCTGTGTTGTTTTTGGTCGTGAACACGACTTAATTTTGGGTGTTTGCTCAAACTTTATGAAATTTTGTTCTATATAATATAGTCTTCTTATAACTTCATGTTTTCTAGATTATTGTTTTTGATCCAATACTTGAAGTATATGAGGAATGAGGATACTACAAATTTCTATTGTTCTTTACTCCTAACTCTGATGTAAAATTGCAAATATTGTACTCTTTTCCAATCAAATGTAGCATGGGGTATTTGGTATTAAATTAACGGGTCTTGCTAACCAGTGCCCTAAAGAATCTATAAAATAAAACTTTGTATTGAAAAGATAAATGTAAAACTTTTTAATATATTAAATAATCCATTTTTCCATTTGTGTGTGTGTGTGTGTGTTTTTTTTTTTTGGGGGGGGGGGGGGGGTCCCTGGTTTAGGCGACTGACAGTACCCTGAGAGATTAGTCTTTCACCTTTCAGGTGAGAGGATACATTGGAAAACAAAAAATACAAAGTTTTCTTCTATGATTCCTTAAAAGGACCCTATTAGCATTATCCTAAATTAATATACTTATTGCCTCTTAATTTGATTTGTCCAGTGGAGACTTCTTCCTAGTCAATAAATTCTTATAATTTCAAGCTCATGAACTCGTGTGTTTATTGACCCTTTCCAATAATGGGTGGGCACAATGTTGGATATTTCAATAACATGATTGCTCCTAATAAAATGTTTCTAACCTAAATAACAAAAAATCAAAGGCATGACACAATGCCAAATCAATATATGAACCACATACCAATTCATGATGAGAACCGAATGCGGAAGCGTACCTGAATTTGCCAATGGGAAATGATGAAGGTGATGAGATTGACAGTGAGTTTGCGATCTTCCAAATGCATAATGCCATACGTTCCCTTTCGGGTTTCTCTTACGATCAGGATGAAGAAAGAAAGAGTTGAAACATTCTATATTCTATTGTTCTTCAAATGGGGACCATAACCCCTTTATTGTAACTTCTGACAGTTACATCCTTAGTTTCAATATTTCTAATTTGGCCCTTCATCAAATTAGAATATTTTTTATGGTACCTACACAATAACCTTTCATGACAATTATGCTCTTGGCCATAAACTTTATCTTATATAGCCCACATTAATATTGGCTAATTAAAATAATGGACCTAACACATTTATATATTATATGTGTGACCCAAATCTTCTTACACACAAGAGTATATACTTTACTTAATTAGTAATTCAGTTTATGTCATTGTGTATCTATTCAGGTTTGCTTCTTTAGATTTTATATTTTCATTGTTTACCGATAGCCAGAATATCATGTTAATGACCTGAATATCAACCAAGAGGCTTTCAGATCCATTAAGGACACACCGTTAAGTTTAGTCCCTCAATTGTAGGTCATTGAGTTCCTCATATTTTCCATGGCAACAGATATTAACTTTTTACTATTGACTTACAAAGTAATTTAATTAGTGCTAATAATGTTCTTTAACTTTTTGTTACTAATATAAGATCTCATAATAAAATACACAAAAACACTTCACGGATTGAAAGTAAGCTCATTCAAAGAGGACTCCATGAATAGATAAATAATTCAGTTTTCTTCTATAGGTTTGTAATATGCAATGTTTTAAAAATCAGACTGGTCGTTGAACCGATGAAGGCACTGGTTCAAGGTCCAATCGTAATTGAAATTGTCGAACCCGTATTAATTAAATATATAATTTTTAATATTATATATTATATTAAGTAATAAACTTAAGACAAATCAAATTTAAAATTAACATAAAATAATGATATTATATATTTTTTTCATAAGATGAAAAATTAAGGGTGTTCATGGGTTCAGGTCAACCCGATGAACCCGACAAACCCTAAACCGATCTATTTGGTTTGGGTATTTTCATAATTTGGACCCAATCCATCCAAACCGACCAGGTTTGGTTCGAGTAAAAGGTTTAATGTTTATGGACCCGAGACCTGACTCGTAGACCCATACATATGATTTTTTTGAAAATAAAACATTTACCAAATACTGAGTATCATCCCAGTTTTGTTCCCATTTTGATTTTCCCTTACCCAAACCCCCTGTCGTCGATTCGTTCCTCACCGTTCACTCATCGCAACGCCGACCACTCGTCTCAACCTCACCCGCAGTCTCAGAGCGGACATCCACTCGTCCGATCTGTTAGTTTGTTCGTTCTTTAGTCATTCACTGTCGTCCGATCTACTATGTTCTGTTCTCCGTTCGTTCTCCTTTTGTCCGTCGCGGTTCCATTCGGCATTCATCTCGACGCCTTCGCACCATCTCCATTCATCTCGGCGGTCCCTCCACCTCGAGCGTGTCTTTACTGGTGAGTGCCTGAGTGGTGACTTTCTTCTCAGTAAAACCTATTTTCCCGCCCTTTCTCTGTCAGTTCTTGGCATCACAGTGAGATTATGGATTCTCATACGCAGACATCACATGGCAATACAGAAGTGTATATTTCCTTTTTGTTTTCCCCTTCATCCCTTGATGTGTATAATTTACAAAGAGGGGAATATCTATGTATATGAAAGTTGTGGCGTCTTGGCTTCTATAAAAGCGCAACCCGATTAACCCAACCCTAACCTAACCGTTTTTAGTTGGGTTGGTTTGTTTCGGGTTTGCCAATTTTTTTTTAGTAATTCGACCCAAACTAACCCACAAAGAAGTGATTGGTTTTGGTAATGGGTTAGGTCAAAACCGACCCAACTTGACCTGTGAACATGAAAAAATGACCGGTTCAAACCGGTTCTCACCACTGGTTGTCACCGATTCTGAATCCAGTCGTTTTTTGGGTTGAATGGACCGGACATCTGACCGGTTCACGATCGAACCGATCGGTTCGATCTGATTTTTAAACTATGGTAATGTGTTTGGTAAATTACAAAGAAAGAAAAGTATTGCACATCATGCCCAAATGTGGCCACACTTTTCATCTTTCTTGCATTGATATATGACTGAGAGAACAACCTACATGTCTGCCATTGAAAATTCTTTTGAAACGAAATATGTGACTCATGTGATATTACCATGAGCCAACCTCCTATGAGTCTCACACATTAGAAGGGGATGAAGTCAATGAGAAGCATGTTGAACCTACTACTAGTAACTCCTTACAACCAACAACTAGAGAACAAGAAGGAAGGCAATAATCTAAGAGAGCTAAAGGGGTTGTTCCATATAAAAGAGAGTAGTATACAATTTCTCATTCTATAGAAGAATGATTCTAATTAGATTGGACCTTCATTTTCACTTGGTGGTGTAAAAGTGGGCAAGGCAACAATGATTTCTGCGCACGCTCACACAGATAGAATCATAACAAATAGAGACAGAAAAAGAACGAACACACACACACACACATACACATAGAGAGAGAGAGAGAGAGAGAGAGAGAGAATCGGAACAAATAGAAATAGAATCAAATCAAACCGAGATAGAATCATAACGCACGCACACATGCACACACATAGAAAGAATCAGAACAAATAGAGATAGATCAAATCAAATAGAGATAGAATCATAACACATACACATACTTACTTCTAGCAAAATCTTTCTTATTTTTTGTCTGCTCCCTTTTTTTGGGTTTTGATCTACCTCGGTCTTGGTTCTAATTTTGGCTCTGCTGACTACTCGCTCATTTGCTTTAGGCTTTAGTGTGAAGGGGTGGAGGTGACGGGTGGGGTGGCAGAGGGGTCGGTGTAGGGATGGGGTGGTGGTGGTCAGTGGGTGGTAATGGTGGGATGGAAATGAAATTGGGAAATAAGTTTTTATTTTTTTATATAAGAATCAATTATTTTACTTGTGATGACAATTTATATTTGTGGTTCACCAATGAACCACCTATTAAATGGCCCACCCTAAAAAGTCACCTTATTTGAGGTATGAAAATATTTATTATTTTATATGGGCCACTTGCACTTACAAGTTACAACCGCCCAAATACCCTCTAAATGAGAAAAGATTCAACAATTCACGTCTTTGGACATTAATGTCAGTAACATCCAAATAAAACATCATCAACCTGTAGTACGCTACTGCTTCAAATATATATATATATATATATATATATATGATCAATCTACCTATTTTGCCATATTGTTAATTTAACATGGCGGAGCCAAAAACGCGCTCTTATTTTCCGTAAAAAAACACAAAAAAATTAAATAAATAATAATATTTGGCATTTTATAAATTACTTTAATATTAGGCAATTGCCCACATGTCAACCTCTTATGTGTCACGTTGTGGTTGATTTGAAGTAATTATAGTAATGATCTTAATTTGATCAGATTTGCAGTATGATCAATTTATTGATGATTGATATAATTTGCAATGAAATTATTGATATTAATGATTATAATATACCATTTAATTAATACAATTATAACCTTCCAACAAAAATTTATAAACTATAATCAGACATAAAAATATATGTAATTATGATTATTGATTGAGATAATATCAATTTGATACCAATGAGTTGAAATTCAAATCTGTTTCATAACCTTCCAATAATGTTTTCAAAATATAACCTTCCAATTATAACCTTCCAAATTTCGCTGATTTGTCGCGCTCATATTGATTTGAAGAAAAAAATATAATGATTTTCAAAATGTCATTAACGAAAGCAATAATGAAATCAATTTGAATTTTGAAATTTCATGAATGAAACAAATTGATACTAATTATGTCATTTTAGTATGAAAATAATTTAATGCTTAAACAAATAATACAAAAAATGCTAGAAATTAAGAGTGCATTAATTAGAATTGATTATATGGACAATACATTGATTATAAAATATTATAATTCTACACAAAAATAATTCAAATTTAAACAATATTTGAAATTCAAAAGTTAGAATTCAGATTGAAATTACTTCAAATTCTAAAAAGGAAATAGATGAATCTATATAATTTCATCAATGTTATTAATGAATATGGATATATATGGTGAAAATTTTATTAATAATATCATATATATATTATTAGTAATACATTTATGATTTATAATATTAATTTTACTATGAGTAATTGAATTAACATGTGTACATTTAATATAAGGATCACTACACAATAAGTAATGGAAAGTATGATTCGGAAAAATAAAATAATTTTGTGATATATTTCCTATTATTTGAAATTCGAAAATCAGGATTTAGATAATTAGTTCAAATATTGAAAATAAAAAAATTATAATTATAACTTCAGTAATGTTCAGAATGACGTGATATATCATCAAAACATTATTGAAGATAAATTTATTATTTTTAATATTAATATTAATTATATGGAAGATAGTCAAATAAATATGAATATAATAATTATGAAACTTTGGGGCTAACTAATAATGAATAATGAATCAAATACATATGTTTTATTACAAGTGTTTCAATATTTTTTTTTTGACCATTTTATCCAACACACAATCAAGGGCAACCTTTGGGGCTTAAATTTCTTCATCATTATTGTCATAAATATATTATCTCGGTCATAATTCACTTGATCAAATGCGTATTAAATTGGCTGCTATTTCTATTAATTTTTATCCAAAATGTAATTCCAATCATTTCCTTTTATTCTTCAAATCAATTACTGTGATGCTCT
Source organism: Echinosophora koreensis (assembly GCA_035048595.1). Classification (NCBI taxonomy): domain Eukaryota; kingdom Viridiplantae; phylum Streptophyta; class Magnoliopsida; order Fabales; family Fabaceae; genus Echinosophora; species Echinosophora koreensis. The sequence goes on from JAPCYP010000114.1 coordinate 473,731, forward strand.
TCTTAAATTTAATTCAAAATTTAATTTTATGCTTATTGAGCGGGATCTTATCTCTTTGCTCTATACAAATAGCTATCTTATAATTCACACCGCAATGCCTCTTGCAAATGGTCCTCCATATTTCAATCAGCCTGCCATCATATCGAGGTGGGTTGTGATTGTGGAAGGGTTTCTAGCAAATTGCTCACAGGTACACTCTCTTCTTCTCTTTCTTTTCTTTCTAGTTTTCTTTTCTCTTATACTCCTCGCTGTTTTCTTTTTTCCCTTTGTCCTTCTCAGTATCACGATCTTCTCTACCAATATCTATCTCTCTCTCTCTCTCTCTCTCTCTGAGGTAACTCTTGCACAACACCAATAATTATTGCAAGCAAAATCATAAATCCATCATATAATTATTGTTTCTTTTTGTTCTTTGGCTTTTTTGGCAGGGTTTTATTATCTGGTTTCTACACTTTGCTCTATTCTATCGATGAGATTTTGGGCGCTACTTAATAATGAAATGCAGAACCAGATGCGTTGTCTATGGTGAGAATTTTTTTATATATATATTTCTCTTCTATCAAATTTATTATAATTTATTTTAATTTGTTTCATTTGTTTCATTTATTATATTTGACTACTCTTCGGTTGTCATTGATATTAGTTTTTGCGTATTTGTTGAGACAAATCCTTTTTATTTCGTTCTATTATTTGAAACTTGATTTTCTGTTCATTTTATTCAGGTTAATGACACTATTGGAACATTAGCTCTTAGACATTATCACCATGGAGAGGGAGGGATGAACAATTGTTGATGATGATCAAAGATTGTCATGGACTTTTGATGGGGATAACTCTGATACTACAAATGAGTTGTCTTCAGAGTTTGGGTCGAGTTTATGTTGTTTGTTATTGTCCCTCACACTGGTCAGCTGGATGCTAGCTAGAGCTGTCAGTTTGGCCTTAAGCCCTAGGGCCAGCCCATCTAGCCCACAATAATAGCCCAACCCATTTAGCCCATAATTAGAGCTGTCAAATGGGCCACCCTAGCCCATTTAGCCCTAGCCCATGTGGGTCAGGGCCAAATGGGCCACAGGGCCAAAAGGCCCACACTAAAAAAAAGCCCACAGGGCCAAAAAGCACTAAAAGCCCTAGGGGCCAGGGCCAGCCCATGGGCCATAATTTTTTCTGATAGTCCTATTTATTTTAATTTTTTTTATAAAACTTGACAAAAAGAACAACAATTATAATCACTCTAATATTATGTAATAATATCATTCAACCTATGAAATTAATTATTCAAATATGTATTAAATGCTATAGTTTTTTCTAAAAAATTTGAAGAGAAAGCATTGTCTTCTCTCTTTTCATCATTGTCTTTATATGAAATGAATTGTTAAAATAGATAACCGATATCAAATTATTGCAATAGATAATATTCCAGCTAAGGGAAATCATTCACTTGGATTACCCAAGTGGTTGTGTGGTTAGTGAAGGAAAAATTATAGCATGTAATACATATTTAAATAGATAATTTCATAGATTAAATGATATTATTACATAATGTTACAGTGATTATAGTTGTTGTTCTTTTTGTCAAGTTTTATAAAAAAAAATATATAGGTCTATCAAAAAAATTATGGCCCATGGGCTGGCCCTGACCCTTAGTGTATTTTAGGGCATTTTGACCCTGTGGGCTTTTTTTTAATGTGGGCCTTTTAGCCCTGTGACCCATTTGGCCCTGGCCCACATGGGCTAGGGCTAAATGGGTTAGGGTCGACCCATTTGACGGCTCTAATGCTAGCCATTATGTTACTTACGATATGAAGTAGTGGAAGAAAGAGACAAGTTCTTTTTTATTAATCAAAATCTTTTTTGATTTTGTTTATAATACACCATTTTTTTGTATTAGCATTAAAAAATTTTCAAATAAATATCTTTTTTAAATAATAATAATATTTATTTATTTTTTTATGTACATGCAAACATTTTTTTATACATGCCTTTTTATATTACATAAATATTTTGATATTCCATGTGTATCGCATCGATAACATGCTATAATGCATATTTACAAGACAATATGTACTTACTATTATGAGTCATTATCTTTATCATATCAATTATAGTTATTAAGTTAATATCCGTTACAGTTTGCGATTGACGGTTAAGATAAAACGATTTGTAAATAATTTGTGGTATATAATTTCTCAACAAAAAAAGAAATAAACCAAAAACATGGAATCATCAATTATATTTATTTTGGTGAAAATCTAAATGAAAATAGCATATTCCCTGTGCATGACACGGGTCCATACAATAGTTTAATATAAAGTCAAGAATAAAACTCAAGAGCAAAAATAAATTAAAAATATAATTTAATGCTCCAAAATTTTTTAATGAAAAAATTATCAATAAATATTGAAATTTGAATAACAAGTAGCATTTCAAATGATAGAAAATAAAAGCAATTAAATCAAATCAAATCAGTAACAAAAGGAAATAATTGAAATGCATTAAGCGTAAGCAACATATATAACATTAAATGTCCAAAGAATAAGTACAATATTAATATAGTGGAAGAAGAAATGATTAATTAGCGCTTATTAATAAATATATTGGGTAAATATCAAATTTTTAAATAATATGATGGATAAATATATTTTCAGGAGAAAAGAGGAGAAGATAAATTAATATGATAGAAAAAAAATATTTTCTTAGAATGGTTATCTTGCACAGAAAAAAGAAAAAATAAATCAAATAAAATTTAAAAAGAGAATGAAAAATAATATAATAGGTAAATATATTTTATAAAAATAGTTGACTTATAGGGGAAAATATAAGAAATAAATCAAATAGATTCTCAAGGGAGAAGAAAAAAGAATATGATAGATAAATATATTTTCTTAAAATGGTTATATTTCACAATAAAAAGGAGAAATAAATCAAATATATTTTCAAGAGAGAATACTAATAGCAAGAGAGAATAATAATAATAATAATAATAATAATAATAATAATAATATGATACATAAATGTATTTTCTAAAAATTTTAACTTCAAGAGGAAAACGAGGAGAAATAAATCAAATAAAATTTCAAGAAATAATAAAAAATTAATAATAATATGATATATAAATATATTTTCTAAAAATATTAGCTTACACATTGAAAAGATGATAAATAAATCAAATAGATTTTTAAGAGAAAATAAACTAATACTTTGTGTTTAGTATTATTGGTGTTTAAATAAATAATATTGAGAAATGATTAATAAGCTTGAAATGCAATTGTTGCTTTGGAAATATATATTTGCTATTAAATATTCAGAAAATTTTCATTTATTAAGGTAATAGAAGAAAGAGACAACATATTTTTTACTAATAACAATTTTTTTTTATATATAAATCATCTTTTTGTATTATCATTAAACTTTATTTTCAAAAAAAAATAATCTTTTTTTTAACATAATAATATTGTTACTTTATTTTTTTCTCCACATGCAAACAATTTTTTATATCTAACTTTTTATATTATATAAATATTGTGATATTCCACACGCATCACACGGTAACATGCTAGAGTGCATGTTTAGAAGAAAACATGTTCTTGCAATTTACAATTAAGAGTCATTATCTTTATTATCATATCCATAATAGTTATTAAGTTAATATCTATTATACTTTGTGATCGACGGTTAAGATAAAATAATTTTTTAGTAATTTTTGGTATATAATTTCTCAAAAAACCAAAAAAAGAATAACGTGAAAATACTATTGCCACTTACATATTTTTTTATGAAATCTTAAATAAAGAGAAGATATATTCCCTGTACATGGTATGGGTCCGTACTCTAGTACATTACAATTCAACTCTTCTTTTCATTGTCTAACTTGATTGTTAGAATATCTTTTGCAAGAACTACTGCCTTGCTCCATTGTTGGAGTTATTGAAGAGCATAGATCCACCACTTTTAACCCATCATGGCATGCTCGGGTAAATCTATAATCTCATCTCGGGTAATTTATTATAGTTATTGGATGGTTGATGAGAAACTAAATTATAAAAGTAAAAAGTTCATCAAAAAACTATAAAGCAATCTTATCTTTACAAACGAAAAAAAAGAGTTAATTTTCTTGTGAAAAGAAATGAATTTAGATAGGTAGTAGCTACTACATAAAGATTGCAAATTAACCCTTCAATTCTTTTAGTTATGTTATTTTATTACTTAAAATACGACACCCAAACAAAATTTCATTCAACACTAGAGCCGTCAAATGGTTCGACCCTAACTCATTTAGCCCTAGCCCATGTGGACCAGGGCCAAATGGGCTACAGGGCTAAAAGGCCCACATTAAAAAAAGGTCCACAGGGTCAAAAAGCCCTAAAATACACTAAGGGTCAGGGCCAGCCCATGGGCCATAATTTTTTTGATAGACCTATATATTTTTTTATAAAACTTGACAAAAAGAATAACAACTATAATCACTGTAACATTATGTAATAATATCATTTAATCTATGAAATTATCTATTTAAATATGTATTACATGCTATAATTTTTTCTTCACTAACCACACAACCACTTAGGTAATCCAAGTGAATGATTTCCCTTAGCTGGAATATTATCTATTGCAATAATTTGATATCGGTTATCTATTTTAACAATTCATTTCATATAAAGACAATGATGAAAAGAGAGAAAACAATGCTTTCTCTTCAATTTTTTTAGAAAAAACTATAGCATTTAATACATATTTGAATAATTAATTTCATAGGTTGAATGATATTATTACATAATATTAGAATGATTATAATTGTTGTTCTTTTTGTCAAGTTTTATAAAAAAAATAAAATAAATAGGACTATCAGAAAAAATTATGGCCCATGGGCTGACCCTAGCCCCTAGGGCTTTTTAGTGCCTTTTGGCCCTGTAGGCTTTTTTTTAATGTGGGCCTTTTGGCCCTGTGGTCCAGTTGGCCCTGACCCACATGGGCTAGGGCTAAATGGGCTAGGGTGGCCCATTTGACAGTTGGTTATGAACGCCAACCGGCGTTTGAGGCCCATTTTTCCGTTGCTACAGTGATTTGTGTAAGTTTGAGCGTTTGGTTACAAAATCCCGTTGGAAATAATTGATTCCTTTTAGTCAAAACGGAGTTTTGTGGAAGCAAAATTTTTTAGCTTTTCCGTTGAGAATAATTGATTCTGGATGTAGGACCCACAAAATTCTACATATTTACACCTCAAAAGTGATTTTACTTTTTCATCCAAACAAAATCAATTCTTCTAAACTCACTTTTAAAATATCATTCCCAAACACAAATCAATTTTTTCAAACTTCATTTTTCAAAATCAATTCGTCCAAAATCAATTATATCAAAATCTAAACCAAACGGATCCTATATTGGGTATAAAAAATAGTAATGTTTCTTGATTAGTGTTTTTTTTTTTTTTTGATCAGATGTTTCTTGATTAGTTGGGAACATTGTATGGTATGTTTCATTATTTGATGCTTTTTCTAAAATACGTGTATAAAAAAAAAAGTGAGAGATGGAAAAAATATAATTAAATTAGAGATTAAAATATTATATATCGTCGGTATAAAAAGTTTAACACATACATCCACTAATATTTTGATACATGTGCTTTTATTTAAATAATTAATTAAAAAAATAACATTGATGTTTATTTGTCAAGATATTATTTGATGTATATGTAAGAATCATTTTTTACTCTCACAATGTATAGAAATTAAACTCATAAAATATTTGATATTTAAATAATAATTTTATTAAAACAAAATATTTTTGGTTTAATTACTCTGTAGGTCCCTATACTTTTTGGGAATTTTCAAATAGGTCCCTATACTTTTAAAATTTGTAATTAGGTCCCTGAACTATTATTTCATTTGTAATTAGGTCCTTATACTAAAAAAAATTGTAATTGGGTCCTTAAACTTTTATAAAGTTTTCAATTGGGTCCCTGAACTATAAAAGTTTTTAATTGGGTCCCTGAACTTATATAAAATTTTCAATAGGGTCCCTAAATTATAAAACTCGTTAGTGATATGTTGAATTGGACGGAATATAACTGATTTCATCCAAGCTGACTATTTAAGAGTAGTTTGGGTGGAAGATGAACCTTGAGATATTGTCACAATAAAATGTAGCAAGATATAACAAGATGAAGTGAGATGTAGTAAGTTGCAAGTGAAGAAACTATTTTGGACGAAATTATTTCAAGGAAGGGATATACAACCGTAAAATATAAATCGGGGAAGGAATGAACTATTTGTTCAGATGGAGGAAAAGTAATCACAGGTCAAGTTTTGGTTTTTTGACTCAACATTTTGGTCTCCTGCAACCCTAAATACAAATTTGGGGGAATTCCAGGTCACATTTAACATTAACAGACTTAAAAACCTCTTCACGGAACCCTACCCCAGGGACTCTATTGAAAATTTTAAATAAGTTCAGGGATCCAATTAAAAACTTTTTTAGTTCAGGGACCTAATTGAAAACTTTATAAAAGTTCGAGGACCCAATTACAAATTTTTTTAGTATAGGGACCTAATTACAAATGAAATAATAATTCAGGGACCTAATTACAAATTTTAAAAGTATAGAAACCTATTTAAAAATTCCCAAAAAATATAGGGACCTACGGAGTAATTAAACCAATATTTTTCTTACAGGCCACTAACACTTTCACTCACAGGGCACAAAACTGCAGTTGAATGAACACAATTCATGTCTCCACAGTCCACAGACAACAATGTCAGTAACGCCCAAATAAAACATCATCAACCTCTGCTAACCCTACTACTACTTCCCCACACTACCTAGTACACTGTTTATTTAACTTCCCCGAACCAAACACACCCTCTGTTCTATTCCATCAAAAAACACCCAAAAAAACAAAAAAGCACTTTTTTTAATGGATTATTCCATTTCCGAGCCTCCACCACCACCACCACCATCACCACCATTATCAGACCTCATTCTCTCTCTAGAACAAGCCACCCTCATGGCAAAACAACTTCCATCCACCACCAATCCAACCCATCTCTTCCAAATCCACTCTTCCCTCCACCATGCCCATCAAAATCTCTCCACCTTCCTCTCCACCGTCCAATTCCACTCTCCCCCGGTGGGGGTGGCGGCGGAGAACTCCTTCTCCTCCGCCAACGGTGCCGCCGCCGATGGCGAGCCGATGCAGGTGGGGGAAGACGGCGATGATTTTGAGGCAGAAGAAGAGACTTCAAAGTGCACAATTGATAAAGTTGAGGAGAAGATGAGGGAATGCTTCATCAAGAATAAGAGGCCAAAACGGCCATTGTCACCTTCTGCAGCTGCTTTTGTTGAGGAGAAGCGTTTATCTGATGATGGGTTTGTTGGAAGAGTGAAGGATTATGATCCACATGCAATGAGGTTGAGGGCTTTGGAATTGGTGTATCAGTTTCATGGGTGAAGGAAACATGGGATTGATTGAAGAAATGGTGGGGTGGTACTCTAAATTGTCTATTCACATTTTCTATTGAGCAATTATAGTTTTAGTTTTTGATTTATAACATTATTATCATTTGTTAATAAGAAATGTAAATAGGGAATGAGCAGACTTGGCTGTTTATTCATCAAGGTATAGTGTCATGTTGCAGATATCAGTTACAATTTTAATCTGCTCAATCTCTTGTTGTTTCAGTTTTGGTTTTTCATCTTGCACATGAATTTATACTAATTTTAGGAAATTGATTTGCCAACTCATTTTATTGATGATGGTTCTTGGGAGTAGAAATAGCATTGGCTTGCGAAATTTAGTAAGGCTATGTTCGGGAGTTTTGAAGGAGATGGATAGTGTGATGCAAATCACGTGCATATCCATAGTAATTGTGTTACAAATGCAAAAGCTACTCTTTGTAGTTTTTCAAAATGCACATCAATCAAGGTTCCAACGCGTTTCCAAACATACTAATAATACATTTTGATCTACCATCATCTACCCTCAAAAATACATTCACGAGGCAACTATTTTTAGCTTCTTGGATGTGAGTTGTATTCTCATTCCACTTTTCCAAACATGCTATAAGAGTAAAATGATTAGTAACAAAATAATTTAGAATGAAGTGCAATGAAAAAGTAAGAATATATTACTCTATTATTTGATAGTTTTAATGAGGGAACTAAGGAAGATTGCACTCAATTGTTTGAAAGTACAATGATAATTTACAGAGTGAAGTGAATTGCAAAGGTATGAAACAGTTTACACTTCACTCCATTATAAACCCCCAAATTGAAAGGTGTGGAAATTTGAGAGTTTGAGTGTTATGGAGTGTGATGAGTTCCCATCCTTAACCATTCCACTTCATTTCTTAAAAAACTTCCAAAGATCTTTTTATCACTCCCCTCCATTCATCTAAACATATGTTATGCGAGTTATTCAGACTTTCTGATTGCATCTTAAAAATAGCATTGACTTGTCCAAGTAGATTTATCCAAATTGCATTCATGGTTTCTTTAAAAAAAGAAAATAATTATCCGCGCTACCTTATAAGTTATTATGAGTTTGGTACGGTTAATTATTATACGAACTAAAATGACAGATATCTTCACAAGCTGCACTTACGATCATTTTCCCTTTATGATATGGGAGGCACCTCTTTCAGCTTCAAGAATAGATTGCTCTTTATTTACAGTTTGGAGCAATTGAATCTACCTACCTACACCACCTCTGATAGCAGTGCAGCTTACAAAATTATACATTGCACAGTGTAATTTTATTCACTGAGTGAACATAAGAGTTTGAACTTGGAATCTTGCTTTCAGTCATGAACATGCCCTGTCCTTGAAACATCAGTAGAAGAAAACTGCCGGGAATCCTTATCTAATATATCCTCTGCCTGAGATGCCAAAGCTCTATGTTTGGATCATATATCTTCTGCAGCAAAGAGCCTTGACAATATGTGAAACTCCAGGACCTTCTTTCGCTAGTGGTTGTTTTTCAAAATTCAATAGTAATCCAGATGGCTACTCTTTGACAATCAAGTTATGCAACTTTACAAAATCATCCAATGTCAGTTCTTCAGGTCTTGACTGTATACATTAGAAGCACAGAAACCAAACAGACGAGGTTTAGTGAGCGCATGAAAACAAGAAGAAAAAAAAGGAGTAGCACACACTCATCACTTACTGTGGCCAGAAGACCTAGGCTTTTTAAAGCTTCTTCAATCTCAAGGGATGTGCATATGTGCTGAAGTGACTTGCGCAGCATCTTACGCTTCTCATTGAATGCAGAATTAACCTGCAAGTATAAAGAACTAAAGTGTCACTGAAATGGCGAAAGCGGTGTATAGTTATAGCATTATCTTGGTTTACAGTAGCCAAGAAGGAAATATTTGCAAACGGGAATCTTCAGTAGTTAATGCATCATTGGACATTTCAGTGCAATAAGACTTCTAATGAAATTAAAGATGAAATCATTGGAAACTCAAAGCATGGCATGGCAGTATATGCTGGAGAAAGGGCTACCATTGAGAAGAAGCTTTTACTGGAAGAAACTTGGGGATATTCTGTTGGTAGCTTCAGCTTGAATGAGACAACTGCTGCATCAACCTACACAAACATGAAGCCAATTAGATTGATTTCTTGTCCTGCCCACAAAAATCTTTTATGTACAATGTAAATGGGGATGACCTTATGTCCTGTCACAGACTTCCATATTAACTGAACAGACAATGCTAGTAAACAGGAAGTCATAAGGACTAAATTCAACCGTACTACACCTCACGTGCATTAAAACAAAATGTTAGAATCAACATCATACAGGCACACTTAAATAAGATCACTTACATTAGGCTGAGGGAAAAAATTGGTTCTTGGGACCTTGAATTTGTACTCAGGATCTGCAAAGGGAAGTCAGAACTTCACCATAAAATTAATCAAATCTTGGGTAATGGGTAGCAAAAGCTGCAATATGTTGTAGAAGTAATTTATTATGAAACCACATGCACAGCAGCAAAACCGCATTTTTTACAAGCATTTCCTTGATCTACAGCTCCTTGTATCATAAATGGCCACAAAGACCAGAAGAGGAAATTATAATACATTCAATGTTAAGGACAGGTCTGAGTTCAATCATAAACCTTTTTTTATCCCGGTAATTGGATGACTTCTACAGGTTTTATTTGATTTACCATTTTTTTTAAAAAAAAATTGGGATCCTTGATTATAAAAGGATAGCCGCTGTCGACCAATATCTATTAACATAAATTCAACTATTATGTACTGCATATGTACCTGAGTAGAAATTAACAAATATATTGATGGGACGATACTCAGAGGTCCTGAGTGATGATACTACCAAGCGCAAGGCAGTCTCCTCCTGCAATGATTTGATCTGTTTAGTCAATAATTGTTATTACATTAAGATTCCCTTATTATTCTAATTTCAAATCTCATTCCATTTGGTTTGAGCCTTCTCATTTTTAAAAGTGGTGTAAAATTTAAAGAAAAAGATCAAAAGAATTAAGACAGTAAAAATTAAAAAGGGAGGTGCAGTACACATGGCTCCCATCCTTGTGAAGTCTGGGGAGGGTGAGATAGACACGGCCTTAATCTGTATTCAAAAAGGCTATTTCTAGGTCCCAAAGCAACAACCTTAACGTTTTGCCAAGGTTCAACCTCTTAACACCAGAAATGCTACCTCAAAAGAAGAAAAAATGAAGGGGGAAAACATAAGATGGCCTTTGGATATCTTTAACACTTGGGGTACTTTTAAGTAATATATTAAATAAGTTTTACGAAGGTCCTTTGAAAGAGATGGTTCTCCTGCAATATCACGTCCAGTTCTGGCCAACATGTCTATCATTTCATAAACAATTCAGCCCTACTTTAAGCTTTCAATAATTTCTCTCTCCATTCTAATAAGTCATCAGTGCTACATGCTAGCAATACTGATCAAGATGCTAAAATAATGAACATGAGACGTGCTTGAACTTTCAATCAGGTAAAGGGTGTGGCTAGGTGGGGGGTAGTTGAATGATAGGGATGGAAACACCAGAGATTAGGTAAATGAGCAAAACAAAATCTGAAACTAAAAGTAGACAAGAAATGATATATACTAGCGAGCTATATATTCTAACCTGGAGAAGTAGAACCACCTCTGAGAATATGTCACCCATTGGAAGTAATAGTTTGATCACATCTGTACTGATATTAAATGGAATGTTGGCAACCACCTGCAAACAACATACCCAAAACAGACCAATTCAGGATTTATACAAAGTTATACATTTTCAGGCATAATCTCGCAAAGTTTATTGGCAAAGCAGAATACCAAAACCTTGAGGTTGTTAGAGATATAAAATCATCCATCTGCTTTCATTCAACAGCTTAAACTTTTAGGACCTTTGGTTCTTGACATGCTATCTTTAGTCTCTATAACCAACTGGTCAAGAAACAAAGCTATGTTTCTCTTCCTACAAAGCTATGGTGTGAAAATCAGGCTGCCATTTAGATTGCCTCAAACCCAGTATTTCATAAAAGGACAAAGCTCATAGAACCAAATTGCCATTTCATTCGAGAGAAGATCCAACAGGCAGTTGTATCTACATGACATGTTAGGACTGGAGAACAATAGCAGATAGCGGAGCGGAGCAGCCCCGGGCCGCTACGGAGCTCGAATAGCGTAGTGTTTTTTGATAGCGGCAATAGCGGCCGTCATAGCGGAAAATAGCAGCAATAGCGGTTGCTCCAACAAAGTGTGTTAAGAACCCATTTTTACCTCTCCTTAAAGGGGCATCAAATGGTCATATTTGGGGGTGTTGTCGGTTTAACGGTCATATTTGGGGTTATTGTTGGTTTTTCGGACCTAGGTTAAATAATTTTCACCTCTACCTCCTTCATATTTGATAGTTTGTTTACTTTTGTTTTTGTTGTTATTGACATGAAGAATATAACTTATGATTATTAATTATGAGTTTGTGTTTGCAATTTTGGGTAATCTGTTATGTTTTAGCATTACATATGTGTATATTTAATTTGAGCTTTTGTGTATAATATATACATTGCAATAGCGGCCATCCCGCTTCCACTATCCTGCTATAGCGGTTTCGAGGGTCGGTCGCTACGCGTCGTTATCTGGGATTGATAACTGTGGGCCCATTACACCCACCGAATTTGCATCTGTTACCCTTACAAAGAGAAAGCTATGATTCCTATTTCCTTCAGTGATGCATGGAATAAAATGTTAGGTAGTGTTTGGCACGCGGACAAAGCAGAATGGAACAAAATGGAATAGAGCGTGATAGTAATAGAATGGTTCCAATATGTTCTCTTTGGTTTCCACCCGTTTAGTGAAACCGAGATGTCCTACTTTTAGCCCCATGTCCTGTTCTACTCTATTTATAAAATGCACCAAGCATAGAATAGAACCCATATATTACGTTCCGTCCCATTTTAACACGCCTACCAAACATTACCTTGTGGGCCAACTCATCCACCTTTATCATGTGGCAAGGCTATATTTATTTTGAAACAATTTGTTCTGATTCCAAAGGTAATAAAAAGTTTTCTACAATGGAAAATTTTTTCTAACAGTGATGCATGGAGCAATATGTTAGGGTCAAGTCATCCTCCTTTATCATGTGGCAAGGCAATATTTATTTTGAAACAATTTGTTCTGATTCCAAAGATACATAAAAAGTGTTCTACAACGGAAAAGGCTTCAGTACTGTGTCTAGGAAGACAGCAAAGGATTATTTTTAAGTTGATGCACCAGGCCAGAGGGTTGGCATGCAGTGTGCATCAAACCTGGACCAGCCTGAGTTTTGTGTGGCATATAGCAGGCCAGCCAAAACTGATACTCCTATAAGTGACTCCAGAATCATGTTAATGGTTTTCATTAAAATTATTATACCTATGCAGTTGTCAGGTTTGAGCTTCAAACATAATTTGAACCATGGACTTAAAATGACAAATTCAAAGCATCACAAATTCTTATTCGAGAAACAAAATTAATCAGATATAGTATGCAAGAAATCACTCCTAACAAATGAAAAATGGCAAAATAATATTGTTCACTAGTTTAAGAAATGGAGTCCTCACTTTTGCATTTCTAGTTTCTGGATCCATTTGCTTCAAGCTTTCAACCAATGATGACATATGAGAGCGCACATGACATCTGACAATATCCTCAGTCAAAACCTACAGGTAATTTATCAAAAAGTCAGCATTAATCATTACTTATACAGCAAAACCGGTCCTAAATGATCGTAATTTAGTATAAAAACCAGACATGTGGAGCACTGGAGGATGAAATACAGTCAGGCAATACAATCAACAAACAAAAGAAACAAATGAACTGAAGTAGCATGAATTGTGGAAAAATTAAAAGGTGTTGCATAAGATAACTTATAAATGCAAGAAGAAACTGAGGATAAACTATTTAACAATCATTGGAGGGACGCCAACATGACACTCCTATACCAAAGTAAATGTAGTTCCATACTTTGATTCCAACAATGACGCTAGACAAGGAATATTAGTAATCCTGATCAAGTAATGAATGTAACAAAAAAATATAATCTTGGTTAGCACTAAGTAACTAGATTTCAATGTTAAACCACATTGGCTGGCAAAACTGTAGTGCACTTCCAATATTAGAAAGAGTGATTAATAACATACATGAAATGATCACACAGAGAAAAGAAACTGCTATATGAATTACTCACACTTCAAATCAAACTATATAATGTTGGAAATGTAAATTTGACTAATTAACTTATAAATGCAAGAAGAAACTGAGGATAAACTATTTAACAATCATTGGAGGGACGCCAACATGACACTCCTATACCAAAGTAAATGTAGTTCCATACTTTGATTCCAACAATGACGCTAGACAAGGAATATTAGTAATCCTGATCAAGTAATGAATGTAACAAAAAAATATAATCTTGGTTAGCACTAAGTAACTAGATTTCAATGTTAAACCACATTGGCTGGCAAAACTGTAGTGCACTTCCAATATTAGAAAGAGTGATTAATAACATACATGAAATGATCACACAGAGAAAAGAAACTGCTATATGAATTACTCACACTTCAAATCAAACTATATAATGTTGGAAATGTAAATTTGACTAATTGCCCATCATGCATGTATCTAGATGTTCATGTACTTGTAGTTTCTAGGACTTGAAGTTTCAAGAAGTTGTAGTTCCAAAGTATGCATGATGCATGTGCTAAATAAGTGCATTAAATAAGTTCATTGTATTAGATGAGTCTTGAGGCATGCCTAGCCTCTATAAATACCCTTGTACTTGTGCTTCTCAAGCCAAGCCAAGAAATCCAAATCAATTGGGTTTCAATTTTCAAATAAAAGTTTGAGAGTCTTTCCCTTCGCTTCCTATCCTCTCTTCTATTTCCTTCATATAAACTATGCTATTGCTAATGCATTTCAGTAGGACACTTGAAAAGGATTGATTTATAAATGAAAAGGAAAATCATAAACTCCTCCAAATACTAACATGCTACCATATTGCTCTAGTTCAGCAATTCAAAAACAAGATAAATGCTTTTGTTTTTATAATCAGATGGTGCATATCCAACTTTTTGTCTACAATATAGCAAATGTATTATATCTTAATACTCAAGAAACCTAATTTGTGTTCTCATCAAGAATACTACAGGCATGCAATATAAAGTTCAAATTCTCCATCAGTTGTACCTTCAACTTTCCTGTACTTGAAAATCTTTCACTCACGAGTGCAGCCATGTGTTTGTCCTGAATCCCATGAAAGATACAAAAGCATAAATTTGAAATGAAGTACAAGAGAGCAACAGAGAATCAACACTCCAACTTACGACAAAGTTTATACAGACACAAGAGACACAAATAAACTCATTTACATACATTCACATATAGGCCGGTTAAGTGAGCTAACGTGGCCATTAGACATTATAATAGGTCTAACCGGTACCACTAAACCACCGCCGTAGTATATCCCCTAACTCAAATGATATGCAACTTGGTCAGCAGCTGAAAGAGTCAACTAACTCATAAGTTCAGTCAAAAGAGACAACATCATAATTGTCGATCATATCTCTCAGCCTCTTCTAACAGACAACCAGGGACGGACCTATGTTCATTGGGGGCAGCTGCCCCCACCAAATGATTTTTTGAATATTAAATCTTTGATAAAATTTTGTTTTGCCCCCGCTGAAAAAGTTATATTGCCCCCACTGTTCTACAATTTTACTCTAAATAACACTAAAAATGTTGTCCGTATTGTTCTACAATCCTACTTTACATAACACCTTTTATTTTTTAGTACAACTTGGTCACATAAATAGTGAAATATTTTTTATAGTGTTGAAAATGGAAAAATACACGACAAATTCAAAGTTTGAAGACAAGTAGAGAGCAATTATAACTTATAGAAAATGAGGTATCTTCAATTTCTAGCTTACTGATAACAATGTCATTATTTTATCACTTATGCATTTACATAACTTTTTATAAAAATATTTATAATATATGATATTGCCCCCACTAATCAAAATTTCTGGGTCCGTCCCTGCAGACAACTGTTACTTGCACCTACTGACCTGCTTTTCGCAAAGGAGCTCCGAAATGTGTCTCAAATCAAAATATAAAAACAGACACAACAAATGAGACACAAATAAACTCATATTTACAAATTACATGCATTCACATCAGGAAACATGTACAACTAACTATATCCATGTGGACAAACTGCAAAAAAATTAACAAGTCATGGAAAGCATCATGAGGATGTGTATCTCTGTATTAAGATTAGTTCACTAATGAAAAACAGCAAACCTTCTCAACTGCAAGAACAAATGCGCCGGAATTTATTAGAACATTAGTCAAGGAACCTGTTCCGGGCCCAATCTCCAACACCACATCACCTTGTTCAATACAGGCCACACCAGCAAGCTGCTCATTTATGTCAGAGTTCAACATATAATGCTGCAAATAACATCACCACCCAAACAAACAATATTTCAGAAGCAAATTCATTTCACACCTAGCACCCCACAATGAAGACCCCAAACAATTTCCAGCAAAATCAGCTCCAAACAAGAAAAAAATTTGGGTTTTGGAGTGCTATAACACAAAAATTCAGGTCAGTCACCTTCTGTTCGATAAAACATCTCAATGAAGGACCAAAACAATTTCTTAAAAATATCACTTCCAAACAACAAAACCAAAGGACAAAATCAGATTTTTGGTGCGCTGACACACAAATTTGATGCAACACTAACACACCCACTATCCACTAGATGAAAAACTTTTGAAATAAGGAACCAAAACAATTTCCCCAAAAAATAACCTCCAAACACTAAAAAAAAAAAAACAAAAATATTTTGGAGCTATACAGCATAATGGGTCATTCTAAATTTTCTCGTGAACCAAGCAGAATGGAGAATGAGGGAAACCTGGCCAAGAGATTTTCTGGGGAATCTGCCTTTGGAGTTGAGAGCTTTGAGTGTTGCATGGTAGTCGTCGTCTGTGGTTGGCCTCGTAGTTCTGCTGCCTCCTTCAGCGCAAGATATATGTAGCGTTCGCCGCCGTGAGCCGGCGGTGCTAGCGTGTGCCGGTGGCGGTGGTTTCGGGTGGCGGTTAAGAGATATTGGCGGGAGGGTTGGAAGATTGGAAAGCGATGAAGGAGACATGATTTACCGTTGTTCGTTATACCCGTTGTAATGTGTTTTGAAACTTCTTCGTTTCCAGTTATTGAATTTATCTTTGGAATCTTCGCTCGAAAATAATGAAAATTGTAAAAGAGTAGAGGGACAAGCTGGTCCTCGACAAAAAAAAAAAAAATCGTGATGTTTTGGTTCTTGAGAAATGAAAAATACCAATTTAATCATCAAAAATATAAAATACGGGTTAAAATAATCCTTTTGAGAACAATTTTTAGGGACATTTTAGTCCCTATCAGGGATTATTTTGACCCAAATCTTATATTCTTGAGGACCAAATTGGTATTTTTCATTTCTCAGGAACCAAAATGTCAACGTGTTTTTTTTTCACCAATTTGTGCATTTATTCTATTTTTTAGTGAGAAAAAAATATTCAATGAGATTTTCGAAAAATTAATTTATTTGAAATAAAATATTCTATTAACTAAATGTTACTAGTAACATCGTATCAACACCAAAAAAAAAAAAAAATTGACTCTAGTAACTTTTTTGAAAATCAATAGTCTCTATCATACATAATGTTAGTATGTGTTTGATTCCACAATGGAAAGCTGCAGAGTTGATTTTGCCTACTGTTAAGAGCTTTAAGTTCTTTTGTGTTTATCTTATGACATAAGCACACATCAAACTTGTTTTCAAATTAGAAAGCATCCAAATATAAATCACTTTCACTTCAAACACAATTATAACCAAATCAATTTTAAAAGATCAATTTCATTCAAATTCATGTTTATCAAACACTTATCCAAACAGACTCATTTGTTTGAGAAACCCTAAACCGATAACTTGGTTAATGATGTACACAATCTTGGTTAATAAAAAGCTCCATTGATGGTTAATTAGTTACCCATCTTGATATATCGATTAACCAAGTTCTGCACGACATTAACCATGAATTTAACATCATTAACCCTGTATCACAGATGTCGAATTTTCAAATATTCAGATAGCATTACTAAAACAAAAATTGGCAACTACAACTTTGCCGCTAAAAGTATCCTAAATTGGTAATTAATTTTAAAGTTACACTAGATTGATTGAAGCCAAATTGTACCAATAAAATAAAACGAGTTGTGAGAAGAACAAAGAAAGGAAAAGCGAGAATAAGACTGTGTATAAAACTCAACAGTGTAAGATAAAATTAACTCAAAATTTTCACCTTAGGTATCTGGTTCACCGCGTTAGACATCAGCACTATGGCTTTCAATTTAAATGGTTCCAATTTCAACCAATCTCCAGTTGATAGTCAAGGTCGAGTAATTAATACCTAGCTGATATTATTAATTGGGCTAACCTTGGTATAGAAGTTATGCATCAACGTAATGTTCATAACCTCTGCCGCCACAGTCCGTCGTAGGTTGTGTGGAGACCAGCCAAGACGTCGAGTGCCTCCTTATATCTCCAACGGAGGAAGAACGAAACGATAAGCCATCAGAGAGAAACGACGAGGGGTTATGGGAATGGGTGGTGTTGGTGTCGCCATTCTTCTTTTGGGGAAGAAGCATGAGTGCCAACAAGCAGAGTTGAGAGGGAAAACGAAATGCAAAAAAAAAAAAAAATGGTGTAAGAAGTACATGATAAAATCATGTGAGACTCATTATCCAATGGTAATTAAAACAAAAATGTTATTTTGACAACCCACTTGCGACAATTATACGGTGACAACTGTATATATGAACAGTAATTCGTTTTTTTTTTTTTTTTTTTTTATATTTAGCTTTTTTAAATACTAACATTTTTTGTCCCAAAAATGTAAATATATGGTTAATCACGTGCAAATATTTGATTAATTCAATTCATTATATGGTTAATGGGTTACCCTAAAGCTTACAATAGTTTTCCACAATCATGTAAGTCAAAAATATTTGCCCGTGATTATATTTACACATGATTAACCAAATATTTACATGTTTGTGAAAAATGTTATAAGCTTCAGAATGACCCATTAACCATATAATAAACTAAATTAACCAACTATTTGCACGTGATTAACCAAATATTTACATAGTTGTGAAAAATGTTGTAAGCTTCAGGATGACCCATTAATCATATAATGAACTAAATTAACCAAATATTTGCACGTGATTAACCAAATATTTATATGATTGTAGAAAATGATTGTAAGCTTCACGATGACTCATTAACCATATAATGAACTGAATTAACCAAATATTTGCACATAATGTTTTTCTTTTTCTTTTTCTTTTTTCTAAAAAAGGTATGTTAAAAAAAAGGTAAAAATTACAAAAATGCTTGTGTAGTTGTTGCCGTAGTTTTACCCCATGAGTTGCTAGAATAACATAACTCTTGATAAAAATGGTGCACGTGAGACACCTATTAAGGCCTAATGGAAATTATACACATATGTACTACTAGCCTTTGTTCAACAACACCAAAAATATAAGGTTTGCATGCAAGGTCTCTATACAACTTCATTGTCTCACTGCTTCAACATTCTCCCAACAGTGCAAGGAGGACAAAATCTCAAACATAATACTAGTCAAACAAAAGGCGACGCCTCACAGATTTTGGAAGATTAGAACTCGACTCATTCCTTTTCTTTTTTGAGGTTCCACTGCCTAGGCTACCAAATTTCTTGGATGATGACTCTTCTTGTTTTGACTCGTGTTTAACTTTGGTTGATGGGTAGAACTCTGTGATGTTTCGTTGGATACTTCTTGAGTCTGGTGATGCTGATTTTTCATTTTCTTGAGATCTTGAAGTTGAACTCTTTCTTCTTTTCAAACCCTTCAGTTCCTGCAAATTACAAGCACCAAGATGTAATCTCTAGACACTAACTTTGCAACAACACAAAGTATAACATAACCAGGATAGTAGAAGTAACTAGACAAAAAAACTTCATCTCAGTAGGAGAGAAAACAGTTGATAATCTTCTGTCACATATATACATAATCATCTTTACTATATTGCCCTCAACATCATTTCAATAATAACTCCTATATTTTCATACTACTATTTGACACCTGTCTAAAATGATGTATAAATATGTGGTTAACAACTCTTATATTCTCATACTATGTATAAATATGTGGTTAATCAGGTATATTGGATGGTTAATTGGTTAACCATTAACCACAAATGTATCCATTAACCATCCAATGCACGTGATTATATACAAATTTATACATTATTAACCAGGTGTTAAAAATGGTATAAAAAAAGTAGTGTGAAATGATAATTTTTAAAGACATCTATCGGTGTAAACCAGATTTAGATCTAAGCTAACAGAAAGCATAAATCAGGTAATGCCCTTAACAAAAAACTATTTTGCTCATTTTTCATCCTGATCAGCACTCAACCTTTTAACATTTGATGATTAGTTATCTAAATATAAGAGAAACTTTTAAGAAAATGACATTCTAAAAGTAAAAAAATTCACAACATAGAAACAAGTAACAGCTTAAGTGATTAATTATCAGTCACTCTTTCAGCATCCATAACCAGGCAAAGTAGCTAATTGATCCTAAAAATAATTTTACCAGGAAATCCTTATCTGAAATCTCCTTATATTAATCCCCAGAATTTTTTACAGGCATCATATTTGAATCTATCAAATGCAAAAATTATTAAACTAATAAATTACAGAGAAACCCAGGAATTCTCAATAATTAACTTGATTTTATTAGGTTGACCTCCAAAATTTATAATTCTAAGACTCAATTTTAAATTCTTACTATGAACCATGAGTCCATGACAGATCCAGAAAAAGACTGTATTAATATGAATACTAATGATCCAAGAAAAAGATAAACCATAGGCTAGTTGGAAAATAATAAACACCTGTTCCTGCCAAAATCTTTCAACTTCTGCCGGAAAAGCAGCCCCTACAAGGTCCATATTTTCATCTGTCAACAAAAAACTGCACCCATCATCCTCATGATTCTCAGGACCATCACAGTCATCCAGTAGATCCACTGTTTCATCAAGTTCTATAACATCTTGTTGCATGCCAGATTCATTTGAATGATCTATAACATCTTGTTGCATGCCAGATTCATTTGAACGAATTGCATAGGTGATGTTTCCAACTGCACGTTTCCACTTTACCACATAAAATTGATATCCATATCTAATCTTCACACGTTGTAATGAATCAAACTCATATTGCCCAAATAACAAACTTTCTATTGTAGTAGTAGCAGCCATGTCTCTCAAAAAAACGGTGGACATCATAGGAAACATCAACCGCCGGATGTAGGCAGGATCCCAATGTTGATGGAAGTTTAAAAAATCAATCAACATCTCAATATCGGGTCTCCCCCAAACGATGTGAGGGCCATCTTTTGCTGCAAAATAGAGGTAAATGACAGATTCAATAACACATAAACAACCCTAACCGAGAGCAATCATATCCAATCCAAATGTCATTGATAACACCCGTGATAGCTGAATAGCTTGAGAGAAACTCTCCCGGCCTCTTGAATTTATATATTAATGATTAATGACAATGATTTATGATTTACAAGCATGCAATATCAAATCCCTTGATTTAAGGATTGACCATATCTCCTATTTACAACTAGTTTAAGGAAACTAGGAAACTAAATCAGACTATATCAAGTTATCAACAACATATCAGAAACAAATCAAATAATATCAACAACAACATCCAATTTATGAATTATAGACTCACAGTTCAACATACCAGAAAAGTAGCCATTGTCACTGCATAAATACATATCAATGATTTCATCATTGGGAAAATTTGGCTCCCCTGCAATCTTGTGACAAATTTTTGTGTGCCAATTCTCCAGCCTTTTCAGCTCTTTATGTTTCCTATTCTGCCAATCAAATAACATTTACATAAGTGCTATACAAAATTACAACGAGAAATGAATTTGCATGAAACTTATATTCTTTGAGCTACAAAATGTCAACATATTTTAACTCAATTAAAACTTAAAATTACAAAAAACAATTATTTAAAAACCAAAACAGTGACATGGAATTCCGAAATACTTTAACAAATTGCATAGTGACTAAACTGACTGAGAGGCCGTACCATACCACAGGAGGAGCAATCACATTTAAAACCCTCCGGTTTTCTTATGCAACCTTCACCATCATTTGCGGTGCAATATTCACAAGAAAACTTTATATGATCTCTTTTGCTGCCTGGATGCCCACAGAATGAGCAGTGAGGTTGTTTTGTATTTGGGGAGTTCCCATCCATATCCATATTGTCCTCACATTTAAAGCTGATGGGAACTTGTAAAGCATTCCCTTTGCCTATCTCATGTAATCTGCATTAAAGATCATTCTCAATCCAATCTGCCAAGGCAGAAAAAAATATCCAGTCCATATAAGTTTCAGTTTATGACCACTGTTTTACACCTAAAGCTAAAAGCTATGATATACCTCCCGAGGTTTTGAAATATTAAATCAATACGCAGATTCCTGTAAGGGAATTTGTCATGTAAAAATTCTTATATAAAGAGGAATCTGTTATATTAAAATTTTCAACAGGAGATTCTTGTAAATTGTCCCATCTCAAGGGGATGTTCTGTAATATGTAGAAATATCGGGTGATAGTATGTATTGAGCTCTTACAGATTTATACCTATTCAATATATCATCTTCATTAAAAGCTTGAACAAAATGAAGAGCGGTATCAATCCCAACTCCTCGAACACCATTCATATCATGATCATTTCCAACCAAAAGAGAGATAGCTATTAAATGTTTCCTCTTCAACCCAAGGCCAGCTTCAATATCTGACATATAGTAGCATTCAAATGGTTCCTGCATGCAGTTAATTTCTCAAACTTGCTAAACGAAATGAAAGAAAACTAAATCATATTACCACTTCCAAAACAGAATAAAGGGGGGTGGGGGAAGAGTAGTTTGATACAACTTATAAACAAAACAAAACAAAACAAAAAAATGAAAAGGAAAAAGAAAAAAGAAAAGAGAAGCTAGTACTTTTAGAAGATCATTTTGTTCTTTGTGAGTCACATATAGCCCCTCAAATTATAAAAGCTCGCAGATCTTTTCTTATCAGTCAACCTACCAACTACAATTATTTACTTAACTTTATCATGGTTTTATGCTAAAATGTTTCTTAAACACTATATATCTTCAGAAAATATCAACAAAAAGTTACAAGCTTAAATAAAGGAGGAAAGTTTGAGCAGATACTGATACAGATGTGTATTGCATCTTTCATAAATGTGCAGATACTGATACAGAAGTGTATTGCATCTTTCATAAATGTCAATAGTACTTTTAGAAGATCATTTTGTTCTTTGTGAGTCACATATAGCCCCTCAAATTATAAAAGCTCGCCAAATCTTTTCTTATCAGTCAACCTACCAACTACAATTATTTACTTAACTTAATCATGGTTTTATGCTAAAATGTTTCTTAAACACTATATATCTTCAGAAAATATCAACAAAAAGTTACAAGCTTAAATAAAGGAGGAAAGTTTGAGCAGATACTGATACAGAAGTGTATTGCATCTTTCATAAATGTCAATACTTTAATAAGTGTCCTCAAGAAAATCCTATGAGCAGAAATGGTGCATCTGTCAGTCTATAAATGTTGAGACAGTTAAGCAGACATTATAATTTAAATATACAAGTGATGATTTCAAGCAAATGTGGGATATCATCAATTCTAAATATTGCTAAGTTATGGGGATATCGAATAGATAAAATATTACAAATTAATATTATGTGTTTCATAAACTACCATGAAATGAAAGACCAAATGAGGGACTCATTTCATGATAGGACAGACGACGAAGAAGGCAGGGGTATACTACCATTGATATTTCTAAGTTATGGGGATATCGAATAGATAAAATATTACAAATTAATATTATGTGTTTCATAAACTACCATGAAATGAAAGACCAAATGAGGGACTCCTTTCATGATAGGACAGACGACGAAGAAGGCAGGGGTATACTACCTTTGATAGATATCATAAATTAACTTTGAACTAAATATGGCCAAATAAATAATTGTAAGTTTGTAACTTGTATGTTAAAAACACTCAAAACTCAAGTGATCAGCTAATATTAGTATCAAGATTCATGACACCATATAGGAAAAGCAGTCTGACATAAATCCTATGGAGTAAACAAAGATAAAAGCAAGTGCTATCAAACAGATAAATCATAGGCTATATTATAAATTGCCAAGGGATGGAATTAAGTATAAAGATAACACAATCGAGATGGCTACTTACTTTGGAATTGGGGCGGAAACATTTTATAATGCATTTGGCCCCAAAGAGGAATGCATCACTGTCACACGTAATGCAAGCATCTACATGACCTTCACTGTTTAATCGGGCACAGAGTGCTTCAGCCTCTCCTTTAGCCTTTAATACAGGCATTCCAAGTAGTTCAACAAGTTCCTACCACCAAAGAACATGCAATTAACAGGTTAGGTCTTCTGAAAGAACAACTAACAAAACAAACACAAAAAACCTACATCCATATCTGGCAATTAACTAAAGACGTGTATATAAGATATGGAAGGAACTTTTGGGAAGAAAATTTGGATGAATGCACATGTGTAGCAGCTAAATGCCAAAATAGATTCTGCAGAATATTTTTAAGTTGATGGAAATGGTCAAGGGAAGAGAATTATCGCACCACACATTCTTGAACACAACTTGAAAATGAACGGTTCCTCTCAGCTGAAACACCTTCTTCGGGCACAGGCAAACTAGTCAATTCAATGCCAGAAGACCGGAAAAATCTGGCAATCCTAGCCTGTGATTTCAGCGGTGATGGAGTCCCATCAACTACAAACACCGGAAATGCTCCAAACTACAAAAGCCATTAAGTCATCATCAAAATCACTTCCATGCCCTGT
This sequence comes from Echinosophora koreensis, assembly GCA_035048595.1. Classification (NCBI taxonomy): domain Eukaryota; kingdom Viridiplantae; phylum Streptophyta; class Magnoliopsida; order Fabales; family Fabaceae; genus Echinosophora; species Echinosophora koreensis. Next base: position 498,285 of record JAPCYP010000114.1, read on the forward strand.
TTGACGGTTCTCTGTTAACTTAGCATACAAGACTCTGTCTGTAACTGTGTTTGTGTGCACAATAACAATAACCCCCATCTCAATGGTACTCTTTTTTTTTTATTTGTAATGATGTTATAGGTACGGAGTATCCACCATTGTTAGTAGTGACTAATCTCCATCATCGGGGAACTTGTTGGGCACACCAAATGGGTTCTCCCCTCCCAACTAGGTTTTCTCCATACAGAGTCAGGATTCGAACCCATGACCACTTACATAAGATGCCCAAGTCCCTTACCACTCGGACCAGTCACATATTGGTATCACAATGACACTCTATTAAAGTACAACCAATAAGAACTTTAAATTTCATGTAAAACAAAAAATAAAAAAGATAACAACAACAACAACAACAACAACAACAACAATAATAAGGACTATAAATTTAAATCATTAAGCCTCAATTGGTGTTACTAAAAAGAACTATACACATGCAAAACCAAAAGGTGATATAACACAATTAAACTAACCCGTTAATCTCATTATTTTCTTATTCAGTCAAAAGGGTCATCAGAAAAACCCATTTACCCCTAAGAAAACCAAAAATTCTCTAACTTTCCATCACATTCTCTACCATGAAGCAAAAGTGTATCAAGTGAAAGAGAAACAAAGAGAGAAAAAAGGGTACACCTTGGAGAAAAGATTGATGGTTCGGAAGAAAGTGAGTCTGAGGTGGGGTTTCCTGACACGGGTCTTGATGGCATTCTCGTGCTGAACAATCCAGAAAGAGAGGTCCACAGCAACACGCTTGTTCCTCAAGAAATCAAAACCTTCGTTGCGTGCATAGGGCTTCAGCAGGTCCCAGAAATTACCACCAACCCCCATCGTTTTCTGATTAATTACCAAAATGGGTATGCGAAAACATCATCAAAATCATTTTTTTCCCTGCAACTGAGGGGGACGTGTTGTGTGTTAGGTTTCGGTTTCGAAAGGAGAAGAGTAGAAGATGAAGTGTACGATGTTTTTTTCTAATATTTTTTTTAAGGTTTCAAATTATAGCCGTTTGATATTTATACCGTTACATTGAAGGGTTGAAATTTCGGAAGCCCATTTAGCATATTGGGCTGGGGTTTAGATGTGGATTTGAGTTTGTGGGTTTTTTGGGTACCAGAAACGGCTTGTCTAAATCTAAATACTTCATAAGTCATCTTGAAGCATTTAGAATAGTTTTCTTCAGAAGGATTTGAATGGATTGGTGAACAAAGGGATGATAATTTGGGAGGATACGTCAAGTACTCCCTCCGGTCCACAATATAAGCAAAAATTTTCCAATTTTTTGGTCCAAAATATAAGCAAATTTCAACTACTTTTTTCTCATTTAATGAAGTTATTCTCAAAATACCCTTCATTTAATACAAATTTTGTTTTCCAATGACTCCTTTTATTCTCAATAACACAAGCTTAATAAATAAGAGGAAGGGTAATTTAGGTTAACAACTTAATTTTTTATTCCCAATGACTCTTTTAAATGAGATCAACTATAACAAACTTAATTTTTTTATTCCCAATGACTCTTTTAAATGAGATCAACTAACTATCTTAATATATGTGTCATATTTAATTTTTGCTTACAATAGAGACCGGAGGGAGTATCATACACTGTTGTTTGGTTTTGTATGGTCATATCTCTCTCGATTTGGTTTACTTAATCTTGGAGTACTCTGATTTCTCTGTCTTTTATTATCAAATTCTGGGTAACATACCCCGTTTTGAGAAAGTGTATCTCTGCATCAAGAATGGTTATTCTTCTTTTGAGATCGTCTTATATATAAGTATGCTACAATTAACATTTTTGTTATTGTCCCCAATGAAGTATTTCTACACCATTCAGAAAGTTGTCCCATACAAAGCTCTTTTTGACAAAGAAAGAGTGGATCACCATTTTAATTACTGAAATTATAGATCGGTGGCAAATTGAACACTCATATTAAGACATAGGCAAAAACGCTCCTCAAATTGAAAAACGTTCGTTATAATATGATCCTCCAAATTGACAAACATGACAAAATTAGGCTAATCTATGGAATTTTTTTTTTTTCAATTTTGGGACATTTTTACCTATTTCTTAATTAATGATGCATGATATGACATCTTTTAAAATATCGCAAAAAGAGCAAAAAAGTGATTTGAAATGTTATGGGGTGAAAAAAATTAGAAAATTAATGTGAGCAGACCAAATTGCATGTCCTGAAATTTCAAAAACCAAAATGGTGATTCACTCACAAATGAATAAAGCCACATATCATGGGAAGTTTTATTTAATATAAACTAATCAAATAAACTATTTAAAATTAATATTGTTATTCTAATTGCACTAATAGCTTATATAAAAAAAAAATCAAGTCACGATAATTGCCCGAATAGCCAACAACCACATAGGGTTGAGTTAGACCAATACTTTGTTATCTCAAGCTATACTTGACTTGATTTAAGTTGGTCCGAGTTGACATTCCTATGTTCTTATATCTTTTTCTTTTATTTCAGCTAGGTGCACACATGTTAATTTGTTGATGATTTTTTTTTTATGCTTTTGACAAAGATATAGTTTTTTTTTTTATATAGACCAATATTAGTAAATTAAATTAATGTTAATTAATTTTCTCCTTTATCAGGGTTTGAACCCTGGACTTCTTGCTTCGTAACCCGTTATACCCTTAGCTCGATAAGAACTAGTTGGAAATCAATAGCTTGGGAATTTAATGGGTACCCTTTTTATAATGACTTACATTTTAGGAGTGTAGCAATTGATGGATCTCAGACCTAACTCATACCTATTTTTGTCAGTGAAATATTTAATTCCATGTATCAGTAATGAAGCTGATGACTCAAAATTTTCGGCACATTCTTAACTAATGTTGGAAGTTCACATGTTCAACGGGATGACTTTGTACAAGCAATAAACTAACAATAGATTAAAAAAAAAAAAAATCAAGAATACACAGTTCTATGTAAATAACTAAATATTAACTAAATGTGGATTTTATTTATTAAGACATTTTTTTGAGATCGATTTCACCCAATATGGAACATTTGTACATGTGGATACGCATAAAATAGTGAGTCCTCTTAATCTGGGTCTACAAATTGTGCCCGGAAACCGATGCTACATTGCTCCGATAAAATGGCTGCGTTAAAGTTAGCATAGGCCTGATCGATGCTAATCAGTTAGGCCCAACCGACGCAAGTTAGCATCAGCCTACGCTAAATTTTTTTTTTTAAAAAAAAACTTTGTTACTATTGACTAAACAACCTAGACATATAAGATAAAAATCTAGATATAAACCATAACCAAGTCATAATATGAAAATCAATATAAAATAAGCATTATAGTGTTCAATACAAAAGTACATATGAATAGGAAAAACTAGATTAAAATAAATAAAAAGAGATAGATTACAAGAATAAGCTGAGATCTTAAAGGTAGTGGGGTTCCCACTAACCACAGGGTTGGTGATATTTGAATTCCACCTTGATATAGTCCACTTTTTTATCTGCATAGATTTTTTGAAAAGGAAAAATAAATAGACCAAAAAAAAAACACCATAATCTAAAACAAATATAAACAATCATGATCAAACCTACCAGCACTGAAGCACACCCATGAAATCACACAATCACCAAAAATACTGGGGATCTAAGTTCAATCATACCTCTATAATATTGGGGAGCATTGATATGTGTCCATTTCATTAAGCAGTTAAGACTATATTCAAACCATCAAAGTAGCAATATGGTTGAGACGAACTCACCACATGAACTAAATTCAGGTTTGTGTGCCATATTTAGCTACCAAGATATCGATAAATGAAAATTGCTAGAGGAGACCCCCAAGATATTGATACTTGGCTTTTGGTCATAGTAAAAGATATATATATATATATATTGATTCTGTGGTAGGGAGGAAAGTAGAAATATATAAATGTACCTGATTAGCAAAGTAAATATGATTTTTGTTTTTTTTCAGATGACAATCAATCAAACCCATAAAACCACCATTACTTGGCATACAACTATGTATCATAGGAGACTCATTTCCAATAGACATGCATCTTTTCAATGATTCCATATGCCTCAACTGCTTGATTCATGACTGAAGACATTTACACTGCTTTCTAAAGCGTGTAATACTCTCTAATCTATTGCTAATAAACCCCAACAACAATTAAACGTGTATTTTCAAACAAATTCCAATTTATCATAGATTCTATCAAACTTACTACAACAATCATCAAATTCATATTAAGACATTTTATAAAACATGTATCATGCATTGTATATCTGAATTGTGTTTGAGCCCCAAATTAAACCAAAGCATCCAAAATTGATTCACTTTGTATCAATAGAATCCAAACCATATTCTAGCATCAAAATTCTAGCAAGATTAAACAAAATCACATATCAAAATTGTACAAAAGTTTGTATTATAGCTAAAAAATGAATGAAAAATGAGGAAGCAATGAAGCATTGAATTGAATGTTTTAGAAAGGGAATCACCATCGAGTGGCATAAACGCATATGTTAAAGAGTTTATTGAGAAGTGACATGATGATGATGATGATGATGATGATGATTTAGATGAAGATGTCATTCAGAGTAACCATTGAATACAAAGAGGGGGATAGAGAGAGAGATAGAGAGAACCTGTGAGAAGGGTGGAGCTGGCAGTGACCTGCAACTGCGAGAGAGTGAGACAGAGACGAACGACGGTGGCGAGAGGAACTTTCTAGAAGAGGGAAGCTGTAACACCCTTTGTTACATTAGTAACCCAACAAAAAAAATGTAATAAAATTCTTCAAAACATTTAATAAGGCATAAAACTCCAATAAAATTTTCACAAATTATATATGTTTGAAAACACCTCAATATTTTTAAAACAAACATTGATAAGATAATCCTTACATAAATAAAATTAAATGCCTCAAAACTCGGGCGTCTACTAACAATAACCCAATGATAAAATAAAATAATATGGTTCTAGCCACTTATGGCACCTTATTGAAGATAATACTTACAAAAAATAATAAATAGCTAAATTCAAGTACTAAGTCTTCAAGTCTCCTCAATCTCAGTGATGACGTTCTCGTGCTCTGAAAACAACACTTTTAATGAGATTTATAATCCCAGTGAATAAAAATAATTTAATAAAAAAAATCCCAAATAGTGTTGCCCTCAGTTGGTGCGGTAACCGGAAAAAACATCCATGATATCCGCTTATTTTCAAAATAATATAACTCAAATATATTTTCTATAAATTAAGATAATTAATATAATATCATGAAATTCATGCACAAGTCATAACATCATTAAATAGAAACAATCCATCACTAACAGTATATATAGCATAAATAAAATCATACAAAAGATATCTCTTGTGTCTAAATAATCTCAACCTATCATCCAAGTCTCTTTTGTTTAATTACTTAATTTAAAGTCTATGAGCTCATGACAAATGCAATGGCGTCCCACTGTCTTCCCCTTCTCAGAAGGAGATATCTGTCTTCCCCTCTAACAATGAGGTATCTGTCTTCCCCTCTAACGAGGAGGTATCTGTCATCCCCTTCCTAAAAAGAGGTATCTGTCTTCCCCTCTAACGAGGAGGTATCTGTAATTCCCTTCCCAAAAGAAACTTTTCATTCTTGGCCACAGGGGGTGACTATAACAATCAATGCTAATGATAACAGTCATAATAACGGATTGGGTGGGGGTTTGAATCAAGGAGCAGGGGAGCAAGGCGGGGCGTTGGTTTCGAGATCTGTTTCTGTCCATGCAGTTCATGCACGTGGGACTACTAACTCAGAACTTAATACTGATAATAGTCTCCTAAAGCGGCGCCGTTCATGCACTAGAGCACTATAATGAGGAGATGGCTGGTCCCACAACAACCAACTTTATTGATGTACCTAGGCACTTTTTTATCGGTAGGTCCTGGTCACCAGGCCTATTGGGAACAATGATCATCCTCAATTGGAACTTCCGAGGCCTGGTAACCCGTGCAGTTCCTGCCTTAAAAAACCTAATCCGGTCAAATAAATCGGAGATTTTTTTTTTCCTTTTTGAGACTTTAGTTCAATCTAGTAAAATTGAAGAAATTCGAGTCAAAGTTGGTTTTGACCAAGAGAGGGGAGGAGTGGTGGGTTGGCAGTGTTTTGGAAAAATAATATCTCAGTTTCCATTATTAATTACTCTCTTAATTTTATTAATATGGAAATTTCTAATGTGGCTAGAGGTAATTGGCGCTTGACTGGCTTTTATGGTTTTCCTGATAGAACTATGAGGAGATACTCTTGGAGTTTGTTGCGTAGTCTGGCTAGTATGTCTTCCCTTCCTTGGTGTGTTATTGGTGATTTCAATGATTTGCTTTCTGAAGAGGATAAAAGAGGTAGAGTGGACACCCCCAATGGCTTTTTAATGATTTCAGTAGTGCTATTTTGGATTGCAATCTGCATGATATTCCTTTAGAGGGGTACCCCTTCACTTGGAGGAAGGGTAAAGGCACTGATAATAAAGTGGAGGAGAGGCTGGACTATGGTAACTGAGAATTGGCTTGATATTTTCCTTCATGCTGCTCTTAAAAATCTAGTTGCAGCTATTTCTGATCATAGTCCTATCCTGCTTAGCTGTGAGAATACGTTTCGGCCCTTCAAGCATAGGAGGCTCAAGTTTGAAAATGCTTAGTTCCAGGAGCCTGGGTTGCTTGAGGTTGTTTCGCATGGGTTAGCTAGAGGAGATCCAAGTTCTATTCTGTCTAAGTTGGATTGATGTATTGAGGATCTTGATCATTGGGGCATGCGTCTGAGAAGAAGATTCAAGGAGGAGATTGACAAGTGCAATAGTCAATTGGAAATCCTTAGGGAGAGGAGCGATGTGGAGGGTGCGTCCCAATTTGCTTTGTGTAGGGAGCGCCTAATCACCCTTCTTATGCAGGAGGAGAGTTTCTGGAAGCAAAGAGCCAAAGTTCATTGGTTGAAGGATGGTGATAGGAATTCCAAATTCTTTCATGCAATGGCTACATCCAGGAAGAAAGTTAATACGGTCAAGGCTTTGGTGGGTAGTGATGGAGCGCTAATTGAGGACCACATGGGCATTTGTAACATTGTGCGTAGATATTTTGAGGATTTTTTCACGGAGGGGCAAGGTAACTATGAGCTGGTCACTAATGCTATGTCTCAGTGTGTTTGTAGTGTTGAAAACGAGAAGCTGGTTGCTCCTTTCTCTATTGAGGAGTTTCGAGTGGCCCTTTTTCAGATGCACCTTGATAAACCCCAAGTCCGAATGGGTTAAATCCTGCTTTCTTTCAGAGGTTCTGGGATCTTTGTGGATTAGATGTATTCTTAGCTTGCTGTCAGTGGCTTGAAACTGGTAATTTTCCTTCTATTGTTAATGAAACCTCTATTGTTTTGATCCCTAAATGTGACCAGCCTAGCTCTATGAGTAATTGGAGACCTATTTGCTTTGTAATGTAATTTATAAGTTGTTATCCAAAGTCTTAGCGCATAGGTTGAAAATTATTTTGCCTAATTATATTTCCATAGAGCAATCTGTGACACCCTTCTACCCCGCATGTTATTAGGCATTTTTTTTAAGTAAAATAAAAATAAAACAATTAATAAGAAAAACATGCATTTAACTGAATTAAATAAAACAGTTGTCCATGGGTAGAAAAGTCCCACATGAACTCGTTTACAACGCGGAAATAACAAAATAAGTTTAATCAATTAAAAACATAAACAAATAAATAACCCAACCCCGATGTCACAATTCAGAGCTGGTATAACTGTTCCGGAAATAAATCCTCGGAATACAACTGTAAACAACTATCTAAACTAAAACAACCCTACTATGAGTGGCGGCTCCTCAGAGTCACTCCTCTCCGGGCTGCTCGTCATCCTCTGCAAATGCCAATCAGGCCAAACACAAACAATACAGGGAGTAAGATTCATGTAATCATATAAACAGCAGAGGAATAGTATACAAGGTAAACATACACATAAGTATACATCAACATCCAACAGCATCATAACAACCAAGTATGCTATGCTATGCAATGCATCAACTACTCCGCTACTCCAACTATGCATGTGGATCCAAACTAACTCAGGATGAACGACTTTGGAGTTACATATCCGTATTGGCCATAAAAGCACCAACACCGGCAGTTCACCAAACCTTGGGTGAACCCCATGGATAGCCAACGCATCAAACCGTGGATGCCTCATCACGGGGGGCCTCGGTCACCAAACCTTGGGTGACCTACCGTGGATGGCCAGATCACCGTACTCTCGGGCGATCTCCCCTTTGTCGAACCTCCCCCATCAACTACTCCAATGATTTATGCAAATGGCACAACAACAACCAATCTCAACCACCTCCTTGCTTGGGCCATGAAGCTCCCAAGACTTTCAACATCAAACTCAACGTAACCTTAGACCCAAACCGTGGGGTCAAGGCTCCCTTGGCCAATAAGCACCAAGGTTCAACTCAACGTGCTTGGGTCTATAAGCACCCAAGACTTCAACTTATCAACGTGCGGTAACCCAACGGATACCGACTTAATATTTGATTATCTAATTATCTTATATAATTAATAACCAAGTTGTCTAATCTTTACCTTTGATTAATTATCTCAACTTATCATCATAGGGGAATGGGGTTTTAAAACCCCTTAAATCCTTTAATTGTATCACTGTCCAGGGGGTCAGCACGGTCGTGCTTAGACCCTAGCACGGTCGTGCTTGGACATGTGAGGGCGTGCTGCCCTTTTAAGTGAAGCACGGTCGTGCTTCACACTCAGCACGGTCGTGCTCAGCAGCACGATCGTGCTGTTCAACCTGCTTGGCCGTGCTGGGCAGCACGGCCATTTTCCAGAATTTGAGTGGGAGCACGGTCGTGCTCCCTGTTCAGCACGGTCGTGCTCAATGCACGACTGCACTGTTCTGGGCAGGGACAGAAACCGTATTCTAACCAAATTCTAATAGATTGAATACCTAACCTTATACGTTTATTAAACTTAAATATTCCATTAACAACTTTATCAACATTATACTCATTAAACAGTAACAACAACAGCAGTCAACCATCCAACATCATTATGGTAATAACAATAACATAGCATCGTGTAAGCAACCATCATGTTCATAGGCATATAACGCTACAATAACTAGAAACATACTATCACAGATTAATTGCCATATTACAACAACATGCATACAAAAACATGCATACAAAAACACCGGGGTCATAGGGAACCCCGTTACCTTACACTACCCACTGCCTAATGAGTACAATCCCACTTCTCCCCATACCTGGATTGAAGGTAGCTCTAACACTGATCCTACTGTCAGACTGGTACCGTTCCCAAGCGGCTCACTCCAATGACGAACCTTGGGCAAACAAGAACACAACCGGTTAGCCTCCAATCCCAAAAACACGAAAGGAAACTAAAAGGGATGAAACCATTACCTATTAACGATGAGGCAGATCAATCTAACCTCCTAAACGGTCCTCAAAACTCCACCACGGCAATGAACGAAGGAGAAACGGCGCAAGAAGGAGTTCTGGCCGCAGCTGCATCAAAAACAGGGTTTCACGTCAAATCCTCGGGTTCTGCAACGTTTATAAACCTCGGACTTGAGCACGGTCGTGCTTCTCCTTAAGCACGGTCGTGCTCCACTTAGCGTCAGCGAGACGCGGTCCACGCATTGAGCACGGGCGTGCTCACTATTGAGCACGGTCGTGCTCAACTTAAAATCAGAAACACGCTTCTGACTTTAAGCACGGGCTTGCTGGCTGATGAGCACGAGCGTGCTCATGTACCAGAAAGGGACTTTTAGGCTAAAATCCCACTTAGCCCTTAACCAACAAATTAAAATAAATAAACTAGCTTGAGAAAACATTTTTAAGAAAAACAGGGTGTTACAATTCTACCCCCCTTATAAAAAATTTCGTCCTCGAAATTTCTACGTACCTCAGACGAAAAGATGCGGATATGCCTCCATCATCTGACTCTCGAGCTCCCAGGTAGCGCTTTCCTCAGTTGCCCTGCTCCAAACTACTTTAATCAAAGGAATCTCCTTGCCTCTTAGCTGCTTCACCCTCCTATCTTCGACTCGAAGGGGTAACACCTCGAATGTCAAGTTCTCTTTTAACTGTATTGTATCGGGAACTATCACGTGACTAGGGTCATGAATGTACTTCCTGAGTTGAGACACATGAAAAACATTGTGGAGATTTGACAAGAACGTGGGTAAGGCTATCTGGTAGGCGACTTCGCCGACTCTTTTGAGGATTTGGTAAGGACCAATGAACCTCGGAGTAAGTTTCCTCGCCTTCATCACTCTACCAACCCCAGTTGTCGGGGTAACTCTCAAGAATACATGATCACCTTCCTGGAATTCGAGCGCCTTCCTCCTTTTATCATGGTAGCTCTTCTGCCTACTCTGTGCAACTCTCATCTTTTCCTGAACTAACCTGATCTTTTCTGTTGTTTCCTGGACTATCTCTGGCCCTAGCACCACACTATCACTAGGTTCACTCCAACACAAGGGTGTCCTACATCTCCTCCCATACAGAGCTTCATAAGGTGCCATCCCAATGCTGGAATGGAAGCTGTTGTTGTAGGTGAACTCTATTAGGGGCAAAAACTTGTCCCAACTTCCAGACTGTTCTAACACACAAGCCCTCAACAAGTCCTCTAAGGACTGGATGGTCCGCTCAGACTGCCCATCAGTCTATGGGTGGTAAGCTGAACTAAGCCTAAGCTTTGTCTCTAAAGCCTCTTGCAAACTATTCCAAAACCTAGAGGTAAACCTCGGGTCTCTATCTGAAACTATGCTAGAGGGTACACCATGAAGCCTAACTATCTCTTTGATGTACAGCTTAGCTAACTTCTCCAATGGATACTCCATGTTCATCGGAATGAAATGGGCAGACTTAGTCAGTCTATCCACAACAACCCATATAGCCTCAAAACCAGCTGGAGTCCTAGGGAGTCCAGACACAAAATCCATGGAGATACTATCCCATTTCCACTCTGGGATACTCAAGGGTTGCAACTTACCCGAAGGCCTCTGATGCTCTATCTTAACCTTCTGACATACTAGGCACGCATACACAAACTCCGCTACATCCTTTTTCATCCTAGGCCACCAAAACATCCTCTTAAGGTCCTGATACATCTTAGTGGCACCTGGGTGCACACTCAATCCACTTCTATGACCTTCTTCTAAGATCAACTTCCTAAGCTCAGGGACATCAGGCACACAAACTCTATCCTTAAACCTCAAGATGCCATCACTGCCATCCTTAAAACTTAGGTCTCTATCCTGAGCAAGCAACTCTCGCTGGTCTAAGAGATACTTATCTAACTTCTGACCCTCTCTAATCTCATCCATCAAACTGTTGGTAACCTTCAAGGTACCAAGCCTAATACTCTTAGGGGTAAACTCACAAGCTAAACTAAGGTCTCTAAATTCCTCAATCAAATCCATCTCCCTCACCATCAAAGCGGAGACATGAAGGGTTTTCCTACTCAAGGCATCGGCCACCACATTGGCCTTTCCTGGGTGATAGGTCAGCTCGAAGTCATAATCCTTTAAAAACTCCATCCACCTACGCTGCCTCATATTCAACTCCTTTTGATCAAAGAGATACTTCAAACTCTTATGATCGCTAAAGACCTCAAACCTCGCTCCATACAGGTAATGCCTCCAGATCTTTAAGGCAAATACCACAGCTCCTAACTCTAGGTCATGGGTAGGGTAGTTCTTCTCATGGGTTTTCAACTGCCTAGAAGCATAAGCAACTACCTTACCATTCTGCATCAGCACACCACCTAACCCTTGCTTAGAAGCGTCGCAGTAAACTACGAAGGGTTCACTAGGATCTGGCAAAACTAACACTGGTGCTGACGTCAACCTAGTCTTAAGGGTTTGGAAACTCTCTTCACACTTAGAGTCCCACATAAACAACTGTCCCTTCTTGGTGAGACGGGTTAAGGGTAAAGCTATCTTAGAAAAACCTTCTATGAACCGCCTATAGTACCCGGCTAACCCCAAGAAACTCCTAATCTCGGTTACAGACTTCGGCGCTTCCCACTGGAGCACCGTCTCTACCTTAGCTGGGTCCACTGCTATGCCACCCTTAGAGATGACATGTCCTAAGAAGCTCACTTCCTCTAACCAGAACTCACACTTAGACAACTTAGCATACAACTGCTTTTCCTTAAGGGTCTGCAAGACAACCCTCAGGTGTTCCTCATGTTCCTCCTTACTCTTGGAGTACACTAAGATGTCATCTATGAACACTACCACAAACTTATCCAAGTAAGGGTGAAAGGTCTTGTTCATGTAGTCCATGAAGACCGCAGGAGCATTGGTCACACCGAAGGGCATAACCAAATACTCATAGTGACCATATCGCGTCCTAAACGCTGTCTTCGGGATGTCCTCAGACTTAACCCGAATCTGATGGTACCCTGATCTCAAATCTATCTTTGAAAAGACGCAAGCGCCCATCAACTGGTCCATAAGATCATCAATCCTAGGGAGGGGATACCGATTCTTTATGGTCACCTTGTTGAGCTGTCGAAAGTCGACACACAACCTCATACTACCATCCTTCTTCTTCACCAACAACACAGGTGCTCCCCACGGAGACACACTCGGCCTAATGAACTGCTTCTTCATCAGGTCCTCTAACTGTTCTTTCAACTTAGCTAGCTCTAGAGGAGACATTCTATAGGGTTCTATAGAGATTGGCCCGGTGCCAGGCACTAAGTCTATGGTAAACTCAACATCTCTCTCTGGGGGTAAGTTATAAACGTCCCCCGGAAACACTTCAGGAAATTCTCGCACAACAGGCAAGCTGGCGACATCAGGAGGGCTGCTCTCTATTTCCAGGGAAGCTAACATCATGTATACCTGGGCTTCGTCTTTCATCGAAGCTTGAACTTGGCTGGCAGAGAGAAGGTCCGGATTCTTAGACTCCTTTGGGGTTCCAAAAATCAGGGTTTTATCGAAACAGTTCAGGAGGACATGGTTGGAAGATAACCAGTCCATACCCAAAATGATATCCAGGTCTTTCAAAGGCAAGCATACAAGATCAGCAATGAATGTCCTATCATTTATAACTATATGACAGTTCTTGCATGCATAAGAAGTAGAAACAGGCTTATTTGTAGGTGTAGAAACCAACAAATCATACTCAAGGAAAGTAACAGGAAATTCAAGACTCTTGACCCTATCATGCGATATGAATGAATGAGTAGCACCCGAATCATACAACACAGTTAATCGAGTTCCATCTATAAAACATGTACCTTGAATCAAGTCATCAGACTCGGAGGCTTCAGCTCCACTAAGAGTAAAGACTCTTCCAGTGGTCTTCAGTCGGTTGGCTTGAGACTTCTGATTCTTGCCGGCGCTGGGAGGCTCGACCTTGGCTCCTTCACACTCTCGGCTGATGTGTCCTGGCTTGCCGCATCTAAAGCAGATCACTTGCGTCTCCTTGCACTGAGACGAGTAGTGATCCGTAGCACCACACTTGCCACACCTCATAGGCCTTGAGACGTTAGAGAATCCGCCTCTAAACCCATCCTGCTGAAACTGTGGCTTCTTACCACTCTGCTTGAAATCTCTGCCGGTCGGAGCATACCTCTGCTTACCCTTGTCCCTCTGATCAGTCCTCTTGCCACTCTGGCTATCTGACCCTCTGGAACTGGCAACTCTGAACTGGCTGGCATCTTCATAGATCCTGCACTTGTTGACCAGAATAGGGAAGACTCTGATCTCCTGGTAGCTGATGGCCTGCTTGATCTCAGGTCGGAGTCCAGCCTCAAACTTTACACACTTCGAACGGTCATCCGTCTCATGCTGGTAGGGAGTGTAGTGCCTGGCCAGCTCCTCAAACTTTGCCGCATAGTCACCAACTGACAGCGACCCTTGCCTCAAAGACAAGAATTCCATCTCCTTCTTGTCTCTGATATCTGCTGGAAAGTACTTCTCCAGGAATCTCTGCCTGAACACAGCCCATGTAACCGCTGTGCCCTCAGCCTGCATCCTCTGTCTGCAGTTATCCCACCAGTGCTTTGCCTCCTCGGTCAGCATGAAGGTAGCAAAGATGAGCTTCTGCTGATCATTGCAATCCATGGCTCGGAAGATCTTCTCTGTCTCCCTCAGCCACAACAAAGCTCCTTTCGGATCGTATGCACCCTTGAACGACGGAGGGTTGTTCCTCTGGAACTTATCCAGTCCCTGGAACTCAGCTGGCCCACCATTGTTAGGGTTAACCTGCCCGATAGCATTGGCCAGAAGTGCCAATGCGTCCGCGATCGCCTGATCGTTGCGTCCTCTACCGGCCATTAGTTCCTGTACAAGTCCAACACAACTCTTAATACAGAAACTTAAGCGAGTAAAAGCTACAGGCAACTAACTTAAAACATCATTATCTATACGAGTATAGACAATTCACACAAGAGTCACACAACAGACTCACAACAGACTCATACCACGTCCGAACAAGGTCGAACTGCTCTGATACCACTAAATGTGACACCCTTCTACCCCGCATGTTATAAGGCATTTTTTTTAAGTAAAATAAAAATAAAACAATTAATAAGAAAAACATGCATTTAACTGAATTAAATAAAACAGTTGTCCATGGGTAGAAAAGTCCCACATGAACTCGTTTACAACGCGGAAATAACAAAATAAGTTTAATCAATTAAAAACATAAACAAATAAATAACCCAACCCCGATGTCACAATTCAGAGCTGGTATAACCGTTCCGGAAATAAATCCTCGGAATACAACTGTAAACAACTATCTAAACTAAAACAACCCTACTATGAGTGGCGGCTCCTCAGAGTCACTCCTCTCCGGGCTGCTCGTCATCCTCTGCAAATGCCAATCAGGCCAAACACAAATAATACAGGGAGTAAGATTCATGTAATCATATAAACAGCAGAGGAATAGTATACAAGGTAAACATACACATAAGCATATATCAACATCCAACAGCATCATAACAACCAAGTATGCTATGCTATGCAATGCATCAACTACTCCGCTACTCCAACTATGCATGTGGATCCAAACTAACTCAGGATGAACGACTTTGGAGTTACATATCCGTATTGGCCATAAAAGCACCAACACCGGCAGTTTACCAAACCTTGGGTGAACCCCATGGATAGCCAACGCATCAAACCGTGGATGCCTCATCACGGGGGGCCTCGGTCACCAAACCTTGGGTGACCTACCGTGGATGGCCAGATCACCGTACTCTCGGGCGATCTCCCCTTTGTCGAACCTCCCCCATCAACTACTCCAATGATTTATGCAAATGGCACAACAACAACCAATCTCAACCACCTCCTTGCTTGGGTCATGAAGCTCCCAAGACTTTCAACATCAAACTCAACGTAACCTTAGACCCAAACTGTAGGGTCAAGGCTCCCTTGGCCAATAAGCACCAAGGTTCAACTCAACGTGCTTGGGTCTATAAGCACCCAAGACTTCAACTTATCAACGTGCGGTAACCCAACGGATACCGACTTAATATTTGATTATCTAATTATCTTATATAATTAATAACCAAGTTGTCTAATCTTTACCTTTGATTAATTATCTCAACTTATCATCATAGGGGAATGGGGTTTTAAAACCCCTTAAATCCTTTAATTGTATCACTGTCCAGGGGGTCAGCACGGTCGTGCTTAGACCCTAGCACGGTCGTGCTTGGACACGTGAGGGAGTGCTGCCCTTTTAAGTGAAGCACGGTCGTGCTTCACACTCAGCACGGTCGTGCTCAGCAGCACGATCGTGCTGTTCAACCTGCTTGGCCGTGCTGGGCAGCGCGGCCATTTTCCAGAATTTGAGTGGGAGCACGGTCGTGCTCCTTGTTCAGCACGGTCGTGCTCAATGCACGACTGCACTGTTCTGGGCAGGGACAGAAACCGTATTCTAACCAAATTCTAATAGATTGAATACCTAACCTTATACGTTTATTAAACTTAAATATTCCATTAACAACTTTATCAACATTATACTCATCAAACAGTAACAACAACAGCAGTCAACCATCCAACATCATTATGGTAATAACAATAACATAGCATCGTGTAAGCAACCATCATGTTCATAGGCATATAACGCTACAATAACTAGAAACATACTATCACAGATTAATTGCCATATTACAACAACATGCATACAAAAACATGCATACAAAAACACCGGGGTCATAGGGAACCCCGTTACCTTACACTACCCACTGCCTAATGAGTACAATCCCACTTCTCCCCATACCTGGATTGAAGGTAGCTCTAACACTGATCCTACTGTCAGACTGGTACCGTTCCCAAGCGGCTCACTCCAATGACGAACCTTGGGCAAACAAGAACACAACCGGTTAGCCTCCAATCCCAAAAACACGAAAGGAAACTAAAAGGGATGAAACCATTACCTATTAACAATGAGGCAGATCAATCTAACCTCCTAAACGGTCCTCAAAACTCCACCACGGCAATGAACGAAGGAGAAACGGCGCAAGAAGGAGTTCTGGCCGCAGCTGCACCAAAAACAGGGTTTCACGTCAAACCCTCGGGTTCTGCAACGTTTATAAACCTCGGACTTGAGCATGGTCGTGCTTCTCCTTAAGCACGGTCGTGCTCCACTTAGCGTCAGCGAGACGCGGTCCACGCATTGAGCACGGGCGTGCTCACTATTGAGCACGGTCGTGCTCAACTTAAAATCAGAAACACGCTTCTGACTTGAAGCACGGGCTTGCTGGCTGATGAGCACGAGCGTGCTCATGTACCAGAAAGGGACTTTTAGGCTAAAATCTCACTTAGCCCTTAACCAACAAATTAAAATAAATAAACTAGCTTGAGAAAACATTTTTAAGAAAAACAGGGTGTTACACAATCTGCTTTCATTTCTGGAAGGTCTATCTTGGATAATGTTATTGTAGCCAAATGAACTCTTACATCATATAAGGTACAAAACTAGAGGACGTGTTGGTGATGTTGCTCTAAAAATTGATATTAGTAAAGCCTATGACAGGGTTGATTGAGGTTTTTTGAAAGCCGTTATGGTAAAAATGGGTTTCTCTAATCGTTGGGTGGAGTGGATCATGATGTGTGTGCACTCTGTTAGCTATTCTGTTATTGTTAATAATGATGCTGTTGGTCCCATTGTTCCTGGCAGAGGTTTAAGACAGGATGACACTTTATCTCCCTATCTGTTTATTATTTGCGCTAAGGGGCTTTTAGCTCTTATTAAAAAAGCAGAAAGAAGGGGTGATCTTCATGGTATTAAAATTAGCAGGGGTGCTCCAATTATTTCTCATCTTCTGTTTGCAGATGACAGCTTTTTTTTCTTAGAGCTAATGACAGAGAAGCCACAGTGATGAAGAATATTTTGTCAGATTTTGAATTAGCTTCTGGTCAAGCCATCAATCTTCAGAAGTCAGAGGTTTTCTATAGCATAAATTTTAGCCAGGATCAGAGAGATATTATTACTGGTATCCTTGGTGTGCATATGTGTTTGGGTACTGGCATGTATCTTGGGCTTCCTTCTATGATTGGGAGGAGCAAGACAGCTACGTTTGGTTATCTTAATGATAGGCTGTGGAAAAAGCTGAGCTCTTGGAGTGGTAAATTCCTTCTTAAAGGAGGTAGGGAAGTGCTTATTAAATCAGTCTTACAAGCAATTCCCTCCTATTGCATGAGCAGCTTTTTGACTCCTCCATCTTTTTGCTAGGAGTTGCAAAAAATGGTGAGCTCATTTTGGTGGGGGAAGAGTAACCGTGGGAATAGAGGTCTGCACTGGATGTCTTGGGACAAACTCTCTGTCAGAAAGGAACATGGTGGAATGGACTTTCGCAATCTTCAAGGCTTTAATTTAGCCATGCTAGGGAAGCAAGGTTGGAAGATTATTTCTAATCCTGATGCTATTATATCTCGTGTTCTCAAAGCTAAATACTTTTCCAATGGGGATTTTTTGAATGCAACGCTTGGCTCAAATCCAAGTTATTCATGGCGTAGTATTTGGTCTTCCCGGGTTCTGGTTAAAGAAGGGTTGAAATGGAGTATTGGTGATGGTTCCATGATTAATGTTTTTTCTGATCCTTGGTTGAGAGATAATGACAATTTGCAATTCATTGGTCCAGTTAAGCAGGAGCTTGAAAGTTTAGTGGTGAGGGACCTTCTGCTTCTAGACGCAAAATGCTGGAATGTGGGGTTAATTAATGATTTGTTGCATCCAACCCATGCAAAAGTTGTTCTTAGGGTTCCTCTCTTTGACTCAGTCCGAGTTGACTCAGTGAAGTGGTGGCCAAAAAAGAAAGGCCTCTATACAGTCAAGTCTGCGTACAATTTGTGTATGAAGCGTGTGGTGGATTTATTTCACTTACAAAAGGAGGGCGAATGGAGTGCTATATGGGATTTGGACGTGCCCGTGAAGATAATTTTTTTTTTTTGGTGGAGGCTGTGTTGTGATATTCTCCCAACTCGGTGCAGTCTCCAAGCTAGGGGTGTTCCATGCCAGGCGCTGTGTGTGCCTTGCTCCAGTGACTTAGAGAATACTTGGCATTGTTTCTTGACTTGTCCGCTGAGTATTGGGTGTTGGGAGAAGGTCCAGTTGTGGGAGGTGATTTCTCCTCTCCTTTTAGTAGCTGATAGCTTCTATCAATTTTTCTTCCAGTTTATTGCGAGGTTGAGCAGCCATAAGAAAAGTGTTTTCTGCTAGACACTTTGGAGCATATGGAGGGCTCGCAATGTTAAGCTTTGGAAGGAGAAAGTTGAAAGTCATGCACAAGTGGTTGGTAGAGCCATGCAAGCTTTGGAGAAGTGGACGTACTTCGCGGCTAGAGACAAGCATCCAAGTCCAATAACTAAGCCTACTCATGCAGTTCGATGGCAAAAACCTGAAGCTGGGACCTCCAAGTGCAACACGGATGCTGCTTTTTTTAGGGAGCAAAATATCTCTTCCTATGCAATGTGTATTAGGGATGAGAATGGCTCTTTTGTGCTTGCTAGGAGTGATTGGAGCAGTCCTCTTTCGATGGTTCCTGAGGGAGAAGTTGTGGGTCTCCTTGCTTCCATTAAATGGGTTAGTGATCTTGGATTTACAAATGTGATTTTTTAACTGGACAGCAAAGTTGTAGTGGACAGTATTGAGAGGAAAGAGGCAGATATTTTTGAGTTTGGTGTTACTATTGCTCACTACAGGACCCTGTTATATTCTAATCCAACCTTTGGAGTTGCTTTTGTTAGGAGACAAGGCAATATATTTGCTCATAAGCTTGTTAGGGCTGCTATTTCTTATCCTACTTTCCATATTTTTGATGATGTTCCTATTTGTATTGGTGACGTTATTGCTCATGAAATGAAATAAGTTGGTTGCTGGAAAAAGAAAAAAGTCTTTTTTTAAATTTATAAATAATTTTGGAATATTTCACAAAAAATATTTTTGTTGTGTGACTTCTATATGTAAATTAAAAATTATTTTGTATTTGGTTACAATTATAAAAATACTTCTTTAACTTCTCTCTCCTCTTTTGAGAATCTATGTTGAGAATTAAAAAAAAATATAGTTTATCAAAGAAGTTGAATTCAGTTTTTTTTTCCCTACTTTTTCTGTAAGCCTAAACATAAAAATGTACTTGTCAACAATTATTTTTATTAAAAAAAATTTCTTTTTGAAAACACCGAAACAAAAGGTCCTAAATTTATGATCTATTCTATTGTATTATGTACTTTGTTTATTCAAAACATTCTGAAAATAGAAATAAAAAGGTTTCACAATAACTTTTGTTTACTTTTCAGGAATTAGGGTCAACTGTAATAGTTGTTTATTATTCACTTCATTGGGGCCAGTTTTTGATCGAGCAAACAAATTTTCCCCTTAAAGCTTGCAAATAACCTATACTCAAAATCCATTCCATTCTTATTGCTCGAGCCATATTCCGATGATTTAATTTTATACATGTTGAAACAATTTCTTATAATTGTATATTTTATCTTAGGAAAAGATTAATATTTATTTTTCGAAAAATATTAAATCACCCAAATTGTCCCAGTTAAAAAATGAAAAAAAAATCTAAGGTTCTCGGATCCCCATATGCATTCTGATAGGGTATTGGGCCCAATAAATGATCCAATTGGAACAAATAGATTTACAACAATTCATAGGCCCAATCAAAGCAAGCAAAGACCAAAGCACCTCAAGGATTTCATCCTAGTACCAATCAAGATTATTCTAGATCTAGCCACCTATTATCTTTTATTTATTATTTGCTTTTCCTTTTTAGTATTCTGATGTAAGAAACTACTATATAAAGAGTAGTAAATGAATGAATGGAGACAAGTAGAAAATTAACCAAAAACTCTCTTCTCTCTCTAATTTCTAAGGAAGTTATCGTTGTCCTTCATAACAAGGAATTCCTATCCCTATTCATACCCTATCAATTGGTGCTTTCATTCTTGAACCATGCCTCCCCACCCTGAACTTCTCCACCTCAAGGAATTCATTAAAGACCTCAAAGCTGCCTTGACTGCACTAAAAGCTTCTAAAGAAGCTTATCATGAATCCTTCTTGCAAACCATACAAATCCTGAACACAGAACTCCACATCCTTCATAACCCCACTGAAAGCCCCATCCTGCCAAGCCAGCATCAGTCCATCCCACCTCAGCCAGTAACCAACACCACCATCACCGTTGGCACTAAAAATCACCTAGCTGCCACATCCAAGTACTTCATCCCTGAAACTGACATTACCGAAGAAAAGAATGTTGACGACAGAAGCAGAGCCACGCTTGGTGGTGTACATAAGAGGAGTAAGGCTATCACCGTCGACATGGGTGCTTGAATCAACCACACTGTGCACCCTCTCCATCTCACCCTTCTCGGATCTGCGACTTCGGGTTTGCCGTCGCATGTGGCTCCGATGGTTTTGGCTCCAGCAATACAGTGTTCTGCGACCATCACCCTGCCATCACCGCCATCGACCTGGTTCTTCAGCGAGCTAGGACACAGATCGTCCACTCTCGTTCCAGTAACCTCATGCCAGCTCGTGACTGCCATGCTTCGCCCCGACGTTCGCCTCTTCGGCTTCGATCCCGGTGGCCACAGTTCGAAGCCATCGTACAGGGATGCTTCTATGGCGACGAAGGAAACTAACGTGACGGTGCTGAGGAGTGCGCTGGTGGTTGCATTGCCATCTGCACGCAACCGCACCTCCCACAAGAACGTTGCACCGACAGAGGATGATGCGCCGCCGTATCAGCCACCGCCGCTGGACTCCTGCACGTGTTTGGCGGCCGCTAAGGCAGTGATCTTGACGGAGGGAAAGGAGATGCTTCAGCCGCATAACATCCTGAAGAAGATGATAGATGTGGCAGAAAGTGAGTTTTGTTCTTGGTTTAACCTAATGGACCAAGCCCAAACTCCTCTCCTTATTTCTGATTTTGCAAATGTGATTTCAAGGTCACACTTGACACATGGTGGGCCTAGGCTACAAACTGAAAAAGGGCCCAATTTACTAAAGGGTGGGTAGTGTTTCAGGAAGTGTATGGGCCACAACCTACTCTTCTAGTTGAATCAGGGGCAAAGACGGAAAACTACCAAAAAAGCTCACTAAGAGCATGTTTTGGGAACACAATTTCAGCTGTTTTTTTCATACTTTCGGCTGTTTTGCAAACAATCTATCATGTTTGGTAATTAGATTGTTTTATAAAAAAGCTTTTTCTTTGAGAAAAAAACTGTTTTGGCATATTTTCATCCATCTCTTTTGGAGGACGGTATGATTATTTCACTCCAGATTATTCACATGTTTTGACATGTTTTGACATAAACACCCCTTGTCAATTCTCATTCCACGCATAAAGCCCCGCCACCCCACTGTTCCAATAATTGGCCATTTTACAACTAAAAAAACAAGTACCCATTTTAGAAAATGTTTCATGGTCAAATAGGAGTAGTTATTGTAATAATTATGTATATTTATTAATATAAAAATTTACAATTTTTCTGCAATTTTTTATAATACAAAAATAATTGATGATTAACATGAAAAAATTACATATATAAAATGTTAAAAGAATATCAAATAAATAATTATATACCATTTTTCGTAATTTACTACACGAAAATGATTTTTGTAGCACCATCCAAACGAAATAGATTATCTTAAAATCGCTTTTCAGCAAAAAGACCCAAACCAAAACAGATTCTGATTATAATCGATTATCACAATAATCGATTATCAGCATAATCTTTTTTTTTCCAGCTTTCCCAAACACACTCTAAGTGACATAATGGGTCAGGCTCATTTCATGAAGAAAGAACAAGGCATTATAAGATTCCAAAGAGGCCTTGTCGGATGAGCAATCCATATGGGTCTATTTCTCATAATTTTGTAAATATTGGGACACAATTTTTATTCCTTCCACATACCAAATAGCAACATATGTTCAGCTTTTTAGTGAGCATTGGCAAATGGCAACAATAGGACCCTGGTGGACATTTGGCTACATCTACAACTGTTAGGTCATCCCAGTTCAAGCTGTGGGATCCAGGAAAATTTGTTTTAGGGTCAACTCTTTACAACCTTGATGACAAGATTGGTCTTGATGGGGTATGGAATGATAGGGTATTGGGCCCAATAAATGACCCAATTGGAGCAAATGGATTTACAACAATTCATAGGCCCAATCAAAGCAAGCAAAGACCAAAGTACCTCAAGGATTTCATCCTAGTACCAACCAAGAATATTATAGATCTAGCCACCTATTATCTTTTATTTGTTATTTACATTTCCTTTTTAATATTCTAGATGTAAGAAACTACTATATAAAGAGTAATGAATGAATGGAGACAAGCAGAAAATTAACCAAAAACTCTCTTCTCTTTCTAATTTCTAAGGAGGTTATCATTGTCTTCCATAACAAGGAATCCCTATCCCTATTCATACCCAATCACATTCCTGCACGTTGTTGCTCATTAGAGCTCACATTCAATTAACTCAAGAACACGTGTATTTACTATTTAGAAGCAAAATATATATGTGTAAATATTGAATTGCTCATTTTAAATAATAATTTAAATTCGTCACCTTAAATAAATTATTTAAAATCTTCATACTTTCTAACCTAACTTTTTTTTTTTTGACAAAACCTAACTCACTTAATTTAGTTATTTTTAAAAGATGAATAGAAATAGTATAAATTTGATGATATTTATTACTTTTCATCTTTTTAAAAATTTGAATGACAATGATTCACTTGAGATCATTTATGATGAGTCACTTGATCATGTTTTAAATTTCATTCCACATATCCCAACTTCTGTTGCAATAATTCTGACTCTACAGCTAAGGATACTCTGACTCCAGTGCCCGAGCATTTATAGACTACCTGTGATTTAACAATTAGTGGTAAGAATTTTGAAACTCCTGAGACTAATTCAACCCCTATGCATACAAATGATGCTCATGATATGAAAATACTTGCCAAGTTTTTAGGAAATAGGGATGAAGAGGACCTAGAGAATGACCCTATCTCCGCAGAGCAGTTGAATAATGATAATGCCGTTGAAGTTTATTCTGATTTCACGGTGGTTATATCTAAATCTCAGAAGTATAATTTGAGATGAATAGAAAACGCAACGTTAGATTTAAATGACTCTTGTTTCTTTTACATGTGTTTTGGTTTAAGTCCCTCATCAATAAATTTAAATAGATGGGCTTTTTTCCCAAAAAAAACACTTATTTTTGAAATAAAAGTGCTTTTGAAAAAAATATAGGTGTTTGGATGAGCTTTTAAAAAAACAAAAGCAGTCAAAAAAGCACATTTTGGTGCTTTTTTAACAGGAGAGAGATTGGAGATCATCAATGTTTTATTGGACAATAATGTCATTATGATAAATCTCCCAAAAACCCTTTTTTATAAAGCTCATCCAAACGTGAATTAGCTTCTGCTTTTTTTTTTTATATATATATACTACATCCGGACCTAATTATAAGCAAAAAAAACTAAATTCACACATATTAAGAAAGTTAGTTAAGTTAGTTTAATTATCTTGATTTGTGTAAAAAAGAGAGTTAATTATCTAGGGAATATGCAATGCTCCTGGAAAAGTAAATGGAGAATTAGTTTGATTGGTTAATTTTCTTGATTTTTGCAAGACTAACATTTAATAGTGTTGACTTAATTATTTTTGCTTATATTTAAGTCCAAATAATGTAACTATTTTATTGCTTATATTTAGGTCCGGAGGGAGTATATATATATCATAGAAACATCTTTTTAAAAAGTTCATCCAAATACACAATGTCAATTTGCCTAAAAAAAATCCTTTAATTTATTTATTAAATTTATTGGCAAGAATCAATAGTACCCTATCTAGTAATCTGTGTTTGTATTGATATTGACCACATACGAGGATCAGAAACAGGACAACCGTGATTTGAGGCTGTGCCTCTTTGACGTCAAACGTGACTGAAACGGAACAACCCTTACCGAATTGTGGAGAAAAAAGTACCCAATTAGTTAACCATGCACATTCCAATTTTTATTTTTTTTATTTACAGAAATCAATTTATTTCATTTCAATAGCAATAGATCAAACAATACAATCAGGAATAACATAAAAAACATGAGGCATAGGATAAACAGTAGATGCCCTAGCTAGTTTATAAGCAACTACATTTCCTTCCCTCCTAACAAATTTAACTGAAAAGTTATGACAAAGATTTAAAATGTCCCAACAATTCGAGATTAAAGCACCAAATTCAGAAATATTTGGTTGAGAGGATAACACACTATTGGCTACTAACTGACAATCAACCTCAAAGATGACAAAGTCCAACTGCAAGTCCAGCATGTGATTATATACGCCGGTATTCTTTGCATCATTCACTCACTAGTGTAATTTTCTTTTGTGTAACGTAACTTGTCACAGAAGTTGAAAGCTTGAAATCTCTCTCTCTCTCTTTTTTTTGGAATATGAAAAGCTTGAAATCTATTATAAGTTATCTGAATCTTTTAATCACTAATTCACACGTACAGCATCACTTAGATTTGATAGTGAAATTTGGTAAAGACCTTTGGTGCAATATTTTGCTTCTCTTCTGCTAAGATATATCAACATTTGCTTGTCAACTAAAATTTGAAAACTAATGCTTACAAGAATACAAAAACAATAAAATAAAGTTGTTAAAACTCCACTTTTTGGAGAGCCAGTATTACAAGTAATACATGGAATAATTGATGACATTTTTCTAATTAATTACTTTTTATCTAGCTTTGTTTAGGCTAAAGTCGGCATAATTACTAGTTATATTTACAAAAATACCTCCTCTTAGGCTTTTCAGTTTTAAGCTTCATATACCCGTTATGCTCTTGATAAGTTTTTGTAGATAACTTAACTCCTTTAGCTCCATTTCTAGTTCAGATATTTGTTTTAAAAAGCTTTAGAAGCTTATAATTATGCCTTTTAAGAAAATATGAAACGTAAATAAATATATTTCTTCCAATTTCCCTCAGATGTGTTTTAAACATGTTTTGAAAGAATTTTACAAATTAATGAACTCTTAATATATAAAATATTAAAACAAAAAGAGTAAATATAATGGATTTGCACAATACTAACAAAAAATTTGTTACCGGTGATGTATAATAAAATATATAGGTTTCAAAGGTCAGAATCCAGCAAAAGAAGCACTGGTTATTGACCATAAGAATGATAAAAATAAATAAAAATCAAAATGTTAGTTTCCTAGCTACTTTGGTTGTTAATTACTTCAGAGGAATAGCTTGATCTAAAAGAAAGGATGATTGAGTAACTTGAGTGCTGTAGTGTCGGCAATAGCTAGAATACCTTACAAATTGAATATTCTCCACGAGGGACGAGATGAAAATGCGGCACTAATATGTTTGTCTTTTTCTTCAAAATCCAAATCAGGGTGTCAAGAAAATACAGTTTGTCATGCATATTTGAAACGTGGCATTGAGAACAACTCAAAGCATAAGACCAGAGGCAAGAGATCAGGGGGCTCTCACATGGAGGTGCTAATGAATTGCAGACTTAAAGACTGAAGAATTTGTTCCCTCCCGAGAATCGCACAGAATTTCATTATAGCCTTATGAATTTAAGAATATCAAACACAAACTTTTTTTTTTTTTTTTTTAATGAGCAACACAAACTTTGGTTAGTAATAAATGAGTGTGTAAAATTGAGCAATAAGTTCAGTTGTTAGTTTGCCATATGTTTACTTCATTATCCCGAGTTTGAATGTGCTTAGAAAAAACTACATTTTTGGTAGTTTTGGTGTAATGCTATACAGGGATAGAGCCAGACTTCGATGATTTTGGTGTATGTGAGAATAAGAGATACCACTCTATACACAAGAGGATATCCTTACGCTTTTCTAATTTTTACCAACCAATGACATATATTAGAAATAATTTTGCAAGCCTATTAGTTATAATTGCATAATTAAAAAAATAATAATTTAAATGCTTCCATTTTCCTTTGTTAAAAAAATAAGAAAGTTAGGGGGGCCAAGGCCCCTCCCAAGCAGTACATGCAATCGTCCCCGGTACTAGTTCGAATAATTTATTGTGTTATCACCTATAAAATAAAATAAAAATTAGCTAATAGCCAAAGACGGCTGATAGTTGAATAGCTGAGTGAGATTGTCGATGAGGAATGATGAAAATGCGACTGGATGTATGTTGGGCCTTGGGTTAATGGGCTTTTTTGAAGACAAAGTCCTTGTCGTCAGCTGAAGGTTGGAAATCACCCTATGGATTGCGCACTGCTTACTAAAGTTGCGGGTAATAGATGAAAGTAGTTGCAAGCACACGTTTGGAGTCTTCCGGAGAGTAAAGAAGAGGCTAAAGCTGGAGGATTAGTTGTCAATGGATGCGAAGGGAAGTGCCTGAAAAATAGGGATATAGTTCTTTGAAGCTAGCCGTTGTGGCAAAGGTGGTTTGAGCAGTTGAAGATCATGATTAGGCTAGACGTGGGTAGTTGCATAAGTTTAGGAGCATCAGCCAATAGGATTGGCTATAGTGGGGGTTAATTTTTTTCCTATAAATACCCTTTGCAACGAGTTGTAAAGGATCGACACACAATCAATACAACATAAGCTTTTTATGCTTAGATTTCATTGGGTGAGTGAAAATTTCACTCAACGTGTGTCACATTCAAAAAGCCAACCCTAGCATTTGATTTCAGTTTTAAAATGTGAAATTAACTTTATTTTAGTGCATCCTTTTACTATCACTACATTATTATTGAGTATTTTCATCAGGCCATGTTCAATTTGAGTTGTGTAACCTAAACTATAAATCATGCTATTAGATAACAAGTTCCTTTTTAGTTCAGGTACATACCTCACTCCTGAGATTAATTTCTCTTGGCCATTGAACATTTTCAACCGAATTGTGCCACTGCCTTGTACCTTACATGGCTTGTTGTTTCCCAGCAACACTACTCCACCATCTTGTAGCTTTGTAGACTCAAAATTGTCTTTCCTTGGACACATGTGAAAGGTACAACCCGAGCCCATTACCCAATCTTTCTCAATTTTTGAATTTGACACAACCATTGCTTTTGCAGAATCATATCCATTGGATACAATGGTTGCATCTCCTAATTCAAGGAAGATCTTTGAACCTTTATTCTTCCTTTTAGGGCATTCTTTCTTAAAGAGTCCTTTCTTGTGACAATGGAAGCATTTGTGCTTGCTCTTTGATAGGTTCTTTTGACTTGGATATATACTTCTTAGGCTTGCCATTTCTCTTCTCTGATCTACCCCTCATTACATTTAAACCTTCTGCTTTGCTTTCTGGAATTCCTTTGTTCTTGTGGATCATCAAGGGTGATGGTTTGGTCCCTTCCAAACAATATCACATCCTTGAAATGCTCATATGTGATTGGAAAGGCACTTTAGATTGGAGCTTTTTGATTAAGACTTTAAGGGCTTTTGGCTTTGATCCTATTTTCTGTAATTGGATAAAAGCTATTCTGAAATCAGCTATGCTTTCCATCACAATCAATGGACATTCTGTGGGTTTCTTTTCTTACAAAAGGGGTGTGAGACAAGGTGATCCTTTGTCTCCTCTGCTCTTTTGCTTAGCTGAAGAAGTATTAAGCAGGGGTATCTCCAAGCTTGTGCAGCAGGAGGATTTAAAGGTCATGGATGGACCAAGAGGGATTAAAGTTCCAAGCCATGTCCTTTATGCAGATGATATTCTAATTTTCTGCAAAGGTACAAGGAGGAACATCAACTCTCTCATCAATCTTTTGGATAGATACAGTGAGATTTCTGGTCAGTTTGTAAGTTGTGAAAAATCCAAAATCTACTCAGGATCAATTCCTTCTAACAGATTGTCAGTGATTGCAAATATGCTTGGATTTGGTATTGGTCACTTGCCATTCATATACTTAGGAGTGCCTCTTTTCAAAGGCAAACCAAGGAAAAATTTTCTACAACCTCTAGCAGAAAAAATCAAGATCAAGTTAGCTACCTGGAAAGGGGTTTTGCTATCAATCATGGGTAGAGTCCAGTTGGTCCAGTCAGTCATTCACAGCATGCTACTATATTCTTTTCAGGTTTATTCCTGGCCAATTTCTTTGATGAATTTGATTGACAAATGGTGTAGGAACTTCATTTGGTCTGGGCATATCAGTACCAATAAGCTAGTTACAGTTCCTTAGTCAACAATGTGCTCAACTTTAACTAAAGGTGGTCTGAATATAAAGTCTATCAAATCTGTAAATAGGGCTTCAATGTTAAAATTATGCTGGGAATTGGTTTCTTCTAGTGAGCAGTGGGTTGTCTTGTCTAGAGCTCGAGTGCTTAACAATAAGAAGCCAATTCAGCACCACATTGCTTCATCTATTTGGCTTGGTCTAAAGCCTTTTATCCACACTGTCCTTATGAACACAAGATGGCTCTTGGGAGATGGAACTTCTATCAATTTCTGGAAGGATAGGTGGCTTTCAAGCACAGTGGTTGATCTGCTTCAAATTCCACAGCATTTGCATCAATCACTTAATGCTTGAGTAAAGGATTTCATGGAGAATGGTGTTTGGCTGGTCCCACAATGGATCCTGAATAAAGGTCCTTCTTTGCATAGTGAATTACAGCAAGTAATTTTTCCCAAATTTCAAGTAGCAGATAAGATAGTTTGGTCTGATTCTGATTCAGGATCTCTCACTCTAAAGGAAGCTTATGCCTTAGTTCATAATGTATCTGATTCTCTGCCTTGGCCTGAGCTAATTTGGAGCAAATCAATTCCTCCCTCGAAGTCTTTCTTAATTTGGAGGATTATGCATCAAAAAGTCCCCACTGATGAGAATCTTATAAGGAGAGGCTGTTATATGGTTTCTATGTGTAATCTCTGTGGAAAAAATTCAGAATCCTCAGATCATCTTTTTCTGCAATGTCCATTTGCTGTCAAAGTCTGGAATTGGCTTTCTATTAGTTTCAACATCCAGTTAGACATATGCTCTATGAATGCGGTTCTTTCTTGTTTGAAAAAAGATTGGAAGTCTCAAGTTAAAGAACTGATCCTCTCCAGTATTACCAACTCTGTTTGCTCAATCTGGTCTGCCAGAAACGCTGCACGATTTGATAATAAGGCTATTTCTGTGGAATCAGTAATTAACAACATTATTGGCAACATATCTCTCACTGGTAACTATTCTAATGCTTCCTCTTTTATCTCGAATGAGGATAGGATTTTGTTAGAAAAGTTTCAAGTTCAAGTTAAAATACCAAAAGCAGACAGCATTAAGATGATCATTTGGAAAGCTCCAAGTTATAATTGGATCAAGTTAAACACGGAGCAGCAAAAGGCTCTCCTGGTATGGCAGCTTGTGGGGGGATCTTTGGAGATAAGTTTGCAGCTTCTCTGGGATGCTATGCTTCAAATATTGGTATCTCTCATGCACTGAAGGCTGAGCTTATTGGTATAATGACTGGAGTAGAGATAGCTTTGCAAAAAGGATGGAACCGGTTATGGGTGGAGTGTGACTCTCAATTAGCAATTAGCAATTCAAGCTTTTAACAATCACTGCATTGTTCCTTGGAGCCTCAGATATAGATGGAAAAACATGATTCTTTCTTTATATCAAATTCATTTTGTGTATTCTCATGTGTATAGGGAAGGTAATGTTTGTGCCGATAGGCTAGCAAACTTTGGCATTAGCTCCATGGGCTTGGTGTGGTGGAATACCATTCTGGACTTTATTAGGGAGGACTTTTTCTTGGATAGAATTAGCTACCCTAAGTTTAGATTTAGTTGATTATTTCGGGCTTAAATATCCTTTATGTTTGTACTCTTTTCCCTTTCTTAATAAATTCATGGTGTGCTGCAAATGATAGGCTTTGCCAGGGGTGCCAACATAGTTGAGATGTCTAGTAAAGTAGTGATGCCTTTGCATGCCATTTTTGGTTTTTTTAAAAAAAAGATCAATATGTTGAGCCACCAATCTTTCTTCATTCATCTTGAAAGAAAATAGTTGTGGCTTCAAGAACAACATGTTTGCCACTGATTTGGTCGTGTATAGTGACTCGAGCTTCAACCATAAACCAGTTGCAGTTGGCTCCCTAGCTACTTCTCTGAGTGGTTTATCTCCAAGGCATAAAATTATAATGCTTCTTGCCTTATCAATTAGATCCTTCTTCTCTGGTGTAGATAGGGTTGTAGGAAGTGCAGCTTGACCATTTTAGTGCATCTCCAAGCACTTGTTGAACTAGAACCACTTGCATATTCATCCTCCATTGACCAAAATCATTTTTACCAAAGAATTTCTCTATGTCAAATTTTGTTGATCCCATCTTCGAGCTTTCTATTCACTTTGTTCCAAGATCCCCACAGACGGCGCCAATTGTAAGTGAATAACTGAAAAATACAAAACAAACACACAACAGCACACAGCAGCAAGAACAGAAACCAATATGCAATTAACAATTAAAGAAAGGATAAGGAAGAAGATTAACACCAAGCAATTAGCATGATTCAGCCGGTGGGCTTACATCCATGGGGAGGGAGCAAAGATATCCACTATGAAAAGAAACCAAGTACAATATCAAGCTATGAAACCAATAGAGTTTTCCTTGGCCCCTTGCTAATTACATTGTTGAGAAAATAGAACAAGAATCCCAAGCCTTGCCACACTCTATTTTTTCTCAATCTCGATCCCTAATCACTCTTTCTATTCTCTCTAATACAAAGTAGAATTACAGGAATGTGAAACTATCAATCTATATCTCTATTACATCGACAAGTCACTATGCTAATATATAGATCATCAATAGCAAGTATTGCACATGCTCCTTTCAGGTTCAGCTGCATCAAATTGTTGTAACCAACTCCAACTGAATTAATAGAAAGCTTTAACCACTTGATAACTGTTTTTGAGACACATATTTCATAATTCTCCACCTTGTTTCGAAATCAACCTTCCTATAGATATCCTTCCTCCCTCGCCAGACCTGAAACATTATTGAAAACCAATCAAGTCTAAGCTATGCTTGAAAAAATTGGATTGGATTGGATTTCGGATCCCTAGTGAAAACTGGCCCAATGCAATCAAAATCGGTCTACTATATGCATATACTATTGTTTTTGAAATTATAATATTACTCATACTTAAGCATTATTTTTTATACGTTTATGAATGAACACCCTCATTTTCTTTAATATTTTTATTGTATAATATGAATTATATATGGTGTTCGAAATGTACTTTAATTATTTTTTATAAGCAAACTCACTTTATTTGTTATTTGAGGATTAGGATTCACAAACTTGTATTGTGTTGTGTACCTTTGCTCCAGTTAGCCAAGAGTCATTTGTGTACGTAACTGTTGAATAAGTTAATAGTACGTATGGACCGAAATTGTATGTTTTATTCAAAATCAAAAGGATCAATTTTACAAAATTTGATAGACATGTCAATGGTGAATGAATGATGACATACTTAATACTTTATAACTTCTTTAGAAAAATCGAAAAACAATCCAATTCAAATCGAAATAATCAGACAAAACCGTAGGAAATGGATCAGATTTTTTCACCCCCAAAATCTATTCAATCCAATCCAATCTGGGAACACCTTTAATTATTTCCATATTTTTGGGTTGTGGTGACTTGATATGTAAAATAATAAACAAAAATGAATTTCTATAATAGTTTATAGGGTTGGCAAAAGGTCGTTTTCCTTTATAGCTTGACTCTAACTTTTAGTCTTTTAGCCCTTTCTCCGACCCCGACTTCACATATATCAACAAAAATAATTTGTTTAATTTTATAGGCTTTGTTGACAGGTTCTTTTCACTCTAAATTGTTATTCTACAAAATCTAACCGTGTTTATATATGATTTATTCAATAACATTTGTTTAAGTGGAAATGGTCTAATTTTATATCAAATTATCGTAAAGCTAATGGGTCGTTCCGGAAAAAAAAAAATATAAAGAAAGAAAGGATGAAGATAATGGAAGTACATGAACATAAGAAATCTTTTATACCAAAGACAACGAAAGATAGCAAATTGGTTCAACTCATAAGGAATCAATGACTTCTTTTATAATATATATATATATATATATATATATATATATATATAAGATTAGAGTTTGTAATCGCGGATAATATTAAAAATAAAAAATTATAAAATAATACAAGTATAATAAAATAAATAAGTTAATGTTATTAAAATGTATTTCAATAATGATAGATTAAATAAAAAATAAAAAATAAAGCTTATTATGTAAAAGAAACTTCTAAATTCAACTTCAAATTAGAATAAATAAAATAAATTTATGCCGAGACTAGGTGATGACTTTTTTTTTTTTTTTTACGGGAAAACTGGTGATGACTTAAAACACTACGTATCATACTTGAATTAATTAAAATATATGAATTTATGTATTAAAAATATATATGAATTTAGTTTAAATATAATATGACATTAATATAGAGGAAACTGATTAATAATCTTTTATAGTAATGCAGCTGAAATACAATAAGAGGTGAATGCTGGACAATTAAAATAGGAGAATGGAGTATACAGGTATAATCGAGTCGGTTCAGATCGGATTTGGGGTATTTTAACATATGATTCGATTAAATACCCGATCAGATCGGTTTTCACAAATAAAAATCTATGAATCTCGGGTTGGTTCAAATCAGATCATCAAATTACTCATTATTTATTTATTTATTTATTTTAATTTTAATTTCAAAAATTAGAAAAAATAGGAAAAATAGAAAAAATTAATATATTTCTAGAAAAATAAAATATTTAACATTTAAATTTTACGGTTAATTTTTAAGTATAATATCTTATTAGAGTAAAATATATTAATTTTGTTAATTAAAAAATATTATAAAAAATTAATAATAATAATATATTATTTTTTAAAGCGATCGATTCAGATTGGTTTCTATTTTTAAATCTGATCTGATGATCTAATCTAAACCACCAAAATCAATTCGGATCGGTTTGGATCCATCGGATTCGGGGATCAGATCTTATCCCGCTTACACCCACTACAGGAAAATAAGTGAACAGTGGCAAAAATATTGCGGTAGTTTTAAGTTAAACTGCCACAATTATTGTTAACTTGGTGGCGGTTTGTGGTCAACCGCCCCTAAATTAATCTAAATTTTTATTCCCGCGAGTTTCACAATTAATTCACGCGGGTTAACAATTTTTGAACCTAGCTCGTTGCCGCACTCACAGCTTGTCGTCGCCTCATAGCTTCTCGCCGCATTCATTCTTCAATCTAGGTTTTGACTACTTCTTCTTCTTCAATTAGCGACATAGTTTGATTTCAAATTCTCAATGAACTGACATAGTGTTTTCAATTAGCGAAGGTTCGAACCACTTGAAGGTACAAGAGTTTCGTTCATGAGGTTCTCACTCTCTACCCTTTTATTTTTGTTTTTTGAAAAATTCTGTATAGATTGTTTGTTTGCATCTAAGTGATTTCTGATCTTTAGAAACATCTCTTTAGAAACCTAAATCTGATTAGAAATTGTGCTAGTCTTTATTGCTAAATCTCCAATCAGCATTGTGAAATTTTGCAACCATCGTGTTCCTTCTCTATTTTCTACTGACTGCAGCATTGTGTTTTGTTTGCAACCATCGTGTTCCTTCTCTGTTTTCTGCTTTGTGAGTTATTTCTTTTTCCTTTCATTTTTTGTCTTTTATCAATTATCCATGGACACAGTGTCAGAATAGATTATTGTGGTTGAGTTGGCATTCCCATCCAGAGGTTATGATGTGTGGTTGTTGTCTCATGGCATAGAGAGAGAATGTGGGTATCTTGTAGTGTAGTTATACCTGTCTTGTTTAGATCATGTTCCTCAGCCTTAATGGTTAAAAATTAAAATTGGTGACCTGTATTTTTACAATATTGGTTTTTCTTGGAAAATGAGATGGTTTAAATCCTCATAGTTTAAATATTACCACTCTTTTTGAGTGTTGATACAGTCATGGTTTAAATCCTTTAGAAGCCACTCCTCCTCCCCATCCAACAAAACTCCACATACATGCTGCAATCTTTAAGTACTGTAAGTACCTATGTGTTTCATGGGAACAGTTTTTGGGCTAAGGAAGTTGAAGGGGTGTTGATTTTGGTGCTGTTGTTGTTGAATGTTGAGGTTTTGAATTTGATATAAATGGGGAAAAGAAGAAGAAAATGATGAAGGGTAAGTGTAAAGAATTAAATGGAATCAATTATGTTTTGTATTGATGTACAATAGTGAATATATACAAGAGAGATTACACAAATCACGGCTGCTCCAAGGCAAAGTGTAACTGATATGCCAGCATTGATATTGATTAAATGTGCTAGCTGGTGTGATTCAAAAATCAAAATAATAACAACATTAATAAGAGATATTCTAGGAGATACAAAAGGATAACATCAGATTTGTGTCTTAATTATAGGAGATGCACTTGCTGGTCTTACATGCCCCCGCAAGATTGGAGTTCCGTCAGTAACACCAATCTTGTTGCGTAAATGTTGATGGCGGGCTTTGGATAGAGGCTTGGTGAGGCAGTCTGCAAGTTGGTCAGTGGTGCAAACATGATGAACTTTGAGCTTCCCTTGCTGGACCAAGTCGCGAACAAAGTGGATGTCAATGGAGATGTGTTTCATGCGAGTGTGATACACTGGATTGTGAGTGAGATAAGTTGCACTCAGATTGTCACAGAGTATTGATGGTGCTGTCTTAGGAGGAACACCTAATTCAGTAAGTAGAGAGTTGATCCATGACAACTCTGCTGCTGAATTGGCTAGATCCCTATACTCAGCTTCTGTGGATGACCTGGCTATTGCTCTTTGCTTAGAAGACTTCCACGAAATTAAGTTGGAACCATAGTATACAAGTTGAGCAGATGTGGAGGTGTAGTCATCCTTATTTCCGGCCCAATCAGCATCACTATATGCAGTGAGTGTGGAAGAAGTTGGTTTCTGAAGTAGGAGATCATGAAAAATAGTACCTTTAAGGTAGCGTAGAACCTTCTTCAGAGCAGTCAGATGAGTTGCAGTTGGTCTTTGCATGAACTGAGCCAATTTGTTGACAGAAAAAGCAATGTCAGACCGCGTCATTGACAGATATTAGAGGCTGCCAATAGTGCTGCGATAGAAAGTAGCATCAGTACCTGGGAGCACTGGTTGACAATGGAGTGAGGACGGGCTTGGAATCTGTCATCTTTGTTCTTTCAAGAAGGTCTGCAGTGTACTTGTGTTGACTGAGAAATAAACCTGTGGAACTTGGAATGACTTCAACACCAAGGAAATAGTGCAAGTGACCCAAATCTTTAATGGAGAAGGAAGTTGAAGTGCTGTGATGCACTCATTTACTTTGTCAGAGGAGTGTCCTGTGATTATAATATCATCTACATACACAAGAGTGTATAAAACAATACCTTGTTTTCTGAGAATAAATAGAGATGAATCAGATTTTGAATTAACAAAACCGTAATCACAAAGAAACTTACGCAAGGTTTGGAACCAAGCACGTGGCGCTTGTTTGA
This sequence comes from Echinosophora koreensis, assembly GCA_035048595.1. Lineage (NCBI taxonomy): Eukaryota > Viridiplantae > Streptophyta > Magnoliopsida > Fabales > Fabaceae > Echinosophora > Echinosophora koreensis. The sequence goes on from JAPCYP010000114.1 coordinate 534,393, forward strand.
GACCATAGATTGACTTCCTTAGGCGACAGACATGATGAGGCTTCTCTGGATGAATGAAGCCCAGAGGTTGTTGCATATAGACTTCTTCACTTAGGGAGCCATGCAAGAATGCATTGTTTACATCAAGCTAACGTAGTGGCCAATTATGCTGTAAGGATAAAGAAAGAATCAACCTTACTGTTGTTGGTTTAACAACTGGACTAAAGGTCTGAATGTAATCTAGCCAGGGTGTCTGATGATAACCTTTGGCCACTAGTCTAGCCTTATATTTGTCAATATCACCATTAGCCTTCCTTTTAACTCGATAAACCCATTTGCAGCCTATGAGATTTGTGTCAGGAGGCCGCGGAACCAGATCCCATGTTTGTTGTTGAATTAAGGCATCAAACTCCTTGCTCATGGCATCACGCCATCCACTTGTTTTGAGAGCCTGACTTACACATGATGGCTCGGCTGAATTGGGGATAGGATGTTTGGTGGTGAGGAGATATTTGGGGTTGGGCTTGTGTATTCATTCCTCTTGTGAATGGGCGAGCAGTTGCAGGTAGAGGAGGTGTTGTTAGTAGCCATGGATGAGAAGGGGATCGATGCTGTGAAGCTACTGGCAAGCTGATACCATGTAAAGAATTAAATGGAATTAATTATGTTTTGTATTGATGTACAATAGTGAATATATACAAGAGAGATTACACAAATCACGGCTGCTCCTAGGCAAAGTGTAACTGATATGCCAGCATTGATATTGATTAAATATGCTAGCCGGTGTGATTCAAAAATCAAAATAATAACAACATTAATAAGAGATATTCTACGAGATACAAAAGGATAACATCAGATTTGTGTCTTAATTATAGGAGATGCACTTGCTGGTCTTACAGTAAGAAATGCAGGATTTTGGGTGTGGAGAAGAAATAGAGAAGGAAGAGTTATATGAATCACTTTTCATAAAAGGCTCAAGCGCTTTCATTGGCTCTTCACTACACGGGTCTAAGAAATCTTGTGATATGATGCTATTATTATAGATATCTATAGTTGCTACAATATATATGATATATGCTTAACAAAATATTAAAAGTGAAGAAATCCAAGAGGGAAATAAGAGAAGAACCTATGTTTCAATTCTAAAATCAGAGAAGCATTTCCTCTCATAAAAAAGTTAAGCCTCATCACAAATCAGCAGCAAAAAAATCACGTATAGTGCTATTTCTTTTGACAGATTATTTTTACTTCCTCTCATAACAAGTTAATTATTTTTTTGATAGATTCATTTTACTTTCCAACATTTCAGCATATTAAGTGATCGTGTTTGAGCTTTCTTTAAAATTCTAGCATATGATGTACATCTAAAGTTGAAAAAGGATTATTAGCAGTTCTTTATCTAGCTTAACAAGTTGTGACCTCATAGACTCACTTTGTAATTTTCAAAATTAATTTATTGTCTATTTTGCACGGATATAATATAAGCTCTACCTTTGGATCTTCTCTATAGTTTATTCCAGCCATCTTGAATTTTCTGTAACTTAAGTAAGTAAATTGCTAATTATAAGTAGTTTGCACTTATTATTCTTGACAATGTAAATGACTCCTTAAGGCTGCTTGTTTGTACTTTTACCGTACTTTTTCACTACCAATCCTACTATGCTTAATTAGAACTGAGTTATGCTTACCTTATCCTAACCAATTAACCAAAGTCTATTATTAATGTTACTAACTTACTAACCATTTACTACGTTGTTTAAATTTAGAAGGAAAGTTCACAAGTAATGGATAAATCAAGGATCACAAAGCCGCGGAACTTTATTGAGTATGAGTAAGGGGTTAGGGGATTTATTGATTTTGCCGTGGATACTATAGTTTTTAAATTAAAATTATTAACATTAATGGTATTATAGGCATGCTTCGGAAAAAAAAAAGGCGTGTTCCTCCAAGTCTATCAACATCAAATCAACATGAATCATATTCGAGCACTTCCCAACCTGCATTTATTAGTCCACCTCTAAGTGAGCTTGTAGTTCATGTAGGTTCATCCACTCAAGATGGGTTACAGACAGTCCCTGCCACTCGATCAGTAACCCAGTCTGGGTCTAAAAATATTGGACATTGTGAACCTGAAGTGGCTCCAGATTCTTCATCGGTAAATCAGAGACTGTCTCGTACATGTTGGATAGTGGATGTTATCGGTATGTGATTTAGATCTTCCTAGTTTCTCTCAAATATATATTTTTATCTTGTTATACTTTTGGATAACAATAGTTCGATTTAATTTATGTGTTAGATGACGAAGGTATTATTACACAAACACGTCTGAGAATTAAGGATGTGTTTGCACTTCGTGACGGGAGACAAGTTGTGACCGAGTCGAATGCAGAATGTCAACCTGTAGGGGACTCTGATGGTTTACTAAATGGATGTTTGGGGTCGATAGCGAGCAATTTTGACCATTTCCCCATTATGTTTGAAACTTGGCATAAAGTTCCCAATCAATACAAGCTAAACATTTATGATGGATCTATAAAGGTATCAAGTATAATTTCTAAATGAATTTTGATTTCTTGTTTATATTATTTACTAATAATAACTTTTTTATGTTTGCCTTGAAGACTAAATTTATTGTTGATGATGGGGGTCACAAAAGGTATATCTTTAATAGCTTGGGGAAAAAATGGAAGGACAATAGGTGCAGGTTGTTTAATAACTTTTATAATTGGGAGCTTAGTTTCTACCAAAATTGTCAGTTGCACCCACCCAAAATCCCCCCCGACCATTGGGTTGTCTATTTGCAATATAGACTAAGTGAAAAATCTCTGGTAATAAGCATAAATTTGATTTTTGTTTTTCTAACTCTATATATCATTTATTGATTGTTATTGAAATTGGAATAAACTGAAATACCTCTTTGTATTGTGATGAATCAAGAATTACAGAAAGTTCCCAATTATTACGGTTTACAGAGATGAGTTCTATCTCATATAGAACTCTGATAGATGAACAAGCTTAAAACTAACCTAACAGAAATTTGTTAAGAGATAGGAGGGCTGTAACACAAAACAGAAAAGCCCAAAGTAAAGGAAAACAAAAAGAGCCCAAAAAGGGGATGAGCCCAAAACAAACAAAATAAACAATAAAGGACTAAACCCAACTATTTTACAACTTTATTACTCCCACTCAAGATTGGACTGTGAGAGTTGAGAACTCCAATTTTGACAGCTAAATCATGGAAAGCCTTTAATCCCAAAGCCTTGGTGAAGATGTCAGCCTACTGTTCACGAGTTGGAATGTATTGTGTAGTGATAACTCTTGCTTGAATGTATTATCTAATAAAGTGGCAATCTACCCCTATGTGCTTTGTCCTTTCATGGAAGACAGGGTTTGCTGCCAAGTGAATTGCAGCCTGGTGATCACAGTGGATTGTGGTTGGAATGTCATCTACAACTTGTAAACACCTCAACAAGTTCCTCAACTAGATGACTTCACTTGTTCCATGAGCTAAAGCTCTGTATTCTGCTTCACTCGAGGATCGGGAGACTGTGACTTGCTTCTTGGTTTTCCAAGACACTGGAGTTGTGCCAAGCTTCATGATATATCCTTTGGGTAATAGGGCAGGTTGCCCAGTCGCTGTCACAGTAGGCAGTCAACTTCATATCATTGTTTCTAGGCAGAAAGATCCCTTGTCCTGGTATTGACTTTAAGTATTTGAGAACTTTCATAGCTGCTTCCCAGCAAGCCAATCTTGGAACCTGCATGAACTGACTTAAAATATAGACAGAGTATGTTAGTTCAGGCCTAGTAATAGTCAAATAGATCAGTCTTCCAATAAGCCTCCTATACTGGGAAGGATTGGAATAAAGCTTCCCTTCATCTAAGGCCAATTTGTGGTTCTGTTCCAAAGGATGTGAGGATGGTTTGCATCCTAACATCCCACACTCATTTAATATATCAAGGACATACTTCCTTTGGCATAAGAACAGTCCTGATGAACCTCTGGCCAGTTCTATACCAAGGAAGTATTTGAGTCCTCCAAGATCTTTCATATGAAAACACTTATTCAAATGTTGTTTAAACAAGTTACAAACTTTACTGTTATTTCCAGCTATAACCAAGTCATCCACATATATTAACACAGCTATAAAAACTGATTCAGAACTGAAAGTAAAAAGACTATGATCACATTGTGTGATTCCTTGAAACCATAAGTGATTAAGGATTGTGAAAATTTTGAATACCAATTTCTAGAAGCTTGTTTTAAACCATATAAAGAATTTCCTTAGCCTACAAACCAATCCCTTCTCAGGAATAAGATAGCCTTGAGGTGATTCCATATAAACCTCCTCACTAAGCTCTCCATGGAGGAAAGCATTACTCACATCCATTTGATGGAGTTCCCAATATTTTGCTACAGTTATGGATAAAAGACATCTAACAGTAGTCATTTTTGCTACCGGTGCAAAGGTCTCATTGAAATCCTCTCCTTCTATTTGGGTATAACCCTTAGCCACTAATCCGGCTTTATATTTCTCTATTTCTCCTGAAGGTTTATATTTCAACTTATATACCCATTTACACCCAATTGCCTTTTTCCCTTTAGGCAAGTGCATGAGCTCCCATGTCTCATTATCTTCTAGGGCTTTAATCTCTTGGTTCATGGCTTCTTGCCATTCTTTACTGTTATAAGCTTCAGTAAAGGAACTTGGTTCCTCATTTTGTCCAATGGCTGCAAGGTAGGAAATATGTTTATGTGAAGATTGTGAATAACTAACATACTTTGAATGGGATATGCAACCTTAGGTTTTATGGTTCTGTTGAGGGAATTGCAGGCAGGGTCCTCTATAATAGAATGTAAGAAGTAATCCTTTAGATAGCTTGGGGGTTGCCTACTTCTAGGTTGAATACTCTCATTCTCCCCCTGGCTATTAGGTTCAGTAGGTTGTTCATTTTCTATGGTATTATCATCATAGTAATCACTGTTTTCTGTGCCCTGAAAATCATTTTCAGTTTCACTCTCCTTGTGAAGGAACAGGTCTTCCTCTTCTTGCAGAGGTATTGGCTGATGGAAGATGGTTTTGGAAGGATTATTATCAATGCTATCTAGATGCTCAGCATATATATGGGAACACATTCTCATAAAACACTACATCTCTATATATAAGAAATTCTCTATCTTTAGGTTATAGACCTTCTATCCCTTTTGTCCAGGGGGATAACCTACAAAGATGCACCTCTCTACCCTAGCATCAAATTTATCCCTATGTCTAGATATGTTCCTAACATAACATAAACAACCAAAAATTCTCATGTGATTATAATCGGGACATTGCCTTGAAATCTCAAGGCCCTAGCTATGTTAAGAATATGCCTATGTTTTCTTTCTACCCTTCCATTCTGTTGAGGGGTAGAAACACAAGAGGTCTCATGGATGATACCCTCTTGATCAAAATATTTTCTTAATGCAAAGTTCAAGAATTCAGTTCCATTATCACTTCTTACTTTTCTTATTCTCTTATTAAACTGTGTCTTAACCATATTATGGAAGTTTATCAAAACCTGACTGGTCTCATTCTTTTCCTTCAAAAGAAAAGCCCAAGTACCTCGGGTAAAATCATCTACAATAGTTAAGAAAAAATGTGAGCCAGTGTGTGATGGTGTGTAATATTTGCCCCACAAATCACAGTGAATAAGACTAAAAGCTTCATCTGCTTTAGTATCACTTTGACTCAAAAACAATCTACACTGTTTTGATCTATGACATATATCACATCCTAACAATTTATTGAAATCAAAACTACCACCAAGTAAATGGGTAATACACTGTAAAGACTGTGTTGAAGGATGTCCCATCCTAGCATGCCACAAGGTGGTGTTATCCTCCTTTCCAACTGCAGATGAGGATGATCCTACACTTGTTGTTTGGAGGATGTACACCCCATTCTTCATTTCACCCGAGCCAATCAATCTCTTCGTGGCTTGGTCCTGTATGGAACAAGAATTAACATAGTAAATCACATTGCAAATCAAATCATTGGTTAATCTATGTATAGAAATAAGGTTGCAATTAAATCCAGGCACAAATAATACATCATGCAACACAATATTCTTGCTAATATTAATTGAGCCTTTCTTCTCCACTAGAACAGTGTCCCCAGTGGGCACTATAATGTGAAAAGGCTTTTCTAAATCCTTTACTTTCTCTAAGTGAGAAAGCAAATGAGTCATTTGGTGAGAGGCACCACTCTCTAAGACCCAAGGTTGTTCTTTACTAATGCCTACTTTACCCGCCATGAATTCTTGACTATTTTTCAAGTAGGTACCATGCAGGGCATGCCCTGCTGTTGCAATTTCTTGGTCCTGCTTCTGGCCTACATCTGCACATGCATAATGAGCAGAGTTTTGCCCAGCTGGCCTGTTTGAATTCCTGTGTCCTTCGGGTGTCCCAATTTGCAGGGTACCCAACTATCTCAAAGCACTTTGCTTTGAGGTGGCCTATCTTGCCACAGTGATCACATTTGGGTTTGCTTGCATCACGACCTCTCTGCCTATTGTTGTTGTTGCTAAAGAAAGCTGAGGCTGAGTCCATCTTGCTGCTTCTTTCCTTTTCTACCACGAACCTGGACTCCTCCCTTAGCAAATGATTGAAGGTAGTGCTTAAGGATGGGAGTGGGTCCGAGTTCAAGATTGTAGCTTTGATATGAGCAAATTTCTCATTATCAATGCTTCCCAGAAATAAGTGAACCCAATTCTCCTCCTCCCTTTGCTCCAGTGCTTTAGCTGCTCCACAGGTACACTCAGGTAATGGTTGAAGCTCACTCAGTTCATCAAGAAGACTTTTGAATTGAGTGTAGAAATCTTTAATACTGATACCTGATTCTTGCTGGATCAGGCACAAAGTCCTCCATAACTGATGGACTCTTGGAGCATTTGTCTGCACAAATTCGCTCCTCTAGATCTTCCCATATGTCTTTGGCCGTTGTTGCATGGGAAATTCTTGCATGAAGGCTTAGGTCAACCGAAATTATTACCCATGCCATCACCATAGAATCTGCTTTCTCCCAATGTTGATAATCTGGAGATTGAGTCCTGGGCTTGTTGATGCTTCTGTTTCTAAACCCTAGCTTCGTCTTCCCTCGAAGGGCCGTCTTCATCGATCGTGCCCATATGCAGTAATTATCATCATTGAGGATGGCGGCAACAAGCGGTGTTCCTGGATTATCCGATGAGTTGAGAAGAAAGGCATGGTTTGATGGCGTAGTGATCTTGTTCTTTTCGGAGGTACTGGCTTCTTTCTTCTCCTGGCGACTTTTTGTCTTTTCCAGTATCGTCGTGCTCAGATGCCATATTGAAATTGGAATAAACTGAAATACCTCTTTGTATTGTGATGAATCAAGAATTACATAAAGTTCCCAATTATTAGGGTTTACAGAGATGAGTTCTATCTCATATAGAACTTTGATAGACGAACAAGCTTAAAACTAACCTAACAGAAATTTGTTAAGAGATAAGAGGGCTGTAACAGAAAACAGAAAAGCCCAAAGTAAAGGAAAACAGAAAGAGCCCAAGAAGGGGATGAGCCCAAAACAAACAAAATAAACAGTAAAGGACTAAACCCAACTATTTTACAACTTTATTAATTGTCACTATTGTTAAATATGTAGAAAAAAGCTGAAAAAAATGCAGCAAATCAACAAAAGCAAGTAATTCATCACACATTAGGGTCAAAGTCACTTCCTAGAAAGAAGGATGAAATGGTATAATCCTGTATATTGTTATGATGTTGAATAATTTTGGAAATGAAGTGATTTTATTATAACATTACTGTATCTATGGTACAAAAACTTAGGAAAAGCAAGACAAGCGACCCTATAGTAAAAGAGATATGTATCCTATCATTCATAAAAGAAAGGATGGATCCTATGTTAGCGAGGAGGCAAGACGCAAAACTATAAGTTTAATATATTATTTATGATAGGATTCTTTTATGTTTTCTTTGGATTTACTGTTACATCTTGTGAACATTGTCTAGTTATATATATGTAGGAACAATTACAAAATGAAATTAATGCCTCTGCTACTGAGAATGAGGCTTTTGTAAAAGTTTTTGGGCCATAACATCATGGACGCCTCCATGGTGTGGGATTTGGGGTGACCAAAACTCAGATAGATGGACCCACTTATCGGTCTAGTGACTTGTCAGCAGCTAATGCCAAAATTCAAAAGCTACAATCAGAAGTTGATGGGTTAAAGACACAAGTAGTTGAAATGGATTCATTAAAGGCAAAACTTGTTGACTATGATGAGATGAAAGCTCATGTTGCTTTTCTTATGCAAAATTATAAGGGAAATTAGGTAATTAGTTATGGTTGCAACTTGTCGAATTTGGATGTCTTTGTTGTGAAATTAGTTATTTGCATCTAATTTGTGGTTTTATCTTTCAATTACAGGCGACAGACTTACAATCGCCTAGAGAAGCGAGACGATCTTCCGCCTCTAGTCATGACCCTGAAGATCATGGTGCTTCATCATCACACGGGCTTAATTAGATATATTATGTTTAAAAGGTGTCAAGAACTTGTATTTACATATGTTTTTATGTTAGAATAATTTTGAATTACTCTTGAACAATATTTGTGCTATTTACAAATTATATAAGTTTTATGTTAGGATCATTTTGAATTACTTTTGAACAATATTTGTGCTATTTGAAGAATTTTAATTTTTTTTATCATCAATGATTAGGTTTTAAAGCATTTTTGTGTATCAATTTGATAATATTAGTTCCTAGTCTACAGTTTTTATTACAAGAAGGTATATTAAAAAGAATGTATAAATAAAAAATTAGGAAAATAATGATTTAATTTTTTTTAAAAATATTGAATATATTGCGGCGGTTCCAACCGTCGCTATATTTATATTAACAGTTTAAGGAATGTATTTGGTGGCAGTTTTAAACCGCCGTTACAATTCTTCTTCTTTTAAATCGTTATATTTGCGGTGGTTCCAAACCTCCGCTATATTTTCCTATGATTTCAAAATATTTGTAGCGGTTTACAACTGCCGCTAAATTTACGATCGTTGTACCAGCGGTTTTAGAAAACCGGCGCAAGGCAGCTTCTCGACGGTCATTTCTAAGGCAGTTTTGGAACCGCGGTGGAGTATTTTAGTGGCGGTTCAAACCGCCGTAATATGACTTCCAAAACCATCGTTAAACAACATAATTTTTGTAGTGACCCTTAATGGAGTATTATGTATATTTGCACACACAAAAAATTGAGTTTAATGAGAAGATTCAGGCAGTCACTTTGAGAAGTGACAATAAAAAGGAGAAAACTATCCCATCTAAAGTGGAAGTCATTCCTAGTGATGGAATCGCAAAGGAAGGAAATGTTATGGTTATTGATGATAAGCCTTCTCAAAATAACTCAGACTTCGAACCAAGAATTTTACATTTAATATGTGGTTTTTTTTAACATTTCCAAAAACTTGGTGAACTGATTATCTTGTGGCTATTTACTCGTTAATGAGGAAAAGGGATACCATTCCTTGTAGAGTTTACCATTCCTTGTTCTATTGGCAATTCCTATTTTGATAAGGCTTTACATGATTCAGGTGCTAGTATTAATTTAATGTCATTCTCCAATTTTAGGAAGTCGAGTAGGCATAAGCCATAGCCGACCACTATCTCTTTGCAGTTGGCTTATGTTAGGCATGCACAAAATGATATGCGCAATACAAATGAGTCACGTGAGTTTGTTACTAGAAATGGACACTTGGCAGATGATCCAACAATCAAGGAAATCAGTAAATGTAGCAGAGGCAAGGTACCTAACAGAATCTATGAGGATTATGTGATATAAAAGATGAAAGAGGGTGACGAAAAGGGCATGGAAATTGTGATCAGTATTTTCCTTCTCTTTGACCCCAATACACCCCTTCTATTCTGGTGTATCTCTCTTCTTTCAATGCCCTTAAAGGATCCATTGGAGTGGCCACCTTGCCATTCGGTGGCTCTGTGCTAGGGTACCAATGGATGGTTCTACTCGACAGTAGGAGCTCGGATAATTTCATCCAACCCCATTTGGCATACTTACTCAAACTACCAGTAGAGCCTGCGACTGGGTTCAAGGTTTTGGTGGGTAATGGCAACACCTTGACGGCTGAAGGGTTTATTAGCAATCTCAAGGTGCCAGTGCAAGGGCATCTACTTCAACTTCTGGTTTATCTCCTACCAATTTCCGGTGCCGATTTGGTTTTGGGTGTTGCATGGTTGGTAACGCTTGGCCCTCACATTGCCGATTACAGTGCTTTTACTTTCAAGTTTTATCTCGGCGATCAATTCATATGCTTCATACTGAAAATTTGGGTTCAAATTTTTTAGATTGTATAATATTTTAACTTTTTATGTTTATTTAAATTTACCAAAGGTAAAATATATTTAATTTGAATGACTAAATTGCAATATAAAAAACTTTAACTACTAACTAATAAATAAAAGAAGAATAGATAGCATCATTAAATGAAACCAAGCTCAACTATTGGCCCATTAAAAAATTGTTCTGAAACCCTCGTATTTTTCATGAGTACTGTAGCACTTCCATTCTTTATATAATATATATGATTCGATTCTGAAACTAAGCAAGCTTTCGTCCCTTAATACTTTTCTTCTTCTTTTTTGGTGGTATACAAAGAGCCAGAGGCCCTTTTTTTTTTTTTCCTTCTTCAGAAAAGATGAGCACTATGAATTTATTTCCAAAATGATTAATTTTTTTTCACTATCAATTAATTATAAATTGATGTCATTAAAAATATTTGACTTTTATAATAATATATCATTATAAAAGTCACACATATAATAATTTATAGTTAACTGATAGTATAATTTTTTTTTACACAATCAGTGTATCAAAATCAGACTTTATGAGCAAGTTTATGTTTTGTTTTTAAAAATAAAAAGTTAAATTTTGATATACTGTCAGGATTTTTACATTATCAACTATTCACAAATCATTCTATATATAACTTTTAAAGTAGTTATTATAAAAGTATAATGATTTCAGGGTTAAATATGTTTTTGATCCCTGTAAAATGAGCAACTTTTGGTTTTGATCCTTATAAAAATTTTCCTTTGGTTTTTATCCCTCCAAAATTTGATATCCCTTTTTTTGGTACATACTGTCATGTGATATCCATTAACTATGTATGTGTCAAACAGAAGATCACACTGTCATCCCAAGTGACACCCAATAACGTATATGCTGTCATGTTAGCATGCGGCTTCCCTACAATTTTCCTTGAACCCTAAAGTGAATCCTATTTATCTGTCTTAAAATGAATACTAGGGACTAAAAACAGTACTTATATAAAATTTTAGGGAGATAAAAATCAAAGAAAATTTTGTATGGCCACCAAAACTAAAATTTGCTCATTTTATGGAGACCAAAATTAGTAATTTCATATTTAAGATGGATGATAACCAGAGAAAAAAATTTACAGGTATCAAAAGCAAAATTCGCTCATTTTCTAAGGACTAAATACATATTTAATCCTAGTTTTAATAATGCGGTAATTCATTTAATAATTTAATTAACAATGTAATTATTTTTTTCCAATACAAATACATACCAATTAAATTCAAAGCAGAGGATAAGATAAACTTTTAACTCATTTATGTTATTTCGACGCAAATAATTTTGTCCCACAAAGCAGCACTTTTTTTTTTTTTAAAAGAAAAGAGATAGCTAAATAAGCTTAAAGAATTTTGCTTGATTGCATAATAGATAAAAAAGAGTCCTGCTTAATCTTTGATTTCTTCAAATAAGAAAGATGCAGCAACATCAAATCAGCAATAACTAAATGTTATGTTGGACTTTTGGAAGAGAGGTTAGCATTTGACACATTATTGAGAGAGAAAAAAAACTAAAATGACCCCACCTAAATCATTCCAATATAGGCCCTAATTTCAATATTATTATAATAAATAGGTGATTTCTTCGGTACCCTTTAAAATTAAGGTAATATTTACCCTACATACGTGATCCAATCAAGATTTGTCAACTAAGGTTATGTCATTTAAAATTTGATAGCTGATTTCTAACTTAGTCATACCTCCTAAAAGGCATACTTGTAAAAAAACAAAATATTTTATTTTTATTTTTATCTCTTCCACCCTCTTACCCTTCCATCACTCTGCCCCTTCATCTTCAACCACTGAGCTACCCTACTGCACTTACAAAGAAATGAACAACACAGCGCCTCCTCACAACGAAGACGAAGGAACCGATACGAAGAATACAACTTAGAACCTCGGCGACAACGCCTCCTCACAATGACATATCAAGGAGTTTTATCATGGTGGAATGAGAAGAGGAGGCCGTGTTTCGCGGCGGAAGGAAGGGAGGAAGACGGGACAGACTCGTCTCACGACTGTCAGTGGCGAGGAGGTCGCGTGTGGTGGCGAGGCTGGGCGGAGAATAGAGAACAGCCGCATCTCGCGGCTATCAGCGGCGGAAAGGGGAGGCCGCGCGACGGTGGGACGGCGACGGCGTGGCGATTGGTCTCTTCCTCCTTTTTCTGTCTCTTTTTTGTGGTGGCGATTGGTCTCTTTAGCTAGAGCACTTTTTGTGGAACCAGCTCTGTTATTGCTTAATGAACCCATGAATCATCTTGACCTGAGAGTTGTTCTTTGGTTGGAGGAGTACTTTTGCCATTGGAAGAAGAGTTTGGTGTCCGTCTAACATGATACGAATTTTCTGAATACATTTATACTGAGATTATTCATCTGCATGATTTGAAGCTTCATGACTATGGTGGAATTTTGATGATCCTGAGAGTGGGTATGAACAGAACAATATCGTCAAAGAGAAAAAAAAAAAAAAAAAAAAGGAAAAGAACAATTTATTTTATTTTTATTGGTATGCCCTTCGTTGGACTAAAGTTGAGATGACTTGTTAAATTTTAAATGATGTGGCATTAGTTGGTAAGACCTTATTGGGCCATATATATATATAGGGTAAATATTACCCCAATTTTAAGGGGGTATGGAAGAATTCACCTAATAAATAAAGAAAAAAAACTAAAATGACCCCACCTAAATCATTCCAATATAGTAGGCCCTAATATCAATATTATTATAATAAATAATGATGCATGGAGAAGTATATGCATGCAGCCCACATGATATAACTGTCCCTTAAGCTATTGTTTGTCTTCTCCTTGTGCTACAATTAAATACTCCCTCTGGTCCTATATATAAGAGGCAAAACCCTAAAACATATAGACCAAGAAAATACATTGAAATAAGCCATTTGTAATTAATATTCTTATAAATTTACAAATTTAACCCTTCAATAATTAATTAACAAACCTACTTGTATTGAAAGTTGCACTGTCTCGTAAATATAAACCCTATTATAAATAAGGGTAAAATTGGAAATGAGCATTTAATATTTGTCAAAATACATGTATGTCTCTTATATTTTGAACCAAAAAAAAGTAGTCATTTGCCTCTTATAATAAGGACCGGAGGGAGTACTTTCCAATAGAGCATACTACATGCTAAATCTCACTTTAAATAATGAGATACTCCCCCCCGGTCTCTATTATAAGCAAAAATTGAATAAAACATATATATTAAGATGATAAGTTGATCTCATTTAAAAGAGTCATTGGGAATAAAAAATTATGTTTGTTACCTAAATTACCCTTCCTCTTATTTATTAAGCTTGTGTTATTGAGAATAAAAGGAGTCATTAGAAAACAAAATTTGTATTAAATGAAAGGGTATTTTCAGAATAAATTCATTAAATAAGATGGAAGTAGTTGAAATTTGCTTATATTTTGGATTAAAAATTTAGAAATTTTTGCTCACATTGTGGACCGGAGGGATTACTTGAATAATGAATCTACTTATTACGACACATTAAATTTGTATCGTTTTTATCATTTGTCACAATTCGTTTCACGTTTTTTGGTCCTGCCCACACTCTAACTTCGACAAATGCAGGATGTGCCGGCGTGTGATATCAGGTTAATTTTTTAAAGAAAAATGTAAACGCGTGTCCTTAGTATATTTGTTAAGGAACTAAAAAAAAAGAGTTTACAAAGGGAATTGATATATTTAATATTTGAAAAATTAAATATTTAATTTTTCAATAAAAACTTGTTTTTCTTGATTCCTTAAAGAATGTCCTAAAGACACTCGTTAGCATGAATTATTTTTAAAAAATCAATTCCACCTTTGCTAAGAATCGCCGTAACACAAACGCATAAGACTGCATAGATGGTAACAAGAGTCGAATTTATACGAGACTCGTTAAACGCGTTACAAAACACACAAACACATGGTAATATACTTGTTTTGACACTTTAACTAACTTATTTTTGATTGTTTGGTGTAATTCATGTGAAGCTTGCACCATATGATTTTATAGGTTACATGTGAAATTATCCCGTAATATTGGGTGGATATTGAAGAAAGTTAAACAAAAAGTAATATATATTCTCACTATATTCTTATATTATTTTCACACTTATTAATTATATATAAATTTGGGATAATGACATATATTAGAGGGTCTCTCCTTGGTCGAGCATCCTACGGACAAAACTGTGAGACTAACCCTCGGATTAGGGTGGTGGTTAGGTACAGTCCTTCTTAAAGTGATGACTTCAGGGTTCAAACCAATTACTAACTAAAGTTCACTAGGGGTACAATCCACTTAATTTGTGATTAATGACATATATTACATGGTCGCTCTTTGGCCGAACATTCCCACAAAGAAAATTGTGTGACTAACTCTCGGGTCAGGAGTTGTCGTTAGGTAAAGCTCTCCTTGAAGTGATGATTTCAGGATTCGAACCCTTAACCCTGTTGCTAAAGTTCACTAGGGGGCAGTGTCCACTTCCGCTACGATTGAGACACCCCGATGTCCCATATAAAGAAAACCTAAACCTAAACCCTAAACCTAATTAACTAAGCCTTAATTCATTATTAACGTCAGCGCCTCGGACAAGTTCCTCATTGTGTTTATCAACGACATTTTGATCTACTCCTCGAGTAGAGA
Organism: Echinosophora koreensis; assembly: GCA_035048595.1. Lineage (NCBI taxonomy): Eukaryota > Viridiplantae > Streptophyta > Magnoliopsida > Fabales > Fabaceae > Echinosophora > Echinosophora koreensis. Next base: position 549,443 of record JAPCYP010000114.1, read on the forward strand.
ATAACGTGAAGAGCATCTTCGGGTTGTACTTCAAGTTTTAAAGGACATACAACTCTATGCCAAATCGAGAAAACGAGGTGTTATAACGACCAACTACATCGTTAATAAAAAATATGAATTTAATTAGTATGCACCATCCATCAATCATAAATTGACATGTCATTAAAACTGTTTGACTCTTATCATAACTACGATAAAACTTATATATATATATATATATATATGATTGACATATTATAATTAATGAATTTAGATCCACTCCTTTTTCTTACCTCCTTTTCCTATCATTTTAAACAAAGTTGTTTTTAAAAAATAAATTTATTTTTGTAGGATGATCTATTTTTATATTAGGATGATCTATTAAAGTTTATTTACATATATTTCTCTCATAACATGACTAAAAAAAATAAAAAAAAGAAAAGGAGAAGATCAAAAATCTAAATCCTATAAAATATATATATATATAGCCCAAAATGGTAAATTTTTCTAAGAAATTATAATGCTAGGCATTTTCCCGTGACGATTCACACACAACTCCGCCTCTTCTCCCTCTAAACTTTCCATGCATAAAGCTGATCAGCTCCCATAGATATATACATACATGCTTACTTGTTAGACTAATCAAACAAGTTTCCATGGCATTTTCTGCCAAATAATCTCTCTCTCTCTCTCTCTCTCTATGGAATTAGCAAAGTCAACATGCAAAATCTCCATGACCCTGATGTGATTCTTCTTCTCATGGTTTGAGCAAATTAATTTGAGTCTCAAAAGTATAATCTTTTTGTTGAATTGGATTCTGGGTCGGTGCCCAATTTGAAGAAGAAGGAGGAGAAGAAGAACAAGGATGAAGAACGAAGAGCAGGCTCGAAGTTTGTTTGGAATTTCACTCTCAGACAGACCCAGATGGCAACAATTCCTCATTTGTTCATCTGGGTTCTTCTTTGGGTACCTTGTTAATGGCATCTGTGAGGTACAGATTTTATTAGATTATAATTATATATATCATCATATCATATATTATATATATGCTCTGTTTCTCTTCTCTGTCTGGTTTTCTTGGATTCTTTTTTTGGTTTGTTTTGATGTGAAAATCACAATTCACAGTAGTTGCAGTAATATGGGCAGTATATGTGGAGAAAGAAAAAAAAAATTATGTTTCATGTTACTTTCTGTGTGTAGAAAGGGTTAAATTGGGTTTTGTTTTGTTTGAGCTGATATGTTTCTTCAATTTTTCTCTTCTTTTTTTTCTTTCTATGATCAGTGACCTAAAGATTAATTTTCCAGAATATAGTTTCCCAAAAGCCTTTTGTTATTGCTTCATAAAATCTCATTGGGGGTTTTTGGGGTTCAAAATTTTTTTTTTTCACTTTTTTTTTTTTTGTGTGGAGGGAGGGTGGTTTGCCTTGTTGTTTTCTGCATCTTAATGATTGCAATTTTTTTATATGAAGAAATCATATTAATAACTTAGTATTTGCCATTGATTTTTTTTTTCTTTCATTTGTCTGACTTTCAGGAATATGTGTATAACAGGCTCCATTTCAGGTAAATTTCATCACGTTGGTACTGTTTTGTTTGTTAATGATTTGTAGCTTTGGATAGGGACTTATAATAAAGTGGGTGATTGGTGTCTTATTTCAGCTATGGTTGGTACTTCACTTTTGTTCAAGGATTTGTTTACCTGTTTCTGATTTACCTCCAAGGGTTCACTAGCAAGCAAATGGTGAATCCATGGAAAACTTATGTGAAGCTTTCTGCTGTACTTATGGGTTCTCATGGCCTAACAAAGGGGTCTTTGGCCTTTCTCAACTACCCTGCACAGATTATGTTCAAATCCACAAAGGTAAGTGACTAAAGCACAATGGAAGGGTGCCATCTTTACTTTACCCATTTTTTAAGGATATATGGATCAGTTAAAGTATTGAAACACCTTGAATGTGTTTTATCTTATTCCTAAGTTTAAGTTACTTATCAGATTGTCCCATTTAAGTGCTTACTTTATTGAATTTGTCACACACCTTTTTGCTGAGTGGCTTCAAATTAGCTGACTTGTTCAAGAGAGTAGAACTTGTTTTCTTACCCTCAAATTGTGTCACCATATTATATAGCTAACTGCACATTTTGCATTGAAAATTCAAACATAATAGATCCATTTTTGGTACAATAGGTGCTGCCAGTGATGATAATGGGTGCCTTCATACCGGGTCTGAGAAGGAAATATCCGGTGCATGAATATCTATCTGCAGTACTTTTGGTAGTTGGCTTGATCCTGTTCACACTAGCAGATGCACAGACATCACCTGATTTCAGTGTCATTGGTGTTGTTACGATATCTGGTGCTTTGGTCATGGACTCCTTTCTGGGGAATCTGCAAGAAGCAATCTTCACTATGAACCCTGAGACCACACAGGTAATTTTGCACTTCTTCAAAATCCTTCCTATGTGTTTTTTTCAAGTGAAGAGAATGAATTTATGTCAAAATTGTAATTTAAACTGTTATAATATATTGGTCTTATATAAAATTCTTTACTTTTGCATTGTTAACACAGATGGAGATGCTCTTCTGCTCTACTGTTATGGGTTTGCCTTTCTTAATCCCACCCATGCTTTTCACAGGAGAATTATTCAAAGCATGGACTTCATGCTCACAGGTAAATTTGGAATAAACATCCCTTTTTCCACACTACTCTATTATGCTTTCTTGTTAACAGAATCCACCTTTTCTTTTACTTGCAGCATCCCTATGTGTATGGAGTGTTGGTCTTTGAAGCAATGGCCACATTTATTGGCCAAGTCTCTGTCCTTTCCCTTATTGCCATTTTTGGTGCTGCCACCACAGCCATGGTAAATTGCTCTCACGAGCTTTTCCTGCTTCCATTATGTCAGTTGGGACCATTATATGCGCCTAACATTAATAGGTCTCATATGTGAAAAAACAAGCACCATAGGGTATTAAATTCTATTAAATGACCAAACGCTTCACCTTTTGTAAATAAAAATTTCAATTTGAACCGAAAGTTGATTTTTTTTGGTTTTTGAACGGATATCTCCGTAGGCGAAGCTGTGAGACTAACATTCGGGTTGGGGTGGTGGTTAGTTAATCCCTACCTAAAGTAGCAATTATAGGATTCGAACATCTGACCTTACAGGTAAAATTTGTCCGGGTGCACAGTCTACTTTTACTGCGACCAACTACTGTTGGGTAATTGAAAATTGATTTGGCATAATTGGATGATCTATAACTTAATTTTTTTATTAAGTTAATCATTCATTATTGACATGAATATAAAAATGACCTGCATATATTGGATAATATTTAAAAACTTTTTTATAGCATTATGTGGTGCTAACTTACTTTCCTACTTTGAATTTTATCACAGATAACAACAGCAAGAAAGGCAGTGACATTGCTATTATCATACTTGATATTTACAAAACCATTAACAGAACAGCATGGGAGTGGACTTATACTCATAGCCATGGGGATCACATTGAAGATGTTGCCTGACAGCAAACCCACCAGCACCAAAAGGGCACTAACCTCTTCTTCTAGTGCCAATACTGCAAAATCTGCTGGTGATGAAGAGCTGAGGATCCAAACAGATTCTATAAGAGAAAATGAGGAAAGGAGGCCATTGGTCTAGCTCACAAATGTTCTCATTATGATTTTTTATTTTTATTTTTGAAGTCATTTATCTTTAGATATGATTTCTTGATATCTTTATCATTTTCGTCTCATGCTTAAAGGAAAAAGAAAATAATTTGATGTCCGATTAGCATTTTTATATTATTATTTTTTTTAATTGAATACATTTGCATTCATTTACTTTGAAAACCCATTTATATTTTATAGTCTTTTTCCAATTTCATTCATACGGTTGAACTAAAAATTAAGACATAAATAATTTGTATGTTTCTTTTTTGGATTAAAGTAGTATGCATTGTCGGTATAAAAAGTTTTATGCTGACATTCATTAAGATTTTGACATTTGTGTTTTTAATTTAATAATTAAGAGAGAGGAATAACAATAAATAGATTTTGTTAAGATATCATTGGATGTTAGCTTTAAACTAGTAATATTCGTAAATCACACAATTTTCGTGATAATGGCATCAAGCCCTGCATACAAGCCCTGCATCAAGCCCTGCATTCATAAATCAAGATGATGGATTGTGTACTTTTCATCCGGAAGAAATTTTTTTGTGAATCTAGAATTTAAATGTCGATGGCTTTTTTTATTAGATCCGTAAGTTAGAATGTTAAGTTGCTGCAATAAAAAACACAAACAGATAAAACTTACGTATATTATCAAAGCCTTCAAAGGCATTGATGGTGTTGTGTTTCAATTTGAAGGATGCAGAGTAAACACCCAATTTGGTTACTGAAATTGTAAAATAGTATCAACTGATCCTTGAAATTATCGAAATTTCAAATTAGTCTCTGAAGTTGTAAAACAATAAGCAACCTAGTCCCTCCATTGACAATCGTTTGGACTAAGTTGTTTTAAATTAGTAGTGTCAGGGAGTTAATTGATATTAAGCGAGTAAAATGAGGGACCAAATTGATACTAACTTATCATTTAGGGACACTTTTGGAATTTCGATAATTTCAAGGACATGGTTGATACTAGTTCATAATTTCAAAGACCAAATAGGATGTTTACTCGAAGAATACATATGTAATAACTCATCAATAAAAATATAATGTGTATGACAGTTGCTACATATGTTTTATTCTCGTTGGAAACTAACACTAGAAGTACGGGTGATCTTTGATTAAGGAGAATGTTTTATTGTGAAGTAAATTATATACCCAAAAATCTTATTCTAAGAAATGTTTCTTTCTTACTTTCACATTTACTTTCACATTTAGAAATAGATTTTTCAGGTTTCATTAACAAAATTTATTCTCAAACCTCTTGTATATTTAAGAATGAATTTTATCTCTTTTATCAAATATGTGTAAGTTTTATTATCATTTATTTTATTTTTATTTTTTGACACGTCACTTATTCTTTTTAAAAATATCAAAATATACCTTATACCAAACACAATATAAAGAACAATATTGAAATTTTTTTCAATAAAAAAACCAAAAACATTACATTGTACTATGTAATTGTGTGAATAACACATTTTAGTAGGTCACAGCTAAGAACAGAGTATTTTATACTCTTTCCAAGGGCATGTGGTGGCCATGTGCTCATTCAGCAAAACGTGTCATTCCTATTGTCTTGAAAGAGTAAAAAAGTTGGACTCATTGCCTACGTGTGTTTGCAATCGCATGCAAAGTGACACCAATAACGTGATATATAAATTTTGTAGATCACTGTCAAAACTGAAAAGTGAAAACCATACAGTAAATTCATTCTGGTACAATTTACCACTATCACAAAATTCTGAAAAATAAAAGAAAAAGTAAGAAAACTAAGTGCTAATAATTAGGGGTGTTCACGGGTCGGTTTGGTTCGGTTTTGGGCGAAAAATGAATCCGAACCGATCACTATTGGATTGGTTCGGTTCGGAACGGTTAAAATCCGATCAAAAAAATAATAAAATATTCCAAACTTTATGTTCCAAAATAGACATTTCGACACCAAAATTTATGTTTCAAAACATAGAAAATAACACCCGGTAAGTAATAGAATAATTAAGTCATGACATAATAACCATAACATAAATACATAATAAGTAGAAGACCGAAGACGAAGACGAAGACGGCACGGGCATGTGAATGGTGTGATACTGAGAAGGGAGATTAGGAATTTAGGTTTTCTAATTACTAACTGACATAACTCATAAGTAATATGTTATTAACACATAAGGGATAAAGGGAAATATAAGTTAAAATATTAAAATTAATATTAAATATATAATATATAATATATCGGTTCGGTTCAGTTCGGATCGGACATTTTTTCTCAAAACCGAAAACCGAACCGATTGTAATCGGTTCCTAATCGGTTCGGTTCGGATTTGACCCGAACCCAAAAATTATCCGAACCAACTTAATTGGTTCGGTTCGGATCGTCGGGTTGGTCGGGTCGATCCAAACCGATGAACACCCCTACTAATAATGGATGAGAGAGGTGGCAATAGCGGTGGTACCTCAACAAGGCTCCTCAGGGCGGAGGAGAGTGGTGTAGAAAGTAACAGTGAGAGACCAAAAGAGCCTTGGAAAGGAGAATATGCAAAGAGCATAGTGTATGCAGGGCTTGATGCTATTATCACTTGCTTTTCTCTCATTTCCTCCATTTCAGCTAGCAGTAGTTCTTCAGGTATATGTGTCATTTCATTTGAGCCTTTTCCTCTTTAAAAGATAAAATTATTTGCTAATTAATTAGCTAGCTAGAGTCTAAATTTTTGGTAATGGGTATTTAAATCTTCTCTTAAAAAATCATCACATTCTAATGTTATGAAAGAAAAATAATAGTTAGACTTATGGAAAAATTAATTTATGTGATCTCTCTCTAATTATGTCACTGTAATGTTCTTAAACAAATGAGATAATCCAAATTCAATTCTACTTCACTTTAGTTTTAGAATGCTGTAATTTATTTCAGCTTAAAATTTTTATTCAAATATATTCCTACACCAAAGTTAAATACCAAATGGTTTAAGGTCTACCAATATGTGGTTGGTCCAAGTGATAAGGGACTTGGGCACCTTAAGCAAGTAGTTAGGGGTTCGAATCCTGTTTTTTGTGTATGGAAAAAACCTGGTTGAGAGGGGAGAACCCACCTTGTGTGCCCCTTAGGTTTCCCGACGGAGATTTGTCACTGCTAACGATGGTGGATACTTCGTACCTATGTCATGATTGATGTATTAATTTTATTAATTGAATACATTTGTATTCATTTATTTTGAAAACCCATTTATATTTTATAGTCTTTTTCCGAGTTCATTCAGACGGTTAAACTAAAAATTATGACAAAAATAATTTGTATGTTTCTTTTTTGGATTAAAGTATATGTATTGTCAGCGTAAAAAGTTTTATACTTACATTCATTAAGATTTTGACATTTGTGTTTTTAATTTAATAACTAAAAGATAGAAATAACAATAAAATGGATTTGTCAATATATTATTGGATGTTAGTATAAAACTCTTTTACACCATCAGGACATAGAAATTAAACTCTTCTTTTTTTAATAAAAATAAAATAAAATTTTCATGGAAAAGCTCCAAACTAGTAATATTCGTAAATAACACAATTTTCGTGATAATGGCATCGAGCCCTGCATCGAGCCCTGCATTCATAAATCATGATGATGGATTGTGTACTTTTCATCCGGAAGAAATATTTTTGTGAATCTAGAATTTAAATGTCGATGGCTTTTTTTATTAGATCCGTAAGTTAGAATGTTAAGTTGCTGCAATAAAAAAAAAATAAAAAAAAACAGATAAAACTTATGTATAATATCAAAGGCATTTATGTTGTTGTTTTTCAATTAGAAGGATTTACACTAAACACCTAATTTAGTCACTGAAATTGTGAAGTAGTATCAACTGGTCCTTGAAATTATTAAAAATCCAAATTAGTCTCTGAAGTTGTAAAACGGTAATTAACTTAGTCCCTCCATTGAAAATCGTTTGGACTAAGTTGTTTTAAGTTAGTAGTGTCAGAGAGATAAATAATATTAAGTGAGTAAAATGAGGGACCAAATTGATACTAACTTATCATTTAGCGACGCTTTTGGAATTTCGATAATTTCAAGGACCGAGTTGATACTAGTTCATAATTTCAGAGATCAAATAGGATGTTTACTCGAAGAATACATATGCAATAACTCATCAATAAAAATATAATGTGTATGACAGTTGCTACATATGTTTTATTCTTATTGGAAGATAACACTAAAAGTACGGGTGATCTTTGATTAAGGAGAATGTTTTATTGTCAAGTAAATTATATACCCGAAAATCTTATTCTAAAAAATGTTTCTTTCTTACTTTCACATATAGAAATAGATTTTTCAGGTTTCATTAACAAAGTTTATATATTCTCAGACCTCTTTTATATTTAAGAATGAATTTTATCTCTTTTATCAAATATGTGTAAGTTTTATTTTATTATCATTTATTTTATTTTTATTTTTTGACACATCACTTATTCTTTTTAAAAATGTCAAAATATACCTTTTTTTTTTTTGGGTGAAATGTCAAAATATACCTTATACCAAACACAAGGTAAAGAACAACATTGAAATTTTTTCAATAAAAAAACCAAAAACATTACATTGTACTATGTAATTGTGTGAATAACACCTTTTAGTAGGTCACAGCTAAGAACAGAGTATTTTATACTCTTTCCAAGGGCATGTGGTGGCCATGTGCTCATTCAGCAAAACGTGTCATTCCTATTGTCTTGAAAGAGTAAAAAAGTTGCACTCATTGCCTACGTGTGTTTGCAATCGCATGCAAAGTGACACCAATAACGTGATATATAAATTTTGTAGATCACTGTCAAAACTGAAAAGTGAAAACCATACAGTGAATTCATTCTGGCACAATTTACCACTACCACAAAATCCTGAAAAATAAAAGAAAAAGTAAGAAAACTAAGTGCTAATAATGGATGAGAGAGGTGGCAATAGCGGTGGTACCTCAACAAGGCTCCTCAGGGCGGAGGAGAGTGGTGTAGAAAGTAACAGTGAGAGACCAAAAGAGCCTTGGAAATAAAGGAGAATATGCAAAGAGCATAGTGTATGCAGGGCTTGATGCTATTATCACTTGCTTTTCTCTCATTTCCTCCATTTCAGCTAGCAGTAGTTCTTCAGGTATATGTGTCATTTCATTTGAGCCTTTTCCTCTTTAAAAGATAAAATTATTTGCTAATTAATTAGCTAGCTAGAGTCTAAATTTTTGGTAATGGGTATTTAAATCTTCTCTTAAAAAATCATCACATTCTAATGTTATGAAAGAAAAATAATAGTTAGACTTATGGAAAAATTAATTTATGTGATCTCTCTCTAATTATGTCACTGTAATGTTCTTAAACAAATGAGATAATCCAAATTCAATTCTACTTCACTTTAGTTTTAGAATGCTGTAATTTATTTCAGCTTAAAATTTTTATTCAAATATATTCCTACACCAAAGTTAAATACCAAATGGTTTAAGGTCTACCAATATATGGTTGGTCCAAGTGATAAGGGACTTGGGCACCTTAAACAAGTGGTTAGGGGTTCGAATCCTGTTTTTTGTGTATGGAAAAAACCTGGTTGAGAGGGGAGAACCCACCTTGTGTGCCCCTTAGGTTTCCCGACGGAGATTAGTCACTGCTAACGATGGTGGATACTTCGTACCTATGTCATGGTTACCAAAAAAAAAAATTTGGCTTAAGGTCTCTAATCTTATTACTCTTCTTGCTTTCTTTCAAAAAAATTCATTTTATTCATGAATTCAGATGAAATTCTTTTTCTTTTATTTTATAACAAGCTATGTCATCTTAGAACTTGGATTGCTTTTAGTTGCTACTTTCGTAGACAGGCATTGTGAACCTTGGACCTTAAATTTCAATGGCTATGCATTTGCAAAATTGAAGAAACAAAACTATTAATAATTACTTAAAATCTCAATATAGTGAGACTCTTTTTTGTGTAGTTAATTATTTTTAAAAAATATATTAATAATTATTTGAGTTATCGATATTAGTTATATTTAGTTTTTTTTATAAAAAAAATTGTATATAAGTTTGAGTGCACAATAACCAGAATGTTAATAATCGAACTTCGTTTTATATATAAAAAAAGGCATGTATCAGAATATTGCAGTGGTGGTGTGGTCCCTGTACTATACTTGAGCATAAAAGACCTTTTTTTGGAGTTTTTGAGGGAATAAGGTTTTTCATCAGTGCTATGATAAGTCGTTGCAGCCCCTTGTCCTTTTCACAACCAAGCTACATTAATTTGTATTTTGTGTGAGCAGCCGAAAAAATCTTGGTGCAGATTGGAGTGGAGGTGCATCTTTAGTTTTTGCCATTCATCTCATTGGACAATTAGAAATGAAGATGATTATGACAACAGAGTAAGAACTTTGTTTGAGCTAATAAATATGGACAATATAACATTGTAGTTCCTTCTAGTCCTAACTCTAGACCCTGCCATCCTATGATTCGAGCCCATTACTGTGTTATATGGTTATGACTTTTAATTATTCAAAAATGTTAAACATGGTTAATGAGTATACAAATCATGGTTAATGCTGTCTATATTTATGGATACTTAATGTTATCGGATTTGTGGTTAATGATGTATAAAGTTTGGTTGATGTTTTCAAATTTTCATATTATTAACCACTACTCTGCTAAGCTAATTAAGCACTCAAGGAAAGGGGAGGGTTTGAAATAACATAGCAAAGGTAACTTAAGTTTTAGTGCCCTGCCTAGCCACTTGAGTGTAGCTCTAGTGGTATGGGAGAAGCAGTTTTCGCGGAAGGAAAATTTCTTATTTTGGTACAGTTTATTTCATTATCTTTTATCATCTAAATTATAATTATATATCAAAATTATTGGTTGTGGTGTTTACAATTTTACATGTTTATGTAAATGACTGGAGTGTTTATCATAGACTTGCTTTACCAAGAATTACTTTGGTTGGAGATCATGACTCAATTTCCAATGCTTTCTTTCATTGTCTTTTATAAAGCAAAAAGAATAAGTTCATTCATGTTTGTCTCAAATGCTGATTTTCATGCCATTGAATATTGATGCCAAGATATACTACTTATGTATGGAGGTGTAAATGCTATCTTAACTAATGTGCTACAATGGGAATGTAGTGGATGTGCTGGTTCTTGGATTTGCAAACCTAGTTGCAGATGCAATATCAATGGGGTTTGGAGACTGTGTGTCTGCTAGCACAGAGCAGGATGTGATCAATGAGGAAAGGAGAGTGACAGAATGGGATGTTATGAACAATGAGCAAGCAGAGTTAGTCAGACACTATCAAGCTCTTGGGATGGACTACAATGATGCAATCATGGTATAATGAGACAGCATATCATTTGGATGTTATTTGGATAAAAACATCATTTCGTTTCAATCTTTATTTATTTGGCTTTTATTGAAAGTAAAGGTCCAAATTAGTTCCTGAAAAACAAAAAACACGAAAAACAAATTTGATTTCTTAAAAATAAAAAATCTCAATTTGGTTCTCAAAAAATTTAAATGCTGGTCAAAATATATTTTGTTGTGTTCCTAAAATTTATCTTAAGGAAGACTAATTTGATTAGCATTAAATATTTTTAAGGATCAAATTGAGATTTTTCGTTTTTCAATATGTGTCTTGTATTCTTGTAATTTTTTTTTTTTTTAATGACCAATTTGAACCTTTACTCTGATTTAGATATGCCAATCTAATTTGAAATTTATTGAATTTGGTTACTTTGGTGGAAGATTGTGAACATATTTACAAAATACAAGGACATCATGGTGGACCAAAGAATGATAGCTGACAGAGGAATGCTACCAATAGAGCATGAAGTGAAGCCCTGGAAGAATGGCCTTGTCACTTTTATATCCTTCATGCTGTTTGGCTTTGCTCCTTTGCTCTCTTTCATCATCCTCATACCTTTGCTCCTTTGCCTTGTTTCTGCACTTGCCCTCACTCTTCTTCAGGTAGCTAAGGCAAGGATTGCAACGCAAAACTACATGTTCTCTACGGCTATTACTTTCTTTACTGGTGCAATAGCTGCTGCTGCTGCTGATTTTCTTGGATGGTTGCTTAAGCATGTGGCAGGTGTAGAAGGTTGACACAAAACTAAAGGGTAGAGCTGAATTAGTAGCATTAAAGTAAATAGGGAGTGATTAAAATCGTTTCTAGTAATCAAAGATAGATGTATGTCAAACCGTGCTAATTACTTGGCACAAAGTTTAAATTTTGGTGTATGTAAATATTTTACCTTTTAGGCAGGTTGCATCTTTTTAAAAAAGTGCTTCTATGATATAAAAGTAGAAGCTATTATTAGAAGTAAAAGTTATTTTACGTTTGTATGAGCTTTATAAAAAGGGTTTTTGATAAATTTATTATAGGGACAATATTGTCAAATAGAACATTAATGATCTTCACTCTCTCTTCTATTATTTCTCCTTTTTTTAGAAACTAAGAATTGTAACTTCCTAAAAAAAATCAAAATGTGCTTTTTTGACTGTTTTTGCTTTTTTTTTAAAGTTCATCCAAACACCTATATTTTATTTTAAAAGCACTTTTATTTCAAAAATAAGTTTTTTTTTTTTTTCAGAAAAAAGCTCATCCAAACGGGCTCTTAATAGTTTATCATCTATGTTGTTAAGTTATTTGAAAATCCAATCCATGTTTGCTTATTGAGGTAAATTTTCTTTATTTTTTTATTTTGGTTTCTATTCCATTCTTGTAGAGATAAAATCTGATTAAGTTTTTCAGCAATGTTTGATGTGGGTATTCTATTATTTTTTTATATCACCTCTTTTAATAAAATTAAATTATTATTCTTTTCATTTTATATGCTCTTCTAATTTATAAATAGAGCAGACCATTGCTGTCTATCTGCTTCCAGTAGAATATGCTTAACTAATCTACATTCTTTTCGTGGCTGTCAAGGAGAGTGAAAGTGAAAGAAGAATGGGACGAGTTCCCTTTGTCTTATATATATATATAAGTGAAAGACGTTGGCATAGCTATGGTACCTTTCATATTCACAAAAAAAAAAAAAAAAAATTCACCAAAAAAAACTGTGGTACCTTTCATTGGTAAAACTATGAAAATAGTCAGGTAATGAGAAGCGATGGTTAAGACACTTGTTGTTTAATATAGGTTTGATTTAATTTATTAGCTTAGGATCTATCTAATTATGCAGAGTAAGATTTAATCTTTTGAAAAGTATATTTGATCTACGAATCAATCGATTTATTTGATATTTATTTGTATAATTAATAATTTATAATATTTTTATAATTTATTAATTAAATGATTTACAATATTTATATAATCACACAATTGACTAATTATACAACATAATTTAATTGTCGGTGTAAAATTTTTCACACCAATTATGACTTTTTAAGTTAATCATTATAAGAGTAAAATATTTTAATTACATGATAATTTATGATTTATTTGTAGTATAAAAATCTTTACATCAAATGTGAAACAATAAATCCTATATAATAATATGATATATTTATTTTATATAATTAATAATTTTGTTAAAGTTCATATTAATTTCTTAATTATATAAAGATCTAATTTAAAAAGAGTCTTAAATCATATTGAATCACTATTTTTTAGAGTGTAATCCGCTCATTTCCACCTGTAGAGAAAACCTCCATAAAAGCCTTGACCTGACCTGGAAATTTTCATGCAGTTGAAATGACCATCAGATGCATTTATGAGTGTATATATTTCATTCCTGATAAGATCAAGAATGTTTCATGTTGAGGTACCAACATTACGTTAGTCCAAGTGAAACTGAATTCAGATCTCTTAAGCAAAATCTCTAGTTCGAATCTTGTGGAGAGGAAAAATCTCACTAAAGGTGACCAGCCAAATTCCCCGACAAAAATTAATCATCGGTTAAGCAGATCGATACTTCGTACTTATGTGGTGATAATAAAAAATAAATCTCACGTAGAGATCAGTATTTCTAATTTTTTTAGGGTCAAACTTGTTACATATTTTTATTGCTCAAGTAGTATATACTAGGGACAAAAGTGAAAAAACTATAATAATAAATTAGAAAACATGATGAGCATTATTTTTAACCCCTCAACGATGAAAACTTTAAAAAAAATGGTCATTTCATATTTTGCGGGAGAAAAGCACTGTAAAAATATAAGAATTTTATCTTAGTTTTTTCCTTTAAAACAAAAACATAATTTACCAATGGTTTTATTGAAAATTTATTTTTTGATAGAGCTTAATTTTACTAATCTATATAAGGCATATAGTAACAGATGTCCTATAATGTCTTCAACCTCTCCTTTCCACATAAATAATTGGAGCTAAACAACACTTGTTCTAATAATCATTTGAACATATTAGCATGATAAAGATCCTTACAAGAAAATAAATAACAATGAGGAAACTCTTAACTTCGATTGCAAGTGCAAAAAGGACAGAGATTTGACTTAAAAATCTCTAGTAACTATTGACTCAAACCTCTACCAAAACATTATTGATTAAAGAAGACGAAGAGGGACCAAGAGGACCGTGCAATAGCACACTTAACATTGAGCAGTCATCAACTCTTCTTCGTTCAGTGATAACTGCAGAGCATGTTCTGCTTCTTTCAAGAATAACCGAGTTAGCTGCTTTTGGCCTCTCCGATATACTATAGCACCCCACTTGTTTTTAGTCATCAACTTGTGTTCCTCTGACTCATTTGCCATTGGGCTGAAGTTTTCAAAAAGCAATAAATATTAACTACACAACAAAATAGAAAAGGAAAACAAAAGATTAAGGGTGTGTTTGGAAGAGCTTATATAAAGCTTATGAGAATAGCTTATGATAATAAACTTAAGCAAATAGTATATGATCTTTCTATAAGCTCTTTTTAGCTTATTTTCACAAGTTTGCCAGAGAAGCTTATGAAAATAAGCTATTTTTATCTTATTTAAAAAAGTTTATTACATAAGTGCTTAATTAATCTATATACCCAAACGCACCCTAAGTGAGGAATCCAAGCCTTCTTTGGCTGAAAAGATATAATTTTGCTATACCCTCCTAAAATTCCTATTAGGAAAGTATCAAAAGAACAATTTCAATCTTTTCTATAACCAAATAGAGTTCTGGGAATTTGAGGAAAATTAAGCATATTGGAAGATAATTGGAATTTGAGGACTCCCCAGTCCCAACTTGAATTGCAGCACTTTTAAACTAATGACAACATTCCTTAGCTTGTGAGTGAGGCATGCAAATGGAATTGAAGCATATATGATTATGCTCCACTCTTTGTCAAAAAAGAAAAACATAACATCAAAGTATTGTGTTTTATAGGTGTGTCTAAATTCTAATCCTATTGCAATGTTCGCTTTCAATTAGATCCTGGAAGTGAAAAAGACTTGCATTAAATTAGCTTTACTACCAAAGGACACAGTATCATTTTTCTACTTAAACATGTATGGGTATAAGAATATTATAATGAAGGAAACTAGTTCCTACCCTGTATTGTTCTCGTACTGTTTGTTATCTTCCTGGCTGTCAATAATAAGGGCCTTCTTGAGCAAATCAAGGTCACTTTCCTCTGTTCCAGAACTCTCTTCAAGATCTGCCAACCTTGCATGCAATGAAATTAATTAAGAACTGCACATAAGATCTACCAATGCTGTGATCTATTATGTTAAGTTTGATCCATAAATGGCATAGAGTATAAAAAGGAAGAATTCAACATCATTTGTAAAAATCAAGTGGCAAGCAGAAGCATGCAGATTTGGAGATAGGCATTGCACACATTCAGGTTGTAATTAACATAATCCTATGAGCAGTTATGGTTGTTATGCAATTGCTGGCACTCACTTCACGCGAAGAAGATCAACAAGCAATTGCAAAGCTCCAGAATCACCACAAACCTCCCATACTGCTGACTGGACATCTGTATCTGATAGTTCTCTCTCCCCTTCAGGTCCAACAAGCTTTATGAAAACATAACAATGTATTAATGTTGAATTCGTATGAAGTTGAAACTAAACAATTCAGATTAATATAATGCTTATTATTTTTTGCCTCTGGGGTCGGGCTAGATATTATATATTATTGCTTTCAAGTTTCATTTCATCTCCACTTTCAATCAGCCACAAATCAAAGGAAAATGACAGGTAGGACTTGTGATTGATCTTAAATGCACTAATACTAATCATGTAACGAAGTAAATGGTTTCTAAAATGAGTCACAGAAGAAAAGGTTGTCAATGCATTAATCATGTTTTGGAGAACATAATAAAACAATTAATGAAGAACATAAATGAGTATAGGATTTTGAAAAAGAATTGCACTTACAATGGATTGATTCAGTATTTCAATATGGAACTATTGTCATCTACGTTACTGTTCTTTTTTAATAGACTGATACATATTTTCCATTTATTCTTTTCTATCTGAATATTAATGTATAAGTTGTGTGCAATTTAACTGTAGAAAAGGCAAGGTCTGTTTTGTGTCTTTCAAAGATAAATGCATGGAACAATTTTCAGATGCAGTCTCCATGATGAAAAGCAGTGTTACATGTCATGTAGCAGAGTCACTTCACTTGTAGTAGTTAAGTGATGGAAGGGGTAAAAAAATATTGTAGATCTTGATAGAAAACTTAGCAAGCAAATGAAAATACAGTTTCAGTAAATAAAGCAGTAACTAAAGTCCGACATTCTTACAAGAAAATTAAAATTAAAATGCTGCATAGAAACTGCACCTCTTCCAGCATTGAGGAAACCTTCGAAAGCTCGTCTTCTTGCATGGATATGGTCCTCAAGGTAGCCAGGAATTGCTCAGGAAAAACCAGCTTGTTTGCATAAGATGGCTTCTTGCGCTCACCACTCCAACTATAGTTGCAAATTTGATCAACCTTGCCCTTGTTATTTTCTTCATTGTTTTGAGTGCTTGATGGAAAAAATCCATGACCCAACAAAGTTTTGGGCAAAAGACATCTCATTTCAGTCTTCTGCAAACATAGACCCACAAAAACAAAGTTTAGTTACGCAAAGGTGCTGAAGGGGGCGATTTAGAACAATAGACAGCACAAAATTGGCCAAATAAATATATTCTACTTTTAAAAACATGGCATAAAGTTGAAGATAAATTATTAGCATACCTGCACTTCAAGAAGCTGGATTTTGGACTGTGAAAAAGGAACAGTGTTAATTGCTTCTGCTGGATAGTGGACCTGAAGCACCCAACAACATTGATAAGTTAATAAAATGTCTATATCTGTTAACCATGATCACTGGAATCACACAGCCCATGATAGAGAAAACTGAAACAAAATGGCAGCAAGATTAAGTTGGCATGGTCTAAGTATGAAATGCTATTATAGTAGCAAAACTAATTGTGTTACTATTGCATAGAAGTTGAAAAACAGCAGGTAGATAATACTAAACATTTTTAGTAATACTTCTCACCCATGCAAGCTGTCACATTGCAACAAATAGAGGGGGAGCGTGTGGGGTAGCCATAATTGTAAAGATGAACAAAATAGAGTTGTTTTAAGTAGAAACTGATTATGCCGATAAATGCAGTTGAGCGGAAGTAACATGTTAAAAGACAAATTTACTCAGGGTGCAGCCATTACCATTAAATAGTCATCTGTGTTATCATCAATGACAAAACCATACAGATATAGAAGTTCCTGCATAAAGTGGAAAAATATGGAAACCATGTAAAACTTGAAATAAACTTCAAAGTAACTTATACATGAACTTTTAACTGCACAGAAGCTCCACTTACGGTGGCTCATGCATTTAGTAAAAGATATAAGCAAGTGGACAGTCAAATATATTCATAATGGTACGAGTGAACTCAATTAAGTTAAAAGGCCAAGAGAATGGTGCATCAACTTGATAGCAGTTTATTCACCACTAAATTATGTATCTGGTTTCAGTTAACCGTTTTCAGTCAACTGGAATAAACTGCCAACAAGGCATTGCACCAGTATTTGCCCCTTGCATGCCTCTCTGCTAGCAGCATAAAAGATTGATGCTTAATAAAAAAAATGGTACAAAGGAGAACAGAAAATTGACTCTATAATAATAATGTAGTTTTTTAATCTTTTTTTCAACCACGGGACAATATAAAGTACCTCATTTCCTTTGTTGCCATAACTAATGGAAATTTCTCGATCAATCTGCAAGGGACTTTGAGCAGCTTTGCAATCAAGAAAAAATTGAATTAAAGGGGAATAGTTTCATGACATATTAGATTATGAATTTATATGAAGAGAAAAGGGAAATGGAAATTAGATTAGAAATTTGACAGTAATTACTAGAAATATAGAGGTACATATGACGAAAACACCTATTTTGGATATTAACAAGGACACTGAAAAGACACAAAAGATGTTACCAGAAAGAAGGTACATGGAGGAAGGAACTCCTGTTGTTAAACCAGTTCCATCAACTTCCCATATTGCTATTGGCTTCAGATCTGATTGACAAAGTAATCAAGGTAAAACACGATAAGATTACTCACCCTGGCACAAAGCCAAGCATACATGTATATGCATATAAAGAGCTCAGTTATCTTTTTTATTTATCAAAGAATCCATGACATACTTTATATAGCACTATCACTATGAAAAGAACACCAATTATTTAAAAATAATTTGGATGAGGGCTTACACAGAAAGGACACCTTTTAACATCAAAGGAAGTCAAGACATATGGCAAGGGCTTTGTATTTTAGCTAGTATGTATTTAAAAGTATATATGTCTTATCAATGAAATTTGCAAAAAAGTATAGATATCTAATCTAATATGCCCTCCTGCACAACAGTCCTTTGGGGGCAACAAGGATTGAAATCTAGGCTGTTTGATCATAGAGGCTTTTAATACCATGTCAATAAATTAAGTGACCGTGATTTATAAGCAGTTAGGTGAAGCTCTAAGTATGGGTTTCGTAACAAACAGTATCTAAAGGGGAAAAATCATAACCAATCAACAAAGCAACAAGAAACACAAAAGGGGAGTACTTCAAAAATATGAGTGAAATGTAAGGGGTTCAAGCAACAGCTTACCATGGTTGCAAAAGTCAATGCCTGGGACAAGACCCTCTACCCAAACAGTGCCATCTTGCGTTGAGTTACATGTCATTTCCTTGGTTTGATTATCAGATTTTTTAACCTGGCTGCCTGCAAGAAAACTTCCCTATTTTAGTATCATTTATAACTCTCAAATTCAAAGAAATACTAAATAGTAAGCTTTCAATTGGAGACAATACAGAAGAGAGAATTATTATTATAGGAAACTACAAACTAGGGGGAAAGATAGACTCACTTTTTTCATCATCTTCACCATTTGTTGAAGTCTTGAAACTTCTGCTAACAGGCATGCAACAGTCATGAACTTCTTGCATTTCTGGAAATACATAAGAATGAGGCAATGGAATGTTCAAGGCACGGCTCCAAAATACTGAATTTGCCCTGTCATGAAGGCAACTGTGCTATCAGCCTCCAAGGGTTCAAGCATGGAAAGTAAAACATATCAAACAAAAATTATTTGGAAATTGGAATAATATAAAGTTCAATAGAAGTACGTACCAAAGGAAATCTTCAAAGCACACCTCACTGTCAGGCAGAAAGGAAGAAACGTAAATTTATGTTTAAAATTCAGCTACAAAACAGCTGTTTGGAAAAAGAGTCTAGAAAGATCATTTTAATACAGCATTCTGAAGACAGTTGAGCAGGTATATATCGATAGTACATTTTAACGTAAATTGAGCTATATTTAATGCTAACTAATAAATGCCAAATAGAACACAGAATGGAAGTTATGTCTTGTACTTGCAATCAAATTCTATATGCTCTTACTTACAGTGGCAGACCATGACCAGAAAAGAAGACACTATTTTGAATGTGATCCTATAACCAATTACATTTTTCTGACATACTGAAAAGGACTCTTCCTAGGCATTCTCCTGTAAAACTTACCATAGCAAACCAATGAACAGATTACTCATATCTGAATAAAATATTTTGAATAGGACTTATCAGATGCACAATGCAACACATTTAACACAATATAGAATATCCATTGAATTCCTAGTAGGCCTATAATGGTTTTCATATATACGGTGAAGCAATGATCTAGTAACTAGCAAATTATACTTCCACAATTGTTGTCTTTGATCCCAAAACCAAATTAACATCATTGACATAAAATCCTACATGAACTTGAACTATAATGCCTCAAAATTTCAACAGGTGTCAAAACTATGTGAACTATGAATGAATCAATCAAAACACAGTTTTTTTATATAAAAACATCAAAACACAAACTAGTCAATAAAAATTATAATTCTACTCAACACATACGTCTTCAAATCTCCATCAAGAGTCAAAAGTTTCTTCACCAAATCCTTCACTTTAGTTTCATACAAAGACAGCAAGCTTTTCTTCTGCAAGATAAGACAATTTTCAAATATGCTTAGGTAAGATGGACAAAACTTAATACCAGAATTGAAATCAGATCCTTTTCTCAAACCACATATAACAAACTAAACATGTTTACCTCGAAGGACAAATCAATCAAAAGTGAATTATAGATCCCCATTATATCATGGTGAGCATATTAGAAAAGGTAGGTTTGGCTTTTAAGTTTTAAGTGATTGTCATATTGTAAGTAGTGCATGCTATTGGAAATTCAAGTAGGCGTTTGAAGTCTGACATTGATAAGGAATGAATTAAGTAAGAACCATATAAGTGAGAAAGACTCAAACTCATTAGCATATGGTTTTGGGTCAAGATACAGCATTAGGTCCACTATTGTGATTTCTCTTAGCCCATTGATAGAGATCTCCATGGCTTTGGGTTCCTTCTATGATCCAACAAGTGATATCAGAGCCAATGGTTCGACTAGGCTGAATATTTGGAGGTGGTGGTTGAAGCTAATTTTTGTGCCTAACTCATCTTGTGAAGCATTGGCCAAGTCTTTGTCTTGGTTGGTAACCCCATGAATACTCGGATTGGCTTCTTCTTGAGAAGGAGCATACTAATGTTGGAACTCACATTTCAGGGGGAGAATGTTGGAAATTCAAGCGTGAATGTTGAAGTCCCACATTGGTATGGAATGATTTAAGTTAGGACCACATAAGATGGGAAGACCTATGAAATCATCACCTTAAACTTTTGAGCTACCCCTGAGTGCCTTAACATGCTCGTTCCACGCCATTAACGTAATAACCAAAAATATACTTCAGACTACTGCTTCAAATGATTATTATTGCTCAAAGAACTTAGATGGGATCTTCAGAAAAAGGCAATCACAATGACTACTTTATGAAAATTTTGCAAAACAAATAATACTCATCAGCCACTCACATGAATAACCAATCTTGTTTTTATCATGCTTTCTTTAAAATGGTAAGAAAAGCACAATTTTACTCAAATTGTAGATATATCAAAAGATGAGTCCCATGATAAATTACCTGCAATTCAGTTGCACGATATAATGTTGTTCCTCTTAGCTCTTGAAGTTCATCATCACTAAACCAAAGTGAATTTCCAAAAGTGGTTGGAAGCATATCAAGGTACCTGATTTAATTTTAACCACTCCACAAGTGAAACTCACAACAAACAGTAACACAACTCTGAATCACAAAGTCTAACACAATCAACCATACATACGGCTTCCATAGAGAATTCTTACGCAAATGCTCCACTGTCAGTAAAAGCATCATTAAGAACCTATCGTCTACATCTCCTTCTTCAAACATTTTTCTACATTCTGGTCCTAGAAGAGGATCTTGCAACACCCTCATTGGAGTAATTGCTAAATCTAGTGGAACAACCAACAGAACCCCTGTTTTGAATAGTATAAAAAGACTTACTTTCTCTATTTCCAAAAGGATCAGGAATAGAGGTATAAATATTGGCAGTAAAAAAATCAGATATGAACATTTATAAAAGAAAATCAGATATAAACATTTACCAAAAAAATTTCTAAACGATATCATGCCAATCTTTTAGCAGAAAATTTCTTGAATTTCAAACCGCAAATTTAGTATGGTAGCATTTGAATAAATGCATTTGTTAGGTGGCATTTGGATAAGATGAGTTTGTATTTAATCATATCATATGCTATTGCTATCTAAATTTGTAAATCACCTTTTAATCAAATGTTAACTGTTAAGAGGAGAATATTTGTAATACACCATTTTAAAAATTTCGTCAAACAATTTTCTTAAGAAAATAATATTAACATATGTCATTGATTAGCACATCTCTTTCTCCCTTTACCTATGACCAAATGCAACCTATGTCATTTGGGTCACAAAACATCTGTAGCTAAAATCATCAAGTGGCCAATTTTATGAAGGTCTCTAAAATATAACAAACATTTTCATATAATTGATTTGCATGGATTGTCAAAACACCATTTGAGCCTAACATTATTTTGTTGTCAGCATGAAAGAAATATATGGCAGATTAAACATGAGAATGTTGCACAATTAGCATAGTAGCATCTCAATGCGTTTTTTTTTTTTTTTTGCTTCTATCAACTCTATCCTACACTACCTAAGTTAGCCATCAGAGACAGTACCAAACAAAAACAAAACCTTAGCACTATTTTTGTGTATGCAACGTTTGAGGATGTTAGTAAGACTCATATTACCGTCAGAAACATCTTTGTCAGAAAAGATGCCAAACCCTTTTCTTGAATCACAGTGCTTGATCTTGCAACCTCGTAGCTGAACCCCATTTGCCTGAATACAAAACCCGAGAAATCAAATGTCAAAATTAAGCAAAATAAAGAAGAATAACCATTGAATTGGTTATACAACAAAAGAATCATAACAGAGCTTATACGTGTTGCCCTTTGGTCACAAATCACAAAGCACGTTAACGAACCTGCAGCCATTGGAGGAAAGTTTCGAGCTTTGCTTCTTCTGGGCTCGCCATAGCTAGGTACTTCGATACAGATTATGGTTTACAGGGTAGGAGTGGGAGGTTTAACATTACAATTGGTTATTAAAAAATAACAATAGTCAAAAATTAAATTAAGAGTTTTTTTTTTTTTTTAGTATGTACATAACAAATTAAAGTTAAAAACTAGGCAAAATTACATTTTTAGTCTCTTAAGTTATTTGTTTTGTTTAAGTTGATCCCTTAAGTTTTTTTTGTGACAAACTAGACCTTTAGTTAGGTTCAAGTGACAAAGTTTGCCTTTTTTACCATTCCTACAAAATCTCTTATATACCGACCTATGTGGCATATCCGAGCCTATCTGGCAATTAAAATAATAAATTAATACTTTTTAAAAAAAATAATTAATAAAAAATAGATTTTTTTTTTCTTTTTTAATTTTCTATCCTTTCTTCTTCTTCTTCTTCAAGAACTCTCTCTCTGTTAAGATTGAATGCTGCTGCTTCTTCTTCACAACACCAACATGAGCATCAAATCCTCCAAAACCCTAACCCAATTTTTGCTTCTCAGGAACCCTAATATCCTTTTTCACCGCCCCATTCTCCACATCATTCCTCATCACCAAAACCCCCCAAAACCTAAAGAAAAAAGGTAAACCCAGACCCAGTCCCCGAACCACCCTCGTCTAAACCCAGTCTCAATGACACCGGAAAACTCCACCTCGAGCTCGGTTTCCATCGCGGCTGCAAGGTCTCCCACTCCATCACGCACTTCTCGCTCCTCTTCCAAATGACGGTAAAACCTGGTCCGGATTCATCGATCTTATGGATTTCAGAGATCAGGTTTCAAAATACCCGATTCACTTTAAGATTTTTGTTGAGGATGATGGGAAGAGGGTTATTGAATTGGTGAAGAGGGTGGGGTGGGTGCTGGAGATGGTGATGGTGGGAGCGGAGGTGGTGTTGTTTGCATTCCAGTGAGGAGTTGAGAAATAAATAAAGAACCATTGCCTAGGTTGCAGATCTATCAAGGCCGCCGAAGAAGATCATTGCCGCAGTCGTGCCGTCGCCGTTGTCGTTGCCGTTGCTGCCGCCGTGCCACCACCGAAGAAGATCTAGCTGGTGGCTTTGTTGAACAAGACGATGGAAGCTTGAAAAAAAAAATAGAAATAATAACTTTTATATTTATTATTAATTTATTATTTTTTAAAAATTATTAATTTATTGCTTTAATTATCACATCAACATGTCAACTTGGCTCAGGAGCGCCATGTAGGTTAGGACCGGACAGATTGGAAGGTATGGTAAAAAAAAGTCAAACTTTGTCACCTGAACCTAACTTAAGGGTCTAGTTTGTCACCAAAAAAAAAAAAACTTAAGGGACCAATTTGAACAAAATAAATAACTTAAGGGATCAAAAGTGTAATTTTCCTAAAAACTAAATAATCACTTCATTTATTTGTAAATGTTGGTCTGGGGGTTAGTTTTTTATTTATTTTTTAAATTAAAAGTAAACACTTATTTAAATCTAATTTTTTTTCAACCACCGTAATTAGGGTCTTTTTCTTTCTAGTTGCATCCCGGGGTATCCACAAGTTTCGACCATTTGGACCGGCTATGAGACTAATCCTCGATCGACTGCTTAGAATAGGAAATTAACCATTGATTTTCGCAACCTCTCAACAAAAGTGTCTCCACCAGGATTCGAGATTGCGTCATTCTCCTTATGAGGTCAATATGCTTACCACAGGTAAAAAAAAAAGACTCTAAAATTATATAAATATTAGTATATTTGATTAGTTATTTATATGTGATTGTACATTCTTGAGTCTTCAATGGTAGCTATGTCATCAAATCAAATTAATCTTCAATCAAGTAACGTTATTTTTAAAATGATGAAACTTCTAACATTTATTTATAAGTACTAATTTGATGTTTTAGCTGGACAAATTCCTATGGAATTGCATGCATTTTTATGATGCATTTTCTAGAAAATTTCTATCTTACCAATGTTGGATCCTTTAAAATTGTCTCACTATCCGCGTGTTTGGAAACACGGTGCGTCTCTATTAGATGCAAGTAGTTTTGGAGAAACTACATCGTGTAGCTTCTACTTACATGATAAGAACACAATTTTATCGTGGTTCCAAATAAGTGATATGCCTTATAGGGGAGAACAATACCACTTACAATAACTCATCATCATGGATTGTCATTAAATGTGCATTTGGTGTGTTGAAGAGATTTTCTATTATACCAACTACAATGGATCTCGTGTTTGCTATTATGACCCAAAAATAAATAATATCTTCGCATATTGTTTCTTGCACAATTATTTGATGGGTGTAGACCCCGATGAGAATATCATAGATGAGGTAGAGCATAAGCTTGCAAATGAAAGGTAATTTCATGGGAATGGATTCCCTCCCATATTTTATCATCCGGTGAAATCCCCACCATCCATCAAAAAGAAGAGTGAGGGAGAGTATTTACAATATAATAAATAAAGGGAAGTGAGGAGGTTCAAGGGTGGGATTCCCCACATTATTTGGTTACTTTTCCATCGGAGAGAACTCATTCCCATTTTCATGAGAGGACATCAAGGTACAAGGATACAACTAGAGGAAAGTTAATTAAAGATAAAATTGTAGCATCTATGTATCTAAATTACTAAAGATCTCATTTTTTATTATGCACTAAACTCAACACTAATGTACTTTGATGTTATTTATTTTATTTAAGTTTGTCATATGTACTTCAATTAATGTGCTTGATTTGACTTCATAGTGAGCACTTGATTTTAATTTTATTGGTGGTGGTTTGTTGCGATGAATTTTTAAAATTTTATTGGTGTTTATATGGAAGCAAATTCAAAGATGGCAAAAAAAAAAATTTAATAAATAAATAAATAATAATAATAATAATAATAATCTAAAGGTGAATATTTTTGGACATCTATGGATAAGCTTTTGATTGATGCATATTAGCATTAATAAATTATGAAAAGTAAGAAAATTGGTAATTGTATGACATCAAGTACAATGGATAACATTCTGCAAAAGAAAACCACTTTCTGTACAAATCATTCTCTAAATGTAAAATAAAAAATCGCATGAGACATGTTAAAAGGAAGTTAAATGGTTTTTATGATCTATTCAAGAATGGTCTAAGTTGGTTTACTTGGGATGCAAAAAAAAATTTGCGGATTGTTGAACTTGAAGTATGGCACAAGCAAACTGAGGTATATTTAGGGTGAAAATTTGAAGGCTTTTATTTAAGCATACATATGGATAATTTTTCTATAATATATTTGGTTTCATTTATTTTCACTGTAGGCTAAACTTGAAATTGCCGAGTAGATAAATAAGCATATCCTACATGATGATAAACTTGAGATCTATTGTTAAGTCTCCAAATATCTGATGTGCTTATTTTATCCTAAGTTTTGATGACCTCAGATATTTGAATAATAGTTTTAGTGAACCTTATGAAGTTTTATAACAAGTATATTCAATGTGCAATTATCATATTATATAGGACAAACATCTCTTTAGAAAACATTTCATAAGCCAATATTGAGCAAGCATCTAGACCAAGCGTTTATTGAAGACCATTGACCTCAAGCGTCTACTCGAGTTGTTTTATGTACAAAAGAAGTATTCTTATCAAGCATCTAATGAATTGGACAGTTGTCAAGTATCAACAAAGTCAAATATGCTAATACATGACTTTAAGCGAAGATATTTTTTTAGTGCTTGAAGAGGGCCTAGGCCCAAAGGAAAGAAACAAGAAAACACAACCAAAAAAAAAATTTATTTTAGCCCACGCATGGGACAGAACGGGAAGGGAGACTCCCCTAAAATCATCAAACAGTAATGACTGGAGCTCGCAATCAGGCTAACCATGCACATGTAGCTGTAAATCAGAGTATGAAAGGCTGTGGTTGGCTAGCCAATCACAGTCAGCACACCGATTACCTTCACAAAGGGTATGGACAAAGACAACACTCCAGTTCCTTTTGCTAAGCTCAAGGATCCGACGTAACAAATTGCACTGCCCCTTACCAGAATCCTTTTCCTACGTGATAACTTGAATAAGCACCTGGGAGTCACTTGCTAAATTCATCCCAAGCCACATACCCCATAATTCCGCTTGGAAGGAGTCACACACTCCCAACCAGCGAGAGAAACCTTTAATCCTTAAACAAAGATATTTTATGTAACCTTTTTGGTTGCAACACAAAGTCTTTATTCCTGTCAAATCTGGAAGTTGCACAAAAAGAGTAAATCACACTACAACAAGTACAAAAGCATTCTTGCCACATTCTTGAACTTGTTGTTACTCTAATAAAGTACAAATTTTTTGTGTTAGAGTACAACTAACGTTCTTAATGACTGTCTAAAACGACGCTATTGCATTTAATGGAGATTAGAAGTTTCAAACGGGAAGAGTCAAGATCAAGGGAATGTCTCTAACATAATAAATTTGATTGAAGACTATAAATAGAAGACATTAAAGAACTGATGCAATAGAAAAGACATTCAAAACATGAGCAATTACTCTGTGCAATCAATTTGTCATTCTTTTATCCTTTATTCAACGTCTTCAATCACTTGTATTTAATAGAGGAGTAATTGCGCAGTCATTTTAATCTTCATATTTATTCACTCTGAGTGTTTCTAGAAGACCTACAATTTATAATCAAAACATTTATTACTCTTTCTTTTTTAGCGATAGAGCCTGAACGGTTAGGTGTGAAAACAATACTTGAGTTAGTTGAGTCTGAAGAGGTTTGGTGTGCAAAAAATACTTGAGCCTTTAAACCGGTCAGTGATAGAGAAAATATGGGTAAAGTCAAAGATTGGACGCAACCCAAGGTTAAGGGTGAATCAGGATAATTTTTTCACAGTGATTCTATCTTCCTTAATCTCTTTAAATATTCATTATTTATATTGTAACTAATAAATTATTAATTTGTTTTTTCCTAAACAAGTTTTTGATAAGCTTATGTTGTTTTAGCACTCGTGTGACAAGTATAAAAAATTGACAATCGAGTCAATCGTCCATGTATTTTTTAAAGCATATGCTCTCCTCTATTTGTATAAGTTTTTTTTTTTTTTACAAGAATATTATTTGAACAACAAAATTTGATATTCAAATACCTAGTTACTGACATTCAAAATCCTGATTAATGACACGTTATAATTGGTTAATGGGTATACCTCTATTGTTGTAGCAGATGAGTAACTCATTAACCGACAACTTGATTGATTGCAAAATCTTGGTTAATAAATATCGGTGAATGATTAATGAGTTATTCATCTTGATACTCATTAAACAAGTTTAACACTCTTTTAACGGTGATTTTGAACATCATTAACCAGGTGTCAAAATATTATCAAATTTTGTTGTTCCAATAATATTTAATTTTAATTTTTTATCCGCAAATTCATCAAAAGTGATTTTGTTGAATTTTTAATTCCTATGATTTTCTTTGTTTTGCATTTTCGCCCCCTAAGAAGTGAAAAATGGAATGGAGCACAGTAACGATTCAACAGTGTACAGTGAAATCAAAACGTGTCACCCACTCTCTGCTGCAGAATTTAGAATTGTGAATGTTTTGCCAAACACTCATAACATAGACAGAGACACAGATGAGTGGCGGGTAAAATAACAACTCTGCCACTGCCACCCTTTTGTTTTTCTCCAAACCTCATTGCCAACAATGCAAGCAAGCAACGTGCTTTGAGATTGACGCAATATCATCATCATCGTCATCGTCATCATCGTCATTCTCTCCTGTCATGTAGTTTCCCACAATTCTGGTCTCAGATCTGACTCAATTGCTGACCACTACAACAGGTAACTGATCTGATTCAATTCCTGTTCCTTTTTTTTTTTTCACCCCAGAAGTTGATGATTGCAATTTCAGAGATAATATGGCTTTTTGAATGATGGGTTATTCTCAAGTTTTGAATTTTTTTTGTGACATGGGTTTTTGTCCCTGACTCTATTCTTGCACTGTTATGATGTGATGTATTTGAGAGTGGCAGTTGAAACTGTGTTCATTTGGGTTTGAAATTTTGTTTCTTGTTTAGCTTAAAATTGGCTGAAGAATGAATTGTTAATGGATTTGCTCCTAATGCAGTGCATGTCAATTTTTTGATATGTGTGTGTGTGTAGGATATAGGGAGTGGGTTGCATTTTGTATTACACAGTATAATGTTAGGGGCCTTCTCTTTGGTAGCTCACTACTGTCATTTCCATGAGTTCCAGGATATGAACACTCCAGTGTAATTGTCCTAAGTTGGTTATTCCAATGAATTAGGAGTTTCTGATTGGATAATACTGATACAATTTTTATGACAAGTAGTAAATCATTAGTGTTATTGAGGTGCGACCCTAGTGCACACTAATGCACATGCTATATACAAGAAAGTTAAATACACTTCCTTGGTTGCAGAGAGACTATTGTTATGTTTCTGATCATAATTTAGTCGTAGAACCTTAACTATGACGAATCATGACATAATATAAATAGAGATTTCATTTCTACCTTGTGTTAATGTGTGTATCTGGATTTACCCTGAGTTACATTAGCACTAAAGTAACCTAGAAGCAAGGAATTATTGAACTTTTGAAGCAAATATAAAGAATTTTAGACTGAACTCTATGAAGAAAAAATTATAGAATTACAGATTGTTCCCCATGGAGAACTTCAGCGGTGTTTTTTTCATTATCAACTCCAATAGAGCATGGGATACTAAATGTATGTGGCAGACACAAAAAAAAGTTTGGGCTCCACTAGTGGTGAGGAAGATGACCATGTTTTTCCCCTTTTTTACTTAATAATATCCTTTATGGTTCTATCCTAAAAAAATTATTTGTTTACGCTCGAAAGTGGAAACCGTCTTCGATGGGCTTAAATTCATTTTTTGTTTTCTGTTTAGCTTCCCCTTCCCGGGCCATGTCCCCATAATGTTGTTGTGGTTTCCTTTTATTCTCACACGCTCCTCTTGACTAATTATTTTGTTTTTGTTCTGCAGAAGCAGACTTAAAGACCCTACAATACTACAGTGCTGATACAATGAAGAATATAATGTCTCCCATGCAAAGTGCTATGCCGTCTCCTACTTTTCTGTGGAGGTTCAAGGTCTGTTGAATATTATGCACAAATTGTAGTTCAGTGCTAGATACCATTCTCTTGAGGGGGATTTCTTTGTCTTGTTTGCATAGGGACTGGGAGGCTCCTTTACGTTGAAGTGTCTTGTTTTGTTCTAAATATTACGCACAAATCCTACTAAATGTTATATTGATAATGTGCTCAGAAGCAAACAACGAAAAATAAAAGGGAGAAGAGTGAAAAAATAAAGGCTAAACCCCAATTTTGGTCCCTTATCTTTATTTTAGTTTTTATTTTGGTCCCTTATCTTTTTTTTTTGGCGTTTTGGTCCCCTATCTTTCAACCGTTAGCCTACTTTGGTCCCTGCCATCAATCCGCCGCCGTCCGCCTCCGGAAACCGCCGCGATCCGTCACCGGAACCGCCATTGTCGCCGGAATCTGAGTTTCAGAGAGAGAAAATCCCGTTTCTCTCTCCCTCTCTCTTCCTCCTTCTTCCTTCTTCCTCTCCATTCTTTCCGTTTTGGTCCCTTCTTTCCTCGCCGTCATTACTGTTTCGATTGGAAAGAAGCCGCTGGCGGTGCGATTGATGTAACATCCCTGGCTGCTCTATGGATTGATGACTGACCCCACAGACCAACACGGGTCTTTTCAGCATGCTTTGTCCTCACTCACACGCTTCCCGGGAAAATTTCCCAGGAGGTCACCCATCCCAGAATCGCTCCAAGTCAAGCACGCTTAACTGTGGAGTTCTTAAGTGATGGGCTCCCGAAAAGAAGATGCATCTTGTTGGTATAGGTAGTACCAATCAATTCATATAAGTCATCTCCTATTGTATAGTCCCATACCTACACAGTCTCAGGATCCCTCTCATTCAGGTGTGCTATCGGTTCATTCATGTGTCCCTCCGCCTAGAAGCCTGTCAGGAGCCGCTCCTTGATCATGCCTCTTGCACCAGCGACCACTCCCCGCCCTCGTCAGCCCCGGGTGTCACATGCCCACCAGCTTCCACTTGGTTCGTCCCCGAACCACACTGTACTGGGAGAGGTGCCGCTCTGATACCATTTGTAACATCCCTGGCTGCTTTATGGATTGATGACTGACCCCACAGACCAACACGGGTCTTTTCAGCATGCTTTGTCCTCACTCACGCATCCTGGGAAAACTTCCCAAGAGGTCACCCATCCCAGAATCGCTCCAAGTCAAGCACGCTTAACTGTGGAGTTCTTAAGTGATTGGCTCCCGAAAAGAAGATGCATCTTGTTGGTATAGGTAGTACCAATCAATTCATATAAGTCATCCTCTACTGTATAGTCCCATACCTATACAGTCTCAGGATCCCTCTCATTCAGGTGTGCTATCGGTTCATTCATGTGTCCCTCCGCCTAGAAGCCTGCCAGGAGCCGCTCCTTGATCATGCCTCTTGCACCGGCAACCACTCCCCGCCCTCGTCAGCCCCGGGTGTCACAATTGACGGCGAGCTCGAGCGGTGGTGGCGGTTTAGGGAGGTGGTGGTAGAGGAAGAAGAAAGAAGGAGGAAAAAAGGAGAGAGAGAAAAACGAGACTTTCTCTCTCTAAAAATGCAGATTCCGGCGACGATGGCGGTTTCCGGCGATCACGGCTGATATCTAATGCCGTTAGTGGAAAAATGACGGAAAGGACCAAAATGAAAACTAATAAAAAGATAAGGGACCAAAACGCCAAAAAAAAAGATAAGGGACCAAAATGAAAACTAAAATAAAGATAAGGGACCAAAATATGGATTTAGCCAAAAGTAAAATAATGTGAACACATCCCTTTATGACAGCTGTAGCTAGCAAGTTTCTTTTTATTTGTTTGGTTTTTGTTTATGTTAGACCTACTTGGATCTCTCAGAGTTAAACCATAAATACTTTAGCCTCATGAGGTTGCCATTTATATATCATGCTTGTGCTCAGTGTTTGTTGCTCGCTTACATTATGATCTCTGATTATGGGGAACTTGCCACAGTATGTTTTATCTATGAGATTGTGTTTGTTGAACATTTATGTTATTACAATATTCTGTGGTAATGTTAGACGAACTCAATTTTAAAAAATATATTATTCAGGAAAAGAAATTCTTTTGTGCAGACTGAAGTTTTAAATTTGTGGAAATCTCTATCAATTTTACTGCATTTGTAATTTCCTATCATAACTGGATGTCTTTCTTTAGTTTCTCTGTTATTTTTTAACTCCTGATGTTTATGAAACCCTGCCTGATTTTTTTTTCCCAGGTGATACTTTTTCTGATGTGGGGATTTACATGCTGCAAGGTTAGATCCATCTTTTCACTTTTATAATGTTTATGATTGTAGCAGTGAACTTCTCTTCAGAATGTCCCTTATAATTTATTTACCTATTTCACACCTAATATTCACTTTTTCCTGCTCTTAATCAGGTTGGTTGGGATTCTGTCATGAGAATGGATGCAAATTTGCGAGATCTGTTTTTATACGAGGCATTTTTGTATTATAATCCTCTCCTTCTTGTGGTGAGTTGGGGGTTAATTCTCTGCTGTACATTTTGTACACTGAACACAATTCTCGTGGAACTTTACTTGATTGTTTTTATTGTTATTGTTGCAGACTATGATGGTCTGGCTTTGGGGAGTGAATTTGTGGGTATTGCTACAATCAAGTGTAAGCTATGCCAAGATTTTTGATCTTGATCAAAACCATCTTACACAGAAAGAGATATGGAAGGTAATCAGGTTCTTTGCCTTCCTTATGGGGAAATATTATATAATGCAAAATGGAACATTTTTTTATGTTTTTCTTGATTCTTGTTTTTGGAAATCAATATTTCAACCACGGAGTTGTCCATATCTGATTCTTTGAAACATATTGCTAATAAAAGTAACAAATACTCAGGCACTTGAAAACAAATTATGCCATGTATGGGTTGTCAACAGTTGAGAAGACTATGAAACAGAATTTGTAGAGGGGCAGTAGAATGCTAGTCAGTGGGAGGAGGGGAGAGATAGATTGAAAGGCTATAGGTTGAAGCACATCTTGCTCCTGGCCTACAATTGAATTCGTACTAGATGTGATGGCAAAGTGAATGTCACAATTACAAATTGATAATATTCCATTAACATTGTAAACACTCTAAAATTAACTGTCAACATATGCCTAAAACATCAGCAATCAACAATCCCTCACAAGATGGTGCATTAACAGCTCTCGTGCCCGTCTTGCTAACATTTGAATAAGAAATCTTCTACCACCACCTTTTAGTAACAATAATGATAAGTTGACAATCCAAAATGGACAACATACGGTGACAACTGTATGTATGTCTACTGTGCTGCACTGTAGCGGCATTGTAGCACTTTATTTTATTTTATTTATTTAAATATTTAGTTTTTTTGAGAAATAAAATTTTTGGTTAAGTATGTGCAAATATCTGGTTAATCACGTATAAATATTTGGTTAATTCAGTTCATTATCTGGTTAATGGGTCATCCTGAAGCTTACAATCAATTTCCACAACAATGTAAATATTTGGTTAATCACGTGCAAATATCTGGTTAATTCAGTTTATTATATGGTTAATGGGTCATCCTGAAGCTTACATGGTCGTGGAAAATGATTGTATGCTTCAGGATGACCCATTAACCATATATTGAACTGAATTAACCAAATATTTGCACGTGTGATAGGTACCAAAATTTAAAGAGCAAAAAATAAGAAATAGGTGCTGTATTATTACTATCCAAGCCTGTAATTAAGACCACAGTGCTGGAAAAAAGAAGAAAAGATAGGAAGAAGATATAGGGTGATAGGCAAATTAGAGAGTGCCTAATTCTCTCCCAAGTCCAATCCAATTCTAGCCTACCTCATACAATCTTTCCCGTGACCATATATTCACTCAGCTACAGCACATTCCCTCACACCCCTCACTCTCTTTCCTGCCACCTCAGCAGTTAGTTGGGCAGGTTGGGATCAGGTGTGTCCTGCCTATTTGAGTCATCAGGTGCCCCTTTCTTTTTGAACTTCTTTCTCTCATAGAACTTAGTGATTTCGGGCCTCTTAGTCTTGGGCCTTGGGTCTAGGTCCGTATCAACTCTTCCCCCTTTGAAATCCACCTTGTCCTCAAGGTGAAAATCAGGGAATTTCTCTTGAAAAGCCACCAAAGACTCCAAGGAATTTTCACAAGTGGGCAGCTGCTACCATTTGACTAGGACTTCCAATATCCCCTGTGCATTCTGTCTTCCTGCTAACACCTCTTCTGGCTGAACCTGGAGCTCCCAACCATCTGACAAGAATGAGGGCAGAGGTTGGGCTACTGAATCGGGTGTAACAGATTTTTTTAACAGCGAAACATGAAACACAGGGTGCACCTTGCTATCTTCCGGTAGTTTCAGCTTGTATGCCACGGGCCCAATTTGCTCAATGATCTCATAGGGACCGTAGTACCTCAGGCTCAACTTCTGATTAACTCTCTTAGCTAAGCTTTTCATTTTATATGGCTGGATTTTCAAGTAAACAGAGTCTCCAACCTTGTATAGGACCTCCCTTCGGTGCTGATCTGCATGTTGTTTCATTCGATTCTGTGCCTTTACCAACTGCTGTTTCATTTCATGCAGCAGCTGGTTTCTTTCCTCAGTGACTCGGCTCACTTCCTCCAAGGATGTCTCCCCCACATCACCACGAATCACGGGTGGAGGTTTTCTTCCATAGAGTGCTTGGAATGGGGTTCTTTTGGTGGCTGAGTGGTAGTTGGTATTATACCAGAATTCTGCCCAACTCAGCCACTTGGGCCACTGTTTTGGTCGAGTACCCGTGAGGCAGCGCAGGTAAGTTTCTAAGCATCGATTCACCACTTCGGTTTGTCCGTCGGTTTGGGGGTGGTAGGCGGAGCTAAATCGCAGCTTGGTGCCTGCAAGTCGAAAGAGTTCAGTCCAAAATGAACTGAGGAAAACCCTGTCCCTGTCTGAGATGATTGAAGCTGGAAAGCCATGGAGCCGCACCACCTCCTTCAGAAAAATTTCAGCAGTGTCCTTAGCAATGTATGGGTGGGCTACATGTATGAAATGTGCATATTTGGTGAGTCGATCCACGACCACTAGGATTGTATCCACCCCCATCGCTTTTGGAAGCCCACTAATAAAATCCATGGAGATGTCTGACCAGATTTGGGAAGGAATGGGTAGAGGTTGTAATAAACCAGCTGGACTCAAGGCTTGGTACTTATTCTTCTGACAAACCTCACATTTCTGCACATATTCCTGAATCATTTTCTTCATGCCCTCCCAGAAAAACAGACCAGCCACTCTTTTGTATGTCTTCAAATAACCCGAATGGCCCCCTAGAGCTGAATCATGGAATTCTTGCAAAATGAGTGAGATTTTTGAAGAGGTTCGAGGGACCACCATCCTATCCTTATAATAGAGCCTCCCTTTACATACCCTGTAACCTGGGTGGGCCAGCTATCAGTTCCTGGATTTTCCTAGCTAAACCCAAGTCTTGCTGAACCTCAACATCAATATCATCCCATTCATAGAACTGTATTGTGGACAAGGCTGCGAATTGGAGCTTCCTTGAGAGGGCATCCGCGGCCTTGTTCTCAATCCCAGGTTTGTACTTGATCTCAAAATCATAGCCTAGCAGTTTGGAGGTCCATCTCTGTTGTTCTTCCCCCATAATTCTCTGATCCACCAAAAACCTCAAGCTTCTCTGGTCCGTGTGAATCACAAAATGGCGTCCCATCAAAAAATGATGCCATTTCTGTACAGCTAATACCACAGCCATTAATTCACGCTCATAAACTGATTTATTTTGGGCCTGTTCGGAGAGTGTTTGGCTCATATATGCCACGGGTCTCCCTTCTTGCATCAAACACCCCCCCCCCCAATCCCTTCCGGTAATACCCAGTCAAACCGAGGAAACCCCTCAATCCCTTAACATCTTTCGGTTGAGGCCAGTCCAGCATGTCCTTAATTTTACTAGGATCGACTGAAACACCCTGCCCTGACACAATATGGCCTAAATACTCTATCTGTGCTTGGCCAAATGAACACTTCTTTTTATTAGCAAATAGTCTATGCTCTCTGAGTGTGTGTAATACCTTCCTGAGATGTTCCAAATGACTTTCCAGATCCTTGCTGTAGATGAGAATGTCATCAAAAAATACCAAGGCGAATTTCCATAAATATGGCCTAAGAACCTGGTTCATGAGGGCTTGAAAGGTGGAGGGAGCGTTGGTTAGCCCAAACGGCATAACCAAGTATTCATAGTGGCCTTCGTGGGTGCGAAAAGCCGTTTTGGGAATGTCCACCTCCTTCATCCGGATTTGGTTGTAACCGGATTTCAAATCCAATTTAGAAAAAATTTCAGCACCACCCAACTCATCAAGAAGCTCATACCGTTAGCTTATTCAGAGCGCGGTAATCAATACAAAATCTCCATCCCCTATCCTACTTTTTCACCAAAATTACCGGGCTACTGTATGGACTTATGCTTGGTCTAATTATACCTGCTTGTAACATCTCGCTGACCAGCTTCTCAATTTCATTCTTCTGGTAATAAGGGTGTCTATACGGCCTGATGTTAGGAATAGAAGCTCCTTCCTTAAGTGTAATCGCATGGTCTTGTTCTCTCCTTGGTGGTAACCCTTGGGGGTCCTGGAATATATCAACAAATTCAGCTAGTAATTCATCTATCACATTAGGAAGTTGCTCCTTTTTGCTGTCTTGGAGTGCAGCTCCACCCCCTTCCTCATAGGACACATAGAACCCTTCCCCTTCATCTTGTAAGGCCTTCAGCATAGCCTTCCAAGAAGCTCTTGTCCTTGTCAAAGCTGGGTCCCCTTTAACCACCTTCTTGCATCCCTTCTGCCCCCACCGAATGATCAACCTTCTGAAATTTGCTTCAATATCACCCAAGCTTGCCAACCAATCCATTCCCAACACTACCTCTGTTCCTCCTAACTCCAGAATGAAAAAATTTTGGGTTATCTCTACCCCTTGGAGATGCAAATTCAACTGTTTGCAGACCCCACTGTTCTTGACTACGGCTCCGGTCCCCACTTCCACTGAGTATTCTGAAGTGTGCGTCACGGTTAGTCCTAATTGCTCTACCAAACTTTGGGAAATGAAGTTACTGGTTGCCCCACAATCAATTAGGACCATCACCTCTCTTCCCTTAAGTAGCCCCCAAGTCTTAAAGGACATGTTGGATGTCAAACCCTCCTTGCTCCCCAACGATAGCTGCAAAGTTTTATTCTCCAAGTTCAGCTCCTCCTCTTCACTATCTTGGGCGGTGTCCTCTTCTTCTCCTCCTCCCGGATCCTCCACTATCAGGAATTGGAAGTGCTTCATGCGGCAAGTGTGCTCCGGACCCCATCTCTCCCTACACTTAAAGCACAATCCCTTCCTACTCCTCTCCCATAACTCTGCTTGGGACAGTTTTCGGCCGCCCCCATTAGGTTTCTCCCCCGCACCCATGCTCGCTGGTTTGGGTTCACTGATCGGACCTGGATTGGGCCGGGTTATGATGGCCTTACCCGACTCGGATTCCCCATTGAGTCGGGTTCTCCAGCTGTTCGCCCTATCCTTCCAATCCCCTCTTTCTCTCGGTGACCCTTTGCTCTTTTGGAAGGCCCGATTCTTTTCCTCCAACAGAAGGGCTCGATCCATAAGCTCAACTAGTGATTTGGATTCATGGAGCTTCAACTCAACTTGGATTTCCTCCTTCAGCCCATTAAGGAAAATGCTCTCAAGCATCACCCGTTCATCCCTTCTCAGAGGCGCAATCATCAGTTCAAATTGCTCTCTGTACTCCATAACGGACCCAGTTTGGCGTATGCTCAGTAGCGGGCCCAAAGGGTTTTGGACCAGCCCAGGTTGGAAACGGCGGATGACGGCCCGCTTGAACTCCTCCCAACTGAGTATCTCGGTCTCTTCTTCCCACCACTGATACCAGTTCAGTGCCCGATCTTCCAAGGCGATGACCACCGCATCGAGCTTCTCTTCCTCCCTTATGGGGTTCAACCGGAAAAACCTCTCCACCTTGACTATCCACCCATACGCGTCGTCGGCGGCGAAAATCGGAATCTCCAACTTCCTCCCACTATATTCTCGGTCCCTTCTTGGTCGTGAATGTGAGCGAGAGTGGTGGTGGTGAGGGAACCTTCCTCACTCCTGTCATCCCAAACCGGGGAAGTTTGACGCCGATTCCCGGGCCTCTGGTTGTGGTGGAGGTCCTGAATCAACTCTCTGAGCTCCGCCATTTGGGTTTGGGTTTCTGCCCTCTGATTCTCCACCCGAGCTTGGCTCTCACGCCACAGAGCTTGGTTCTCCATTCTCCATTCCTGAAGCGAGCGTTCCAGGTTTTCAACTCTTGTCTCCATCGGCGTTCGTGTCGAGACCATTCACCTCCCGGAATCGAGAGCTTTGATACTAGTTGATAGGTACCAGAATTTAAAGAGCAAAAAATAAGAAATAGGTGTTGTATTATTACTATCCAAGCCTTTAATTAAGACCACAGTGCTGGAAAAAAGAAGAAAAGATAGGAAGAAGATACAGGGTGATAGGCAAATTAGAGAGTGGCTAATTCCCTCCCAAGTCCAATCCAATTCTAGCCTACCTCATACAATCTTTCCCGTAACCATATATTCACTCAGCTACAGCACATTCCCTCACACCCCTCACTCTCTTTCCTGCCACCTCAGCAGTTAGTTAGGCAGGTTGGGATCAGGTGTGTCCTGCCTATTTGAGTCATCAGGTGCCCCTTTCTTTTTGAACTTCTTTCTCTCATAGAACTTAGTGATTTCGGGCCTCTTAGTCTTGGGCCTTGGGTCTAGGTCCGTATCAACGTGATTAACAAAATATTTACATGGTTGTGGAAAATGATTGTATGCTTTAGGATAACCCATTAACCATATAATGAACTGAATTAACCAAATATTTGCACGTGATTAACCAAATATTTGCACGTAATTAACCAAAAATGTTAGTACTAAAAAAAAGCTAAATATTTAAAAAAAAAAGTGGTCAAAATTCTGAAAATGCCACCGCTACAGTGGAGTTGTCCCGTATAGTTGTCCCATTGAGTTGTTAGAATAACACAACTCTTTAGTAAAGACATTTGCGACTTAGTCTTTAGATTTTTTTAGGGTTTTCAAACTAATGACATGGCAGAAGCACAGATCTCTTATGCTTTGTCTCACAATATGTGTAATTTGATGTTCTAGTTTGGATAATGCGGCTCATATGTTTTTGCATTGTACTGCATCAACTTCTCTTTGGAATAAGTTGTTTGGGATAGTTGGAGAGTATTGGGTCTGCCCTATGGATTTGCACGCTTTTCCTTATTAATTTTAGAGGTTTTGGGCTCTCATAAAGAAGCTAAGATCTTGTGGCAGTGCTCAGTCTTTGCGGTTCTTTGGTGTTTATGGGGAAAGGAATGCTAAAATTTTTTAGGACACTTGTTTGAAACTAGACTTCATTTGGGATAAGGTTATTTTTTTAGTTTGCCTTTGGTGTTCAGGTCATGGTTCTTTTAGCAATGTCTTGGAGGTTAAAATTGGAGATACCATACCACAAGTGTTGACAGCTGTAATATTTTAGCAGCTGCAGTATTTTAATTTTAAATAAATCAGATTTCTAGGGATTAGGAAGTTAAGATCAGGATCAGAATATTCTGATCTGATCTGATCTGATTTTATTTTATTTTGTTTTCTCTCTCTTATCTTTTCATTTAAGTTTGTAATCAGGGTTGTAAAGGTATGTCCTGGCAACCCTGCCTATTTAAGTTTTCAGTTGTAGCTCTATTGAAAATACAGAGAAACATTTTTCCTCTCCTACAATTATCATCTCTTCCCTCTAAATCACATGGTATCAGAGCTTCGGCTCTGATCCTGTGCTAGCCCATCATGGTAAAAACTGCTATGACTGGAGAGAATCGTTCCACAGGAAAAGATGAGGATCAAACTACCTCAACCACGACTTCCACAAGTTCTGCTGGTCCAGAAACAGCATCATCTTCGACTGTGGTGGATGCTCTGACTGCTGGTACTGGTTTACAGCTTATAATCCACAAGCTGAATGGAAGGAATTACATTGAATGGGCCCAATCTGTGAAACTAGCCCTTGATGGCAGAGGCCGACTTGGGTACTTGACAGGAGATATTGCTCAACCAGGAAAGACTGATCCTTCCTTTCAAAAATGGAAGTCAGAAAACTCCCTCATCATTTCTTGGCTGATCAACTCGATGGAGCCAACAATTGGGAAGCCATACTTGTTCCTCCCAACAGCCAAGGATGTGTGGGATGCTGTCCGCGATTGCTACTCTGATTTGGAGAACTCATCTCAAATTTATGATCTCAAGACTAGACTTTGGCAGTCCAAACAAGGGGACCGAGATGTCACAACTTATTACAACATCATGGTCACTCTTTGGCAAGAGTTGGACCAATGTTATGAGGATGATTGGAAAGATCCCAGTGATGCGACCAAATTTCAGAAAAGAGAGGAAAATGATAGAGTCTACATGTTTTTGGCAGGTCTCAATCAAGAATTAGATGAGGTTCGTGGCAGAATTTTGGGCAGAAAACCATTGCCATCAATGCGAGAAGTATTCTCTGAAGTTAGGAGGGAAGAATCTAGGAGAAAAATTATGCTGCGCAATTCTGACAGTCCACGAATGCAAGAAATGGAAGGTTCTGCCCTGGCAGCAAAAGGTTACGAACCGGAAGGGGAAAAGAAGAAACGGCCGTGGTGTGATCATTGTAGAAAACCATGGCATACAAAAGAGACTTGCTGGAAACTCCATGGCAAGCCACCCAACTGGAAAAAGAAGACAAATGGAGAAGGTAGAGCATTTCTAGCCTCAAATGAAGAAAACATGGAGCAGAAGGGCACCTCTGAGCCAACCCCTTTTACTAAGGAACAATTAGAGCACCTGTACAAGTTCCTTTCAAGCAAAATGTCAGTTAACCCTTCATCTTCTCTAGCCCAGAAAGGTATATTTTTTTCTGCTGCTTTGTTGAGTTCCAAACTAAACTCCAAAGCTCCATGGATCATTGATTCAGGAGCCACTGACCATATGACGGACTGTTCAAAATTGTTTTCTACATATAGACCTTGTGCAGGACATAAAAAGGTCAAAATTGCAGATGGGACCTTTTCTACCATAGCCGGTGTTGGTTCTATTCCAATATCTAAATCTCTAACACTTCATAATGTTCTGCATGTCCCAAATTTGTCATGTAACCTTTTATCCATTAGTAAATTGACACGTGATTTACACTGCCTGGCTGTGTTTGATTCCTCTACTTGTAAATTTCAGGAGTTGAGTTCGGGGAGGATGATTGGCAGTGCTAAAGAGGTTGATGGACTCTATCTCTTTGAGGATGAAGCTGTTTTCAAAGACAAAACTCAGAGTAACTGTCTCAATTCAGTTCTTATTCATGCAGATGAAGAAATAATGCTATGGCATTGTAGGCTAGGGCACCCAAGTTTCCTGTATTTGAAATATTTGTTTCCTGAACTATTTAAGAATAAAAATCCAAATCTGTTTTCTTGTGAAGTTTGTCAACTTGCAAAGCATCATCGTTCCTCCTATCCCCCTCAATCCTATAAAAAATCAAGTCCCTTCACTTTAATTCATAGTGATGTTTGGGGACCTAGTCGTGACCCCACATCAAATGGAAAAAGATGGTTTGTCACCTTTATAGACGATCATACAAGGTTAACATGGGTTTACTTGATGAAAACAAAATCTGAAGTTGCGAGCATATTCAAAAACTTTTTTCATATGATAAACACTCAATTTCATGAAAAGATCAAAGTTTTTCGTAGTGATAATGGGAGGGAGTATTTTAACAAACACCTAAATGATTTTTTTCTTGCAAATGGTATTGTCCATCAAAGCACTTGTGTTGACACTCCACAACAAAATGGAGTGGCCGAAAGAAAAAATAAACACATACTTGAGGTTGCTCGGGCATTGTTGTTTCAAAATATGGTACCAAAATATCTTTGGGGTGAAGCTATCTTAACCGGAACATATTTAATTAATAGGATGCCTAGCAAAGTTTTGAACTTCAAAACCCCTTTTGATGCTTTCACAAATATTTTTCCAAATAATAGGCTTTCATGCACTCTACCCCTAAGAATATTTGGGTGTACTGTTTTTGTGCACTCCCATGAACCAAATCAAAGTAAATTCGAACCCAGAGCAACAAAGTGTGTGTTTCTTGGCTATGCTCCCAACCAAAAAGGCTACAAATGCTTTGATCCTATTTCTAAGAAAACCCTTGTTTCTATGGATGTCACTTTCTTTGAAAACACACCTTTTTTTCAAAACCATCTTCGGGGGGGAGAAAAGAGGAAGATGCTATACAATATTTACAAATACAGAATTCAGATTCTTTATTCTTAGATCCCCTAAATGAAGAAAGAAGTTCAGGACTTCAAAATGGTGAACCGGGTGAACCTAGTCTGCAAAACAGCATTCCAGAAGCTGGATCAATTTCAGAACCAGTTTTAGAAACTGAAAATTCTGACATTGTTGAAACTGGAAAAGAGACAGTTACAATGGGGAACGGAATTTTAGCACCCTTTGATCAGTTTTTCGTTAGAAAAAGGAAAAAATCTCAGAGAATAGAGCCAAATGATCCTCAAGACTGCCATGCATCCGAGGACCCCTCAGGTAACAATCCTCCTAATTCTGTCCAACCTGTCCAAACTACTGTTGAACCTACCTTTAATGAGTCTGACCTTCCTATTGCTATCAGGAAGGGTGTAAGATCATGTACAAAACATCCCATTTCAAATTTTGTGTCATATGAAAATTTATCCCCTACCTTTCGGGCCTTTACTTCTGAACTGACAAAAACAGAAATTCCAAAGGATATACAGGCTGCTTTAAGGGTTCCTGAGTGGAAGGAAGCTGTCTTGGAGGAAATGAAAGCCCTAGAGAAGAGTCAGACTTGGAAGAAGGTGGACTTGCCTAGAGGAAAGACAACTGTAGGGTGTAAATGGGTGTTTACTGTCAAGTATAAAGCTGATGGATCTATTGAGAGATATAAAGCCAGGTTAGTTGCTAAAGGCTTTACTCAAACTTATGGTATTGATTATTCAGAAACGTTTGCTCCTGTTGCTAAGTTAAATACCATAAGAGTTCTTCTATCATTAGCTACAAATTTAGACTGGCCATTACAGCAGCTAGATGTCAAGAATGCCTTTTTAAATGGAGACCTGGAGGAAGAAGTCTACATGGATGCACCCCCAGGTTTTGAATCACTCTTTAATCAGAAAGTTTGCAGGCTTCAGAAGTCTCTCTATGGTTTGAAACAATCACCGAGAGCGTGGTTTGAGAGATTTGCTCAGTTTGTTAAGAAGCAAGGGTATCATCAATGTCAAAGTGACCATACGATGTTTGTGAAGCATTCTTTTGAAGGAAAATTGGCTGTGTTAATTGTTTATGTGGATGACATTGTGATTACCGGAGATGATTACATTGAATTAAATAAGCTGAAAGCTTCTCTAGCAGCTGAATTTGAGATTAAAGATCTTGGATCCTTAAAATATTTTTTGGGGATGGAAGTTGCAAGATCGAAGAAGGGAATTGTAGTGTCCCAAAGGAAGTATATTCTAGATCTTCTTAACGAAACTGGAATGATGGGATGTCGGCCAGCTGAGACTCCTATCGATCCTAACCAAAAACTTGGAAGTAAAGACAAAGGAGATCCAGTAGACACAGCTCGGTACCAAAGATTAGTGGGAAGGCTAATTTATTTATCACATACTCGGCCAGATATAGCCTTTGCAGTAAGTTTAGTGAGCCAATTCATGCACTCACCACACGAAGAACACCTTGAGGCAGTTTATAGGATTTTAAGGTATTTAAAAAGTGCTCCAGGCAGGGGGCTGTTTTTTAAGAAAACTGGGCAGCAAGGCATTGAAGTGTTCACAGATGCAGACTGGGCTGGTTCCATTACTGACCGGAAATCAACATCTGGCTATTGTACTTTTGTTTGGGGAAATTTGGTTACTTGGAGGAGCAAAAAACAGAATGTGGTGGCTAGAAGTAGTGCTGAGGCTGAATACAGGGCAATGGCACAAGGAGTTTGTGAAATTCTATGGCTCAAAAGAATTCTAGAAGAATTACAGCTTCCCATGGCTC
This sequence comes from Echinosophora koreensis, assembly GCA_035048595.1. Classification (NCBI taxonomy): domain Eukaryota; kingdom Viridiplantae; phylum Streptophyta; class Magnoliopsida; order Fabales; family Fabaceae; genus Echinosophora; species Echinosophora koreensis. The sequence continues at coordinate 593,256 of JAPCYP010000114.1, forward strand.
TCCCTATGAAGTTGTACTGTGATAACAAAGCTGCAATTAGTATATCTCAGAATCCAGTCCAGCATGACCGAACCAAACATGTGGAGATTGACAGACATTTTATAAAAGAGAAGGTGGATGCAGGCCTGATTTGCATGCCATTTGTTCCTACTTCACAACAAGTGGCTGACATTCTTACAAAAGGACTGTTCAAAACCAATTTTGATTTTTTTGTAAGCAAGTTGGGTATGCTAGATATCTATGCACCAACTTGAGGGGGGGTGTTGACAGCTGTAATATTTTAGCAGCTGCAGTATTTTAATTTTAAATAAATCAGATTTCTAGGGATTAGGAAGTTAAGATCAGGATCAGAATATTCTGATCTGATCTGATTTTATTTTATTTTGTTTTCTCTCTCTTATCTTTTCATTTAAGTTTGTAATCAGGGTTGTAAAGGTATGTCCTGGCAGCCCTGCCTATTTAAGTTTTCAGTTGTAGCTCTATTGAAAATACAGTGAAACATTTTTCCTCTCCTACAATTATCATCTCTTCCCTCTAAATCACAACAAGTCACACATTTTATGGTCTTTTTAGTAAGGTTACCTATTTTGATGAGCCAATACCACCTTGTCAGTTGTCACTAGGTGTCCTTATCATGTGGATCATACCCTCAGAGCCATAAATATTTAAAAGTGCACTGCATCCTTTGCACCTTACTTTCAGAACAGCAAATGGTGGAATTTTTAAGATAATATTTAAAAAGGGTGATGATCTTCGGCAGGACCAGGTGGTTGTTCAAATGGTATCAGTCACTAATGGATTAGTTGCTTAAGTTATAAAATCTCGATATGCACTCAACACCGTACAAGGTGCTTGCAACTAGGCAAGATAAAGGCATGTTGGAATTCATTCCATCATGTTCATTGGCACAGATTCTATCAAAGCATTAATTCACAGAGCATATGACTCTGTTTGGTAAAAACTAGCGGATAAGCTTATAACGGATAGTGGATAAGCTAGCTGATTGGATTTGAAGTGTTTGGTAAAATTAACAGTTGAACCTGCTGGCTTATCAAAAAAAAAAAACAGTTGAACCTGCTGATACATATAAAATGACATACAAGGATTTGTTTATATTTTTTTATATAAATTCCATATTTATATATATATATATATGTTATTTATTTTAAAATAATTATCACTTTAAATACTTTAAATTATTTTAAATTACTTATCATCTCAAAGATTAAAATAATTTTTTTATTAATTAAAATGAGATAATAAAAAATTAAAATGATATGTTGATATGATTTTTTATATAATTTTTTTATAGACAAAAATATATTCTCTATTATTTTTTATCCTAAATATATATCTAGTTAGTGAAATTAGTCCTAGATACATCCCGAGATATTGGGATTAAGATATTTTATTTTATTGAAGAGAGGATAATGGAGGAATTTAACTAAAATAATAAGGATAAAAATGAGAGAGAGAAAAGAATCTATAAGCTATTAGTTCAAACGTTACTTCAAGTAGCATGTGGAAAAAATGCTATAAACTAGTGGAAAAACGTTAGCTTGTGAGAAAAATGTTTACCAAACAAAGCTACAAACTCATCCGCTATAAGTTAGGGTTTGACCTTTCCAAACATAGCCATATGCATGTTAAGAAAGGAGTTGGGGCTGGGCATTGGATGAGTTTAATGACTTTGGAGTTCTTGTTGCAGCTTATGGTCAGAGTTTCATTCAACATTATGAATATGGTTTTGAACCTCTAACTGACCAATATGAGATCCAACCTCCTGCTGCTCTGTGGCTGAATTTTGGTTGTCCTTATGACACTTGCCTACCAAGAATGAAGATAGGCAAGAACCCGCTTACAGGGTTGGAGACATTCTTATCTTTTTGGAAGAGGGAAGAACCTCTCTCAGCGAATATTGTTGGAAACCACAAGTTGGATGTTGTTATAGGATCATCATGCTTCAAGCAATGGGACCTCTGTAGACGCTCTCTTTTTTTAGCTGCTACAAGTCCTTGCCTAACCCTTCGCCTTGAGGACAATGTGAAATTCATTTGAGGAGGCGGGGGTATTGATGGGCGTCTAACCCAGGCATTCCATGAAAAGAAGTAGGAATATGAGAAGGTCAAGGATGGAATTTTAATCAGTGAATGGAGCAAAGGAGGAGAGAGGGAAAATAACATATAGGACAGCTAGCAAGAGGGGAATTTGGAGTGAGGAATGATATATACGAGGAGTAGGGGGTATCGAAGAATTAGAATTGGATGTGGAAGGCCTTGTGTTATGAGTCCCACATTAAGTAGATAAGGATGCTCAATGACAATGTGGTACTTAAGTCATGAGGCTCTCCCACCTAATAGAATAGTCTTTTGGGTTGGGCTCTCCTCATGAGCTTAAGTCATAACAATTGGTGCTGAACTGCTGATTGTTCACTATTCCTATGTTCATTCCTGTATCTTTCTTTCTCTCTATTTTCTGGTTTATCCTCGTTGCTTTTTCTGCGTTTTCTAGAGGATTGCCCCTACTGTAAGGAGCTGAGCTCCCCATTTATTGTTCAATACTATTCAGTAGGAGTGATTCCTATTAAGGAAAAGATAACATAATCACACCTAAGATGGTTTGGACATGTCTTGTCCTCTTTCTTTGTACTTTTCTCTCCTCCTTAAATATATATGTTATCAAATAGGGCGCTAGTGTTTCAACTTCGTGGATGTCATGCCTGCTACTATACACCCCAAATTGTGGCATTTTGCGGCATTAATATGTGTATAGTATAAATTCTTTATATCGTTACCTAACCCTGGGTGCATCAATTTTAAAAATGTTCCAAAAGCATCTAAAAGTTGTTTCGATAGCTTGGTCTGATGATGCTATCACAGTACTACTAGACACATTATGCATGTTTATATATTAACTTTAACTTTTGTGTTATTTTCAGTGTAGCACATGGATGACAATCATTGTCCCTACTAGTATGACTGCTTATCTCTATCTTTATTCTCATGGAGAAGTATCATTGGCTGCATCTCAACCAGTTCAGTATCTGCTCTGCTCTTTCCTCTTAGCTTTCTATCCTCTCAACCAGTTGAATTTGACTGCTTCCTTAAGAATGACATTCATTGGCTTGTTTTGATATACTTTTTATTTCTTTTCATTGCATTAAGTGTAAGATGTAACTGTCATTTTTGTGTTGGTATTGGGGGGCTTCATATTTATGATTTCATGTAGAAGCAGCTGTCTTGAATTAATTTTTAACAAGGTCAGCACTCAGATGTAACCTTCTCTGTATGCCAGCGAACAGATTGCTTCCTGTGATCCTGTCTATTAGAATGATTTTGTATACCATATATTCTAATCATCTTTTATTCATATTGCAGGTGCTTCTCTACATTTTTGTTGCAGTAATTTTGATTTTTCCCTTTGATATTTTCTATTTGCCTTCTCGATACTTCTTTTTGAGGACATTATGGCGGATAGCTTTCCCGTTGCAGGCAAGATTCTTGACTATTATGCCAGAGATGGATTTTTAATGTGTATCTGTATTAGGCTCCTTTTATAAAGCACCTGCTAGATCCAATGTTTTTCTTTTCAGTTTATTGATATTTACTCGTCCAAGAGCTACTAGTTTGATTGGTTTTGATATTTTAGGGTGTAGTTGATTTTTCTATAAGTTTGTTACTTGATTTTCTCATAAATGACATTTATAAAGCATATCATTTTGTCTCACAACTGGTTCTTTTCTTCATACAGCCAATATCGTTTCCTGACTTTTTCGTGGCTGATATTTTAACATCCATGGCAAAGGTACAGCACATAGCCTTATAGTAAATTTCTTGGTGCATTTTACTTTTTCATTGTACATCATGTTAATTTATCAATTTTTATCTTTGTTAGCAAGTCACATCAAAAGTGCTTTGAAGTTCATTTTCAGATTGTCACCTTACTGCTTTGATCTCTCTCTCACACACATACACATATTGAACACATATTGAGAAAAACTTATCCTGATGCTTTTTGCCTTAGTAATCTATTCCTCTTTCAAGTTGTTGCTCCTAAATTGTTTATTGCATACAGGTGTTTTCAGATCTGGAGCGTTCAGTTTGTAGAATGGTAAACAGACAGGTAAGTTATAATTTTTTTTTTTTTTTTTGACTGGAGACAGGTAAGTTATAATTAAAATCAAACATACCAATTTTTCTTCTTTTTATTGCTGGTAACTTGTCAATCTTTAATTTTTGTCTTTTATTAGATTTAATCTGTCTTTTGAGTTGATATGATAATCTTATTGTAATATTGTTATAAAAAAAAAATGGTAAGCCAAAAGTATATTAGATGGAGTACAAGGGGTACTCTAACCCATATACATGATTAGAAATAGTATTACATACAAAACGCCAGCTTTGGAACTGCAATCTAACCTACTCAGTTCTGAAAGACAGACACTAGGAGCAGAGTTTTTAAAGGATATGATAATCAGCCATAGCCGAATAGAAAAACTAAGCCCATCCTAGAGACAATCCAAACAGAACCTATTATAGACCTCCTAGCCTAAAGATTGCAAACATTCACTCGGGTTTATACACCAATCTGTAAAGGAAAAGCTACTCCTCTTTAATGAAGATTTGCACCAAGTCCATACCCTCACTTTTATTAGCTCTATCACCTTCTCAAAATCCACAGCGGCTTGATTGAAGATAATGTCGTTACGATGCAGCCATATCGACCAAATCGTAGCGAACCAGAACATCCTCCACCCATATCTGCATCCCTTTGTGTAGAAAAGACCATCATGTTGTAGTAATAGTTCCTTTAAATCCCCTGCCAAAACAGTGTAAATTCCCATCCAATTATAGATGAATAACCAAATCGCATAGGAGAATTTGCAAGTCAAAAACAAGTGATTGGAAGTTTCCATATCCTGCTCACAAAAACAGCACAGCAGGGATCCTGAGCCAGTAGTGATTCCTCTCTTAAACAGGTTGACAGCACTTGGAACTCTATCTTGAATGGATCTCCAACAAAAAGCTGCGACCTTGAGTGGCACTCTAGTTCCCCACATGATTCTATATAAGTCTCTTTCAGAAACACCTTCCAAAACCGTGATTACCTTGTATGCTGCATTCACTGTGTACGTGTGACATGAATTTCCCATCCAACACCAGCTGTCCTCTACATTTGCTTTTAAGCTTTTCTGGTTCAGAATTTCCAACATACTTTCTAGTAGCTCTTCCTCCCAAACGAATAACCTCCTTCTCCAAGTGAAGTTCCAACTCCATACTCCATCTCTCCATAAGCCCATTTGATCTATCTTTGCCTCCTTCATCAAGGAAATGTTGTATAACCTGTTGAAAGTCAAAGACAGTGCATCCGGACCTACCCATTGTTCATTCCAGAAAGAAATGTTCTTCCCACAACCTAGGACTCTCCTAATGTTATTTGTAAGCCACCCCTCCTTTTGTGAATCCCCCCCCTCTAGTTTTCCCAAATCACTCCACCAGGTTGAGACCTCTCCACCCTCTGTTGTTTTTTCACTCCAATTTTTTCCCCAATAAGACGGATCCCCATACTTTGCCCTAAGGATGCAAGACCATAATGACTCTTTTTCTGTGAAAAAACGCCATCTCCATTTCCCCAAAAGAGCAACGTTGAATGCTTTTATGTTTCTAATACCTAGTCCGCCATCCTCTCTAGCCCTACACACTATATCCCACTTTACCCAACATATTTTCCTGCACTCATCACTCCCACCCCAAAGGAACCTTCTTTGGATTTTTATGATTTTGTTCAATACCCTCTTTGGTGCCTTATACATCGATAGGTAATATACTGGTAGAGCGGAGAGGACTGCATTTATCAGAATGACTCTACCACCAAAGGAAAGGTATTTGTTCCTCCAACCCATTAGCCTTTTTTGTAGAGATTTGATGAGAGGCTCCCATGTTGTGGATCTTCTTGGGTTTGCACCCACCAAAATTCCAAGAAACTTGAAAGGAAGACTACTTACTTTGCAATTGAGTATATAAGCCCCTTGCTCTATAGTCCCACCATTCGCCTTGATGCCTATGAGGCCGCTCTTATGGAAATTAACTCTTAACCCAGCTGCAATTTCAAAGCATCTCAAGATACATTTAGCCACCCGCACATTTGAAGAAGTCATCTCTCCCACCAAGATTGTGTCATCTGCATATTGGATATGTGATACTCCAATTTTCTGCTCCCTCCCTTCTATCACGAATTCACTATACAATTTTTTCTCAACCGCACTCCGTACTAGCCCACCTAAACCTTCCGCAACAATTAGGAACAAGAACGGTGCCATCGGGTCCCCCTGACGAATCCCTCTTGACATTGTGAATTCCGTTGTTGGGCTACCATTTACCAAAACTGAAATTGATGCCGACTGTAGGCATTCTCTAATCCATGCTCTCCACTTGTTTGGGAACCCCATTCTAGATAGCATGTAATCTAGGAATTCCCAGCTCACTGAGTCATACGCCTTCTCGAAGTCCACCTTGAACAGCATACACGGTTTCTTTTTCTTCCTGGCATAATCTATTATTTCATTGATAGCCACCACCCCATCTAAGATGTTTCTCCCTTTCAAAAACGCCGTCTGATTCCCTGTAATCACTGAATCCATAACTTTGCTTAGCCGGCTTGCAAGTAATTTGGCCACTATTTTGTACATGCAGCCTACTAGGGATATAGGCCTATACTCATTCAACCCCACCGGATTCTCATTTTTAGGGATTAGTGCCAAGAAGGAAGCATTGCATCCTCTAGCTATCCTTCCATTTGAATGAAAATCCTCAACCATCCTGCATGTATCATCACCGAGGACATCCCAAAACTTTTTGATGAAAGAGAAGTTATAGCCATCCGGTCCCGGGCACTTGTTACTATCACACTCCCACACTGCATTTCTAATCTCTAGCCTAGAGAATTTCTCAGTGAGCATCTTGCTTTGGAGGATTGAAATCTTGTTGAACTCTACCCCATCAAGTGTTGGTCTAAGTCTGAAGTTTTGTCTAAATCGGTTCTGGAAGTAGTTGGATATGGCATGTTTCACCAACACAGGATCTTCTAACCACCTGCCTTCATGCCAAATCCCATGCAATTCGTTTTCTTTTCTTCTCTTATTCACACACGCATGGAAATATGCTGAATTTGAGTCACCCACTTGTAACCACTTCAACCTTGACTTCTGGAACATAATCGATTCCTTCATTTTAGATAATGTCCAGAATTTTTCAAAGAGTTCTCTTCTTTTCAACACATCTCCATCCAAGAATAACCCATTCTCACCTTTATCATCTAACACTTTTATCTCTGCCACTACAACCTTCAAGTTATCATCAACATTTCCGAAGGAACCTTTGTTCCAATCCTTCAACTCCTGCTTTAAGCGTTTAAGTTTTTCCTTGAGCACATAGGAACCCCACCCGGATACGTTCATCTGCTGCCATTTATCCTTTACCAACTTCACTAGATCTTTCTGCTCTATCCAGCAATTGAGAACTCTAAACGGTCTCGGACCCCAATTTTTTACTGCAGATTTCAGCAAAATAGGGCAGTGGTCGGAGACAGTCCTTTCCAGACCCCATTGTGTTAAGTCTTGCCAATGCTCTAGCCATTCATCGGACAACAAGAATCTGTCAATTCTACTCATACAACTCCCATCCGCCCTATGCCAAGTATACTTCCTGCCTACTAGAGGAAGGTCATTCATTTCCATGTCTTCTATGAATTCATCAAAATCAAACATTTCTCTTGTGACAGTCTGGTTAGAGGCACCTCTTCTTTCGCTTGCACACCTAATGGCATTGAAATCGCCACATAAACACCATGCAGAATTCAAGTTATTGGCCCTGATTTCACGCAATTCTTCCCACAGTGCTCTTTTTCCTGACAAAGTGCATGGTGCATAGATATTAAAAATGAAGCATTGTGCATTGTTTTCACCCCAGCTCCCTTTCACCCCCACAAAGCCATTGCCCATAAAGGTATCCTCTAAGACAAAGCAATTTCTGTTCCATAGACACAGCAAACCTCCTGAGCTCCCAGAGGAACTCTTGTAGCACCATTCCATTTCTGATTCACCCCATAGTGATTGGCATAGAAACTGATCAATTTTTTCCAATTTTGTTTCCTGAACACAGATGAAATCTACCTTTTCCCTTTTAATCAAAATTCTGACTTCCCTCTTCTTCGATCTCCCCCCCAAGCCTCTTATGTTGTATGAGGCAATCCGCATTATGTCACGTTGAGAACCCCTTCACTCTCTCTGTTGCCGTTTCCTCCTTTGCATTGAGCTCTGTCCCTGATTTCCATTTCCACCAACTGATTTAGAATGTCCTCCTCATTGTTATTCGTAACCATCCCCAATTTTCTGCCCATCTTCCAGATTTCATTGGCTTCCTTGAATGCCTCTGCCCTGAGCAAGGCACGGTTAGAGACCCTAATCTTAGTTTCAGAGATTGGGTCACTTTCCTGTGAATAATTCGGTTGCATCCTTTCCTGAACCATTGGCCTTTTCCCAGCAGCGATGGCCCTTTTTTTAATTGTTTCCAATTTTGTGTTTGTATCGAAAACAAAGTTGTTGTCCCCACTTTCTTGATCTCTGCAGCTGGACAGCTTCTTGCTCGAAGGGCTCTTTAGAATAGCCTTTGGTTTTATTGTCCTTCGGCTATAAACCAGATGTGTGTTTTGGCAAGCTTTCCTGTTGAATTCACGTTCTCTTGTTTTAGGAGAGACCATCACCGAGTTTCCACAATCCACCCCTTTTGGACCAGTTTTATCCCCATGAGTAGCCCCTTCTAATTCACCACTTTTGAGATTTATTTCTTCCAGCCCAATAACTATCTCTGCCTCCACTAACCTGTTTGTTCCAGATTGGTCTTCATCATCTTGCATTCCTCTAGCTGGCCCGGTTCCTGTGTTTTGGGCCCTGGGACCACCACCTTCTTTATTGCTCCCAGTGTCCCGGTTTTTGTTTTCATTTAATATGGAACGGATCCCTCTTAGGCCCAATTCCTCCATTAGTTTTGTTGGGCTTTCTCTTACTACTCCAGCCCTTTGCACCACCGACATTGTAGCTTCTCCTCCCATATTAGCTGATCGATCTTGTGGCAGAGATTTTGCAGGGCTGAGGTATCCTTCCGCCGCCCAACTTTGATTGACTTGACGCCTGACAACTTCATCGAAAGTCGCATTTCGCCCAAAATCCGGATTCGAAATTTCAAACTGCAACCGTTGGAAATCTTCATCCCTAACGCCTCCCTCCAGCTCCGTTTCCGGCACGACCAAAATGCTATCTGCCATAGAGTCTTCTTCATCGGACCAGAACCCAGCAGATGTTTGGTATTGCCAATCAGTTTTGAATCTTGTTGAACTCTCACAAAATGATTCCTCCATGATACTGATTGAGTAAAGTACTTCATTAATCTTTACTACCACGACTTTGTTTATTGGATCAGGAGTTGTTGTCGTGACCAACACCCTACCAAAATCCAATCTGATCATGTCTCTTGTTGAGACGTCTATGGTTATGAATCTCCCCACAAGCAAAACAATCCTCATAAAGAACTCCTCCGACCAGATATGGAGAGGAACTCCCTTAATTTTGACCCACACAGACCTTTCCGTAGCCACCAAATTCGGATTCCAAGGTCTAATCTCAGTGAACCATCTTGAGAATTCCTTGTCATTCTGCTTCACCCACGACTCCAGCTCTTTTCCTTCCTCCTCTCTGATCAAAACAAGGTTCCCACCCATTGGTGTTAGGGAAACTGATAGGGTCTCCTCCAGCTTATATTTCTGTTGCAAGTTCAGGATTCCTTCTGGTTCTGAGAACTTTCCCACGTAGCACACCTTTAGCCAGTCCATTTCCTCCTCGGACACTTTGAATTCCAAACCACACCAGTTGTTTGGACCTTGTCTTGCCTTTTTGTTGTACTGGTTGGGTCTGTAAGGTACATTTTCCTTCATTGAATTCAAATTCCTCCCTTCTGACACCACATTGGCATAACTCTTCCCACCTGCATTTGTACCATTTCTGTTTAAAGCTCCATTAAATGGCTTGAAATTCTGCCCCTTACCATTTTCTTCCTCCCTGACGAATACTGGGATGTTGACACGCAACTTGTATGTCCCTATCCACACCGAATCAAGCTTCTCTTCTAGTGCTTTCGGTTGTTTCACGTCTAAGAACCTGACAAAACCGAACCTGTTCCCAAATTTGTCCCTTTTTTTGGGAATGAAAACATCAATGACCCTACCCCACCTGAGAAAAACCTTCCTCATGTCCTCCAATCCATGGTTATCTGGGAAATTTGTGAAGTAGTAGGATGTGGACCCTTTGTTGTAGTTTTGTAAAACACGTTGGGCTCTGGAATTTTGGTAGTTTTTCCTCGCAAACCCCCTCTGGCACGCTCTCTCTCTCACTATCTCTCTTTCTCTCACTTTTTCTCTCTCTAACATCTCTCTTACCTTTTTTAAAAAAAAAAATTGTAATATTGTTATAAAATATGACAAATACATAATTCATAGCATATAAAAGTTATTTCTGTATTCATATGCTTGCACTCATTATATCATTTTGAAGTACAAACTTTATACCCCTTTCTCCATGCGCACTCTTTTTATCATTGATCTTCCTCTATGTTTATAATCTTTTCATTTTCATTTAGAACTTTGATATAATTGGTGCTAAGCTGGGTCGGTTCATCAAAACTTTGGGTTTTTTTTTACCATTTTCTATCATCTTTTTGCCTGTAGAGATTTGTGTTTCCTTCCTATATTTTACTATAGCAACTTGATTACAATATTATTTATTTTTTATGATATGCAGGTTGCCACAATTGCTTGGCTTGAAGCTGACTCAGTTTGTGGTAGTCACTCAATTGCAATACCAATAGTTCTTGTTATTCCTTATCTATGGCGTTTCTTACAATGTCTTCGTCAATACAAAGATACCAAAGAAAAAACATGTCTTTTCAATGGTAATTTCTCTTTGTAACTTTTCCCTTTGCTCTCCTGTAGGTGTAAGATGTTCTGATTGTCCTTTTCATTATTGAATAAATTACTTCGTTAGTTAAATGGTTTATAATCACTTAAGCTTTTCGGTAAAAAGCAGAAGACCTTCCTAGCTTTTGAAATTCCTCATATCTCCTTTTCATGGACAAGGAATTCATTGTGTTCATTTTGACAAAAATTAGTTTCTATTTTAATATTTATGGTGTTGCATCTATGCCTTGGTTCTTGATAAGTTTTGAAACAGTTCGGTAAAGTCTTGATAAGTGTTGCATCTATGCTGGCTGTCATGAGTTGAGACAATATTTTTTGTCTGCGAAAATAATGTATTCTGAGAGTGATGCAGACCCAAGACCTCCAAGGCCCACTAATGCTTATTTGAGGGGGCCTAAAAGGTGCAATGCACTTGATTAGATCCAAGAGAGAGAATATGATGTAACTAACTGCCATGTGAGGTGTGTGAAGTGTGAGTGCTGGTGTAGGAGAGAGGATATAAGCACGAGGGAGGGAAGGAAAGGGTAGGCCAGAATTTGGGGACTTAGACTTGGGAGAGACTAGGCACTCTCTAATTGCCTAGGTTATCTTTTCTCTATTTTCTTCTGCATTTCCCTATTGTAAACACCATACAGAGGTTCTGTAATCACCCTGATACAGACCTCCATTCCATTAATACATTGAATCCAGTTCTGTTTCCTTAGTTCAAATCTTGGTTCCTAACAGAGAGAGTTAACTTACTCATGCATATTAACTGTGGTTTTCTTTTTAGTTCTTTATTTTTATTTTCTTATGAATGAGGGCTTACAATCAGAAGTCAACCCAGCACACTAGTTATAGTTAGGGACCAAATAACCACTCTGAAACTTATTGGTCCTTGAGTGGAAGTTCTCACATAAGGTGTCAACACTGCTTGTGAAATCATGTCTATATCGCTGTAAGACTCTTTTTTATCCAAGGCTTATTTGCTTAAGATCTTAATATTCTAACTCCATTTGCACATGTTTTCCAGCTTTAAAATATTCAACAGCAGTCCCAGTAATTTTTCTCTCAGCCCTTAAATATCATGTCTTCCCTGAGAAATGGACAACTCTTTATAGGCCACTGTGGCTTCTCTCCAGTGTCATTAATTCACTCTATTCATTTTACTGGGATATAACCAGAGATTGGGATTTAAGGTACCAAATCTATCATCTTTGCCTTTCAGATTATTAGTTGCAGGCCTTGCAATTTGCATAGATACGAGTATTACATCTACAAAAGTTTAAAGTTTAAATCTTATGATAAAAAAATAATATTAAAGAAACAAATTGACGTTCACATGGGGTGTCCAGATGATAGTTTTGTGGTACACTTTTTTTTTTGGCAAGTACTCACCCTGGTTTTGCATCATGATGAGATTTCTTTTTCTTTGTCTTACAGTGGCTTTTCCCGCATATTCAAGTTCAACAAACCAAGTGTAGTTTCTAACCTGCTTTATGGACGACAATGGGTAAGAAGCAATGCATCTTAACATTTGGTAGACGTGTTAGAACAGGAAGGAACAAAACATATATAGACTCTATTGTGTTTGGTGTATAGAAAAAGACATGAGATTAAGAGTGAAACATTTTGGTTCCATTAAAAGGGGTGGAATCGAAGAGAACCATACAAAATATCCCGTTCCATCCTGTTTTGTCCGCACACCAAACACTACCTTATTAAAAAGACAACATTTTTTCATTTGATTTGACAAATCTTCCTTCTTGAGTGGCAGATATACTTTTGGGCAATTGGAAGCAACTTTATTCTGCGATGTTCGTGGACATACAAATTATCTGCCCATCTCCGCCATAACTACCTTACAGTTTTCGCTATCACTCTTCTGGAGATGCTCCGACGCTTCCAATGGGTATTTTTTAGGGTTGAAAATGAGTGGAACAAGATAACCCGATCCGGTATTCAACTCACCGAAATTCCAAGAGAGGAGGAGAAATTGCTAGGCTCCAACATTCATGATGTATAGAGAAACTCACCAACCAAATTTTGCCAATGTTAGGTCTAATTCATTTTTTAGGCTAATTAATTCTAATCCAAAGCATTATTCTTCAAGTGTCCTGGGCTTGCCAACATGAGGGTGTTTCTATACATATGCATGGATGTCTAAGATTCATAGAGATAGCTTATTCTGTGATTCCATTGCTGAAGCAGCCCATGGCTCTGTGCACAGAGTGCATGCATGCAAATATGTTTTCTTGTGGAATGGGAAGACAGTTGGTCAGTCAAATTGTAATGCAAGGAAGTCTCAGCAGTTCAATGAAGATGAAGAAGCATACAATTGCTTGCACATGTTCACTGTTTTCATACCTGAATGGCTGCAACAAGTAGTACTTGAGAACGTTGGCCATAGAGGAATGGTGCATTTTTCCTTATTTATTTTTGGTTCTTTAAATTAGATCATCATTTGTAACAAGAAGAGTACACGAAAGCTTTGTTTGCTGGGTGCTACTAAGAGGGACTAGTCAGTAAACTTATTCATGGGCATTTCAACTATTTGTTGTGAACCTAAATTTATACAACTTAAAGAACGTGATTGCTACAAGATGGAGGAGTTATATGAAAAGTGTAGAGACACATCTTTTTGTTTTTGTTTTTGTTTTTTTTTTTTCTTTGACCGGATATTCTCACAGGCAAAATTATGAGACTAACTATCGGGTCAGGTTAGATAAAACCTTTTTCAAAGTGGCAACTTCACACATCTAATTATGTGATAGAATGAGAGATAATACTACAATCTTTCTTCAACAGGAAAACAATAAAAAATAAAACCAAACCTTTAACAACTTTTTATAAGGATGTGGGCTAAACTAACTATAACTATCACTTTTGAGGAAGTGGATTAAATAATTGGCCAACAAACTAATAGGAAATATAGATAAGACTAATAAAATATGAGGATAAAAGACTTCGTTTTGTACTGCACCTAATCCTGCCATTCCCTGCCCTTGAAGAGACACCTTGTCTTCAAGGTGCATGTTTGGATAATGTTGTTGCAAGACTTATGTTGTTTCCCAAGTGGCATCCACTTCTATCTCATCATCATTCATCATCTCCCTAATCTCTTTGTACAATTCAATGAGAAGCAAATGAGTGTTCTTACAATCATTGGCGGACCTTGGCCAAATTTTTGGGGGGAGCCGCATGCCACTAGCTAAAATAATATAATTAAAATTCATATACATATAATTTTATAAGTTTCAAAATGATATATTAATGTAAAATAGAAATAAAATATATAAAAAATAAAATGTACCTATATTTAAAGTGTCGTTTTTCATTCTTTTAAAGACTTGAAATCATTAATAATTGAATCAGATTTAAAAGTTTCCGGCATAATATGAAATTAGTTACCTAAAATTAAAAACATTAATACATGACACTAATTTTTTCCAACAACAATTTAACATTAACAACAATATAGAACAACATTAATCCATTCCACAGTGAGAATCACAATCCATTAGTACATTAAACTAATCGAACCATCAATACATGAAACTAAGAGCATCTCCAATGGGATGTCATATTGGGTTCCATAAGTTAAAGGGTGGTTCCTTTGGTTTTTTTTTCATTGGAGCAAATCTACATGGCATGTTGGGTTCCTTAAATTAAATTTGGGTTCACTCAATAAGGAACCCAAAATTTGGGTTCCATATGAATAAAAAATGTTTTTTGTTGCATCAAAAGTACTACCATGGGTTGAGTCAATATTGAGTGCAAATAAATGAATCAATATTTTAATTTAAAATAAAATTGAGTGCAAATAAAAAATTATAAAAGCATGGGTTACTTAAAAATTTCACCATTAAAGTAAAATGTGTATGAGTTCCTTAAGTATAATGTAACATAGTAGGGATCATTTGAAGACCACTTAGTAGTGGCTAGTGGCTACCCTTGTTAGAGATGCTCTAATAAGTCCACTCCATTCCAAATGTTCTAATCCCAAAAACTAAACCACTTATAGTAATATAATACATACAATTAAACCACTTATAGCTTGCTGGCAAGTCACCGCTTAAGGTACCAAACCAAAATGTTATTATATATACTTACTTACTTTCTAATATAGTCTGGTCCAGCTAAAGCAAGTTGCAAAAAAGCAATCGTAGCAGACCAGCTAGAAGCAAGCGGTGCCGGATTTGCAAACTCAACTGGACAGTCAACACCTATGCATGATATGCCCAGCCGATTTTGAGGGGTGCCTTAAGAAAATGTATACTAAAAAAAAATTAATTTTTATTCTTTTGGGGGGAGCCTTTGCTCCCCTCCGCCACAATGAAGGACCGCCACTGCTTACAATGGTGACTTGATCAAATTTTTTGTCACAATTAAAGCAAAAGTTTTTATCACTTTTCTGTTGTATTTCAGCTCTGTCGCAACCGTCTCGAAGGATGCCGCGATAAAAAAGGAAAATGATTTGAGAGTTGCCACCAATCAATTCATCCATATAATGGAATGGTGCAATTGGAAACCAAAACATATATGGTCTACGTTTTAGAGATTAGATTCAGGAGTTGATTACGAGTAGGGAAGGTATTAGCACTCTACATCGTGCATATAAAAAATGGTTACCTATTTGATCTAAGGTTTATTTGCTAATTAATTTAGTTAAATTGATATTGTCTGTTCAATTTTTTTCGTTTTTTAATTTAAAATGTCCCATTTTGTTGGCATGTATCAAAATTGATAGACTAAAAAACCCTTTTTCTATGGAACAAACTTAAACCCCACAACTTATTTTATGTAATCGTGTATTAAAGTTTTGAAAATTAGAAAATAAATATAATAAAAATATTTTATTCCAATGAAAAAGTATTTTTCCTAAAATAGATTTTTCTTAAAAAAAAGGTTTTGAAATAGAATACACCACAATCCTACAAAGTCACAATCTGTTAGCGCTCTTGGCGAAATCCAATGAAGTAGTCTCAAGAAAATATGGTAGAATCCACATAATTGTCACTCGGCCATCCCTAATTATCCCGTCATCAACAAAATTTTAATTTATTTTTTTTATTTTTGGAAGGTACATAAGTTGAAATCATCATCATCATCATCTTGAAATGTTTGGATTATGTAATACCCAGAAATTTTAATAATTTAATTAAAGGCTTTAATTGATAATTTTTCTAGTAATTTAAAATTTTTCTTTGTATAATGGTTACATCTTTTTTTTATTTAAAAAAATAAAAATAAAAATGTTCTTAATTAATTAATGATGCCATGAATGAAAGAGTTTGGGGACAATATTTAAGAATTAAATTAAATGAGGGTTTTAAGGCATAACATGATAGTGCATATTTGACTGACTCTTAATAGTTAGATTAATTAAATTAATATGATTAATGATTTAATGGGTCTATTGGGCTTTTACCAACTCTAGGGCCAGGGACGGATGTACGTGTTGGGTGGGAGGGGCCTTGGCCCTCCCTAGTGTTTTTTTTCCTTTTTCCTTTTAATTAAAAATTACTATATTTTAATTTTAAAATTAATAATAGGTTTGAAAATTTTATTCAATCTATATCATTAATTGGCAAAAACTAGAAAAATAGATGCCTATCCTCTTGTATGTAGAGTGATAACTGTTATTCCCATACTTTGTGTTATTTCTACAACTATTACAGAGCGGTCTATTTTAGTCATCAATATAATCAAGATTACACTTCATAACAAAATGAAAGATAAATTTTTGACTGACTGTCTATTGGTATACATTGAAAAGAAATTTGCTAAAAAGTTTAATATAAATTCAATTATATATGATTTTCGTGACATGCAATAAAGACGTTATGTGCTTTGATAGATTATTAATATACTTAATATTTTGGTACATATAGCTAAGAACAATTTTGTAAATTTAATGTGCACATATTTATTAGATGAACTTAATTTTTTTAATTGGCCCCTCCCACCAACCAAGTTTGGCTTCGTCCCAGTCTAGGGCCCAATTTTATGTTTAAAAAGAGTGTCATTCCTTCCTCCATCATTCTTCAATCTTTTTCCAAATCCTAGAGAGTGTTAGAGAGCTTAGAGAGAGGAAAAGAGAAGAGAGAGAGTTATAGAAGAGAGAAATGAAAAGAGGAAGCTTTGGAGATTTGAAAGCTCAACTCATTTTGTCCATGAAGAGAAAGTTGTAGAGGATATCTCAAGCTTTCCAAGGATCCCCATCTTGCATCATCTTCTTCCTCCTTATATTGTCACCACTCTTTTTGGTAAAAGCTTCAAGGTGAGGAAGTTACATGTTTTCATGAATTTCTCTTGTTTAATCTTGTTTACTCTTTGTAGTTGATGTTTATGTTTATGAAACTGAAAGGGAAATAAATATTTTTATTGTGTGGTAGAACCCTAGAAATTGGGGTGAGGAAATTCCATTATTGGTGCTTGAGGTTTGATGTTTTCTTATGATGTCTCGTTTTTACTCTGAAATTCTGACATACATGTAATAAAAAATTTGTAACTAGAGTTTTAGATATCCGATCGAGGTGAAATTGGTCTCATTTGAAAGTTAACACACAGAGGTACATAATGTATAAATTTCGTGAATTTTGGAAACCTGATATGTTCCTAGTGATGTTTTTGAAAACAGGGCTACTGCTGTCCCGAATGCACCCTGATAGTCTGTATTCAGAACTTCATATCTTTATTTATAAAAATTGTATTGAGATGAAACTTGTTGCGTTTGAAAGCTTAAATATAGAGGCATAATGCGGTAAAATTGAGTGATTTAAGAATATCTGAGGAAGTCCCAATTTAATTTTGAAAATAGAGTATTGTATTTTTTGATATACTCAAACATGTTTTACTTTAAAATTTATATCTGGAGTTGTAAACCTCCTTTTTAAGTGAAACTAGTGTCATTTGAAAGTAGACATGTAAGTCTTGTTGTGGTTAAAATTTTTGAATTTATTGACTTCTATAGTATTTCATCGTTTGAAGTTGGTTAAGGTGCTGGAACATTATCATTAGTCATGTATTGGTAAATTTATGACTATGCTAGGATGTGTGCTTTAATGTTGTTGCCTTTCAAATACAGTTTCCCTCTATGCTTAATATTTTAGTAAAGTTGCTTATACAATGGTTTTTTTTATATTTACATTGTGAATATATATTATATTGGATTATGTTAGTATACATCTTGAAAAGTATCAATAAAGTGATGATAGTATGTGAATGCAATGATTGTGTTGTTGCCACCTATGGTTGTGATTCGATATTGAAGGGGTACTTGGTGGAATGAATTGACATGACATTGATATGAATCTTTGGATAGGCGAACTGGGGAGCGGGAGACTCTGGTATATAAACATCACCACTGGGGACGAGGGGACCCCGTTAGATACCTCGGGCATTGAGGATGGATATTGATGTTGGCCGGAGGGTGCGGTATCTCCGGGGTACGAAATTAAAACCGTCGGGATGGGGGACCTTGTGAGAACAACCCCAAGTGGACCCAAAGATTCGATGCTTTTGATACGTATCCACTTATGAGCGAGACATGAGTTTGAGAATTGAATTAAGTGCAAGTCATTCCACAAGTACTCTACAATCGGGCAAGAAGCCCACATGTGATATGATGTGTATCGATGTTGCAATATTTGACTTAACATGGGTTTCGTGTTGACATGAGTAAACGATTTCATGTTTGAATACTATTATTTTATTTTATCTTACATGTCTACTTGTGTTTGGGGAAGTTCCCTCATTGAGTCAATGAACTCACACCACATTTAATATTTATGTTGCAGGAATCCTCAAAGCCGCCAGAAGCCTTGAATGCCATGTGGAAATTTTTTTTTTATGGGTCGCACCCATAGTTTAAGTTGTATCTAGTTAGCACAGGACTTTGTAATTTGTGTTTTTTTTTTTTTTTTGGTTACTCTGAAGTATTATATTCATTATGTGGTAAGTAATGAATGTAATCATTTTCTTTGGATGAAACGGATTTTGTATGCTTTTGAGGCTGCGAAGGGGAAAAAGAGACTTTCCTTTTCGGTCGGTCATTGCTACAAAATTCGGGTCATGACAGATTAGGATTATATTCATATCTTTAAAGCCCCATCGGTGCTCCTAGAGAAACCTTAATGATGGTCCTCACCTCAAGAAAACCATACTGTTGTTGTCTATCCGGCTAGTTATGGATATTCCATCGTTGAACCTTACAATTATTCTTAAGTTCTTCAAATATTCTTCAAATGAGGAGTTCCAAAGTTGTTTGAATTCATAATCAAAACCATTGAGTGTTGATAACTTTCGGAAGCATGATCATTCATATCTTCAGTATGTCGCAATTTTAAGGGTTACCTCACATCGTGGATTGACGATACTTATATGTGACAATAAAGGTCACATTTTCGACACTACTTCAAATGTTGTTTATAAAGAAGTCTTTTGGAATTTAAACTAAGTCACTCATAAATTATTATATTTCTTGGTTGTTTTGGCTTATGTGACACCCGGGGCTGACGAGGGCGGGGAGTGGTCGCCGGTGCAAGAGAAATCACGGTCAAGGAGCAGTTCCTGGCAGGCTTCTAGGTGGAGAGACACATGAATGAACCAATTACACACCGAAACGAGAGGGATCCTGAGACTGTATAAGTATGAGACTATACAGTTGATGAAGACTTATAAGAATTGATTGGTACTACCTATACTAACAAGATGCATCTTCTTTTCGGGAGCTCACCACTTAAGAACTCCAAAGTTGAGTGTGCTTTACTTGGAGCAATTTTGGGATGAGTGACCTCCTGGGAAGTAACCTAGGAAGCGTGTGAGTGATGACAAAACACACTGAAAAGACCCATGTTGATTTGTGGGGATAGTTGCCAATCCGTAGAGCAGTCATGGATGTTCCAACTTATTTATTGCTCTTATTAATTCTCTTTATCTTTTTTATTAGGAACTTCAACAAGTTTTTTCACATTTAAATTTATTAATGTTATAGTTAAACATCTTCACAAGTAAAAGTATATATATGTGCAGAATCTTGTTTTTTTGTTTTTCTTTTTTAGGATTTAATTGGTATATACTGATAGTGTAAAGTTTTTTTTACACTGTCAACAAATCAGAAATTAACATATCATTAAAAATGTTTGAATCTTATCCTAACTACCTTAAAAATCATCAATTCTATGATTTCTGATAGTGTAAAAATCTTTACACTGACAATACATATAAATTAAACCTTTTTTTTTTAATCAAAACAATTGATTTAATACTACATGTAACTTATTTTTTAAATAATTTTCTGCTTCAAATAGAACTCACGTGTAAAATCGTCTGTTTATCATGCATATATTTCAAACATAGAAATATAAATTATAAATAATATTATGTATACCCTATAAATACCCGTGCATCACACAAGTATTAATACTGGTAAGTGATAAAAGTAGTGTCCATGTATATATATATATATAAAAAAAAAAGAATAGAACTAGCTATATATAATCATGTGTTAAAAAAATATATAATCATGCGGTGAAATCTGTATAAATACAACGTGATGTATAAATACGAGAGAATAGAACGCATACTTTTCTGATTGATATGTAAATGTCGGATTGCTTTTTTGGTCCAGTAATGCATGTTGACCTTTTTAATTTTCTTCATTAACCCTAAAAAATTGCAACACAAAAGCAGGGTAATGCGTAAAAAATGCAGCGCCCAATCATCATTGCTCCTACCAATTCTTTTATTACCATGACCAACCTCACAATTACCATGTTGAAGTTTAATAGCTTATTTGCCCAAATCCTTCATTGCTACAGTAAAGATTATTTGTCTTTTGCACAGAACAAAATTAAGGATATCAATATCGACCTTAACAAAATCTCGGACCTACCACTTACACGGTGATCACAAAATCTTAGCCTAACACTTGTGTATCAAAAAAGAATGCCCACTACTAAGATTCGCTAGAAACAGCCTAGATGTTCGAAAGGTGTGAATCGAGATGCTAAACAATATCACAACTTTTTCTTTAAGCGTCTTGCTAACAAGCAACGTTTCGAATCCGGATCCGAAGTCGAAATCTAGGTCACGATATTTTGGTTTTGACAGTAGTCGAAACTGCATTGCGACCGTAATTATAGCCCCATCGGCCGCATTCCCGCATTATCCGCGACGCAACGTAAGGAACCCATAAAAGAAAATTTTGTTAACGAGTGCTCCAAGGGCATTGATTAAGGGACCCATAAAAGAAAAATTTGTATTGAAAAATCAAATATAACACTTTTCAAAATGCTAAATACAATATTTCTCATACAGAATTTCCTTTCTTAGTTCCTTAAACAATGCAAACGCTTATTGGTTCAAGAGGCAAGTAGTTTGGTTCCTTTTAAACAAGATCTCGAGTTCGAGTCTTGTGAATGAAAAAAATAGATCGTGAAAGAACTTTGCCGCCTTAAAAGCGTCTTCCCAACTCGATTTGTATTAGTCGGAGTCCAATATAATTTCCGAATACAGAATGTATGAGACCAAAAAAAATCAATTTTTTAAAAATGAGGGTACAAATTTAAATTGCAGGAAAAACATTTTTTATGAAGAGATAATATAACTTTATACCCTTACACTTAGACCAATGAATTATTCAAATTAACAAAACTGGTAAAAATGCATTGTCATCTCATAGAAAAAATTCTAAAAAAAGACTATTTACACATGCTCACTTATTACAAGAGTCAATCATAATGGCTTAGGTAAATCGGTCCCATATCATGTTAGATTAAGACGATACAAATTACCTTAATTAATTTTATAATAGTATTTTTTTTTTCAAACGAGTCCAAGTGCAAGGTGGCAAAACGGGCTACCCGACCCACATTGGGTCGGCCCGAACCGGACTACGAACTTTATCAGGTTGAGTAAAAAAAGTTCAGATTCAATTCGAGCTCTCATAATGGTGCTCGAGTTCGACCCTATACGGGCTGTTAGCTTATTGGGGCCGACATGAATATATTGTTTTTTTGTTAAGAATTTCTTTATTCAACCAATATATCAGCATTTTTTTTAAAATTTTTTTGTAATTTTTGTACATCAAACAAATTTGACAATTGCTAAATTTGATTAACAATTGTTAAACAACATGTGTACCTATGATCCAGTAGCATCCATAATTCCTTCCATATGAACAAAGTTTATAAGCAAAAAGAAGGATAAAGAAAATTGAACGTGAAGTATCCACATCCACATCAAGTATCTAAACGTGAACCTCGTGAAATACGTTCAGCATAATTGTAAAAAAATAAATAATTTCTTTGCTTTGGTATTTTTTTTTTTTTTCTTCTTTGATTTTTTTTACTTTCTTTAGATAAAAATAAAAATAAAGAAATAGTCTTATGCGGGCTACCCGAGCCCGGGCAGGCTAGCCTAGCCCTAAAACGATTTTAAATGAACTTCATCGACACAGGTTAAAAAAGCTCGATTCTAATTTGGACTCAAAATTTATAGCTCATACACTCTAATTTTTATCGGATATATATTCGGACCGACGTGATTGGCCCGTTGATTTTGCCCGGATAGCTTTCTAAGTCTTCCACTTAACTCAAAGTTAAATCTCTTGAGATCAAAGTTGTCTGATAAAACAAATGGTTCCGCCCAGAGACAATGTTAGGTCCGGAAGTGACAGATTTGCCTTTATATTGCAGAAGATCATAGACCCTTTAGGCTCCAATAAGTGACCTTAATCCTTGAAAAGTCACAATTAAAAAAACCAAAATATGAATCCTTCACTTTCTTACTGATTCCAGGAAAAGAAGAATTAAAGATTAGAATCAGCTGCCTATACTAGACAATTTACATGGTTTATATTAGGTTTAAATAAGCTTTTAGTCCCTGAAAAGTTCACCAGTTTTGGTTTTAGTCCTTGTAAAAAAAATTCTTAGGATTTCGTTCCCGTATTTACGAAAATTTTGTAAATAATCCCTATTGTTACGCCTGAGTACTAGAAATCATACTAGATGAAAAATTTTGTCAATTTTAACCCTATGGCCCTAATGTATGATTTTATTTTACTTTCTAGCCAAATTTTGGAGCAAGTCGGATAAGAACGAGAAATTACCTCAGTACCAGCTAAGTACTAGATATCATACAAAATGCAGGAATTTAGCAATTTTAACCTTATGTCCCTCATGTATGATTTTGTTTCTATTTTGTGGCCAAATTTTACGGCAAGTCGGACAGTAAAATAAAATTACCTCGATACCCATGAGTACTAGATAACGGAAAAAGATGACAGTAGGGACTATTTGCAAAAATTTTGAGATTACAGGGACGAAAACCTAAGAAAAAATTTCACAGGGACCAAAACCAATATTGATGAATTTTATAGGGACAAAAACTTATTTAAACCTTTATATTAATTAATGCTTTCTTTACCACCGCATGCACTTGGAGTTTGGCACTTGCTTCTGCCAAAATTTCATTCACAAATCACTTCTATGCAACACATCAGCTTGCACACTCTTACCGGAGTAACGATACTTTGACACACTTTTAGTATCGAACATTGTATATATATACATATTTATATTTATTTATTATTTTTTTTCTCTCATCGCATATATTTAACATTTAAAAATAACACATCACCATATTATGCCTATACTTGATATCCCAAAAATGTGTTCATTTATCATTTCTCCCTGTCTTTGCCCGAGTGACCAACATTTATAGTTTAAAGATCACTTAAACAAATATATTGTGGGAAAAAGGCAGACCAAGAATATTATTCATCTTTGTGATATGGATAGGGCGAATATATTCTGTGGACCATACTAATTATGGATTAAAAACTACAGGAGGCATGTGAAATGGAAACAGCTGACACGGACACTAGACTAGGTATTCCACTATATTGACATAAAAGGAAAATGTTTTAATCATTAAATTTGACATCAAGTAGAAACATTTAGGTGATTTTATTCATTACTAATATAAAGATAAATATTATCACTTACTAATTTATGTTAAAATAAGTATTGTATTTCTTTTTTTACCCTAAAATAAGTATTATTATATTTGAAATCTGGATAAATCAAGGGGAAAATCCAGAAAAATTAATCATTTTTTCTTCTTCAAGAGATGACTGATAAGAGGCCTTATAAGAAACGGAGAAAAGGGAAAAAGAGAATGAAAAAAAAATAGAGCATATTATGGGGATTTAAACTCGTATACTCATAATTTATGTCTTACAGCTTCATCAACTAAGCTGACTCAAAGGATAAAATTCAGACAATTCCATTTATAGCTGATTTACACCAAAATCACCGATTATTCGATATCCTTATAAAAATTAAGCATCATATATGGATGAAGATTCGTTGTCTCATTTTAAGGTATCAACAAGTAGATTTGAACAGTATCGCGCATTGTAGCGCACTGTAGCACGCACTGTAGTTTTTTTTTTTTTTTTACAAATTTTGACTTTGTTTTAAAAGATTAATTTTTTTTTTTTTAGAAATAAATTTTTTGGTTAAGTATGTGCAAATATCTGGTTAATCAGATACAAATATCTGGTTAATTCAGTTTATTATCTGGTTAATGGGTTTTTTTTAGATAAAATTTTTAGTTAAGTATGTGCAAATATCTGGTTAATCAGGTACAAATATCTGGTTAATTCAGTTCATTATCTGGTTAATGGGTTTTTTTTAGAAATAAAATTTTGGTTAATTATGTGCAAATATCTGGTTAATCAGGTACACATATCTGGTTAATTCAGTTCATTATCTGGTTAATGGATGTTTTTGAGAAATAAAATTTTGGTTAAATATGTACAAATATCTGGTTAATCAGGTACAAATATCTGGTTAATTCAGTTCATTATCTGGTTAATGGCTTTTTTTGAGAAATAAAATTTTGGTTAAGTATGTATAAATATCTGGTTAATCAGGTACAAATATCTGGTTAATTCAGTTCATTATCTGGTTAATGGGTTTTTTTGAGAAATAAAATTTTGGTTAAGTATGTACAAATATCTGGTTAATCAGGTACAAATATCTGGTTAATTCAGTTCATTATCTGGTTAATGGGTATTTTTTGAGAGATAAAATTTTATTTTTTTTAAAAAAAGTCAAGATTTGTAATAAAAAAAGAAGAAAGAAAGATGCGCTACAGTAACGCTATAGTGTGCTATAGTAACGTATGTTGTCAACTTTGTGTGTCACAATAACACACCTGTAAAATTATAACCTATGTGACAAGATATTATTAGCGGAAACAAAATGTGGTACACCAAGATGAGAGATCCTAGTTAGATATCCAAATTAAATGAGTTGGGCCTACTATGAAAGTTGTGTTGTCCTTTTATGATATTTAAGGCATAAGTACCCTATCAGATGTTGACATGAAACTGTTACCAAAAAAAGATGTTGACATGAAACACTTACATTTTGTCAAAAACTTTATGTCTTTTAGGATAGTAGTGCTTATATTCAAAAGTTACTATATTTGTTTGTTAAAAGTTGGGTTAAATATATCACACTTTATAATATAAAATAAATTAAGTTCCAATGAAAATTTTATTATTTTAGATCCTTAATCAGTATCCTAAGGACACTCGTTAACATTATCCTATATAAAATAGTCGTGAGAGGGAGAAGGATATGTATGACTATTAGTTAAAGTCACTTTAAAACTAAGGACAAAGCCCTCTACTGATCAAAAAGTTTGGTTATCTATTATTTACAAAAAAAACATCATGGTGGTTGTTGCCATGATGCAACTTCAATAGAGGTTTTGGATAGCATGTGGCCTTTTGTTAATCTAAAAGCCAAGAGAGTGCAGTACAGTGAGTTTGGCTTCTAAACTTGCTTTTGTTGGCTGTCATGTTACTCACTATATTATATATCCCGGAGCTTTTTCATATATGTTTTTGAACATTATATTACGACATCCATTTGGGAGTAGACATTAATTCTATATCTGTTTCCAACTAAACTTTGCAGCATTGAGTATTGCAGCAGACGGATATATACACACTTGTGCAAGGTCTGCATATAATATATAAATTAATAATTTTGTATTCATCAGCAAATATTTTAATAGGGATTAATTGGTTTAAGAGAACCAATGAACCATCTTAGATAAAACAAGTTTTCTCTCCGTCGCCCGTACAGAGCTGTTTCTGGTAGAATACCCGGATCGTCAAGTATTTTTTTTTCCTTCTAAAAAAAGTAAAGACAACAAAGGGGATGGTGGCTTTGGCTTGTTGGAGACTTGGAGGTTTTGATAATTTATTGCTATTGGGAAGGTTTCTGTTTTGCATGTTGACATGGGGTGGAATGTAATATATGATTAGATAATGCAATAAATTAAGATAGATCAAATTAAACCCCTCTAGTGGAATATGATAGGGTCTCGTATCTGACATTTTATATGTTCGAGCCTCCACTAGTCTCCTTGGGGGAGGTAAATGTAAATCCATTTGTAAGTGTTCATAGAGCCCGAGATTTTCCATGCCGGCCCCTCACCCTAAATTTTTCTCATAAAAAAAAAAGATAGATCAAATTAAACTAAAAACAAATGAGAATTCACTAACCAGGATGGTAGGCTGTTTGCATGGAAGAAGAAATGAAAAGAAAAAGAAATCGATAAATATATTTTTGTTATAAGATATAGGCTGCCCCCTTGGAAGTTGGTGTTGTGGTATATATATGGACTAATTCTAGCTATATATTTTCTCTTATATCATCTCGTATTTGTATAATTTTCACTAACGAGGTTTTCACATCAGTAGTGGGATTCGAACTCACGACATTATGGGTTTTGAGCCGTATCCTTACCAACTGGACCAACCTTCGTTGGCTAATTTTATCTCATTCTTTACAATGCTAAGATATGATACGCTCTATCAGTGCCACCTTGGAAGTTGGAGTTGTGATATATAATGGTGTAATTTTAGCTACATATTTTCACTTATATTATCTCATTTTTGTATAATTTTACTATTTAATTACATCTGATCTTATCCTTTTTTCCCAACCCTACCATTTGATTCTACAATAGTACCTATTATGAGAGTTGCGCCAGTTTTTAGCATCGTTGGAGCATCAGTAACATGACATACGGTTGTAAACATTGTTGCTTAATTACATAAGGATTGCTGATATTTGGACATAAATTATTGTCCAACACTGTATCAACACCGTATAGACATGCAATACAATGGTTTATTCTACATGCTAATTGAACACACTTCCTGGACATCAATACGGCGACATCGTATGTGCCGCACTGTAGCTGCACTATAGCGGGTCTTTTTTTTTTTTTTTATAAAAAAATTTAGTTTTTTTTTTAAAAAAATTTTTATAAATAAATTTTTTGGTTAAGTACGTGTAAATATCTGGTGAATTCAGTTCATTATCTGGTGAATGAGTTTTTTTGAGAAATAAACTTTTTGGTTAAGTATGTGCAAATATCTGGTGAATCAGGTACAAATATCTGGTGAATTCAGTTCATTATTTGGTGAATGAGTTTTTTTGAGAAATAAATTTTTTGGTTAAGTATCTGCAAATATCTGGTGAATCAGGTATAAATATCTGGTGAATTCAGTTCATTATCTGGTGAATGGATTTTTTTGAGATAAAATTTTTGGTTAAGTATATGCAAATATCTGGTGAATCAGGTATAAATATCTGGTGAATTCAGTTCATTATCTGATTAATGAGTTTTCTTAAAAAATAAATTTTTTTTTTTTTTTAAAAAATACAAAATTAAAAAAAAAAAAAAAAAACTACAGTAGCGCTACGACACTACGGTGCCGTAAGTGTCCCCTACGATGTCTCGTGGTGTGTTCAAATATCACACCTGTTTATTCTACAGGGGCCGCTAAGATGTGAGGGACACGGCAATACGGTGTCCCGTATAAGAACATGTTGCTTTCTTATAAAAGGAATTTAACTTCTTAGAGTTATATAAAGTCTAATGTTACTCAAAATAATATAAAAAGTAAAAAATGATAATATATTAGGATGGATTTTGTCTTTGCTTTGGTTGGTGCCACGTGTCAGCTTGTAAGACAGTCCTTGCTCCTACTCAGCAGGATTGTTTAACGTGAACCCCTCATGAACAGAATATCACGTGTGCCTATATACCTGTTCTCTCGTAACTTGCTTACTCCTTCACACTTTCTCTCTAGCTAGCTACATTCATCACCACGCACTCTCTTTTTGTGATTCTCCTTTGTACCCTTTTCAGTGGCATGCAATTACCCTTCACCCATATTTTCTTACTTTGTCATGAGACACCTTAAAGTTTCTGAATTTTGTATGTTGTACTATGTTGTTTTTGGTGTTGTTGTTGTTGCTGTTGAAGAAAGTGGAGTACCTATGATTAGAACCATATCCATAATAGTTTGAAGAATTTGAACTTGGTAATGGTTATTGGTTTCTTTAATTTGTTGGTT
Organism: Echinosophora koreensis; assembly: GCA_035048595.1. Lineage (NCBI taxonomy): Eukaryota > Viridiplantae > Streptophyta > Magnoliopsida > Fabales > Fabaceae > Echinosophora > Echinosophora koreensis. The sequence continues at coordinate 621,718 of JAPCYP010000114.1, forward strand.
CTTTCTATTTCTGGATTTCTTGGGGAATCATTTGGTTTTGGAAATTACCACCATGATTTCAACATGTTTTTTTTTATTCTTTTTTGTGTTTCACTATGTGCACTTTCCTTCTTTACCCTGATAATGATATTCATGGGAAGGAAATGTGTGTTATTAAAGAGAAAAACAAGTTATTGAGATTGGAAAACAGTAATGCAGAAAATCAGACCTTTTAATTGAATTTGATCTCTTCATTCATGTTCTTTTTTCTTTTAATGATGCTTTCCCTTATTGTTAAGTACAACATGTTTCTTATGTCTTTTTTTAAAAAAAAAAAATAGAAGTTGCTTTCTCAAGTATTGTTAATTGAGCTGAACTATTTTGATTTCAGATACCAAAATCCATGATATTGTTGCCTTAAAAGCCTTCCTTTCCTATCTGGTTTGCCAATTGAAGTTTTGGTCTCTAAGAGGAAAGTGACTTAATACTGAAGATATTATAAGGTTTCTGCTTCTATTTGTACAGCTATAGAATGCTCTAATAGCTTGATATTGTTGTTATGTAGCCTTGTATGAGTCTTATCTTTTGTTTTTTGACTCAGTGCACTGATCTTTCTTACTGGAATATGGTTGGATTTGGCAAGAAGTTGAGAGAATCACAAATTCAAGAATGGAAAGGGTACATTTTACTAGACCAAATTCCATGCCTCCACTAGTTTGCACCATAAGTCTATTTTTACTCTCTTCTTTTCTTTATTTTTCTGCTCTCTGATTTTGAAATTGCATATTAGAATTGAATTCAATGCTTCCTTGACTTTCTATGAGACCTTTGCCACCTTATTAGTTTTTTCAGATATAATAAATCATAAATCATATTCCTTTATATGGTTGGCACTATGGCTCTGTTCATTTCATACATGTTTCTGTGTGACAATCTTGCTCAGCTGCACTTCCACAGACCAAGTTGAAGCTAGTTTCAAAAAACATCTCGCTGTCTACAATTCTTGGAACTGGCACACAATAACCAGGATTGGTAGTTATGTTAAAGATAGAGGAATGATTTTTGTACACAAAATGGGGACACCTTATGGTGTCTCCTTTGTTTTTTTAGTGTATTTTCGAGAAACGTGTATACAAAGAAGATAAAAAGCAAGTGAGAGATAGAGATAAACATATATAGTGTCACATAAAGTGTCCAAAATTTGTGTTCAAATAACATAACTCTAAAGATAAGATCCCAAAACTGATTAGGAAGTCTGTTGTATGGCCAAGTTTGTGTCTGCCTCAAGCCCCAAGTTGAGCTAGCTGGTTTTGGCCAATATTTGGGATGCTAGTTCTGAACACCTCCAGTATTCTTATTTTAAGAAGAAACTAAATAGTGGGCTTTTGGGGACTAAAAATATCTTTGCTTTGGCTTCCTAGTTTTTTTTTTGCCTAGAGTATCCTCTTTTCCGATAGGTGACAAACTAATCTTCCAGGATATGGTCAAGCGCCTCAGTGATGACCCTCCAAATGGTGATTTTTCAATACACATATATCTAGGGATTGAACCCAGGACCACAAGCTTAAGTGATCCAAGCCCCTTCTACCTAGACCAACACACAATGGTTGAAACAATTAGCTTTAAATAAGTACAAAGGAAATGAAGAGTTTATATTTTTCTTTGTTATTCTTTAGTTTTAGAGTTGTGTTATTTGAACAACTGATTCGGACAACTTCTCGCGACACATGGTAGTTTATGAGCAAAGTAATCACATTTTCATTTTTTTTTTTAATTGTGGTGTAATAATAAACAATAGTTTTGAAATTTTAGTTTATAACTATAAATTTCATGGGTTTTTCTTTTTTGCATCAGATTTTCATCCTTTTTTTTTTTTTTGTTTAATGATGGTAATAATATTTGCACCGAATTGAGAAATGATTGTTGTAATTCAGGCAATACATGCTTTAAATTTTTCAGGTATTACATCAACTATAAGTTAATGAAGAAGAAAGTCAAGAGATATCTGGAACAAATTGAGGTTGGAGCACAAAATCACCATAATGTTCTCAGAGACTTCTCATTGGTGCTAGACAAGCAGGTAACTGCATCTACACTTGCATATTGCAACTTATATGACTATTAAATAGAATATAAAAATGTTTCATTTGACTTATGGTCTACTAGTGTGGGATGTTTTGGAATATATAATCCACTTTGCATCAAAAAGTTCATCCCATCTTTTTGCTTTTATGGCATTTGTCAAACAGGAAATGGTCATTGACTGATGCTGTTCATGTCATTCTCCAACTCATGTCTACTACTAAAGATGCTTTGAATAATCATAAATGGCATGTTTTATCAGTTATATAATAGGAAACAATATTGCATACCTGTGTATAGCACTTGACCCTCTTCTGATATTCCCTCAAATTTTCAATTTTCCAAGTACAGAACTTGTACTTTAGGGTACTTCATTTACAAGAATAGGAAGGAACAGTTAGAAAGAGCGTGTGTGAACAAAATCTTGCTCAATTTACAAAAGTTTGAGCTTGAAAGTTTTATTAACCATATTTATCCATATCGCAACAAATCATAAGTAATTTTTCCTTGCTCCTGAATTTCAGATAGAAAAAATTGTTTTATTTCTGCTTGAACAACAAGGAGTACTTGCACACAGGCTGTATGATATTGGACTAGAGCACAAGACTCTTATACAGCAACCAAATAGTTTAAACATATCTGAACTCCAAGAAGCATATAGAGATGTTGGACGAGAACTTTTAAGGCTTCTTCATTTTGTGGAAATGAATGCTATTGGTTTGAGAAAGATATTGAAGAAGTTCGATAAGCGGTTCGGCTATAAATTCACTAACCATTATGTGAAGACACGTGCAAATCATCCTTATTCCCAGTTAAGGCAGGTTTTCCGGCATGTGGTAATGTTCCTGACCCTGAGCACCACATTACTCAAATTTTACTTCAACTGATTTGAATCTGATGTATTATCCTGTTTAATTTTGTAATGCTAATGTTACAAAATGTAAGACAGATTCTTCTTTCTTTTTATGTTCTCTTTGTTTGTTTGGAGCAATATAATGTAATAGCTTCTTTGCAGGGCATTGGGGCTGTTGTTGGAGTCTTATCTCATAGTCTTGCAGACCTTCAGGATTTACAACATTGTCAAGAAAGCTACATCTCTATATATGACCAGCCTTCTTATGCTCATAAGGTAAGTTCTGGATCCATTAGAAGCATGATAATGCTAACCCAAAAACCTCTAAAGTACTAACACATTGAAATTTGAAATTTAGGATGCGATTGTGGGTAACTATAATTTTCCCTTAAATTTTTAGTTAAATCCTGTTTTATTCTGCTTAGTCATACATATTCTTACATTCCTGACATGGATTTCTTTAATGGCTAAAACCAAGATTTGAAGGTTACAAGCAAGACCTCAGACCACCTAGTGGTCAGGTGTCTTATAGATAGTGAATTGGTTAAGGAATATAACATTATCAGATTATAGGAAGTCCAAGTGTTTGACATGATCTGCACTTGGTTATCATGGTACTATTATGATTACAGTAATTTCAATTTAGATTCTGGTTTGTGAATTTTTAGAAGTAAAGATGAAGGCCAGCATTATATGGAATTTTTAAAGGTGATTTACCACTTTTCTTGTAAAAGACAATGCATAAAGTAGCCAATGAACTACAACTAACACGGCACTGACCATGGTCTTTACCATGGTGTGTTTGATCTTTTGACTTCATAAGTTTGATCCTTGAATTGCTCTTTTTTTCTTCCTTTTTCACAGGCCTAAAACACCTGTTGTGTGACATTGAAAGAAAAAATAGAAGTACTTTTTAATGCCTAGGAAGTTTGAAACTGGCAACATAGACCATATTTGCAAGAAAAAATTGCAGTTTGTTTTTAAGAGGCTTTTTTCAACTATTATTTTTGAAATTTTGGTTAATAATTGTAAGCGTGCTTTTTGCAAATTTTAGCTTGTTTTAAGATTCATAACAAAAGTATTTTTTGCAATACTTGACGAATGACTTCTCTTGCAGGATCCTATTCTTGATTCTATCAAAGTAGCTGTAGACAGGTTATCAAACTCAACAAATGTCCTCCAGTTTTTGGGAAGACATGCATTTATTATGCCAGAGGACATACCATCACCATCTCAAGATCAGATTGATGATGAAAGATATCATTTCATATCACTTCTTTTGAACTTGGCAAACACCTTTTTGTATATGGTCAACACATACATTATTGTTCCTACAGCAGACAACTACTCTTTGAGCCTTGGAGCTGCAGCATCTGTATGTGGTGTGATCATTGGGTCTATGGCTGTTGCACAGGTGTTTTCTTCAGTTTATTTCAGTGCATGGTCAAATAGATCATATCTAAGACCACTCATATTCAGTAGCATTGTTCTTCTAGTGGGAAACACCTTGTATGCAATGGCTTACGATCTGAATTCAATATATGTTCTTCTCATAGGACGTCTTTTCTGCGGGTAAGCTAGTTCCTGTCACTCAATGTTTCAGATTTTTCATATGAAAACTTATATGCTGTTTGCTCGCTAGAAAAAGACCGTTACATATAATACTTGCAGCTAGTTGATCATTTCATAGACTTTGCATGATACCAATTTTGGGCTTATCTTGGTAGGTAGTAAAGTAAGCTACTTGAGATTCTGGTATATTCTGTTATAAATTAGAGTAGCATGACTTAGACTTCAAAGAGTCAACTATATCTGATTGAACTAAGATATTTACATAGACAACTTTTCTTACAAACATTTGCTAGCTGCTTTAAAACAAGCCCCCATATGTAGGTCAAACACTACGAAAGGATTAATAAAAGTATGAATAAGATCATTTTAAGGTATTCTTATTGTGACTTTTTGTAGGTAACATTTGCTATATTCTGGAGGAGTAGTGTGTTGAAAAATATACCCTATTATTTAATCAAATGCAAAATGTCTAAAAAGTAAACCATTTTTTTAAATGACAACATACATATGTGACTTAGCTGTATTCTGGTAGCAGGTCTTTTTTATTTTATTATCTAAACATGTTTAGGCATCAAAGTATTCCTCAGCAGAAATTTTGTTTAGACCATTAAGAAATTTTAGCAAGAAAAAATATAGATGTGTATACAATGCCATCATTGTTTTAAAAGGAAAATGCTAACTTTTATGAATTGACTTCATTGATAAGGCTCAACAAATTGACATTTCAGGTTAGGCTCTGCAAGAGCTGTTAATAGGCGTTATATCAGTGATTGTGTACCAATGAAAATTCGGATGCAGGCTTCAGCAGGTTTTGTTAGTGCAAGTGCTCTGGGAATGGCGTGTGGTCCAGCTCTTGCTTGTCTATTACAGACTAATTTTAGGATTTACAAGTTCTCCATGAATCAAGACACTTTACCTGGCTGGGTAATGGCTCTTGCATGGCTGGTCTATCTACTGTGGTTGTGGATTTGTTTCAAGGAACCTGCTCAAAAGAATGAAGAAAGCCTTGTTGCATATCAAGCAAATGCTGGTATGTCATTGCGTGTATTGTTTTCGTTATAAGTCATTCTTATTTATTGTCCTCCTTTTCTCTTCCAGTGGGGCAAGGGAAAGGGATAAGGGAGGGAAGGGTGGAGTTAAAAGTTGTGTAGATCAGTTTCATATCAACTTTCTTCCCCTTGTCATTTTCCCCTACCATTACTAGAGGTAGTGAAACTTTTTGGCCTTTCTTGATGCATGGCAGATTGATCTTGCTAGCTGCCAACAACAGTTACATGTTAAACTCTATGATTGGTAGGGCATTAAAAATGGAGGTGAAAAATTCATGGATCAATTTGTGTTGAAAACTTTGAATTTTTTACCCCATTTTTACACCTATACCAAACTGACCACAAGTATTTATGTTTTTCCTGCCCTTAGACATCAATGCCAGAGCTTTTCTATTTGGTTTGAAGTAGGCCCATGCACCAAGGATACTGTTGATCCATGTGTTGCATTAACATGCTCAAATTCATACTGGTATTATTTAAAGTTCAATAAATGGATCTTTAGGATTAACTTTATTCATATCTTTACAGAATATTCCATTTCTTAACACATCACCCTTCATTCAGATCTTGGGAGATAAATAAGAACAACTTAAAATCTTAGTACCTTCTGGAATTTAGCTTTCCAATTCTCATTTGTATCAAGCTCCAACAGTTGTTTCCTTGGCCCTCAAGAATTTTATAGTCACAGGGTTGATACAGTTTCATGAATTAGATTGGACAGATCTAAATTGAGTTCAGTAATTTAATGTCTGTGTGATTTCTCTGATTTCCTTCCTGGTTCCTTGTTCAATCCCCACCTTCATGATTGTACTATGTACTTGATCTCCCCAAGCATGATGTTGGATTATGAGTCTCCATCAGATTGAAAGAGAAAAAGAAAAAGAAAAAGAAATCCAACATATAGTTAAAGAAGTTTAGAACAAGTAGCAGTTTGTAGTGATCCAACTATATCTAATATAGATCAGGTAAATTTATAGTTGAGTGTCACATAACTCTCGTTTAAAGCGAGCCTCCGGTAAGTTTAGTTCTGGATTCCATACCAGTAAATCCAGTCTTCAATCTAGCTAAACTCACAAGGTGGTGGCACAAAGCTCATATGAAGTGCCACTTTTCTCATTCAGCAGCAGTTTATTTTATGCTTCAATCTTACTCTTTTGTGCATTCTGTCTTGAATGCATAGGACCAGCGGTACACGTTGCAGTACGAAATAGTAATAGACAACCATTACTAATGAATTCAGAAGCAAAGGAACAGGATGAAGATGGTGATGAAGAAAATGATGATGCCGAAGAAGGTTCTGAAGAAAATAAAAAACCAGTCACTTCTATTGGGGTGGCATATAAGTTACTGACACCATCTGTCAAGGTAAGAACCCACTATGAATTTTATTGCTTGCATTAGTTCTCTATTTGTTTATTCCTATACTTATTAATGGATTAGATTTAACCTTTATGCATGGCAGCATTGAAAGGATTTGGAAAAAGATTTAGAAATCTTAACCAAATCTATTTTTTCATTTTCTTGTTAATGTTTATGTATACCCTGCAGATTATCTTTTATATTGCAATAGAGTTTGTAATATGGCCTTTTATGCTGGCAGAATATCAATTTTCAGTAATTCTGTTCTAATGTAAGTTATGGTTCAATTCTCATTTCTTTCTATTGTCTACAACATTTTAAACAAAATTAGTTACTCTAGTTCAGTGCTCATATAAGTGTTGAAGATTCAATTATTATGTAAAAAGTGAGAACCATATGAAGAAACAATCTTTGCTCCCCCCTAAAAGTGATACCTAGGCAAGAGATGCCCCGAGAATATACCTATGAGAGAGGTCAATCTACAAACCTTTGAAGTTCAGGAACCTATTTAAAAATTACCAAATAGTGCAGGGATCAACAGCGTAATTGAACCTTTTTGGTTAAATTATTTTGTGCATTTCATATTTCGTTTTGAAGCTTCTATATGAAGTAGCCATCTTAGCTATATTGGTAAATGTTTTGCACTAACTATGAATATTTTTTACAGGTTCAATTGTTTGTGTATTTTATGCTCAAGTATGCAATGGAGATTGTGCTTGCTGAATCAAGCCTTATTACCGAATACTATTTCATTTGGTCAACTAGCAACGTGGCCATTTTCCTTGCATGCCTTGGTCTTACAGTGCTTCCTGTAAATATTGTTGTCGGAAACTATGTCAGCAACATGTTTGAAGAAAGGTGAAACTTCGAGTATTTTTAAAGCATCTTGTCTTCTTTTATGTTACCATCAAAATTATAATTCATTTGAAATATTCATTATTTCTTGTTAGTATTTGTGTAACAAGAATGAACTATATTAGTGCTTGTTTACTTTCTAAAAACATTTTTCATTTTTCATTTTCTAAAATCTATATTGATTTTAATATTTCCTTCACCATTTTCTTTTTCTTTTTTTGAAAACAAATATAGTATTTCCAGAAATTTTGAAAACGTCAAAAAGTTGTTTTCATTGTTTTCGGAAATGCATTCTTCCTAACTAGCCTTCATCTTCTCTTTGTCACAATTGTTATTGTAGGAGCCTTCCATCTTCTTGTTAGCAATTTAAAATCAATATACATTTCAGAAAATGAAAATTGGAAATGTTTCTGGAAAGTAAACATGCCCTAAATATGTGAGAAAATGAAAGAATAATAAAGAGGGAAAACTCGTCAAGTTGAGGAAGCAGACTACAAATGTGAGTGTGACTCAAACTCCTTTTAAAAATGGGCATGGACCATGAGCAACTTGCAAGACTTCTTAAAAGCGAGAGTAACTTTCAAAATGGGTATTTTAAGTATTTAACCTTTTCTTTCTGGTTGCCTTCTACTTGCAGGCAAGTTCTACTGGCATCAGAAATCCTGGTTTGCATTGGACTTCTCCTAAGCTTCCATGTATTCATACCTTATTCAGTGACTCAATATGTTGGATCAGCCCTTATCACATTTGTTTCTGCTGAAGTTCTTGAAGGTAAATTGTTCTCATTATTAAAAGCCAAAAATTTAAGTAAAGTACTAAATATAACAAGCACTTGTAGAAGGATTATTGACAACTTTGCATCATCAGATGAAAACTGCCCTGCTTCAACTGTGCTGATGATGATGAAAATAGTAAAATTTCTAACCACCATACAATAAGGCCTAATTATGGTATCACCAAATCCAATTTTTTAAAGATTATTTAAGAACTTAAAGGTGCTGCATGAACTAAGTCCATTAACTGCTAAACAGATTGGTTGTTTCTCACTTATTGAGAGGGAAAAGGGGGAAATTGGGAAGAAAAAAAAATCTATGTTCATCAGTTATGAGTAAACTGATAAATTAATTTTCCACTCATTTGGCTATAACATATGTTGCGACCATGAAGGGATGGCGAGAAAATACAATTTTAAAAAGGAAAAAAAAAAAGGAAAGAAAGTAGAGTCGTCACCACTTTTATTAAAATATATTAAAAAAAATGGAAAACCTTATCTGTTTTCCAAATTCTTCATCATTTTTTCCTTTAAAATTTTCAAATGTAAAAGGAAACATGTTATGTTTACAAATTAAATCACATCATGATTCAAAAGGATTTAACCAAATCAATGCTTTAAATCATCATTATTCATATCCCAAAACCTTGAATCCATTTAAAATTTTAAGTTTAAGAGGGAACAAATCATGCTCTACTCATTCAAATTATATCTTTCCTTATTGACTATGCACTCTGACTGGAACCACCTTTTTTTTTATATTGTTTTTATTATTTTTATATTGTTCCAATTTTTTCGTTTTCTTATAGTTTTATATATACTTTTATATTTTATATATATATTTGTTTATAAGTAATAAAATGAAAGAAAATGGGATCTTCACAATCTATCAGTCTACTTCATGTGACAATCTTAAATTGCAGGGTGCTATTTTCATCTCATCTTAAAATGTTTTAGATCCACTTGTTTGCCTCATATCATCCTTTGCTAGATATTGACTTGGTAACATTTAATTAGTCGTTTCACATCTTGTAACAAAATATTTTGAAGGAGAAATTTGCTCTTTCAACATGACCTCACATTTCTATTTGCTTGATCAATCCAGGAGTTAACCTTTCACTTCTATCAAGAATGATGTCATCAAGGCTTTCAAGTGGAACCTTCAATGGAGGGTTGCTGTCAACAGAAGCTGGAACTCTAGCTAGAGTTATTGCAGATGGCACAATAACAATCTCTGGGTACTTCAGTGAAAGTACACTCCTCAATACCACCTTACTTCCTGCACTCGTTATCTGCATCTCATCTATTATTGCCACCTGCTGCACTTACAACTCTCTCTACTAGTTTGATAGTAGTTTCCTTTAGTTCTTAAATCTGAACTGTATATATTGATGGTGTAAACTGCTCACTAATCAATGATCAGTAGTTAAAGATGTTGTTTTAGCCAATGTCAGCAGATAAGTGAATGAGGTTGACATTGTAATGTTTTGACATCCACTTTCATGTTTTCTATGCATAATGTACTAACAATCTCCCTTGTGGAAGATTGTTCTTTTCTAAGATCCCTCTTTCCCTTAATGTTGAGATGCTTCAGTCAAATAATTCAATAAAGAACAATGCTAGTTATACACTCTTCATCACACTCCTTTATCAATAAGATAGACCCATGCTTCGAGTTGTTTCATATCATAAATAAACTCAAACACTTAAAAAATACGTTCAACAGACGGATTCACACCTCTTACAACCAATACAGTCCTCTATTCTTGGGACATAAGCAATTTGCTTAGTAGACATCCGTCCCAAGGGATTATTTCTAATATATCTCTGGGGCAAGCTCGTACACACTGAATACATCTTATACATGTATCATAAATCTTTACTGAATGTGACATTGGATCTATAGTAATTTATTAACATAAAAATTTATTTTAAAAAAAACAATGATCTAGTAAACTCGTAAATGAATCATATATTTAGTGATCTCGACTCAATGAGTCCTTTCTTTCGTGATGAATTGTTAGCACTAGTCCTACATGAGAGAAGCAAATAAAAGATTGATTCCAGCAAATACACTTTTGATCGAACTAGTTTTACCAATTCCAGCAAATTGAGAAAGTAAGGTATATCTATTTTATTTCATTATTCAGTTAAACCAATAATGCATTATTGGAGGAAATAGCAGCAACCATTTCATCAAGGAAAAAGGCTTGTGTCAAATTCAAATCACAATAACAAATCGAGAGAGGCGCTTTCACATCTTAAGCCGAAATTGGCTGGGGAGAGGAAAGGTTCTGAGTTAAATAATCCGTTAAACATAGAGTGCTTGTTTGGGTAGAGCCTGAAACTCCGTTTGGACTCTCAAACTCCAATTGCTACAGTAACTGGAGTGTTGGGAGAAGAATTGAGTCCAAAATAATTGATTCATGTGTAGGTAGAATTGATTTTAGTGGAAGCAAGAATTTCTAGCTTTTCCGTTGAAAATAATTGATTCTAGATGTAAGATCCACAAAATTCTACATATTTACACCTCAAAAGTGATTTTACTTTATCATCCAAACAAAATCAATTCTTCTAAACTTACTTTTAAAATATTATTACCAAACACAAATCAATTTTTTTAACCTTGATTTTTCAGAATCAATTCTACCAAAATTAATTCTATCAAAATCTAAAACAAACAGACCTAGAATAGTGTCAACCATATCATCATTTAATAATAGCAATTACTCCCAAGAACCCAAAATGTGCACCTCAAGTCATGTCAAGATATAATTTGAGCAACAAAATACATATTCAAGTAAAGGTTCAGATAAATTTCATCATTAAATCCTGAAAACCGTAGCTTTTCACTTCTTTCCTTTGGTGTGATTCTTCTTTTACATGGGGTTGGAGTTTAAGGCAGAAAAAACATGCCAGCAAACCTCTGGCAAATTAAGCTTTTCCAACATTTACAAACAAAAAAGTTTTTGCCTCAAACGGGCTTATTTTAAACATCTTGATCCAATACAGGGTTACCTTCTCTACATATCTAATACTGGCAACAAACCTTTTCCAAAGTAACCAGAAAGAGACCGTTTTGCACATGCATACCACACTGAACCTTTTAGGACCAAAATAAACATGAATTTCTACAAATGTTAGTATCACTATATCCAATATCATTTTTTACCTTGTTTTCTAGCAGCATCAGTCAACCCTAGCTCCTTGCGTAGTTCTTCATCTGGTTGCAAACTACCTGGGATAGCACCAAATATTCTTCTTGATATCTCAAACCCAGAAGCTACATGATGTACATATGCTGATGCATCCTCTACTGTCTGTTGCAAACTTAATGAAGTAGACATATAGTTCGAAGTACTTCTTGACAATTTTCTCTCAAATGGCTTGTCCAGTTCAGCAGCCTCGAGAAACCGTTCTGTGGCGGCCTCCCAAGAAAGGTTATATCTGTGAGCATCCGTAAGCTGGGCAGGCTCTTCAACCAATGCCTTCAGTGTGAGTTTAACAAATCCATCACTGTCATCATATGTCCAACAATTTGGGAACTGCTTAAAAAAGTCATTTGAGCAATGGTTCGCACAGACAATTATTTTGCCCATTGCTAGAGCTTCTGCTGTTGTTGTGCAAACCACATCTGTTGTGCTTGGATTAAGAAACAATTTGTAACTGGGACACAGGAAATAAAGTGTTAAGATATACATGTTCCCATCAGTACATTGTCAAAGAGGTCTTTCATTTAACAGACTGCCTACCAAAAAAAATATACGGAAGATTTAAAGAAAAAACTGGAGAAGATTAGAGGAAAACATCACACATGTGCTGACTGTCCTAATCATAAGTACTGGTATAATGTCAACTTGCTATCCATTATCTATTTAGCTGCTTAATGATGCATTTGCTCGGATTGTTTTCATAACCCTCAACTACTAAGTGACATAAGATTCTGAACATACTCAGAGAATCGTGATAAGCATACATGGCAGATAAAGTGACTTCTAAGTTGAATTAACGGCTAGTAGGACTAGTTGAGGCACAATTGGCAGTTTCTAATAGATACATAAATTATTTTAAACAAAGAAATTATTCATGATATGCAATATTTCATTTTATAAAAGGCAACCTGGTGCTATAAAGCTTCCGGTTCCACTATGAGCTGGGTGAGACCCACTATGTGGGTTTATAGTATGTAGTACCTTGCATTTGTAATATTTCATTTTAGAACTTAGCATTTTTGCATTTCCCTAAGGGGATTACCGTCAAAATCCTATATAAGTAAACTAAAGGGAGTGGAGAAACCTCATAAACACCCAAAAATAATCTCATATAGAAAGCCAAAAGATGCAGTTTAATTCTGACTCTATTGATTAAATCTTATGGTGTCAATTTTTTATTTATTAACTTCCAATTGAATATGCACATGCAGATTCCTATTTTCTTTTTCTTTCTTTGCCACATTATGCACCACAGGCACATCTTATTACCAATAAGAAAAATATTCTGTAATACATCATTTATCTGACATGAAACCCAAACATAATGTGAGCAAACAACTTACTCATGAAATAGAGGATCAGCATGATCACGAGCTGGGTGAACTCTAACTGCCAGCTCCAACTTTTTTGCAGCTTCTTGAACTTCATCTGAGTCCTCTCCACTGCCATATAAATCAATCTCAAGCCCAGTTAATTCCTTTTGATGATCATGAAGAAGTTGGAGCAGCTCCTTGTAGCCTTTGTTCCATATCATCTTCCCAATAAAGTAGGCACCTTTGGTAAAGGCCTGGTCTCCATTTTGTTGTTGCTCTCTCTTTTTCTTTCCAATCTCAAGGAATTTTGGATTAACTCCATGCACGTTACAGACGATGGACCCAGAGTAATCCTGGGTGGCAGCAGATAATCTAATTACCTGCAATTTTACAGCCAATTAATTCCAAGAGAGCGAGCATAAGTTTATGATAATTGTTAATATTATGTTCATAACTAAATACTCACTCCGGTCTCTAATATAAGCAAAAAAGTCCCAAGCTTTTTGGTCCAATATATAAGCAAATTTCAACAATTTCTATCCAATTTAATGATGTTCTTCCTAAAACACCATTCATTTAATACAAATTTTGTTTCCCAATGATTCCTTTTATTCCCAACAACACAAGCTTAATAAATAAGATGAAGGATAATTTAGGTAACAAACTTAATTTTTAAATAAGATTAACAATATTAAATGAGATTAACTACCCACCTTAATATGTGTGTTTTAATTAATTTTTGCTTATAATAGAGACCGGAGTAGTACTAAGAATGAAGTCTCATTTATCATCAAGCTCATATTCACTTATCTAGCTTTTGCACATAAAACTACAAGCCTGCAGGCTGCAACCTAGAGGATAGCTTCATGATATATAGATAAAGTACTGTTTACACCCCCTCACAAATGAATACACCAAGAAACATCATCAAAGCATCCATCTTTACTTAAGCAGCATGCGCACATATAGGCTTAATTGAAATGTAAAAGAAACTGGAACTATTCAGGATAAAAGAAATCACTGGTTAATGAAAATCAATTGTGCACTAATTAAACATTTTATGTCTGAAAAGTAGAATACCATGACTTCTGAGCTCAGGCAATCTGCTGTCTTTAATTTTATTTTTTATTTTTATTTTTTATCAAAGAAGAGATTCATTAAGATGATAAGGGTTCCTCCATAATAAGAAAGTAAAAATTAAACAAAAAATTAAAAGAGAAAACATCAATGATACAAAGCCACCCAATCCCTCTGCACATCTGATAGAGAAACCACCTTATAAAGACCACGTTGTTTACACCAAAAAGAACTCAATCACCTAAGCTTATCCCAAATCAGTTTATGAACCAAAGAAACCTCCTTTAAAATACGTATGTTATGCTCCAACTAAATGCACCATGTAGCAGCATAGATTGCACATTGCTCCATCCCACAGGTTGATGCAAAAATTTCACAGGTATTTACATTCTTTGATTCATTTATATTTATTTTAGGTAGGAAAATATAACACTTGTTTACTATCGAAAATCAACCAGAAAACATTCATTCAACAGCATCACCTGCTAAACTAATTGTTAGCAATGCCACTGATAAGCTGACCACTTAATTCATCTTTGCATGTGAAAATTCCAAATGTAACAAGTTATTGTAGTAGTAAAAGTCAGTATGCCATGGCAAACATTGGATATATATGTAACATTATCCATGAAGATATAATAAGTTACCTTGTGACAATAGATACCAACAAGCCAATTGTTTAAATATTTCAGCAAAAATGATGCAAGCATTCCATTCTTCTCTCTCTTCACATATTCCAAATAATTTGTGTGGATAATTCCTACAACTAGCCTGAATTTAGTCTTCCATCTTTTCCCATGGTGATACCATGTCAGGTGTTCGGGCTCCTCGAGAACAGCAACATCTGCCTCTTCATCAGGGATAATTTCTGAAATATCTCCTACAGCAAGAATGCTCCTTTTATCTCTAGAGAACTACATTACGAGCATATCATAAATTAGCACTACTTACAAAACAATAAGGTATCATCATGATGGCAATTGGTAAACGCTCAGTTCTCACATGATTGCAAGTAAATGTTAGTTAAATAAAACAGAAATGGGAGGATTCTAAAAACAGATAGATGCTCCAATCTATGAACCAAATTATTACTCTATTAAAACATTAGTCATGGAAGATTACAAGTCCCCATTACAAACCTCATTTACAAACCATTTTAACTTCGTTTCTTTTTTAATAACTAGAACAACATTTTTATGATGGCCAAACATAGACCATGGTCTTCATTTTCACATGTCCATATGTCATTGTCTTTGTCTTTTTTTTTTTTTTTTTTGTGTGTGCTTGCTGTTATTCTTGTTGATGGAAAATCTGAAAACAGTGAGAGAAATTATCACCTTTCCAGGATAAAACCGTATGCTGAAACCAAGTGTAAATCCAACTCTCTCCTCAAGCCATTGACGGATATATTTTTCATGCTCCAAGGGTGTAGAAAATGTAATATTGTTGGGATAAACTAGTCCCTGATCTTTCAAAGTCAACCAAGGGATCACCAGAGTGACATCTCTTTCCCCATCTTTGGAAAGATATGCAGCACGAAAAAGCGGGTTAACAGCTGTTCCTGTCAACCACGGAAGGCTAGCAGTAGTAAAAATTGCAATATGCTGTTTCTTTTCCATCTGATTGTTATCTTTAAAATTGAAATCTCATCATATTTCAGAACTCCCTTGGAGAGGAAAGTCACCAATGTAATGCAGCTTCAAAGGATAACCAAATGATTGCTTTAACTGCAACAGAGAATAAATATTAGCCAAATTTTATGCACAAAAAAACACACACACACGCACTCAAATAAATTTTATCCCTGACTCCATTAAGAGATAAAAGGATCTTAGGAAAAATGATAAGAACAGGAACAGGATTTAAAAAACAAAAAACAAAACCGAAAAAAGAAGGGAGGGCTGGTGCTACCCAGGACTGTGTAGTTTTTTCATTATTACTTGTCAACATTGATTAGTTGTTCCATAGTCATCACTAACCACACTAACCATCATGCATTGGGATCCCTCATGTCAGTTTTTTTCTCTGACATTATCAGGCGGAGGAAATAACACAAAGGTTATAAATGAAATTTCGCAAATGTTAACTAAGACCACCAATAAAATTTATAACCTCTGCTACTATCTCACTCCTCCATATGAGTACATAAGAGAAAAAATAACATGGTCATGGAATGGTACTCATTCCCAGGAATGTTTCTTCCCCACTCATGGGAATAGAGTTTTTAACTTTCATTTTCGGATCCATTCCCGCGAACTGGGAATCAAGAAAATTCTCGTCTTTTAATATATAAAAAGGAACAAGTTTCAATTCCCAGTCTTTTCTTAAAAAACTAAATAAATAAATAATCTCAATAACATTCCATGAATTACAGAACAAATTTAAGGAAATAGCACCACCACAGAAGCTAGTAAGAATAAGATAAATAAAATCCAAATCATTCATCGAAAAACAACGTTAAAACTCCTGTTTTTCTTTCTATTCACAAAGGGCTGATCAGTGATTACTGATTAGGAAGCCCCAATAAAAGAAAAGACCAAAAATCAGAAAAACCAGAACCTATTATCAAAAACCTTTTAAGTACTCTTTCTTTTTCCAAGCTTGAAACCCCCAAAAATCCAAACTTTACATATAGATATGACAACAACAAGAACTACAACAAAATAAATGAATTTGAAGGAAAGAAAGTGAGAAATTTTATAGAGAGGAAACATGCACCTTGAAGGGATCGGCAGTAGGAGAAAAATGTAGTGAGAAAGAGATTTTATACAGAGGAATTTGAGGGAAATGAATAGCGAAGAGAGAAACGAAGGGAATCAAAAAGATCAAAGAAGAAGCGTATAAAGAATCGCAAAGTAGGAAAAAGAATAAGAATTATGCTATCTAGAGAGGAAAACGGTGTCGCTTTCTGTTACGTCAGCTTCCGACATTTTGGAACGGTCTTCGACCAATCACATTCGTCCACGGTGGATTCTAGCATGAAGTATGTATTTTAGTGGTATACTCATGTACCACTATTTTCACACAAGAACCAATAATGTAAACCGTTAGATATAATATTAAAATAATCAATGGTTCAGATTTCACACTTCAAAAAATAAAATATTACTTTTATCTGATAATACAAATAACCCAAAATTAATCAAATTACAAAATTATCCCCACCCTCCTCACATCGATTTGTTCGCTTCCTGCCACCATCTTCGTTTGTTTTTTCCCTTCTTCCCTCATCTCTGGGTCCTTCTTATGTTCTTCTTCATTTTTTTTCTTCCTTCACTCATCTCTTACGTCCTTCTTGTTTGTGGCTGCACCTGAGTTTCGCATCGTACTAGAGGCCGTTTCCGCAGAAACCCACAACTCGCGACGACAGCGGCATGCTTCGCCGCTGCCCAAGTTAGCCTTGGCGACGGCAATATAGTGGATTGATTTGTCGAATAGCCCAACAATAAAAAGAAAAGTTTAGATCTGGGTAGTTCCCTTTCTGCGAAAATGGAAAACAAACTTTGGTTTCAAATAGTTTTAATAACAATAATAAGAGTACAAGAAACGAAAAAAATGGTGCATTTCTGCAGAAGCCCAGAGCTCGCGGCGGCGATGGCATGCTTCGCCGCCACCCATGTTAGCCTCACCGGTGGCAATATAGTGGACTGAGCAGGTTATTGAATAACCCAACAATAAAAAGAAAACTCCAGATCTGGGTATCTCCTCTTCTGCGAACATGGAAAACAAAATTTGATTTCAAATAATTTTAATAATAGTGATAAGGAAATGTTGCATTTCAGTGGAGAAGACGCTCTACTGGAAGAAGATTGGATTGCTAATCTGGGGTGCTCTCTGGTACGGTTGCTGATGGAGGTTGAGTGGTGGAAAGGAGTAGGGGTAGAAATGTAACCTTAAAATAAACTTTTTTAATAAAATTAATTATTTACCTTAAAAATAGTGGTACATAGGTATACCACTAAAACACATGCTTCATGCTAGAATCCACCTTCATCCACGGAGGAAAAGCCAATGCAATTTTTGTTTTGTGAAGTTTTATGTATTTTTATTTTTTGAAAAGTTATTAAGAAAAAGAAAAATGTAATCCCTATTAACTCAATTATAAGCAAAAAAATACATATATTTTACGGACTCAAATATAAACAAAAGCCAACCAATTCAACTCTTTTTAAAGTCTGTTTAGTTAGCCAAATTCACTAGTATATAGAGGATGGAAAAGCAGCCCCATTTGATAACCTCTTTTAAAATTAGCGTATAACGTTTTTTCACTACTGTATAACATTTTTTTCCAGACGCTACTTGAAGTAGCTAGCGTTTGAGGTTATAGCGTATAGCTTATCATTTTTTTTCATTTTTATCTCTACTATATCTTAATTAAATTCATCATTTATCCTTAGCTAATAAAATAAAACACCAATCATTTAATATAGTACATAAATAAGAATTAATTTTACTATTTAAATTTATATTTAACATAAAAAATGGGAAATAAATTTTATATATAAAAAAAATTATATAAAAATCATATTAGTATATAATTTATTTTTATTATTCCATTTTATTTATTAAAAATAATTAAAACTAAATTAATATTAAAATTAAAAATTATATAATTTATTTTTATTATTCCATTTTATTTATTAAAAATAATTAAAACTAAATTAATATTAAAATTAAAAATTACTATTTTAATTTTTCAAAATATAAATAATTTAAAATAAATTAAAGTGTTAAAAGTGATAATTATTTTAAAATAAATAATATATATAATGTAAATAAAAAAATGCAAACATTTCCTTTTATGTCATTTTATATTTATCCGCTAATTCAACCGTTAGTTTTACCAAATACTTCAAATCGAATCCGCTATTCGCTATCAGCTAGCTTATCTGCTATCGCTATCAGCTAACGTATCCGCTATCCGCTAGCTTATCCATTATCCGCTAGTTTTTACCAAACAGAGCCTTGATGTCAGTGTTCCAAAAGTCAAGACAATCAACCAATCCAACCAATTCTCCTTTTACTTTTTCAAGAGAACTGTACACTCCCAAGATAATTAAAGGGTATTTTAGTAATTGAAACTTTTTGTTTTTACTTAAATCAAGATAATTAAACTAAATTAACCAACTTCCTTAATAAGTGTGAAGTTAATTAATTTTGCTTACAGGGATTATAGCTTGAGGTCGAAAAAACGTATATTGCTGAAAGATTTTCACCGCGCTCTGAATTAAAATTGATTGGCGTGGATATTTTGAGTTTGGCATATCATGCCATTTTAAACATTAATTTAATGTTCATTTAAAATATAAACAGTTGTGTTATTTGTACAATCAAAATAGGACAACTTTCGACAATGATTAATAACGTTCAAAGTTATGGTTAAATACAGTTTAGTAGATGGTTAATAAGTTATCAATCTCGGTGTACTTATTAACCAAGTTCAACATTATATTAACCACAATTTTGAACATCATTAATCGTTGTCACCAAGATGAGTAACTCGTTAACCATCAACTGATTTGCATTAACCACAGTTTTGAACGTCATTAACTGTTATCACCGAGATTGATAACTTATTAAACATCCACTAAGCTGCATTAATCATCCATTGAGTTGTATTAATTAAGCTTTTGTACATCGTTAACCAAATTATCAGTTAATGAGTTACACATCTACTACATGTGTATCAATTAACCAAGCTCAACACATAATTAACCACAATTTTGATTGTCTTGTCGAAAAGTTATCCCAAAGTTATCACATTTTAGTTGAACAAATATTATTTCTGTAATGTTAAATAGATCGAGAGATTCAAAAATTATAAAAATTCAAATTTAAGATTCTAAATGAATAAGATTTATTTGTAGTAAACTAAATTACCAATGCTAATCCAAATGAAAAGTCTTGAATCCTTAATCACATGGTCTTTAGGTCTGAGACAATAAAGTCATGTTTGATTTATTTTTCGTTTTCTATTTTTATTAATAATTATGAAAATGCCATATTGCTTTCATTTTACTTTCTATTTTAAATCCTTTTCTAATATAAAAAAATTATTAAAAAAATTATTTTCACTATTTTTTAATCAAACTTTTGAAGGTAATATTTTGATGATTATTTTTGAAAAAAAAATAAAAAGATAAAACTTAAAACAAAGCAAACTTTAACTTTTGTTTGGTATAGAAGAAAATGGGAAAAGGGAAAATGACAAGAGAGAAAATGAGGAAAGAACAATATTTTCTCCTGTTTGGTAATGGAGATAATTAAGAAAGAGAAAAATAAAATAGGGAGGAAACAGGAACACACCTAAAATTGTTTTTTCTCTCCATGGGTAGGAAGAAAACATGAGAAGAAAAGAGATTATCCTATAAAATGACTTCTCTACCCCTTTTTTGCCCTTGACATCTTTCTCTCTCATTCCTTTCATTGATCTAAACTTCACCACTTAACCTAACACCATTCCGTCGTCAGACTCTCCTCCACAACTATCACCTTCTCTACCAGTCCCAAAATCATTAAGAAATTCAATCATTGAATCTCCGTCGTCATTTGTTGTCATCAAATGCTCCACTCTCTCTTCACTCTATTATGCCGCCACCACGAACTTTGAACTGGAGGGTCAAGATTCATTAAATTGTCATGAGATTTTTGATAATTCGGGTATGTTGATATGAGAGAATTGGAAGGTCCATTTTTATTTATGACAGTATGAGGGGTGGGGGTATGGTTCCTTAACGGTGTTGTCCAGTGACGGATGTATGTAGAGGTGAGGGTGCGCAGCTGCACCCTCTCGATTTTTTTTTTATAATAACCTTTTTTTTTTGCCCCCTCTAATTGTAAATAATTGCACCCATGCCCCTAGGGTATGACCTGTGCACACTTGACCACTTGGACCCACACAGCACACTTGGTTGACTGCCTCTGAACTGACCCCACCACCACAGCACCACTTGACCCAGCCAGTGCCACACCACCACTGCACCAGAGCCTCCGCCACCGCCAGCCTCTGTCGTCGAGCCTCCGCCTTTCGTCAGGGTATCCCGGTGGTTCGATCGTTCAGAGCAATGCGGATCTCTTCTCTCGCGACTCGCGACTGCACAAAGATCGTGGAAAGCGAACTCAGAGAGGCAGGCAAAGCACGAAGGGCGGCAGATCTAGGCTCTCACTATAACACCCGGATGCCGACGAGGGCAGGGAGTGGTCGTCGGTGCAAGAAGGCATGGACAAGGAGTGGCTCCTGAAAGGCTTCCAGGCGGATGGACACATGAATGAACCGATTACACACCCGAATGAGAGGGATCCTGAGACTGTGTAGGTATGAGACTATAGAGTTGAGGAAGGCTTATATGAATTGATTAGTACTACCTATACTAATAAGATGCGTCTTCTTTTCGGTAGCCCATCACTTAAGAACTCCACAGTTAAGCTTGCTTGACTTGGAGCAATTCTAGGATGGGTGACCTCCTGGGAAGTTTTCACAGGAAGCATGTGAGTGAGGACAAAGCACGCTGAAAAGACCTGTGTTGGTTTGTGGGGACAGTTGTCAATCCATAAAGCAGCCAGGGATGTTACACTCACCAGACCACCGCAGGCGGCGACGTGAGGCAGAGCACAACGTACAGTGTTTGTCCTTCTCTGAGCCGATACAGTCACAGATTGAAGTTTGGGTGTTTCAAGTTTGACCCACTTCACAGAGCACAGCTGGGCAAGGTTATTACAAGTTTGGTCTCTAACTCAAGTTTGTCCCTGCTTTTTTGACTTATTTAGCCCACCTAACATAGTGTTGTTCATTTAATTGCTCAATTAAAGTGTTAGGGTTAATTGTTAGAGAGGCATTGGAAAAACAAATGGCCATGACATAGTTCGTGAAAAACAAATGGCCAGTGTTAGAGAGGCATTGGAAAAAGGAGAAATTCTAAGTGGGCAAGGTTTGAATCAAGAAACTGGTCTCAAACGAGCCGCTGATACTCGTTGGGGTTCACATTATGCATCTTTGATAAACTTGATATTGATGTATTCTGTTATATGTGATGTTGTTAAAATTATTAAAGAAGATGGATCAAATCCAGAACAAAGAGCTGAAGCCAAGGTCTTTTATGCTTGACAGGGGATTTTGAATTTGCATTCGCATTGCATTTGATGAAAAATATCTTGGGTATTTTGAATGAATTGTCACAGGCATTGCAAAGGAAAGATCAAGACATCATCAATGCTATGAACTTGGTTAACATCACAAAGCAACGATTACAGACTATGAGGGATGATGGATGGGATTCTTTATTGCAGGAGGTAATTTTATTTTGCAATATGACATTCCTGATATGGAGGATAAGTTTTTTCCTGACGGTAGATCACGATGTGGAGGCAGAGCTCAAGCTATCACAATAGAGCATCATTATCATGTTGAATTATTTTATACTATTTTGGATATGCAACTTAAGGAACTTCGTGTGTGACACCCTCTCAAGGATCATCACAAAGTTACCCCAATGCGGAAAATTTAATTAAAATACTGGTTACTTTCGGAAAATAAAACGTTTAAATTAATAACATTTCTGCGAAACTGGTGATAATTTTTTTTCTTTTTAGTGCACGACCAAACACGACAGAAAGAAAACAAACATATACTGATATATCTATATAGGTATACATATATGCATCATTATTTTATACATTACAACAACACTAGGAGATCACAAAAGGACCTTTATCAAGTTAGGTCATTCTCCTCAAACTAAGTAAAGAAAATATAAAGACATATACAAAACAGTAGCGTACGTCTAGAAGCATACAAAAACTAATGGCTCTCAGTAGCCAAGTCAACTGTCGAATGTCACTACCCCACTATAACAACACCTACAGCTAGTCAAAACTAATGGAAACCATTAGGGAGATCAGGATGATCACCCCCTCCTAAAGCAGAACTATCCGATGAGGATACTGCTGCTCCCGCACCCTCGCCGGGTACATCATCGTCGTCCTCAACAGGTGGCAAGTCCGCAAGGATGTCCTCTACTAACTCCTCAGGGTCCTCCTCTATCTTATCGTCTGGGACTACCTCAACAGGAGGCTCAACAGGCACTGCTACATCTGGTGCAGCTATCTGTAAAGGTTGTCCCAACTCTGGGTGAACCACAATCTCTCCGTGATCCAACAAGTACTGCAGGTAAAGTCCTGGTGGAGGTAATGATATCTCGCAAGTATCGACAACATACGTTCTACGCTGAGGTCCGACAACTAGTGTGCCAGTAGTCTCATATATCGGGCCAAAATAGGTAGCGCTCCTCGCCCTGGGATTAATCTCCCATGCGCTACCGTGCGTACGGTTCTCAAAAACGATGCTGCGGATCACTGAATGTGCCAGTGGCATCATCGGATCCATCTATCCTCAGATATAAGAAAAGTACCACAAGTAGAGAACAAACAGAGAAACAATGCAAGAGTGAGAAACCAATGTATGGATTTAACACGAAAATCATATACCCGACACTAACAAAACACATAAACATTCATACATAATGTGTACAAATACATCACAGGGTTTCATGCCCTCGCATCATCAGTTTTGAAATTATGTATGCAACACTTCAATAATTATTCTCTAACAATATACCTAATCTCATGAGATATCAACAACATATGGTGAGTTGATCAGGCTCAATAGCCACTTAAGGCAAAGGCACTCAAGCCAACGGCACTCAAGCCAAAGCCACTCAGGCATCGCCACTCAGGCAATGGCACTCAAGCCAAATCCCACTATAAACTGTCCAAACCAAGGCACAATAATACAAAAGTGGGCTCATTGACCACCAAGGTACAATGATATAAACACATGAATATCCTCTTGATACCATGATTAACTTTATAGACACGTCCGCCTTAAATGCATGTAAAACCTTTTATTCTCGTCATTTCTCTTTGTGTATAAAACTTCCTCTGTTGAAGCACAAAATGCTTACAACCCTCATCGCTTTAAAGTGTCTTAACTCTTTTATTAACAACACAGGACCTCAAGTCCGAATGCTCAATCACGAGACCCATAAACCGATGCACCAGTTTTAGGGTCGTGGTCATAGAAAACATTCGAAATGTTTAAACAGTATACCTCATGTATACAGTAGATACCGAATCTACAGGACTTCAAGTCCGAAGGATACTCAGTCCACAACACCAACGAACATTAGTACCCTAAGTTCAAAACCACTTGTTAACATAGTTAAGTGAAACTTTATTCTAGAAAACCGTTTCAAATGAGAAATCCTTTAATAAAATCGTCCGATGTAAAAACTTAGTCTCCCAAAAATAGTTCCATAAAAACTCAACTAGTTCAAATTACGTACTGCCGTTTCAAAATAATATTTGCCGTCAATTTACGTTTTTAACGTCAGTTAAGCCTAATATTAGCTTTTTCCATTGTAATAATATTTAAAAATCATAATTAGGTTATTTTTGAAAATTAATTTCATAAAATAACATTTTATAATTTTCCGGAATTTCTTATGTAAAAATTAGCAGTAGTAAAATATTTTCACGGTTTCGCCCTCTCTGTGACTCATTGTTCACTTTTTCACTGATTATTCATTAAAATGTTATTTTTTTAATATCCCTTATTATTCTCAAATAAAAATTCCATGAATATTATATTCCAATATTTGCCAATTAAACATTGAATATAATTTACCAAGCTTATTAAAGCTTTTATCTGATTAATCGATTTGGCACTGACCACTGTCAGGCTTCTCAAACAACATTTCTCAATAACATACATTATAATGTTGGCCGTGGCAACCAAACCCAAGAGGGGGGTGAATTGGGTTTTAAATAAAAAATGAAAACTTTTTCGATAACTCGAAACCCTTTTTAAAGTATAAACAGAATTTGCAGCGGATGAATATTATTTTCAAATTAAATCGTTGTCGCGTGCAAGTAAAAGCGTTTTTGCAAAAGACAAAACAAAAGTAAAAGAGATAGGGATAAGAAGATTGACACAGCGATATATCCTGGTTCGGCCACAGACTACCCACGTGGCCTACGTCCAGTCCCCAAGGCAATACCACCAAGGGTTTTCACTCAATCCCTAGCTTTTAAACAGGAGCAGCTAGAACCTTTACAATAACTAGAACTCCTCACAGACCAGAGACATTCAATCCCCTAGTGACAGAATCTCAAATCCCTAGCTTTTAAACAGGCACAGCTAGAACCTTTATAATGAAGAGAACCCTTAACACAAATCACAGGACATACAATCCCTTGTGTAAGAGCCTCAAAAATATCCTAAGAGATATACCCTCTCTTGTTCGGTAACCAAAAAGGTGGTTTGAGTCAATCCGACTCTTACCGAAATAAAGCACTCTTACTTAGTGCAGATAAACAAATTGAAGCACAATGTACAAGAACACCTATATGGTGTGTAGAACTCTCAAAATAATATGGTCAAAGTGATAGTGCAAGAGAAATAGTTTAGAAAGTGATTTTCAGAGTTGTAACAAGTGATGGCTCAAAGTGATTTCTAAATTTTTCTACAAAAGCTCTTGATAAAAATATTTTCACGTTTTTTCTCTTTCTCGTGTATTATTTTTTTTTTAGGCCAAAAACAACTATCTCCTTTTTAAAAGCAATAGTTGAACGTTGCATACTTTTAATGCCATGATAGCCCACTAAATGCCATGATCTGATTCTTTCAATGTAAATATTATTGCAATTTAAAAAGTGATTGCCAAATAAGAAGGTTTTGCTATTTGAGAAGGATATGGACGTTGTAGCACTGATCCACGCATGATAGTTGAAACGGAAATGTTAATATTAATTCACAGTTCAGCAATATTAATTGTTGCTTTAAATGGAGAAAGAATATTTAAACATTGGAACAATTGCTCACATATTGCACCAGGTTTTATAAATATATAAAAGAAAAATGGGCTATTTTTCTGCCAATTAAAAGAACCATTTTACTATCATTAATTTCAAATTTATTGCTGGACGAAATTCCAGTGGCCATTGAAAATCAAAGCACCGTTTTATTTTTATTGGAAATAAGGATGGTCAAGCAGATTGTATCGGAAAAAAAAATATTTTCAAAGTTAATTTCATTTATAAAGAAATTTAATTAACTTTCAAAATTAAGAGAGAATACCTTTGAAACTTTAAGATTTATTTTGAAAATACTTTAAGACCAGTTTTGAAGATATTTTGATTTTCATCATTAAATGTCGGATTTTAACACATGTTATAATCATTTTAAACACATGTTAAATGTGTGTGTGTGAGACCAATATTAAATTAAGAACTCCACTTACCATTTACACACATCTTCTAAAACAAGCAATACAAATACTGAAATTCTCATTTTGCCCATCTTGACTGCTTGTTTGACTTTTTGCCGCTTTTTGCACTTAAGTCATTTTCACGCTTTTTGCAATTTAATCCTTTAGTTGAATTTGCGTGTTGGTCCTTGGACTTGAAATTTCCCTTTTGCTCATCATCAAAACAAAAGTACCTGTCAAGGCATATATCCACAAACTCCCCCTTTTTTATGATGACAAACATCTCATGAGGGAATTTCTAACAAATGGAGTTAGAGCAATAAAATATATCACAATTTCACAAGTTTTAGTTTTGCCTTACTCCCCCCTCACTTTATGCAGTTAGAGCAATAATGTATATGTCTCATTTCATGATTTTGTTTTACTCCCCCTTAAGCATGCACTCATGTAACTCTCCCCCTTTTGTCATTATCAAAAAGCGGGAAAAGTATTATAATTTTATCATGGCATATATCCACTAAAGTAATAGTCAATTTTAAGTTTGAGATATATAGACCATGGCATGCATAACTAGAATTATCAAAGAGATATAAAAATGAAGTACGTGCGGAAGCAAAAGTGCCAGGAAAATTAACACATCACAAAGGTTACTCATTTTTTTTTTTTTAATTCCATATGAAGCTCTTATTTATCTCAAAATAGAGTTAATCCCAAATAAATTAACTCATAGAATCATCTCCCCTATTTGATATTTCAATTTATTTAGGCATCAAGAGATGAGACATTCATACTTTCAATAAGGGAATTTTATAGATATAACACAGATTAAAAAAAAAATTTCTCCCCCTTTGACAAGTATATATTCTTGTATTTTATGCTTCCCTTAAACATGTAAATATTTCTCCCCCTTTAGAAAATATATATATTTTTTTAAAATAACGTTTCATTTATGGGAGAAAGAATAGAAGCCACATTTAAAATCAATAAGCATTAAACAATCCATTCAATAGAATATCATAAAAGATTAGGATTGAGAAACTTATTGAATTAAATATTGTGTGGCGCTTTCTGGGCTTCTTTGTATAATCGATTATTGTAATCGATTACAACTCCTCTGACTTGAGTGGTTTCTCCCCCTTTCACATGTAATCGGTTATCTTAATCGATTTGTGGCTTATTGACTTTTGTGTAATCGATTATTTCATGTTTATAATCGTTTATTGCTTCAAAAATTCCAGAACTTAGCCCGATTCTTTGGGAGACAACTTGTAGCCTATTTTCACACTTCAACACACACATTAGAAGTAACAAGGTGAAAATTAAATGTGCAATCACAAGCATTCATTGAATCCGTGATTGATTTAAAATATTTCCTTATTAAACACAATCACAATAAATTTTAATTGCTTGTGGAGTAGTTAAATCATTCCATAAATTGAAGTATGATTAATTTCATTTAATCATCTAAATTCCAAATTCAAAACCTTTTGAATTTAAACATAGAAAAGAATATGAATTTTGAATTTGAATTTTTTGAATAATTTTGGTAATAATAAATATTCAAATAAAATATGTGCCAAACTCATTAACCACACTCTCTAACAATATCTATTTAGTAATCGTAAAAAGCTTTCCATAACATCAGAAAATTTCAATTTAATTATCTAGATTTCAAATTTAATGAGATTTTCGAAATTAAAAATTTGATTTGAAATCTTTCACAATTTTGGCAATCAGAAATATTCAAATGAAAGATATGCCAAACTCATTTAAAAACATTCTTTATTTACCACAATCTTTAATGAATTTCCATTTATGTATTTGTGGTGTAATAAAAGATTTCCATAACTTGAAAACCTTTGATTTTAAAACAATTTTCAAATCAATTGTTAATAAATATTGATTCAATCATCATAAATAATTTCTCATCATAAATTTTCGAAATTAGCCAAAGACAATTTGAACTTTGAAATTGAGATTTGAAATCTTGAAAATTTTGGCAAGAATAAATGTTGAATTTTAGAATACGCCAATCTCTTCAATTTTCTCATTTTTAACCACAATTTCAATAGTTGTCTATTTAATTTTTTGTGGTATAATTGAAGCTTTTCCATAAGAATATTTAAATTTCAATAATCAAATGAATTTTCGAAATAGCACCAAAAAGAAATTTTAGATTTGAATTTTAAAAACTTGAATGATTTTTGGAAGGAAGAGATATCTTAATAAAAGATGTGTCAAACTCATTTGAATTCTTTCCTTCTTGACTACAATAGAAATAAATTTCATCAAACAATTTATGGTGTAATTAAGGATTTCCATAATTTTGACAATTTTAAATTTCTTTTATCACCATAAATTTTTCGAAAATAGCCAAACATTTGAATTTTGAATTTGAAACAAGAATCATAAAAATTTGTTGATCATTTAAATTTCCAAAAACAATTGTTAATAAATTTTAAAATCAGATTTTAATTTTATGATTAATGAGGAAATAATGATTTTTGAATTTCAAAATATATCACCATAATATAAAATTTCGAAAAACACAAAAAAAAAAAATTTAATTACTTGAATTTTGAATTTAAGACACGTATCATCAAAATATTCGTTGATCATTTGATTTTTCAAGATCAATCCTCCATCAATTTTTCAAATCAATCATCATTAATAATTTATTACCACAATCTTAATGATTTTAAATTTGAAAATGTGTGGTATATTAATTCATGATAAGAAGTCAATTTTTTCAATAAAGTGCAATCATGAATTAGTTAATAATTTTTGGATCATATTTGATTTTATGATGAAGTGATGATTTTTTGAATTTCAAAATATATTTTCATAAAATGAATTTTCGAAAATAAAAAAAAATATTTTGAATTTTGAATTGAAAATCTCAAAACTGAATTTCCTTTTTATTATGATATTCAAAAGATATTAAAGTGATATCATAATTTATTTATCATTTACATTTCAAAAATTGATCCTCAAATAATTTTTCAATCAATCAATATCAAGGATGTATTACTACCACAATCTTATGATTTTCAAATTGAAAATATGTGGTCAATTAATTCATCACTATAAAATAGATTTTCAATAAAGTAAGATCATGAATTAAATAATAAATTAATTTTTGAATCAGATTTTGAAAATAGTGAAGAATAATAAATTTTTAATAAGAGAGATTAATGTCAAATCAAATTTGAATTTGATATCTTGAAAATGATTATAAAATTAAATAAGATATCATATCAAAATGAAACATTTATTAGAGCATTAATTTAGGATTTGATTTAAAACAAAACATTTTCAAAATGACAAATTTCATAGCATAATCGATTACGCTAATCGATTATGTGTCTACTGTTTTCTACGAAAATTCTGAGATCATTCTATAATCGATTATCTTAATCGATTACAGTAATTCTGACTTTTTTTCCTATTTGCTCGAAAAAGCATAATCGATTATCTAATCGATTATCCTATTCGTTTTTGAAATTTTCATAACAAGGGAAAATTATAACTTATATACACTATTAATGCCATGCTCTAGATAATAATCAATCAACATACACACACATACATAGCATCTAGCACAAATTTCATACAACATTTTGATAGAGCTTGATTGATTTCAAATGAACATTTTTATCAACATACTTCCATTTAGCGGATTTCAAGTTTGAGCACATATGGGAAGTAGTGGATAAAGTTACCTTGTTGCATGAATTCAAAAGTTCATTCTTTCTTACCCACATTTGCTTGACTTTGAATCTTGCTCTAATATCGTCTATCTTGTTTGAGTTGTTCATCAAGATTCCTTTGCTTCTTTTGGTGGTAATTGCATTTTCTAACTTGTGAAGCATTTTTCTTGATGTTGCCTCCTTTTCCAGGATAATTGGTTTCTCAACTCTGAACTTTTCCTGTAAATTTGAAACACTAGAGAAACCTTTTGGTACCCATTTCATTTTGGGTCCTTGTGGGTTAGTGGACATGCAATTTTTGCCTTTAGGCACCCTAGCAATTTTATTTCTCATAAGATGGTTTTTCCTATAATTGCATATATGAGAAATATGTCCTAACTTTCCACAGTAATTACATGTTACATCCCTTTTATTTTTTATCAAACAATTTTCATATGAAGGTTGTACACATGTAGAACTTTTTATTCCATCAATTTCATGAAATAATTCCTCGACTTGATTATCAATAAATATGCAATTTTTATAATATGAAGAGGATTCGAATTTCATAAAATTTTCTTCACCATGAAAAGTATATTCATTTTTCAATTTTTGCAAATCATTTTCAATTGATGAAATACTTTTCAAGGAATTTAAATTCTTATTTTCTAAATTCAACAGTTCATCATACAAATTATTGTATGCATGTGACCATTCATCATTTGATGATTTGAGTTCAAAATCGTTTACCTCCAAATTCCTTTGAGTCACTTTGAGAATATTTTCTATTTTCTGCACATATGACTCTTTGCTTTTGTGACACCTTTTCTTGGCATGTTCTTGAGGATATCTTTCCTCCAATGAATTTTGCCCTTTCATGAAACTTCTTTCACTGTCAAAATTGTTAGTGACAAGATAATTATAATCAAGCATATTTAAAATATCGTTGGCACAATCACAATTCTTAATTTTCTCATAAGCATCATCGCATAGACAATTTCGGAGAATTTGCATAGCTTTGAGATTCAGACAAAAACAATTTTTATCAAACTCAGTCTGATGCTCTTTGGGTTTGAGAATGAGTCCATTGACTCCAATATCCCATAAGTCGACATCAATTGACTGCATAAAAATTTCAATTCTCATTTTCCAATACATGTAATTCTCACCATCAAAGAATGGTGGTTTGTCAATTTCAAAACCAAACATTTTTTGAAAACTTTTTTAAAAAGGTTGCCAATAGGATCTTAACTCTAAGCTGTTAAGCAACTAACCAGAGCCGAAGCTCTGATACCACTTGTTGGCCGTGGCAACCAAACCCAAGAGGGGGGTGAATTGGGTTTTAAATAAAAAATGAAAACTTTTTCGATAACTCGAAACCCTTTTTAAAGTATAAACAGAATTTGCAGCGGATGAATATTATTTTCAAATTAAATCGTTGTCGCGTGCAAGTAAAAGCGTTTTTGCAAAAGACAAAACAAAAGTAAAAGAGATAGGGATAAGAAGATTGACACAGCGATATATCCTGGTTCGGCCACAGACTACCCACGTGGCCTACGTCCAGTCCCCAAGGCAATACCACCAAGGGTTTTCACTCAATCCCTAGCTTTTAAACAGGAGCAGCTAGAACCTTTACAATAACTAGAACTCCTCACAGACCAGAGACATACAATCCCCTAGTGACAGAATCTCACATCCCTAGCTTTTAAACAGGCACAGCTAGAACCTTTATAATGAAGAGAACCCTTAACACAAATCACAGGACATACAATCCCTTGTGTAAGAGCCTCAAAAATATCCTAAGAGATATACCCTCTCTTGTTCGGTAACCAAAAAGGTGGTTTGAGTCAATCCGACTCTTACCGAAATAAAGCACTCTTACTTAGTGCAGATAAACAAATTGAAGCACAATGTACAAGAACACCTATATGGTGTGTAGAACTCTCAAAATAATATGGTCAAAGTGATAGTGCAAGAGAAATAGTTTAGAAAGTGATTTTCAGAGTTGTAACAAGTGATGGCTCAAAGTGATTTCTAAATTTTTCTACAAAAGCTCTTGATAAAAATATTTTCACATTTTTTCTCTTTCTCGTGTATTATTATTTTTTTAGGCCAAAAACAACTATCTCCTTTTTAAAAGCAATAGTTGAACGTTGCATACTTTTAATGCCATGATAGCCCACTAAATGCCATGATCTGATTCTTTCAATGTAAATATTATTGCAATTTAAAAAGTGATTGCCAAATAAGAAGGTTTTGCTATTTGAGAAGGATATGGACGTTGTAGCACTGATCCACGCATGATAGTTGAAACGGAAATGTTAATATTAATTCACAGTTCAGCAATATTAATTGTTGCTTTAAATGGAGAAAGAATATTTAAACATTGGAACAATTGCTCACATATTGCACCAGGTTTTATAAATATATAAAAGAAAAATGGGCTATTTTTCTGCCAATTAAAAGAACCATTTTACTATCATTAATTTCAAATTTATTGCTGGACGAAATTCCAGTGGCCATTGAAAATCAAAGCACCGTTTTATTTTTATTGGAAATAAGGATGGTCAAGCAGATTGTATCGGAAAAAAAAATATTTTCAAAGTTAATTTCATTTATAAAGAAATTTAATTAACTTTCAAAATTAAGAGAGAATACCTTTGAAACTTTAAGATTTATTTTGAAAATACTTTAAGACCAGTTTTGAAGATATTTTGATTTTCATCATTAAATGTCGGATTTTAACACATGTTATAATCATTTTAAACACATGTTAAATGTGTGTGTGTGAGACCAATATTAAATTAAGAACTCCACTTACCATTTACACACATCTTCTAAAACAAGCAATACAAATACTGAAATTCCCATTTTGCCCATCTTGACTGCTTGTTTGACTTTTTGCCGCTTTTTGCACTTAAGTCATTTTCACGCGCAATTTAATCCTTTAGTTGAATTTGCGTGTTGGTCCTTGGACTTGAAATTTCCCTTTTGCTCATCATCAAAACAAAAGTACCTGTCAAGGCATATATCCACATATAATTCTACACAGATTATACAATCACAATAACATAACAATTAACTGCAGATAAATAATTTAAAAGCAGATAATCAAACACAGAATAAACAAAACAACTGAAAGCAAATAACAGAAAACAAATACCACACCCACAGAACCAATATACAGAGCAAACACAAATGGTATATAACCATCCGAAAATCCCTTAGGAGTTCCCCTCTTACCTCTTGTAAAAGTTCAGTGAAAAAAAGTTGTTCGTCAAAAGTCCAAAGTTCACGTACCCGTCGTATTCACGTAACCTTCAACCATTGCAATCAAATAATTACAAAACAAGAAATTAAAAACACCTAATTCCTTCTACATGGTCACGGCCCCAAGGGTCTAATGTGACTAAAATTTCCTAATTATGCCAAAGTTATAGATTAAGGATCCTTAACTATCTAGATTCATGAATTAGCAACTAAACAACTAAGTTAAGAATCAACAATTCCTAACTCACAAACCCTAGGATTCGGTCATGACTTGTTCATGGAGTTAGGGTTTTTAGTTTTTCAAAATAACTTGGATTCAACAAGCATATATACTAACAAGATAATATAAATGATTATTGATAAGAAAAATGAACAAAATCTCCTTCAAAATACCCTAGCTAAATTCGGCCATGATGAGTAGGAAAGGAAGGAAATCTTTGTTTTCAACATACCCATGGATTTAGGATACATGCATGATGGTTATCAAGGTTAACTAGGTTGCTTCCAAGAGAAGGAATACAATTTTTCATGCCACTTTCTAGGGTGATTCGGCCTAGCCAAGAAAATTAGGAAGGAAGAGTTTGTTTGCTAAATAAACTTGGATTCAACATGTTTAAATACTAGAGAGTTAAGATCTATGATCATTTATATGAACATGAACACAAAGTTCTTCCTCCTTTTGTAACCTAGGTTCGGCCCAAGCAAGAAAATAGGGAATGAAGATTTGGTTTTCAACAAACTCTTGGATTTAGATAGAAGATATGATTATAAGCATATAGGAATTGGTTTCACTATTTTAGGAGTTTTCTGCAATTTATGGTGATTTTTCAAAGTTATTATGATAAGGATGAACATAGTTGGAAAATAATGATTAAGACATGGAAATAGAAAACTTTATGAAGAACATGACAATAAATGATGATAAGGAGTAAGAATCACCTCTTGAAGCTTAGGAAATGAGCAAGAGCCAATCACTTCTTTTGCAAACTCAAGCTTTTGTTAAGTATGACAATAGAGTTTTGAGAGGAAGGATGAAGATGAAGATTGCTCTAGAATATTGTAGAATGAATGAGTCGCTTATGGAGCAAAATGTGACTACCACAAGCCATGGGCCATGCGCCATTTTGGGCCTTGCCAAGTCCAAGCCCATTTGTTTCATTTTGTTAACCATAAACCATTAAAACATAACTAGTTCAAAGTAAGTTTATGACATCAATTGGATTGTGTGGGATTCATACTCTTGGATGTGGTTTTGGGCCTTTGGGCCGCAGCCCTCTAATGGGTTTGGAACAAAGATTCTGGCCCAATTCACTTGGAAAAGCATAGAAACTATCTTAGGGTCCAAAGTGCAATTAAGAGAAAGTTCAAGGACTTAAGTGCAAATTCTCTAATTTGACACAAAAGTGTGACTCCTCCACATGAATCAACTTAAACTTATACGAAAACTATTTATCAGCTCCAAGAAACTCCGTCGTTTGCTCCGTCGTTTACCCAATTACGTATTTCGCCCGTAAAAGATAGATTATTTCATTTTTTTATGAAATAATTCTAAAAATACGCTATCGTAGGAAATAAAATAAAAATCTTAAGTGTTTCGTTCACAAGTTAAAATTAGGTCTTCTGGTCAGTATAAATATACTGTCGGTGAAAATAGCGGGCCGGGATTCACCAGTCGTTTCAACCAAAATTTTACTCGTAGTTTTCAACGTTCAAGTAGAACGGAGTGGTAAACTATGTTTATTTAAAATAATTTTTTAACACACCAATAATTAATTAAACATATTACTCTGCATTCCTGTTATTTAAAACAGCGAAAAACAGGGTGTTACATCGTGATCGTTTCTCTGAGGAAAATACTCAGTTGCTTCTTTGTATGTCTTGTTTGAGTCCGACTAATTTATCCTCTAGTTTTGATAAGGCAAGGCTGATTGAATTTGCGAAGTTTTATCCACGTGAATTTTGTTCAACTGATTTGGTGATGCTTGATAATCAACTAGAGACTTACGTCATTGATATGCGTAGCAGTGTTGAATTTGCATCTTTGAAAGGAATCAGTAATCTTTCAGAGAAGTTGGTTGAAACTGGAAGACACATTGTGTACCCATTAATTTATCTTCTTTTGAAGTTAGCAATGATTTTGCCTGTTGCCACAACAATCGTAGAAAGAGTATTTTCTGCTATGAAGATTGTGAAAAATAGGTTGCGTAATCGAATGGGAGATGCATGAATGAATGATTGTCTAGTGACTTATATTGAGCGAGAAGTGTTCAACAACGTTGACAATGAGTTGATCATTCAACGATTTCAAAACATGAAGTTACGTAGAGGGCAGTTATAAGATATGTAATTTATTTGATTAGATATATTTAAATTTTGTGATTTTAACATTCATAATTTCATCTTTATATATATGATGATATTTATTATTAATTATTTTAATTTTAAAAATATGTTGCCCCCACTACCCCGGGTCCTAGATCCGCCACTGGTGTTGTCATTGCATTCTTATTGATATTTTCTTGCACATGAAGAGGTTAGAGTTTGCATTTCGGATAACTTTTGATATAATAATATTTAGAACATAAAATATAAAATATAATAATAGTAAACTTGGTTATTAAAAAATGCTCATTTTCTTTCTCATCATTTTATATCATACTAAACAAACAGAGATAAAATTCCACATTTCTGTTTCTTCAAAAAAAAAAATCCCATATTTCTCTCATATCAAATATCTCCTAAAATTTATGCCAAAAAAAAATTATATCCCCTAAAATTCACTTTTTTTTCCATTATTTTCTTTCTTTCCAATTTCTATCTTTCCATTTTGTCTCTGCTCATTTTTTTTCTAAGGGCAAACAAAGCATAAGCTAGATTACTCAAATCCATTATGAACATTCCTCTCGCTCTCATTGACAAAAATTGCTTTTGGCCAATACCAGCTTATATCTGTTTGCCACGTAGCAGCCAACGTCCCAGTCTACTCCCCCCTTCCCTTCTGTCTGAAGCTAGCAACAACCCTTTGAATTGAACGTTTGGTTTGGTTCACTTTATGCATATCCATTACCAAAACATAAGAGTGAGACTAACAAGAAATCAAACCCCTGAATACACCATCTTCCCGGTTCCATTCACATACCCATTAGCTAATTCAACGCATTTTTCGGAAGTACGAGGTAAAGGTTTCACCTTTGTCTTAGATTTTATTAATTTATTCTGTTCCTGTCAATTTTTGTGGCAGGTTCTCAAAAGGGTCTAGAATAAAATGGTTTTTTTTTTTTTTTTTAAATTCTGCTGTTTGATAAAGGAGAAAAGTTGATAGCCGTATGAATTTGCACTTCAGAGAATGTGATACTGTGATAAATGGTTTTTGATGTCGGTGTTTTTTTCATTTCTTTCATCCGTTTTTCTTTTTCGGTTTCCAAACATATCGATGTCTGATTCTGCTATTTATTTGTTGTCTTTTATTTAGAACTGAAGAGTATGGGAAAGAAGTAAATAATTATTTGCATTTTTTGTTGGAGATATAGATGCATTTGAAAGTATTGCAGAGTGTTTTGGAACGTAAGACTATCTGGAACATATTTCACGGTGTATATCAGAATATTTTAGGATATCTTAGAAGATGTCTTTACGAGTTATTTCTTATGCTGATTTGTTTCATTATTTAATTAGGACTAGAATTTTGAAATTAGTATAAATAGGATTCTTGAGTTTGTATTTGGTATCACATCATCACATATTACTACCCTATCGCCTCGTAGTAATATCATCAATGTTATTCTAAGTTTATGGCCATTTCTCATTTCTTTTCTCTACGTAGAGTTCACGGAGCTCGTTAGAATTGTTACTCATCACTACAAACTCAAATCTAGTTTTGTTGTTTTGCTCATCTCCATTAAGTTGATCCTGTGTCTCTGATCCGCGTGTTCCCTGCGTCTCCGATCAGTTCTGCTTGATCCATCCTGAAAGATTGACTTCATGGTTCCATCCCAAATGCAATATGGTTTCATCGGGGATGCAGTTTGGTTCTTCTCTGTTGTGTGCCCTTATAGCGACGCTTCTTCTCTTGCTTTTCCAAGACCTTGAAGTTATTTATTGTTTATTTTATTTATTCTTTTGTTTAATTGTAACAAGCCAAAGCTTGAGGTAGAGGGAGATTGTTAGAACTTAGAATATCTAGCTCATAATATTTTAGTTTATCTTAGAAGATCTCTTGGGTTTGTCTTTGGTATCACATCATCTCATATTAATACCATATTACCTCGTATCAATATCATCAATATTATTTTAAGTTTATAGTCGTCTCTCTCTTTCCCTTATTTCCTAACCCTAAACCCAAAATTTTCAACATGGAAGTTAGAGTTTTCAGTATTATATAATTCAGCTCAATCCACATGAGCATATGCTGCAGAAAATCTTATTTGATCTCAATTTGCTAATCTTGTGAAGTTTTCACATTTCAGTTTAGCAAAATCAACCCGCTCTCTTGAAGCAATTGAAACAATAGTGGATTGAGGCATGTAAGCAGTAGATGCACTAGGAGAAGGGGGGTTTTAGTTCTTTTGGAGCTAATATTTTATTAACATCTCTTCTTTACTAGTTTGTATTTGTAGAGATGTTGATGGGTCATACAGATGGCATATCAGAAAGGAGGTCATCAAAGGATCAAATACTTGCAGACCCTTTATCTGAATTAGGTGATGTTGAAGGGGAAGATTGTTCGGAACAGATATTGTATTCAGCATCCTTTGAAGAATTTGCAAGCAGTTGCATTAAATATGATACCATCATATGGCTTTCTATATCATTATTGTTGGTCTTAGCTTGGGGAGTTGGCCTTGTTATGTTGATTTACCTGCCCATTAGGAGATATGTGCTTCGAAAGGATTTGTCTTCTCGCAGTTTATATGTTACACATACTGAAATTGTTTACAAGGTAAATATGAATATTCCTGCATGATCATGATGTTGTGTTGAGTTTTGAAACGAGAAGTGATATTTTCTTCACTTGTCTCTTGTTCAAGGTGTCAAGGCCTTCGTTTATACCATTTTGGGGGACCATAACAATTGAGAGGCATGTACCTCTTTCTCTGGTGATTGGTATTATTATCGAACAAGGTAGCCTTGTCAGATTGTTTTCTTGCACTCTATTTTTGTATGCTTTGTGTACAATAATTTTATTTACCTTCTGCTTTTGATTTTTGATTCATGGCTGCATACATGTGTATGTGTGCATGCGAACAAAATATAATAATATAGTGTTCTTTTAGCACTTGGTTTATAGTCTGATTGGAAGCTCTGATATTAATGTTTTTCTTCACTCTGCATAAATTTCAAAGCTTACTCAAAGTTAAGCAACAAGATTAGGTTTATTTTTCTGGTTGCTATGGACTAACAGTCTAACACATCATTTGTCCTGTCCCTTAAAAATTGTAAGTTCGGGTGTTTTATATTGCCCCATTTCTTTTACCAGGTTGTCTGCAGTCTATATATGGAATCCATACTTTTCGAGTTGAAAGTATTGCATATGGAAAAGCTGCACCTGTAGATGAACTGCAAGTTCAAGGAGTTTCTGACCCTGATCTTTTGAGAAGGGTGAAACAAAATTTGTTTCTTAATATAATTCTTTATACTTTTGATGACTAATAGATGTTAATAATCAATATAGTTCTTAACATTTATATTATACATTTGTAGTGGTCTTATAACATTATACTAATACAAAGGGGACGTCATCATCTTAAGATACAACAATTGATTTGCAGGTGATCATAACAGAAGCTTCAAAGATCTCACGAGATGTAAGCGGGAAGCTGATTGGTCCGAGCATAGACATTGACAACATGGCTCGTATCCCAGCAGCAACTGAGGGATCAGTTGTTATGAGATCACCATCAAAAAGTTGGAAGGTAATAGACCGCCTGCAATGTCTCCTAACAAATATCTACTCCTAAGTAACTAAAGGGTTTGGATAAATACTTAAAATGTTACGACTTGTAAATTGTAATTCTAAGAGCCATACAAGAAATGATCTGGTCTAGCATGCTGTTATCACTAAAACAGCTATAGTCAATAAGGTTCCAGTTCCTTTTACCAAAAATAAAAGAATAAAAAAATAAGAAAAAACTATTAGCTGAGAACACTTTGTTATTGTGAGTGGTGAGAGGAATGAATCTTGACTATTGGATCTTATTTGAATGATTAACATTAGTAGATAAATGCATGTACCTTTTTAAGTGGTTGTGTGACCAGTAACTTTTAATCTTGACTATCCATATACGGTTGTATAGTCAAGATTTGTTTCCTCGTCTTCTTAATCTACCCACACTCTTCTCACCATAGATTTTTTATTTTTATTTTTTTTACCATTGGTAGTCTATGTCATCATCCCCAAGCTGAACTTGTTTGAGTTGGTAGGAATTTAAAATTTGACCCTCTATTAATATGGAATTGTAGCCATATATTGTTCTTTGGTAAAAATCATGCTTATGTTCTTTGGTCTTTTGGTTGTGAGGAGCATTCTTGGCTTCAAGCCTCTGAATTTTACAGACTTAGTTGTGGCCTATTCTCATTTTAGCAGCAAGAATTTTAATTCCTCAAAAAGAATATAGCAGCTTGGCTGTGGGAGTTAAAAGGAGAATGAATTGGAACTATTGATTATTGAATAGGGTTAATTTGTTTGGCTGGGTTGGGAGTTTATACTATTATTATGGCCCATGAAAACTGATCCAATAGTAGACTGATCTTTTCATTTGCTTGGTAATCGTAGGAAAAAATTTCTCTTGATTTGGTTCTTAACGTGATAGCTTGTGTTTATTAAAAACTGTGTTTCACTTTGTTATATTGCTATTTAATGCCAAGCCATCAACAGATGGGGCATCACATCTGTGTTGCTTGAATTTCTCTCATACAAATACACTCATCTGCAGATGGCAGGCTCGCTACATTCTCCTTCGCTGGAGCGCAGAGTACCTGGAGGATTGCTGTTTAATAAACTTGAAGAAGTCAATAAATCAGTAAAGGTTTGTATCTTAATAGCGCATGATGGATTCTGTTGGAAATCCGCCTTTAATTGCGGTCTGCCCCTAGCCGCCTTCATTGTGGCAACTTTGTACTGCCTTCATTGCAGCCACCAGCACGTTCATTGTGCTGGTTATGAGGGGTTTGTTTAGTCCCACATCGCCTATAGATATGGCCTAAGTAGTGCTTATAAAGCTTGGGTAATCCTCGCCTCACAAGCTGGTTTGTGGGGTTGAGTTAGGCCCAAAATCTAAGAAATTCCAATGAAAAATTCATTTTCTTTATTTTTCGACTTGATGGAAAGTTTGAAACACATTTTCAGTTTGCTCTTTTTCTTTGGCACCCAACCATACTTAAATTTCTTAGGAAAATTTTCTGTATTCATTGACTATTTGCTGGCTCCTATACATAGTATGGTCTTATCTAATAAATTTTAGTTTTTGTTCCATCTCTTCCTCACACACATGGGTGATTGTTTGTTGACAATGATGGAACAGAACAGCAAGCCCTACGACTTGGGTTGTTTAATTTTGTTTTTTGTCCTCTTTAATTGCCTTCTTTTTTTTCTTTTTTCTTTTTAATCTATATTTATAACAGAGACTTGAGCTGCTCATTGAGAAGTTGCATGCTGCCCGCGCTAGCAGCCGAAGTAAAGTACCATAGGTAAGTGCTGCAAGAATTGCAATGAAGTTAGTTTCCATATCAATGGTACCTTTTTTATAAATATGGAGATAGGAAATGATGTTGTTATTATCATAGTGCTATTGAGTTACCGTTTTGAGTCTTTTGACTGACTGTATAGCTGGCTGAGGAGTTGTAGATATTTAGAATTTCAAGTTGTAATAGGATAATAATTGATTTTCCTAACTTGTAGATATTTAGAATTTCAAGTTGTGTGTATGGAAAAGATTTTGTTGGGAGAGGCAAAACCCACTTCGGTGATCTCTACGCCTCGAAAGGGATTAGTCTCTTGATATCAGTCGGAGGATACCCTTGGTTTACCAAAAAAAAAAGAAATTTCAAGTTGTTATAGGATAATTGATTTCCCTAAAGTTTCTTTCATTCTTCTTCATACCTTTTAATTGGATATCTTACATTTGATATACTTTTCTTCCTAGAGCCTCTATTGATTTTCTGGATAGTATCACCTTAAGCAAGTTTGTATCATTTTCTTCTCAATAAGTGTCACTCCAACTTTCCCCCGAATACATTCCTTAAGCATGATGATATATATCTCGTATTTAATTCTTGCATACAAAACTCATTTTCACATGAAAACAGGTTTTAAATTGGAGTTTGGCCATGTCGCAATTGTGGTGCTGCCATTACAGGTTAATGCAAACCAATATTGTTTGCAATTGCAGGTTGCGAAATGTTGCCGCTGCATTAAGTGATGCAGTCCATTATTTAAACCTTGCACATCAATATCACTTTGCAAAGATAGATAAATAAATGAAAATTTTGATATTTTATGTAGTGATTCGGATCTTAGGAGAAAGATATGGTACTTGTTATCTCTTCGTCAAATGACCCTATCATGAAATACAAATCGGTTATTATAGGATATGAAACTTTCGGTGTGGGAATTTAATTAGCCATTATGTGAGGAAGAACTGTTTACATGGATTATATCATACAATTTGTGCATGAGCCACTGTCATTGCTCATTACAAGACTTAGGATGGGGTATACAGAGACCCCACGATTTAGTTAACTTAAGCTAAAACTGTTGTGAAGACAAAAAAACAGATGTCCTTATTTATTAGAAATAAAATTAAAAAACACAAGTTCTTATTTTAAATAGAGTTTAATTTTAATAATGTAAAGTTTTTAAATAGAGTTTAACTTATGGTTATGATAACGACCCCCAAAGAATAATTCTCAACCACATATTGATGTACTATGTACGATATTAATTTGTGGTTATAATCAAATGAGGAACATAAGATACTACTTTCAGTTCTTTACGGCAAAGATATTTCCAAGACTCACTCCAATTAATGTGTTCAACATAAGACAATAACTCTTTTCTTTATCCACTTCTCTGAGTTCTCTCCCTCAAACTCATTAATGCTTTGTTTCTCTCCCGTGTACTAAAACACTTAAGG
This sequence comes from Echinosophora koreensis, assembly GCA_035048595.1. Lineage (NCBI taxonomy): Eukaryota > Viridiplantae > Streptophyta > Magnoliopsida > Fabales > Fabaceae > Echinosophora > Echinosophora koreensis. Next base: position 664,194 of record JAPCYP010000114.1, read on the forward strand.
ATGACTTCTTTTGTAACCCTTCATGGTCTGCATAGTTCAATTCTTAGGTCCCAATTCCTAGGCCAAGATCGTCACCATCTCACTCACCACTTCCATCTCAAACACCCTTCCACACTACCACATCAAACCAAACCAACTTTTGAACTATATGCCAAGTTCAACATACTTGAAATCATGGGAGGAAGAGGAATATGCAAAGGAGAAATAGGACTTGAACAAGAGCTGAAAAGACAAGTTGATGATGATGATGATGATCATGATCACCAACCAGAGCCAGCAGCTAGTGGCAAAGATCAAGAAAGCTTAGTTGGAACAAATGGTAGTTTTGCAGTTCCTGAAGATGGTTTTGAGAAAGAAATGATGGGGCTAACTGGGGGGTTTCCTGGGGGTGAGAAAGGGGTGATAAAGTTCATTGAGGAAAACCCACCTCCCAAACAAGGAAATGTTCTCATGACTTTGAAATAAGCAATAGCTATATCATGAAGAATGCAAAGAATCATAGTTTAGCTAGCTTTCTTCTTTAAAGCATGTTCACCACGATATCAGGTTTATGTATATCTGCCATTCTGATTTCTGACTATTCAGGTTTGGATGAGGTTTGTTATCTCCCCTTTCCAATGTTACTTGTAAATTAGAAACTTGTCTCCTTTTTTGTGGAGTTTAATGAATGTTAAACCTTTTTCCCTCCTTATAATTGGAAATGGATTTCCTGCCTTTGCTTTTTGATTGCAGGGAAATCTTGGTCATTGAATAATTTTATATATTATAAATTATAAATATATTAACAATAAAAATAGATGTAAGAGATCTTTATCATTAATTAAACTAAATGCATGAATATGTGGATTCCCCAGGGAATCCAGGTTCATTATAAATCTATATGCATGTAACTTAATCATCAATTTAATGTCATTTGCCACAATGCTTGATTAGTTAATTTTATATTTATGAAGATGAAGATACTCTGATCATTGAGAAAATTTATCAATTTAATGTGTATTAGTTGTCTTAGTTATAAAGTTCAGAGTCTCAAATAATTATTATTTTTCTTTTCATTGGTCATATGACATTATCTTTCTTTCTTTCTTTTTTTAAAAACACTCTTTCTTTTTTCTTGAATTTTGAATTGTTATTGTTATTACTATTGCATATAGAGTAATCTTGGTTTTCAGTTTCAATCTCAATTTCATTCCTATGCGCAATTGTTACATTGTTGTTAATTAGAATCAATTTGGTATCACTTGAAAATGGGAATTGAAAAATATTGATAACTTATACTCAATTTTTTAATTAATCTCAAAATTGTGAGAAAATATCAAACTGATTTTTAGAAGCATAAAGACCAAATAGGGTGGTGGATTGTGATGAAATAATAGCCACAGAAAAAGGATATGCCTTCTTCGGAACATGTGCTCGATAGGAACCAGCCACGCAACAAAATTGCCAAAACATCCTTATTAGACACCGGAGTTCATTTAGGCTAATGAAAATGGCTCCCTGTCTTGTTCTGTGTAGGTGTGTGAGCGAAATTGACTGGTTAAAAATTCAAAAGAAGCAACTTTTTAATCGACGGTTAAACATATCATTTGTTAAGTTTTTTAACTACATCACTTCTCATACAAAGTTATTATTTTAGATTTCTTAATTTAGGACACTGATCAGCATTTGTCTTAACTTATTCACGGCAAATGTTGACATGTCCAATGTTTTTTTCTCTCTCTGATTTACAAGATTGTCCCAGATGAGGGTTATCCACTTATTTAGTGCAAAAAAAGTATATAATTGTATTGTAATTTTACAACATATAATGAAAAATATATAAATAGGCCAAATAGGTAGATTGGTCATATATGTTTTTTTTTTTTTACTTTTCACATCTATAAGTTTTATTTTATTAAATTGGTCCTACACGTTACGTTCTGTTTCCTTATTAGTCATTTTCATCAATTTCGACCTAACACCGTCAGTTTTGACCTGATGTGGTTATAACGTTAGCCTGACACGTGGATTTTGATCTGACTCTGTAAGGTTGAAATTGACGAAAAAGACTAATGGAGAAACGGAATGTAACATGTAGAATCAATATTTTAAAAATAAAACTTATAGAATCGATGTAAAAAAAAAATTAATTATAGAATTAATCTATTTATTTTGTCTATATAAATGTAACTATTTAAGTTGGAGTACAATCGATGAAAATTTTTTTTTGCTATTTTGATATAATTTGCATTCTCGAATAATTGACAAAAGATATGACACTACTCAAGCAAGCCATTTAAATGCATAAAAGAGAATTTTATTTTTTGTTTTAAAAAAGGACACGTTCGATTATCAACGAATGATTCAGTAAAAAAAAAAAAAAAATTATATCGATAATATATCAAAATTTAAATTAAGCAAGTAAAAATAGTAATAAATATATGAGATTAATTTCTATGTACTGTTACACTGACATCCAATAAAATGTTAATAAATCAGTATTATTATTGTTTCTCTATGGTAGTTATTAAAATAAAAACACACATATCAAAATATTAATGGATGTCAATGTAAAACTTTTTATACTAACAGTATATACTACTTTGATCTTAAATATATAATATCAAATATAATGTTCAAATAACAAATCTTCCAGAAGCTCCTTACAATTTGTAAATATAACATATAACAAATCTCAAAAGCAGCCGTGGTTAATTCTAGCAACTCGTAAACGAGAAACTCATGCTAGGCTGATTATAATGAGTGGGGTTGAATTGGGTATAAAGTTGCAGGCAAAATAGGTAGATTGGTCTTATATGTTTATTTTACTTTTCATATTGATCTTATAAGTTTTTTATTTTTCAAATTGGTTCTACACGTTACGTTCTATTTTCAAGTTAGTCATTTCAGTCAATTTTGACCTAACGCCATCAGTTTTGATCTGATGTGGCTATCACCTTAGTATGACACATGGCTTTTGGACTGACGGCGTTAAGTCAAAATTGATGGAAATGACTAACATGGAAATAGAACGTAACGTGTAGGACCAATTTGGAAAATAAAAAACTTATAGGACCAATATGAAAAATAAAATAAACGTATATGACCAATCTATCTATTTTTCCAAAGTTTTATAGGGTATGTATAAAGATTTTTTTTTTGACGACTTATATATAGTACCATAAGTGCTTGTGGTATTGTTCCCTTATAATAACCCGACACGTAGAATATATTTTACACCTCAATAACACCCGATTAATCAAAATTTTAATAGCGTTACCCACTATCCTGTTATCGTGTTATCGTTCTTATTTTTTCCTTTCTATTCCCAAAACTTTCTCCTCTTTTCTCATTCCGACACCTTCTCATTGAACCTCAACTTCCAAAACCACCAACCTTTCTTTCCTTTCATAGAAACGTACCCCATAGAGAGGAGAAACACTATATTGGGAGCGTTTCTGTGAAGGGGAAGAAGGGTAGGTGGTTTTGGAAGCCGAGGTTCAATGGAAAGGCGCCAAAAAGAGAAAAGAGAAGGTTTTGAGAATAGAAAGTGAACGAGAAGAACGACAACATGATAATGGAATAGTGAATAACGCTATTAAATTTTCTATTACACTGGTACTAGGGAAACCTTTCAAACACTTTGCAACTCAGGCTCCTCACCCTACTATAAAAGCCTATATAGTTTTAAGGTTGTGCCTAAGGCTCCTCGTAATATCTCCTAATTTTCACGTGTACTAAGGAAACATTTCAAGCACTTGTGCACCTCAGGCTCCTTACCCTATTGTACAAGCCTATGCAGTTTTAGAGCAACGACCTCGGATCCTTCTAATCCTCCAAGATTCACGGGTACTCAGGAAACCCCCTCAAGCTTCGCAGGTGCTGGGAGACCTTAGTTCACGTTTGAAACGCAAAGAAAAAAAGGTAAGAGACATATAAGGGAGTGGAGCAGACGGTGGCATCATCGATTTGGGCAACGACATGGATGATGTCTTAGACAATAATGTGTGTCTCGCATGGCTGCACTCGATTTGGGTTGCGCAAAGGCAACGTCTGACGACGGTTTGGGTGGCAGTGGTTTGGAGGAGGTTAGGTTGTTTGTAGTTTAGTTGTTTGGTGATTGCTTGGTGGTTTTTTATTATTGTGTTTAAGGTGTTTGGGTGGTTTTATTTTCATCGTTTTGTGGTTTTCAATGGTGGTTGTTTTTGGGTGTTATGTGGTTGTCATGGTGGTTGGGTTTTAGGTGCTTCGTGACTTCCATGCATGATGGTTATATTTTGGTTAGGTTGTGACTAAACAAGGGAGAGAATTTGGCTTATAAGACGTTCCTGAACCACAAAGAGACCCATATGACCAAGATCTCTCCTTTAATTTCTCGCTTTCAAGCTTCTCAACAATGAGCTAGTAGGAGAGTTCATGGGACTAGTAGCGATGGGTTTGACTTGACTTAAACTCGGCCCATATTTTGATTAGGTCATTTACTTGGATTGAACCCGACATGATTATAAATTGATAATGTCTGAGACAAAACTAAGTTATGCCAATACGTTGACATAATGTAAAATTTTGGACCTCAAGTATGACTAAATCATAAAAGTGAAGAAGTAGGGAATTAAAATTGAAGTATACTTTACACACACACACATAAAAAATAATAATAGTAATATAAATATATTATCATGTGATAACAAATGTTGTTGATTTAAGTCAAAAAAATGTAATACTTATAGCTAATAATACAAAAAGTATAAATCTATAATGAATGTGAAGCACTAGACTGGGTGAGACGACATGAAGTATGACCCGAACCCGCTTGAAAAACATAATGGGTGGAATTTATAAAATCAAAGTCCATCGCGCTTAAATTTTGGGTCGGGCCAAGTCAATGAGGTGAGATAGGTCTTCAATATATATCCTATGAGAAATAACATGAAAACCAAGACACCTCATTTTCCTCTCCTAATTTTTATTATTTTCTATTTCATTATAGGTTAAACCAATCATTTGGTCCTTATACGTGACACTAATCTTCAATTTATTCCTTATACATAAAAAAAAATTCAAATCAGTCCCTATATGCACAATTATTTTTAATTTGGTCCTTGCCTTTGGGTTATGATGTCGTTTGTTGGAGTTAAAATATAGTGACCAAATTGAAAATGATTGTCACATATAGAGATTGAATTCAACAAAAAAAATACTAATTTTAAATTTGGTCCCTACACATGACGATCATTTTGAATTTGGTCCCTATCATTTGACGGTGTAATGACACCAATAAACGTCAAGGCCAAATTAAGAATAATTGTACATATAGAGACTGATTTAATTTTTTTTTTATATAAGGACTAATTAAAAATTAGTGTTAACTAAAGTAGTAGTTTAACTTTTATCATATAACAAACTTCTTCTTGAATCACACGTATGAAATAAGGAAACATAAAGCGTTGTCTATCATCATCCATAAAAATCGTGGAGGATCCAACCTTGTACTATCTCAACCATCCAAATATTAGTAAAATAAACAAGGGCTCAGATTAAAAGGGGCAAAAAGGGAACTTTCATATTTCTGTTCTGCACTTCCACTACTCCCCAACGATCATCACTACCATAAGAAAAGAAAGGCAACCACCATCACTAAGGTTAGAACAACAGAATCAAGCGTTCTCTCTTCTTCGATACTGACAAAATCGTGTATAGATGCTCAAGAGCAAGGACAAGCGATCTGGTTCACATAATCAAGCATCCCAACATCACCGCCACTAAGTCTGACGTCGACGCCATCCGTAAGTCTTGGTCCCAGGAGCATATACAAGGTGATCTCCATCGGTAAGAGGCAGAGGACACCGTGATAAAACTTGAAGGGAGAAAAACTTGAATCAATGACCATATCTAGGTTTTAGGCAATGTACAGAGGGTTCAAGAGGTGGGGACAAAACTGAGGCAGAGCCACCGGCAGGGGCGAAGTCGAAGGCGGAGGAGATCATGACTCCGAGGGTAAGGGTCATGGCGTGGTGTGATTGAACGGAAGGCGGAGTAGAGCGGGTTGTTTTGTGGTTGCTCGCGATGCCTGACTCGCGCGCTTGAGAGGGACAGGGGTGGTGGCATCTTCGATTGCAGTGGTGGCTGGGACGACGACTTCAACCATTCGCTTCTTCCCCAACAATGGTTGATGATGGCGACGATGATGATTGTGTGGTGGATGGTAGCCCGAATCATGGTGCAGATGACGACAAAGTTCACACAAGTAATAAGATCTACAGCTCAAAATAAGTCCATCCTCTACCGTCAACAAATCACAATCATCCCTGGCCACGCAGATTGTCATCATTATGATGTGGTGATTAGATTAGATTTCGCGGGTGTCTGTGTTGGTGCATCAATTGTGTGTTCTGCAGGTCGGAAGGGGAAAAGGAGGAGAGTATATGGAGTTGAACGTCTTCTGGGAAATCGGCGAAGGAGAAAGCATTGTGGTATGGGTCTTTCAAGCAGAGTTGAATGTTGTGTGTTGTTTTTTTTTTATTGGAGCGAAATACCATTTATACCCCTAGAGTATCGGTCCTCCAACACAAAGTTGGAAGGTGTTAACCTTTGCCGAAATAGGTGAGTTCTTCCATACCCCCTTAAAATTGGGGTCAAATTTACCAAGGTGATGTGGACCAATTAGGTGCTGCCAACCAGGTCCATGTCATTTAAAATGGTCCATCTCTTCAAAGACTTGGTCAAACCACCCTAGGGGTATTTCTGCAAATCAAAACTTACTAAAATGTGTTATTCCTTTTATCTCCTTGATTGAGCCCTTCTTTGCAACACTAAACCTAAAACCTAAAAAAATCAACAGAGGCATATTCACCAGAACCTAACATCCCCGCCCACCTGAATCACTACCCCTTCGACGGCGACAAAGCCTTGCGGCCCTTCCTCCCCCCGTCCCTTGGTTTCGACGGTGACGCCTAAACCGCCACCCCAGCTCGACCGCGGCGGTAAAAAACGCAGACAACGGCCGCGCCCATCCTTCCCTCTTTGATTTCGACTGCGCCCCCCCTATTTTCCGGTGATTTCGACCACCATTTCCTTCGACCGGGTTTCGTTCCAGATCAGTATTCGACGGCGATTCCTTCTGTTACAGTCTTCAATCTCCAGCCGTCCAGCTCGCATTTGTTTTCCTCATTCTGATTTGTTGTCGTCGTTCCGATTCTTCAGAGCTCGCGTTCGTCTGGTCTCTAGGTTTCCCTAATATCCAACACTTTGAGGAATCTCCAAGCAGGTTTGTGCATTTCGTTTTTCAATTTAGTAATTTTTTTAATTTGTTAATGTTTTGTCATTCTGAAACCCTATATTGTTATTTCTGGATAACCAATTTTTTTCATTCTTACTTTGTTTCGGGCATTTCATACTTCAGTGGAGAAGAGGAGTGGAGGTGGATTTTGTGGCAACAAGGAATGTTGTTGGAGGATTAAGACTTACAGTATCTTGTATTAGATACTGCAATATGAAAACAGTTCCAGTTTCTTACCAGTAGGGGTGGGAATAGGCCAGGCCGTCCGACAGGGGCTTATGGCCTGGCCTATTTAAGGCCTGGCCTGGCCTGGCCTGTTTAATAAAAAGGCCAGGTCTAGGCTTTTCAAAAAGCCTTTTTAGTTAGATAGGCCAGGCATAGGCTTGTGGAAAAGCCTTTTAAGCCTGATAGGCCGGCCTGTTTAGGATTAAATATAATATAATATATTATTATTTTAATTAAATATAATATATAATATAATGTTATTTTATAAAATAAAAAAAAATAAGATTCCTAAAGATGAAGAGTCTAACGTAATGTCCTTTTTTTAAAAAAAAAAAAACAGAAAAACAAAAAACTTAATGTCCATCCTAATATTCCTTCGTAACATAAAGACTGATCTCGTAAAAAAGAAAAATAGAGAGACAACGTTTAGAAATTTCAATCACTCAAAACCCTCGTTCTCCATTTACCACTCCCTCGTCAATTTGCGGCGGCGTCACAAACAGACAAAAGTCCCACGCAGCGGCATCTTCTCTGTACTTCGGCAGAGACGCAACATCTCCTTTGTGTTTCGATGTCGTCTTCTCTGCATTTGGGTAGCGGCGGGGGCGGTGACGACATCTCCTCGGCGGCAGCATCTCCTTTGCGTTTTGGCGTCTTCTTCTATGCAATTCGGCAGCGATGGGGGCGTCTCCTCGGCGGCGACAACGATATCTCCTCGGCAATGTCCCCTCTGCAACATCCATTTTTTTAGTTTGTTCATCACAACTCTTTGTCTGATTGCAATTGCTTGTAATATATACACTCTACTCTTTTTGTGCTCTGTTCATGCCAACTCTTATTCAATGCATTAATAGTTAAAAAGCAATATAGCTAGGAACTACCGTACTGCTCCAATGCTCTTCCTTTTTGCTTTTTATCTCTAAGTAGGCTTTCGGCCTGTTTAGATATATGCGACCTTAATGTGAGATAGGCTTTTAGGCAGGCTTTCAGGCCAGGCTAGACTTCTAAAAAGGTCAGGCCAGGCCTTAAAAATGGCCTATGTCAGGTAAGAGGCCAGGCTCAGGCCATGTAAATTTCAAACAGGCCAGACCTATTTAACTCAAAGCCTAGCCTGGCCTGGCCTATTCCCACCCCTACTTACCAGGGACCATAAGAATGTTGCCATTTCAAACACATTCTGCAAGATAACAAAAGATGGAAAGTGAAGAGGTTTCATATATGGGCAAGGATCCAATGGGGAAGGAAGGGCAGCCATCGTCTGCGTTTTTTACGCCGCCATCGAGCTGGAGTGATGGTTTTGACGCCGCCGTCGAACTGGTATGGGTGAAGCTATGCAGATGAATGTTTAGGTTTTAGGTTGGGTTGGGTTTGGAGTAAGATGATGTATCTGTTATTCTAATTTTGCAAAGAAGGGTATTAATGAAGGACATAAGGGGAACTTTACATATCAATGTTTATTTTTTTGCAAAAATACCCCTAGGCTGGTTTGACCAGGCCTTTGAAGAGGTGGACCATTTTAAATGACCTAGAACTGGTTGGCAGCATCTAATTGGTCCACATCACCTTGGTAAATTTGGCCCCAATTTTAGGGGGGGTATGGAAGAACTCACCAGCAAAGTAACATTATTTAGGAAGGGAAATACATATAACTTTTTACTCCTTTGTTTACACAATATTTAAATTTCTTTTTCATTTTTTAAGAAGGATTAAAGTAGTATGCAATGATTGACATCCACTAACATTTTGACATATATGTTTTAATTTTAATAACTAAGGGAAAGAAATAACAATAATGTTGATTTGTCAAGATATTATTAGATGTCGGTATAAAATTGCTTTACACTAGAGAAATTAAACTCTTTGAAGAAACTAATTATAAAATTTAAATATAAATATTTTAATAATCCACTCAAAATTTGGCACTATGTATATAAAATTAGATTTTCAAATCAAATAAAATAAATTAAAAATTTGTATTTAAATAAATTTCAATCTAGTTTTCTTTATATATAACTTTTTGAGTAAAGGACAATTTTTGTCCCTGACAAATTTTGTGGTACCCAATTTAGTCCCCGAGAATTTTTTTTTTTACTCGTTTGTCCTTGACAATTACAAACGTGGGACATATTAGTCCATCCATTGATGTCTATTAGGAAGGCTCCGTTAGTTTGTATATGTGGCCCATTAACTCATTCAACTGTCCGTTAAAAGACCAAAATGAGCCTAAAATTTGTTAGTGACTAAATTGGGTACCATCATCCAATTGTCCATCTTCTTCATCCTTTCTTCTTTCTCCACCCTTTCCTTTTCCATTTCTTCCTCTACCCAGAAACCCATTTCTTCTTGTATCTCATAATGGAGAAAGCGAAGAGTTATTTAGCCCACTTATTCATTTCACACTTTGATCAAGACACATTTTTTTGTATCATTTATGCCATATGATGTCGCTAAGAGTCTAATCTCCTCCTTCTTATCCTTCTTCATCAACCTCTACACTATGAAGTAGCAAACAACTATGAGATTCGTTTATACAGTCCTACAAGGCAAAAAAGAGGGAGGGGGCACTAATGGCGTCATGTTGGGTGTTATTGTGGATGGTATCTTGGATGTGGTGGGCGGTGTCAATGAAGGAAGTGGGAGAGTTGAGATTGTAGTCCCCATCCATCAACCTTTGCTGGCGAAATAAAAACAAGAGTAAAGTCCCCATAGCAAGACACATCTTCTCTTTCTTCTTCTTCACATTAAGGTTCAGAAACCATTCATTTATGACTTCTTTCATTTGTTACCCTTTTATTCGGGATTGCACATGGGATTGGGGTAGAATAGAGGCGACGAAAGTTGGGTTCTTCACATTTGGGTTCAGCAACTAACCCACAGAATAAGAAGAAGGAGGTAATTGTTGGTGTCCAGTATGCGAAACCGACACCATTTGCATGACAATGGAGATTAAAAAAAAATCCATGTGGTTATATTTAACGGACATGTGGATGAGTAAACGGGCTACATCAACCAACTAACAGAGCCTTTCCAACGAATATTAACGGGGGGATTAACCTGTCCCTAGTTTGTAATTGCCGAGGACCAACGAGAGAGTTATTTTTTTTTTTTTGTCAGGAACTAAATTGGGTACCTCAAAAATTGTCAGGGACCAAAATAGGTCTTTACTTTAACTTTTTAGAAAAAAATTAATAATTTATTTTTGAAATTAAATTAAACCACCCTTGGCCAGACTTTACTAACCGCACGGCCGACTTAGATATTAGTCCCATAGCGAGTCCAAAGGATCTAAGCCGTGGGGATACTTCGAGGGCTCATTCGGTCCCAATGACTAATCAGGGTGAGTACCAAAAAAAAAAAATCATTTCTAATTTTATTTTAATGAAATATGTATTTTTTTTTTTTTTTTTTTTTAAGGAATGAAATAGTTATTAATAATTTATTATAAACAGTTAAGCACTATACCTTACAGATCCGAAGTGTGGCCGTGAACGTAAGCACACTCTGATCCTCGACCTCAGGTAACGACTCCAAACGAAACCCTCCTTCCACTTCTCACTCCTCTCCCCTCACACACTTCTCATCTTTCAATTTTTGCTAATTTAGGGTTTGATTGAATTTGTGACATTTTCGTAGAAGGAAGAACGAAAGACCTAATCAGAAGAAACAATGGGAGGTGGAGCAGCTGATCATGGGAATGGAGATTTCAGGAAGAAGGTTTGGAGTATGACCGGTGGCCCTTACTGTCGACCCAAGCACTGGAAGCGTAACACCGCCATTGCAATGTTCGGCGTCTTCCTCATCTGCATCCCTATCGCCATCAAATCTGCTGAACTCGAGGTCTCTCTCTCTTTCGCTCTCTCGTGATTGATTTGTTGTTTCACAATCTGTTTCCCCAATAGAATTTGAGGCGCCCAATTGGTTTGATTTCAGTTTCCTATTTTTCATTTTTTGATTTCATTAATAATTGCAAAAGTATTCATTCTGTTTTCAAAGTTGTTTTCACTGTTTTCCTGTACAAAGGTAAATGTTAATCAATATCGTTAGAACATTGGTTAATGAATCAGAAACGGAAAATTTGTATTTGAAAGTGATATATTCAACATATTGAAAATTCAAAATTACATTTTCCAATAAAAATTTTCTATCTTTGGATTCCTCCTCCAATGCGGGCACTGGTTAGCAAAACCCATATTTCAACTAGACTGAAAACAAGGTAACATTTTTACAATTTTTGTAATTATTAATGAAAACGGAGAATGAATACAAGAATCTGGAATCAAAACAAATGGGGCTAGGTTTTTTACGATCTTACGTTTTATTATTTATTATGTTCATATTTTGGGCGAACTTAGTGTTAGTTGTTGTTTTTGTTTGGCTGACATTCTGTTTGGTTAATGGAAAATGTGGAACATGTTGATGAAATCTGAGTTTTATAGGAATTTCTATTTTTATTTTGTTGCAAAGAATTAAGAAATTTTTTAGCTGAGTTTTAATGATTCTCAAGCATTTGAAGATGGGGTTTCATACCCATTTTCTCTTTTCAGCATTTCAAAAGAGGATTACTCCACTGAACAGCTTCTTTATTTGAGCCTAAGTTTTGTCATTTTTTTTTTTTTACCTCTCAATGTTATTCAGAATGCTGGAGTGTTACTCTACATTTTGTCTTGATGGCTGATTACATGATTCTTTTCTAACTTTTTTCTCAAGGAAGAACTACCTTCCATTCTGTTTTCCTCATTCTCACCCTGATCAAGCATCTGTTTATACTTTTGTTTACTTCTCCCGTCGGTTTTTTCATGCCGTAGTGGGCACTGGTTTTGTGTTATGTCATTGTAGCTTTAGCGTCATGTGAACTTTCTGCACAAAACCTCCATTCTAGCACATTGACTTTTGTTGAGGAATTTATATTATTCTTACAGGGTTTTTTGCCATCATATAAGGTTGGGTTCTTTACAGAGAGTTTATTAACAAGTTTCATAATTCATAACTGTAAACCCTGTGGTAAATAGTGGCTTTATTTAATTCAAATGGTGTGAACTGTTTTCTTCAATGCCATTGTTTACTTTTATTGCTTTTGTCACACATTGTCTCAAATTTGGAGCAAAATGGTTATTACTTTAAATTTGAAAATGCTAATGAATGGGTTTGACCACTTTTTTTTTAATTGATAATGAGGATTGAGGAATCTAGCTTCCTCTTTTAGGAAGATTTTGGCAAGCCTGAGTATAGTGATGACAATTTTACCTATACCCGCTGATAAAATCCGTAACTGGTACGGGTCGATTTCTTAACGGGTATCCACGGATTAAATAAATGGTTTTTTGTGTTGCCCGTTTGTTAACGGGGCGGGGGCGGGTACTGAGATATCCGTACCTACGGGTACTCGTACCCGAGGATGAAATTACATAAATACCCCTGAATTAACCTAAGTCACATATGTCATGACTCATATCGTATGCACCGCTCACTGTTCAGAATCAGCCCCTTCCTTTCTCCTTCAGTCTCGCTGTCTTGTCGACTCGCCATTCTCCTTCAATCTCGCCACAAGTCGCCAACTCGCCGTTCTCCTTCAGTATCGCCACAGGTCGCTGCCTCCCCTTGCCTCCCTGATAGCTACTGGGTTTCTGTTACTTTGTACAAATTTTGTGAATTGAGAACTAGAAATGATTTAACAATCGTTTGCTAGAAGCACATGGTGAGCAAGATTAACGAGAATCAAGTTCACTGCATAATTTGGTCTTCGAGGATTGCAAATCTCTGAATTGATGCTATGGAGTGACTTTCTAAAAAGCACTGAGAACCCATAGGTTTTTTTTCCAATAGGGGGTACCAAAGTTTATTTTTGTTAATCTCTGATTCATTTTTGTGGAATTATTTCAGCATCAATACATTTTTTTCTTTGGTCTTTGTTGCTGCAATTTTGGCTTGTTAATTCCATTGTCTGTTCTCAGCCTATATATATCCATTAATTTGTTTTGATGTTACTTCAAGTAATTAGAGCATTTTTTTCCTGCAACAAATGTCTGCTGATATCTGTGAAACCCGCTAAATACCCGCTCAGTGGGTACCCACACGGGTAATGGGCGGAGGTGGGTATGAATTTCACCCCACAGGGGGGGCAGGGGAGTGCTGCCCGTGCGGCATGCACTCCCCTGCCCATGCCGCCCCGTTGCCATTCCTACTTGAGTATGAAGGAGCAACCTTTTTTTTAACCAACATAGTTGCCCTTGATGGGACATAATATTCTCTTTCACTAAAAGGATAGGTCAAAGGACATTATTTCGAAGTATATATTTGTCAATGTTATCTATCTTGTATCACTCTCCCCCTCACCTTTTTCCGAAAGAAGGAGAAAAATTAGGCTCTTATTTTCGTAGGTTGTTTTGATAATATTCACTAATATTATTGCTTGACTATTTCCATAAATAGAATATGAGAATTATAATTAGGATGATTCTATAGTCCCTATAATTTGAGGAATTCGATTCTTGTCTGATGCTTATATAAGCAAAGAGGCTGAGGGGCATCACTGTCAACCAATTCCAGAAAGTAGTCTCAAGTTGGTACTATAGCTGCACAATCATGGGACAACAAAACCCCTACCCATCACACATGTCCAGTCACTGACAGGGCTGGATCTCTGGTCTGGGCATCCTCAATTGTCAAAGTAAGGGTGTGAGTCATCTCAGACGATTGTCCTTCCAAACACCATCATGGGTTTCCACACGCAGCCACACCTTTTGGCACTTGTAAGCACGTTTCACCTTCCCATCTTCAGATCGCATCGCCGCTGGTCCCATCCAGTTTACTGGTGTCTCCCGATCCCATTTCTGATGTCAGAAGTCTTACACATGCTTGTCAATGTTGGCCTGTGAACGTGAGCGCTTCCCTCGCGGTCCCCGTTTGCCTTGCTGCTGCTCTCATCCAGTTCACTTGCATCTCTTGGTTCTTTTTCAGGGGTCAGAAGCCTTGTCTTACCCTATTCAAGTAGTGGGTCTATGCCTCCCTCACTCACGTATGTCTTAGTTTCTTTAAGCAACCTCTAATTAGATCTCATGGCTTCTTAGTCCTTCCCATGTCTTTCTCGACTGGCATCCGCCAACACCCACAAAAGGGCCTGTTTTCCTTTGTATTCTCAGTAACTTTCTATAATAACTTCTGATAAACTAAACAGTGAGAATTAGGTAGATTGGTACACTATTGTCGACGTGTGGTTTTTAGGTCAGGGACTATAAATGTGTCCATTTAACCAGGAAGGCTGAGGGGATTGATGCTAGTGTGTGCGAGAAGAATGGCAGAAAGCCAATAATCAGTTGGTGTCTTTATTAGGGCAGTCCATTGACCCAAAGCAGTTAGTGCACTATCGCTCCTACAAATCATGTTATGACATGTGGTAGAAGAATAGAAGTGTCTATGCTAATGACTTACAATGCCTCTATGACTTGTTCCATAACCTGACAACTCTCCAAATGACTAATCATGAACTACCTTCCTTTCTCAACAAAGGACAAACCACCATTCAACAAACGAGTTGATTCTGACTTGTGATGATCTACAGAAGGTGCTGGACAAGCTTTATAACATGTAAATGGTTTTTGTTATGCATGGTCTTCACAAGGGATATTTGGATTTGTCAGGACTTGGTTCCGAACAGACTCAAAATCCAAATATGAAGTGTGCATAGATTGAGTTTCAAAATCCAAATATGGTTGTTAAGATCTTAACAACCATATTTGGTCCCAATGGTTAGGTGGATTGCTTGAAAGCTCAATTAATGGCTACAGGATTTAATTACTTAGAATTTTTTGCCTTGATTATGACGATACCTTCTCCCTGTTGCTAAGATGGCACATATTTTTTGATTTTCCTTATCCATAGCTGGTATGCACCATTGACTCCTATATGAACTAAACATGAAAATGCTTTTCTCCTTGGTGACTTTGAAGAGGTTTACATGCAGCTACCACCAGTGTTGTCGAATAGCGGCCATAGGCGGCGCCATGGCGGAAAGCGGTGGCGGGTTTTGAAGGAACCGCCATACGAAAGCGGTGGGGTGGCGGATTTCACGTGGCGGTTCATGGCGGCAGCATGGCGGCCGGCGGGTATGGTGGAATCGGCTGCCATGGCGGAAAAAAACGGGTTTTTTTGGGGTTTTTTTCAGAAAAAAACCTAATCCAGCCTTCTGAGTTAGTAGGGTTGTGCGACCCGACCCAGAATATGGCCCAAAATGGGTGAAAACCCTAATAACTTGGTATCAGGCATTTCCTCCCTCCATTTTATCGTATACAGAAACCCTTAGAGGGCAGAACCCATGGTTGTCAAGCGTCTTTAACTCACCAGATCGTACGCTCCTACAATATTTGACAGCTTCAGCGAGGCAGAATGGTGGTGAAACACGGATGGCGGCCGGCGCGGCGGGATCGACGAGGAAAGCACAAAAACGGTTGAAGCGGCGATCTGCAATCGCGTTTGTGATTCGGGTTTTCCAGACCCATTTTCTGTGTCGCTGACCCAGTTTCGGGTTTTAACTCGTTTCTGCCCAAAAAAAATTAGATTTTGTCCCACTTTTTGACTTTGGTTTTTCAGCCCACTGTTTGGTATTTCAAATGCAACCGACAGACCGACTCACCCATTTGCCATTTCACTTTTCAATAAACGGTAACTTTAAATTAAATTTAATGGTCCTTTTTTTTTTAAAGTTTAAATTTAATTTAATGGTCTTAATGGTATTCAATTATTGTTTTTGGTATGAGGCGCACTCCCTGGCTCTATAAATTTTACACTTCCACTCTTCCTTCCCAATAAACTGAAAAATACGACTAAGAGTCTAAGATTGAGAAGCTGAGAAATGTTACACTTCCACTCTTCCAATTATTGTTTGTCATGTTTTTATCATTTTGTTGTTATTTTGAATTTTGAAGTCTTGAACTTGATGGTAATCAACCTTGCTAGTAGTCTATGATAGGTGAATATGAGACTCATGATATTTTCTATCAATTTAGTTTATGGTTCTTGAAATATGTTGTTAGTGTTTTGGATTTTATATTTATTTCTGCAATTTTTGTTATGTATATGTATATATATATATAAATTTTTTTTTTGTCCGCCATGGCATCCGCCATATGGCCGCATCGCCATCCGCTATAATGTATGGCGGATTTTTGGCCGCCATAGGCCGCCATCCACCATCGATAACACTGGCTACCACTTGGGTTTGTTGCTTAAGAGTAGTCAGGTTTAGTTTGCAGATTGCATAAGTCCTTGTATGACCTTAAAACAGTCTTTTTGGTGCTGGTTTGGCAGACCCAGCAAAGTTATACAACAGTTGGTATGGTCCATAGTGAGGTAGACCACTTTGTGTTTTTATAAACATGCATCCTCTAATTAGCGCATTTATCCTATGGTCTATGTGGATGATATTGTTATCGATGATCATGTAGACATTCAAGGTTTGAAACAACACGTTCTGACACTTAGAAACCAAACAACTTAGGACGATTAAGATATTTTCTTGGATTGAAGTAGCCCAATTAAAGGTTGGCATTGCTATCTCCCAAAGGAAGTATGCTCTTGATATTTTGAAAGAAAATGGGATGGTTAGATGGTAGACTATACACCTGTCGATACTGCTTTGTGTCCGAACATTAAACTCTTATCAGATTAGGGAAAGCTTTACTCAAACTCAAGCAGGTATCGAAGACTAGTAGGAAAATTAAATTATTTTATTGTGACTAGGCCGAGCATATCTTTCTCTGTTAGTGTTGTGAGTCAGTTTGTTAACTCTCTGGGATGTAGTGGTTCAGGTCATGAGATATGCAAGGGTTGTCCTGGAATGGGGATGGTTATAGGAAAATAGGGGCCATGCAAACATTGTTGCTTACATTGATGCTGATTGGGCAGGATCTTCCAGTGATAGAAGGTCGACCTCTGGGTATTGTGTTCTCATTGCTGAACCTCATCTCATGGAAAAGCAAAAGTATAATGTAGTTTCCAGGTTATGTGCTGAAACAGATTATTGAGCTATGGAATTGAAGTTTAGATAAGGCCCATGATGCTAATTTTTGTGCATTGCTTCTTATCTTGTCTTTCATGAACAAACTAAATGTATAGAGATTGACTGTTATTTCATATGTGAAAATATTGTCTACGGAGAAATCACTACTACTTTCGTGAACTCCAATGATCAACTAGCTGATCCCTTTATATGCATCATACATGTGTAACAAGTTGGATGCTTATGATGTACATGCACCATCCTGAGGAGGAGTACTGATAATATTTGCTGATATTATTACTGATATTATTACTTCATTCCTTCTGTAAATAAAGTAGGAAAGTTGTGATTAGGATGATTTTCTAATCCCTACAATTGAGGGATTTTATTATTGTATGATACATATATAATCAAAGAGGTTGAGAGGGAGCACTCTCAAGCAACCAGAAAATGTTGTGGAAACAATTTGAGTGGAATGTGGCCTTGTCCTGAGCAGGATTGTGTGCATCGATGTTGTGCTACAATCATTGCATTCTTCCTAAAGAATTCCTTCGTTGCATAAATTTGGTGAAGATGGGCAATTGTGTTTAATCTTTGCTGTTGAAAATAATAACATTCTTCCCCCATCCCTATATATCTATTCTTTTCTATAATTGATTTTTTTTTTTTAAAAAGAACAAATTGTTGAGTAAATTTTTTCTTTTGGTTCTATGGCTATCTTTCAAAATATGTTAAACTTAAAAGCAATAGCTATTTATATTTGCTACTAACTTATTACTGATCATGTAATTTGTAACACCCGGGTGCCAACGAGGGCGGGGAGTGGTCGCCGGTGCAAGAAGGCACGGACAAGGAGCGGCTCCTGGCAGGCTTCTAGGCGGAGGGACACGTGAATGAACCGATTACACACCCGAATGAGAGGGATCCACTGTGTAGGTATGGGACTATACAGTTGAGGATGACTTATATGAACTGATTGATACTACCTATACCAA
This sequence comes from Echinosophora koreensis, assembly GCA_035048595.1. NCBI lineage: Eukaryota > Viridiplantae > Streptophyta > Magnoliopsida > Fabales > Fabaceae > Echinosophora > Echinosophora koreensis. The sequence continues at coordinate 682,666 of JAPCYP010000114.1, forward strand.
TAAGATGCATCTTCTTTTCGGGAGCTCATCACTTAAGAATTTCACAGTTAAGCGTGCTTGACTTGGAGCAATTCTGGGATGGGTGACCTCCTGGGAAGTTTTCCCAGGAAGCGTGCGAGCGAGGACAAAGCACGCTGAAAAGACCCGTGTTGGTTTGTGGGAACAGTCGTCAATCCATAAAGCAGCCAGGGATGTTGCATAATTGGTATCAATCTAATTACTGCCGTAATCAACATAGTGATAGAAATGTGGTATTTTTACATGAACAACTTTGCCTTAATATTATTATATCTTGTATAATTTAATTAGCAAAGAAGTTTAAGTGTGAATTGGATTGACTACCTTTTATCTCTCTCTTGTTCTTCAAGTTGGGTGATGGATCTCATTAAATTTTGGGAAGATATTTGGGTTGGTATTGTTCCTATTTCTGAGTCTATCACAAGGTTTTTTTTGTCTATCTTCTTTGCATAGTGCACCTGTTTGTCAATTCTACTCTCAGGGTAACTTCTCTTGGAACCTTCATTTTTAGAAACTTGCATGACTGAGAGGTCAATGAGTTAGTGTCTCCTTTGTTTTTAATTGGCTCCATACATCTTTCTTCTATTTCTGATTCGAGAAATTGAGTCCTTGGTTCCTTGGGAGTGTTGACATGGAAATCGTTTTGTTTTTCAAATCTTGACTCACTTTCACTACATAGATAGGTTTCTTTTGGATAAACCCATCTGGAATCCAAAGCTCCCTCAAAAGTTAAATTTTTTATTTTGACTGATGTTCTTAACAAAATTAACACCAACGACATGCTATAGAAGTGCTGAAGTCTTACTGCTTTGTCTCCTGATGTGCATGATGTGTGGTTCAGATTCGGAAACCAGGCCTCATCGTTTTTATTTTTTGCATTGCTTGGTGGTGAGGTTTCTGTGGAATAGGTTGTTTGGGATCTTTGTAGAGTCTTGGATCTGCCCTAGGGATTTGCATCATTTTCTCCTTTACTAATTTTAGAGGTTTGGCTCTTGTAAAGAATCAAAGATTTCGTGGCAGTGCTTTGGTGTATATGGATGGAGAGGAATAGTAGATTGTTAATGACTCCTGTTATAAACTTTGTTTGGAATAGGGTTACTCTTTGGCATCTCTTTGATGCCTCTTGGACGTTAGATACTTGTTTTCCAGTAAAGCATTAGCCTTGCTTATGTATTCTTTAACTTCCTTAGAATTACTTGGATTTAAATAATGCTTAATAGCCGGGTTACCATGAAGTAGTTTTTTTTTTTTCCAATCATTTAGATTTATGCTATTCTTCACCCTTGAAATGCTTGAATAGATGGGTGAGTTGATTTTCATTTTTGAAAGTGGCTGTAGAAGCTACTTCAACTCTTTCAAGTTGCTGTTATTTTATCTTTCTTGAAAATGTTAGGATTGTTTAACTTACCAAGTTTTATCATGTTCACTAATATAATTTTTTACCATGACTTGGATTTATTGACTGACAAGATTTTTATTTTAAAATCTTTCAGCAACGACCACATCACCCTGTTCGCCCAATCCCTTCCCAACTCTGGTGCAAGAACTTTGGAACCAAGGACTATAAATAATCCAGGATCATCAATTGCATCACTGGTGTGGGTGTTCACAACCTGCCAAACAAATTCCTTGTTAAATGCATAGAATATAAACTGCTTTAAAGAGTTGCTGCTTTAATGTGATGAAAGACTTGGATCCTTGGATCAATGGTCATCCTCTTTTTTTTTAGGGTACGTTTAATGGACATCCATTTTAAAATTGATGAAACTACAATAAGTTGCTCATGTCTGGAAGCTTTACTTGAGTGCATGTTCAAACTGGTATTACTAGTGACTAGTAGCGGTAATTGATACTTTTATCAATTTTGTCTGTACCTTATTTTAGCCATACCATTTTCTTCTATACTTGGCAGTTTAGTTTCTCAAATTTTAGCATATGATTTCCCCATTTAAATGCTGGAAATAAATATTAGAGTTTTAAGTTTAGATTAATGTGTCCAAAAATAATAATAATTTAGATTAATGTAATAATTTAAAATATTTGAACTAGGCACTATTGAAAATTTAAAAATATAATGGTTGTCTAAACTATAAAATCAGTTTGATGTTTAAATGCATAATATGATTTAAAATTTAGAACTGTTCGTGTTTACAAGGTATGCAGGTTGTATGTTTACAAGGGAAAGATAGGCATAAGAAGAACATGTGGGTTAAACTAATCGTTTGGTCATTATAGTGAGACTGATTTTGAATATGGTCTATTATTGGTGTTCTAATGTCATTACATGATAGAGATCAAATTCAAAATGATTGTTGTGTGAAGGGACTAAATACAAAATGATTGTCATACATAGGGACGAAACTCAAAATAAAACTTCGAATTAGTTCCTACATGTGACAATTATTTTTAATTTGGTCCATATACTTTTTAACTCCATTAAATGACATTATAATATCAATAAATGACGACGATCAAATTAAAAATAAAAATAATTGTACATATAAGGATTGATTTTAAAAATTTTTTTTCGTATAGAGATCAAATTCAAAATCAATGACGTGTATAATCAAGTATATATAACATGCTAGTGATATATGATATATAGTTACAAGAATGAAATCTGGAGCTTGCTCTTTGCATTCTATTTTGTGGATAGATTGAACCACATCCTACCATTGGATTGATATATTCATATTCATGGCATCAAGTTCTTTGATTTCTAATCCTATAATCCGTTGTGACAATTTAGAAGTGTCTTAGTTTTTCCTTGGAATGTTATAGATATTTAAACCGTGTGATGCTAAAACTGGTAGTAATGCTCAATTGCCCACTGATCGAATGAGCTGAAAGTAATGGAATGTGCAGATTTGGTTCCAAAGTTTGTAAGGCCAAAATTTTGCTATCTCCATCCATTCCACTAATGGAATCAAATTCTTGGATTTCAGCCAAAAACGTCTCGTTGCATGTTTTTCGTCATTCTCTTGCTAACTATGAGGATAGAAAATGGATTTGATTCTATGAGCGAATTTTGACCCCTTGAAATCGAATATGTCGAATAAATTCCAATAGCATGTCTGTGGTTTTATGCCTTTTAAGCGATCCCTGGTTTGCATTTGTTTTTACTTTCAGGGGAAGGTTCGAGAATAAGGTTTGGTAATTTGTTGGCCATCTGTAGTGGACATGGCATATTCTCACTTCATTGCTTCAAAATTAAAACAATGCACAGTCTTTCGTTTGTGACTGTCAGTAGAAAATATGGAGGAAAGACGTAATATGAAAAGTGGAGAACAGATTTGTTTTGGCCACAAACACGAGAAAGAGTATATAGAAGAATCCTGAATGTCACACACTATATAGATAATTAATTATAATTATAAGAGAAAAAAAAGGGGCTGCTCCACTTGTGTTGCTTGGTTAATAAAAAAACGAGTAAATACCCAATTTGGTCCCTGAAATTATAAAGTAGTATCAACTTGGTCCTTGAAATTATCAAATTTCCAAAAGCATCTCTAAATGATAAATTAGTACCAATTTGATCCCTTATTTTACTTACTTAATATCAATTAAGTCTCTGACACTGCAAACTTAATATCAACTGAGTCCATATGATTTTTAACGGAGGGACTAAGTTGATTACCGTTTTACAATTTCAGGGACTAATTTGGAATTTCGATAATTTCAAGGATCAGGTTGGTACTACTTCACAATTTCAGGAACCAAATTGGGTGTTTACTCTAAAAAAACACAGAATGTTTAACACAATTCTTTCTAAAATAAAATATATACTTCGAACTCAATGGGTATGGCTCAGTTGATTGTGCAGGCTGAGCTTGTGGGAAGGACATGAATTCGAATTCCACAGAACACATCCTTGGGAAGGGCGAAGAACTTTAATTGTGACTAAGCATCTGAGAGCAGAGATTAGTCCCATAATGATTCCAAAGAATCTAAGCTTGTGGGGATACTCTATGGGTCCACTAGGGAGCCGAAGACCCTAATTACGGTGGGTCCAAACAAAAAATGTATACTTTCAAACATATTTAATTGTAAAATTTATTCAACTCAACAGGATACCTTAATTTTCTATTACTAATATTGGAATTCTATCCTTTTTTTTTTTTTGATAATAAACAGAGGAGAAAAACTAAAGAACCCGAGGCAAGGAACCACCTCTTACATCATGTAACAAAAAAAGACCAAGCATAGGAAAACTAACGTCCATGAGAACACCATCAAGAGAGGATGAGTGACCAAAATTAGCCAACAAATCCGCACAGTGATTAGCTTCTCTGAAAGTATGAACAACCGAGGTTCTCCAATCCGGGAGATTGAGAACAGAAATGACCTCTTGAAGTAGAGGTTGAAGGAAAGCAATATGGGTAGTACCTGATTGAACCATTTCCACTACAACTTTAGAATCAAGTTCAAAAGTCACCCAACTCAAAGCAAGATTTCTAGCAAATGTGATTCCCTTCCTCAAGGCCCATAATTCTGCCCAGGTTGCATTACATGACCCCACCTTACAGAAGAAGCCACGGATGAATCTACCACAAGAGTCTCTAGCAAGACTGCCACAAGCTGAGCTACCCGAGTTACTATAGAAAGAGCCATCAACATTTTACCTTCACACACCCATCAGGAGGGGCTTCCCAAACAACATCAATAACTCTATTACCATTGTTATCGAACCTGCCTAGCTTTTTATTTTGGTGCAAAATCTGATTCATTTGGCTTTCTATTTGAAAGAACAACGGCCTGCCCAACTGAGATAAATTAGAGAACACTAGTGAGTTCTGATCCCTCCAAAAATTGTTAATTGCAATACCAAAAAAGATAGGTCAATGGAGATCCTGCCCACCAATAAAACAACTAGAGAGGTTCCAATCAAGCCAATAAGACAACCCACAACTGAAGAATTTACTCCAGTGAGTTGGATCCACAATGTTGCTCCACCATTCTCGAACATCCTGACAATCTCTAAGAAATGCATAATGGTTTCTGGGAAACTATGACACCTTGGACAAAGATCACAAGCAGACATACCTCTCTTTTTTCTTTCTTCATTCGTCATCAATTTGGCATGAGAGATTTTCCACAAAAAAGCTTGAACTTTGCTCGGGCCACACCACTGCCAAACTCACTTGAAGATCGGATTCTGCACAACTGGCTTAGAATCCCTACTTCTTAACAGCTCATAAGCAGTCTTTAAGGAAAAGAAACCATCAGAAGAGGAGTTCCAACATGGAAAATCATTACTACCCGCAGTTGGAGGATTGATAACTGCAATTTTCTCATAAATGTCCATGGGGATGAGTTGCTGGATTTTATTCCAATTCCATGAGCCATTAACAGAATAGTGAGCCACTGGAAAGTCAAGCTCATTCGGAGGAATAGTATCACCAAGAAGATTAATGAGGGCACCACAACCAGGAATCCAACAGTCCTTCCAAAAACGAATATCATGCCCATTTTTCACAATCCAAATGATATTACTTTTAACCATATCCCAAGCATTTACAATGGCTTTCCAAGTACTAGTGGAATTAGCCTTATAAATAAATCTAGGAATCTTATTCATACCGCAAGAGTACTTGGCCTTCATCACCCTAACCCATAATTTGTCAGAATCGGTTAGCATATGCCAAGCAAGCTTCATCATATGAACCTTATTCAACATCTTTAAATTCCGGAATCCAAGGCCTCCCTCCTCTTTAGGACAACAGAGCTTCTCCCAAGAGATAAGGTGGCATTTCTTTTTATCTGCAGTAGAGCCCCAGATGAAATCCCGGCAAATCTTCTCAGCTTCATGACAAACCGAAACAGGGATTTGGGAGGACTGGGACACATACCCAGGGATATTAATCAAAGAGGCTTGAGCAAGAGTAACTCTGCCCGCAAAAGAAAGAGTATTAGCCTTCCATCCATTCAACTTACTTCGCATCTTATTCAGAAGATAGGTGAAGCAATTTTTGGACATCCTTTGATGAATAAGAGGGGCCCCTAGGTAATGACCTAGATCCTTGGTAGGTTGCACTCCTATAGCCTGGCTGAGAATGACAGCTTCAGAATCAGTAACATTATTGGAGAAAAAACTTTTGATTTATCCAGGTTAATTCTTTGACCTGAGATATCACAAAAAGTCTTCAAGATCTCCATGATACAATTGACTTGACCAAGAGAGGCTTCAGCAACTAGAATAAGATCATCGGCAAAGCACATGTGAGACAATTTAGGGCAATCTCCTCTCCCAAAACTGAAAGGGATCCACTCCCCACTCAACACAACATCCTTAATTTTATGCCCCAGTCGCTCCAGGCAAAGAACAAACAAGTAGAGGGATATTGGGTCTCCTTGACGAAGGCCCCTGGAAGAATTAAAAGAGTCAGTAACATTACCATTCCAATTTATCTTCATAGAAGATGAAGAAATACAGTGATGGATAATTTTCCTGAGCTCAAAAGGAATACCAAACAAAGTAAGGTGTCCATAACAAAGCTCCATTCCAACCTGTCGTACGCCTTCTCCAAGTCTAACTTCAAAATCATATAACCTTTCTTTCCTTTTAAGAGCTTAAAGGAATGAATAGTTTCTTGAAGAACAAGAATGTTATCCACTGTGGATCTCCCCAGGATAAAACTACTCTAGTTGTCAGAAACCACATAAGGCATAATTGATCTAAGTCTCTGAGCAATAATTTTTGTAAGAACTTTATAGACTACATTACAAAGAGCGATTGGCCTAAATTGCGAGACTTTGGCAACATCATTACATTTAGGAATCAAAGTGAGAAGGGTTTGATTTACCTCATGGATACTTTCCGGATTCTGGAAACAGTTGCATATGAACTCATACAGAGAGGAGCCAACAGAGTCTGATGGGTTCTGTTTGGCTCATTTTTCTTGTTTTTCAAGCAAGTCTTCATGCAAATTCCAACACAACTGGTCTTGAGCAACTTAATCATCAACTCCTGCACACATACACCACAAAAACCACCTTACCCGTTACAAGGTAAAAACTAATAAAAAATCAAATTAAAAATACCTAAACTGTATGAAAATGCATGCAAAATGACAAGGAAATATGAGGTGAAATCACACTCATCAAACTACCCCAAGCTTAAGATTTTTCTTGTCCTCAAGCAATCACTAAGGCCAGACAAAATAAACAGTTAGAGCACAGACAGTGAATTAAGAACCCAAGTAACAAATCCAAATAACAGGCATATCCAAATAAGTAACCAGTAGACAATCAATTTCAAATCCAATTAGAAACTTAGGCTCCCTAAATTCATGTTTCTCACCAATTTTGGGCACTCTTCTCACCTCACTCAAGTGTTTAGGGACATATGACAATTCACTCAATTTTCTTAAGGAAAGTACCCTACCATAAGCTTGACTATTAACCAAAATCTCTACTTTATTAATGAAAACACATAAGAATCAAGAGGTCTTTTATTTTAGTTGTAATGGGGGCCATGGGATTAATCATTAGGTGGAGAGACCAAGAAAAGGAAAAATTCAAGAAGGCTAACAAAATATCAAACAATGCAAAGCATGACAACCTTATAAAATACCTTTTTGGCTTTAATTCACTTTTCCACATTTCTTTCTTTCTTTTTCATTTTATTTCTCACTTTTTTTTTTCCTCATCCCCTTCTCCATTTTTTTTTTTTGGAGAAAGGGAGATTTTCAACTTAAGAGAAATATTTTTTTTTTCTAACTTTTTCATCCCACAATTTATTTTTCAAACAACCGTTTTGCCTTTTTTGCAATACTTTAAAAGGTGTCATATCATGCATCATTTATCAAAATCAATCAAGGTACCAAGAAAAAGCATTTTATTCTTTTAGGCTCAAAATTGGGCAACTAAGGGTAGCATTTAATCAGTCAAAGCTCAGAAGGTCAGAAAAAATACCTAGTGCCTCAATCATTTTCAAATATGTTTTCAAAAAATTTTAAGTTTCAAAACGGTTTCAAGTCAAGTTCTAGAGAATACAATCCAAGAGAAATAAAACACTCAATCACAAAGAATGGGGTAGATTTAGTGAGCACCCTTTTTAGGCTCAAAAATCTCACATTTAGTAGTTTGAAATTAATGAGAAACACAAATCCAAGGAACCACATGCTAATTATCAACTATCAAAAGATCATCTCTATCATTTTAAATTTTTTTGCCTATCACAAGAATACAAAAATTGGGTTCAAAAATTCACTATCTTAATTCATTTGGCACAAAGTTCTCACAATAGGATGCATACTTTAAGCAAGGGGCAATCTAATCATGTGATTATGCAAAACTACGTCTAAATGAATGCAGCATGCAAAAAATGCAAAAATGAAACAAAAATAATACCCCTACATCACGATCGTGATGGGTTTTGTTTGGCTCATTTTTCTTGTTTTTCAAGCAAGTCTTCATGCAAACTCCAACACAATTGGTCTTGAGCAATTTAATCATCAATTCCTGCACACAAACACCACAAAAACCACCTTACCCGTTCCAAAGTAAAAACTAACAAAAAATCAAATTAAAAATGCCTAAACTATATGAAAATGCATGCAAAATGACAAAGAAATATGAGGTAAAATCACACTCATCAGAGTCCCACTGCGATTAAAGAACATGGGATGGAAACCATCCGGCCCCAGGGCTTTAAGATTTTGCATACTGAACAACGCCTTCTTAGTTTCATCCAGAGAAACAGCACTCCTCAACCCAATCATATCAGTCTCCAAAATCTGAGGAAATCTGGTCTAGGTAGAGAGAATCGAACTTTGCAAACCAGAAGAAGAATAGAGGTGGTAATAAAAATTAGTCATCAAGTTCTGCAATTGACCCTCTTCATAAATCCACTCACCATCATTGTTAAGAAGAGCAGAGATGCGGTTGTGCCTTCTTCTAACAAGAGCATACTGATGAAAAAATTTAGTATTGTTGTCACCCTGAGAAAGCCACTTACATCTAGCTTGGTGAAGCCAATAACTTTCCTCCTGGCTAATAATAACACTATACTCCTTCCATAGCTCATTTCTCAAGCTAAGTAACCTATCATTGTTGCCACTCATAAGCTTGTTGTTAATACCCTCCAACCTTCTGAGAAGCATTTCTTTCTTTTTGAAAATATTACCAAAAACAAGATTATTCCAAGCTCTAAGAGTTTCAGTAGTTCTAGAGATATTAGTACTCCAACTATCTGAAGGCACCCAAGAAGATTTGATCTGATTATCAAAATCATCATGTTCCAACCAATAGCTCAAGAACTTAAAGTAGTTTCTTCTTTGATTAACACTAGCAGGACACATTCTGAGCCACAAACCGCAGTGATCAGAGGAGGAAATGGAGAGATGAGTAACATTACTATTAGGAAACAAGGACTGCCAAGAAGAATTACAGAGCATACGATCCAATCTCTGCTTTAAATCACCTTTCTTCTTCCATGTAAAAGGCTGACCATTAAAGCCCATATCTAGAAGCTGGCAGGAATTTATACAAGAAGAAAATGCTAAACTACCAGAAACATTCACCACACCACCTCCTTGCTTTTCCCAGTCATAAATAACCTGGTTAAAATCACCCCCAAGGCACAAAGGGGAGGAAATAGTGGAATGGAAAGCAACCAGTTCACTCCAAACCTCATTTCTCTCATATAGATGAGGACTAGCGTAAACAATACTAAGGAACCAAAACTCAGGAGTATTAGCACTAACCTTCAGATGGAATTCTATTTATTCTTTTAGTTTATATTTATTCTAATTCAACGATTAACTATTATTACTTACCCCTATTATTTATATATATAGAATAATGTTTTTATTTTAAAATAATAAAAAATGAATTTAAAATATTCAACTCATATCAATAAAAATTAAAAACAAAATACAATAAGCAATAGTTGTAACTGATCCTACATGAAGAGATTATATATCTTCATTTGTTTCTTTATTAGGATAAATATGTATCTTAGGACTATGGATTTTGTGACAGAATATTGCTTGGTCAAGTCTTCTGCATACGCTCGTTGTGGTTTGAGTTCGGTTCTCATATTCTTTCTGTTGATAGACGATATGTAAATTTTACTTTAAATCCTCGCTAGGGTTAATGGGCTTCTTTGGCATTGCAAGTGGACATGTCATTCCCTAATCTAAACTTTTATGTACAGAAAAATATTAATATTAATCATAGAAATTTTGATTATGTTATTGATTTAAAGAAGGGCAAAATTGTCAAAATACATCTTAAGCCCTTAATTTTCATTTCCCTAAGTAATATATACTCCCAAGCAAGGAGAGAAATAAACATCTCCTCTTCCTTTATAGAATTTATAAAAGAATCCAAATCATATTCTTATTTCTGGGGTCGAATGGGAAGTTCATAGAAAGTCTTCCATAAAGTAAAGGAAGAGAAGAAAAAGAAATGAGAAAAGAATAAAACGTATTGTGAGAATTTAAATTTGTATACTCACAATTTATATCCTATAACTTAAGAGGTGAATGACTTGGGAGTCGGGAGCATCCAAATCATATCTATATATTTTTTAATAAGGCTCAAATTGATCCCGAAAAATTTAGGGGACCCATTTTTGGTCACTGAAAAAAATAAATTAACCACTTAATCCTCAAATTTACAAACACAAGATACATTAGCCCATCTCTTCACTTTCAATGTCTGTTTACTTATCTATCTATCCCGTTAGCCATCTTGCCTGACTAGTTAGTGGTATTGCGTAGACTATGACGAATTTCCACCGTAAAAAAATGAATAAAAACATGCACAATTTTCAGGTATGTGAGTTTTAAAACTTTGCACTTTTTTTTCACTTTCGTTCATTTTTCATGATGGAAATTTGTCATATGCCACACAGGATCACTAAGGAGTCAGACTGGATAGTTAACGAGATACATAAGCAAGTAAACGAACATTAGAAGTGGAAGGAAGTACTACTCCGGTCTCTATTATAAGCAAAAATTAAATAAAACACACACATTAAGGTATGTAGTTAATCTCATTTAATATTGTTAATCTTATTTAAAAAATTAAGTTTGTTACCTAAATTATCCTTCATCTTATTTATTAAGCTTGTGTTGTTGGGGAATAAAATGAATCATTGAAAAATAAAATTTGTATTAAATGAAGGGTATTTTAGGAATAACATCATTAAATTGGATAGAAGTAATTGAAATATGCTTATATATTAGACCAAAAAAAGTTTACGATTTTTTTTTTATAATAAAGATCAGAGGAAATACTAATATATCTCGTATTTATAAATTTGATGGATTAAATAATTAATTTATTTTTCAAACGACCAAAAGCGTGTCCCAAAAATTTTTTCGGACCCTAATTTGGCCATTAATATTTTTTTTCTCCTTTGTGTACATCATCCAAATCATATTCTATTATCTTCTGGGGTTGGTGGGAACGAATGGTTTGTTTGGATAAGGAAAGAAATAGGAAGAAAAGAAATAAGGTGGAAAGAAGTAGGAGAGGAGAGAAAATGAGTAGAAGTAGGGTAGATTTTTAGGTTGTTTGGATTGAGAGAAGTAGGAGAGAAGTATGAGGGAAAGAAAGAAAATGAAAAAGGAAAAAGAAAGAAATAAAATAGGTTTTTACAATTATACCCTTGATATAAAATTAACAAAATAAAATTAAAAAAAACCGATTTCACCTGCGTTTGAACTTTAATAAATAAATAAGAAAAAGCTATTGAATGCATTTTTTTCCTTGAAGGTTGTAAAGTAAAAAAAATATTGCAATCAGATTCAGAGGCGCCACATTTGTTCCTCAATCCCATTTGCTTTGCAATAAGAGCAATGACGAATAGTAAAACCAATCCTCCTCTTCATATTTAGTGGAGAAATTAGAGCTATTAGGCCACTGGAGCTCTTGACTTGAAGTAGACCAAAGTTTTTGGCCCCACAGTTGGCTGCATACGATGGCAAGGGGAAGTATGTGGTGGAAGAAAGACGGATAATATTGTAAATTTATCAGTTTTCTTCTCTGCTCGGTAGTTTTCTTCGCAGTGGAGACGAGAAAATTTCTGTGCGGGCCCCACGTCATATTTTTTCTATCTCTCCCTCTTCTCATCTAAACCAAACGAGGGAAAATGGAATATTCTCTCTAATTTCTCTCCTGCCATTTTCTTTCCACTCAAACTCTTCCCAACCAAACAGAGGGGAAATGTTAGGAGCACGAGCACAGCGCGTGTGTCACAAGGTCACCCAGATTATTACCAACACTGACCCATTGGGGTATTCGGATCTAAACCAAACCCAGAAAAAAAAAAAAATCAATAAAAAAAAATCACAAATCCAACAAAATTGATGTATATTACATTTTTTGTATATCTTGTTTTGTAGAAACCTATCAGATCGGATCGGATTTTGGATTCCTTTTTTTAAACTGAACAAATTCCAACCAAATCATATATATAAAATTTAATATATATTTATTCTATTTTTTATATTATTGATTTTTTATTTAATATTTTTTTACTAATAATACTTAATAGTTTGATTTGACATAATTTTTTTTTACTATTTCTAAGTTCCAAACATAAAAAAAGATGTCATCGAACTAGTTGATTAAGATATTTATTTATTTTGTAAGTATTTTATGAAATACTATTACATGAATATATAATATATAAATAAGTATATACAAGTTTAAGATTTTGCTAAATTTAGCTTGTAATATTGATTATTTGATGTGATATAAATATGTAATGATGTGTCGGTGAAAACCGAATCAATCGAACCAATCCCAATAATATTTAATTGGATCGGATCAATTTTTTTATAAAGAAATCATTCAAGCTGAATCGAATCATATATTTTTTAATTTTTAAATTGAATATTTTTTGTCTCAATATCGATTCAGAACTGTGAACACTCTGACCCCTCCCTCTCTCTCCAATCCCTGCCCGGATCTGTTTCGGGGAGCTTCACTGGTCCTGCCTTGGCTGGCCCATCGCTTTCGCACATGCTATCAGCTCTGCCGAGGCCCCACTCGGGCAGCACTTGCAATCCAAGCCTGTACCCAGTGAAGTGACTCCTCTCTTACCATCAACATCTTCCCACTGTCTCACCTTTCCAAAACAAACACATAAGAAAAAAAGATAAAGTTTTTTTTATATATATATTTGTTACCAAAATGATTTTGTTTTTTAGATATTTATATTTTCAATCAATATTTTTTTGACAAATATTTTCAAAATTAAGCATAAATCATCATATTATTAAAATATTTGATTATTATTATAATTATCTTTAAAATCATATATAAAATAATTTATAATTGATTGATAATATAATTTTTTTTATTTGACTATATATTAAAATTAAAATATATATATAATTATTGTATTTATTATATTAAAAATATCATATTTAATATTTCAATATTTTTTTATTAATTCATTAACCAGCTATATATGAACTAAGGATTCTTTTATAAGCTTTTTTTTATTAGGTTAAAGTAATTTTTTCGTCCCTATACGTGACATGAATTCTCGATTTAGTCTCTATTTATAAAAAAAATATATTAAAATGGTTTTATATTTACCAAAAGTATCTGTTTGGTCCCTGCCGTACATCATGAGAGACTGATTTAATAATTTTTTGTTTTGTATAGGGATCAAATGAGTAATGTATAAGGACAAAACAAGTATTTTTTATATATATAAGAATTGTTTTAATAATTTTTTATCTATAGGGACCAAATTGAGAATTCGTATTAAACATAGGAGCTAAAATATTATTTTAACATTTTTATTATTAGATTCGTGTGAATGTGATTCATGCCTGGAAAGAATTCCTCACTCCTCACCGTATAAATACCAGTGGGTGCAGAACACTCTCTTCACACGCTAACGCCTCATTCATGTTTCCTAGAAAATTATAATAACATTTTCCTGAGAAAATGTGCTTCGCAGAACGCAGAAAACAACATTAGCTACATTTATTTATTTTAAATAATAATTTAATTTGCCTTTAGCTTCTTAGCTTAGCTAAAGTAGGTGGAGTTGATTTTGGTACTGTTTTGAAGAATGTGGAAGGTTGCGCGATTCACACGATCGCAAGGGTTCTCGACGGGTCCTTGCATGGTTCCTAAGCGCGGTGCTGATATCCTCCACGATCCCTGGTTCAACAAGGTTAACCAACTTCACTTGCAATCTAATACTCTGTTTTATTGTTATTATTATTGTTTCAGTTTTGAGATTGCAATTATTTTTAATAATTTCTTTTATACCAGCGGCATTGGTCCAAGTGGAGCTTGATTCTCCTGAAACAATGATATTGGGTTCGAGCTGAATGAAAAAAAAATAGTTATAGGAGAGCTTTGTGTCCTTAGATGAGTATTCTCAGCTATATTGGGTCCGGCTAGAATTGATTTTGGTGGAATTGATTTTGAAAGAATTGATTTTGAAAAAATCAAGGTTAAAAAAATTGATTTCTGTTTGATAATAATATTTTACAAGTGGGTTTAGAAGAATTGATTTCGTTTGGATGATAAAGTAAAATCACTTTTGAGGTGTCAATATGTAGAATTTTGTGGGTCCTACGTCTAGAATTAATTGTTTGTTTGTTTAGATGAGTTTGCATTTATTTTTAATAATTTGACGGATTAAAGGTCACGATCATATGTTATAGTTTTTATAATATATATATATATATAATTTTTTAAGGGATGTCAAATTAATTCAGATACTTTAATTTATTATTTAAATCTCATAACAAATGATTTTTTTCATGCAATTTTTCATATTTTCAAATGATTTTTTTTTTTTTTTTGCATACCCGGGATACCAAACAAAAAAAGGAAAGAGAAAGTTAAGCCTGAAGGGAAACTAAACTGAGGTGAAGAGACCAGTGGTGATGTCATTCTGAGTGTTTTTGGTGTTTACTTGAAATACAAAATTCTGACTTTGTAATTTGGTTTATTATGAGAAGAATAGATGTTAATAGCACTTAGATCAGTTTGGAGCGTTGATTACTGCTAAATTTATTTACTATGGGATTATTTTACTCATGTGAGTAGGTTTTGCTAACAAGTTTCCTAACAAAAAATATTGGAAGCCTACATGAAAAGTAAAACGGTAGTAGCATTCAAATTATTCATTTAATTCTTTGTATTTTTTGTTCCTTAACCATTGCTATGCAGAATCTAAAGCTAATTAAATGCAGCAAAAATCTTTAATGTCACCTACTTATTGTTATTATTGATATTTTACATGGCATTTTTTTAAGTTCAATGCTGAGTGTGGATTCATTACAAAGTGCTGATTGAAGAGAGAAATGTACTTGCTATCTGACATAAAAAACTAAGCTTCTCATGGTTGTGTTTGCTCTTTGTTTTTGGATCCTGAACTTAATTTTTTTTTAAATAATTCTCTAAATGTAGGATACTGGGTTTCCTTTGACTGAAAGGGATCGATTGGGGCTTCGTGGCCTCCTTCCTCCTCGTGTCGTATCATTTCAGAACCAATATGATCGTTTTAGTAAGTTTGAGAGATAATCTTTTGATGTTATATTGTTAGCATCTGTGTCATTCAGTCTCAGTAACTTTTGCTTAGCTTAAAACTAATTATGTACATTGCTAGTGTGTTTGCCTTCATGTTTGCACCCATTTGTAAGTTCTTCTTGAGTAATATTTGATGTCCATATATTCTTTTAGTGAATTCATATAGGTCTTTGGAGAAGAATACCCAGGGCCAATCAGATAAATTTGTTTCCTTGTCCAAATGGAGGATCCTAAATAGACTGCATGACAGGAATGAAACTCTGTACTACAGAGTGAGTTTGGTGATGAAGTTAGCTTGATAATGTGAGAGTATATAGTAAATTTATTATTAGCTGATTCTTATCTCGTTACCTTTCATTCTCTTTAGGCTCTTATTGATAATATTAAAGAGTTTGCTCCAATAATCTATACTCCTACAGTTGGATTAGTGTGCCAAAATTACTCGGGGTTATATAGACGCCCACGTGGAATGTATTTTAGTGCCAAAGATAAAGGAGAGATGATGTCGATGATCTATAACTGGCCAGCTAATCAGGTATTAAATTAATCTTGGTAAATACTGTATGCTTTTTCTTTTTGTTCATGATTGAATGGAAGTGATTTTTTTCCATCCATTTTCCTTCTTATATGCACACAGTATTGTTTGAGTCTTAGAATTATTGAATTTAAAACTTAATGAATTCTACGCTTCCTTGAATTCTGTAATTTTGTTGCTGACTTTATTAAATTTTGCACTCCTTGAGGGATAAACAGGATTTCAACTGACCTGGATAATCATATTTTCTTATAAATTATTTTATAGAAACAATCTCTTACAATGTAATATGCAAACATTTGTAATACTTTCTATCCAAAAAAAAATTGTACTACTTTTAAAGGAACTTAGGAAACAAAGAAGTACCTAGATTGCAATATGGTTTTCTTTGTTGTAGATTAATATGGATCCGTTTAGTTTCTCCACACACCTTTCGTTTAATTATTTCATTGAGGAATTTCCTTGGACGTGAATGCTGCTATTGTTAAAGGGAGATTTATGTGGGTTGTAAGTTTATAAAGTAGAGGGAAGGTAAGTGAAAAATAGGAAAATCTTGGGGAGATTGGAGTATTTTCATTTTATTTTATTTTATTAAGGAGATATTCTTTTGTGTTATCAAATTATCTCCCATGCATAAAATTGATAATCATAAGTTTTTATAGAACTTTTTCAATGATTTAAGTACATAGCTCTGATTATGGTTATTTCATTTCTTTTCCCTTTCCCTAACTATAATGACAAGTGTCATGGTATTTAGGTACAGTTCAATTATTACGTAGCAGTATGCCTTGCCATAAATTAGGAGATTTTAGGTTCATCATTTATCAAACTGGTTCCTGGTCCTGGCTTTCTTTATTCATTTGTTATTTGTTTTAATAATCATCTTATTTCCCTGTTCCAGGTGGACATGATTGTCTTGACAGATGGTAGTCGTATTCTTGGCTTAGGTGACCTTGGAGTTCAGGGCATTGGAATACCTATAGGAAAACTTGATATGTATGTGGCTGCTGCTGGTATCAACCCACATAGAGTATGTTATTTTTTCCTTCCCTCTTTCTATGTTCATCTCTCTAATTTCTTCTCTGTTTGTGTATTCTGCATGCTTGCTGGCATGTTTCATTGAACTTTATAGTGATAATATTGGAAATATTAGCATACATCTGGTGGCAGCTAACTTAAGAACCTGGTGGCCTAGCATTGAGGAGATTATTTAAGATTATACAAGGACTTACGCAATCTGCAAACTAAGCTTGGGTTCCCATGAGCAACAAACCTAGTTGTTGCTCTATCTAAACTTCCTCGACCAAGTCACCATGAAGAAAAGAATTCTTGATATCCTGCTGATATAAAGGCAAATGATTCATAGCAACCATAAAAATGAAAAGATGGATATAAGCCATATTAGCAACTGGAGAGATAATCAAGGCCAAAAATATAGGTGAAGTCGTTTTCTACTGGGGGAACTTGCAAGCAATCCACCCTACCATTGAGACCCACTTTGATAGAGAAAATCCATCGACAATCAACTATAGATTTCCTAGGAAGATGTATGGTTAGATTCTAAGGCTTTCATCTTCTTAGAATTTGGGCTTTACGCCTAACTTAATCCCAAAAGCTAGCTCAAGAGGTGAAGGATTGCCCAAGTCTTATAAGGACTACTTTTTGCCATTTCTCTAGTCGATGTGGGATCTCAACACCCCCTTCACGCCTAGGACTGAACATCTGAAAGTGTGGACAATGGGGGTGGAATAACTGGCCCAATAATGGATCTAGGATAGGCTCTGATACCATCTTAGAATTTGGGCTTTAGGCCTAAATTAACCCCAAAAACTAACTCAAGAGGTGAGGATTGTCCAAACCTTATAAGGACTACTTTTGGCCTTATCTTTAATCGATGTGGGATCTCAACACATCTCATTAGTTATAACCTGTCACCAATCTAGACGGGAATGTGCTTTCTGGACAATTTTTGGAATGGAAATAAATAACACGAATAAATAAAAGCATAGTGGGGTGATAGTGGGGTGACGATAAATGATGGTAACTTAAAAAAGTATAAATGGGATGCAGATTACCAGTAGAATGGATACCTTTTCGAAGAGCATCGTAAGACTCGGGTAGGTCTTGAGGAAGTATAGATGCTGGAGCAGGAGATTAATCATTGGATTCTTGAACATGGTCAGCCTTTGGAAGCACAGGATGGGCTGATGTTGTTGGGTGCGAAATGGTTGTGAAGAGGCCTGTTGCAAAAGGTATAGAACCTGAGTATGTGAAGGTGGAGGAATAGAGACAAGAGTATCTAGATAAGAAGTTGATAAGACCTGGGAGATGTAGGCTGATTCAACTATTCAGAAAAATAAGGTGTATCCTCGATAAAAGTGACATCAACAGCAATATAAAAACAATGATTTGATGGAGAATAACACTTGTACCTTCTGATCATGAAAATAACTAAGAAAGACACATTTGATAGCTCAGGCTGACAACTTTTCCAATCCTTACGAAAGATTATGGACAAAGCATGTAGAACCAAAGACATGAAGAGGAACCTTAAAAAGTGGTTCTTCTGGAAACAAAAAAGAATGAGAAACTTATTATGTAAAATAAAAGATGACATTCGATTTACCAAATAACTAGCAATATGAATGACATGCACCCAAAATTTTAATGGGGCATTGGCATGTATCAAAAGAGTGCGGGTAGTTCCGATAAGATGTTGATGTTTTATTTTTGCAATGCCAATTTGTTGTGGATTACGAGGGCAACTAGATTGATGGATCATGCCATGAGATGCCATAAAACAATTAAAGGGTCCAGAAAAGATACTTTTTTGCATTATGACTATAATTTCTTGAAAATGTCAAGCAATTCTAAACGATCTTGCATTAGATAAATCCAAGTACATGTTGAGAAACCATCCATGAAAGTAACAAAGTACCTATATCCAGAAATAGAAACGACACAAATTGGACCCAAACATCAGAGTAAACAACACAAAAAGGAGACCCAACTTGATTATTGACCTTACTTGGAAATATAAAGAAAACAGTTTTCCAAGTTGACATGACTCACACTTAAGTGAGTTCACCACTTTGCAGATTGATGATATATTTATATACATTTGGATTGAATGCACACTATTTACAAGAAATAAAATTCATATGCCACAATGAGCTGATTCCTTAGTAGTATTAACAGTAACTATTTCCTAGAATAAGAGCTTCAATACAACTTTGATATTTCCAACAATGATGAATGGGGTTGTTAACCGTTTTAGGATGCTGGACAAATCTAGTTTAATTTATGTTCTCTATTTTTGAGTTATGTGCAATTACATGTGTAATCAATAAATGAGCTGACAATGTGTTCATGAAATTTCAACTTTGTTAATATTATTGGCTTTGAACAGTTTTAGTTTTTTTTTTTTTTTTTATTAACTGCGACTTTGATTTTCCAACTGTGGCAGATACTTCCAGTTATGCTAGATGTTGGCACAAACAATGAAAAAGCTACTTGAAGATCGCCTTTGTGAGTAAAACTCATTCAATTAGGTCTTTTGTTTGCTTATTCTGCAATTGTCCTTTGTTTTATTTCTTCATTAACAGGGGACATGTTTGCTTTGTAATCTGAGGAAGATCTCATGTTTTGAGCATCCTAGATTATGTAAAGCATTTGAGTTATACAACCATGTAGATAATAGCTCTTCCACTCTTGAGGGTCGAGCATATCTGACTAATTTATGCTCCAAGGTTTTATGTGTTGGAGGGGGATTCTTCAATTACTTCGATGTGCTTGATCTCTTGAGAGTTACTGTATTCTGACATGGTTTTCGTGTGACAGATTTAGGAGTTAGACAATATAGGTTGGAAGGTGAAGAGTATCTATCAATTGTGGATGAATTCATGGAAGCTGCTTATACTCGATGGCCTAAGGCTATCATTCAGGTTTGTATTTATTAAAGAACATATTGCTCGGAATGTTCAGCTTACATTTTATTTTGATTTAGTAACTGGATGATTTACTATTTGTCAGTTTGAGGATTTCCAAATGAAGTGGGCTTTTGAAACCCTGGAACGATATCGCAAAAGGTTTTGCATGTTTAATGATGATATACAGGTAGAAAGTGATATTGAAATTCGTTAAGCTGTTAAGTAATACTCTGCGTTCTTGAAGTAACTGTTGAAACTGATTTTTCTTCATGTCCATTGTCCAATAGGGCACAGCTGGTGTTGCACTTGCTGGATTATTGGGAACTGTAAGAGCCCAAGGTCGACCGCTGTCTGATTTTGTGAATCAAAAGATAGTTGTGGTTGGAGCTGGGAGGTACATGCCAAACTAATTGTGATGTAATCCTTATCTGGTGTCTAGTAGTAGTAGTTATGTAGTTCTATCGTGCTCCACATTATTGCTACTTTCTGCCTTAACATGGCTGCCATTATCCAGTTTGTTCCGCCTTGCATGATATTTTCTTGCCTGGTTTGCAGTGCAGGGCTTGGTGTTCTTAATATGGCTGTCCAGGCAGTTTCAAGGATTCCTGGGTGCACTGAAACAGCTGCCAAAAGTCAATTTTTTTTAATTGATAAAAATGTATGCTTCCACTGTCTTACTCGCATAGTTTTTTATGTCGCAGCACTCAGACCATAATATGTAATTCAGTTCCCTAATGATTTTGGCTCAAGGCTTTGTAATACAAATACTTTTTTACCATCAAATTCTGTCTTAGTTTGTCTTCATTTCCATGATTGATGACGGCATGATACATGTTCTCTGAAATCGGTTTTGGATTCTGTTTTTCATCTTATCGTTAATGATGACATGATGCCTGAATGCAGGGTCTTGTCACTACAGAGAGGAGCAATCTAGATCCAGCTGCAGTTCCATTTGCTAAAAATCCAAGAGACCTAGAAGGGCTTACAGAGGGTTCTAGTATAATTGAAGTGGTAAATGATAATGAATTTATTGAGGAAAACACTGATGGCTCTAGTCGGTTATTTATATATATGATATTGAAAACAATTATTTTCGTATAAGAGGACTAAACCACCTAACTGATGCTAATTTTCAAGATTATGCTCACTCATTGATGTCCACGTTTTAATTGTTGAACCTGATGATCTTTAGGTTAAGAAGGTTAAGCCGCATGTGCTTCTTGGGTTGTCTGGGGTTGGTGGTGTTTTCAATGAGGAGGTAATTACGTTTTATAGTATCACTTTTTTAAGTCTCATCCCTGGGTGAAGTATATTTCACAATTAAATGCAATAGATATGTTTGAAATATGTCCTGTTTTGACAGCTTTGGGTTCTGTATCCGCACTTTACTGTAATTTAGTTTCTTATTTTAATGGTTGAGATTCAACTCAGGTGCTTAAAGCAATGAGAGAATCTGTTTCAACAAAACCTGCTATCTTTGCCATGTCTAATCCCACCATGAATGGTTTGTTTGTACAAGGCTCATTAAGCACTCACAATTGCTTAGTAATGTCCATATTTTTCATTTTGACATTTAATTTTAAACATTGGGACAGCTGAGTGCACTGCTATTGATGCTTTTAGCCATGCTGGAGAAAATATAGTGTTTGCAAGTGGAAGCCCTTTTGACAATGTAGATCTGGGTAATTACCTCTTCTTAATATGATTCATTGCTTTTGAAGTATCTTGTCTAGTTCAGATTTTCCTAGGCTGTGGGATGAATCTTGTTGGTATATAGTCCGGTTGATCTGTTCAGTATTGCGGTTACCATGACCTCTAATGGAATTTGCATACAGGTAATGGAAAAGTTGGCCATGTAAATCAAGCCAACAACATGTACCTATTCCCAGGGTAGGGTGTACCTTCATGCCATCGTGAATCATTCCTCTCAGTGGAAACATTATTCTAATTTCTATTGTAACCTTTAATTTCAGTATTGGTTTGGGAACACTTCTGTCTGGTGCCCGTCATATAACAGATGGAATGTTGCAGGCCGCAGCTGAATGGTATATCCATGTTAATTTGGACACTTGTTTCTTTTGTTTAACCAAAAGCTTTTAGAACTGTCATCTATGGAAGTTTAGCATATTATCTTCCTTGATATTTGTAGGGCTGCTCTGGATTTAGGCATAACAGTAGAACAGTTTGACCTTGTCTTATTTGTTGTCTAACTATTTTATCTGTTTTCTATATTATTTTTGTGAAATCTTTTCTTTATCATTCTTATCTTGGCTATTCTTTTTCTAGCCCAGTAATGCATTGATAGAACTGGGCCAGATTGAATGGAAAATAGTGTTTATTGAGTGAGTTTTGGACTGCAAACTCTCTTTCTCTCCACTCCAGGTATCTGAGAATGAGAGACCTGGAACTCTACCTTCCTTTCTTTTTATTTCCAATCAAATGGATGTCTCTCACTCTCTCCTCATGACTTATTTATAACCTACCCAGCTACGGGCTACCCCTCCTTTCAACTAACTAACAACTACTAGTCATAACAGTTACTAACTGTTATGTCTTATTTTGTTATTTCTATAACTCCGGTATCTAACCGTGCATATTGAGAATTTTGTTTGATGTTAAAGTTGTGAATATCATGATAACTCCATAAATGGTAGTCCCATGTGCATGTCAAAGTTATCTTCAGCACATTTCTTCTACAAAGTTATACGGTGCAAAGTTATTACTTTTTTTTTTTGGGGGGGGGGGGGGGGGTGGTTGGGAGGTGGATTTACATTGTATCTTCCTTTATAACTTTCCCGCTGATGAGTGATATGTCACTCAATTCCTATTACTAACATGCTGTCATCCTCGCAGCCTTGCTTCATACATGACACGGGAAGATATCCAAAAGGGAATATTGTATCCATCCATTGATAGGTAATATTTCTTTTTTTGTTTTTTGCCCCTTGTTATCATTTTATTTTCGTATTTTCGTTTTCTCATGGCTCTCCTTCCTAAGCACCTTTTTGAGCTACTAAGAGAAATCAAATTCAATTTGTTTATAGACACATTAAAACTGGTTCTCTGAATGTATCTAGGGTTTGGATGCGAGCTTGGTACTAAGTATCTAACAACATAGCTACTCATCCCTTATCAAAGATGTTCAGGCATTTCCCGAATATAATGTTTTTATAATATGGTTAAGAACTTAATACCCAAAATTTCAAAAGAAACAATTGGTTGTATTTTGGAAGCTAATAAATAGTTCTCTGTAGTTGATATTAAGGCCTCCTATGATTGACACTACTTTGCATGCTGCAGTATACGAAATGTTACGGCAGAGGTTGGAGCTGCTGTCATACGAGCAGCTCTTGCAGAAGATCTGGCTGATGGACATGGTGATGTCGGATCCAAAGAGCTTGCCCACATGTCAAAAGTATGGAAAATTTTAGATTACTCCCTGATGATTATGACAAATTCTAGTTGAATAGACTGCTATAAGTTGCACTTTGCATGCTGTCAGGGTAGAGTAAACTGTCCAAGATTAACATAGTTGTCTCTACTCTCTACCCTACAGCTAGCATCATATCCTTTTTCTTGAAAAATGCCAGCAACATATTCTCTATTACTCTATTTTCAACACATTCTCTTCTATTTGTTGAAATTCATGTGGATCCTACAGAATTCAAGTGAGATCCACATGAATTCGTGGAACCCATTTCCAAAAGAGTGGAATCCATTTGAATTTTAATCAATAGAAGAGACTGTGTTAGAAAGAGAGTATATTGGTAGCACTCCTCTTCTTTCTTTCCCACTTCGGGCATATTTCTTCACATGCCAATGCTGCCTTAGTTACACTTATATCCTGCCACAGCAAAGTCATGGTTGTGCACTGGTTGCAGGAGGATACTGTGAAGTATGTGAGAGGCAATATGTGGTACCCTGAGTATTCCCCTCTTGTTCATGAAAAATAAACTTCTGTGAAGGCCTTGCACTGATCGCTTCTCAAAATGTTGCAACCAAGCCTTTTCCTATTTTTGTTTTCTAATCATAGCCGTTCATAACTAGCAAGGCTTTTTGTATTGAAGGGAAAATAATGAGAAGGGGAAGAAATGTCAGCTTAATGAGTTAATTTCGATTTTTCATATTTTGTCTCGTTCTCTTAGAAGTTCCGCAAGTAATATTGTAGACAATCAAGTTCTGCCTCTCTAATGTTGATGTGCATTGGGGTGGATAAAATTTCCTTATTAAAACCTACTAGTATTTACAACTGTGCAATTCATGGGTTGTCCATTTTTATTATTTACATAAAGTAAATACTTCTTTCCAAACATGAATAATTTGTAAATATATATTTGTTAGATAATGCAACATGGTTTAATTCTATGTTTTGGATGAAGTTGTTCAAACAAAACAAATTACAATAGGCGATTTTATACTTGCTGTTAACTATCAATCCTTGTAACGGTATTTTATTGCTAAAGATAATGATTCATTCAATCACTTTGGAGCTAATCTTTTACATGATATGCAATAGAATTAGAGTATAAATCTTAAAAAAAAAAAAAAAAAAAAGACAAATGTGTTCGGGTAGTAAAATTTATTTAACTATAAAATAATGAGTATATATGCATGTAGTACTGTTGTATCGATAATTGCTCGTAGGAAGTATTTTCATTATTGTTACTTCAATTAATTCTCAAAAGATGGATGCTATTTATTTAGTTCGTAATATTTTTGACGAATATGAAGGAAAACACTGAAAATCAATAAAACCAAAAGAAATCTGGATATAGCGGTGAATGAGAGAAAAGATTGACAAAAAATCGCTTCAAGAATGCTGTTCATGTAAGTATCATTTTCCTTCTTAAATTTTTTTTTTTTAAACTATGACATAGGTATGAAGTATCCACCACCGATAATAGTGATTAATCTTCATCGGGGAACCTGTTGGGCACACATGATGGGTTCTCCCTTCCCAACCAGGTTTTCTCCATACACAAGAGCCAGCATTCGAAACCCTGACAACTTGCTTAATGTGCTCAAGTCCTTTACCACTTGGACCAACAACATGTTGGTCTTTCTTAAAATAATTTATTTCAAAATTTTCTTCCTAAACATGTGTATTGAAATAACTTCAGTTTTAATTGTAACTTAAGATGTTTTCTGCATGTTAAAGTTATTAGGCTCCTCTAAAGTGAACTTGATTATAAAATGTGACACTGAAGAGACTATTTTTTTTTTTAAGGGTAAAGAGTCCATCTTTAATTAATTAATTAATTAATTAATAATTAAAGTATATTAAAATGTGTAAATTAAATTGAATAATTTTATTTATTGCATTAGACGGTATTAATATTAACCCAAGAGCACTTAGATGAGATGATACAGGTCTCTTCCAGCTTAACCAGTGGTATTGAGTTCGAATCCTGACCCTGAGAATGCGGTAGCTTTAAAACTCTTGAAAGATTAGTCTTGTGGTCCTACCCGATTCGAGAGATTAGTCTTCGCAGTTGCGCGCGGATACCCTGAAGAACCGAAAAGAAGACGTTAAAAGAAGACGTTATTAATATTACATGTGCTGGTGTTGTTGAGTTTGATGTTGGATATTGATATGCCCTGAAATTCTCGTTTGTGCTGTGTGCAATTGGGGTTGGTTGTTTTGGTATTTGATTTGAAACGTTGGCTCGAATCTAGCTCTTATTGAATATGCACGATATGTGACTGATTAAAAGTTTTTTTTTTTATCGAAATATCCTCTCATCCAATAGGCGAGAAACTATTCTCTCAAGCGAAGCATGGACTCTCCCAATAACACTACTTCTACTTCTACATCATAAAAGTCCTTTTTTTAAAAGCTCATCTGAACAGACTCGTAATTCTAGTTAAGAACACCCTGACATGTCAAAATCAATTTTATGTCTCTGAAATCGCTTTTACTTCTCACAAAAGTGACTCTAGACATGCACTAACACACATTGGTTAATTACTAGGGGTGTTCATTGGTTCGGATCGACCTGACGATACGAACCGAACCAATTAAATTGGTTCGAATATTTTGTGTCTTCGGACCAGCCCGGTCCGTTTAAGCCCAGCCCACATTCACCCGCAATTAAACGGACCGGACCGGGTTGGCCTGTGAAGCTAACGGGCCTATATTTTCTCTAGTCCGCATCCAGCCCACCTAACCCGCGGGTTAACGGGCTGGCCCGTGGACTAATTTAAAATTGAAATTTTGATTATTTTTAAAAATTAGTTATTTAAAATAAAACTACTAGAAGCATGGTTCCTAAATATCCAAAAACATATAGAGAAAATTTACCAAAAGGATTAATACTTGCAAAATTTACTCAGTTTTAACTAACCTGAGAAGTTCAAATTAGCTCATAGTAGCTTACATATGGTTTGATATGCTTATAGGATTGAATTAAATATTTAAGCACACAAATAAAAATCGATTGCACAGACGGCATCCCAAATAAATAGCTACTTGCATATAATAATTATTTTTTCATTATAAAATATATCATATATTCATATATGAACTTACATTTTGTTTTAAAATTTTTGGCCCGCGGATCCGCAGACCGAACCCGTATAAACTGGGGTTAAATGGACCGGGTTAAATAAGCCCGCATTTAAACGAGCCCACATTTTGTATGGTTCTAACCCGTACGGATATCGGGTTAAACGGACCGTGCGCAGGCCCAAGCCCATATACCCAGCTCTACTAAACACTTAGGGCATGTTTGGGAGGATAGGGTGGGATAGTAATGAAGTGGGATGGTAAGGATGCCTTGATCCATTGTTTGGGAGTTTTTTAAACAATGGAGTAGAATGGTTGGGGATGGGTTGTCAAACCACTCCAAACCATCTAAAGCTTCAATTTTCCACACACTGGAGGTTTGGAAGGGAACACTTCCCTCTTTTTTACTTTATAACAAATTTATAGTTTTAACCCTGTTAAGTCTCTAAAATGTCTGTGTGCATTTCCCTAAGTTTTGATGAAAACTAAACATTGGTTAATGATTTAATTAACCTATTTTGTGGTTGCTAACCTGTGTACTTAGTGTACAGATCAGAGAATAGCAAAACTCACCTGTCTGTCTACCTAAGTAACAACCTGTCTGGATAAGCAAAAAGTCAACCTGTCTGCTGATTGGGATTGTTGGCTTTGTACAAACTGGTTTCAACCTGTCTCTGCTCGGCTCTCATACTCATCTAAGGTTCTTTGTTAAGAACTCGAAGTACACGAAGCTTTTGGAAGCTGTCCCCTCATGCAGAAGACTCTGAATCTCTCTCTCACGCTTATCAAGAAATTCAGAGGTTCTCTCTCTCAAGCAACCTAGGAAGTCAGAGACAAACTTCCAGTTAAAGAATGTTTCCAACATGCTTTATTCCCTAGTACTTTCGGTTATTACACAAGAAGGGAAATGTACTCTGCAAAAGTACAAAAGCATTCTGCACAACTCTGATTTGGCTACTACACGATGCATAAAGCCATTATCCTTCATGTTAGAGTACAACCAACGTCTTCATTGCATTAATGGCTGCCCAGAACGACTATATTGCATTTAATGAAGCTCTGCTTGAAGCCATCGTTGCAAGGAATGTCTCTAACGGATATTAAATGTTTGAAGGCTATAAATACAGAAGCCATTGAAGATGAACACATCAGAGATTGCAAAGCATTAAAGAGTCATCACTCTGTTCATTTATTCATTCTGTATTCTTCAATCATTTGAAGTTATTACACAGACTTTCCTAAGCTTTATATTTAAACCACTCTTTGAGTGTTAGTGAAAGATCTGTCTGTCTGTAATTGTATTTATTACAAACCAAACTCTTAAACAAATCTGAGTGAGCCTGAAGAGGCTAGGTGTGCAAAGAATACTTGTCTTGGAGCCTGAAGAGGCTAGGTGTGCAAACAATACTTGGAGTCTGTAATCTGATCAGTTATAGTGGATAAATCTTGGTGCTGCCAAGGACTGGACGTAGCTCTTTGTGTTGAAGAGTGAACCAGGATAAATCACTGTGTTAATCTTTCTTCCCTTAATCTCTTTAGTTGTTTTGATTATATATGATCTGCATTCTGACTAAGGGGTTAAAACTGTTTTTATCAAGCTTGTTTTCATCTGTATGCTTGTGTTGTTTTCTGTGAAAAATACAACAGACAGGTGACCAGTCTATGTAACCTTTTTACACCTGTCCGAACTTTGCTTCTGTGTGCGAAAAGTTTTCAACTTTATTTTAATTTCTGATAAACACAATTCAACCCCCCTTCTCGTGTTTATAGTTGTCTATTTCAGTTGGTATCAGAGCTCAGCCTCTGGGTTGAGCATCTAACAGTGTAGAGGTAAAAGATCCTGAAGAATAGACATGACTGCTGGAGCTAGTGGAAGTCACCAGACTGAAGGAGCTTCCTTAACCAGACCTCCATTCTTCAATGGAGAAAACTACAACTATTGGAAAGATAGATTTCAATGGTTCATTCTATCTACAAACTCTGATCTCTGGGATGTCATCACAAATGGTCCTTTCATTCCTAAAAATGATGACAACACTGACAAGCCAAAAGCTCAGTGGACCCCTGTAGAAAAGACAAAGTGGGAGCTAAAATCACAAAGCCAGATACAATATCATTTGTGCTCTCGGTCCTGATGAGTTTGAAAAGGTCTGTGCCTGTGATTCTGCCAAAGAAATATGGGACACCTTAGCTGTCACACATGAAGGAACAGCCAAAGTCAAAGAATCAAAGATTGCCATACTTGTTAGAAAGTATGAACTATTTCTCATGGAGGAAGGAGAATCTATTGCTCGGATGATAGGAAGATTCCAAACTATCATCAATGGCCTAAAGTCTCTTAACAAAGTTTACTCTAATGCTGAGAAGGTTGGAAAGATACTAAGGAGCCTGCCTAAGCAGTGGAGACCCTTGGTAACTGCTATCTCTCAAGCCAAGGATCTTACCACCTTGACTATGGATGAACTTCTTGGTACATTCACTGTTCATGAGCAAGAACTTGGAGATGAAATCTTAACAAAGAAGGGCAAGTCAATTGCTCTGAAGGCTGATCAAAAGTCTTCAAAAGCTTCTAAAGCTTTGAAGGCAGACGAGTCATCTAGTGATGCTGACCTGTCTGAACCTGAGGATTCTGAAAGTGATGAAGAATTATCTCTCCTAACCAGAAAGATAAAGCTTCTCTTACAGAAAAAGAAGTTTAGAAAGGATAAGCCATTCAGAAGGTTCAACAAGGACAAGAACTTCAAAGAATCCACTTCAACAGACAAGAACTCAATTGTCTGCTATGAGTGCAAGAAGCCAGATCACATCAAAGCAGAATGTCCTCAACTCAAGAAAGCCCCTTTTAAGAAGTTCTTCAAAAAGAAGAAGAAAGGGATGATGGCTACTTGGGAAGATCTGGAGTCAACATCTTCTGATGAAGAGACAGAGGAAGAAGCAAATCTTTGTCTAATGGCCAACACTGACTCAGATTCAGATAATGAGGTAAATTCTGACTATGAGAAATTACTTGATGCCTATGAGGAATTGCTGGAGGAATCCAACTGCTTATCTAAGGCTTTCAAATCCCTCAAGAGAGATCATGTTAAGCTCCTCAGTGAACATAAACAGAAATCTCTAGAGTATGATAAATTTGCCAAAGAGAACAGTGAGCTAAAGACTGAAAAGTCTAATGAAGCTAAGATCTCTAGTGATACATCACAGTCTGAAGAAGTTGAAAAACTTCAACAGAAAGTGGAAGAGCTCACTTCTGATCTTGCCAAATTTGTTAATGGTAGAGATAATCTGACCAAGCTGCTTGGCTGTCAAAGGCACTCCCTTAACAAAGAAGGTATTGGATATGTCCATCATGGACATGTTATGTCTAAGTGTCTTCATAAGAAAAGAAGGAAGTCTTCACAGACTCCTAGAACTAACAGAAAAGGACCCAGAAAACTATGGGTACCTAAAGATCAAATAATCTCTGTTGCAGATGTCCTCAACAGCACAAAGAAAACAGCACTGCTGGTACCTGGACAGTGGTTGCTCGCGACATATGACAGGAGAAAGGTCTATGTTCCTAGACCTCCAACTTAAGAAAGGAGGACATGTGGCATTTGGTGGAAATCAGAAAGGGAAGGTTATAGGAATTGGTAATATTGGTGGTAAACCTCCTCTTCCCTCTATATCAAATGTTCTTATGGTTAAAGGATTAAAACACAATTTGCTTAGCATAAGTCAATTATGTGACAGTGGATTTGATGTCTCCTTTACCAAGGATTTATGTATAGTTAAAGATCTCAGTGGCA
This sequence comes from Echinosophora koreensis, assembly GCA_035048595.1. Classification (NCBI taxonomy): domain Eukaryota; kingdom Viridiplantae; phylum Streptophyta; class Magnoliopsida; order Fabales; family Fabaceae; genus Echinosophora; species Echinosophora koreensis. Next base: position 712,957 of record JAPCYP010000114.1, read on the forward strand.
AAACCCTCTTTTCAGCTAAAAGGCAACAAAATCTGTATAAGATTGAATTGACTGATCTCTCAGATCAAAGTGTAACCTGTCTGATGTCTAAAGAGGATGAAAGATGGTTATGGCATAAGAAACTACGACATGCTAGTATGAAACTAATTTCAAAATTAAAAAGGGATAACCTTGTGAGAGGATTGCCTGATATTAGTTTTAAGAAAGATGTTTTATGTGATGCATGTCAGAGAGGTAAACAAGTAAAATCAAGTTTCAAATCTAAAAATCAAGTATCAACCTCTAGACCTCTTCAGTTGTTACACATGGATCTGTTTGGACCAGTTAGTGTTACTAGCTTGGCTGGAAGAAAATATGGATTTGTCATAGTTGATGACTATTCTAGATATACATGGGTACTCTTCTTAACCCACAAGGATGAGTCTTTTAAGGCTTTCTCAGTATTCTGTAAAAGAGTACAAAATGAGCAGGGTTTATGTATTTCTACTCTTAGAAGTGACCATGGGGGAAGAATTTGAAAATGAGCAGTTTAGACAGTTCTGTGAGGAGAATGGAATCTTTTACAATTTTTCTACACCCAGAACTCCTCAACAAAATGGAGTGGTTGAGAGAAAGAACAGATCTCTGCAAGAGATGGCTAGATCTATGCTCAATGAGAATAATCTCCCTAAGTACTTCTGGGCAGAAGCAGTAAACACAGCCTGTTATGTACAAAACAGAATACTCATTAGGCCTTTTCTAAAGAAGACACCTTATGAACTGTGGAAAGAAAAAGCCCCAACATTTCTTACTTTCATGCATTTGGTTGTGAATACTTCATTCTAAATACCAAGGATCAACTTGGAAAGTTTGACTCTAAAACAGACAAAGGTATCTTTTTGGGATACTCTGAAATGTCTAAAGCTTTTAGAATTTACAATTCTAGAACATCTGTTATTGAAGAATCTGTTCATGTCAAATTCATTGATAGCTTAAAGACTGATAAGGAATTATCAGATCTAGAAGATGATCTTGCAGGTCTTGATATAAACAAGTCAGAAAATCAACAACTTGACTTAACCAAGTTAGAACCTGAAGCTGAACCAGACAGACAAGTGGAGCAAACAAGTCAACAGACAAGTCAAGATCTTCTTGAAAGAGACTGGAAATGCAAAACTCATCATCCTAAGGATCTCATTATTGGAAATCCCTCAGAAGGAGTGAGAACCAGATCTACTTTAAGAGAATCAAGCAATGTGGCCTTTGTATCAGAAATAGAGCCAAAGCACATTGAAGAAGCTCTTGATGATGAAAGCTGGATTCTTGCTATGCAAGAGGAACTCAACTAGTTCACCAGAAATGATGTCTGGACACTTGTCTCCAAGCCCAAAAACAAGTCTGTCATTGGAACAAGATTGGTCTTCAAAAACAAGTTGGATGGGGATGGCAAAGTTGTCAGAAACAAGGCAAGGTTAGTAGCTCAAGGCTATAACCAACAAGAAGGTATTGACTATACTGAAACCTTTGCACCTGTAGCTAGAATAGAAGATATTCGCATTCTAATGTCATATGCTGCACAACACCAAATCACCCTTTTTCAAATGGATGTGAAAAGTGCTTTTCTCAATGGAATAATTGAAGAAGAAGTTTATGTTAAACAACCTCCTGGTTTTGAAGATACTGATAAACCAGATCATGTTTTTAAACTTAAAAAGGCATTATATGGTTTAAAGCAAGCACCTAGGGCATGGTATGATAGATTAAGTTCTTTTCTCATGCAAAATAGTTTTACTAGAGGACAAGTAGATACTACTCTGTTTAAGAAAAATTCTAAAGAGAACTTCATTATAGTCCAAATATATGTTGATGATATTATTTTTGGAGCAACTAATGAAAAGCTGTGTAAGGAGTTTTCAAAGCTGATGCAAGCAGAATTTGAGATGAGCATGATGGGAGAATTGAAGTTTTTCCTTGGTTTACAAATCAAACAGACAAGTGATGGAATCTACATCCATCAACAAAAGTATATCAAGGAAATGCTTAAGAAGTACAAAATGGAAAGTGCTAAACTTATGAAGACTCCCATGGAAACCAATGCAAAATTAAGTAAAGATGATGAAGGTAAAAAGGTAGACCAAACTGTCTACAGAGGTATGATTGGATCTCTACTGTACTTAACTTCAAGCAGACCTGATATTCAATTTAGTGTCTGTATGTGTGCTAGATTTCAATCTGACCCAAGAGAATCTCATCTTAAAGCTGTTAAAAGAATATTTAGATATTTGCTTGGGACTACTAATCTTGGTTTGCTATATTTGAGAACTAAAGAATACAGATTAGTGGGATTCTGTGATGCTGACTTTGCTGGAGACAGAATAAAAAGAAAAAGCACCAGTGGAGGATGCCACTTCATTGGAGCAAATTTAGTCTCTTGGTCAAGTAAAAGGCAGACAACTATTGCTCTATCTACTGCTGAAGCAGAATATATCTCAGCTGCTAGTTGTTGCTCTCAACTTTTATGGGTAAAACATCAACTTGAGGATTACTCTATTTTTTGAGCATAATATATCTGTATGGTGTGATAATTCCAGCGCTATTTGCTTAACTAAAAATCCAATTTAGCATTCTAAGGCTAACCATATATAAATCAAACATCACTTCATAAGAGATTATGTTCAGAAAGGTATCTTTGATATTAAGTTTGTTAAAACTGAAAATCAATGGGCTGATATTTTCACTAAACCTTTAGCAGAAGAAAGATTCTTATTTATTAGAGATAATTTAAACATGCATTGCATTGTTGAATAAAATGTCTGAGGTTTTGAACTGTCTATGCTACCTGTCTTATAGCATTATATCACATGTCTGTGATTACCTGTCTGACTCTGCTGAGTCACTATGCTGAAACTCAACAGTTTTATTAAAATGGTTATTATTTATTTAATACCATCTGTTAATCTGAAGCTAATCATGAGCACGGCAGTTTTTATCTTGAAACCATGTTTTCATTATGTCTATAGTGGGCGCTACAGTTCCCCACAAAAATCGTGCCGTTTTGAATTAAAAATGTTTTATTTCTCTCTCCTGCCTTTATTGCTTTAAAAGGCAATTTTTCAGAAAACTTCAAACTTTATCTTTTTCAAAAATCCCTAAAGTCTTTCTATCTTCGTCTTCTTCTCGTTCTAACTCTTCTCTCTTCAAAAACCCTCGTAACCTCTTCTCTGAAAAATGGCATCTTCAAAGCGTCTGTCCCCAAAACAAATTGCTGAGCAATACGAGATGAGAGTAGCTGATGTTGAGAAGATTCTTCCTGGTAAAACTGTTGATCTTTAATAGATGAAAAAATGGGGAATGGATGTCACTGAAGAGTTGGAATACTCTAAGTGGACTGCCTTCTTTGACATCAAGGAGCTTGTTCATCCCAAGCTTGTCAGAGACTTCTGGAGGAATGCTGTGGTCATCACCAGTGTGATTGATGGAACCAAGAGCTTCAAGGCTCAAATGTCATCTGAAGTAACCCTCTTTTTCCCTATTGGATCCTTGGAGTTGGCAACAAGATGTCCAAGGATTGGAACTGCCTTCAAACCTGACTGGGAAGATCAGGTAGGAGCTGAGAATGTAAATATTGTTGTGTATGGAGTTCCCAACCCTAAGAACAAGAGGCCTGTCTGCATGGTGCCCAAGTGCAGGTTCTTGCACAAGTTGCTGCTGGAGTGTGTGATGCCAAGAAAAGGATCACGAGACAATGTGACCAAGATGGACAGATTTGCTCTGTACCACTTGATTCACAAAATCAAGATAGACATCAATGATCTCATCTATATGTATCTTGAGTCTCTTATCAGAAGGACAAACATGCCTACCTATCCATATGGAATGCTGCTGACAAGAGTATTCAGGAACAAGCTGTTTGTTCCAACTGATGTCCATTTCGTGGACATGGCTCTGCCCATAGACAAGAAGGTCCTGTCTATGATGGGGATGAAGGAATCCCTCTGGAGGATGAAGAGGAAGACAAGAAGAAGAAAAAGAAGCCTGCTGTTGAGCAGAAGCAGAAGGAGAAAGCAGAGGAACCAGTAGATTCCACTGGTGAATTAGAGGTTCCAATCTCTGAGAGGATCTGGAAACCTGCTGGAAAGGTTGCCAGACAAGACCAGAAGCCTGAGGAACCCTCAGTTTCTGAAGAATCTGCTGAGACTGTTGAGCCTCTCAGATTCAAGCTGAAGAAACCCTCTCCCAAGAGGAAGACAAGTGAGGCTGGGAAATCTGGTGCTCCTGCACAACCCACCAAGAAGAGAAGACTGGTGAAGACCTTTACCAAGTGGAGTCTGAACCTAGTAAAGAGGAAGCATCTGCTCAGGGGGAGCAGACATCTCCACCCTTAGAGGAGCCAAGGGAGATCAAACCTCTTGATTTGGGAATCATTCCCAGAAAAAGAAGGTCAGGCTACCCTATGCCCTTGGTGGCCATTGCTGGAAGGGAAGAAATCCCTGCAGAAGAACCTGCTGCTGCTGCAACTTCTGCTGACCTGTCTGATGGGACTCAGACAGTTGATCATCCTGAAGCTGCTGCCCTGTCCCCTTCAAGGAAGAAGACAAGACTCTTTGAAGATCAGTTTTTCACTTTTCCTTCTGCACCACCCTCTCCCCTTCACTTATTCCAAGTTCTGTTGTTTCCTACCACTCTGCCCTTTTTGTTAATCCTTTGTCAGTTGCCTCCCCTTTCCATTCACCTGTCTCTCCTCACCCAAACCAAACATCTTTTGATGTTGTGTCTGATATATGTCAGTACACAGTTGTTCACAGGGACTCAACTCCCAAAGAACAATCTGTCATATCATCAAGACTGTTTGTGAGTGATCTGCAATCTCTGATGACTGCAAGTGTCTCTCACTTATCTGTCATTCCTTCTCCTCCACCTCATATTCTTAACTTTTGTAGGGAAATTTTCTTTTGTCCCCCTACTGTTGTGTTCATTAGAACATTGGAAGGATTTCTTTATCCTGCCTCTGTTGTAATGTTACCTTCTAGGTCTAGGTATTTCTTTCTTTTGATAACAGGGTCAAATTCGTTTTTCTGTCATATAGACTCTCTCTTACCTTTACCTCCATCTGTCTTAGCTAATCAACCTCTTCCCCCTCCTATTCAAATTAGAGTCACTCGTCTGTCTCTATGTGAAAGACTCTCCTGTGTCTTTCCTTCTCTTGATTTTGACCTAGTCAGAATCAAACCTTTGTTTAAGTTAGCTTTTCTTCCTTTGTTTTATTTCAGAACCATTCATCAGTATTTCTTTCCTCGTGTCTCCTCACCCTTCTCTGTACCTAAGGCGCCCCCAGTATTAGCCTTACCCTGGTATCCAAACCCATCTGCTGCTTCAACCAGCCTATCTACAGAAGCCTCATTCTCTCAGATGGTGGATTTAAATAGCTTCAATCTTCTAAAAGCTGAGCTAAGGCTGCTGTTAGAAAAGAAAGTTGATTCTTTGTATCTTCTTTTTAATCAGTCTAGGTAGATGTCTGTAGAAACTGCCTTGTAAATGAGAAGCTTATGATGAATAAAAATAAATTTTTACTTTATCTCTTTACTGTCTCTTTTCTCTTTGCTGTTATCTGTCTGTCCCTTTTTTGTTGCTGACAAAAGGGGGAGAAAAATGTAAGATGATTAGGAGAAAAATGTATGAGATGATTAAGTTGGGATGGTTGCTAAATTCTAAGTGTTCTGGAGAAAATATAAGTTGGTTAAAATTGAACTTTTAATCTCTGATACTCTGATATCTTGAACTTAAGACTGCTGCATATTGCTCTGATACTGTTAATTAAACTCAAATGCACCTGTCTGCTCAGATAGAAAATCTTAACCTGTCTACTTTCTGTTATTCTATAAGTTGATATTTTCTAAGGTTCATTAAATCATCTGAATGTTTGTCATCATCAAAAAGGGGGAGATTGTTAAGTCTCTAAAATGTCTGTGTGCATTTCCCTAAGTTTTGATGAAAACTAAACATTGGTTAATGATTTAATTAACCTATTTTATGGTTGCTAACCTGTCTACTTAGTGTACAGATCAGAGAATAGCAAAACTCACCTGTCTGTCTACCTAAGTAACAACCTGTCTGGATAAGCAAAAAGTCAACCTGTCTGCTGACTGGGATTGTTGACTTTGTACAAACTGGTTTCAACCTGTCTCTGCTCAGCTCTCATACTCGTCTAAGGTTCTTTGTTAAGAACTCGAAGTACACGAAGCTTTTGGAAGTTGTCCCCTCATGCAGAAGACTCTGAATCTCTCTCTCACGCTTATCAAGAAATTCAGAGGTTCTCTTTCTCAAGCAACCTAGGAAGTCAGAGACAAACTTCCAGTTAAAGAATGTTTCCAACATGCTTTATTCCCTAGTACTTTCGGTTATTACACAAGAAGGGAAATGTACTCTGCAAAAGTACAAAAGCATTCTGCACAACTCTGATTTGGCTACTACACGATGCCTAAAGCCATTATCCTTCATGTTAGAGTACAACCAACGTCTTCATTGCATTAATGGCTGCCCAGAACGACTATATTGCATTTAATGAAGCTCTGCTTGAAGCCATCGTTGCAAGGAATGTCTCTAACGGATATTAAATGTTTGAAGGCTATAAATACAGAAGCCATTGAAGATGAACACATCAGAGATTGCAAAGCATTAAAGAGCCATCACTTTGTTCATTTATTCATTCTGTATTCTTCAATCATTTGAAGTTATTACACAGACTTTCCTAAGCTTTACATTTAAACCACTTTCTGAGTGTTAGTGAAAGATCTGTCTGTCTGTAATTGTATTTATTACAAACCAAACTCTCAAACAAATCTGAGTGAGCCTGAAGAGGCTAGGTGTGCAAAGAATACTTGTCTTGGAGCCTAAAGAGGCTAGGTGTGCAAGCAATACTTGGAGTCTGTAATCTGATCAGTTATAGTGGATAAATCTTGGTGCTGCCAAGGACTGGACGTAGCTCTTTGTGTTGAAGAGTGAACCAGGATAAATCACTGTGTTAATCTCTCTTCCCTTAATCTCTTTAGTTGTTTTGATTATATATCATCTGCATTCTGACTAAGGGGTTAAAACTGTTTTTATCAAGCTTGTTTTCATCTATATGCTTGTGTTGTTTTCTGTGAAAAATACAACAGATAGGTGACCTGTCTGTGTAACCTTTTTACACCTGTCCGAACTTTGCTTCTGTGTGCGAAAAGTTTTCAACTTTATTTTAATTTCTGATAAACACAATTCAACCCCCTTTCTCGTGTTTATAGTTGTCTATTTCAAACCCTTCTAGTAAATAAAACAAAATCTTTTGGATTCTCCCTTACTCTCCTATTCTCATCAGACGTCTCCTCCTTTGTTTTTTCATGTTGCCTCTTTCAAAGCCTCTCTTCAACTAGTTCACTTTTTGCAAGGTACATATATGTCTCCTCTCTTCAAAAGTTCACTGTGCTATTTTTGTATTTCATCATGCTATTGTATGGTCATTCTTTAATTTCATTTCCTGGCAATATAAATTGTTGTACAATTTTCTTGTGAACTTGGATGGTTTCCTTGTACTGCAATTTCTAGTAGTTCGCGGCAGCAGGATTTTGTCTGTGATTTGGGAGGAAATGTTGTTATAAAAAATAAAAAAAATAAGAAAAGGGTAGTATGAATACCCACAGTCATACTCACAATCATACCTGAACCAATCAAAATTGATGGTTCGGATTTATTTTTCGCACAAATCCGAACCAAATCGAAAAGGGAAATGACGAGAGTTGAACAACCCCAAAACAAAAAGATAATACGAACGAAACAAATATAAATGGGCCTGTATAAAACGGGCTAGACTTGGCCCATACGAACTTCTTCCTTTTTCCCCAAGCCAACAACACTCTGAAAAACATTTCCTTTTTTTTTTTTCCTTCTCATTATTACTTTACTTCAGAAACACAAGGAGTGAAACCCCAAGATCTCACATTGAAACACGTTATTCTCCTAGAATCGGTGCGCCATGTTCATCATCCATGCTACTCTTAAACTTTGCATCTTTTTTTTTTTTTTTCTTTTTATTTCGACTCACAATTTTCCCCCCTAAAATTTCTTTGTTCTCGTTTAGGTCAAAAATCTGCAATGAATATGAAGCTTGATACCAGTGGTCTCGAATCGTTTCCTACACTGATTGGACCTACAAACGACGTCGTCGGTGACTTCTCTGCTGCTCCATCATTTGAGCTTCCCAATTCCAATGATGTGAGTTCCTACCATTCGTACTTGTTGAAATTTGTTGAATAAAGGTTGAAGCTTTATGGTTTAATCTGAAATTTATTGTGTTTTGTGTGTGTGTGTTTGGGGTTTTAGTTTGATGGGTTCGTGAAAGAAGCAATTCAGATGGTGAAGCCAGCAAAGGGTACTACGACTCTTGCTTTTATATTTAAGGAAGGTGTTATGGTAGCTGCTGATTCTCGTGCTAGCATGGGAGGGTATATATGTGAGTCTTCAACTCTAATTTCATCTTTATTAATTGTTGTTCCTTTGGTGAAGTGTTTTATTTTATGTTACTGCTAATTAAATAAGAGTTTAATTTGACCAATGTGTGTTGGTCCAAGTGAATGGGGCTTAGGTCCCTTAAGCATGTGGTTCTGGGTTTGGTCCCTGGATTTATGTGTATAGAAAAAGCACTATTGGGAGTGGTTCTTGCTCAGGCGCTTGACAGGAACCCCGGAGATTAGTATCTGATTCTTACCTATCAGGTGAAGGAAACTTCGGGAAACCGAAAAAAAAAAAAAATAAGTGTTTATTTTTGATGGTCAGTATGAAGTTTTTTATACTGGCAAACAATCATATATCACCCTAATGTGTTTTATGTATTTAGTTTACTGTTTGCCTTTGTTCTTGACTAATGAGTAATTAATGACTAATTCCAGCATCACAGTCTGTAAAGAAAATTATTGAAATTAATCCATATATGCTTGGAACGATGGCTGGAGGAGCTGCTGATTGCCAATTTTGGCACAGGAATCTTGGGATCAAGGTGATTTGTGAAACCTTCTATCTTGCATAAATGATTTTATTGCTTAAGTGCCTGCTGCACCTTAGTTTTCTTCACAGCTGTTGATTCCTTGGTTATATCATTGAAAATATTATATTTACAGGTATTTGACTCCATTTTGAAGTACATTATAGTTATTGCCTGAGAATTTTTTGTCCATGGGCTACAGCTTAGGCTGTGCTTGTGAAGCAAGTAAGGAGTGAAAGAAAGTCGATAGAATAGAATGGAAATGGGACTATGTATGGCAGGGTAGAAACTAATTTTCTGCTCTGTTGTTGGGAATTCCATGCAAGTCAGAGAAGAACCGAATGACACAATCTACAACTTCATGGAATTTTGATAGTCCCCAATTCTCCCACAAATTCCTATTTTTTTAACACTCTCTTCCTCTCTACTGAGTCCCCCCTTTTTATAATCCTATAACCTCCCTTACTACACTAACTGTCTGACTATAGCTGCCCTAACTATATGCTGTTATTAGTTACACTCGATATTATCCCCTGCTTCCCTTACTATTCTTCCTAATATACACCCTTTTTTTATCAATGGTCCCCTATTAGGGAGTTCTTGTTGGATAGCTCCCTGTTGCTTCTTGTTCCTTGTGGTATTACCACAACACTTTATTTGAAAGAATCTCCTTCAAACAAAGTTTCCGTACATGACATTCTATTATGGCTTTACTGCTTTTTTCGGTATAGTACAGGTGTGTATCAATCTTCACGATAAAAAAACGTTCTTGAATTATTTGAATTTTGTCTAAGGTGTCCTGTACTAGATTTGCTCTGGTCAAACCTTGGTCCCCTAATTCAAATCATCCCAAAGGAGATCTACTACATTGCTTCCGAAGGAGCCTGTATGGACACCGTTATGATAGCTATTATCATAAGTGAACTCCAAAAGGGTTACGTACTGTACCCAACTTCCCTCAATGTCCAAGGCACATGCTCTAAGAATATCCTCCAATGTTTGGATATTCCTCTCGGATTGTCCATCAGTCTGCCGATGGAAAGTTGCGGTGAAGTGTAGCTGACTTCCGAAAGCTTCCTAAAATCGCCTCCAAAATTTAGTTGTGAATTGAGATCCACAATTAAAAATTAGAGAATTGGAATCCTATGTACAGACATTATCTCATCCACGTATTGTTTAGCATACTATTGAGTTATGTAAGTGTCTTAACTGTTAGGAAATGGGAAAACTTGGTCAATTTGTCAACAGTCACCCAGATGGAATCTTGCCGTTTAGTCTTCCTTAGTAGTAATGTCACAAGGTCCATAATGATTTCTTCCCCCTTCCCACTACCATTTTAAAATGTCCAGACACCGAAGAGTTACAGCTAGTCTTTGATATTCTGTTTTATTGGTTGGCACATCAAATACTTGTGTATAAATTCAGCTATTTCCTTATTCATGCCTCTCCACCAATGCATGTCTAAGTCTTGATTCATTTTGTAGTTCTGGGGTGCATTGTGAGAGGGGATCTGTACACCAACTCCTGTAATTTCCTTTTTACTTCTTTCACATTAGGCACCAATATATGATCTTTATATATACCTCAGGTTTTCATCTCGATTGATTCGAAAATCACCACCCTTAAATTTTTTACACAATTTATACCTTGGGTTTCCTTTCCCATTTTCACCAATTGGAGCTTGTTGCCCGAAATCTCTCTATTATCAAATTGTTTTCAACTCTAAAAAGTATCCATGACCAGCACGTCTAAGTCTTTAAAAGTTGAAAGTCTTATTTATAAATGTATGCACATCAGTGTGAATGTTTTTGTATGTTTTTCGAACCTCAAGAGGGAGTTAGTGTACTTTTAGTCTGATTTTATATATATTGCACATTAGTGTGGATGTTTTCATTACTTTTCCTTAACAAACATCAACACTAGGTTCTCTATTACAAGGAATAAGGAATGTTACTTCGTTGCCATTGCTTTGGATGGGTATAATTTTTAATAAAAAGGTTTCATGTTGACATCCATACTATTTATGGTTGAACTGATATTCAATTCAGTTGCATATCTAAATTATTTGTTGTTTTCTGTCGGGGGCCTGATGAGGACAGGCTGATCCTTAATGGAGGCAGTACTTGCTTTAGCAGGCTAGTATTCTGGCCAACATCAGAAAGCCAACTTTGCTTTGTTCTATTTGTGTTATTTTTCTGGGTTGCTTGATTTCCATTTTCCACATATGCATGTTTTATTCGTTGTCTTTCATTTTGAAGTATAATACTCATTTTGATGCATATCTATGTGATATAAACTTCTTGATCAATTTAGATGATTTACTAGACTTTCCTGTATATTTGAATCCATATGGTTTTAGATCCTTGAATTAACCATATAGATGGTAATAAAACAATTATATAACTTATAAGTTATAACTTATTTCACTTGAACTAAATGGATTATATCTTAGTAAGCTGTATGATTGTCTCATTTAAGCCTTGAAGTTTAACTTTCCAAGATATGATTCGACATGTCTCTACTTTCATGTTTATGAGGTCACAAATGGTTTCTCTGATCTTGTCCATATTTTTTGCAGTGTCGGTTGCATGAGCTGGCAAATAAAAGGAGAATTTCAGTAACAGGAGCCTCAAAGCTACTCGCAAATATTTTGTACTCTTATCGTGGAATGGGGTTATCTGTTGGTACCATGATTGCTGGATGGGATGAGACGGTAATTCACATGTCCAATTTCCAAATGGCTTTCACTTGGCTAGTCCTATTGTGGCTTACAATGGATAATCTCTTTTTCAGGGACCTGGTCTGTATTATGTTGATAGTGAAGGAGGAAGACTGAAAGGCACTCGATTCTCTGTTGGATCTGGTTCACCATATGCTTATGGTGTACTGGACAGCGGGTTAGCTAAACTTTCTATTTAACTATATATCAACTAGAACTCTTTGAAAAAGCGTGTGAATGATTCCCTCGTTGTACTAGGTATCGCTATGACATGTCAGTTGAGGAAGCTGCTGAACTGGCTCGACGATCAATTTATCATGCAACATTTCGTGATGGAGCTAGTGGTGGAGTTGCTAGCGGTAATATTTGGTTCTCCCTTATTGACCCAGCTACATCTACATACAGACTTCTATATATATATATATATATATATATGACATTTTATTGCTGCCCTCCCACCAACGATATATATGCACGGAAAATTGATATATCTCGTATGAGGAACACATGAATGTGTCTCAAGCACAAATTGTGCATGCACATTGCACACACCCAAAACATGTGTTTATTTACTATGACCACATAAGTAATTGAAAATAGTCCATGGTTTCTTACTAGGTAGGATGAAATAATAACATAAAACACAAGCTGAGCATTTTCATATCACTTTATATAGGAATATTAATATTATTGTGGTTAATAGTTATCACTGACTAGGTATCTTATGCATAGTTTATAGCTATGAATCTGTAAGACAAGAAATCTGCGTCTCACTATCTTGGGGATTGTTTTTGGTTGCAGTTTACTATGTGGGACCAAATGGATGGAAGAAATTGTCTGGTGATGATGTTGGGGAACTTCATTACCATTACTACCCAGTTATTCCAAGCACTGTGGAACAAGAAATGGTTGAGGCAACTGGAGCTTGATGGAAGTGACTCATGGATATCTTTATAAGTTTTCTTGATTGCCTGCTTATTTTGAATCAGTTACATGAAACTGATTATCTTAGATTCCAAAATTGACATTAGTTTGATATATGCAACTGCCGTCCCATCCTAATGTTGTGTTTAGACTTTGAGATTATGTCAAATTTACATTCGAAAACGAAAGATCAAGCCCTATGCGGAATAGTTGTTAAATTAATATTCGTTCAATTAATAATCTCTCTAAAGCAGTGTTTTCTTTCTGTTCTAATTTGGGTCTATTTACAAAATTAGTAATTTCAATAAATTAATAAAATATTAATTTTTAGGAATATCCTTATATACATTTATAGTTCTCTCACCAAAAAAAAAAAAAAATACATTTATAGTTCTGTTAATATTATTAATTAATAATTAATAATTCTCTAAAATCACGAGCGTACCTTTTAGATGAGAAGTCATTGTTGGGTATGATTTTAAGAATTATTTAGTTTCCTTCATCATCATTGGTTGAGTTTGCATTTAGTTACATTATAATGATCCACATATGCAAGTGACTTGTATTGAACTTTGTTTAATTAGTCAATATAAGGAATATTGTTTAAGTACTAAAAACAATGATAATCATCGTTTACTTATTTTCATAAATATATATGTACGATGCCTTTAATTTTTAAAAAATTAACTCTTGAAATATGATACAAATACATTGTAAATTAGTGATATACACAACGATTTTTATGTAATAGAATTTATATTCGTTGAATCGAGAAATTACTCTTTAAATTAATGATTTTTAACTTACCAATTTATATATATATATATATATATATATCATTAGGAATTTCGAAATTGAATATAAGAATTATAAAGTAAGAAAATATTATGCTTATAGTATATATTGAGTTAGAATGGGAAAATAATGTTGCATTGGTTGCTTTATTGGGAATAATTCAGGTGACTTACGTAATGGTCCTTTGTGGTTGTGGATTGAGATAAATTGGTCTGACGATAACGTATTATTATGAGTTGTGTTGGCATGGCTATCATAGTATCATGTGAGGCATGATAAATATATAATGATTAACATTATGATTTGATTATGATGGGTTAGTATGAGTCTTAAGGATAATGAATCTGATCTTATGTTAGTTATAAAACCAATGTGTTACGATATGGATCATTGAAGTATGTAGATATGATTATGATGCAAGTTTTTCTTTTTTTACACAATTATGATGCAAGTTATGTTGTTGAACTTAGTGAATAGGTGATGCTCAAATATTTGATTGGTTCATCATGAATCTTTCATGTTGTTACAGTTGCAAATTATATTTTGTCGGTGCACTCATTGAACAAGCGTGATTATGCTACTTATGAATGTAATATGAGGTTGTTCTTGATTTATTAATTATATTGTCATCATGATTGAGTTCATTAATGGTTGATTTTATTTGTGCCCGTAATGAAATTAGTTATGTTGTATTATTACATGGACTATTCCGTTAAGGTTATGTTTAAGGATATTATTGATTGTCATGAATTCAGAGGATATGGTTGTGGCACAAGAAAAGGTTTTGGTGATGTTTGAAACAGTGAAAAAGACGTGGTGTGCCCTACCGGTCGATGCACTTGATCGGTATAGAAATGCGACCGTCAGAGTAAGGGCCTCTAGTGAAAAAACTCCGAGTTTGGAGGGTTGTTGTGCAGTGGTCGAGGTCACTTGCAAGTTAGCGGATCGATCGGGGCATAAATGTCATTGTCGGAGTGGGAGACTCTGATGAACAACTCTAAGGGAACAGAAGCATCTTCCTCAATGGTAAATTGAGGTAATGGCGACTTGGTATCGCCACGTTTTGATTATGATTTTGATAGGAATTATGTGATATGACCATGGTTATGTGTATGCATGTGTGTGGGTTGTATTATTTGTATTATTATGTTTTCCCTCACTCGGTTCAGGGACTCATCCACGCCCTTTTTGGTCAAGCTTCAGGTATGTTTTGAGAGGAGCCATCTTAGGGTGCCCATGCACTAGAGTAGTGCTTGGGTAGCTGTTGTTATGTTTGGTGGTTTTTTTATTTGTTTTGGTATATATCCATGTTTTGGTGTTTTGATTATCATTTTGGTTTGTAACCAGTTTTAGATTTCTTTTTAAACTTTAATTGTTGACTCAAGGCTACCTCTAGCTTACGTTTGTAAAATTGCTTAATCTGATGTTGACTTTGATATTTTATATCTTGTTATGATGTGATTTAAATGTGCTTGAAAGTTCTTGGGAATAAGACATCGAAGTCCTATTTGCTCGTCAGGAACACCTAAGTTGGGTCATACACAAAGAGGTAAGGGAGAGGGAGAGGGAGAGGGAGAGGGAGAGGGAGGTTGTGGTGGACAACAGATCACATTGAAAATATTCATTTTAAAAAGAGTTTAATAATTATACACTGACGATGTAAAAAAGGTTTTACATATACGTCCAATCATATTTCACCATTATAGCTTATAAAAAAAAATATTTCACCATTATATTACTTTGTTATATTAATTGATAAAATATCTCAATAAATATCCATGTGGTGAAAATTGATTGGATGACTATATAATTTTTTTTAACACCGTTAATACATATCCATTAAATTTAAATCCTTTTAAAAAACAATATCAGATGAATAAAAATTAGTTGCAGAGCACTAAAATAATATAGGATCTCTCTCTTTTTGTCCTATTATATCTTTACATTTTGTGGCAAGTACAGTAACATGTCATCATTTATTCCACCTCATCATGCACCAGCGTGCCACCAGTCCACTGCAGCCACCAAAATTTGTACTTATCTAGAAGAATAAATCGATTATATAAAATCTAATGCAGTAATTTGATTTTATTTGGCACTATATTTTTAGTTCGGTATTTACCCTAATTAGTCATTGGAATCAAATGAGTTCTCGAAGTATTCTTATGGTTTAGATTTTTTGGACCAGTTATGAGACTAACTCCGAGTCGACCGTGCTGTTAGTAAAACCCGCCCAAGAGTTGTTGCATACCTACAAGTCGAACTTGGGCAGAGTCCGAACGATTCGTCCTTAAGTAGCAGTGCATTAACCACATGCACTCAACCACTTGATTTTTGGCACTATATTTTGAGAACGAATAAAGCTCTTTATTTTTTTTTTAGATTAAAATAATCATTTGGTTATTATACATGAGCTGATTTTCAATTTAGTTCTTATATATAAAAAAAAAAATTCAAATCAATCCTTATATGTGAGATTCATTTTCAATTTGATCTTCATCATTTATTGATATTATAACATTGTTTGTTAAAGTTAAAATATAATGATCAAATTGAAAATAATTATCATATATAGGGACTGAGTTCAACGATAAAAAATTTGAATTCGATCCTAGCGATCATTTTCAATGTGGTCCCCTATATAACAAATATTTTCAATTTCGTCTCTATCATATGACGGCATTGTAGCACCAATAAATGACGAAGATCAAATTGAAAATGATTATCATGTGTAGGGGTTGATTTGATTTGATTTTTTTTTTACATATAACGACTAAATTAGAAAACAGTGTCACGACAAAAGTATTAGTTTAACCTTTTCTTAATCAACCAGATCGAGGGTTTGCCTCTCCCTTATTTGATAATCTTATGGGTCCCTCTATGCCCAAGATGATTTCGTTCGACTGTCTTAGGAGGTTGTTTCTTCTTTGCTTTAGGCCACTTGAATTTTTTTTTTTTTTTAAAAAGGAGCTATTTTAAATTGAACAAAAGTTTAAAGTAAAAAATGTATGTGTATGCATTTATATATCTTACTTATTTCATTTTACACTTTTGTTAATATATGAGAACATCTCTACTACTTTATATCTGTCCATTTCCTTCAAAGTTTCAAACATTCCTTTTGTTTCAGCATCTATGGCAGAGGCAAATGTAAGGTAATACACTAATACTACAGCCCTTCAGACTGTTCTTTCTTCTCTTTTCTTTTTTTTCCTGGGGCCTCCTACAGACCATAGTCCCACATGTAAAGTTCCCTTTCTTCTTTCATGTGCATGTTTTCATAATTTATAACATTTTTTGGATCTGGAATTATTTGTACTTTGTGCTTTCAGGTATGCTGTTGTTACAGGGTCAAACAAAGGCATAGGATTGGAGACTGTCAAAGAGTTGGCTTCAAATGGAATCAAGGTGGTGGTCACAGCTAGAGATGAGAAGAGAGGTCAGGAAGCCATTGAGAAATTGAAAGAGTGTGGTCTCTCTGACCTTGTGGTTTTTCACCAGCTTGATGTGACTGACCATGCTAGTATTGCATCATTAGTAGAGTTTGTTAAGGCCCAGTTTGGGAGACTTGATATCTTGGTAATAAGACATGCTTATAGTATACTTAATAATCTGAACTTTTCTTTTTCTTTCCTCGGCTAAAGGATGTGTCAAACTTACGCACCACTTAGCTTGTGCACTGGACTTAATAGGAAGAGGCAGTTATTGTGAAAACTGTTCTGTAATTTGAACGTCCGACAATTCGACACCTGTGACATTTTGGTTAATGGCACATTGGATCTGGTTAACGGGTACACCAAGATTGAGTGATATTAACCATCCACTGAGCTTCGTTAACTAAGATTTTGTATACCATTAACCAAGTTGTCTATTAACGAATTACTCATTTACCACATGTATATGTATTAACCAACTCAATACGTCATTAACTATGATTTTGAACGTCATTAATCAGGTGTCGCAGGTGTCAACTTTTCAGATGTTCAAAAATCATTTTTCTTTTGAAAAATACTATTGTGATTCTCAATTACAATTTATCTGGTGCATATATCTAGTTGTACACTTTGTGTAACCAAGACTTATTTTTTTAGTTATCAAACTCTCTGTCTCCCTAACAATTCGACTCTTCAGAAAGAAAAAAAAAGATAGTACTTTGGAATGATTTCCTCACATGCATATAAGAATATCTAGCTCACTGTGACTCTGCTCTATAAGTTCTGGAGTGGAGTTCTCAGTTTCAGCACTGCCCTACATTCTGAGATTAATTTACATTAAGATTTTGCATAAACATTGTACTGATCTGTTCCAAACTTCCTGCAATTATATGCAAAATCCATGAGCTCAGTGGTTATAATATGATTAATTATATGCTGGTGGTATTTAAGAAATCTCAAGGAATTCACTGTTTACCATAGTAATAGCCTATTATTTTGTCAGTGAATTATACAGTGCACCCTATAAACAGATGAAGTGATCAAAAGAAATTAATATAAGAACATGTGTTTTAGTATACTGGTTCTAATACATGGCAAAAACAATAAGCTGTGTAGGACACATCCCAAAGAGCAAAGGATGTTTCTTATAAGTCACCTTTGTTACCCTTTTAACTTTAAATGAATGAATAGGATTTTTCAATTAAGAGTTCCAAATTCTTGTGCAGGTGAACAATGCAGGAATCAGTGGCGTCAATCCGGATGAAAATAAGGTGATCTTTTTGTCTACTATGTTGGAGTATTGGTCTATTTAGAGTTACAAAAATGCTTTGAGTTTCTTATACATGAATGCAGAAGGGGTCAACAATTAACTGGGAGGAACTGACTCAAACATATGAGATGGCTGAAAAGTGCCTAAAAACAAACTACTATGGTGCTAAGGAAACAACTGAGGAATTTCTTCCCCTTCTCCACTTATCCAAATCACCTAGGATTGTTAATGTTTCCTCCCAATCAGGGCTGTTAAAGGTACAAGATTACCAAAAAAATTCTCTGAATTTCAATTATTTTGAAACATGAATGTACATTACCTTCTCAACATTGGCAAAACTGTGTCATGGTGGTGTTTCAGAACATACCAAACGAATGGGCTAAAGCGGTGCTTAATGATGCTGAAAATCTTACAGAAGAGAGAATAGATGAGCTACTGGAGGAGTATGTCAAAGACTTCAAAGAAGGTTCACTAGAAAACAAAGGCTGGCCAACTAAAGTGTCTGCTTATAAGGTCTCAAAAGCAGCCATGAACTCTTACACAAGGATTCTGGCTAAGAAGCATCCAAACTTCTGCATCAATTGTGTTTGCCCTGGTTTTGTCAAAACTGATATCAACAGAAACACTGGCACCTTATCTGTTGACCAAGGTGCTGCTAGTGTAGTGAGATTAGCACTGCTGCCTGATGGTTCCCCTTCTGGCAAATTCTTTGTTAGGCAAGAAGTGTCAAGCTTTTGAATAAAAATGTATTACAACTATGCTGGTATTTTTACCCTTATGTCTGTGGCATAATAAATTGTGGAGGAATAATTGCAAGTTGGACTTCAATCTTTTCACATTTTTCATGCTTCAGATTGTCAAACTTTCTATTTACCATTTTTTTATGGACATTTATGTTAGGATTATAATAATGACAACCCTCTCTTTTACCTAAGGGTGAATCACCCTCACCAGTTTGGTGGAACACTCACATGTTTGAGTAGTTGATGATACTCTCAAATTTTTTCAGGAAATGGTGCCCCTCTCTCTCTCACACACACAGTTGATATCACTATTGATTTGAGAAAAATTCTTATTCTGAGCATGTAACAGATACCAGCACACCTTTTTTTATTAGTTGTGATGTTAACTGTGTAAAACTTAGAAAATTGATTGGCATAGAGGAGAGGTGAGGTGTTGAATCAGTTTATGAAGAGGCTTTGGAAGCCAATCAATATGCTTACATATTTGTATGCTTAAAATTTACAAATTTTTGAAGTTGGTTTGTTAGTACTCCTCTTTCTTTGACAATTGTTATACCCTGGCCATTTATGACACTGGCCACTGGCCTGTAAATTGAAGGAACGGAACATCCTATAGTGCCAGATAGGGGAATGGATTCTCTCCATTTGAAAATAACTTGAGGAAATAATGTGCTGGAAATCCTACCCTTGAACCTCCTCTCCCCATTTTATTATAGTGTAAAGACTTTTCTTTCCTCTTTTTGATGGATGGTGGAGATTTCACTGGAAGGTAAAATATGGGAGAGAATCCATTCGCGAAAGCTAGCACTTATGCTAAACGGTAGCCCCTTATAGCCTTTTCTTTTGACAAGAAACAAGTGCCACCATTTTAGTACAGAAATGGATCATCTCCTGTAACATGATGATCATGTTAGAGAGATGAATGCACAAATTTATCATGCATGACCCCACCATGATTGGTTGTAGGGATCCACTAGTCACAATTTCAAATTTTTGTTCCTTTCTCTCTCTAACAAGATTGTATCCTGTTTTCAACAAACTGGCTAAATCCTTTTAATACAAGATCATAGCTTTTTTAGTTTCTACACGATTCATGAGCAATATTAACCCCACTAGGAACGTTTTGTAATGAAAATGGACCAAAGGGAGGCCTATCGTGAACCAAGACAGTGAAGTGAGGTTGCTAAGAAATTGCCTTCCTACTTGAAGCCAAAAGGCTTGTTAAGGTGCAAGTGTAACCGCACTTTACTCGCCTGATGCTTCCAAATTACCCTGGCAGTGGCCCTTTGGTCATTGCACATGACATTTGCCAAAGAGATTGAGGAAAAACGAAATAAAACTAAATATCTATGTAGGCCCTCTAGGGGAAGTGCAAGCTCTTTCCTCTCCTGTTTTTTTTATGGAAATTTTGAATTCCTAGACTAACCATTCGGCCTAAATATTTTTGTTAAAAGAAAATTAAAATTCAACCAATATTTCTTAAATTTTGGTTAAATTTTGTTTTTTAGTATTTGGTTTAATCTTACTCAATGGTTATTTTTGAATTTTTATGGTTATTATTAGGTTAAATTAATATATAGGTCTTGGAACTATTTACGAATCTTTAAATATATCCCTAAGCTTTAAAAATTTATAATTAGATTCCCGAATACATAAAAAATTTGTAATTGGATCCTTAATATAATTTTTCGTTAGAGTTTCATTAAGTATTTGTTATGATTCCATTAAGTTATTCATCTGCTCGTCATTGGTGGGTCTATGAACATTTTGAATAAAAATAAAAAAGATTATATTTTTTAGAAAAAATTCAAATAGGTTGCTGTACTTTTTTGAATATTAACAAAAAAGTGTATAAGAGAATCAATTACAAATTTTTTATTTGTTCAGAAACTCAATTACAAACTTTTAACATACAGAGGCTCTGTTTGTTTTAACCTTTTTCCAAACGCAAACGGCAAACCACGCGTTCCGAGGCACTTGGACACTTTTTTCCAAAGCTAAAATTCTGATCGTTGAGCCAACGGAGTTTCAAGCGGAGGTTGGCATCTCGCATAATCTCAAACAAACCGACCCAAAAACTTACTTGAAAATTCTCTAATAGATCAAGACAAGACCCACGGATTAATTAAACCTTATTATTATTGCACATGCCTTTAAGTAGCTGTGTTAACATAACTCTCTAAAAGATTAGGGTGAAATTCATAAATTTTAAATTGAAAATTTACCCTAGTAGTATTATGATTGACGCCCCATGAAAACGGCAGTATTAGTTCATCACTTCACTTCAGTCTCACTTCACTTCACCTTTCCTTTGGCTACGTTGTACGAAACAGACATACAGGCACATGTTTCTATGGTGATTTGCTGTCACTGTTTTGGGTCCCACACAAAGCTTCCTCTGTCCCATTCCCTCACAGATCTCAACCAATTTATATAACTTCCCTTGCTTCCTCCATTGAAGATCTGCCCCCTCCTCCTCCACATACAAACTCTCTTCCCAGGCAAGTTTCACTATTCCAATTTTTCTTTCAGCTTTCGATTCTAGTTCTGCATTAGTATCAGCTTTCAATTAGAGAAGTTTCATTTTAAAAAAGTCGGATTACATCGAGGTTTTAAATTTCGGTCGCCGTTTTACTACCAAAAAATGCGGCCACAGTTGCTGTTGTGATGTGGTTTCGGAGGCTAAAAAAGTCACAACATTGTGGCCTCAATTGCTGTTTTGGACCTCATTTTAAAACCTTGGATTAAATATTTGATGAATGGTTTTGTGACACAGAAGTTCCATATTTTGTTATACTGCTCAGAAATTTGAAACTCTTTAACCATTTTATCTGTTGTTACAACTTATGGGATTTTTTTTTTCTAAGTTTGAAGATGTTTGCTTAAAGCTTGATGAAAAGGTTTCAAAATTTTGCAGGTTTGAGTGCATATGGCTGCCAGGAAACCTGGTTTAATTGCTTTATTTGATGTTGATGGGACTCTTACAGCTCCCAGGAAGGTATTTTTTTTTTTTTCTGGATCTAAAGACACTCAATGTGTATAGTTATTTTGTTACATTCATAACTGCAAAATATAACAATACAGCAATTTGATATGGTTTTAAGAGAGATCTATTGTCTACAAGTCATATCTGAGGTTACTCATTATAAAATGATATGATTCACCCTTGCTGAACAAAACTTGAAAATCTGGATTTATTCTTTTTTATAGTTTAGTCAATCAACTCTATTTAATTTTTCCTACTCAAATGCAAGGTGGCTACTCTGGAGATGTTGGAATTCATGCAAGAACTAAGGAAGGTACACGGTTTTGAATTTTTTTTTTTTTTTTTTTTGTATTACAATTACATGTATATCTTTTTTTAATGTATGTTTCTAAAAAATTGATAACCTTTCTTTGGTGTTTTACTTTTGAATGTTGTGTCATCTGGGTATAGGTTGTAACAGTTGGAGTTGTTGGGGGTTCTGACCTTACAAAGATTTCTGAGCAACTTGGCAACACAGGTGCTCTTTGGTTTCTAATGCTAAGCATCTAGGAAGCCACTTGAGAAAACTGATTTTATTGTTTCTTTTCAGTACTTGATTAAATCCATCATCTGTTTTCTTTTCATTACTTAATTAATTCCATCATATATTTTCCTTTCTTGCTCTTGTTTGTTATATCCTTTCTTGCTCTTGTTTGTTATATTCTGACCTCTAATATTGGCCGCTGAAGGCGAATTATGTTTGAATTTGATTATAAGCTATTAATGGTTTTCCTTCCATTTTCTTCTTCCATTCTCATGTTTTTGAAAAAGAAATATACTTCTTTGATAAGCTATTACATAAAGGAAGGAAATAAATAAAGAAATAGGAGGATCTATTTTTGAATACCCCTATTTGTCTGTTGCAGTTACCAATGACTATGATTACGTATTTTCTGAGAATGGTCTTGTGGCTCATAAGCAGGGAAAGCTCGTCGGAATCCAGGTACACCACATAAACCCAATCCATGATTGAAACAACTTGCCATGACTAGGGATGTATCTCAATGGATTTGTGCTGATCCTTTGAGGAACTGAAAAGAACACAGGCAACAAAAGTATTTTCAACTAACATAAAATATTAACATTTGCCTATAAAAAAATGTATTTTCCACTAGGTGGTACTATGTTGTGATTTGGAATCAAAGTAGCCATTATAAGAAGAGAATTTATAATGATGTTTTTTTTTAAGCATATAAAGGAAATTACAGTCTTTTACACCTACAGAAAGTTAATCTGGTCATCTATGCCAGAATTAAAAAACAGTGACAACCCAAAATTGAATAGCTTTGATTGAAGAAGGAAAAGTGATTTTTGGATCAAGCCATTTGTGATTCAGAATTTGGCTTTCTCAGCCTCCCATCAATTCACTTTATCCCTCCTGTTTAGCTGTGTCTACTGTTTCGAATACACCATGATGAATTGTGTATTGTCCTGTTTTCAGAGCTTGAAGTCATTCCTTGGTGAAGAAAAGCTCAAGGTAAGGCCTAGATATCCATTCCTAATCAAGCTATCTTACTAATGTGACACTGAAGCTGCTATGCTGACATTCTAGGATGTGTTTTGTGTTGTTACATGCTCTAATTCCTGCGAGATCCTAGGCGTACCATACAACCTTAAACAAAATAAGAAAAATCAAGTTGATATATGAATTCGTTATGGCTTAGCTTAAAAGACAAGTAACAAATGAGAGATATGCGATATATCATAAACTGCCTGTTATAATGGTAGAATGGGGGTTATTTTGCAGGAATTTATGAATTTTACACTTCATTACATTGCTGACTTGGATATCCCCATTAAGAGGTTAGTGGAATTCTGAGGCTAATCATATGTTTTCCATGTTTGGTAGAGGAAACTGTTGAATCCTATTTGACACAAGAATATTGTTAGGGGAACATTTATAGAGTTCCGTAGTGGGATGTTGAATGTGTCACCAATTGGGAGAAACTGTAGCCAAGAAGAGAGAGATGAATTTGAGAACTATGACAAGGTGATGTATTTTAATTCTTATCATATTCACTAGAATTTTCACTTTCCATAATTTGAAATTCTAGAGGGATAATTTTATACAAAAAATTTGCTATTTAAGTTCAGGTTCACAACATTCGCCCAAAAATGGTTTCTGTACTTCGTGAGAAGTTTGCTCACCTGAACTTAACATTTTCCATAGGAGGACAGATAAGTTTTGATGTAAGTGATGGTCTTCAATCTTCATGATGATATGGTGACTTTTTATTGTTGGTCAAATGATAGGCCAACTGGCCAACAGATTTTAATTTGAATCTGCTCTTCAGGTTTTCCCTCAAGGTTGGGATAAAACATATTGCCTGAGATACCTTGACGATTTCAATGAAATACACTTCTTTGGAGACAAAACTTATAAGGTTAGTCCATAAGTTTATTATGCACTAAATGTTTGGAGTATCAAACTAACATCTACGCCATTGTGTTTTTTCTGCCTCCTGCATAGTGCATACTTATGCTAGCTCATTTTGTGTTCTATTTAGTTAGCATTTTTCACTTTGTTGTAACAAGCAACCATTTGTCAATTTGATTCAGTTCTGGACACGGACACGGACATGATTACATGAATAATTTTTCTCCCTTTGGAATATTCTTTCAAATTATTCATCAGAAACATAATGCTTTTAGATTTAGCTAATTTTAGATTTAATGTTTCTGAGAAGGGCATCTCTAATTATAATAATCAAACGGTGCCATCTGACCTGCAAAACCTATGCTATTTACCCATTGTTTAGGTACCCTTCACTTTGCATGACTTCGTTTCCACCTTCTGCTAGATTTCTAGCTTCCATAGTCATGTTATAGGGCTATAGGCCGAAGGATTGATTAATTTCCTATTCACTTTTATTTATTTTTTTCTTTCTTTGTGCAGGGTGGAAATGATCATGAAATCTATGAATCAGAAAGGACTGTTGGGCACACCGGTATGTTACTTTCTTAACCCAAATCATCATATGTGGGAATGATTGAGTTTTGATTTCAGTGCCATTGGGAAACAATTCCATTTCCTTATGAAGTATATGAAAAATCAAGTTAATGCAAGGTAAAAAAAATATTCTTCTAATCCTTATACCATTTGTATTGATTCATTTTTCAGTTACAAGCCCTGCAGATACCATGAAGCAGTGTAAAGCTCTCTTCCTAGAAAATTAAGATTATTGCAGCAACACATCATTACTGAGAACAATTACCGAGGAAGTCTCCTCAAATACATGGTTTATAGAGGATCAAAGACTGCAAATATAATCTCTATTTGTATTTTTATTTGCACTTTACATTTTGGATTTAATAATAAGCTTATCATTCATATCAATTTGATCTCAAATAGATAATTTGAGACTGATGTAGCTGTTCTCAAATAAAGTAGACTAGGTAATGATCCTGCCACTAACAAGCATTCCCATGGAAGGGCATAAAAGTAGGAAGTAGTTGTGCATCACATTGGAAAATCATAAAGTAGGGCTTTATCCAGAGATGTTATATCTGCTTGTCTTGCGATCTCATCAGGATTATTGATTCTGGAATGGACAACACTGGCAGTATCATCTTCCCTCTAGTAACATAAGAGATATATAGAGAAGTAGAAACATTGAAGTTAGAAGCAAGATAAAAGGAACAAACAGTTACACTCGAATAAAACTAGTTTTGAACTGTTAATGGGCATAATGGGATATTACTTGCAGCAAGAGAGCAGCTGCCATTCCCACAATATTGCTCCAAACAATCACAACGACCCAATTTCCTTTCCTTCTCAATTGTAACAGCATTCAAGATATTTTTTTCAGTCATATATATGCTGTCGCAAGGCCCCACAAAGTTAATAAACTTCCATAAGAAGATCTTTTAAGTTGTAGTAGCCAATGGCAAACTGAGCTATAAGAATAAATTATTAATGTTTCATGTCTGAAAAGTTTAATGCAGATTCCTAATAACCAAGGAATTAGGGATGGCAATGGGTAGGGTTTGGATAGAGTACTATAGTACCCGTCCCCATACCCGCGTTTAAAAAAATTACCTGTACCCGGACCCGTACCCTCGTGGGTAGCAACCTCAGTACCCTTACCCGTACCCTTTGAGTACCTAAGTACCCACACCCGCACCCATTACCCACACTTTGGCAAAGAAAAAAACAAATAACAAAATGATCATAACTTAATTTAAAAACCATTCAATGATGTTTCGAATGTCTTCATCAAACATTACAAACTAGTGTATTATACCAAATAAAAACATGTAAAATATCCAAAACAAGTAAATAACAATAAGCCTCCAAAACAATAAATTCCTCAAGTTGTAATTTCTGAGCCGATGTTGCCGATGTTCTCCAATACCTGTATAATAAAAATCATACATTATATTAGTTATACATTATAAACTTGTAAAGCAACAATTAGTAACAAATTGTTAGATTATCTTACCTCATCTTCTGAATCAGAGTCTTGAAAAGACTGCAAACGTTTGTCTTTCATGTGTAAATATTGCTTTGGTCAAGTTATACAAACAGAAACTAGAACAAAAAACAAAATTAATGGTTAGACTAAACACAAATTTCATTAAACAAATATATTAATACAACATTTATTACATTCCTTATCATGTTTTATCCAGCTTTGTGTACACATAAGCGCCTCCGAAGTATTCTCATGAAGCCTGAAGAGTCAACAATCTACCTCCTGTGCTAAAAGCAGATTCTGAAGCAACAGAAAAAATTGGGATGACCAAAATATCCTTAGCAATCTTTTGCAACGTTGGAAACTTGATCTCATTTGTTTTCCACCATCCAAGTATATCAAATGTAGCACTCCTAGGCAATACCTTCTCTTCCAAGTATTGATCCAACTCAGACTTTGATTGTATGTCATTGGTATCATTGGCAAAGGAGTCATAACTACTAAAAAAATTGTTACAAGTATGATTATCCAAATTTGAATCCTTGTCATTTAACTTTTCAGTTGAACTTTCAACCATCCCACTAGTAGCTTGATAATCTTCAAACAATGAGAAGCATAATTTCTTGATGTTGTTAATTTCAATTGAAGATGCATATCCATAAAGCAACGGAAAGAAGTACTCCAACAACTTCAATTTATATCTTGGATCCAAAACAATGGAAATTCCCATAATTCCATGAATAACAGACCAATATTTCTCAAATTTGTCATTCATTTTTGAAGCCATATTTCTAATAGCCTCAATTGAGCAAGTCTCCCATTGCTTCAAAGAGAGCTTTATTTCACAAACCAAAGGGAAGGATATGTTTGTTGTGGGATATTGTATACTTTATATATATATATATATATATATATATATATATATATATATATATTCGGGTATGGGGCGGGGTGGGTACCAAGGTACCCGTACCCGCCCCTTGGTACCCACCCCGCCCCATACCCTCTCAGATTTGTGGGTAATTACCCGTGCCCGTGCCCGTGCCCGTACCCATACCCATAAAGCGGGTTTTTACCCTACCCATAACGGGTATTTTTTGCGGGTACCTGGTGGGTAAGGTCCGGATTGCCATCCCTATAAGGAATAGGTTGCACTTTAAACATAAAAATAAGCTAATTAAATAATTTAACATAGTTTTCCCTTAAAAGGAAGTTAGAGATATAGAAGCATACAGAAGGTAAAGGTAACTGAACAAGAATGCCATTAACTGAAGGTCATCATTGTAGCCTGAAATATAGTTCAAAACTTCATCTTCTGTGGAACCCTCAGGCAAATGTATTTCCAAAGAATCGATTCCAACAGATTCATAGGCCTTCTTATGGAATCTTTCATCCTGGAGACTTCAGCTGTTATCTCATATCTGATTTGCTTAGGGCTGGCCTAAGGTCCAAGACACCAAAGCTAGGACTTTAGGCCTCAAAAAAAAAAAATTTGTAGTTGTTTTGGAATTTTGGTACACACCTATTAACTTAAAAAAAATTAGTTAGCATTATTAACTCAATTTTTTTTATTAGCTTTATAAAGGCCTCACCTCAGTTTATTATAAGCCTCAATAGGTATTGGTTCGGCCCTGGGTTTGCTTTGCCACTGATTTTCCATCAATCACCTTTGCATAAGCCTCAGTAGCCATGGCAGCTATTCCTAACATCATATGTGTTAGAAAATCAGAGAAATATCTAATAATATCTTTTCATATCTTAGAATATTTTTATAGTATCCTAAATGATCTCTTAGGATTTATTTCTTATTAATATTTTATGATTTGATTCTCTATTTGATAAAGACTAGGATTCTACTTTTAGTTTAAATAGGACTATTGGGTTGTCTTTTGTAATCAGATCATTACCACATTAAATCAATATCATTCTTATTACTTATTAGTTTATTTCTCTACTTTCCTCTTTCCCTACCTAAAACCTTCCAATTCAACAATATGTAAACATGAACATAGGTTCTTTTCAGTCAATAGCATGCAGAGGAAAGACACACCAGTTTGTGTATGGCAACTCAGGAACCTATGATATTTATACTCAATAGAAATGAAGACATTGGAATGCAACATGGAAGCGAAAACACCTTTTTCCCCATGTTAAGGATTAAAAGAATAAATTGACCGTTGAAGAATCAAACTATCTTCCACAACAAAGTCTATGTGACACTCGGGGCTGACGAGGACGGAGAGTGGTCGCCGGTGCATGAAGGCACGGACAAGGAGCGGCTCCTGGCAAGCTTCTAGGCTGAAGGATGCATGAATGAACCGATTACACACCAGAATGAGAGGGATTTTGAGACTGTGTAGGTATGGGACTATATAGTTGAGGATGACTTATATGAATTATTTGTATTACCTATACAAACAAGATGCATCTTATTTTCGAGAACCCATCTTTTTGGGAGCCCATCACTTAAGAACTCCACAATTAAGCGTGCTTGACTTGGAGCAATTCTGGGGAAGGGTGACCTCCTGGGAAATTTTCCTGGGAAGCGTGCGAGTGAGGACAAAGCACGCTGAAAAGACTCATGTTGGTTTGTGAGGACATTCGTCAATCTATTAAGTAGCTAGGGATGTTACAGATGGTATCAGAGCAACACCTCTCCTAGTACGGTGTGGTTTGGGGACGAACCAAGCGGAAGCTGGTGGGCATGTGACCCCCGGGGCTGACGACGGTGGGGAGTGGTCGCCAGTGCATGAAGGCACGGACAAGGAGCGACTCCTAGCAGGCTTCTAGCCTGAGGGACACATGAATGAACCGATTACACACCAGAATGAGAGGGATTCTGAGACTGTGTAGGTATGAGACTATACAATTGATGATGACTTATATGAATTGATTGGTATTACCTATACAAACAAGAAGCATATTCTTTTGGGGAGCCCATCACTTAAGAACTCCACAATTAAGCGTGTTTGACTTGGAGCAATTCTGGAATGAATGACCTCCTGGGAAATTTTTCCGGGAAGCGTGCGAGTGAGGACAAAGGACGCTAAAAAGACTCATGTTGGTTTGTGGGGACAGTTGTCAATCCATAAAGCAGCTAGGGATGTTACAATCTGTTATCTTGATCCACAACCTACTGAAAAGTCCTCAAATTCTTCACTTGACAAATCTTGGTCTTCAATCTTATAAGCAGGAAACTTAGGAAAAAGACATCTCAAATTTTCAACACCAACCTCAACCAAACTCAAATAGATGCAGTGTTCCAAAAACACTCCTGAGCTACAAAGTTTATGCATCTATGCTATATATTAGTACGTAAGTAGCAGGCTAGGTAGTGCTCCCTTGCTGATTTCAAAAATCGGAAAACCAGCCTTTCTGGCCTTGAATTGCACTTCCAACATAACTAGTTTCACAACCATAGCAACAACAAAAACAAAGGAAATGTGTCTTCTACACCTGAAATCCCATACCTGGCCTATGCCTGGTTACCAATGAGTTACTTATTGGTTAACAATGTTTATTGATTGGTTAACGAACTAAAAAGAAACACAATTGCTACAATATATATGATTTGATATGATACGATATGTTTTGACTATGTAATTTTGTGACTGATATTGTAATCATATTAGGATATTAGGTTTGATTAGCCTTTATTTCTGTCTCTTTTTCTGCTCTATAAATAGGAGCACTCTCTTGTAACATTGACATATTGTGAATATACAAATACTTCTCTCATATTTTCCTAAGTTTCTACATGGTATCAAGAGCTTAGGCTTATGATTCTTTCTCTAGTCTCTCTCATTCCTTTGGTGGAATTTTTTTTACCTGGTACTCTTTGTTGGTTGTCTCCGTTAGAATTTTTTCTAGTGCTCTTTGTTGGTTTTCAAGAATTTTTTCTCATTCTCTTTCCTTGGTCTTTCAAGTAGCACGGATATCTCCAGTTCTTCATCCTCCGACACACTTTTTTCCACACAGCCACTACTAGTGACATTGTCGTCCTCCGATCTACTTGCCCACGCGCTGCCACATGCCACCACCTCCCACTGTGCGTGTGACTCACGCGCCCTCTATGATCTCAGTTTTGCACCTGACTCACGAGCGTTGACCCGTGTTGACCCGTATTTTGACCTTTTGACCAGCATTTCTGACCCTGTTGACCAAGTGCTGACCATCCTTCGTTGACTATTTCTGAAGTAAGTCGGTGAGATTTTTCCATTTTTGCAGTCAATTTTTGTGAATTCTGCTTTGATAGTGCTATTTTTTAAAATTTATTTCTATGATGGAAATATTATGTCATCATTGTCGTCAGCTCGGGCATTCCTTCTTCAACTGCCTTACTATTGAATGCTACAATTGTAGGAAAAATGGTCATATTGCTATGTGTTTGCTGGGAGAAGGCTAACACTGGGAAGTTTCAGTTTAAGGGAATTCCTTGGTCCTGAGTCTGTAAGTACTCATAATAGCTTCATTTCTTATGTTTAAATAAGTTAATTGACTGAACTTCATACTTGGTGGTGGTTTAGAAGTTCTTTTGTTTTTATTACTTAAATCAAATGTCCATTAAATCAAATGAAAGTATAAGAATTAGTGAGCATTACTGTTTTGCTTTCATTGGTCTATTATTAATCAGTTGTATTCTTTATTATCTCAATTGTTGGCTGGGTCAATGAGAAACACTTTTATAACACTAAGTATGAGACCAATGTTCACTCAATTGTTGGCTGGGTCAATGAGAAATGTGTTTATAACACTAAGTATGACACCAATGTTCACTGAAACTATCTCTTCAATGAGAAATATCCACCCCTCTTTTCACTAACATGATTAATGTTAAAACCCAACACTTCCTTTTCTAAACAAAGAAAAAATTACAACACTATGAGTCTATCAGCAATTGCTCTGAAAATTCTTTCAGAATAAAGCATGTTAATCATTTAACCAAATGAACTTCACTCCTAAAACTGGCATTGTAAATTAGTTTAAATTAGTATTGATTGGTTAATTTGATTACCATATGAAGGCTCTGAAATTAAGTGTTGTCATATATCAATGCGGCTTTGATCCTTAAAACTTTGCACCTAATTAAGCTGTTAACAATGGCCACTGAACCTAGAGATAGCTTTACTGTTGGGACTAAATCAACTAAGATATGAAATGCAACTGTGAGAAGAGAATCTCCAGATCCAACATCAAGTATTGACAAAGTCTTTGAAGCTACATCTGGGATTGACAATAAATTTACAACCATGCAATTTTATTGGAGCTGCATTCAATTAGTTGCAATCAAAATTTGGAGTTGGGGGACTGTGGGTAGGTGGGTGGGCAATGTCAATTTATTTGATATTTTGGGAAAATGATATGCTGTTACATAACTCCTATATGTCAAATACTTACTATGCCATCAATGACTATCTTTGTAGCGTTAGAAGACTAGGTTTGTTTTCAATGGTTCTCATTCCTTTAATGCCCTAGCTTTCACCTTTCTATTATGTAGTTATATATTTTATAATTGAAATTTTTTTTTATTCTCTCTTAGGTACATCTGCCTTTTATTTCCAAGTATCCTATGATACCATGTAATGGATTACATCTAGGTTTAACCTTTACCTTAAAGTTCATGATTAGTTTTTTTGTTATTTCACTATATACAACTAATGTTTATCATATATGCTATATTCAAATTTTAATTTGATGTAATCCTTACTGCATTATTATTTGTTTATGTTCTAATTTGTTTTGTTGGTACATGAGAAAGCCCATGGTTGTTAATATTGTTAGTAAAGATGGAAACTATGGCTTTGGAAATAGCCATTGCTTTTTAGCAGAATAGAAGTTGTTGATATGCATAGGCCGGTTTAAACGAGCGAGATTTGTTTTGACACAGCCTCAGAACTTACCTTTAACCTGTTTGTTTGAATACTTATGAGATATTTTGGAAATAAGGTTAAATACCTATCATAATTTAATATAGATTAACTTTAGAGTTAGAGTATGCTCTTTTTCATATTTAGGTTTTGACAATAGTGATATTGATTAGAGTAGACTAGCAACTTAGTCTTTGTATTTATTCTCTACCTACATTTAGTCCTTAAGTCTAAACTGGTGAGTTTGATGGGCATGATTTTTATGATATTTCAGAGTCTAAATGTCACATGCCTCCCAAAACTTCCTTCAAGAAAGTTTCAAGTCCATCAAGGCTCTTAAGAATATGTTCTTTTTATAGTTTACCTGCTAGCCTGCACTGTTGTGCAATTGTAAATGTTAGTGAGTTCTTAACACTCATTTATTTTAATCCTACAATCTGAATGGGGAATGAGAGTAATCAGCAATGATATGTAAAGGATGTTTGTAGCTTATTTGATGAGAAAATCTGATTCTGTTCTTTTGAACTTCTTCTGTTAGATCTAGCTTTAATAGTTTCATATTTCATTGTCAATATACTGTTTAAAGCTCTTAAGTTCATGTCAGAGTCTTAGATAGCATGGAAGTGTAATCTAAATTTGGTCTCCATGCTTGGATAGCATGGAAATACTTGAAGCGGGAATTAATGTGTGCCTTGATTATTGTTAGCATCCTATTTATTTAACTCCACTAGAAAAAGTTCAATTTGTAACAGAGTGCTTACCTACACATTCAGAGGACATAAGGTCTTCAAAAATTGGAGTTAGGTTTGACAAATCAATTCCAGATGGTAATGATCTGGAGGCCTTTGTGAAGATGAATGTGGGTTCTTTTGTTTTGGTAATTCACCCTGTTCGCTTGGACTTTTGTTCCTTTAGCTCCATAGTTACTTATTATATGCTATAATTTTGGCTTTTATGCATTAAATTTTATTGGTGATTTATACAATTATACTGCAGCAAATCATTTACTACAGAAAAATTGAAAAAAATGGAAGATTGCAAATAAATGGTTCATTATAGTTTAAAAAAAAAAAAGCAACTGATAGAATATGGTCATTATATGACATTTGTCAATTTTCTTTTACTTTTACTTACCATGCAAGTGTAAGAACACAACAATCCATTATCAATCATTCCACTTCTTTGTCTTTCTGCTAAGCACTTATGGTCATTTTGATTCTTATCTCATTCGTTATTCTTACAACATGCTTCCAAGCACAGTCTTTGAACTAATGTTAGTAATTTATATGTTAGTGATGAATTTTAATGGCTTTTTCTTTTAATAAACATGTGCAGGATGTAAGTGAGGACACTTATCCCTCATTAGAATTGCTGGATTCTATGGTCGGTCAGAAAACGTTGTTTAAAGTGGAAACAAAGGCCCAACCAGGTTTGCAATTTAAGGGGAACTGTCATGTACAAATGGCTGTGTTGAGGAGAATATTATGGCCATGTTCATGCTCTCAGGTGCAGATATAACTCCAATAAAGGTATATCTATGCGATTATTTTTATTTTATTCATATTTTTGCATGTATGATGCAATTGATAGATGAAATTGGTTATGGTTGTGATTTTAACTAATGTGTGTTATAGTAATGATATTAGTTACATATTTCTGTGATTTGTTATTTCTTTTGGTTTATGAATGTCAACATGGTTAATTGTATGTTCAAACAATCATGTTAATAACTCATTCTTTGAAAATCTCTACTATAAATATAGCTTCTAATTTTTAATCTTTTAGCTTCTTGCTGCAACCTGTAGAAGTCTTATTAGAACTCATTGAGGCCTTATTTGCAGGCTTTCTCGGGCAAGTAAAGTAGGATGGTTTTTCTGTGAATGGTTTATTTTTTATTATTATTCATAGTAAGGTATTTCTCTGAAATTCAGCTGATTATAAGATCATTCAATACTTTTTATATGTTAAATTACCTAGGTACTTTTAGTGAAACTCATCATTCAATGGAGTTGGGTTTCATTAGCTTAAGATATTATTATACACAACACATCTTAAGTTGCATGCTGAATAGGTTAAATAGCATTTAAGAATACATGATATTAGGATGATGTGGCCTGCATATTGTGATGCTCAATTTTTGAGAATTAAAGCTAATCTGCTTTTATATCGGATTCAAACTTTTTATTTTTTATCTTTTATTTGGTGAAACGCTTCCCTAGTTCTACTTTTAATGATGACAAATTTTAGGTACAAACCCAATATTTTTTTCTCTCCTTATTGCCTGCATAATATGGCTATTTATAAATGGTGGAGTCTCTTAAAGATGTTCAATGACCCTTGAAATTAGAAAGGACGAGCTTGACAGTTATGAAAAGAATGAGATTGGACCCTAATATAATCAAAATTGTTTCTATTCCAATCTTGCATTTGACTTATATGCTTAAGAACTTGTATTAAAACTGTGAAACTTGGTTCTTTATCCTTTTCCACTGTCATATCAATTGCACATGATTTTGCATACTGTTGAAAAGATTAGTTACTTTTTAATGTTGTTTTTGTATTGTGGTCACTTGAGAATGTGAAGAAGGCCTGCTATCAAATAGGATGACTGTCTTACTTTGCCAAAGTCAAATGCTATTATTTTTATTTCAAAATATCCACCAGAAATTTCATATTATAATGATGTTGATTTATGTTATAAGAAAATATATTGTCAATTTTGAGTGTATAAAGGAAGATTATTTTATATTCAATTTGCTCTAGGAGAATGTATGATGTTTTATATTAATAGACTTTGATTCTCTGCCCGTGAAATTATTAGCTATGGTTGATGAGTAGTTTGTCATTTCCTTTAGTCAGAATCTGAATCATGGTTGCTGGTGTTTGATGAAATTTTTTGGTTCTCTTTTCAAGGATGATGCTCCAAGACCCGGTGGGCCTGGTCAAGCACCTCATCTTGTTGGAGTAGGAGCTCCTGCTCGTGCTTAAAAGCAAAATCTAAGATTTTAGTTCTTGCCGGATCAACTCTTTGTATGATAAACTCATATTAGATTCCCTTTGCTGCATGTTGGAAATTTCAGTTTTGTAGGGATGCTATGTTCTCTTTTAATTATCAGCATGTTTTATTGAAAATTATGTGTATCCATGTGTGTAATGTATTGTATCTATTGGTTATGTATGGCAGCTGTTTGATGATTGATGGACTTAACCTCTTCTTTTATTGCTATTAATTTTAGCTTCGTCATGAATGAACTGACCATTTTGTATCAGGCATTTAAGTCAAAACAAATTCATTGTTGACTCTGCAATTATTTGTTTAACAAAGATTTCTTTTGATGTTTTCAACTCTTTCTTTTACTTAAAATTTTGTTTCCCTTTTTTCCACAACCAGGCCGGGACATAACATCCTATAGCTTGATTCTTGCAAGATTGTGACTAAATTTGTGTCATAATTATTTCAAATACATTTCTACTCATATTTAGTTTGTTTATCATCAATTTTAAAATTTAACCTCACTACTTTTATACATTTCATATTTGTTTGGAGACTCATTGGATAGAAGAATGTGGTGCCAAAAAGTAAAATTAAATGTGTTAAGAATGATGTACACTTTTTGTGTTAAAGAATGGAAACCATTCACTAAATCAAAATGAAAATAACAATTGTACTTAACAGTTGAATTAGAGTTGGATTAATTAAAACTTGCCTGTGCGTTCTAATCCATAGCAGATGAATACCATCTACCGCTAAATTGAGTAGAGACATGATTCATGGACATGCACATAAGTGATATAGAGAAGTAGTAGTAGTAGTAGTAGGAGGTCCATAAGATCTTTGTTGATATTTTTATCCAAACAACATTTATACTCGTAATCATATTAATATACAACTATGTTTTATATAAATATTAAAAAAAATAACAGGAATGATCAAGATTATAACATAAATGCATGTGAACTTTTTTAAATTTTTAAGTGATCACATGACCACCAATATTAATAATTAAATATTAAGTATATTAATATGGATATTGAGGTACCTAGAAAGTGAACTATCCTAATTCATTTAGTCAATTTTTCTTAATAAATAACTTCAATTTACGAACATAATATAAATTTTAATTCATAAATGTATAACATTTAAGGATAGGTTAAGTGTGTCTTTGGAGCGTTTGATAAATGCGATTTTGATTGTAATTTTTTTTGTAAATTTGATTTTGTTAGAATTGAGTTTGAAGTGAAGTAATTTATGTTTGAATGTTTTGATTTTGAAAGCACGTTTGATGTAAAACTTAGTATAAAATTTTCAACTTAACTTAGAAGCTACTTTTTTTAGCTTCTAGTTAGAATCGCTTATGGAGGCAAAATCAATTTTATATGTCAGTAACCAAACATCTCATTTTTACTAAAATCACATTTGTAAGATGACAAAGGGTCCATTTGTTTTAGATTTTGGTAGTGATATTTTAAAAACTGAGTTCAGAAGAATTGATTTGTTTGAATGATACAAGTAAAATTACTTTTGATGTATAAATATTAATAATTTTGTGGGTCTCATACCCAGAATTGATTTTATTTAAGGGTGGCAAATGGATGGATCAGATGGATTTTGATTCGGATTGCAATAGATCGGACCAAAATAATCCATCAATCCATTTCGATCCATTAAAAATATATTAAAAAAATCCAATCTATCCATGATCCGTTTAATAAAAAACCATCCAACCCATCCATTAGTCATTTTTATATGGATGGATATCCAACCCATCCATTTAAAAGTATTTTTTACACCAAAATTTTATTTTAACAATTTTTACATACTAAATATTTTATCTACTCTACTAAAAAAATATTAAATATTTTTCTTTCTCTAGAATTTTTAGGACGTTAATTAAATACATGAATTTTAGACTAAGCCACCTTATGAAAAAATTAGCAAATTTTAGGCTCACTAACAGCATAGTACGTCAACTAGTAGTAGTAATCTCTCATTCAAGCAAATATAAAAGGTAGAATTAAAAAAAAAAAAGTGAATAGAAAAAAAAAGGAAAGAAATGGAGGAAATATTTGAAGTTACGGATCCAACGTTGTTGACTTTGCTTTGTAAAATATGGGAAGTAATGAGAATGTGTTGACCATGACCGAAATCATTATTACATTCATAATAAATCAAAGAAACACAAACAACTTTATATATGAAGATCTTAGTTTGACCCATAGGCCAAATATCCTATGCTCTTTGAATCGAAACTTTAGGGAACTAAACAAAACTGTTGGTAGGAACTAGGAAGAAAGAAGAAAGGAATACCTTGCGTTGTGATTCGTGAAAACCGTTTCAGTTTGGACAAAAAATAATAATTTTTGAATGGATCATAAATGATCCATTTCCTTTTTTTTTGTTTGATCCAACGGATTAAAAAATATATCGGATGGATCATTAACCATCCATTAATAAAAACAATCCAACCCATCCAATCTATTTAGTATTTTTTATTATTATTGGATGGATTTTACTGTGGATGGACCGGATGGATAATTGGTCCGCAGATCCTTTTGTCAGCCCTAATTTTATTCAAAAAATAAAAAAGCTAAAAATTCTTGCAAGTTTATCCCTGCAATAAATCTTATTTTCTTTTAAAAATGGAAACAAAATGTGAAAACTGAAACTGGTGAGACTCGAACGTGGGCAGCTTAATGAGTATCCAGGGCGTGAACCGCTGGGACAAGCGCTCGGGTTTGTTTGACATTGACACTCATTTCTACATAAAGGTGTAAATTAAAGTGGCATTTGAACCTCATCTCTAACTTCCCGCTGGATCAAATAGACTCGTTTTGTAAATAAAAAAAAAAAAGGATATTTAAGCCACCCGGATCGAACTCCAATCATTTTTGGCCGTTTTCACATCTATTCTACCCAAAATAAATTGAATATTCGTCCTTCTATGATTTAGATTGATTTTTTTAAAAACAGGTTTATTGTCATTTGCAAAAAATAGATCTGACCATCAAATAGATGACAAGAAACCCACAACAATCACGTAACAAGTTTGCAATGCCCCAAGGGCGGCGAAAAAGAAGGGAACCAGGAGGGTTGTGTTGGGCGGCCATGGGTATCTATATCTATCTATATATAATATATTTGCGAATAAACTTAAAGTGGAAACCTTCACATGTCAATCTCTGGAGCTTTCACTCATCACACGCGGCAACACCATAAGCCTTCCCTCCATTTTTTGCTTATGTGTCGCGTTGTGGTTGATTTGAAATAATTATAGTGATGGTCATAATTTGATTAGATTTGTAATATGATCAATTTATTGATAATTGATATAATTTGCAATGAAATTATTGATAATAATGATTGTAATATACCATTTAAGTAATACAATCCTCAAAGAAACCTTGCATTTATCTCTCCAAAATTAAATTATAAAATCTAATCAATTAATACAATTATAATCTTCCAAGTTCCAATTTAATTCCTAAAAAAAATTTCAAACTAATAGCTGCCAAAAAATTCTATAATTTATGAGTATTGATTTGGAAAATATGTTTCAAAATTTCAAAAACTATTTGATGCGTGGTGTTTAAAATATAATAAAAAATTGATAAGGAATTAATGCACGAAAACTTCCAAATTGAATTGGAAGAAATCAATGAATTAAAATGAATATTTCAATTTAAAAGTTAATAAAATTTTCACCCATTTTTGATTCAAAATTAAAGTATCCTCTCTAATTCCGTCCTTGCCAAACCTTTGTAAAATAGCTAAAAAGCAATTTTTCATTCAAAATCAAATCACCCGCGGTAAATCAAGATCAATCTGGAGACGAAATGAATTATTATATATTAAATCATCATTTCAACATTAATGTGTGAATCATGTATCTTTCATTTTTAAACCTCAGAATGGATGCCATATGCATCCTATAATTTTAGGGAAATGGTTCTCTTGGACGGCTAGATATTTTTTCATTGCCTATCATAATTTTATTCTTTATTTTAGATTTTAGATGATTCATTACATGATCTTCTGGTGCAGGGAAATAATATTGATGCTTCTATCAGGAAGACCCTCATATTCAGGTTTGATAAGGTACTCAAAGAGGGTGTTGTATACTCGATGATATTTTTGGTGGCTGCAAACGGTGGTGTTTATTGAACAACATGACACCAATACAAGCTAAGTTGTTAGTTTGGAATGAGGGTAAAGCGATGATGTTGTTTCTATAAATATGTTTTGTCTTACACCAGTACACCACCACTTGATTTATTCAAACATGATTATGACACCGACTTCTTTGTGTGTAAGTATTTCTATATGTTTTCCAGTTGTCTATTTTAAAGTATTTTTCTTCTCTATAATCATCCTTACTCTACTGATGATGTGTTCTGCATGTAATAGGAATGCTAACTGTTATTGGTGTAGATGAATAATATTCGTACAAATATGACTTCTCAATCAATTATGAATCTGTTTTTTTTTTTTAAGTATATGTATTTTTGTTTTCGATTATTTTCTACTTTTTAACAATAATGTTATTCTAATATTTAAATTTACACTTCTTTTCATAACTCTTTTTCCTTTTTATCCTCAATATACTTATTTTAAAACAAAAGTATTAAAAAAAACTATTGGATAAGTGATATTTTTGTTGATTTGATCACAAAAAATTTATTTGTTTCTAGAGTAGTTGATAATGGTGATTTTTTGGATTTGGAGTTAATTTGCAGATTTGGTAATGACCTATGCATAAAAAAGACCTAATCTTGCCAGATATTGAAACGACAGAAAGAGATAAGAACCTTTGAATATTATCCCACTTGGCTTCACACAATCGATTCCCTCCAAATTATGCTTACGTGTCGGCATAACATTCATTTGCACAGAAATTTACTTATGGCAACTTTTTACATATATTCTCCCTCTGTAATATTAAAGATATCTGCCCACAATAACATTAAATGTAATGGCATTAATGATGGATCCAATATATCAATCAATTTCAAATTTCAAATCTGTATATTCCTAAAAATGATATGATATTTACACACCAAAACAATAAATCAATTGTCGAATATCAAATTAAACTTAATAATCATCAATTGTAAATATGGAAAGTTTTCAACCAGAATTTGAAGATTGAACAAATTATATCGAGATTTGTCATGCCATTATTGCCTATAATGAATATAATAAATTCAAATCAATTATGATGACACACGATAGGAATCCTAATCAGAATCAATTTGAAATCAATAAAAATTAATGAATAATATATGAAATCAATTAATGTGAGCAAGAAAATTGTGGCAATTCAATATTTATGAATAAATCTGACCATAAAATCAATGAATTATTCAGAATTATTCACTTCCTTCTCTTTTTCATTTCCACCTTTTCTGTTCAGGTTTTTTTCGAAAATTGTCTCTACTCCCTGTTCATTCGGGTTATCTCTCATCTTGATTTCCATATATTTGAAGACTATTTTTTTAAGTACTTTGTCAATTGTACTATAGTTTCTGAACTTCAGGTTGCTATATTTGGCTGTAGTAATGCTTGCATCAAGCTTGAAAAATATCAGACTGTGCTAAGGTAGATTTTGAGACAGGTGCTTCGTTGACCCCGAGAGATTCATGATTCACTAATTTGATCAGAGGATGTGATAAGCTCATGGCAAGTAAACATTTGTTCTTTATTTATTTTTTTGTTTTTCATTTGAGTTAAATTGGTTCTCATGATCATGTCTTGACAATTGAGAGAGAAATAGTGTGACTTGAATAATGATCATATACTATTTGTTTTCTTCCTTATAGTGTAACCTGTAAAGCATCAATATAAGGTTGAACTTCCTGAGCAAGAAGCCTTACACTCCTCACCTTTATTGGCATCCCACTTTGGCCATCCCCTTTCTCATATTTTCTATCCTGGCAATGTATTTATATGTTTTCAACTCTTTCTCATCCCATTTCCTCCATCTCAATAATTACAAAAGGAGAGCAAGATATAACATCACCTCACCCACGGCAAAAAAAAAAAAGAAAAAAAAAAAGAAGGGTCCTTTGTGCCATTTTCAAAGAAAGTATTTCCACCTATTACAAATTTTCAGGTTGTTTCATGATAAGTTTATGGGTGGATGCTATGAACCAAGTAATTTATGATTTGTGTCATATTTTTAGACACAAATCATAAATATTGAAGAATTTCTTTTATATAAGTAAATAAGTAAATTTTAAAAAAATACAACTTTAATATCTACATGTAAAGTGATTAATATAGAAATTTAAAATAAAATAATATATGGGATCAACTTTGAAAAGCGTTTTAAATATATATTTTTTACTTCCTATATGATGTGAGGTAATAAAAAGTATAGTCAATTGAAATTTATTGCCTTAATATTTTTAACAGAAAATAAATGAAAAATTGTTTATAAATACCATAAAAACAACTCAATTTAGTAGTTATGGTTTTTTAACTAAGAAACAAAAAAAAAGTATTTTATTAAGTTAATTTGAATAGTTAAACGTTTACTCAATACAAAAAATTCAAAGAAATATTTATTTAACTTTCGTTAAAAAAACTTCATATTTCAAGTTATAATTTGAAAATTTTTGTAAAACTTTTGATCTTAAAGATTTCGTAAAACTTCATATTTTGACTGTATATTGAAATGATATGTTTTCAATTAAATTTACTATCTGAAAATGTAAACATCTTTTAAATTGATTTTATTATGAAAGTATTTATGTTTATATAAATGCTTATTGTCTAGAAACTTTTATAATTTATTATGTATTTATTTGTTTTGATTAGAAATTAAATATCAACTTAGAAACAAAAGGTCTCATCATATTATTGGAGGTAATTATAAATATAAAAATTATAATAAAGTTAATATTAATTATAATTATAATTATAAGAATTTTACAGTCAATGTCATTAAGTAAATGATTATTGTTCTAGATTTAATTTAACTAATTTGAAATTGAGATTGGAATAAAAGATTACAAATTGATTAATATTTATATGAATTAAAAGAATATATCCAGTACTGATATCAATTTGTGATGTGGTTTAGGTCTTTCTTCCTTTAATTATCATGAATTATCGAATTGGTATTGCTAAATTGGAGAATCCCTTTTTAAATCACGAGACCATGTTCTTTCGCCAAACATTATTAAATCATATTATAATTAAATTTATAACTTTTCTCTTTCAAATAATTTTTTTGTATTATTTTGTTCCATTTCCCTATTGAGGTAGAAACAAATTGTGTTTATGAGGCAAATTTTCCCTCCCATCATATTTGATATTGGATCAGATTCCTCTGAAGTGAGTAAAATTGTGTAAAGTGAGAAAATAAGGTTGCATTCACCGTTAATTAGTAAAAGTAAGTTGAAAGCATTAACAATATGAGATAGATAAATTTATTTTTTAAAATAAATATATTTTTTAAAATGATTAACTTGCACGAAAAATGAGGAGAAATAAACCAAGTAGATTTTCAGGAGACACAAAAAATATATTATAATAAATAAATATATTTTATAAAATTAATTAACTTACACAGGCCGGAGAGGAGAAATAAATCAAATAGATTTTCAGCAGAGAAACAAAGTATGACAAATAAGTATATTTTCTAAAATTGTTTAACTCGCACGGAGAAAAAAGGAGAAATTAATCGAATAAATTTTTTAAAAAATAATAAAAATGAATATGATACAAGAATATATTTTTCAAAAATGTTTAACTTACACGGAAAAAGGAGGAAAAATAAATCAAATAAATTTTAGAGAGAGAATAAAAATGATAATATGATAGATGAGAAATAAATGAAATTGACTTTGAAAAGAGAAGAAAAATTAATATGATAAGTAAATATATTTATCAAAAAAAGGTTAACTTGCACAAGGAAAAATGAGAAATAAATAAATAAGTTTGGAAGAGAAAAGAAAAATAATATTATGATATATAAATAAATTTTCTAAAACTGATTAATTTGATAGGGGAAAAGGGAAGAAATAAATCAAATATATTTTCAAGAGGGAAGTGAAATAACCAAAGTGAACACAAGAAGGGGGGGTTGAATTGTGTTTACCAACTTTTTCGGTTACTTAAAAAGATTTTCGCAGGCACAGCAAGAAGGTTTGATTAAGAGAGGATTAGACAGGTGAAACGTCTAAAATTTAAAACAGAATAGCACACACAAACGAAGAAGGTTAAAAAGAGTTTGATAACCACAGTATTAACTCCCCAAGTTAAAAGCTAAGACTGAAACGATACTCAAGCAAATTAAAAGATAAGGGAGTAGAAATATCACTCAAGAGATTTATACTGGTTCACCCTAAAATC
Source organism: Echinosophora koreensis (assembly GCA_035048595.1). Taxonomy (NCBI): domain Eukaryota; kingdom Viridiplantae; phylum Streptophyta; class Magnoliopsida; order Fabales; family Fabaceae; genus Echinosophora; species Echinosophora koreensis. The sequence continues at coordinate 756,497 of JAPCYP010000114.1, forward strand.
CACAGGGCTACGTCCAGTTTCTTGGCAGCACCAAGTTTCCACTATAACTGAGTAAATTACAGTACAAGTATTCTTTGCACACCTAGCCTCTTCAGGCTCAACACTCAAACAAGTATTCTTTTCTCACCTAGCCTCTTCAGGCTCAAAAACAGTAAGAGATAAAAGGTTTGTATAGTTAATACAACTTGCAAGTCTTTCAGATCACACTCAGAGAGTGGAGTAAATATGAAGTATGAAAGACTGCGAATTTATATCTAATGATTGAATATGTATTCAATGAAGGAATGAAGAAGTTAATGAAGAGAGTAAATGCTTCTGTGCAGAGTTCTTTTGATATTCAACTTCTTAGCTTCATCTTCTTTGTTTGATCTATATAAAGGCTTCAATCAAGAGATCCGTTTTGACACAGCTTCAGAAAGTGTTTGCATTTGACTTGAGCTTTCTGAGACACCATTTAATGCCAAAGAGTCGTTCTGAGTATTCATTAAATGCTTGAAAACATTGGGCATTGTCAAGAGTGTCCAAGAGTACACTTTAAACTGAACAGCTGTTCTTTCAGAGTAAATGGCAGCAGGCTTCTTGTACTTGTTGCAGAGAGCTTTCCTTTTTCAGTGCAACATCAGTTTACTTTTCCATAATGTACTTTTTACTTTGTACTAGAATAGGCAAAAGGTTACTGCAGTGGTGCAGAGATAGCGTGTTTATTCCTTAAAACCTTGAAACAACGTTCTTTATTCTTTGTCCTTCGAGCTATTGTCCATAGGTCTTCGAGATCCTTAAGGATGGCCTATAATTTTGAATATGGTGACTTGGACTTGATTTCTGACATACTGACTTGGTGTCAGCAATGAGAATTTTTAGACGGGTGGAAGTCATCCAAAAACTTAGACGGGTGAAAGCTTGTTCCAAAGTTAGACGGGTGAAAGCTTCTTGTTCCAAAGTTAGACGGGTGAAAGCTTAGCTGAGCCAAACTTAGACGCATGCTTCTTGCCACGTCATCAACTGAGCTTAGTCTTTCTTGAGCGTTGACTTTCTTTGATTAATTTTCTAGACGAGTGAAACTTAGACGAGTCACTGCTGAGCTTCTACTAAAAAGTAGACGGGTGAAATTTAGACGAGTGACTTCAAGTCTATTTTCCTGCACACTTATCAAATATATCAGTAATTTCTTTTGGTTCAATATTACCATACTTGAACTATTTGGAATCATCAAAACATAGAGGATTTACACTTTGAATGTGTTTTAGACTTATGAGGTCTCAACATTCTCCCCCTTTTTGATGATGACAAATATCTTTTCTAATTTTATTGAACATAAAAAAGAAACAGTAGAAATTTCTAAACAGATATAATTGATCAGGGTATGTTAAGCTCCCCCTTAGTTTATGCACTAAGACAGATATCAGAACATCATGATATTAGAAAGAATAACATACATAAAATCATGAAAACTTAATTATATTTCCTCCCCCTTTTGGCATCAATCAAACAGAAAAAAATCGTAGAAGATAAATTGCCAGATGAAAAACTCATGTCATTTAATCAAAGTCATGAAAGATTACAAGTGATAGACATCACTGACTTAGTACATTGCATGACTCAACAAAGAAATGAAAAACAGATTTCTAAACACTAAGAACTAGGGCCTCCTTGGCTTTTGAAGAAAGCTTCCATCATCTGCTGCATTGCTTGCTGCTGAGCCAACATCTGAGCTTGAAATGCAGTCTGTTGAGCAATTGCTTCATCCTGTCTTTGAATGACAGTCTGCAAACTTATAGCCATTTCATCCAGTCTCTGATTTGCAGCAGGATCAAATGCAACAACTGGAGCAGTAGAATCTGTAGTGGCCAGAGAAGTTCCAGAAGTTGATGGACAAGGAGGAGGGGTAGGAGGTAACTCTTCAACAATAATATCATCCTCAGGGTGAGGATTTAGAAACACATTTGTTGACAGAGTGGTTTCAAAATCATTATTAGGGTAGAATTCTTTTAAAAAGGCATGAATTCTGTCATGATGTAGAGGGGAATCTATGATAGATAGAAGAAACTCATAAGATCTCCTAATGAGATTTATGTGAGTAAAAGGGGCAGTTTCAGGAAAGTTTAGGACAGAGAAGGGGAATATCACGAAAAAGGGAGGGAGAAAGTAAATAGAGGGTGAGACGGGGTAGAGAGCATAGGCTTGGCTACCTCTAATGGGAATGTCTGCCTTCTCTTCTTCTGTCAACCCAGAACTGCAGCCACCCTTAGAGAACATCTTCTCTTTGAATTTCAGCTTCTGATCAGTTCTCTTGATAAGGGAGAACTTTTGATCCAATGGCAGGGATATTGTCTTCTGCTTTCCTTTTAACACCATTGAGTCAGGCATTACTCTTATGGCAGTAGAGGGCTTTATGAAGATGTGAGGATTAAATAGCCATTTTCCTACTGGCTTCTGCAACCTTTCCAGCCTCACAATCTACCTTTCAGCTTCCCGAGAAGCAATCATGTCCAGAGTCTTGCCATCAAGGTAAGAGGGACAGAGATCATCTGTTACAGAGAAGGGTGTGGTTCTGGAGGATGAGTTGTAGGGTGGTAAAGTGGCTAAGGGGAGAGAGTTGTGTCTGGTTTCAGAGAATAAGTCTGGAAAGACTGTTCTCAGAGGCACTTGGCATTGGTTTGAGATATGGTCAGGGATTGGTGATTGTGGTGAGGGTGGTGAAATAGGGTTGTCAAAATACTCAAAGTCATTGATATCCTCAGTTTGAGGAATATCAGAATGGTGAGATATTTGTGGTGAGGGTGGAGCAGATGAGTGAGTATCAGACATGTGAGGTTCTGATGTGGTAGGGTTAGGTTCAGAAGAGTGATGGTTAGGTGATGTATGTGGTGTGGAAATTTTTGGTGATGGAGGGGGTGTTGGAATTTTTGGTGATGGAGGGGGTGTAGGTGATTTGTGTGGTGGTGTAGGCATTCTTTGAGGTGAAGGTTGTGGAGTTGGAACTGTGGTGGTAGAAGGTTCTGTTTCCTGAGGTGGAGGGGATGAATCTTTCTGAGGTGAAGATGATGGTGATGGAGATGAAGAGGGAGGCAAGACAAGTTTCCTCTTTGTAACAGTTGTCCTCTTCTTTTTAGAGATCACAGTCTCTTCTGATTGAGACTCCCCCTCAGCTTGTACTGTCCTCTTTCTCTTGAATACCTTGGTAATCTTAGGTACAGCAGCTTCCTCAGAAACAACAACAGCAGCAGGTTCAACAACCTGAGTAGACTCTTCAGTCCCAGCAGTTTCAATAGAGGTTTTTGTAATCTTCCTCTTCTTCCTCTGAAGCTGATCACTAATTTCCTCAGCTGGTTCCTCAACCACTTCAGATTTAACACCAGGAATGGAAACAGTTGCTTCCATCTGAGCAGAGGCTTCAGCATTGCCATCCAGAGTAGGGTTCAGGTTTATCTTCATTAAGGCCAGGGTTTTTGTGGTAATCTCAGTACAGAGATCAGCAGAAACAGCCCTTCTTAAATCCAACTTACAAGCCCTGAAGATCCTAGTCATAACCATTCCAAAGGGGTAATCTTTATCTTTTCCCTTTACTGCTTTCTCCATATGAATAAAGATTAGATCAGTTATGTCTATCTTTATTCTTTGGACAAGATGGAATAGGGCAAACTTTTCCAGCAGATTGACATGGTTTCTAGACCCAGTCCTAGGCATTACACAATTTATAGGTAAAACATGTAAAAACCTTGCCTTGGGGGTCAGATACTTGGAGTCCATGTTGTCAGGGTTTGCAGTCCCATAGAGTACCAAATTTACATTAGCTTCCCCTTGATCCTTCATCCAGTCTTTGTAATGCCCAGCTCCTTCCCTAGGGCATCTTGTTACTTCAGCGAGTAACTCGTGAGTGATGAAGATATGATCCTCACCAACATCCCCAGAAATCATGTGGGTAGTGGTGTCCTTGGTGATCTTCGCTGTAGTCCAGAAATCCCTAACAAGAGCAGGGAAGACAAGTTCTTGCAGTTGGAAGAATGGTAACCATCCAGCATGGTTAAGTTCTGGGAGTACGTCCAAACCTTTGGTTCTGAGTTCATCAAAGTTTGGAACTCTTCCAAGGAGCACCTTCTTCAACTCAGTAACAAATATCTTAGTCTTCTCAGATAGCGTCTCAAGGAGGCTTTTGGGTGCCATTGATTTGAGAGAAGAGATTAGGGTTTGACAGAGAAGGCTTCGTGAAGGTGAAGACGAAGAGAGCTTAGAGAGAGAGTTTGTAAGCAAGGAACTTTTGAGTGGGTAGTTTTTGAAAAGACACGGGTTTATGCTAAAAACGCTTGAGTGCTTTTTGCATTGGGAAAGAGGAAAGAGAGTGTTGCCATAAATGACAAACAATCAATTTCAAACAAAATATAATAAAGTATTTAAGAAAAGGAGGGAAAGTGCAATGTACGTGTCTCAGTCAGAATTTAGAACTGAGTGCTTTTAGCCACGTCATTAGATGCTTGGCTAAATTAGACGAGTTGAGTAATCAGAGAGAATATAGACAAGTAACATGGCAAAACATTTATTCAGGTACATTATGCATGTTAAGATTTCTTCTTATAAAAACAAATCTGTCTTCACTTAAAGGTTTGGTAAAAATGTCTGCCCACTGATAATCAGTGTTTACAAACTTAATTTCAAAAACACCTTTTTGAACATAGTCTCTAATGAAATGATGCTTTATTTCTATATGCTTTGCTCTAGAATGCTGTATTGGATTTTTAGACAGATTAATAGCACTAGTATTATCACACCAAACAGGTATATTATGCTCAATCATTGAATAATCTTCAAGTTGATATTTTACCCAGAGTAGTTGTGAGCAACAACCAGCTGCAGATATATATTCAGCTTCTGCAGTTGATAGAGCAATGGTGCTTTGCCTTTTGCTTGACCAAGAGATCATATTTGTTCCAATGAAGTGACATCCTCCACTGGTGCTTTTTCTATCAATTCTGTCTCCAGCAAAATCAGCATCACAAAATCCAGCTAACCTGAAATCTTCAGATTTCTTATATAATAGACCAAGGTTAGTGGTTCCAATTAAATATCTGAAAATTCTTTTGACAGCCTTATAATGAGATTCCTTAGGGTCAGATTGAAATCTAGCACAAAGACAGACACTGAATTGAATATCAGGTCTGCTAGCAGTTAAATATAGCAAAGATCCAATCATACCTCGGTAGACAGTTTGATCTACCTTTTTACCTTCCTCATCTTTGTTTAGAACAACCGTTGGATGCATAGGAGTACTCATAGGCTTTGAATTTTCCATTTTGTACTTTTTCAGAAGCTCCTTGGTGTACTTCTGTTGATGGATATAGATTCCATCATTTGATTGTTTTATTTGAAGACCAAGGAAGAACTTCAAATCTCCCATCATGCTCATTTCAAATTCATTCTGCATTAACTCAGAGAACTCTTTGCAGAGCTTTTCATTAGTAGCACCAAATATAATATCATCAACATAGATCTGTACTATTTTGAAGTCTTTTCTTGAGCATTTCTTGAAAAGTGTAGTGTCTACTTTTCCTCTAATGAAGTTATTTTCCATTAGATATGTGCTTAATCTATCATACCAAGCTCTAGGAGCTTGTTTGAGTCCATATAAAGCTTTCTTAAGCTTATAGACATGGTAAGGATTTTCAGAGTCCTCAAAACCTGGAGGTTGCTTGACATAAACTTCCTCCTCAATTATTCCATTTAGAAATGTACTTTTAACATCCATTTGATAAAGAGTCATATCATGTTGTGCAGCATATGACATGAGAATCCTAATTGCTTCTAGTCTAGCTACAGGAGCAAAAGTTTCAGTGAAATCAATACCTTCCTGTTGATTGTAACCTTGAGCAACTAGTCTTGCCTTGTTCCTTACCACTTTTCCATCTTCATCTAGTTTGTTTCTAAACACCCATCTGGTTCCAATAATGGTTTTCTCTTTGGGTTTAGAAACTAGTGTCCAGACATCATTCCTTTTGAACTGATTTAGCTCTTCTTGCATGGCTAGAATCCAGCTTTCATCTTGCAGAGCTTCTTCAATCTTTTTAGGTTCCAAATCTGATATGAAGGCCATGTTGTTGTTTTCATTGAAGGCAGATCTGGTTCTAACTCCTTGAGATGGACTTCCAATGATGAGATCTTCTGGATGATAGGTCTTGAATTTCCAATCTTTCTTCAGAGTCTGAGTTTCAGACTTATCAGCATCAGTCTGTATTTCAGATACGTCTACTTTTGACTTGTCTGAAGATTCTTCTACTGTAGGATTGAGTTCAATACCTGTAACATCATCTTCTAGATCTGATAGTTCCCTATCAGTCTTCAAACCATCATTAAACTTTACATGAATTGATTCTTCTACAACAGAAGTTATAGAATTGAAAATTCTAAAAGCTTTAGACATTTCAGAATAACCAATAAATATTCCTTTATCTACTTTAGAATCAAATTTACCAAGATGATCTTTTGTGTTGAGAATATAACATTCACAACCAAATGCATGAAAATATGATATGTTGGGTTTTCTGTCTTTCCACAATTCATAAGGAGTCTTATTTAGAATAGGCCTAATCAGTATTCTGTTTTGTACATAACAAGCAGTGTTAATGGCTTCTGCCCAGAAGTACTTAGGAAGATTATTTTCATTAAGCATTGTTCTTCCCATCTCTTGAAGAGATCTGTTCTTTCTCTCAACTACTCCATTTTGTTGTGGAGTTCTAGGTGCAGAGAAATTGTGAGAAATACCATTTTCCTCACAGAACAGTTTTAACTGCTCATTTTCAAATTCTCCTCCATGATCACTTCTTATAGCAGAGATACAAAAACCTTGCTCATTTTGTACTCTTTTACTGAATACTGAAAATGCCTTATAAGATTCATCCTTGTGGGTTAAGAAGAGTATCCATGTAAATCTAGAATAGTCATCAACTATGACAAAACCATATTTCTTTCCACCTAGGCTAGCTACACTAACTGGTCCAAACAGATCCATGTGTAACAGTTGCAAAGGTCTAGAGGATGTGACTTCTTTCTTGGATTTGAAACTTGATTTTACTTGTTTACCTCTCTGACATGCATCACACAAAATATCTTTCTTAAAAGAAATGTCAGGCAATCCTCTCACAAGGTTATGCTTTTTCAATTTTGAAATTTGCTTCATACTAACATGTCCTAATTTCTTATGCCACAGCCATTTTTCATCCTCTTTAGACATAAAGCATGTTACACTTTGATCTGAAAGTTCAGTCATGTCAATCTTATACAGATTGTTTTGCCTTTTAGCAGAAAAGAGGGTTTTTCCATTACAGTCATTGACCATGCATGCATCCTTAGAAAAAGATACAGAAAGTCCACTGTCACATAATTGACTTATGCTAAGCAGATTATGTTTTAATCCTTTCACAAATAACACATCATGAATAATAGGTAAGGGAGGTTTACCACCAATTTTACCTAAACCAACAACTTTTCCTTTCTGGTTGCCACCAAAAGTTACATGTCCACCTTTCTTAGGTTGGAGGTCTAGGAACATAGACCTTTCGCCTGTCATGTGTCGCGAGCATCCACTGTCCAGATACCATGACAGGTGTTTGCTTTGTTCTGTTGAGAATGTCTGCAACAGGAATGATCATGACCTTAGGTACCCATATTTTCTTGGGTCCCTTTTTGTTAGTGTGAGGAGTCTGTAAAGACTTCCTTCTCTTTTTGTGAATACACTTAGACATGATATGTCCAGCTTTTCCACAGTATGAACATATAGATTTAACAGCTATATTTGAAAACTTTGTTGATCCTTTATGATGTTCTTGATTGGAATATCCTATACCTTCTTTGTTAAGGGAGTGCCTCTGACTTCCTAAGAGTTTAGTCAGATTATCTCTACCATTAACAAACTTGGCAAGATCTGAGGTGAGCTCTTCTACTTTCTGTTGAAGTTTAGTTACTTCTTCAGATGGTAGAGTTTCAACTGAGATCTCAACTTCAGACTTTTCAGTCTTAAGTTTACTATTCTCTTCTGCTAACTTTTCACACTCTAGAGATTTCTGTGTGTACTCATTAGAGAGTTTAGCATACTGTCTCTTGAGGGATCTAAAAGCTTTAGATATATAGTTGGATTCTTCCAAAAGTTCATCATAGGTATCATTCAATTTTTCAAGTTCAGAATGTACCTCAGTTTCTGATTCTGAATCTGTATCAGCCATAAGACAGAGGTTTGCTTCAAGCTCCTCTCCTTCACTTTCAGTGGAGCTTTCATCAAGATCTTCCCAAGTAGCCATCATTCCTTTCTTTTTCTTGTTGAAGAATTTCATGGAAGATTGCTTTTTGAGTTGAGGGCATTCTGCCTTGATGTGACCGGGCTTTTTACATTCATAGCATACAATGACATTTCTGTCATTAGATCCACCATCCTTCTGTGCTTGTCTTTGTTGAAGCGCCTGAAGGGTTTGTCTTTTCTGAAGTTTCTTTTCTTCCACAGCTTCTTCATTTTTCTGGTGAAGAGAGACAGTTCATCATCTTCATCATCTGAGTCATCCTCATTTGATTCTCCAGATTCTTCTGAAGATTCATCTGCTTTGAGAGCTTTTGAACTTGCTCCCTTAGATGACTTCTTGTCAGCTTTGAGTGCAATGGACTTGTTTTTCTTTCCATTGTTCTCTTCAATCAGTTCTTGTTCATGAATCTGAAGAGTCCCAAGAAGCTCATCAAGCTTCATTGTTGTTAGATCCTTGGCCTGAGACACAGTAGTTACAAGTGGTCTCCATTGTTTTGGAAGACTTCTGAGAATCTTTTGAATGTGTTCCTCAGTCTTGTAAATTTTTCCCAGAGATTTCAATCCATTGGTTATGGTTTGAAACCTTCCATACATTTGGCCAATAGTTTTCACCTTCCTCCATTTTGAACAGCTCATACTTTCTGACAAGCATGCTGACTTTTGTTTCTTTGACTTTGCTAGTTCCTTCATGAGCAATAGCTAGTGAGTCCCACATTTCTTTTGCAGACTCACAAGCACAGACTTTTTCAAATTCTTCTCTGCTCAGAGCACACATGATTGCATATCTAGCTTTGGCATTAAGCTGCCACTTTGTTCTTTGATCAGTGGTCATGTTTGCTTTAGGAACTTCCTCTCCTTTGTCATCTTTAGGGACAAAAGGACCTTCATCAATGATATCCCAAAGATCAGAGTTAGTGGATTGTAAAAACCACTTCATCTTTTCTTTCCAGTAGATGTAGTCCTCTCCATTGAAGAAAGGAGGTCTCGACATTGAGGAACCTTCTCCAGCATGGTTCTTGCTTCCACTGGTTTCTCCTGCCATCTCCAAGATCTTTTCCTCTACACTGTTAAGTGCTCAACCCAGAGGCTGAGCTCTGATACCAACTGAAATAACCAAAGTGAACACAAGAAGGGGGGTTGAATTGTGTTTACCAACTTTTTCGGTTACTTAAAAAGATTTTCGCAGGCACAGCAAGAAGGTTTGATTAAGAGAGGATTAGACGAGTGAAACGTCTAAAATTAAAACAGAATAGCACACACAAACGAAGAAGGTTAAAAAGAGTTTGATAACCACAGTATTAACTCCCCAAGTTAAAAAGCTAAGACTGAAACGATACTCAAGCAAATTAAAAGATAAGGGAGTAGAAATATCACTCAAGAGATTTATACTGGTTCACCCTAAAATCCACAGGGCTACGTCCAGTTTCTTGGCAGCACCAAGTTTCCACTATAACTGAGTAAATTACAGTACAAGTATTCTTTGCACACCTAGCCTCTTCAGGCTCAACACTCAAACAAGTATTCTTTTCTCACCTAGCCTCTTCAGGCTCAAAAACAGTAAGAGATAAAAGGTTTGTATAGTTAATACAACTTGCAAGTCTTTCAGATCACACTCAGAGAGTGGAGTAAATATGAAGTATGAAAGACTGCGAATTTATATCTAATGATTGAATATGTATTCAATGAAGGAATGAAGAAGTTAATGAAGAGAGTAAATGCTTCTGTGCAGAGTTCTTTTGATATTCAACTTCTTAGCTTCATCTTCTTTGTTTGATCTATATAAAGGCTTCAATCAAGAGATCCGTTTTGACACAACTTCAGAAAGTGTTTGCATCTGACTTGAGCTTTCTGAGACACCATTTAATGCCAAAGAGTCGTTCTGAGTATTCATTAAATGCTTGAAAACATTGGGCATTGTCAAGAGTGTCCAAGAGTACACTTTAAACTGAACAGCTGTTCTTTCAGAGTAAATTGCAGCAGGCTTCTTGTACTTGTTGCAGAGAGCTTTCCTTTTTCAGTGCAACATCAGTTTACTTTTCCATAAAGTACTTTTTACTTTGTACTAGAATAGGCAAAAGGTTACTGCAGTGGTGCAGAGATAGCGTGTTTATTCCTTAAAACCTTGAAACAACGTTCTTTATTCTTTGTCCTTCGAGCTATTGTCCATAGGTCTTCGAGATCCTTAAGGATGGCCTATAATTTTGAATATGGTGACTTGGACTTGATTTCTGACATACTGACTTGGTGTCAGCAATGAGAATTTTTAGACGGGTGGAAGTCATCCAAAAACTTAGACGGGTGAAAGCTTGTTCCAAAGTTAGACGGGTGAAAGCTTCTTGTTCCAAAGTTAGACGGGTGAAAGCTTAGCTGAGCCAAACTTAGACGCATGCTTCTTGCCACGTCATCAACTGAGCTTAGTCTTTCTTGAGCGTTGACTTTCTTTGATTAATTTTCTAGACGAGTGAAACTTAGACGAGTCACTGCTGAGCTTCTACTAAAAAGTAGACGGGTGAAATTTAGACGAGTGACTTCAAGTCTATTTTCCTGCACACTTATCAAATATATCAGTAATTTCTTTTGGTTCAATATTACCATACTTGAACTATTTGGAATCATCAAAACATAGAGGATTTACACTTTGAATGTGTTTTAGACTTATGAGGTCTCAACAGGAAGAAAATATAACATGATTGATAAATATATTTTTTTAAAAAAGGTTAACTTTCAGGGGAAAATAGGAGAGATAAATAAATATATTTTCCATAAAGAATTTTTTTTTCATTTGATAGACAAATATATTTTCATATAGAATACCAAGTTATTGGGAGAAACGTCAAATATTAAAAATTATACGATAAACAAATATAATTTTTAAAAATGGTTAAATATGAAAGGAAAAAATATTTTTAAGTGAGAATAAAAATTAATATGATAGATAAATATTTTTTCTAAAAATGGTTAAATCACATAGATTTTCAAGAGATAAGGAAAAGCTAATATGATAGATGAATATATTTTCTAAAAATATTTAACTTACACGGAAAGATAGTAGAAATAAATCAAATAGTTTTTCAAAAGAGAATAAAAATAATAATATGATAGATAATTAATTCTTTAGAAAATACTTGAACAAGAAACGAGGAAGAATAAATCAAATAGAATTTGAAGAGAGAAGAAAAATTAATGTGATATATAAATATATTTTTGAAAATGTTTAACTTTCACGGGAAAAGGAGATAAATAAATTAAATATATCTTCAAGATAAAAAAAATTTATATCATTACGAAAATCATTGTGTTTAATATTAGTGTTTAAATAAACTAAATTGAGAAATGATTAAGCAGGTCGAAATGCAGTTGTTGCCTTAGAAATATATATTTACTATTACATATTCAAAGAATTACAATATTAAGGTGGTGAAAGAAAGAAATAACATCTTTTGATTAATTGAAAGATGTTTTCATGGTGTTTATATATATAACCTTTTTTTACTATCATTAAATTTTCTTTTCAAATAAACATCTTTAAAATAACAATATTCGTCCTTTATATTTTCCTCCACATGCAAACATTTTTTATATCTAACTTATCTTTTTTATATACAAAAGTTTAGGTGAGTTGGGTCTCGGGGGCTCCCGAGGGCAGTAGTGGGATTCGAACTCACAACCTTGTGGGTTATGAGTTGTATCCTTACCAACTGAACCAACTTTCATCGGTTTCTTATATCTAACTTATGATATTGCATAACCCGCAAGAGTGCATATTTATAAGAGAGTATATAGTTACTATTTACACTTAATAGTCATTATTTATATTTATATTATAATATCAATAATAGTTATTACTTAATATCTAATACACTTTGTGATCGATGGATAAAATTTTTTTTTTTTTTTTAACAATTTTGGTATATAATTCAACACAAAAATTTTAAACAATAAAGTTAAAATCAACAATTACAATTTTTTTAATAAAATCCCAAAATATAAGCATTTTCCCCGTGTATGGCACGGGTCTCTACACTAGTTAAGGACATTCAGAAGTAGATAGTTCATTTTATAATTTAATTATTTAATTTCACTTTTATATAAATATTGTATATTTTATTTTTTGAATTTAATTTCTGAAATTTGATATTTTAAATTATCATGGTAAAAAATTAATAACTAAAGGATGGAAATGTAAAAGATAAAATTTAATAATCTGCATAATAAATATCATCAGTAAATACACATTTCAATGTAGGCAAATTCTACCGTACCCACGTCAATTCGATGGGTTTTGGAACATTTATTTTTGAATCAATAGATGAATGACCTTCCATTTAATGAATTTAGATCAAACATTTTTTTTTATTTAAACATAAAAACTTTCACTTATTTCAATTGAGTGCTTAACTAATTAAATATTTTTTCTATTTAAAATTAAAAATCCTTATTAATTTAATTTTAATTTTAATAAATCAGGATAAGTTTTTTTTTTTTAAAAAACAAATCCCACAATCCCCCTTATTTTTCATCTCTTGTTGAAAAAAATCTTATGATAATTAACAAACCAATCCTCTATCTTAGCGTGGTTGTATTCTATTGATTAAGAGTTTTTATGATCTTTATTTCATTTTATGCCCTACCCTGTGTGAGAATTGTGAGACACTGAAATGAAGGAAAAGATGAAAAAGAGGTTGGGATGGAAGTAATGGTTACATGACTAAATTACAATAACAAAAACTTTGACTACTATTTAATAAAAAAGAAGAGATAATGAAATGAACGTGAATTATTAGCTCATGAAAAACTGTTTCCAAAACCCTTGTTTTTTTATGGGTACTGTAGCAGTCCCCTTCAATGTATCGGGCCATACGAAAAACTACATCAGAGGATTCAAAGCAGTTGAATTCTGATAGGCACCATAGCAAGATCGATTTTATGAAGGTACAGACAAAGTTGATGGCAAGCCACGTGTAAAAATTGGCGCTACTTTTTGTCAGATCCACGCGTGGATAAAATTAGAAAGAGAACTCACCAGCATTTCTCTATATATGCATGGTGGCATATGTATCCCATTTCTCGATAGCCACCATTGATTGATTCCGCCACCACCTCCATGACTTCTAAACCCGAAGAGATTGGAAACTATTTGGGGTATTCGAAATTACAAAAGGAAAATCCCCGTAAAGATAAACAGCCTGAACCTGAACCGTCCAACACCGTCACCATTCAATCGGCTCTTTCCCAACCACCACCGTCGAAGAAGAAGCCGCTGCCATCCAAATGATCGTCCCTCTCCTCCTCCACCATCCCTTCTCTTCTTCTTTCTCTCTCCATTCACTTCCTTTCCCAACACCTCCATCCACCTCACCACTCCGTTCTCTCTCTACTTTTATCACCTCCACCCGCCACCCACCCCTCCGAACTTCATACGGGTCGGTTATCGGGTTATATCCAACTCATTATCGGGCTCCACCCCATTCTCTCTCTTTCTCTCTCAACAACCATAATGTCCATACTGATCTCCACCAAAGCAGTTATTTCCATGATCAGTTTCACTTATCTCCTTGTTTCTCACTCCTCCATCGCTTCCACCACTACGCCGCCGCCACTTCCTCCACCCTCCGCCGTCCCGTCTCCGGTTCCGATTGGATTTCCGGCCACCAACTGATGGCTCAAAATCGATCCACTGTTCATCAGGTTTTCGACATGATCTTGGCCACCACCCCACTCAGGGCCGCCGCGATGGCTGTGCGGCACGGTGGCCGGATACTCAACGACGCCGTTTTGGAGGGAGTTTCCGATGCGATGGGGGTGACGGTTCTCTACCCCACCCTCACCTTGTCTTCACCACCTTGGTCTTCAATCACTCTCTTACACTGTTCACATGATCAAAGAAAAGTACTTTTCACTTTTTATATCTGCTGTCTTTTTCTTTCACTTCTTTTTGTATATGTTAGATGAAATGACATGAACATGAAGTTGTTGAGTTAGTAGATTTTTTTTTTCCAGGTTGGTGGTGGTCTTTGTTGTGCCAGTACTGAAGAACTTACACCAGGTATACTTAGCTGTTATTAGTTGTTACTGATAGTTTTATATAAAAGTAAAACCCTGTTTTTCCCTATAGATCTGCGAATCTTTTTATTGATAAGGATTTTGATGATATGGGCTTTCATTTGTTTGATTTAGTTCTTATTTATTTATTTATTTATTTATTTATTTATATATAATACTTAATAGTAATTTGCAATCGTTAACTTAACATTATCGATTATCCATGGGAATCAAATGGTAAGGATTCAAGGTGTGAAACTAGCGGTGACAAAAGTTCAAAGACTATTGAAGTTGCACCGGCTAAACGAACTTTAGATACCTTTGGTTTAGAGATAACATCAATTTACCGAGGTGTCACAACATCGAAGACCAAGTCACCTTAATTATAATTTATTTTTTAAGGAGAATGTTAATAAACGTTCTTGGGATATTGTTTAAAGAATAAAAAAAGAAAAATTTGTATGAAAAATGATGTATTTAGCATTTTAAAAGGTGTGACACTTAGTTTTTTAATATAAATTTTTTTTGTGTGAATTTGTTAACCAATATCCTTAAGACACTCGTTAGCAATATCATTTTTTAACGGGAAATAGGAAGAAGGTACAATATTTTCTAGATTATCCGGTCCCTAACACCATTGGCATTTAATATTCAGGAAGTTGATGATGTCGGTCGTGCTTTATTTGGTACATGTTCCCACGACAAGTTCTTCATACACACGGCTGTCAGGAGACTGAGTTTAGTGGTGATGTACCCTTCATTCTAAATGATATATGATGTACCTTTCATTCTAGATGTACCCGTCATTCTAGATGTACCTTTCATTCTAGACATCTTTCATTCTAGATGTACCCGTCATTCTAGATGATATATGATTTACCTTTCATTCTAGATGTACCTTTCCTTCTAAATGATGTACCTTTCATTCTAAATGAGAAGCAAGAAGGCATTAATTGAAGAAACTCATGCTCCCCAAGCTAGAAGACTTGTTTTTAATTTTATATTTTCCTTTTTCACAGTTGAGTATCCTATGGGTACTAGCCAAAATAAAACGGTTGTGATGTTTACTTGCTTGTTTATTTTATAAGTTATGCTTTCTGAATATTTAAAGGGTCTTGCTAACGAGTATCTTTAGTGTATTAGTTAAAGAATACATAAAAGAAAAATTTGCATTAGAAAACTAAGTTTAACACTTTTCGATATATTAAATACGTTATTTTTATACAAAATTTTCATTATTGATTCCTTAAACAATGTCCTCTTATTAGCATTCTCCATATTTAAAATATCATATTTATATAAAAACTTACTACTCTGGTTCAATTATAAGCAAAAAAATACCTATATTTGGTGAAGTTAAATATAAGTAAAATCCAATCAATTCAACTATATTTAATGTTAGTATTTCAAAAATACCCTTGGTTAATTAATGTCTTTTTACTTACTCCCTCCGGTCATTAATATAAGAAATAAAACCCTAAAATATATAGACCAAGGAAATGCATCGAAAGGAGTATTTAATTAGCACGTTGTCATCATAAATATTTTAAAAATGATTGATTAGTCTAAAAACATAATCGCAAAAGGTGTAAAAAAGTAAAATTTGTATCGGGAATTGTGTATTTAGGATTTTAAAGAATGTAACACTTAGTTTTTCAATATAAATTTTTCTTTTATGGGTTTCTTAACCAATACCCTTAGGACACTCGTTAGCAATACCCTACAATTTTTTTTTATATATGGAGTTATATTGCAATTGTTAAATGATTGTAGTAATTATTTTCATTGATACCATAAATTATTTTATAAATTTCATCAGGATCTATTTTCCTAGTTGTTGCCACTTGCTAGAGACAGAGATCCGTCATAATGCTTCATAGTATTTAAAAAAGGGTTTTTCAAAGTTGTATAATATTGCACATGTTTAAATTCATTAATTATGCACTTCTAATTAAATATGTCTAACTAATTAATCATCCTTTTTTGAAAACTGATTTTTCTTTCTCCACTAATTAGTAATTATTATGTTATTTATTATATAATTTCATTTTCCTATACAATGTCTCTATCAAGAACCATATTGTCAATATTGAAGGTTCTAAAGTAAAAACTCATTTTCAATATTGCAGGTTCTAAAACAAAAACTCAATTTTTGAAGAAAAAAGATTGGATAGGAAAAAAGCAATATTGTTATAGAGAGCATTTGGAAGAGAGAACTCTTCAATTTTTCTCTCTCCTCTTAGCGGCATCATCTCATCTTCCCAAACATATCATAAATACTTCTTCCGGTCTATATTATAAGTAAAAAAAATCCCAAAACTTTTGGTCCAATATATAAGCAAATTTTGTTTTTCAATGACTCATTTAATGACATTGTTCCTATTTATAAGAGAGTATATAGTTACTATTTACACTTAGTAGTCATTATTTATATTTATATTATAATATCAATAATAGTTATTACTTAATATCTAATACACTTTGTGATCGATGGATAAAAAAAAAATAACTTTTTTTAACAATTTTGGTATATAAGCAAATTTTGTTTTTCAATGACTCATTTAATGACATTTTCCCCGTGCATGACACGGGTCTCTACACTAGTTAAGGACATTCAGAAGTAGATAGTTCATTTTATAATTTAATTATTTAATTTCACTTTTTTTTAAATATTGTATATTTTATTTTTTGAATTTAATTTCTGAAATTTGATATTTTAAATTATCATGGTAAAAAATTAATAACTAAAGGATGGAAATGTAAAAGATAAAATTTAATAATCTGCATAATAAATATCATCAGTAAATACACATTTCAATGTAGGCAAATTCTACCGTACCCACGTCAATTCGATGGGTTTTAGAACATTTATTTTTGAACCAATAGATGAATGACCTTCAATTTAATGAATTTAGATCAAACATTTTTTTTATTTAAACATAAAAACTTTCACTTATTTCAATTGAGTCCTTAACTAATTAAATATTTTTTCTATTTAAAATTAAAAATCCTTATTAATTTAATTTTAATTTTAATAAATCAGGATAAGTTTTTTTTTTTTTTTAAAACAAATCCCACAATCCCCCTTATTTTCCATTTCTTGTTGAAAAAAATCTTATGATAATTGACAAACCAATCCTCTATCTTAGCGTGGTTGTGTTCTATTGATTAGGAGTTTGTATGATCTTTATTTCATTTTATGCCCTACCCTGTGTGAGAATTATGAGACACTGAAATGAAGGAGAAGATGAAAAAGAGGTTGGGATGGAAGTAATAGTTACATGACTAAATTACAATAACAAAAACTTTGACTACTATTTAATAAAAAGGAAGAGATAATGAAACGAACGTGAATTATTAGCTCATGAAAAACTGTTCCAAAACCCCTGTTTTTTTTATGGGTACTGTAGCAGTCCCCTTCAATGTATCGGGCCATACGAAAACTACATCAGAGGATTCAAAGCAGTTGAATTCTGTATCGGGCCATACGAAAACTACATCAGAGGGTTCAAAGCAGTTGAATTCTGATAGGCACCATAGCAAGATCGATTTTATGAAGGTACAGACAAAGTTAGCGGCAAGCCACGTGTAAAAATTGGCGCTACTTTTTGTCAGATCCACGCGTGGATAAAATTAGAAAGAGAACTCACCAGCATTTCTCTATATATGCATGGTGGCATATGTATCCCATTTCTCGATAGCCACCATTGATTGATTCCGCCACCACCTCCATGACTTCTAAACCCGAAGAGATTGGAAACTATTTGGGGTATTCGAAATTACAAAAGGAAAATCCCCGTAAAGATAAACAGCCTGAACCTGAACCGTCCAACACCGTCACCATTCAATCGGCTCTTTCCCAACCACCACCGTCGAAGAAGAAGCCGCTGCCATCCAAATGATCGTCCCTCTCCTCCTCCACCATCCCTTCTCTTCTTCTTTCTCTCTCCATTCACTTCCTTTCCCAACACCTCCATCCACCTCACCACTCCGTTCTCTCTCTACTTTTATCACCTCCACCCGCCACCACTCCTCCGAACTTCATACGGGTCGGTTATCGGGTTATATCCAACTCATTATCGGGCTCCACCCCATTCTCTCTCTTTCTCTCTCAACAACCATAATGTCCATACTGATCTCCACCAAAGCAGTTATTTCCATGATCAGTTTCACTTATCTCCTTGTTTCTCACTCCTCCATCGCTTCCACCACTACGCCGCCGCCACTTCCTCCACCCTCCGCCGTCCCGTCTCCGGTTCCGATTGGATTTCCGGCCACCAACTGATGGCTCAAAATCGATCCACTGTTCATCAGGTTTTCGACATGATCTTGGCCACCACCCCACTCAGGGCCGCCGCGATGGCTGTGCGGCGCGGTGGCCGGATACTCAACGACGCCGTTTTGGAGGGAGTTTCCGATGCGATGGGGGTGACGGTTCTCTACCCCACCCTCACCTTGTCTTCACCACCTTGGTCTTCAATCACTCTCTTACACTGTTCACATGATCAAAGACAAGTACTTTTCACTTTTTATATCTGCTGTCGTTTTCTTTCACTTGCTTTTGTATATGTTAGATGAAATGACATGAACATGAAGTTGTTGAGTTAGTAAAATTTTTTTTTTCCAGATTGGTGGTGGTCTTTGTTGTGCCAGCACTGAAGAACTTACACCAGATATACTTAGCTGTTATTAGCTGTTACTGATAGTTTTATATAAAAGTAAAACCCTGTTTTTCCCTATAGATCTGCGAATCTTTTTATTGATAAGGATTTTGATGATATAGGCTTTCATTTGTTTGATTTAGTTCTTATTTATTTATTTATTTATTTATTTATTTATTTATATAATACTTAATAGTAATTTGCAATTGTTAACTTAACATTATCGATTATCCATGGGAATCAAATGGTAAGGATTCAAGGTGTGAAACTAGCGGTGACAAAAGTTCAAAGACTATTGAAGTTGCACCGGCTAAACGAACTTTAGATACCTTTGGTTAGAGATAACATCAATTTACCGAGGTGTCACAACATCGAAGACCAAGTCACCTTAATTATAATTTATTTTTTAAGGAGAATGGTAATAAATGTTCTTGGGGTATTGTTTAAAGAACAAAAAAGGGAAAAATTTATATGAAAAATGATGTATTTAGTATTTCAAAAGATATGACATTTAGTTTTCAATATGAATTTTTTTTTTATAAGTTTACCAATATCCTTAGGACACTCGTTAGCAATATATTTTTTAACGGGAAATAGGAAGAAGGTACAATATTTTCTAGATTATCCCTAACACCATTGGCATTTAATATTCAGGAAGTTGATGATGTCGGTCGTGCTTCAATTGGTACATGTTCCCACGACAAGTTCTTCATACACACGGCTGTCAGAAGACTGAGTTTAGTGGTGATGAACCTTTCATTCTAGATGTACCTTTCAGATGTATGATGATGTACCTTTCAGATCTAGATGTACCTTTCTTTCATTCTAGATGTACCTTTCAGATGTATGATGATTTGTATGATGATGTACCTTTCATTCTAGATGTACCTTTCAGATCATTCTAAATGAGAAGCAAGAAGGCATTAATTGAAGAAACTCATGCTCCCCAAGCTAGAAGCAATCTTATTAAAATCGAACCAGTGATCGACTCGGTCAGGGTACTGGGTCACTGGTTCAATCGGGTTCAACCGGGGGTCACTGGTTGACTCGGTTTGAACCGGTATATATTAAATATATAAATTTTTTATGCAAACTATATATATATATATATATATATATATATGTAATATTTTGCGCATGTATAACAATCAGACACATTGGCCCAGTGGCGCAGTTCCTTGCTTGCTATCCTCTCCACCCGTGTTTGAGTCCTGCGGGTGATATTTTGAGCGATTTTTGCTTGGCAAAATTCATTTCCGGACGTCGTGTGATGACATCAGCACCGGTTCACATGCCGAACCGGTCTACCATGCTAACCGGACCGGCCATTCCGACCGGTTGGGCTAGAAGACTTGTTTTTAATTTTATATTTTCCTTTTTCACGGTTTAGTATCCTATGGGTACTGGCCAAAATAAAACAGTTGTGGTGTTTATTTGCTTGTTTATTTTATAAGTTATGCTTTCTGAATATTTAAAGGGTCTTGTTAACGATTAGTTAAGGAATACAAAAAAGGAAAATTTGCATTAGAAAACTAAGTTTAACACTTTTCGATATATTAAATATGTTATTTTTATACAAAATTTTCATTATTGATTCCTTAAACAATGTTCTCTTATTAGCATTCTCCATATTTAAAATATCATATTTATGTAAAAACTTACTATTCTGGTTCAATTATAAGCAAAAAAATACCTATATTTGGTTAAGTTAAATATAAGTAAAATCCAATCAATTCAACTATATTTAATGTTAGTATTTCAAAAATACCCTTGGTTAATTAATGTCTTTTTACTTACTCCCTCCGGTCATTAATATAAGAAATAAAACCCTAAAACATATAGACCAAGAAAATGCATCGAAAGGAGTATTTAATTAGCACGTTGTCATCATAAATATTTAAAAAATGACTGATTAGTCTAAAAACATAATCGCAAAAGGTGTAAAAAAGTAAAATTTGTATCGGGAATTGTGTATTTAGGATTTCAAAGAATGTAACACTTAGTTTTTCAATACAAATTTTTCTTTTATGGGTTCCTTAACCAATACCCTTAGGGCACTCGTTAGCAATACCCTACAATTTTTTTATATATGGAGTTATATTGCAATTGTTAAATGATTGTAGTAATTATTTTCATTGATACCATAAATTATTTTATAAATTTCATCAGTATCTATTTTCCTAGTTGTTGCCACTTGCTAGAGACAAAGATCCGTCATAATGCTTCATAGTATTTAAAAAAGGGTTTTTCAAAGTTGTATAATATTGCACATGTTTAAATTCATTAATTATGCACTTCTAATTAAATATGTCTAACTAATTAATCATCCTTTTTTGAAAACTGATTTTTCTTTCTCCACTAATTAGTAATTATTATGTTATTTATTATATAATTTCATTTTCCTATACAATGTCTCTGTCAAGAACCATATTGTCAATATTGAAGGTTCTAAAGTAAAAACTCATTTTCAATATTGAAGGTTCTAAAACAAAAACTCAAATTTTGAAGAAAAAAGATTGGATAGGAAAAAAGCAATATTGTTATAGAGAGCATTTGGAAGAGAGAACTCTTCAATTTTTCTCTCTCCTCTTAGCGGCATCATCTCATCTTCCCAAACATATCATAAATACTTCTTCCGGTCTATATTATAAGTAAAAAAAAATCCCAAAACTTTTGGTCCAATATATAAGCAAATTTTGTTTTTCAATGACTCATTTAATGACATTGTTCCTAAAATACCCTTCATATAATACAAATTTTATTTTCCAATGACTCATTCTATTCCTAACAATACAAGCAACTTTTCATTACCATAAAGGGTAATTTAGGTAAAAATCTAATTTTTTAACCAAATTAAATGAGATTAACTAACCACCTTAATATGTGTGTTACATTAATTTTTTGCTTATATTACCTCCGATCCACAATATAAGAAACAAATAGGTCTTTTTTTTGGTCCAAATATAAGAGGTGTGCTAGCAACACCCTCTATCACATTTTTTCGGACACACCCTCTCTTATTGGTCCAACTCACAATCTCTTGACTTGTTAACCAGTTGATCAGGTTTTTAAAATTTAATTAATTTTAAAAAAAATATAAATATTTTTTCTCAAAATAAAAAAGTTTTTTATTTTTATCTTTTGAAGTTCTGTCTTCTTCGCACAATCGGAGTATTACTGAAGAAGCTTTGTTTTTGTCCTTGGAGATTACAATATTTTTGGCTGGGAGAAGCAAGGGCTGGGTCGGTGAGCCTTTTAAAAAAATGATGGAAGGTTTTTCCATTGCGGCGGCGTTTTCTCTCCTTTATCTTGCGGTTTGTCCACATATTGAATCAATGTTTCAAATACTTGAAGGCATTGATTTTGCTCGACTCACATGTTTCCCCCTTTTATCAAGTATTATTACTTTTTTTTTATTTTTGTGAAAGAGAATAGTGAAAACAAAAAGGAGAAAACAAAAAAGCTAACTAATAAACATGATGCCAAGCCCTTAGATCAAGTGCTATTGCCCCTGTGCAAAAATCTCATAGTGCGTTCACTTAAGAAAATAGAAGGAGTTCTCTAACGAGTGACGACAGGAGCAAGCAAACGGTGTAAACCAGATGCTCCAAAGGTGTGAGGAAGACAGAGCATAAACAGAAAAAGGGAAGAATATTTTTTTATTGAAAAAAATATTTATTTTTAAAAATAATTAAATTTTAAAAACCTGATCAAGTGGTTAAAGGTTAAGAGATGGTGAGTTGGACCAATAAGAGAGGGTGTGTCCAAGAGGAGCAAAGATTTGGTGCATTTGAAAAATGCAAAATTAAAAGTGCAAGAATGTGATAGAAAGTATGTTGTTAACACTCCTCTCGATTAAAAGTGCAAAATGAATTAACCTAAATCTATGTAATATTGCACTCTTTAAAAAATTCAAAGTGTGTGAGGATATTGATGGCGACGTTTCTACCTTTCTCTGTTCGTCTTTGCCGCCGTTTGCCGTCTTAAGAAAAGTGGTGCGGTACCCTACACAAATCAACAATACATGATTTATAAATATGATAAAAAGATTCGCAGATCAATTATCCATCTAATCCAATCATGATAAAATCCATTCAATTTATCCAATAATTTAAAGAAAACTAACTAAGTGGATTGGATTGGATTGTTTTTAATAATAGATGGTTAATGATCCGTCCGATAAAAAAATTAGGGGTGGACAAAAACCCGTGACCCGCCCGAACCCAACCAAACCGAATGCAGTTTTGGTGAAACGGTCGGATCTAGTCGAGTAATCGGGTAAAGAAAGTGAAAAAACTGGGTAGAGACGGGTGAATTTGGTCGGTATCGGGTGTGAAAAATATAATCCATCGATGCCCGGAACCGACCGAAAACGCACTGTAATTTTAACTTTTAATTAATGCAATCTGGGTACTTGTCCAATCCAGTTCCTTACTTCCCTCGAGTCCCACAATATCTTGACTACTTGCTTTGTTCAATCCTTGTGCCTTGGGACCCACAAACCATTGATTACTTGCCTATATTGTTTATTCTTTCTAGACTTATTATTATTACCCAACAAACGGATTGAAAAATGATATTTGAACACTCGGGTGCGACACCCGGGTGCGACACCTTGCACTGTAGCGGCACTGTAGCCGCTACAGTGCACTTTTTTTTTTTTTTTTTTTTTTTTTACATTTTTTAATAAATATTTACAATATCAAATTATTTTTTTATCATGTAAATATTTGGTTAATCAAGTGTAAATATCTGGTTAATTTAGTTATTTGTTTGGTTAATCGGTCATCCTAAGCTTACTATCATTTTCCACAACATATAAATATCACTACAAAAAAAGAGCTGTTTAGGGACTGAATTTTCGGTGGCTAAATAGCCAAAATCGGTCCCTAAACCAACTAGGGACCGTTCTGGGGACCGATGTGCGGTCGTGACTAAAACAGTGGTCACAAATCAGTTTAGGGACCGATTTAAAATCGGTCCCTATTTAGAGACCGAAAATGGGGTCCCTATATTCAGTCTCGGGCCTTGGTCGCGCGCGCATGATTCCAGAGACCATATTTGGGACTGATTTTTCAAATTTTAGGGACCGAATTATCAGTCCCTATATTTTATAACAGCTAGTATTTAGCCACCCTGAAAACGGTCCCCAAAGGGGTGGCTATTTTTCAAAATATTTTTTTTAAAGCTAAATTAAATTAAATTAAACTAATTAAATTAAACATAAATTGAATTGAATTAAACTAAATTAAATTAAGCAAAATAATACATAAAAGAGAGCACAAATTATATATAATCCAATGTTTCCACATCATATAATCCATAAAATATATAAAAAAAAGTACATAACATAAATGTAACTCTCAGTCAACAAAAAAAAAAAACATAAATATATCTCCTAATCAAGACGACGGGGTGAGGGAAACGGGCTAATATCATAAGCATCATCAGCATCCTCATCAAGAGCGTCGTCATCAACAAAAAATAAAAACATAAATGTATTTCCTAATCTTGACGACGGGGTGGGGGAAACGGTCTAATATCATCAGCATCCTCATCAAGAGCATCGTCATCAGCAGCTACATCATCATGTGAGTGACTGCCTGAACCCGAACCCGAACTACCTGCCCGCATCATTCGGAAAAGCTCATCGATCTTAGCCTGTTGCCGATCGATCAGAGTCTGCTGGTCATTAATCTTTGCAACTAGCTCCTGGTTCATGTTGTGGATAAACTCTCGACAGTCCACGGTAGGGAAGGGTTCAGTCTGAGTAGATGGCGTCGATGAGGCAACAAACTCATCTGTCATGGGGCCCAATCCATAAACATAACCCTTCTTATTTTTCCCTCCAGCTGCCTTCAAGAATAGGGCGTTGTCAGAGGTAGAAGAGTGCTCCTGCCCCTGACTCTCAGCCTCTTCTCGGAGGCGATGAAACCTATCTTGCATAATATCACAAACATTAGAATTTGCATTTACTAAAAATAATAAAATGAAATAATTTTTAATAAAACAAAATAATACGTACAGCAACTCTTGCGGACTTGGGATTGACCCACTCCCCATTCTTAGTCTTCTCCATGACCTCAAATGCAGTGGGGTCTCTCTGAATCTTCTGCTTCTGCATATATAAATTCCATAACATCAGCACAATCACATATGGCTATAGGACACAGGTTGTAAGCACAAAATTTGAGAAATTCTACAAGGAAGCATAAAGGGTAAAAGCATTTGGAGAAGAACATGAACAAACTAACCTATATACATTACCAAAACTAACCCCAAACTACTAGCACTGAAAATTACAAAGTATTACAACATCTCAGCAAACAACATCTACACACTTGCTATACCAAACCATCAAAACATGAGACAGGTATAAAAACCCACTTACTACCTAGATTAATCATAGCGAACTACCCATCTACAAACCAAAGGCAACCAGCCACCGCCTGTAAGTCTATAATCAACAAACCAAAGGTTCACTGATTTATTATAGTCTCAAATAATTATTCAAAAATAATAACACAAGACTCAAGTGGATGTTCATTCATAAACAGGGAAGGCAAAGGCATGGTGTAAATTGTGAACAAGCATGCATCCCTATGTACTGTTTCATTCCCTATGCATTTAATGGCAGCAACATCTCAAAATTACAAAGTATTACAACATCTCAGCAAACAACATCTACACACTTGCTATACCAAACCATCAAAACATGAGACAGGTATAAAAACCCACTTACTACCTAGATTAATCATAGCGAACTACCCATCTACAAACCAAAGGCAACCAGCCACCGCCTGTAAGTCTATAATCAACAAACCAAAGGCAACCAGCTTTATTATAGTCTCAAATAATTATTCAAAAATAATAACACAAGACTTAAGTGGATGTTCATTCATAAACAGGGAAGGCAAAGGCATGGTGTAAATTGTGAACAAGCATGCATCCCTATGTACTGTTTCATTCCCTATGCATTTAATGGCAGCAACATTTCAAAATTACAAAGTATTACAACATCTCAGCAAACAACATCTACACACTTGCTATACCAAACCATCAAAACATGAGACAGGTATAAAAACCCACTTACTACCTAGATTAATCATAGCGAACTACCCATCTACAAACCAAAGGCAACCAGCCACCGCCTGTAAGTCTATAATCAACAAACCAAAGGCAACCAGCTTTATTATAGTCTCAAATAATTATTCAAAAATAATAACACAAGACTCAAGTGGATGTTCATTCATAAACAGGGAAGGCAAAGGCATGGTGTAAATTGTGAACAAGCATGCATCACATCCCACCAGTTTCCAAAGAAGCAAGCATCAAAGGGCAAGATGTAAAGCAATAAGATGACATTTGTGAACAAGTTTTGGAATTGATGGGAAGAATGAAAAGTTGAATACCAGAACAAAATTTTTCTCACAATCAGGCCTCCTAGGAGCAATATCATCCCATCCCATTTTCAAAACATCCATATAAGCTTAAATATAAAATTTATTTAGAATTTCTACTTACCAACTTCTTAACATGAGCTGGAATAGACCTGGAGCCACCGGTGTATCGAGGAGCTGTAGGATCCTTAGCTCGATTTTTCTTTCCGATTACACTCTTCTTGATGAACTTTTGGTCCTCAGCCCAATATTTTTGTAGGCCCTCTAGAACGTGTGGATACAACCAATCACCTTTATTTTCGCCACTCCGAATCTTATTCATAGCATTCTTAACCAACCTGGCTCCTCTCGACTCGAAGGCCTTCCTAATTGCATTCTTGTCATTAGGCAACCACCTAAACTTATCCTGCAACCAAACATCATATTAGGCAATAGTAATTAATTCGACAAAATGAAAATAAAAATGAAAACTTACCCCAAATTCCAAAAACCACTTGTCACGAACATCTTTATCAATATTCGACCAACAGTGCCATGGCTGGTCATACATGCCCTTGTAAAGTTTTGCAATAGCGGTCACAGGTTCTGTCGGGGGGTCAAAGCTGCGAGTAACAAAAAATATATATAACTTGTATCAGTAAACATAATTAATAAATATAAAACTTATTTAACAAACAAAATAAATAAATAGCAATGAAATTTACTCTAGTATGCCCGCAGGGCGAATCCATATCCTCCCATCTCTAGGATCTACCGTCCCCGGTGCAAACGGCAGCCCCCCATGAAGTGCACAGGATATCTGTGTGGCCGGCGTGGCTCCAGTGGTCGGTGTGACCGGCGTGGCCGGTGTGGAAGGCGTGGATCCCGTGGTCGGCATGGCCCCTACAGTAGGCGGCCACACTGGTGGTGGTGGTGCTGGAGCCCTCACAGTAGACCCTGAGCCTGTAGAGCTCACATGGGGCGGGGCGGATGATGTTGTCGATCGTCTTCCACCACGGACGCTACATCCACCACGATGGGATGATGGTGTCGTCAACCGTCTCCCGCCATGGTCACCACGAACATCTCGATCTCTGTTTGCGTCGTCCGCCATCTATTTTCAAGAAAAAAAATGAATACTATGGTTGCAAATTATATATATAAATATAAATCACCAATTGACAGTATTTGTTGGATCCTAACTCGTGGTTTACTAGACAAAAAAAGAGAGTCATCTTTCACTCATGTTCACTATTTCTTATCTAATGCAGAAACACAATCAGGTACTAGAATATACATCAAACAACAAATCATAGTAAACATAAATATCTTCTATATACAAATTGTCTAAGTGGAATTGGTGTCACTGAAATCACTCTCACTCTCCTCACTGTCGGATGAGATACTTGTATCCTCTTCTTCTTCATCCAAATCAGATTGACTCAATAGTGCTGTGTCAACTACCTCGTCATCACCCCCAATATCCGCAAGAATATCACTATAATCGCCTGGGTCAATATGCAACATTACTTGGAGCCCATCAATTTCATTAACCTCTTGGTACGGAGCCTCTGACTCGGGGTTACTGACTACATCATCCGTGATCGCACTACGTGCCTTTATCTTAATAACACCCAACCAGTCTCGATGCCCCTCGGGATACGGTGTGTAATAAACTTGCTCTGCTTGTTGTGCAAATATGAAAGGGTCATAAACCTGATATCTTCGTGATTTCTTGACTTCAACGGTCCCAAAGTTATTGTCTACTTTTGTGCCCCTATCTGGAGTATTGTCGAACCATTTGCATTTGAATAGGACTAACTTTTTCCTGAGATGGCCATAGTATTGAATTTCAATAATATCAGTCAATATCCCATAAAAGTCATCCTCTGATTGGCCGTGAGTCCCTAGTACACAAACACCGTAATTAAAAGTTTTCAAGTGTTCACCTCGTGCCCTTGTGTGGAACTTATAACCATTTATAATGTAAGTTTCATACGTTTGAACCAATCTAAGTGGGCCCCATGCCAGATCTATCAAGAGCGGGTCTTGAATTTGATTTGTCATATCTTGAACCTACATGATGAATATGAAATTGAGTTTGAGTATATACATGTTACAAGGACAAAGTCAATATCTTACGTGAGTTTTGAACCACGCAGGAAAATGGTTGGCAATGTCCTGTTGAATTTGTGACTCTGATTTGTCGGCATGAAGCTCTCTTAGCAATTCGGTATATTGACTATGTTATAACAAAAAGAAGTAATTTAAACAAAGTACATACATAAGAGTATAAATGCATAAAAACTCAAGGACACCAACTTACTTTAGATATACCTCCACCTCTGCGCAATTTAGAAGCACATACAACTGAGCAACTTTGACATCACATTCACTCAAGTATGATGTACTGGATGCGCCACATGCACGACCCGGATAATTAAAAATTGATATCTGAGGACTAGATGAAGGACCTTCACCTACATCAACATTACGTGGTATTCTAGTCCTCCTTGTTTCTATGTCGGATGGATAGTAAAAAGAAGCAAAAGTAGATGCCTCTTCTACTAAGTACGCTTCACAAATAGAACCTTCTATCCTAGCCTTGTTTTTTACTTTTTCCTTCAACGAGCGCAAGAACCTAAGAAAGAAGATTCCTTAAAAAGATGCTAACTAATCAAATATATTAATAAAAGTAGTAAAAAAAAATAGATATATACCTCTCGAAGGGATACATCCAACGATATTGTACTGGACCACCAAGTCTTGCTTCATAGGGTAAGTGGAGAGGAAGATGTTCCATCACATCAAAGAAGCTCGGAGGGAATATCTGTTCTAGCTTACATAACAAGATAGGGACATCTCGTTCCATAACCCGCAATTGTTCAACATTTAAGGTCGTGGATATCAATACTCTGAAAAACTGGCTGAGCTCAACAAGAGGCTTCCAAATATCATTCGGTAAAGAGGCGAATGCAATAGGAAGCAATCGTTGCATGAATACGTGACAGTCATGACTTTTCATACCATGCAACTTTCCTTCCTTAATGTTGACACATCTTGATAAGTTGGAGGCATACCCATCAGGTAACTTGAGCTGTTTAACCCATTCACAAACAGCTACCCTTTGGGGTTTACTCAATACATATTTAGCCTTCGGTTTTTGAAGTTTGCCACCCCCGATGTCCTTCAACTTTAGCTCCCGCCGTTTGCATATTTCTGCTATATCCAATCGAGCCTTGGACGTATCCTTAGTCTTACCATTTACATCCATCACCGTGTCAAACACATTCATAAACACATTTCGCTCAGTGTGCATGACATCAATGTTATGACGAAGCAAATGTGTTTTCCAATATGGCAAACTCCAAAATATACTCTTTTTGGTCCAGTTATGTACATCGCCATACCCGGATATCTGTGCTCCCCCAGATTCATGGATGAACATAAATGACTCAATTTGGTGCCAGATCTCTTCTCGAGACAAACGTAGGGGAGGGGGAGCAGTCTCAACACGCCCCTTCTTGAATGCAGTTTTATTGCTTCTATAAGGATGTTCGGGCTCAAGGAATTGGCGGTGAACATCAAAATAGCAAGTCTTACGACTGTGCTTAAGAGTGAAACCCTTTGGCCGCCCCATACAACAAGGGCAACCAAGCCTCCCCGCAGTCATCCAACCAGACAACATCCCATAGGCCGGAAAGTCGTTGATTGTCCACATCAAAGCTGCCTTCATCATGAAATTCTGCCTCAATGATACATCATATGTTACGACTCCATAATTCCACAAACGGGTCAACTCTTCTATCAGAGGCTGCATGTACACATCAATCTTACTTTTCGGATTCGATGGACCCGGAATTATGACTGTAAGGAACATAACCTCTCTCTTCATGCACATCCCAGGTGGGAGATTATACGGAGTCAGAATAACTGGCCAGCACGAGTACGCTTTACCATATTGACCGAAAGGATTGAATCCATCCGTGCACAACCCCAATCTCACATTTCGAGCTTCTTGAGAAAACTCTGGATACGTCCTGTCAAAATGCTTCCATGCTTCTCCATCCGATGGATGACACAAGACACTAGGATCCCTATGATTGTTATCGTGCCATCGCATGTGGGATGCGGTGGCCATTGAAGAGTACATTCTTTGGAGTCTAGGAGTGATCGGGAAATACCACATTTTTTTCAAGGCGGTTTTTTTAACTTTGCCCTTTCTAGTGGTTCTAAACTTGTACCGGTCAGCGCCGCAAAATCTACAACTAACAAAAGTCTCAGCCTCATATTCACCACGATACAACATGCATCCATTTTGGCAACACTCAATTTTCTCAACACCCAAACCCAAATTTGCCACCGACTTCTTTGCTTGATAAAAATTACGAGGCATTCGGTTGTTAGGCGGTTGGGAATCGTGCATGAAATCAACCACACGATTGAAACAATATTCTGTCATATTGCATTCAGACTTGATGCTAAGAGCAACCAGGGAAGCCGACAATTCTGAGTAATTCAGACATCCTTCCCACAATGGAGCTTGTGCAGCCTCCAGCATCTCATAAAATCTTTGTGCATTGGGATTTGGATCCTCCTCTATGTGCTGGTCTTCAGTGGCACCGTCCTGTTGAACAGCTCGACCAACTTCGGGGCCAGCATGATCCATAATCATCTGCTCAAAACGATTGAATTGTTCCCTCTGGTCACCAACACCATAATATGGATCATCCACCACAACCGGGGGACGTGGTGGCATGGATTCACCGTGGCTGGTCCAATAATAGTAATTAGGAATGAACCCCCTCTTGCAGAGATGTGCCATCACATCGTCCCCAAAATGGTGTTGTCCACACTGACATTTCTTACAAGGACACCTCATTTTTGGGTTTTCTTGCATTAGAAAATTCGGGTCGTTGCTAGCAAACTCAACGAACTCTAGCACTCCCTCCATGAACTCTTGCGTCACTCCTCCATCTTCCAACCTTCTATACATCCACCTCCGATGCTCAGGAACTTCCATTACTGCTAACCACAATAACAGTACTTAGTCTAGGATTCTCATCTCCTTCTTATGACATGATATGGCCCTACCCCATTCGAGAGGAAACCTTTTCAACATTTTGTTGACAATTAGTCCTTAATTCTCATGCATTATGCTTGGCGAAATTTTGACAGCATTTCTCATTGGTCTCCGATGTGCATGACTTGAACGCGGTGACATCCACCGCATTCAAGTATGCACCAGGAGAACAACAGGAAATGTAACACGTCGAAATTACATCAAGTATAAGATATGAGAATTAAGGAATAATTGTTAACTTCGTGAAGAAAACGTTTCTTCCCAAACTGTCCAACTTGGACAATTCAAGATTCAATATAATGAGCGGTACCTTCAAAAAGTACACATACTCACTAATATTGGATCTCAAATGGGAAACCAAGGCTTTAATACAATTGCAATGGTCCCAGCACTTCACATAAAATGCACAAGGATTGATAAAATTGTCAAACAAACATAATGCATTTGACTAATTATAAGCACATCAACCAAAAAATTACATGCATTTGACTAATTATAAGCACATTACAGCTAGTTCTACCTAATGTTGAACATGTTCTACAACACTCACTATAGTTCTCGTTGGCACAACTAAAATCACAGGTGAGAATGAACACACACTGAAAAATTAACATATAAAGAGATGAGATGAGTATGTGCCGCTATTTTGTGCAATATCCTTTTATTTTCGTGGCATTCTCATATGAGAATAAAATGCAAAGAAGATCTTAGGTTGTCTCTGCTTCTACTTCAAAATGCTTTGGCCTCCTCTATTAATTTCTAAAAAAGAACTGATAAACAAATAAACAAATATTTGGCCTTATTTATAAAGTGACAAAAACCCATCACTGCTAGTAAATGGGGTGTGCATCGGTGCGCCATGCACAACATAAGTAGACTCATTGTGAAACAAACTAACCAAATCATACACATTATCAAAAGAGACAAAAAAAAAATGCAAACTCTTTAGCAGAAACAATCTCATTCAGTTCTCAAATTAGGGAAAATGCAACAAAAAAATTATACATCAAAGCTTCAAATTGCAGCAAGCATACACAACATAATGATCATCATTACAACAACCAAGTACTAATTTTTCATCCATATTCTCATAATTAAACAATGAACAATATGAGTACCTGTGTGTGAGTTGCTGGTGAAGAGTGTGAACACTAAAGCAACTGAGAACAGGCGAGAGTTCCTACCACATGGAATATAATTCAAGTCATGAGAAGCTTACAAAATTATTAACACTGCACAATTAAAAAAATTATAGCAAACCATGCATCAAACGTATGAATTCAGTATATAAAAGAGCTTGCTTAAACTATATAAAAGTTCACCTTCGGGAATGGAAAATGCTATTATTTAATTATTTGTACAACACACTTGACTTTACCTAAGAGAAATCATGGTTGAGTATTTGAAATTTGAAGAGAATAATTAAATTTTACAATAAAAGATCACTGTATTTCATTAATAATCAAAGATTCAATACATGTTGGGATGTCAAAAGAAGAAATGAGGACTAGCAAGAAATGGTCACCCTAACAAGGTTGTGAGCAACCATATTAGCTTGCTTCCTATTGAACTCCACGAGAGTTTTGACAAGAAAAGGAAAGCAAATCTTACAAGAGTCTAGAAGAAATAAAAGCACCAAAAGTAGCATCAACACAAAGGGAATTCATACACTCCAATTGATAAGTGTGTTGGATTATGGTGAATGTATATATAGTCAGCATCCCTTGTTGATACTACAAGCCGGTCACTCTTCCTATCAAGGTCTTAGTTATAGAGGGAGTAGGAGGGGAACATCGACCTTCATGAAGGTAACTTCTTTTTAATATGCCTTCAAGAAGTATGCATTTGATTACCTGATTTCATGGTATTCTAATAATATGCTATTAATCCTATGGAAATAACATAAATTGGCAGCAAACATGATCAAACAACCACATTATTTGACCAGTAACACAAATCTATAGAAAAATAGTGGTCACTCATATACTTTGCTTTGCTTTTTGCCTTATCCTTATTTAAATGAACAAAAGTGTATATTTATATAAGTAACTATAAGCATCAGCCTATCAATGTACATCAAAGCTCCAGCCATGTACAACACAAGTAACAATGATCCAGAGATTACAAAAAAGATCCCTGAACCCCAATAACCACCAAGAAACATTTACTCTATTGCCTTAACTACACATCCCACACCTTTTGACATCACTCGAAACAACATTTCCACCATAAAGAGAACAAACATGCTTACAATCCAATTTAAAAACAGACAAGATCGAACTTTATGCTGTTAATTGTCATTCTTTCAGGGACACAGTATGGTCATTAAGTATCAACAGTAATGCTTTCCCTCCACCAATGCAAACTTCTTGTCCTCCCTTATTCACAGTCCTACCACATCACATAATAAAAATAGGCTACTAGTTTAACTCACTTCTATTAAATAATGGTACAGAAGAACCTTCACATCATGTGAATATGTTTTCATGCTACTGATTCTTTACACAAGCATCATATCCATTAAATAAAATGGATAGGTCCTTTACTCCTTGGTGAGACTAGGCAAATCATGATATATTCATAGTGCATTATTACCATTTAAATGCAGTATGGAGCAAATATTTTGAAAAAAAAAAAAATGAATTCAAATATGAAAAGAAAAGACCAAAGTCCAGACACTTAAAATTGAAAAAGTGTATGATGTAGTTGCAGGCATCTACAGGAGAAACCATTTTAGCTTGAAGCTTTAACAGAATGGCATCAGTTTTAACATGCTACACTGCACCTCCCTCATCCAACTATTGTCAATTTTAAAATTTTTATTTAAGAGTGTTCCTAATATACTAGCTGATACAATAATGACTTACTCATAATCTTGTTGCCTCTTGTCATCAAATACCCGTATCAACAGAGGAGAACTTAGAACAGAGAGTTAGGAGAACTAAGAGTTAGGAAATTTTACCTTTGTTTACGTTCTCTCAGCAGAGGGAGATGGAGAATGGTTTCTTCCTTTCTTCTTCACGTTCTAGAAGAAGTGGGTGAAAACCCCTAAATCAAAAAAACCAGAAATCAACCATCAAAACCAAAATTGTTTAGGTAAATGCTTTAGGGTTTCAAATATATTCAGCAATTTGAGAGTGAGAAAAGAGAGAACATACCTGTGCACTGTGTCGAGGAGAGGACTCAGAGAGTGAGAGTGGTGGCTGTTTGAGGGCTTGGTCACGATGGAGAGGGTTTGGTCACAGAGAACACGGTTTGGACGGTGAGAGGAAATGGAGAGGCTTCAGTCACGGTGGTGGTGCGACGAGAAGAA
The DNA here is from genome assembly GCA_035048595.1 of Echinosophora koreensis. Lineage (NCBI taxonomy): Eukaryota > Viridiplantae > Streptophyta > Magnoliopsida > Fabales > Fabaceae > Echinosophora > Echinosophora koreensis. Next base: position 791,256 of record JAPCYP010000114.1, read on the forward strand.
GAGGGAAAGGAGAGGCTTCGGAAACGGTGGCGCTGCGAATGGGGAAAGGGACAAGTCACAGAGAACAGGGTTTGGACGGTGAGAGGAAATGGAGAGGCTTCGGTCATGGTGGTGGTGCGATGAGATGAAGAGGGAAAGGAGAGGCTTCGGAAATGGAGATGGCGGCGCGAATGGGGAAAGGGGCAAGCTTTCAAGGGTGTGACGAAATGAAGAGGGGCAAGCTTTCTGAAAACTTCTTTAGTGTTTGCAAAGAGTGAAAGAATAAGTGAGGAGGGGGGAACGGAACGCGCGCAATGTTTTTAGGATTTTTGGTTTAGGGACCGATTTATCGGTCTCCCAATCCGTGGTCGCTAAAATAGAGTCGTTGGCAGTCCCCAACTCCGTCCCTAAATGAGTCAACAGATTTGACTTTTCCAATTTTCTGTTTAGGGACTGATTTAATTGGGACCATATTTTCAGTCGCTAAATCAGTCTCCGAGTTGGTTCTAATGACCAAATTCTTAGAAACTCTGCTCAGTCCCTAAGACGGTCCCTATTAGGGACGGATTAGTTTCGGTCCCCAAAATCGGTCCCTAAAATGCTCTTTTTTTGTAGTGTATGTGGTTAATCACGTACAAATATCTGGTTAATTCAGTTCATTATATGGTTAATGGGTCTTCCTGAAGCTTACAATCATTTTTCACACTCATGTAAATACATAGTTAATCACGTGCAAATATCTGGTTAATTCAGTTCAATATATGGTTAATGGGTCTTCCTGAAGCTTACAATCAGTTTTCACATCCATGTAAATATGTGGTTAATCACGTGTAAATATCTGGTTAATTCAGTTCATTATATGGTTAATGGGTCTTCCTGAAACTTCCAATCATTTCACACCCATGTAAATATATGGTTAATCACATGTAAATATTTGGTTAATTTAGTTCATTATATGGTTAATGAGTAAAAAAAAAAAAAAAACCAAATATTTCAAATATTTATTTAAAAAATGTAAAAAAAAAAAGTGCACTGTAGCGGCTACAGTGCCGCTATAGTGCAAGGTGTCGCACCCGGGTGTCAATCCCGGGTGTGCAAATATCACAGCTCAACGGATTATTGAAAACTTGAAAAGGCTTATTTCAGTATTTCTCCTTTCCAGAATTATCAAGAACACGCTTCCACAGTCCAACTCTCAAACTGGACCATCTCTCATCGTTCCGACAAGGAGTGAATGGAGGAAACATGCAAAGCAAGTCATCTCTCTTTTTCGATTCCCACACATAGCGCTATTCATTTCCTTCCCCATTCTAATGTGATTTACAAACTTAGCACTATTCATTTCCTTCCCCACCTCGAATCACTGACCCGCTACGCAGAACAGGTGTAAAGGACGAGTTTGAGCGGATCTGTGGTGTCAGTGGTTTGGTCCGGCGACTCTCGTGGGGAGGTCCGATCTGGTGCCATCTCCTTTATGTTTTCCTTCTTCTTCTTTTGCTGTCAACCGAAACGACCCACCCGCCCAACCCGTCACCCGTCAAACCCGCCAACCGCCATGTCCGATGAGCCAAACGGACGGAAATGGGTGCATATATATCATCCTCGGTTTTCTGCGGATCGGGACTTTTTGGACCGAATCCGACCGTACCCGACCGCTGTCCACCCCTAAAATAAATTAATCCATTCGATCAAACAAAGAAAAAAAATGGATCATTTATTATCTTTAACAAAAATTATATTTTATACTCCCTATCACTCTTTATTTATTTAATAACTCTATCCCCCTCTCTCCCCCCCTCTCCCTCTCTGTACGTAAACCTACGTAAACTTTTCTATTTATTTATTTAATTCATTATTTTATAGTTTATATGATTCTCCATTCATCTCTCTCTCCGTATGTAAACCTCTCTGGCTCGTGTCTTCGTTGGATTTCGTTTTTCGCCTAATTTTTTTTCTATTTATTTATTTAATTCATTATTTTATAGTTTATATGATTCTCCATTCATCTCTCTCTATCCGTCTGTAAACCTCTCTGGCCCGTGTCTTCGTTGGATTTCGTTTTTCGCCTATTTTTTTTTCTTCTATTTATTTATTTAATTCATTATTTTATAGTTTATATGATTATTATTCTTAGTAAAACTTCAAAAGACATAAAATAAGAACTAAAGCGCGTTTGAGTAACAAAAACATGAACTAGAATGTGAAATTTTGGATTAGGATCATGGTATATTTATTAGTATCATTTATTCATTATTGTTTTATTGTAAAAGCATAATAGCTATTTTAACTTTATATAAAATATTTAGAGAAAGAAAATATTAAAAGAGAGAGATAAAATATTTAATTTATAAAAATTGTTAAAATAAAATTTTAATGTATAATATATTTTTAAGTGGATGGATCGGAAATCCAGTTATCCATTTAAAAATGATTAATGGATGGGTTTGGATTATTTTTTTATTAAATGAATCATGGATGAATTGGAATTTTTTTAATATAATTTTAATGGATCGAAATGGATTGATGGATTGTTTTTATCCGATCTATTATAGTCTGAATCAAAATCCATCCGATCCATCCATTTGTCACCCCTTATGTGTATAAATAGTATTTAGTAGGCCTGGCAAAAGAATCCATGGACCATTTGTCCATCCAACCCATCCATAGTAAAATTCATCCAACCCATCCAACAAAAATAATATGTTGTGTTTCTGATGAAGATAATCAAATGTGTCAAAAAAATTATTATAAAGTAACAAGTTCATGTAATTATTAAGGTCTTTAAAATTTTAGAGAGAGAAAACATTTACCATGTAAAAGTTGTTAAAATAAAATTTTAGTGTAAAATATATTTTTAAATTGATGAGTTGGATATCCATCCATATAAAAATGACAAATGGATGAGTTGGATGGTTTTTTATTAAATGAGTCATAGATGGATAGGATTTTTTAATATATTTTTAATGGATCGAAATGGATTGATGGATTATTTTGACCCGATCCATTATAATCCGAATCAAAATCCATCCGATCCATCCATTTGCCACCCTTAGATTTAGTGTCATGTCATGACATCATTACAAGCCTACAGTGACATCATTGGCAAAACATATCTAATTGTTTTGACTTTTGAGCGACAACCTCTACAAGTAACCTGACCAATTCTCACGCGGACGCACGCGTTGCTCACAAATTTTGGATTTGTGTCACCTGGCCTGTTTTCGCTTCTGTTTCAATTTTTGTTTCATTTATTTATTTATCAATAAAAATTCACTAAAATATATTAAAACCAAGGGGAAAGATTCATCCCTAAAAAAAAAAAACCAATCAGTACACTTTTGATTCCTAAAAAATAAATTAATCATTTAATCTCTAAAATTTAAAAATACTAGACATGTTAGTCCCTCCTTTCAGTTTCAACACCCGCTTACTTGCCTATATATCTTGTTAATCATTCTGCTTGGTCCGTCGGTGGTCCAGTGTGGCTTATGACAAATTTTCAATTCATAGAAAATGAAGAAAAGTTAACAAACACGCATAATTTAAAAACCTAGATGTCACAAAAATTGAGTATGTTTTTCACTTTTTTATTTATTACAGTGGAAATTTACCATTGGTCTTACATATCGATGGGCCAAGCATGATGATTAATGAGACACATAGACAAATAAATAGATGTTAGAACCGATCTGAGAGCTTAACATGTCCCACATTTATAAATTTGAGTGACTAAAAAAATTAATTTATTTTTTTTAGGAACAAAAAATATGCCCATGGTTCAAGGTAGGGGTGTCCATGGGTCTGGGTAGACCCCACGAACCCGACCAACTTGACCCAACCCAACCCTGATTTTGTGGGTTGGTTTGGGTGAATGGGTTGGGTTGGGTAAAAACAAAGAGGATCCATAGAGTATGGGTTAGGTAATGGGTTTCAAAATTGCAAACCAACCCAACCCACTCAACATAATGTGATCTTCTTTTTAGTTGTGAACAATTGATGGTTTGGAATTTTAGACTTTTAGATCATATTATCATAATTTATTGATGTAATTTAAAGTTTTAAACATGTTTATTTGTGATTTTCGACACTATTTTGTCTTGACAAACACGCAGACCCAAACCAACACGACCCAAATGTGAAAATATGTGTGTTTCTTTCCAAACCCAATGACCCACCCAACCCAACCCATGAGTGGTCGGGTTGGGTTGAGTTTCAAGATTTTTTTTTTTGCAAACACAACCCAACCCACTCACCTTTGACTGGGTTGGGCCCTAAAACCCACTGAACCCAATCTAAACGGACCTATGGACACCTCTAGTTGAAGGTATCGGTTCAAAGGTCCAACCATGGTTGAACCAGTAATAATTAAATAATATTATTTTAATTTTTAATATAATATATTGAACAATGTCAACACCAATCAGCCCTCACTTTCGGAGAACATAATCATTGGCGAATAGATATTGTCTTTGGAGAATAGAATCATAGGAGAACGGAACCATTCATGGTTCGACATTGGAGCGAAAACGCTGGAGAATCACTGTCAAAAAAAAAAAGAAAACGCTGGAGAATCACTGCCGAAGGAATTGATAACTTTTGGAGTGTGTTTGAAAAAGTTTGAAAAAAAAGATTATGCTAATAATCTGTTTTTAAATAATTGATTATTATGATAATTGATTATAATCAGAATCTATTTTTGTTTGGGTATGTTTGCTGAAAAACGATTTTAAGATAATCTATTTCGTTTAGGTGGTACAAAAATAATCACTTTTACATAATGAATTACGAAAAAAGGGTATCGAGTTATTTATTTATATTAATAATATTTGATGTTTTTTAACATTAAAAGTTGTTGAAATATTTAAATTTTTTTATATTTTGTCATCAATTTTTTCTATTAAAAAAAGTTGAATAAAATTTGTAATATTTTCTCAAACTTATGAAAACATATAAAAAAAATATATTATTTTTAGACTTTTTAAATATAAATAATAAATATTTCATTTAAATAAACACAAGACTTTATATTAAAAAAACTTATATTAAAAAAAAAATATATATATATATAAGCCTCAAGTACGTTATTTTTGCTGCAGGAAGAAAAAATGGGTACATTATTTTTGCTATAGTAAGGACGTTACTTTTGTTTCAATTCGGATTGCTTTTGTTTTGGTTGGAGAGAGAAACGTGTACGGAGACGGAGAAAGAAAAAAGCTTTTCACCAAAAGAGTCCTCACTACTAGCTTATCATAAAACAGCGTTTTTTGAGGGCAAAAAGCTTTTCTGAAATTTATTCTATTGACCCAAACACAAGTTCATTTTGCAAAACAGCTTTTTTCCTCTAAAAACAGCTGAAACTCCCCCTAAATAATCTTTCCCAAACACCACCTTAGTCGCTCGAAGCCGAAGCACCTCATCGCCATTTTGGAGCTAGAGTTATGGAGAGCGCACGATCTCAGTTGCAGCAACACGTCGTCACCATTTTGGAGGTGTGGAGGAGTCACGAGCAAGATTGAACAACAAAAGGAAATGGGAATCGTTAAACCCTCATAACAAAAGGACGTCGTTTTCATTTTTTTTTAGTTTAGAAAAAAATTAATTTTAGCGAACGGGCTCAAATTTGTCTCTAATCGGTTATGACCGGTTTTACCAATTTTCAATCAGTTCAAGGGTTCTTACACCGATTCCACGCAAGGCCTGTTTTAGGGGTCAAACAAACCGGTTTGGTGCTCGGTTCCCGGTTTGACAGGTCCAACCGGTCAGTCCGGTCCAATTTTGATTTCCTCGGTACATTCGCAGACACGACTCCCCTAGTATTAACAAAAAGAAGTTTCAAAGTGTGTGAGGATATCTGATATCAATGGCACCTCCACTGATATTTCTAAGTTCATCTTCGCTATTTTTTTGGCAATATTTAATATTTATATCTTTTAAATTAATGAAATTATTTTGAAGTGAAAAGAAATCTAAATTGTTAATAAAAACTTTAAATAATAATTTCATTTAAATTTAAAATTTATTACATATGTATATATTTTTATTATAATATTAAGAATTTTCTGATTTGAAGTTTGGATTCCTTTATTTTGGAAAAGCATATCCATCCTTACATGGCTACAAAGCAAAACAAAAGAAAACAAACCTTTTACATAGAAAATGTCTTTTGAGTTGGAGTCAGAATAGGTCCGGCCGCTCATTAAGAACTTGTGCTCCATTGTTCTATGCCCTTGGTTCAACACTAAAACTATTCAATGGCCGAGATTAACTTAGGGGAATCGGTTGAAGAGGTAAACAATCCTTCCAACGACTTGCATGTCACTTCATTACAGACCCGGATTCTGGCAACGGAGCTTGCGACCACCCAACAACAGACGAGGCAATATCTTCCTCTCATATTCTTTACAAAGACTGCAACTTAAAAAAATGCAATAGTGACACACATTTAGGGTATGTTTGGATTGATGGAATTGGGTGGAATGGAAGGGTACAATGTTCCATTGTTTGGATTGCACAAAAGAGGATTGAATATAATGAAACTTAATGGAACCCATTCCATCCTATTCCATTACATACCCTCATTTTTCTTCCCTCCCAAATTGGGAGGAATGAGATGGAATGAATAGGCTAAAATGCAGTTTTAGTCCCTCGTCTTTTTCACTTTGGTGAAAATAGTCCCCCTATTATTTTTTTAGCGAATTTAGTCCCTCTAAAATTTAGAAGTTGCAAATAATGTCCTTCTGTTAGTTCACCATCAAAAATCTAACGGACTTGGAGTATTGATGTTAACATAGTCACTGCCACCTGGCACCTAATTAATGAAATTAATAAAATATTTTTTAAAAATTATATGAAATAACATTTTAAATCATTATAACTAATTTATTAATCAAATAATATTTTATTACTGAATTTCTCTTCCTTCTTCTATGTGGAGACATTAGGTCTTCCCACCCACGCAGCTGGTACGCAACAACTGCCCCATTGTGACCAAGTTTCGTCTTTTCCTTCCCAAATGCAATAGTAGCAAGAAGGATTTCATGAGCACCCAACTCATAATAAGAATGCAATCTCATTTTTTCCCAGCTTGCTATGGCTTGTTGCTCAGAATGGAGAGGCCAGCAGCATTTGCGAAGAAAGCTGCATGGGAAGACCTAATGGCCAGCACCTGGGTATTTGTTCGTCGTCTTCAGTGGAGTTTCAGAGTTTCAACTCCACAATCACACATTCTTCTACCTCTATTTTGGACGAGGTTGTGGTGAACTCGCTAGGAGAAGCCATTGATGCGCCACCCATTTCTGCACATAACGATGGGAGTTGATGAAACGCATTTGGGAGTGCTGGAGAGGTGTTGTTGTTGCTCTCTGTTGGTGAAGACGACGAATTAAACTCGGGCCGTATTAGGAAAGCTCGGTCTGGAGGAAGAAGAAGAATTGGGAATTGGGAATTAGATTTTTTTTAAAAATGTATTTTTTTAATTTTATTTTAAAATAATTAAGATAACCATTCCGTTAGATTTTTGACAATGAAGTAACAAAAGGACATTTTTTGCAACTTCTAGATTTTAGAGGGACTAAATTCACCAAAAAAATAATAGGGGGACCATTTTCACCAAAGTAAAAAACATGAGGGACCAAAACTGCATTTTAACCGAATGAATAATTAGATGATTTATTTTATAAAATTATTGATTTACTATCTTGTCCTTACCCAATATGTCTTTCTCAACTCTTCGTCCATTATTCCATTCCTTTCTCCCTGTTCCGCGTCTACTTCTGCTTCTTCCATCATTAGTCCTTTCTTTCCCTTGCATCGACAAGAAGCCGAAGAAGCAACATAACAATGAAATGAAATTTGGCATAATTTGACGACCCACGATATGAAAAAATTACTTACGCACGGAGCTGGACACCAGGTATTGTTATTGGCAAGCGCTATTATCATTTCTTAAGTAAAAAAACTAAAAATCCAAATTTTTATCACACGAATAACGTCTAAATTAACAAACGTACTATCTATTTTTCTTAAAAGTGAAACTTTGCTTACGAAAATTAGACATGAGGTACTTTCCTCAATTGTTTTTAGTGTTTTTAATTTGAGACATTTTATATTCAAAGAAGATGATATTTTTCCATATATAAATTGATAATTGTATTCAAAGGAAGAGGATTTAATATAATGGTAATATAGGAATAAGGATAATATAGGAATAAAAAATTATCATTCCTTCCATTCTGTCCGATTCCCAAACAATGGAATGGACGGTTGCTAGCCTGCTAATGAAAATAAGAAGTAGGGATTCCTTTTTGTTTGGGCAAAAATGGGTTTGGGCCTTAGTTATCCAACCTAGTCTTTTTTTTTTATTTCTAATGTAGAATGAGCTAAATAAGCCTAACTTCAATTTATTTTTTCAATAGTTGGACCAAAAAACATATAAAAAAGCTTTGGGCTGATGTATCTTTAAAATTGGTTTATTTTTTTAATACTTATGGGAGCAAATACAAGAATTATTTTTATAAATTTATTTACATAAAACGCAAAAAGTATTTTATATTGTTATTGTAAATTTAAAATTTATATTAATATTACTCAATATCTTATATTAAAAATTAAAATAATATTATTTAATTATTACTGGTTCAACCACGGTTAGACCATTGAACCTTAAACCAGTGCCTTCACTGGTTCAATGACTGGTCTGGTTTTAAAAACCTTGCCTATTACTACAATGAAGCGATATACGATGGCGGAGGAGGGAGAGAGACGATGGCGGCGGCGGAAGAGGAAAGGAGGGGGAGGTTTGGGAGGAGGCTGCCTGTAACCACTTAGCCGACTCTTTTTCCACCACGCGCGCCGTACTGCTCCACTGTTGTGGTATGCTGCTGTTGTTAAGCCTGTGTTGCTGGGAAAAAAAAGTCGTTAGCATATTCATTTTCAAGATCACAACCAGTTCTAGCAGGTTATAACTGGTAAAATGATTTTGTGGACCGATCCTTCATGTTTTTTTAGGGAGAGTTGAAGACTTTCGTATACAAAGTGTCACCATTGAATGGTTATTTTTGGCATTTTGTCATTTTGATAAAAAAAAAATCTTCATCTGCCTTCTCCTTCTTCCCTACGCACCACTCTTCCTCCCACCCATCCCAGAGAACTCTGACGCGGCGACGCCGCCCCTTCTCCCACCACCACTTATTCCTCCGCCGTTTCCACCGTGATCACCACAACAAAAGACCACTTTAATAGCGCACAACAAATCATAGGCATATCTGAGTGTCCCTCAATCTCAGAGAACACACAGACATATTTCTCCCTCAACCCATTTTCAGCTTTCTTAATGTGCGACGCTCCTCCGCCCATGATAGCCGAAAATCCAACCACCGTCTCGCCGTCCTCTGCCTCTGTCCCGATCTGTTGTGGGACCTGTTTCCTGTTTTCCCCGCCATCCCGACGCCTGCGAACCACCAGATTCGCTCACAACCATCACGCACTCTAGGACAAGGATGGCGGCAAAGAGGGAAAGTATTTTCTGCCACCGGAATAGAGAGGAAGGAAGGAATAATGTTGACTCTGAATTGGAGGAATGATTCTAGACTTGTTAGGAAGCTCCTCTTCTGATATTGTGAGGAGTGTTTCGTTGAAGAAAACTAGGCCAGCATTGGCAACTCTGGCGCCGCGGCGGTGGTTCGACTCGTCGATTCACATTTGTGGGGGTAGGGCGCGTTAGCGGTGTCAAAGGCAGCGGTGGAGGATGTAACACCCCCCCCTTAGGCATTACTTCCTAATACGTGCAGAATAAATTAAAAAAGTAATTTGCTGGTTACTTTCGGAAAAATTTATTTATTTTAGGTTAGAAAACCCGGGTGTAAAATTTTCTGCTGCGGAAAACTCTCGGTAACCATGATACATACATTAAATAGTAAGGCCATATGGACAACAATGTCATCACAGCATACAATTTTTATTTCAAAGAGTTTCAATTTTCAAAAGTAGAAAATTAAACCAAAGATTAACTTACAACTCCACAGTTAAATACCCCCCCTCCCCGTTTTTTTTTTTAAAAATATACCACCCAACTAAGACTCCTAAGCTGGTCGCTCTACAAGACATCATCGGAAAGACTCCAGTGGTCATCCCCACGAACAGATACTTCTTCAAGCATCCAGGAACCTAAGTCTCCGAGTGACTTAGTGATCTCCTTTACACCCTTTGTACTGGTATACCAAGATACATGGTAGAACCAGATAAACCTGATATATTTGTAAGGGTGAGACGCCAATATATGGATTTAACACGATAACAACATGTGCGACTCACAAAATAGCATATAGACATGTATAATCATAACAACATAAATCTCATAAATAAACAAATAATTTAGTAGAGGGTTTCATGGCCCGATCATCGTTATTTTGAAAACAAGATGCATGAACACTTCAATATCACCGTCTAACTTTTTCCTAATCTCCGGAGATCCCAACACCGTGTAAAAATGAGCTGATCAGGCTTGATTTCCAAATAAGGCACACCGTGTTTATCCACAGCACTGCCCAAAACTCCTGGCACAGTGATCACCGTGTGTGGATGTCCATAGCATACTGTCCAACACAAGGCACAGTAACCAAAGCATATGGACTTCATTGTCCATCAAGGCATAATGAAACACCGTAGCATGAAATACCTTACCCTGTAAGGCATCCACACAAAACACCATAGGCACGTCTGCCAAATGCATGGAATAAAAAAGTTTTATTCTCGTCACTTTTCTCTGTGTTCAATCTTTCCTTGCCGAAGCTCAAAGGCCTTCGACCCTCCGTAATATTCATCGTTTTCAAATCCTCATTATTAACATAGGACACAAAGTCCGAGTGCTCATTCACAAAACCCTAGACCTGTGCACTAGTCTCAGGTTCTTAGTAGTAGAAAATATCTTACATCGTTTAACATCGTTATTACACCGTGAAGTAGACACAATGTCCACAGGACATTAAGTCCATAACACTGTGAGAATGCTAGTTTTCCGACGTCTAGGTCACTAGATTCATGTTTTGTTATTTACGCTGTTTTTCGTTCTGTGAAAAACAAATCCAAAACAAAATCTCCACAACTTATCCAAGTTATCGGATTTAGCCTCGCTGGGCAAAACACATTGACATAAAATCTTTTCTATTTGAAATTCATTTTTAAAACCGTCACTTTGTTAGGAAGTCCACTTTCTGCTGAAACTCTTTTTCTGAAACTTTATTCTTCCAAAATAAGTCTTTTAAGACTAAAACTCGTTTTAAAATAGGCACTGCTATTTTAGAAGAATACTTTCCATAGATATTATTCAGATTTAACTGTCGTCTAACATTTTTAAAATGGTTTGAGCCAAAATTTGACTTTTCATTTCTCATAATAACTTGGTATATTATTTGGAACCTTCTTTCACAAAAACTAGCAGCACCAAAGTATTTTCAAGTATTTCTTATATTCCTCAATTAAAATATTAATCCATATCATATTCTAATATTTCTCAATTAAACATTGATTGTTCTTGATGAAGCTTCTTAAAGCTTTTATCTTGATAATTAGTTGAACACAGATCACAGTAAGGCTTCTCAAACAACAATCAACATCAATAAATAATCCTCATCAATGTTATAGCAAGTAATACAATTTATAATATGCATTAAACATACTAAAATACGTAACTGCCAATAAATAAACACAGATCGCATAACAGCATCAAACAATTTCAAACCAACCACAACCAATACAGATAAATATTACAAACACTAATCACATATGGTTATCGACAAAAATCCCTTAGGTAAGCTGTCCTTACCTCTTGAAGATTCAAGTGATCATTTCATGAATGATTTTCCGACTTGAATTCGGTCTCCTTCGTACAGCTTAGATCAATTAATCATAGATTGATCATTCACAACAAATCATCACACAATTAATAACAATCAAACAACTAAACCCCCTAATCACTCATGATAAGCGTTCGGCCTACATAATTTAAATAGGCTTGATATTCCAAAAATTAACAAGCTCTTGGATTAATGACCCTTAAGCATAATAAAGATGTAATCAATGATCACTTGACAAGGATTTTGAATCAAAACTCACCTAACCAATATAGTTAGGGTTTCGGCCATGATGAATAAAATAGGACTAAGAGTTTCTTTTGATTTCAAGCTTTTGGATAATAAAAGTATAAGTATCAAAGGAATGAAAACAATAGTTATAATTCATCAAACATTTTTCTAAACATTTTTACTTGATATTTGAAGAAATAGATCTAAGACTTGAAATAAATAAAACTTGATGAAACTTAAGATTAGTTGAGGATTAGAAACATAGAACCCTTAAATATCTTAGACCTAACTTCATCTAATTTAAAAATTGAACAAAACCTCCTTTGCTCCTTTTGTCCTAGATTCGGCCAAGCATAGATAAGTAGGAAGGAAAATGATTTTGCTCACATGCTCTTAGATGATGAAAATAGAGAACATATAAGGATCATAGAAATTGGTTTCACATTAAAATGATTTTTCTACGATTTTCTAGAGATTTTCAAATTTATGAACCCTAGAATGGAACTATATGAATATGAACTTGAATTAAGAAAATGATTGAAGAACATAGGGTCTATTCTTGATGAGGAACATGATTTACCTCTTGGATGTTGAAGAAGAGCAAGAAATCAAGTGGTTTCTTCACAAGCTTTGGTGTTGGAGTTTTAGAGAAAAAAATGAGAAAGTTAGAGAAAGTGGAAGAAGTTTTGAGAAGAAGATGAAGTGGTAAGAATGAAATGAATTTGGCCTCTAAATGCTGCCTTGGCTGTGAACTTTGAGGGGAGTTAGGGGTCCAAAATTGTTCATTAAGGATACAAGAGTAATTGCATTTAGGGACCTAATTGGAATTAAAAACAAAGTTAAGGGCATTTTGGTCATTTCACACCCAACATCATTATGACTTGTGGAACCCACTTTCCTACCATTTTTTACTCTTCAAACCTTTGAGAATCTTCTTGAAAACTTGAGGATCAACCTTTAGCAGTCCACTCGTATACGGCTTCGTCGTTTACCTGATTAAATATAATGTCCAGAAATAAAATTTTTTTTTTATTCCACTTTGTAAGTGAAATATTTCTAAATGACCAGAGTCATTAGAAATTAAATATAAATTCTATGTTTTTCATTTACAATTTAAATTTAGGTTTTCTGATCAGTAAAATTCTACTGTCAGTGAAATCATAGACCGGGTTTCGTCTGAATTTTCAACCTAAAATTTAATCATTTATATAAATTTTACCGATATTAGAAAGTCGAAAAATCGAGATGTTACAGAGGAGGGAATAAAATTTTGATGAAGGAGGTCAACAATAATTGGTGCACATGCTTTTCCTTTTTTACCCTTTTAATCTGAGCCATTGATTTAAAATAATATTATATCAATGGCCCAGATTGAATGATGTTGCATCCTCCACCATTTTTACTGTGGATGTTAGACAACGCCTAAAATGGCACAGGCAGCATACGAGTTATGCATTTTTGTGCCTTTCACAAGGACCAAGTCAAAAGGAAAAAAATACTTATGCTCCATTTGAAACTGTTTCCCACTGCTTGCCTATACTTAAAAGTTAAAATCCCAATGAAAAAGAAACATAATTTTGTTTTTTTGGATGGAAATTTTTTTAATGGAGATTTGTTATCTCATTTTGTTGTACCACATCATATTCTCACCAATACTACCTTGACATATATTTTTTTTGTAAAATTACATGAAATTTTAACCATAGTTATCCAAACCGGATCGTCAAGTAACCAAACCATAGGAGAACTGCTTGAACCGGTGCTTGTGACACCCTTCTACCCCGTGTGTTAATATAAAAAATTTTCTTAAAAGAGGAGATATAAAAACATGCCTTTAATTGAATAAAATAAAACTTGGATAAAAAAGTTTCACATCTCAATGAAAACAACGCGGAAATAACATAGTTTTAAAACAAAAAACATAAACGAAACAACTAAAACATAACCCAACCCCGATGTCACATACAGAGCTGGTATAACCAAAATCCGGATACATCACGGAAACAAACTGAAATAACTAAACAAAACTAACAACTATAACTAAGCATCCTAACTAGAGTCGCGACTCCTCAGAGTCACTCCTCAACTGGCTGCTCACCGTCCTCTGCATAAAGAGATACATGCAACAATAGAAACAGGAATAGTGAATAAGATGAACATACATCATAGCATGGCATAACAATATAACAACATACAATATTTATACATCATCATCTAAATCATAACAACATGTTAATCATCCAACATATGCTATGCAATACAATGTAACCCTACTCCACTACTCCATCAATGCATGTGGTGCCAACTAACTCAGGAAGTCAACTTCGGAGTTACATATCCGTATTGGCCAAAAAGCACCAACACCGACAGTTCACCAAACCATAGGTGAACCCCTTGGATAGTCGACGTACCATAACAGGGTACGCCATCTCGGGGGTGCACGGTTCACCAAACCATGGGTGAACCACCCGAGACTTGGGCCAGATCATCATAACAGGACGACCTCCCCTATGTTGAACATCCCCCACTAATCAACTTCAACGTATGAATGCGTGAGCATAACAACACACAAGTCAACCACCTCCTTTGCTTGGGCCAAAAAGCACCCAAGACTTATCACCAACATCAACATCAACACCTTAGACCCAGACCGTGGGGTCAAGCCCCCCTTGACCAAAAAGCACCAAGGTCCAACTTAACAACACCTCGACCAAAAAGCATCGAGGTTACTTTGGCCAAAAAGCACCAAAGCCCAACAACGTGCGGTAACCCATCAGGTACTGACTTAACCAGCTTATTACTCTTTGTCATCTTAAGAGTGTGTTTGGGAACAGCTGAAATTTTAATATTTCAGCTGTTTCCACGAAAAAAGCTATTTTGTAATCTCAGCTTGATGTTTGGGACAAAAAATTAAATTTCAAAAACGCTGTTTGTGGCTTAAAAACGCTGTTTAGTAATAAGCTCCCTCCTTGAACGGTTTTCTTTTCCAGCGTCTTCCGAACCTGCACGGCTTCAGCGTTTTTATTCTTGCAAAGACAAAAGTGACGCTTTCTAGTCAAAAAAAGACAAAAGTGATGCTCATATATTATTATTATAATATAAAAGTGATTATTTTTACACTACCCAAACAAAATAGATTATCTTAAAATCGCTTTTCAGCAAACATACCCAAACAAAAACAGATTCTGATTATAATCGATTATCACAACAATCGATTATTTGAAAACAGATTATCAGTATAATCTTTTTTTTTCAGCTTTCCCAAACACACTCTAATTAGTCTTTAATTAAGTTATCTAACTAGTTATCATTCGACTAGT
The DNA here is from genome assembly GCA_035048595.1 of Echinosophora koreensis. Classification (NCBI taxonomy): domain Eukaryota; kingdom Viridiplantae; phylum Streptophyta; class Magnoliopsida; order Fabales; family Fabaceae; genus Echinosophora; species Echinosophora koreensis. Next base: position 806,635 of record JAPCYP010000114.1, read on the forward strand.
GTATTATTACATCAACTAGGGATAATTGGGGTGAAACACCCCTTTAATTCATTAGTTTCAGTTTCTGACCAGAGGGTTGAGCACGGTCGTGCTTAACCACGTGAGGGCGTGCTGCCATTTTAAGTGAAGCACGGTTGTGCTTCCTATGGAGCACGGTCGTGCTCAACAGCACGGTCGTGCTCTTTGTCCTGCATGGCCATGCTAAACAGCGCGGCCATTTTCCCAGAATACCATTGGGAGGATGATCGTGCTCCTGGAGCAGGTCGTACTGTTCTGGGCAGATATCAAACGTGTTCTTGGAGTTAAAACTCCCTAATGCTCTCAAATCAGATCCTAGAGTCTTAACTAAATCATTCAGCATGAAACCTCACCCCTCACTAACGCGGTTCATGTCTTATGAAGCATTTGGGAATAAATCCCTTTTTAACTAAGAGTCCTAATTAAACCAATTAGAGTCTTATTAACATATTCAACGTGTTAACAACATGAGCCAATCAACATTCAACCAATCAATATCATTAACATCATGGCAGTAACATTCACATCATAAACAGATTCAATCAATTATACATCATTGGCATACAACAGATAAACAGTTCAATCAAACATACCAAATAGGAATTTTCAATAACCAATAACAAGTATGACAATATAACAACAATAAACGGGGCTATGGGAACCCCTCATCTTATGCTACTCCCTACCCTAGTGTATACACTATTCTTCTCCCATACCTGGTATGAAGAATCAACTGCAACACAACCACGACAAAATGGACTCGTTCCCTCAACCGGCTCGAACAGCTTCCAAGCCTTGGCCAAACAATAGGGACAACTATCAGTTTCCAGATCAACAGGGAAAGGAAACCAAGAGGGAAGGGATCGTTACCTTACAACGATTGGCATCGACTAACTAGACGCTCCCAAGGGTCTCCATTGCTCCAAGAACGGAAGGAGTTTAGAGAAAATAGGGAACGAAGGGGTTGCAGCCGCATTGGGGAAGCTGCTAGTGCCAAAAAGGGTTCTGACGTAACCCTCAGTCACACTCTGCTTATAAAGACTCGCACTCAACCAACATATAGATATTAAAATACATTCAATAACAACAGTAGTATCAACCACTCAAAAACATATAGCTTAATAACGATTCATCTCAATGTATCACATTCCATATACCAAGTAAATTCTAAATTAGTCCAAGTGGCTCGAAGACCTCATAATTAAATTGGTCTCTTGATGGCATGCCATAAATCTCACACATCACATGACAATGGCATCCCATTACCCACCCCTACTCACGAGGAGTGTTTCGATGTCACCATCCTGTCGGGGACATTTCCATTTTGATACCTCCCATATGCACATGGCGGCATTTCTCCCTTTTCGACACCCCAACGTGTGGCGGTGTTACTTTCGATACCCCATTACGGCGGTATTAACTCTTCGATACCTCTATCATAGGCAGTATTGCGGCAAACATTATAGCATATATCATAAGTCACATATTTCGTGTCTCATACGTATAACAACTCATTAATCATAAATTAAACATTCAATCTTATCATGCATGCCAAATAAAAACACATCATGTTATCAAATAAATTTTTAGGTACAATACGACAATCATGAACATCATAATTTCAATTGATCAATTATCCCTATATTTATGAAAACCCCAATTTTAGAAATTAGGTTATTAATAACATGTATCATTCAATTAAAATCTCTCAAAACTCTAGGGTACATTACTGTCAACACAACAAATACATATACCATGGAAAGGGTTATTAAAAGGTATTGTTGCTCACCTCTTGAAGACCTCCAAAAATTTCGCCAAACGTTAAAGAACAACTCCCTTTGATCTATTCTCTTAATCGAGAAGCTCCCCACTGTGACGTCGCTGTTCCTCTTGTTTCTAACGTAAAGCTATGCGGCTCCTAAAACATTGAAGTCTGAATGCCCCTTTTCAATTAGTATTTCTTTAAAATATCCATTCTTGCAAGGGCCCACACTCTTTGTTTGTCAAGCCCAAACTCTAATTTTATACTTCTACGTGAATTATTCACTCTCAAGTCTAAAGGCCTACTAAAAAAGAATGAACTCTAAGACGCCCTGACGTCCCATTAAATAAAAACCCGAGTTTATTAAAACCTAATCGTGATATTAGTGTTAAACGGTTATTTATAAACAACGAAAAATTAAAATTTAGATATAACACCCATCCCATCAGTAGGATCCCATATAGATATACAAACTGGGTATAATAAAACAAAATACATAAAAGGATGGAACAGAAAATACCTCGCCGCCACTCAACACCCATCCCCCTCTCAAAAGTACATAGAAGTCCTCACACACACATATACACACCTAAATAGATAGCACTGGCATGTACCATTACAAACTACTACCCTCACTGTCACCCCTAAGTCTCGATGGTCCCACTACTCCTCTACTACCGCTACAGGAGCTCCTCTCAGAAGATCTCTGGAACAATCGTCGGTAAGCTCTGCTGTCTCTGGATGACAACCTGGAGGACTCAGATACTATCGCTCTAACATCGGGAAGCACGGGTATCTCAGGAACAAGCATATGATCAACATTTGGTACAACCTGGTCCTCCTCAAGAACTGGTGCAATAGCAGGCACTGGTGCTGGTGCTGGTGCTGGTGCAGGTGCCTCAGCTGGCCCTGGAACGGGAACTAGTACCATAACAGGTATCGGCGGCAAAGGTGCATCTGGAAAACCAATCAGGAATGGAAAAATATGTCCCACTCGGAAAGTCCCCACCATCCCAAATGGGGCATCATTCCCTATGCTAGAAGTCACTGAAACAGGACCCGTATATACAGCAAACCGAGCGACTGGGTCCACTAGCCACCCGTTTGCATCCACAAACTCAAACTCTAATGTCCCTGTGTGGGGGAACCCCGCCGGCTGTGCCATCCAAGGATGGTCCCAATGAGCCATCAGCGTGATCCGGGTCTAAGTACAACAGTAAAGAAAACAAAGTACAAAAGAAAGAAGAAAAGGGATAAGAACCCATTTAACATCAATATGGAAAGGGTTTAGCAACATTTAAATCAATAATAGCGCACAAAACATACATCACCATATCTATCTGCCTGTGTATATAAATACAACCATCCTCGGAATATCTATTATTTTTCCTCTACCCTTCATCATGATGCAATGCAATGCAATGTGTATGATAATGATACGACCACCAATCCGGATATCCACCTCTCGATCAATCAAATGACACGTCTCCAGAGTCCTCGGTGCACATCCTCATCCGCGGTGAGAATGCCCATGCAAAGCAATGGCACTATAGTTGCACAGTACACATCGGTGCACACCCTGGTACCATCGTGAGGGTGCTCATGCAATGTATGAACTATAGCTGCAACTCAAATAATAAATGTTTGGGACAGTCCTGCAAATACTCTAAAACACGGGAATACACCCCTTGGGATTAAATCCCTATGCATATGAAAATATCATCGACCATCTCTTGGGTCGTCCCCTAGTGCCTTAATTCTCATAGATAACCTCAACAATAATCATATCCCATCAATCTCATCATAATATCACAATAATTATCTCGGTTAGGTACTTTTGAACACATGTATCATGAACCCCCACATACATCACCATAGTTCATTATGTATCAACACTTAGCAAATCTCTAAGCACAATAATCGCAATCATTTCATCATACCCAACCACTTCCAACATATATATTAAAACAATATATAAATATAACCAATAATAAAATAATAATAAATAATTCCAGGCAACTCATCAAATATCAAATAGCACATCAAACAGTCAAGCGGTCAAACCAGTCAACCTCAAGTATAATATATTTAACCTAACAGCGATAAACCTACAATTCCAATATCATCATTGGTACCACTACATAGTCCCCAATGTGATATTGATATTGTCCGTTACTCGCTCCCTAGTAGGTTTTAGGTCGCCTTACGGCATTATTAAAATAAATGCCACTTCGTTGTTTCCAAAGTTAGATGGCTTATTTCCCCCACCTGAAGTGTCGTACGATACTTGAACATCCCGAAGCCAACACCCCTCAACTCCTCTCAATTCTGCCACGTGTAGTTCTAGGGTCCCTGGGTCTCTAAACACCACATTATGAAGCATATATTACAAGGAACCCTAATGCAAAGTCGGAATTGAAATCCGATAACCGAAACGAAAGATAAGTCGAATACTGACACCGACGGCATTTCGACATAAAAAGGATAGGAATTACTCTACTAGAGAAGAAAAGAAAGGTAGGATAGTGAAGGTGTCGTCGCCACGATCACAACCACGTACTCGGAATCACGTCTGGACAATCGACCGAGTCGTAAACTGTATCGAAACTCTTTCTCTCTCTAACTTTTATCTCTTCCTCTCTCTACACTCCCTCTCTGTTTTCTCTCAACTCTCTGCCTTCTATTTTTCTATTATGTGACTTAAGTCACTTAAATATTTTATTTTTGCTGAATCACATGCCAGTGCTCGAGCGCTGGAACACTAGCGCTTAAGCGCTCCAACGCTTGAGCGTTGGCTCCTTCACGCTTGAGCGTGGGAGGTAGGTACACCACCGCACATGCAACCAATCAGGTAATGCCACGTAGGCCCTCTTGTGACACATGGAGTCAACGCCAGAGCTGGTCTGGTTGACTCCAGCGCTTGAGAGCTGGGAAGCCCATGCTTGAGCGTTCTGTGGACGCTTGAGTGTTGGGTTTGCCATGCTCGAGAATTGACCATTGACCAGGAAACCTTCTTTCACGTTCTGAGTCCGTTCAATGTTCGATTGATCCCAAGTTTGAGATATAGGCTCATCAAGACCTAATAAACAACCTCAAATCCTCAAAAATACATAATCTCCATCCTAATTCCAAATTTCTTATTTCACACCCTTACGCTCTTTTTAAATGACATATGGAAACCCTAGATTACTTTTACGCCTGATTTCACTCCAGATTGTTGCGTACTTTCCATGCAAAGGTTCCTAACCCTTTAACAACATCTTAACCATATAATCCAAACCTTAAACCTAATCATCATATGTAAAACAAATCATAAAAACACGGCTGTTACATTTCTACCCCCCTTAAAAACATCTTGGAATTTATGTACCCGGAAAACAAGTGTGGATACTGTTGTTGCTTGTCTGCCTCACGCTCCCAAGTAGTATCACCAGTAACCACATCTCATATGACCTTAACCAAGGGAATCTGTTCACCACAGAGTTCTTTAATCCTTCTATCTGCAATCTTAACCGGTAAAGCCTCATATTCTAGATTCTCTCGGAGTTGTATGGACTCAGGCTCAATTACATGAGAAGGATCTGGATAATATTTTCTTAACTGAGAGACATGGAAGACATCGTGAAGGCTAGAAGGATTTGGTGGTAAGGCTATACGGTAAGCTACTGGACCAATCCGTCGAAGAATCTGAAAATGTCCAATGAATCGGGGAGTAAGCTTTCTAGACTTTATAGCTCTGCCAATTCCAGTCTTTGGAGTGACTCTCAAAAACACGTGCTCACCTTCCTGGAACTCTAAGGGTCTCCTCCTTTTGTTACTATAGCTCGTCTGCCTATCCTGTGCTTCCTTCATTTTCTCTCTTATCTTCCTGACTTGTTCCGTTGTCTGCTGTACAATATCAGGACCCAGCACTTGACTCTCACCAGTCTCATACCAACACAATGGAGTCCTACACTTTCTGCCATATAAAGCCTTGTACGGAGCCATCCCTATACTGCTGTGGAAACTGTTATTATAAGTGAACTAAATCAAAGGTAGGAACTCATCCAAATTGCCAATATGTTCCAACACACAGGCTCTTAAAAGATCCTCCAATGATTGAATCGTTCTTTCTGACTGCCCATATGTTTGAGGATGATAAGCTAAACTCATCCTCAACTTAGTTCCCAAAGCATTGTGTATCTGCCTCCAAAATCTAGATGTAAATCTAGGATCCAGATCGGAGACAATACTTGACGGCACACCGTGCAACCTCACAATTTCCTTGATATAGATCTGGCTTAACTTCTCAAGACTGTAACTCTTACTAATAGGTAAGAAGTGAGCACACTTCGTTAACATATCAATGATAACCCAAATCACATCAAACCTCTTCGGAGTTCTTGGTAATCCAACCACAAAGTCAATGGCTATACTATCCTACTCCCATTCTGGGATATCTAAAGATTGCAACAACCCAGCAGGTTTCGGATGCTCTTTCTTAGCTTTCTGACAAAATAGACAAGATAGAACATATTCCGCCACCTCCTTCCTTCTTCATCTTTGGTCACCAAAACATCTTCTTCAAGTCTTGTACATCTTGGTGGCTCCTAGGTGGAGACTCAGCTTACTCTTATGTGCCTCTTCCAATATCATTTTCCTAAGCTCTAAATCCTCTGGCACACATATCCGGTCTCTAAACCTCTACACACCATCCATACCTCTACTGAAATTATAAAACTTACCCTCATCTATGCCTTGACTCACCTCTTGCAAAAATTCATCCTGAACCTGTTTATCCTTAAGATCTCTCAGAAATTCACTACTGATGGTTATCAGACCTAAGCATATTCTATCCTCAGACAAATCTATACCTAGGTTCAAATCTCTAAATTGTTCAATCAATTCCATTTCTTTCACCATCATCGTGGATATATGCAAAGATTTCCTATTCAGTGCATCCGCCACTACATTTGCCCTTTCTAATCAAACAGATACTTTAAACTCTTATGATCGCTGAACAAATTAAACTTAGCTCCAAAGAGATAGTGTCGCCATATCTTTAACGCGAAGACTATAGCTACTAACTCCAGATCAAGGGTCGGATAATTCCTTTCATGAATCCTCAATTGTCGGGAAGCATAAGTCACAACTCTTCCCTCTTACATCAAAACACAACCCAACCCTTGATATGACATATCATAATACACGTCAAACTGTCCTAACGGATCTGGTAACGTCAGCACTGGAGACATAGTCAACTTCTCCTTTAACTTCTAAAAACTCTCTTCACACTTCTCTGTCCAAACAAATGCCGTACCTTTTCTCGTTCATCCTTGATGGTTTATGTTTTGGGTCATCCAATCAAGATTTGTTTTCTTCTATCATCATTGATAAAATGACTTTTTACAATCGTTGGTTAACCAACCCTTGTGGGTTAAATCTGTTTGAATTCTCCGTTGTTGTGAATAACTGATTTTTGTAAATTTGACCATTTGCTTTTTCCGCAAATAAGTACAATTGAGAAATGGTGTGATCCCTGACAGATCATATCTTGTTACCCTTTGTAGGAAAAAAGTTTTAAATTCCCTAACAAATGAAAATTTTGACAATTCACGTCAAATTTTCTTTTATGTCTATTGAATTAGAGTTACCTCGAGTGAGGGAACTCGCAAAAATTTATTGTTGCTATCTTAAAGACCAAGAGCAGTCTTAATTTGAAATATAGACTCTTGGAAATTAAGAAATTTATCATCTTCAAATTTTGTCTTTTAAAGGAAATTCTCGTTGAGGAAGGAACTTTATTAGAGTCACGTTTGTAAATATGTGGCTGTACAACGCATTTTACATTCGGGGACCTATTAAAGAGACTTTTTGGTATAAAGAATATCCTCTGTCTTTCTATTCATTCTAGTTTATTCTTTCTTGTGAGAGTAAAGTCTAGAGATTTATTTTTCTCCTTGAAAATTCTTTGTTCAAATTCTGAGTTCTTGTTATATCGTTGGTGCGTTAGAACCGCCACCGAGGATAGAGTCAGAGTTTGTATCATTCTAGTTTCAGAATCTATATGATGTTGGTATATTTCATTCTATTAACATTCGAATTATTCGGGTGTGCTGCAAGTCTTGAGAGCGACAGTCTAATCTATGAAATAATTCACGTCACATTCTAAGAAACGAGAATGATATGCATCTGGAGCACGAAACAAAAGGACATTTTTCGTGTCCGTTTTCCTTAGATGAGTAAATTTCGGGGACGAAATTCTTTTAAAAGGGGTAGTATTGTAACACCCTATCCTTTTCTTACGTTTTATCTATTTTTGCGGTATCGGTAATTATTTATCTGTTTATATTTTTACCGGTAATCAATAAAATGTTTTTTTTGGAACAACAAAATTATATCTAAAACCTATTATATTTTAGGAAGCCAGGGTTCGAAGTTGGGTTTAAAACTCAAACGAAAACCGGTCCGTGTTTTTGCTGACACTGAAATTTTATACTGGCAGAAACCCTAATTTTCATCCGAAGCTGAGAAATTTTAGGTTCTATCATTATTTTAGTGATAAAGTCTATTTCTAAAATTTTTGCACAATATTAGATTTTATTCGAGTGAATTTCGACGAAAAACTGCTAAAAACCCTAATCGGGTAAACAACGGAATCGGATACGAATGCGTAGAGATACATCAGGGGACAGAACGACAAATCATCCATGATGACTCAGAGAGGGTGATTCATGGTAGTGAGTCACCTTCACCATAAATGCCATAAATGCTCATAAATGGGCATAAATGCTAGAACAAAAATATCTAGATATTTTGGACCTTGACCTAACCAATGCTTAGTTAATTTCAACCATAGTTCATTCAAGGTTAACAAGGCAACTTCTTCTCCTCTTTGGCATGAAGTACACGGCTACCATCCTTCCTACTTCTAGCAAACACTTCATTTTCATTTGTTCACATTTTCTACACAAAATACCCTTTGATCATTTTATGAATTCCTTTGATATCCAACAAGTGTTTTGAAAATTTTATCCTTCTATCATACATAATTTCGACCAGCCACCTTCACCATTGACCATCCATCCATTTTTCTTCACCTTATCATGATAGTTTGTAAACAAATATATCCAAGTTATACTATATAATTTTCTAACCTATGATTAGTTACACTTCACCAACCATGGTCTTCACTTAGGTTATCAAACTAAAATATCTTCTTCCTTCATGTGGTGCATACAAGGCCACACCATTCTAGCCACACCTTCACCACACAATTTTCCTAGCATGATGATTTATTAAAAATATCTAAGTTATAATATATTATTTCCTAACTTAACCTTGACCATGATTAAACCAACCATGATTCAACTTAAAATATCTTATCCTCACATTCACCCAAGGAATTTCGGCCAACCCTCACTTCACACACTCCACTTTCATTTCATTCTAACTCATCAAGTTTCCAAGAACAAAAGCCTTTCTTTCTTTCTTCTTAAAAATTCGGTCACACCATAGACCATCGTGTTCCATTCACTTGTTTCAAAAACCAAGAGTAGATTCTTGATCCTCTCAACATTCTAGACATAAGTTATCTCGCCAAATTTTCCTTTTTGAGGTTTCCTTGAAAATGGGTATTTCTTGCCTAGAGGGAACTATCACTTGATCATCAACCTTTTGACTTGAGTTAAGTGATTCAAGTCTTGATTCTACTTCCTTGTTTATGCCTAAGACCTTGTGTATAATCTTTTTGTTTTATTGTTGAGTTTTGGCTAGGTTTTGGTGGACCAAAATCGTGAGGCTCTTGGTTGTTTGAGCATCTTTTTGCTTGATTTCAAGTGATCTACAAGACGTATGGGGGAGATTACCACTATCCTACCTTAAAGTAGATATGTATGTGATTTAATATGTTTAATATGTTGGTTTGAAACCCTAAGTGTGGGGTTAAGTGTTTATGTTTTTGTGATCCTCTAAGAAAACTTTGTATCATGATTGTGTTGTGATTGTGGTGTGATCATGATAAATGATGTATATGGTTATTTGATGCATGATAGTTAAAAGAAAATTGTTAGTATGCTTACTTGATCATTGAAAGAAAATATGTGGAATATGCTAAATAATCATGCCATGATTTAGTGCTCGAATACATGAACATTTATCATGTTTTGTGATTGATTGATGAAGATAAAATCTTCTTTTGCATTGGTCATGGGTTCGGCCATGATGATAAAAATAGTAATGAAAAGCTTAATGATTAAAGTCATGGAATCTTATGAGTATTTCAAGTTTTTAAAGAGAAACAAAACCAAGAAAAATCAATAAGTTTGCAAAACTGTCTTTAGGGCAATATACACTGCCTTGTTAAATTTTAAAGGACTGCCTTCTCCTATTTTAAAGATTCAAAATTGGTTTGAATTGAATTGGTTGATTATATTGAAAGTTATGAATTTATGAAGATATAAGGACTAAAATTCAAATTCTGAGATTTTCAGGGACTGTTCTGAAAATTATATTTTATATGTTCTGATTGTAGTCCTTAATGATATAAGACTATAGAAATTGGTTTGATGTTATTTGGACTTATACATAAAAAGATATAAGCTTTTTACTAACCAAGGACCTTTTTGTAAATATCGTAAAATATGGGCCAGAAAGGTAATTTCTGGAATTTTCATTGTGACTGGAAAATATTTTATGATATGAAACTATAGAATTTGGTTTGGTGTGATTTGAAGTTATAGATAAATAGTTATAAGGTTTTAAGTAAATAATAAGGACCTTTTTGCAAATAATGAAAGTTTAGGGGCTAAACTATAATTTTAAAAAATATATATGATTGGACAGTTGGAGACTTTTTTTCATACCTCACCAAGTGTCCTAAGACTCCAAAATGAGTTTTGGACCATTAGAGTTTAAAATCGTTGAAAAAGAAATTACGCGATTTTCAAACGTAACGACGTTCAGTCAAGCTTTTAGGAATTTCGTATAACTGGAAAGGAAAATTCAAAATCAGTGTTTCAACATCTCAATATGAGTATTATAACCTAGGAGAGTAATAGATTTGAGGTGAAGAACCATATTTCCAAAAGTCTGGCTTTTGGGCCTAAATTCACTAAAAAGCGGCAAAACCGTCGTTAAGCGTTTTTAAAGATTTTCGCGAAAATGTTTTGAGAAATTGCTACTTGTGTATCTTTGATGGAAATTGTTATTAAATATTGATTTGATTTTGTCTAAAGGTTTTGGTTTTAAGCCAAAATGATTTTAGTCATTGAAGACGAGCATTTACGATAAAATGCAAAAACCTAAGTCATAAACGACTTAGTGAAAATATGAACATAATAATTTATGACGTAGGGTGGAACAAGACCTTATATCATAAAGTATGGATAATTCACTATCCATATCTCCATAAGATTTAATGGACTAAGATTTATTTGTTTTCCTTGGAAGCCAGGAGAAAGGCTCAACTAGAAAAGTGCAGAGAAATAAATAATTGGACTTGTGATCCAATCTCATAATGTGTTAGGACTTTTAATCAAGTGTTTTAAGATATCTTTTCACCACTTGAGAACTTTAACTCGATGTTAAGTACCGGTAATTCGGACTTAAGAACATCTAGCATATGAGAAAGCACGTTGAAAGGATTCCAATGGATCTGGTGGATAGACAAGAAGAACGCATTTCCGGCAATTTTTCCTAAACACATAGTGAAACTATGTTCTGTAAGGCCGTTGTGCCTAGGAGATGGAGCTAACACTTTAATGCCGGTGCGAATTCCGTATGATGATCTGGTTGATGCTCGGGGATGTCGGGGTATGAAATACTCATATAGGGCCAGTTGGTTGCTCCTCTGTGGCATGGTGATCTTACAATATACCGACATACTCTACTAGATGCTACATGTTTTCTGGTAGTGTAGGATGTTCCCGAAAAATCCATGCACGTTGTTTACTGTTGACGCGTTTTATTACCCTAGGCTGGTACCTCCTGAACAATCCTCCGAACCACTCTCTCCGACTGTTCGTAAAACCATGGTATAGGAAATCAGAGGTCATTCCTCAAGTCTTAGATGCCTTCTATCTAGGAAAACATTGTCTTGTGGTCATGTTTCTGTGAAACATTATTTCTCTGTTTTGAATGATGATATGATTGAATATTGATAATTGTACGTACTTGAGAGTCGTACCACTGCATGTCTGCCTTATATGTAAGATAAATGGAAATCTCACCTCCTTATTTTATATTGCTTATGTCTACTGGTTATGTGCTTTCTGCATTCTTTTGTGAAGATTGAGACGTCAAGATGTCGCTTGGCTAATTCACCATAGAGGTTAAGGTTCGAGCATGCGGACGATATGTTGGAGTTTCTAGTGGATATCTTCCAGACTTCAGATGGTCCAAGACTATGGTGTTTGTTTCTCTGTCATGCCTGGCTTTCTTTTCTTAAGATATGCATGACTGTTGATGGTGTCGATGGTTCCATAAACCATGTTTTTCCTCTTGGAAGGGGAAAGGGCTTAGTTCGAGAGTTACTTATGTAGTGACACCAGTAGTGTCTTTTGTGACGACTTCGGTAGTGGACTCAAATAGAGTTTCCACTAGATCTCGTCAGTTGGGTTTGTCCTTCTCACAATGTACGAGAAATGATTGTCTTTTCTATTTTAGCTTGGCCAGCTGGGTATGGTTGGGAGTTAATGTTACTGTTTATGGAGCTTCGACTCCAAGTATCTTATATTTTAGGAGCTACGTCTCCATATCTTTATACTGGATCGGTATATTTCTATAATTTCTTTTTATGAGTCGGGTTGGGTATTATGTAAATGATTTTCGAACTTATGATCCTAATTGTGATAATGGAATATTTTATTGTCCATTCACTTGAATAAAATAGTTATATTTACGACTTGCGAAAATGAAAAAAATTACCCATCCTGTAAGCAAATTTTAATTAACCTACTTTTCGGCCTTAAAATGTCACGTACAATGTAACGCTCGAGATGGGTGTTACATACATAGCCTAGCACTACCATCCTTCTTCTTAACAAACAACACCGGTGCTTCTCACGGCGAAACACTCTATCTAATGAATTCCTGCTTCATCATATCATCCAACTGTTTCTTTAATCCAGCCAACTCTACATGTGATATCCGGTAAGGAGCTATTGATATAGGCCCTGTCCCAGGTATGAGATCTATCGTGAATTCAACTTCCCTCTCTAGTGGCAAACCTAGAACATCAGAAGGAAAAACCTCAGGAAACTCTCTCACGATAGGCATAAAATCTATACTTAGAGTCTCCTTAGTTTCCACTGAGAAAAGCATCACATACTGCCGAGAATCATCACTCCTCATGGATACTCCTTCATTAGCAGATACTATGCTTAGCCGAAAGCCAATCCATGCCTAAAATAACATCTATCTGCTGCATAGGCAAACAGATAAGATCCACAAGGAATGTCCTATTTTCAAAAACTATAGGACACTGTAGGCAAACAGACATAGTAATCCATGAATCATTGGTCGGGGTAGATACTATAAGAGTATAAGGTAACTGGGAAATGGGTAAATGTAAATGATCTACACACTTATGCGAAACAAACGAATGTGTAGCACCTGAGTCAAACAACACAGACGAGAGTCTGCCAGATATTAAACACGTACCTTGAATAAGATCTTCAGATTGAGAGGATTTGGCTCCTCTCACAGTAAACACCCTCCCTGTGGCCTTAGGTCTGGCCATCTGTCGTCCTGCTGCTGGAACTCTTCTCCCAGCTCCACCTCTATAAGTACCGGCTCCTCCGCCTGCAGCTGTCTACTGTTGTACTCCTCTCTGCCTGCAATCCCTAACAAAGTGACATGGTTTACCACAAATGAAACAGCCAAGTCTCTCCCGACACTCTCTCATATAATGCGGACCTCTGCATCTGAAATAGACTGGGCCTCTTTGTTGCTAACCCTCTCTGACAACTGGTGCTGCTGCAGGTGCCTGACCACTCTGTGCTGGCCTTGTGTATGGTCCTCTCCTCCCCTAATAACCACTACCTCCCCTCCTCTGATAACTGCTCTCGTAGGACCTCCATTCTGCTGCTGCCTCAGCTCTGCAGCCTGCCTCTGATCCATACTCTCAATAGCACTGTACCTCTCCACTAACTATGGAAAGCTCAGAATGTCCAAGGGCACTATGGTCCTCTTCAGCTCATGTCGTAACCCCTCCTCAAATCTTCGGCACTGCCAATCCTCGTCCAGAAACTTCTGGTAGAACTCAGAAAACTGTATCAAGGCCTCAAATCTGGCTTTGTAGTCACCAACACTCATGTCTCCCTGTCGAAGACTCATGAACTCCCTCTCCTTCTCGCGTCTGACCAACCACGAGAAGTACTTCTCAAAAAAGCAGTCTCTGAACAACTCCCAACTGATCAAATATCTTCTCGAGCTCCTGAATCCACCACTCAGCTCGCTCTGGATCATGATCACCTCTGAACAGGGGTGGCTTCCCTTTTAGGAAGGTAGCCATCCCTGCATCCTCAGCCTCAGCAGCTCTCCTCCTGTCCTGCTGCTTGTGTAACTTAGTATCTCTCTGCATCCTCTGAGCACTCTGTTGTGCCTGCTGCAATAGTACAGATGCTAACTCGCGATTAGTCCGAAGAGTCTCAGATGACTCTCCTCCACCTCCAGCTCCTACCTCAGGCCGTGAAGTCTCACCGTCCACTCTCTCTGAAGTCCTACCACCCCCTCGTCTACCACGTCCTCGACCTCTGCCTCAAGCCATGATCCTGTTAAAATAAATCATTAGCTCACATCAATATGACATATAATACTACATAAAACTGGAATATAAACACTATATGTCACATCAATGCTAATTATCGCATACGGACTCACTACCCAACTTCTAAGCACAATCGATATCTGATGTGGATCCAACTAAAATGGCAAGTACACCCTAACCTCATAGTCTGAACAGAATCAAACTACTCTAATACCACTGAATGAGACAACCCCGATGTAACATCCCGGATTTTTCGGCTTTCTAATATCGGTAATAATTATATACATGATTATATTCTTATTCGAGATTTAGAAAATGACTTTGGATAAACTAAAGGTCATTTCCCTGTCATACTTATTTTTATAAGGTTACAGGGAAGTTTTGGGCTGAAAATCCAGACAAAAACCGGTCTGTGTTTTCTGTGTTTTCACTGACAGTAAGTTTTTACTGATCAGAAACCCTAATTTCGACTCATGAACGAAACCATTAGGTTTTATATTTTTCCCCGGACGATTTTCCATATTTCGGAAAAATTCGTTAGGAATAAAATACTATTATTTTATTCGGACGTAATCGTTAAGAAAACAGCGTAAAACCTAAGTCGGAGGAAAGTCGGGCAAACGACGGAGTCAATTATGGAGCTGAGATATTAGGAGAGGTCGATGTAGTAGAGAGGACAAGGAATCCGGCCTCAAATTTTATTGATCGGGAATTTTCAAGTGAAATAATATACGTGATGCAGACGTTATATTCAATCGGGTAGACGACGGAGCCGATTACGGGAGTTTTGAGACTCGATAAGTGGATAAACCCTATATTCTCTTATGAATAGGTCATCCATGTGAGAGGTTTAATGTGGCTTAGGGTTATGTTAGCAATTTTTAACAATTGCATTTTTATCCTTAAACTTTCTATTAATTATATTTTGGTCCCTAAACTAATTTCCATGATATACTAAGTGAAGTGGGCCAATTTCTTGCCATTAAAACCCATTAAGGGCTGCACCAAAAAAGGCTCAATTTCATGTCCAAGGATTCATTTCCATGAAGCAATTCTAGTCTTAAATTTTCCAATGTCTTCATTATGCCTTAAATGATTTTCAAGTGCAAAATTAATTGGGCTTGGGCTTTCTAGGCCCAAAATTTCGAAAGGCCCATGGCCTTGGTGGCTTGCTCTTAAATTCTAGAGGTCACTTGAAGACTCTAGATCATTCTTGCACTTTCCTTCATCTTCTCCATTTTCTCTCCATTCTTCCATTTCTCTCTAACACAAGAAAGCTCCATTTGTGAAGCAACTTGGAGATTCTTGCACTTTTCTTCAATTCCAAAGGTAATCCATGATCCTCATCATCATTAAGCACTATGTTCATCATGTATTTTCATGTTTCAATGCCATGTTCATCATTTTCGATTCCTAGATCTAGCAACTTTGAAATTGTCTAGAAAATTATAGAAAAATCCTAAAAATGTGAAACCAATTTCTATGAGTTAGTTATCATCTCTACTATCATAATCCAAGAGTATGACTTAAACCGAAATTTCCTCCCTATTTCTCTCCCCAAGGCCGAACTATATAGGTGTGTGTGTAGGAGGTTTTGTTGATTTTTCTTAGAAAGTGAACTTGTATGTCATCTTTCTAGTATGTAACTATGTTGAATCCAAGTTATTATATCAAACTAAAACCTCTTGGTCTATTTTTTATTCATGGCCGAAATCTACCTTTGTGTAGGTGGAGGAACTTGGTTTATTTTTTTTGAAAGCTATGCTTGATTCAACCCTTTTAGTACATGTATGTATTGGATACAAGAGATTGAATGAAAATAAAATCCCTAGCTCAAGTTTCTATTAAGGGCCGAAACTGAGTTTTAAAGGAATTGGAGTATTTGATTTCAATTCTTTGTGTTAAACCATTAATCCTATGTCTTAAGTACTTAGGATCCTTAATCCAATGACTTAGACAATTTTAGAAATTTTTAGCCACTAAACCCTATGGAGGTCGTGACCTATTATAGAGAACTAGGAGATTTTAATTATTTGATTAGTAATTGTTTGATTATAATGGTTGAAGGTTGAGTAAGTTCGTTGTGTACGTGAACTCGGATTTCCGACAAATTACGTGTTAAGCCGCTGAGAAATCTTCGAGAGGTAAGGGGAGCTTACCTGAGGGATTTTCCCAATACCTATATGTGACTAGTGTGTGGTTTGTATTACTTATCTGTGGTAGTTGTGTAATTTGATTAAAGTTGTGTTATTTTTATCTGTGATTGTTTATCTACAGTTAATTGTTTATCTGCAATGATATATTATAATGTTGTGATGCATGATCTGCCTAGGAATATTGCTGTGATATTTGTGATGGATTGTTGTTTGAGAAGCCTGACAGTGGTCAGTGCTCAATCAATTAATCAGATAAAAGCTTTGAAAAGCTTCGTAAATTATATTCAATGTTTTAACGGTAAAATATTGGAATATAATATTAATGGAAAATATTTATTTGGGAAAAATAAGGAGTTTTGGAAAATATCATTATTTTAATGATTTATCGCTGTAAGAGTGATTTATGAGTCACAGTGAGGATGTAACCGTGGAAATATTTTTGTACTGTTGATTTTTACGTAAGAAATTCCGAAATATTATAAAAAGTTATTTTATGAAATTAATTTTCGAAAATAACTTAATAATGATTTTAGAAAATGATTTAAGTGGAAAAGGCTAATATTTGGCTTTTAAATGACTTTTAAAATGCTAATTGACGGCAATTTGGAAAAATACCGACGGCAAGAAATCCTAAAGTGGCAGTACGTGTTTTAAATAACTTTAAGCCCATCTTTTCTAAGAAGTTAAAATTTTAACTTATGATTTTATTTCCCATTTGAAATGATTTTCCGAAATCGAGTTGAACTCAACTGTGTTAAAAGTGGTTTTGAACTTAGTAACCGAGACGTCGGGGTACTAAGGTTCGTGTTGTGTTATGGACTTGGTGTCCTTTGGACTTTGAGGTCTTGTAGACTTGGTGTCTACTGTGTTAAAAACATTAAACATGTTTTCTATTACCACGAACCTATGACTGGTGCATCGGTCTAGGGGTGTCGTGATTGAGCACTCGGACTTTGAGGTCCTGTGTTATTAATTAAAGTTTTAAAGATGTTTAAAACTATAATTAGTCGTAAGCCATTTTGAGCTTCGGCAAAGGGAGATTGAACACAAAGAAAAGTGTCAAGAACAAAGTGTTTTGTTGCATGCATTTGGCAGACGTGCCTCGGTTTATGTGCGAGTACCTTGCGGCATCAGGTAATTCATGCTACGATTTTTCTTCATTGTGCCACGGTTGGACAATGAAACCCCATTTACGGTTTTATCACTGTGCCTTGGGTTTGGACAATGTGCAACGGGTTTTGACTGTGTGCCTATGGCTGCGTGCCTTTTTGCCTTGTGTGGCAATCGAGCCTGATCAACTCACTACAGTTGGGATATCTCATGAGATTAAGTGCGAAGTTAGAAGATGTATTTGAAGTGTTCATGCATAAGTTTTCAAACGATGATGTTTGGGGTGTGAAACCCATTGATTAACTACTGTCTTGTTATGAACGCTTCTGTTTTTATGAAAATGTATATGTGTATGTGTTTTTGTTATGTCTCACATGTAGCTACTGTGTTAAATCCATATATTGGCGTCTCATCCTTACAAATATATCAGGTCTATTCTAGACTACGGTAACACTTTGGTACACTAGTACGGATGAAGAGAAGGAATTCACTAAGTCATTCGAGGACTTAACTTCTGAGTGCTTGAAGAAGTATTCGTTACTGGGGATGTCACGAGAGAATTTCAAATAATTGTCTTGTAGAGTGAACAGCTTAGGAATTTTGGTTGAGTTGTAGAATTAAAAAGATATTTAACTGTGAAAAGGGAAGTTAGTTTTGTTATAATTTTCTCTTTTGACAATGAGACTCTTTGTGAAAACAGTGTATGACTTGGCAACCTTGTTATGAATGTGTAAAGATATTCAATATGACTTCACTACTTTAATTAGTGTATCTTGTTTCTAAAGCTTTCCGTTAAAGAAATTTCCGAAAGCAACCAGCGAATTATAATTTTATTTTCCGCATTTGGGTAACTATGTGATAACCCAAGAAGGGGTGTCGCACTCGACGTCCCATTAAATAAAAACCCGAGTTTGTCGTGATATTAGCGTTAAACGGTTATTTATAAACAGCGAAAATTATAACTTAAATATAACACCCATCAGCCACACACACACACACACACACATACACACATATATATATACACATCCAGTACTGTCAAGGGAATCCCATCAGTAGGATCCCATATAGGTATACAAATTGGCTATAATAAAACAAAATACATCAAAGGATGGAACAGAAAATACCTCGCCGCCACTCAACACCTAATCCCCTCTCAAAAGTACATAAAAGTCCTCACACACACCTATACACACCTAAATAGATAGCACTGTCATGTACCATCACAAACTACTACCATCGCCATCACCCCTAAGTCTCGACGGTCCCATTACTCCTCTACTACCGCTAGAGGAGCTGCTCTCAGAAGATCTCTGGAACAGTCATCGGTAAGCTCTGTTGTCTCTGGATGACAACCTGGAAGACTCAGATATTATCGCTCTAACATCGGGAAGCGCGGGTATCTCAGGAGCAAGCATATGATCAACATCTGGTACAACCTGGTCCTCCTCAAGAACTGGTGCAATAGCAGGCACTGGTGCGGGTGATGGTGCTGGTGCTGGCTCTGGTGCAGGTGCCTCAGCTGGCCCTAGAACGAGAACTGGTACTATAACAGGCATCGGCGACAAAGGTGCATCTGGAAAACCAATCGGAAAAGAAAAGTTTGTCCCACTTGAAAGTCCCCACCATCCCAAATGGGGCTCCATTCCCTATGCTAGAAGTCACTGAAACGGGACCCGTATATACAATAAACCGAGTGACTGGGTCCATTAGCCACCCGCTTGCATCCACAAACTCAAACTCAAATGTCCCCGAGAGGGGGAACCCCACCGATTGTGCCATCCAAGGATGGTCCTAATGAGCCATCAGCGTGATCCGGGACTAAGTACAACAGTAAAGAAAACAAAATACAAAAGAAAGAAGAAAGGGGATAAGAACCCATTTAATATCAATATGGAAAGGGTTTAGCAACATGTAAATCAATAATAACACACAAAACATACATCACCATATCTCTCTGCTTGTGTATATAAATACAACCATCCTCGAAATATCTATTATTTTTTCCTCTAACCTTCATCATGATGCAATGCAATGCAATGTGTATGATAATGATACAGCCACCAATCCGGATATCCATATCTCAATCAATTAAACGACATGTCTCCAGAGTCCCCGGTGCACATCCTCATCCGCGATGAGAATACCCATGCAAAGCAATGGCGCTATAGTTGCACAGTACACATCGGTGCACACCCTGGTGCCATCGCAAGGGTGCTCATGCAATGCATGCACTATAGCTGCAACTTAAATAATAAATGTTTGGGACGGTCCTGCAAATACTCTGAAACACAGGAATACACCCCTTGGGAGTAAATCCCTATGCATATGAAAATATCACCGACCATCTCTCGGGTCGTCCCCTAGTGCCTTAACCTCTCATCACTATCTCATAGATAACCTCAATAATACTCATATCTCATCAATCTCATCATAATATTATAATAATTATCTAGGTTAGGCACTTCTGAACACATGTATCATGAACCCCCACATACATCACCATAGTTCATTATGTATCAACACTTAGCAAATCTCTAAGCACAATAATCGTAGTCATTTCATCATACCCAACCACTTCCAACATATATATTAAAACAATATATAAATATAACTGATAATAAAATAATAATGAATAATTCCAGGCAACTCATCAAATATCAAACAACACACCAAACGGTCAAGCAGTCAAACCAATCAACCTCGAGTATAATATATTTAACCTAACAATGATAAACCTACAATTCCAATATCATCAGTGGTACCACTACATAATCCCCAATGTGATATTGATATTGTCCGTTACTCACTCCCTAGTAGGGTTTAGGTCGCCCTACGTCATTATTGAAATAAATGCCACTTCGTCTTTTCAGACATTAGATGGCTTTTTTTCCCCCACCTGAAGTGTCGTACGATACTTGAACGTCCCGAACTCAACACTCCTCTCAATTCTGCCACATGTATTTCTAGGGTCCCTGGGTCTCCGAAAATCACCTGAACACCACATTATGAAGCATACGTTAAAAGGAACACTAATACAAAGTCGAAATTGAAATCCGATAACCGAAACTAAAGATAAGTCGAATACTGACACCGACGGCATTTCGACATAAAAAGGATAGGAATTACCTCTACTAGAGAAGAAAAAAAAAAGGTAGGATAGGAAGGTTCTCTCTCTAACTTTTCTCTCTTCCTCTCTCTACACTCCCTCGCTGTTTTCTCTCAACTCTCTGCCTTCTGTTTTTCTATTATATGACTTAAGTGACTTAAGTCTTTTATTTTTGCTGAACCATGTGCCAGCACTCGAGCGCTGGAACACTAGCGCTAAAGTGCTCCAACGCTTGAGCGTTGGCTCCTCCACACTTGGGCGTGGGAGGTAGCTGCACCACCGCACATGCAACCAATCAGGTGATGCCACGTAGGCCCTCTTGTGACACGTGAAGTCAACACCAGAGTTGGTCTGGTTGACTCCAGTGCTTGAGCGCTGGGAAGCCCAAGCTTGAGCATTCTGTGAATGCTTGAGCGTTGGGTTTGCCACGCTCGAGCGTTGACCATTGACCAGGAAACCTTCTTTCACGTTCTGAGCCCGTTCGACGTCCAATTGATCTCAAGTTTGAGATATAGGCTCATCAAGACCTTATAAACAACCTCAAATCCTCAAAAATACCTAATCTCCATCCTATTTCCAAATTTCTTATTTCACACCCTTACGCTCTTTTTAAACGACATACAGAAACCCTAGATTACTTTTACGTCCGATTTCACTCCAGATGGTTGCCTAATTTCCATGCAAAGGTTCCTCAGAGTCTTAGTGCTCTTGTCCAAGATTTGACTAGGCTTTGGCTTATAGATCAAATTATCTTTCAATTGTATAGACTCGGGAGCTATCACATGAGATTTATCAGGCACATATTTTCTGAGTTGCGACACATGGAAAACATCATGAAGGTTTACCAACTGTGGCGGAAGGGCCAATTGGTAAGCAACAGGCTCGACTCTTTTAAAAATTTGGAAATGTCCCATGAAACGAGGATTTAGCTTGCGGACTTTCATCGATTTCCCTACCCCCGTCTTAGGAATGACATACTCACGTTCCTGGAATTCTAGAGGCTTTCTCCTTTTGTCGGCATAGTTCTTTTGTCTACTTTGCGCCATGCGCATCCTCTCCCTCATCACTTTGATTCTCTCAGAGGTTTCTTGGACCAATTCAGGTCCTATCAAGGTTTTTTCACCTACCTCGCACCAACATAAAGAAGACCTACACTTTCTCCAATAAAGGGCCCCATAGGGTGCCATGCCTATGCTAGCGTGATAACTATTGTTATACGCAAACTCAACGAGAGGTAGGAATCTATCCCAACTCCCTCCTTCATCTAAGACACACGCTCTAAGCATGTCCTCAAGGGTTTTAATGGTCCGCTCTGACTGACCGTCCGTTTGGGGATGATAGGTTGTGCTAAGGTTCAACTTAGTCCCAAAGGCTTGCTGAAAAGCTCTCCAAAATCTAGAGGTAAACCTCGGGTCTATATCTGACACTATAGATGTGGGTATCCCATGGAGCTTGACTAATTCCTTGATATAGAGGTCTGCCAACTTGTCTAAGCTATAAGTTGCCTTAATTGGCAGGAAGTGGGCAGACTTGATCAACCTATTCACTATCACCTTAATGGTGTCTAAGCCCAAACACGTCTTAGGTAACCCCATCACAAAGTCCATAGAAATTCTTTCCATTCTGGAATCTCCAAGGACTGCAATAATCTGATGTTCTATCTTAACCTTTTGGCACACTAAACACCTAGTTACAAAACTAATTACATCCTTTTTCATTCCTGACCACCAATATATCCTCTTAAGGTCTTGGTTCATCTTTGTTATTCCAGGATATATGGTAAACTTCCCCTTATGAGCTTCCTTCAATATCTTTTCTCTAAGACTCCCCTCCTTAGGAACAACGATCCTATTCTTAATCTTTACTAGTCCATCAGCAGACAACTCATAACCCTCTTGTCCCAACCGAGACTGCAACTTCTGCTCTAAAAGTTGTTCACGCCTAATCTCATCCCTAAGGTCACTATTAATTTCCAACCCGTTCAACTTTAGACTTAAGACATTCAACGACACATCCAACACCTCCATATTCATGTCCCTAAACTCTTCCATGAGGTTCAGCTCTTGCACCATCAAGCTCGACACGTGTAGGGACTTCCTACTCAAAGCATCTGCCACTACATTGGCTTTTCCTGGATGGTACTTCAACTCGAAGTCATAGTCCTTAAGGAACTCCATCTACCTTCTTTGTCTCATGTTCAACTCCTTCTGGTAGAACAAATATTTAAGGCTTTTATGGTCACTAAAAACTTCAAACTTTTCCCCATAAAGGTAATGCCTCCAAGTCTTAAGGTCAAAAACTACAGCTGCTAGCTCTAGGTCATGGGTAGGGTAATTCCCCTCATGTGGCCTAAGCTGCCTAGAGGCATATGCTACCACCTTGCCCTCCTGTATCAAGACACATCCCAAGCCATTCTTAGATGCATCGTAATAAACCACAAAACTCACTAAGGGATCCGGTATAGTTAAGACTGGTGATGACACCAATCTCCTCTTAAGCTCTTGGAACCTGTCCTCACACTCTTGGTCCTACACAAAAGGCTTCCCTTTCCTAGTCGACTGGGTCAAAGGTAAGCCGAGTCTAGAGAACCCCTCTATGAACTTCCTATAGTAACCTTCTAAGCCTAATAAACTTCTCACTTCAGTTACTGTCTTAGGTTGTTCAAATCCTAACACCGCATCAACTTTAGAGGAATCAACCGCTACATCATCCTTTGAGATGGTGTGCCCTAAAAACTTTACCTCTTCTAGCCAAAACTCACACTTCTTCTGTTTGGCATAAAGACGCTCATCCCTCAAGATCTGCAACACCAACCTTAACTGTTCTCCATGCTCATCTGGTGTCCTAGAGTATATTAAAATATCATCTATGAATACCACCACAAACCTGTCCAAAAAGGTCCTAAAGATCCGATTCATGTAGTCCATGAAAACGGCTGGGGCGTTGGTCACGCCAAAGGGCATCACTACATACTCATAGTGCCCATATTTTATCCTGAAGGTTGTCTTAGGGATGTCCTCGCTTCGAACTCTAATCTAATGGTATCTCGATCTTAGATCTATTTTGGAAAACACTGACACTCTCCTTAACTGATCTAAGAGGTCATCTATCCTAGGCAAGGGATATTTGTTCTTGATGGTTGCCTTATTCAGCTGCCTATAATCAACACACAACCTCATACTCCCATCTTTTTTTTTCGCTAAAAGCACTGGAGCTCCCCAATGTGACATACTAGGCCTAATAAACCCCTTTTGTAACATCTCCTCTATTTGTTTCTTGAGCTCGTTCAACTCTAGAGGTGCCATCCTATAGGGTGCTACTGATACAGGTACTCCCAGGTACTAGATCTATGGTAAACTCAATCTCTCTATCTGGAGGTAAACTAGAGACATCCTTAGGAAACACATCTAGGAACTCACACACAATAGGCAATGTTGCTATATCACTTTCAGCCTCTATCTTAGCAGAAAAGAGAAGTATATATCCCTAAGCTCCCTCAACTAAGCACTTATGACATGAGGTAGCAGAGATAAAATGCTCTGTCCTAGGAGAGTCAACGACATGGACTGTGGAATGAAATAAATAGTTCGACTAGCACAATCAATAATAGCATTATTACGAGACAACCAGTCCAAGCCCAAAATAATATCTAGATCAGACATAGGTAAACATATCAAATCAACAATATAAGTCAGGTCTTGAAACAATAAAGGACATTGAAAGCAGACAGAAGAAGTAATCAATCTATCTTTAGCAGGTGTAGAAACACACAAATCATATGACAGTTTAGTAACAGGCAACTCTAAGCATTTAGCACATTTAAATGAAATGAATGAATGCGTTTCTCCTGAATCGAACAATATGATAACATCATGACCTTTAATAAAGCCCTTACCTTCGATCAAACCGTCAGACTCCTTCACCCCCTCTCCTTGGATGGTAAAGACATTGTCCTCCTGACTTGCACATCCTAGCAAGGTGTCCTATCTTCCAGCATTTGTGGCAAGTGGTTTGTGCCGCGGGGCACACACGATCTCCTTGCTGCCACTCACACTTGGGCCGTCCCCCTTTCACCTTGAGCACCTTGAACCTACTTACCCTTCGTGATTGTAGGCACAGGTCGTAGGCTCTTCTGGAAATTACCCCCTTTCCCGTGGAACCTCTTGCCATCACTGAAGCTCTTCTCCTTCAACCCCTCAACCAGCACAGCTTGCATATTCTGCTCCGCCACCTTACACTTGTTCACTAAAGTGGGGTAGTCTCGAACCTCCAGGAGCCCAACAAGGCTCTGCAGCTCTGGCTTCAAACCTTGCTCAAACTTAATTGCTTCCACTGACCATCAGGATTATCCCTCACCTGAGTAGAGAACCTTGCAAGCCTCTCAAACTTGGCCACATATACTGCCACTGTCATACTCCCCTGACGACGCTGTAGAAACTCCATCTCCTTCTGTATCCGGACACTATGCAGAAAGTACTTCTCCAGAAATACCTCCTTGAATTTGTCCCACGTGATAGGGGCGCCTGAAGCAAGCAACCCGCCCCTAGCACAGTTCTACCAATGATCTGCACCCGACTAGGGGTGTAAATTTTACCCGTACCCGCGGATATCCACGGATAATATCCACAACGGGTAGAAAATGGATACCTTAATGGGTATCCACGGATAAATCAAATGGATATTTTCTCTACCCGATTATTAATGGGGCGGGGGAGGGTATTGTAGTATCCATACCCGCGGGTATCCACTAATGTGAAATTATTAAAATATCCCTTTACATATATAAACCAAATGCCCTATTTTTTTTTTCCACTACCCTTATTTTGTTTCTTAAATTATTATTCCCAAGCTGTACGGATCACTATGTTACGTATTATTGCTTTTGTTCAATTATTGTGTTATGGTTTAATGCTGATGGATTATTGCTTATGGACTAATGGTTATGTGTGAATGATGTCAAGATAGGGGTGCTTGAATAAAAAATCTAGATCTAATATTCAATAATTTTGTGAGGTGTTCGAATATCCATGGATATCCATGGATACCCGCAAATATTGATAAATATGTTTAAAACCCACAAGATGGATACCCACACGGATACGGGGGGCGGGGACGGATATGAAATTTGTTCAATGGGGTGGGTAGTGGGGGGCCTACTACCCGTACCCGCCCCGCCCCATTTACATCCCTACACCCGACTCTAACATATAGGTGGCAAAATCCACCTTCTGAGCATCAGAGCACCTCATGGCCCGGAAGATCTTCTCTAATTTCAGCAAACACTCCTCTGCCTTAATAGGATCGGTGGTCCCTCGAAAAGCTGGCGGATTATTGTGAACACCCAATTTTGACCGAGATCTCTTTTTAATTTTCACTAAAATCTAAAAAATAATAATAATAATAATAATAATAATAAATAAGTAAAAAAAAAAATTTAATTTTGATGTTTGTTTTTTTTTTTTAAAGACTAAGAAAATCACAAAAATATTTTGCTTTGTTTCTTTTTATCCCAAAATCCAAAAAAAATTATAAAAGAAAAGTCACAAAAAGATTTTTAATTTTTAGGTTATACTTTTAGTTTGTTTTTGTTTGAGAACCAAGCCCAATACCAAGAGCTCACCATAAGACCCATTTTACTTTTTAAACCCGGATCCACCACCCATACCACATTTTTCTCCTATTCTTTAACCCTAGCAGCCACCATTCTTCTTCCCTCTCCCCCTCTAACCCTAGCAGCCTCCCTCCTTCCTCCCTCTCCCCCTCTAACCCTAGCCGCACAACAACAACATCAAACACGGCAAGCCCCCTTCAATCACGCACAAGCAAGATTCTCCTTCCCTTTCTTGGCTGAATGCGAATCTCCCATACTCCAGAAGCTGCGCAACACAATCCTCTCCTTCTTATGTTCGTCGCGTGATTACAGGAGGCTGGGGATTCAAACTTTTGCGTCCATCATTCATGACAAAATAAGGTGAATATTGTTCTTTCCTCTTTTGCTTCTGGATCACGAGATTAACGGTATTTTATTTGATTGACAGATGAGCAAAGAGAGGGAGGCTGGAGGCTATATAAAGGACGCAAGAGAAGGAGGACGAAAACAACAAGAATATAGAGAACAAGACACACTGAGAGAAAGAGAGTTTCGAATTTTGGTTTGTTTTTAGAGGTCACAGTGATATACACTGAAAGGAGAGGATTCGTACGGCTGCTACCATTTCATCGCAGCTGCTAGTTCTTTCTCAGTTCTGGACTGAGAGCAGTACAACACACACGGCGGAGGCGGAGACCGTTCGAAGGGAAGAGTGTACTGCTGATTAGGAAAAAATTTAGCTTTCTCACATTTACTCATAGCATTGGTAAACCATAGTGATATTTCTTGTTATTCTGTTTAACCTGTACTGAATTTGTTTGCAAAGAGTCAAAAAAAAATCTTGTAATTATTCTGTTTTACTGGCCAAATTTTTGGTTTATTTGAAATCTGTCACAATGATGTTATTACCATGTTGATGTTGCTTGTAGATGGCTAACAAATATGTAGATGGTAAGATTTGATTAGGTGATTTCCTGCTTGTTTTCCTTGTTACTCTGATTGAATAATGGAAAGAGTTTGAATTTTTTTTTTGTGATATTGCCATGAATGATTCAGATCAAAGGTATTGCAATTTAATGAGACAATTGATGTTGCATAATGATATGAATAATCTCTCTCAATTCTCCTCTTGATGTGCGTACAGATTTTGCCTTAAAGGATGGCATCTCTTCTTTTCTATCCTAATTTAAATGGAGTAATAATGAGATGTGTACTATCTTTTATTTGATAAAGTATCTCACATAGGATTTTTAGTGGTTGATGACGTTTTTTTTGTTTTTTTTTGTTTTCTTCTTAATTGTTTACTTTGGTTCGATTTGTACATGTACAAATGGTATCTTTAAGAGATGATTAAGAGGTGGCTAATTGAAATTGATGAATGCTGTGTTTTTAGCAATATTTTTTTGGAGTGATAATAGAAAAGTAAGATGATTGTTTGTATCCTAGTATTTTCAAGGGGTAATTTAAATATTTAAAATTTATTATTCATTTGCACAATTAATTTGGGTAACCGTTTTTTAATGGGTGTATTAGGGGTGCTGTGGGATTAAGCCCTCACCCTTCCCTATGCAGAATCGACTCCCGAACTCAATATCGGTTCCAAAGACCTTTTTTTATTTTTAAGGATTTTCCAATTTTTACCTAAATTAAATAAAATTGGTGGCGACTCTACTCTTTTTTCGAAAAACTCTTTTTATCGCCGTCCCTGCCGCGACCTCGGTTGCGACAGATGGCGACTCCACTGGGGATTTTTTTAGAGAGTCAAGCCCTTTAAAATTAGTTGTGCAAATTTTTAGTAAATTTTGATTTATTTGTTTTACCCTTTTTTTTTTGGTTTGCTTTGTGTTGTTATGTCTTTGTCTTTCTTGAAGGAAAAATAAAATAAAAAATAACCTTTCTTTGTGTGAATAAAGTGTTTTTTCTTCTTTTGTTTTGTTTTTTTTAGTATTTGTCTTATCTTGCTTGGGCTTTTTGACCTTTCCTTTTCTTTCTTTTTTGTCTTTGTTCATTTTTTTTTTTTGTATATATTTTACTAACGACTTTTTCCCCCTTCTTTCTGACCTTTTTGTTTCTTATATATACATATGCGTATTTGTTTTGCAGGTTTTTTTTTTTTTTTTTGTTTTAGGTGCTACAGGTTTGTATGCTCCCTCCACACACCTCACGGTCACTTACCTCACACACATTATGGGCTCTATACCCGAGCCTGAGTGACGCCTAGGACTTAGAAGGGGCTTTAGTGATGTTATTGTGTAGCTTTATGCTTCCTTGACTTGCGCTAATTCTCCCACTCAGATTGTGCCTAGTTTCATGGGTTGATCATATTGTGAGGGTTTATCCCTCCTTGTGATTAATTCATGGGACTAGATCCTTATCTCCATGATAAGGGCAATCTGGGGACCTTTTCCTCTAGGGTTTAGAACCATCCTTGAAAACCATGCACTAGTAGACGGAACCTAGTCAGCTTGACCGTTAGGTTTCACCCTATTAGGACACAAAGGGGGCGTACTTACCCTTTTTATTTATTTCATTTATTTACTCAATATTCTTTTAATTATTTTATTTCCTCTTCTAGGGTTGGATTTGACACGCAAGGAAAGATTTAGGTGAATCGATAGCAAGGTATGGAAGGCCCCCATAATGCAGATAACATTAGCAAGGTCATCAGTGGAAAGAATTTCAAAGTATCAGTGATCGTCAGCCCGCTTGGAAGCCTGCAAGAAATAAGCCACGGGATGCCCATAGAAGCCCGAAAAGATTTTGTGAGTCAATACGGGAGGATATTAGACTTGTTGCTCATTCCGGTCCAGATTTCCGTATTGAGTTCCTTGGCCCAATTCTGGAACTCCGCACTAAGATGTTTTGAACTACCCCACTTGGACATAACCCCTACTATTGAAGAGTATGCTTACATGTTAAGGTTACCCCTTGGGCGAGACACCCAAGTCTACACATATGGAGGGCATTATCTGTCGATAGGGAAGATAGCTGCTTTATTGGAAATGCCATTTGCGGAGGTCAAATTGACAGGAAGTGGGTCCATACGAGCACTGACAAGAACATACTTAGAATCTCACTTGCAAGAGTTAGCACGACAAGGAAATTGGAAGGCTTTTAATAGGGTGCTAGCCATGACTATCTACGGACTGGTGTTGTTTCCATCTTCTATTGACATGGTGGACCAAACAGCTATGGATGTATTCATCTGGTTTGAAAAGCATAAGCGAAACCCCGTACCTGCGATCTTGGCGGAGACATTCCTATCTTTGGAAATTTGTAAAAGGAAAGGTGAAGGCAAATTCCGAGGTTGCACTCAATTGTTATATGTTTGGATCATGACACATGTGTGCGCCGGGAAACATATAAATCACTTGGATGATCCGTTGAGGTCCTTTAAAAAGATTCCGATTAAGAAACAGACGTCCTACGAACGGAAAGAGGAGTTTGCCCAGATGAATCCGACGTCATTTGAGTGGGTTTGTCCGTGGAATGATGGTGATGAAGTCATTCTAAGTTGTGGAGATATTAACAATGTACCTCTGATGGGGCCAAGGGGATGCATATCATATACACCTGCCTTGGTGATCAGACAACTTAAGTGGACTCAGGATATACCACGAGAAGAACAACTTGGAGGATATTGCTTCTGGTTTGACGGGAACCCTAATGGCAATGAACAAATAGCCAAAATCACAGCGGCTTGGAAAGACATTCATATGGCAGGAAAAAAGGAGTTGGGTCGACGATTCAAAGCTTGTACTGATCGTTACCAAAAATGGAGAGAAGCCAGGAGGAAACATTGTCGTATGCCTGAATTTAGGCCAAGAAGTGACTGCAACTTTCAAAAGGAGTCTCTAGCAGAGTCTCATGTTGAAATCCTCAAAGCACAGATGGACTCCCTGAGGCAAGAAAAGGAAGCAATTGAAATTCAAAAAATGACCCTCCAAAGTAAGTGTGAAAAGATGAGCAAAAAAATAGAGCAGTTGGAAAATGAATGTGCGGATGCTTGGGAAGCTTCAAGACAATCAAAGAAAGCAAGAAGATGGAAAGAGAAGGAGTCCGAAGAAGTCCCAGAGTTAAAGGCAAGAATTGAATTCCAAGAGGAGTTTATACTAAAGATCTTAAAAGAAAAAGAAGAGTTAAAGGCAAATGCTAAGGTGCAGGAACAAGTAGTGGAGGTACTAAGAGAAAGGATAGAATCTTTATGTGGAAATCTGACTCAAGTACAAAGCCACTCAGATCGAGGATGGAAACTGGTGAAAGAATACCGTGATGCACTGGGAAAAATAAGCAAGACATAAGAACGATTGTGTTTGAGGATTCAGAAGCTGGAACTAGAGAAAGAGCAATGGAGACAGGAAGCCCAAAGACATGAGAAAGAGAAGAGCGAATGGGTGGATGGATGGATTGCGGTAGCTTGGGATCAGAAAAGAATAAGAGAAAAATGGCAAGAGGAATATGAATACCTATGCCGCACCATCCAGTATCATGCTTCAAATTTCATTGATCACCTTGAGGAAGCAAATGCTCATATTCGCATAGATCCTTGGGTAAAGCTACCTCCAGGAATAAGAGAATTTATGAAATACTGTGGAGAGGTTATTAAGGGTTTTAAGAAAAGAAAGACAAAGTTGTTGATGTAATCCATTTATGTTTCTTTTATCTAGATATGAACTTTGTATTCGTTCCGTTCAATAAATGAAGATGAGACTTTGATTCGATTATGCCTTATAAAAGTCCTTTCTGATCGTCACTAATTACTAGTTGATGTGCTGCAAATGATAGATGTGGAGTAAGGTGCCAACCTAGTTGGGATGATTCTCCTCGTTGTGATGCCTTTGCACAAAAAAAAAAAAAAGCGTCTTAATGCCAAAGGACTTTTGTATTGAGTTTGATGATGCCATGGTAGTATCTATTGTGGAGTGTATACTTCCTTGGATACTATGTTTAAGTGAGAGTGCCTGTCACATTTAGCATGCAAAATGAAGAGCCTTGCTAATGTAACACTTTTACCCATTGTGGAATGGGATATCAACAATCTCTGCTAATGGGGTACACACGACACGGGAATTGTTACCTTGCTATTGGATCAACCAATCATTTCTTGCGCGTCGAATCTCCTCACCCCTATAAGGTAAACACTAACTCTTTCGTTGTCTTGGTACTTGCACAGGTTTAGACCTATTCAAGAACCATTGCGCGACCCAGGAAAGGCGACACCAATCAAACCCGGGTTCACAACACTAGATCTTGGACCAGAATGGCTGCCGACAACTCTGAAACAGGAAGGAACTTGAGTTTAGAAGTAGACGAAGTGAGGGGAAGGGTGACAGAAATCTCTGAAACTCAAACAAGGTTAGAGGCTATACTTCAGGATATGAGAGAATCTCTTAACAGGCTTGGTGCAAATAGAATTGGAAATGAAGATGGCCCACACATGAGCATACAACCGACCTTCTCCATGGTAACGGCACCAATTAACAATAGTCTCACTCAGGGAATGTCAAGTTACACAGAGCCCATAATAATCCCCATCGGGGAAGGATATCGCCCCATCGAGAATGTGTACCATGAGGCTGCAGGTTATGCAGGGCTCACATGGGAAACACCTCATGTATCCATTCCCGAACAATCCAGGAGAGCTCAGGTCGGACACGATAAGATGAAGGAAGAGTGGATGGAGAAAGTAGAGGAACAAATAAAGGAGATCAAGGGTTCAAATACTTATGGCCCTCTCAAAATAGAAGAACTTTTTCCTGCCACGAACGTCTTGATTCCTAAGGATTTCAAGATTCCTGATTTTTCCAAGTATGATGGAAGTGGTAACCCACGATTCCATCTGATTAGTTATGCCACTAAAATGGCCATTTGGTCTAAAGATGACAAGTTCCTCATTAGCTTTTTCCATGAAAGTTTGACCGGGCTCGTGCTAGAGTGGTACCTTCAGTTAGACCATTCTAAGATCTCGCGGTGGACAGAGTTAGCTGATTTGTTCATGGATCAATATAAATTCAATTTGGATGTAGCTCCAACCCGTGAACAGTTGACTGCGATGCAGAAGAAGAGTGATGAGTCCTTCAAACAGTATGCACAAAGGTGGAGGAGTTTGGCTGCACAGGTTCAACCACCGTTGATGTTGTCTGAAATGTGCTCATACTTCTTGGGAACCCTGGGAGCCCCCTTTATTGGGGAAATGGCAGGAGCATCTTATAGGGATTTCTCCGACTTGATTGCTGCAGGAGAAAGAATTGAAATCTTAGCCAGAGCTGGGAAGTTGTCAGTTGATGCGGAGGGTAGTGCACCCAAGAAAGGGTTCCAGCCAAAGAAGAAGGAAGCCGAAGCAAATTATGTGCAATACCAACAAAACTTTGGACCTCGTCATGTCCCTTCATACCCAAGGTACCAAGCACCATACCAGACACAAACACCATTTTACCCACCTCAACAGGCCTCGCCAACAATCACCCAGCCACAAAACCAAATAAATAACATCCCTACCCCTCAGCCATATAACCCCACTCACCCAACATATACTCATTACCCACCTGCACCTCAACAAAACCGTCCAAGCTACCCTCGACCTCGCCCAAATTTTCAAAATCAGGGACGCTTCCAATCTCAAAATCTGCCACCCTTCCCAAGACTGTCCATTTCCAACGCAGATTTGTTCAAACAACTGTTTGACCGTCATCTAATTGCTGGAAACCCTGTACGATCCATGGAACCACCTTTCCCTGCTTGGTACAATCCTAACTTGACTTGCAAGTATCACATGGAAGCCCTAGGGCATTCCATTGAAGAATGTGAGACCTTTAAGACTGCGATAAGAAAGTTGATCGCTTGTGGACGATTGGGTTTTGAGGAAGATTCTGGGCCTAGCATTGTCAATAACCCAATCCTAAACCATAATGCGGAAAAACGGGTGAATAACTTGGAAGTGAAGCGGTCTCAAGTCAAGAAGGTCTTGGAATTGCGAACACCGATGCAAGAATTGTTTGAGGGGCTCAAGAAAGCAGGATATGATATTCTTGCACCGGTGAAGCCGATCGAAAAAGAAGTGAGGTGTGATGGTGATTTGAGTTGCGACTATCATCATGGGCAGGTAGGGCATGATATCAAAACCTGTTGGGACTTTAAGGTCCGGGTCCAAGGTTTGCTTACCTTGGGGGTGATCCAAGCCAGGCGAGGTACGACTGAAGAAGTTAATGTGGTTGAAAAAGTTGTGCTCCGGATACCACCCCTGAATGATGCTCCGGCGCCGGAAAAAGTGATTGTAAGGGTGAAAAAGCCAACTCCTTTTGCTTATGATGATACGCATGCTGTACCATGGAATTATGAACAGAAAGTTGAGCTAGTAGGAGGGGCAGAAGAATCTTCGAAGGCCCAAGTTACTAATGTTGTGAGAATTGGAGGCATTACAAGGAGTGGGCGATACTATGGCCTTGTGGAAGAAGAAGCAAAGAAGAATGCCAAAGATGGAAGAGGGAAGGAAGCCATGGATGAGGGAAAAGAAAAGGAAGAAGAAGAAGAGTTCCTTAAGATCATGAAACAGAGTGAATACGATGTAATGGAGCAGTTGAAGAAAACACCGGCAAGAATATCCCTCTTGTCACTTGTCCTGACATCGGAGATGCATCGTAAGGCATTATTGAAGGTGTTAAATGAAGCTTATGTCAAGCCTGACGTCACTCCAGAGAATGTAGTAAACATGGTAGATCCGATAAGGCGAGTCAACATGATCACCTTCTCGGAAGATGAGGTAGCTCTGAAATCACAAGGTAATCCCAAAGCCTTACACATTACTCTAAGGTGTAAAGGATTTGTGATTGCAAAGGTGCTCATAGATGGTGGCTCGGCGTTGAATGTGATCCCGATGTCCACTCTAGAACAATTGAACATAGGCTTGGCAGATTTAATGCCACAGGAGATGATTGTGCGAGCCTTCGATGGGACAGCAAGAGGAATTCTAGGGGAAATAACTTTGTCCCTTGAAATAGGGCCTAGTTGTTTTCCCGTCCTCTTTCAAGTTATGGAAATTCACCCAGCTTATACTATGCTTCTAGGAAGACCTTGGATTCATGAAGCTGGTGTTGTTCCATCAACATTACATCAATGCTTGAAATACATTCAAAATGGGGCTATAATTACCATCCGTGGTGAAGAAGAAATCATGCTGTCAAAGCCTGTCTCAGTACCTTATGTAGAAAGTGCAGAGCAAGTTGAAGATGATTCCCTGCGTAGTTTTGAAGTCCTGAAGCCAGAGAACAAGAGGAAGGAGCTGTCATTGCAGAATGTGAATGAAGTGGTTGTGCGTATTATGGAAAGGAATGGGTATCAGAAAGGAAGAGGCCTGGGGGCAAACCTTCAAGGGATTCCTCAACCGATTGAAGCAGCTGCAAAAGATGGAAGACATGGGCTGGGGTATGAGCCTTCTTTAACAGAAAAGATGAAGTACCTAGCTCTCGGAGCAAGAATGGAGAAGGCAAAGAAGTTAATTATGTCCCCCACTTGAAAGAGACTTTCTCGGCATCAACTGAAGTGATCTGGCCAGAAAAGTTAACTTCCCCTCATTTCACTATCAGTGCACTTGAAGAGAAGCAAGAAAGAAACCCTGTTATTTATCTCTCTGCTGACAATGAAGTCCTTGGCAATTGGCAGTCTGAACCATTTGTTGATGTTATTTCCATGAAGTAATTATCTTTTGTATCTCAAATAAGCTAATGTTTACTTTGGTTGAGACATGAATAAAATGTGTTAGCATGATTTTTCAGCATTTTTTGGTGTTTTCCTTCCTCTATCCTTTATCTTATATCAATTGTGCTTTATTTCTTGAATAATATCCTTGCCTATATTGCTCTTGTTGCAAACATCCTATTTCAGGAACCTCTCCCCCGCGGAAGATTTGTCTCACAAAAGGAACCCTGAAACCTCATTTACTGATTCCCTTGCGGCTCTTGACGAAGATGATCCTGGGATTAGTGAGGAAGAAGAAGCCATTGAGGAATTCACCAAGTTGATGGAGCGCTCAGAAAATGAGTTCACTTCGAATGACAAAGTTATAGAAGTAATTAATATGGGGACCGAGGAAGAAAAGAAGGAGCTGAAAATAGTGGATAACCCAGAGCGTGCAGAAATGGTTGGGCTATTTAAGGAGTACCTCGATGTGTTTGCATGGTCCTACAAAGATATGCCAGGTTTGGATCCAGAGATAGCATCACATAAAATCCCGTTGTACCCAGATATAGTGGCGAAGAAACAAAGGTTGAGGAGGATGCATCCGGAGATGTCGCTAAAGATCAAAGAAGAGGTAACTAAGCAGCTAGAAGCTGGGTTTGTGGAAGTGTCAAGACACCCAGAGTGGATAGCTAATATTGTACCAGTGCCGAAGAAGGATGGGAAAGTAAGAATGTGTGTGGATTACAGAGATCTAAATAAAGCCAGTCCAAAGGATGACTTCCCATTGCCTCATATCGACGTCCTTGTAGACAGCACAGCAAGGAACCACAGGTTCTCCTTCATGGATGGGTATTCAGGATACAATCAGATCCTCATGGACGTCGATGACAAAGAAAAGACGACTTTCATCACCCCTTGGGGAACTTTTTGTTACAGAGTAATGCCTTTTGGGTTGAAGAATGCCGGAGCTACCTACCAGCGTGCTATGGTAGCATTATTCCATGATATGATGCACAAGGAGATAGAGGTATATGTGGATGACATAGTGGCTAAGTCTAAGGAGGGGGAAAGCCATGTAGCAGTTTTGCAGAAGTTATTTGAGAGATTGAGGAAGTACAATTTGAGGCTCAATCCCACGAAATGTGTTTTTGGAGCATCAACTAGGAAATTGCTTGGTTTTGTGGTCAATAGAGAAGGAATACAGGTGCAACCGGAAAAAGCAAAGGCAATCAGAGACATGCCAACTCCCAAGAATGAACGAGAAGTAAGAGGTTTTCTAGGGAGATTGAATTACATTGCCCGATTCATTGCTAACTTGACTAGCACATGGGAGCCAATCTTCAGACTACTAAAGAAGAATAATCCGGGAAGATGGAATGAGGAATGTCAAGAAGCCTTTGACAAAATAAAGGCATACCTATTAAGCCCGCCAGTGTTGGTACCGCCCACTCGAGGTCGTCCCTTGCTATTGTATCTCACTATCTTACCAACCTCAATGGGGGCAATGTTGGGGCAACATGATGAGTCTGGCAAGAAAGAACAGGCAATTTACTACCTGAGCAAGAAGTTTAATGACTGCGAAGCCCGATACATGGCAATTGAGAAGACTTGTTGTGCGCTGGTGTGGACTTCCAAGAGACTCAGGCAATACATGTTATATCACACCACTTGGTTAATCTCTCGAATGGACCCTTTGAAGTATATCTTTGAAAGTCCCCACATATCCTTAAGGGTTTCAAAGTGGCAAGTGATATTATCAGAGTTCGATATTAAGTATATGACTCGGAAATCCATCAAGGGAAGTGCAATTGCTGATCATTTAGCTGAAAATCCTCTCAAGGGTGGACAGCCGATTACATCTGAGTTCCCTGATGGGGAGATACTATCACTGGAGGAAGATGAAAAGGAGAATGTGTGGAAGATGTATTTCGATGGTGCAGTTAATATGCACGGTTCTGGCATAGGAGCAGTGGTTGTTTCTCCGGATGGCAAGCAATATCCAGTGGCCATTAAGCTTGAATTTGAATGCACCAATAATATTGCCGAGTACGAAGCATGTGCGAATGGATTACAAGCAGCGATTGATCTTGGAATAAAATAGTTAAAGGTCTTTGGAGATGCAGCCCTAATTATTTATCAGGTCAATGGCGAATGGCAAACAAAAGATCCCAAGCTTATCCCATATCAGAAATACTTGACTCAGTTAGTTGCGAAGTTTGATGAGATTACTTTCTCGCACCTAACTCGAGACAAGAATCAATTTGCAGATGCTTTAGCCACATTAGCCGCCATGACCAAGTTGGACCTCCATACCACCGTCCAGCCTATTCAAGTGAAGGTACAAGATGAACCAACATACTGTGCACATGTGGAAGAAGAGCACGATGGTAATCCTTGGTATCACGACATCAAGCAATATATTCAGAGCAGAACGTACCCAGCGGGAGCAAATGAAGTGAATAAAAGGACGATTCGTAGATTATCAATGTCCTTTTACTTAGATGGTAAAGTTTTGTATAAGAGGAACTATGATGGGGTCCTCCTAAGGTGTGTTGATGCTCGTGAAGCCCGGACTATCATGATAGAAGTGCATGGAGGGATATGTGGAACACACGCTAATGGTCACATGATGGCACGCAAGATCTTACGAGATGGTTACTATTGGTCAACCATGGAAGCTGATTGTGTGGAGCATGTCCGAAGATGCCATAAATGCCAAACATATGCAGATCAGATCAAAGTTCCACCATTCCAACTGCATAATCTGGTGTCACCTTGGCCCTTTTCTATGTGGGGGACAGACGTCATTGGGCCTATCAATCCCAAGGCTTCAAACGGACATCGCTTCATTCTGGTTGCAATAGATTACTTCACTAAGTGGGTGGAAGCAGCATCATATGCCAATATAACTCAAAAGGTGTTTACCAAGTTTCTGAAGAGGGATATTATCTGTCGCTATGGAATACCAGAAAGAATCATTACAGATAATGCTGCCAATCTTAATGGGGCGGAGGTAAAAAAGTTATTTGAGACCTTTAAAATCAAGCATCATAATTCTGCCCCATATAGACCTCAAATGAACGGGGCGGTAGAAGCAGCCAACAAGAATATCAAGAAAATTGTTGCTAAAATGGTCGTAAATTATAAGGATTGGCATGAAATGTTGCCATATGCTTTGCATGCGTATCGTACCAACATACGATCAAGTACTGGGGCAACACCTTTCTCCTTGGTTTATGGAATGGAAGTTGTTTCTCCCATAGAAGTTGAAATCCCTTCATTAAGAGTGTTGATGGAAGCTGACTTGGAAGAATCTGAATGGGTAAAAGCTCGATATGATCAGTTAAACATGATTGAGGAAAAAAGACTGGTGGCCCTTTGTCATGGACAACTATATCAGAGAAGGATGGCTAAAGCCTTTAATAAGAAAGTCCGTCCTAGGGAGTTTCAACCAGGTGATTTGGTGTTAAAGAAGATACTTTCCAATCAAGAAGATGCTCGAGGAAAATGGGCACCCAATTATGAAGGGCCATACATAGTAAAGCAGGCATACTCAGGCGGGGCCTTAGTCCTAGTAGATGAAAATGGACGAGAGCTACCGAGACCTGTAAATTCTGATGCTGTGAAAAAGTTCTATGCCTAAAAAAAAATAAAATAAAGCCCGTTAGGTTGAAAACCCGCAAGGGCGACCTAAGCAAAAGTGAGGGCATTGAAAAATAAAAAGCCCGTTAGGTTGAAAACCCGCAAGGGCGACCTAAGCAAAAGTTAGGGCATTGAAAAATAAAAAGTTCGTTAGGTTGAAAACCCGAAAGGGCAACCTAAGCAAAAGTTAGGACAAAGAAACTGAATCTTAGGCTGAAAACCCGCAAGGGCAGCTTAAGCGATGACTTAAATGTGGACCACACTGGGACAATTTTTGCTGGTGACTTGCTACACTGGGGCAATTTTGTTTGTCATTGGCTACAATGGGGCAAGGATAAATCATTGAAGTGTTAATGGAAGAATGTATATGGAAGTTGAGACCAGGACTGACGTCAAACAATTGTTGGGAATCAGTAATGAGGATCAAGGAACCAATACTGGGGCAAATTTTTATGCGGTTTTCTTTTATTCCATTTCATACAATTCCCATGTACCCCTTTGTATCTCCCCTCATTTTTTCCAAATTCCTTGTGTGCAATGTAGATTCTCATATTAAGGCAAGGATTTTATTCATCCATTTTCCATTATTATGCTCAAATCATGTTTTTGCATTGAAATCATGTCTCAATTTAAGTAAATTTAAGTTTAATAGTATGATTTGATAATTTTAATGGTTACTTCAATAAATGGTTTGAACCAAAGAAAGCCCAGTATTTCAAAGTCAATAAGGGAGATAACAGTGCACAATGGGGAGAAAAGCAAAGCAATGACGAAAGTCTCCACAAGTCCTAGTCTTGAAGAAGCAATTGCTCCACATGTATCCACCTCTTGCAAGAAGAAGTCCCTCTGCCGGAACGTATAAGACCCTGACTCAGAGTTGTCGGTAAACAAAGGTTTGATTGGTTGAATTCTTTCCAGGGAGCGTATGGTTCAGCTTTAATTGAAGCAAAGGTAAGGAAATAAAAGGAAGTAATAAAAAAAAATTAATTAAAAAAAAAAAAAAAGAGAGAGAGAGAGAGAGAGAGAGAGAGAAAAGAGAAAGCAAGTTACCAGCATTTTATTTTTGGGATCTGAGGCCCACTGCAATTTAATTTTTTCGAGCTCTGAGGCTCATCGCATTTTATTTTTCGAGCTCTGAGGCTCACTGCATTTTATTTTTGGGATCTGAGGCCCACTGCAATTTAATTCTTCGAGCTCTGTGGCTCACTGCTAATTTTATTCTAGGGATCTGAGGCCCGCTGTCTTTTTTTACTTTTCGAGCTCTGAGGCTCACTGCATTTTATTTTTGGGATCTGAGGCCCACTGCAATTTAATTTTTCGAGCTCTGAGGCTCATCGCATTTTATTTTTCGAGCTCTGAGGCTCACTGCATTTTATTTTTGGGATCCGAGGCCCACTGCAATTTAATTTTTCGAGCTCTGAGGCTCAACGCATTTTATTTTTAGAGCTCTGTGGCTCACTGCTAATTTTATTCTCGGGATCTGAGGCCCGCTATCTTTTTTACTTTTCGAGCTCTGAGGCTCACTGCTAATTTTATTTTCGGGATCTGAGGCCCACTGCAATTTAATTTTTCGAGCTCTGAGGCTCATCGCATTTTATTTTTCGAGCTCTGTGGCTCACTACATTTTATTTTTAGGATCTGAGGCCCACTGCAATTTAATTTTTGAGCTCTGAGGCTCATCGCGTTTTATTTTTCGAGCTTTGGGGCTCACTACATTTTATTTTTGGGATCCGAGTCTCGCTGCAAATATATTTTTCGAGCTTTGAGGCTTACTGCTAATTTTATTTTAGGGATCTGAGGCCCACTGTCTTTTTTATTTTTCGAGCTCTGAAGCTTAATGTTCTGAATTTTCTCCAGCCTATTTCCCATCCCGGCCAAAATGTGAGTTCATTTTCTTTACTAGTTCCTTACCACTTTCACATGAAAAATTGTTCATTCTTCATGTATTCTAGTAATGAACAAGTAAAGAGGGGCAACTGTGAACACCCAATTTTGACCGAGATCTCTTTTTAATTTTCACTAAAATCTAAATAATATAATAATAATAATAAATAAGTAAAAAAAAAATTTAAATTTTGATGTTTGTTTTTTTTTTTAAAGACTAAGAAAATCACAAAAATATTTTGCTTTGTTTCTTTTTATCCCAAAATCCAAAAAAAATTATAAAAGAAAAGTCACAAAAAGATTTTTAATTTTTAGTTTATACTTTTAGTTTGTTTTTGTTTGAGAACCAAGCCCAATACCAAGAGCTCACCATAAGACCCATTTTACTTTTTAAACCCGGATCCACCACCCATACCACATTTTTCTCCTATTCTTTAACCCTAGCAGCCACCATTCTTCTTCCCTCTCCCCCTCTAACCCTAGCAACCTCCCTCCTTCCTCCCTCTCCCCCTCTAACCCTAGCCGCACAACAACAACATCAAACACGGCAAGCCCCCTTCAATCACGCACAAGCAAGATTCTCCTTCCCTTTCTTGGCTGAATGCGAATCTCCCATACTCCAGAAGCTGCGCAACACAATCCTCTCCTTCTTATGTTCGTCGTGCGATTACAGGAGGCTGGGGATTCAAAATTTTGCGTCCATCATTCATGACAAAATAAGGTGAATATTGTTCTTTCCTCTTTTGCTTCTGGATCACGAGATTAACGGTATTTTATTTGATTGACAGATGAGCAAAGAGAGGGAGGCTGGAGGCTATATAAAGGACGCAAGAGAAGGAGGACGAAAACAACAAGAATATAGAGAACAAGACACACTGAGAGAAAGAGAGTTTCGAATTTTGGTTTGTTTTTAGAGGTCACAGTGATATACACTGAAAGGAGAGGATTCGTACGGCTGCTACCATTTCATCGCAGCTGCTAGTTCTTTCTCAGTTCTGGACTGAGAGCAGTACAACACACACGGCGGAGGCGGAGACCGTTCGAAGGGAAGAGTGTACTGCTGATTAGGAAAAAATTTAGCTTTCTCACATTTACTCATAGCATTGGTAAACCATAGTGATATTTCTTGTTATTCTGTTTAACCTGTACTGAATTTGTTTGCAAAGAGTCAAAAAAAAATCTTGTAATTATTCTGTTTTACCGGCCAAATTTTTGGTTTATTTGAAATCTGTCACAATGATGTTATTACCATGTTGATGTTGCTTGTAGATGGCTAACAAATATGTAGATGGTAAGATTTGATTAGGTGATTTCCTGCTTGTTTTCCTTGTTACTCTGATTGAATAATGGAAAGAGTTTGAATGTTTTTTTTTTTGTGATATTGCCATGAATGATTCAGATCAAAGGTATTGCAATTTAATGAGACAATTGATGTTGCATAATGATATGAATAATCTCTCTCAATTCTCCTCTTGATGTGCGTACAGATTTTGCCTTAAAGGATGGCATCTCTTCTTTTCTATCCTAATTTAAATGGAGTAATAATGAGATGTGTACTATCTTTTATTTGATAAAGTATCTCACATAGGATTTTTAGTGGTTGATGACGTTTTTTTTGTTTTTTTTTTTGTTTTCTTCTTAATTGTTTACTTTGGTTCGATTTGTACATGTACAAATGGTATCTTTAAGAGATGATTAAGAGGTGGCTAATTGAAATTGATGAATGCTGTGTTTTTAGCAATATTTTTTTGGAGTGATAATAGAAAAGTAAGATGATTGTTTGTATCCTAGTATTTTCAAGGGGTAATTTAAATATTTAAAATTTATTATTCATTTGCACAATTAATTTGGGTAACCGTTTTTTAATGGGTGTATTAGGGGTGCTGTGGGATTAAGCCCTCACCCTTCCCTATGCAGAATCGACTCCCGAACTCAATATTGGTTCCAAAGACCTTTTTTTTTTTAAAGATTTTCCAATTTTTACCTAAATTAAATAAAATTGGTGGCGACTCTACTCTTTTTTCTAAAAACTCTTTTTATCGCCGTCCCTGCCGCGACCTCGGTTGCGACAATTTTTGTTCCCGAACTCTGACAGACCCCTGTACTGTGGATCTGGAGCTGCAACTGGTACCACGTTAAGCACGTCCCCATTATCCCACATCTGACAGAGAGTCTTCGTCTGCTCCTGCATAACTCTGGTCATTCGAGCCAAAGTCGCTGCAAGTGCATCATTTCTCCCTCGCCTGTTCGCTGTCATAATCTGCATACCACCAATCAAACAGTGGGTTGATCAAGTCCAATATCCAAAAGAATAGAATGCATAATTATAACTCTAACAAGCATCCTATGTATCCAAGTTTTGTTTTTGAAAAGGCCCCACTACCATAGTCCGATTTAGAATTGAACTGCTCTGATACCAAAAACGTAACGCCCTTTGTTACATTAGTAACTTAAGATAAAATCAATAAAAAATCCTTTAAAATATTTAATTAAACATACATGTCATAAAAAAAATTCTTAAATAATTAAAGTTTGGAAATACCTCATATTAAATAATATAATAATAAAGTATCCAAGTAATAAATATAAATATAAATCCATAGGTTCGAATAATAAATAAAAACCAAAAGCCTCAAAACCAAGCGTCTAATTACAATCCAAGAAAAATAATACGTTAACCAAAGAACGTCGTCCGCATAATACTCTCAACCATACTATATTACTAACCAACTAGCTAACAAAAAAGATGACTCTTCAGATCTCTAGGTCCTCAATAGCGATGTCCTCGGACTCTGAAAACAACACTTATAATAAGATATAAAATCCCAGTGAACAACAATACAGTTTATAAAATATTTTCGAAAATAGTATTGTTCTCAGTCGGCACGGTAACCGCTACTTTTCAAAAAAAAATAGTAGATATTAAAGTACATTCAATAACAGCAGTAGTATCAACCACTCAAAAACATATAGCTTAATAACAATTCATCTCAATGTCTCACATTCCATATACCAAGTAAATTCTAAATTAGTCCAAGTGGCCCGAAGACCTCATAATTAAATGGGTCTCTTGCCGGCATGTCATAAATCTCACACATCACACGACAATGGCATCTCATTGCCCACCTCTGCTCATAGGGAGTGTTTCGATGTCACCCTCATGTTGGGGACATTTCCATTTCGATACCTCCCATGTGCACATGGCGGTATTTCTCCCTTTTCGACACCCCAACGTGTGGCGATGTTACTTTCGATACCCCATTATGGTGGTATTACTCTTCAATACCCCTATCATAGGCGGTATTGTGGCAAACATTATACCATGTATCATAAGTCACATATTTCATGTCTCATACGTATAACAACTCATTAATCATAAATTAAACATTCAATCTTATCATGCATGCCAAAAGAAAAACACATCATGTTATCAAATAAATTTGTAAGTAAATTATCCCCATATTTATGAAAACCCCCAATTTTAGAAATTGGTTTATTAATAACATGCATCATTAAATTAAAATCTCTCAAAACCATAGGGTAAATTACCGTCAACATAACAAACACATATACCATGGAAAGGGTTATTAAAAAATATTGTTGCTCACCTTTAGAAAACATCCAAAAATTCCCCCAAACGTTAAAGAACAACTCCCTTTTGATCAATTCTCTTAATCGAGAAGCTCCCCACTGTGACGCCCTTGTTCCTTTTGTTTCTAATGTAAAGCTATACAGCTCCTAAAACATTGAAGTCTGAATGCCCTTTTTCAATTAGTATTTCTTTCAAATATCCATTCTTGCCAGGGCCCACACTCTTTGTTTGTCAAGCCCAAACTCTACATGAATTGCTCACTCTCAAGTCTAAATGCCTACTAAAAAAGAGTGAACTCCCCGTAAGTCCTTCTTCTTTC
The DNA here is from genome assembly GCA_035048595.1 of Echinosophora koreensis. NCBI lineage: Eukaryota > Viridiplantae > Streptophyta > Magnoliopsida > Fabales > Fabaceae > Echinosophora > Echinosophora koreensis. Next base: position 851,241 of record JAPCYP010000114.1, read on the forward strand.
ATTCATTTAAATAAGGCTTAATTACAATTTTGGTCCCTCTACTATTGATCATGTATGATTTTGGTTCCTAAGCTTTTTTTCGTGCATATTTGGTCCCTCTATTTTTTTTTAATGTTGCAAATTTGGTCCTTCTATCCAATGTCTGTCAATTTTTTCAATGATCGATATAGAGGAACCGATTCTCTAAACACATAGAATCTCTAGTTGAGGTTCTCCCTCCTCTGCGTCTTTGATTCAACATGATTTAGTAGTTCCTCTTTTCTATTTACTGGTTTTGTCCGTCCTTTTAGGGGTCTTTTTTTGTTCCACTGCATGACTCTTTACCACAGAAGCTCAATAAGATGTTCTATACGCATAAAGCATTGGTTCTGTGTACTTAGAGAAGTAGTTCCTCTATGTTGATCATTGAAAAAATTGATAGACATAGACAAAATGACCAAATTTGCAACATTGAAAAAAAAGGGGGACCAAATATGCATTAAAAAAACTTTAGAGACCAAAATCGTACATGATCAATAATAAGAAGACCAAAACTACAATTAAACCTTTAAATTAATTTACATTACCATGGACTCCACTAGATTTTTAATAGGAACAATTCATCTAATCCTATAGCATTTTGTCCTCTTACTCCAAATTCTAGCGCCTGGTGATCAACATTTATTTATTTATTTATTATATTTTATTCATTTTTTTTATTTTGTAATTATTAAACAATTTCAATAAATTCTTATACTACCAACTTTCTACACTAAACCTCTTAATTATATTTTATTTGTACTATACTTTTAATAACCTAATATTATTATTTTTTATCAAATTAATTATATTAAATTTTAGGATATTACAGGTGGCACTATTGTGCTTAAATCGAAATGAACTTGGGGTCTCAGAGGGAAGATGAGGTCGCTGTGCAGGGAAAGAGGTGGTTGCGCAACAAAGTTAGGGTGTGTGTGGATGAGGTATTTGTAGAGAGTGAAGTATTTTAAGAGGGTAATTAAAATACTTCACTCTAAAATACTTTGTTTGGATATTAAATATGAAGGATTTTAGAAGTCAAGGGATTTTATGGGGGTTTTTTGTTTAAGGTAAATTTAAGGAATTTGAAATACCACCTAAAGAGGTGGTATTTTGAAAGTTCCTCTCCTTACTCATGTGCCACCTATCATCGATGCCGGCCCCCGAACCACCCAGACCCAACCTCGGACCCCCAGACCCGGCCCGGTCCCCCTGACCATCGGGGCCCGGTCCCCACACCACCCTGGACCCGACCCCCGGACACCCGGTAGGGGGAAGCCGGCCCCTAGACACTCGGTGCGGGAGCACCGGCCCCGAACACCCGGTTCGGGGGGCACCGGCCCACGGACACTCGATGCGGGGGCGCCGGCTCCCGGACAATTGAAATCCCAATTTTTTAAATGAATATTAAAAAAAATAATTGAAGGTTATTGAAATGATTTATCCAAACAAAGAATTTAAAATACAAGGTATTTGAATTACCCTATCCAAATAAAGTATTTTTAAAATGAAAGTAATTCAATTGAAGTAATTGAATTGCCTCCTATTTTAAATTCCTTGGAATTTTGAAATACATCATCTAAACACACACTTAGGGTTTTGGCTTTTTAGTTTTTGTTGAGTCTATAAGACTCACGTAAAAATATAAAATATAAAAGATATGAGTAATATTGTAATTTACATGCTTGCATCTCCATTCAGTTGGTTCTCTCGTCAATTGGGAGAAGAAAAGTTTTTGGGTGGGACCCATGTGTTTACTTTTGTTTCTCCCTTAAATCATGCATGTGCCAAACGAATGAAAAGTATATTTTCTTTCCAAAACCCATCGTCTGGTTCTCTATTGGTTCAAAATCTCTCGAAGCAAACACTGCGTAAGTGATAGACACAAAATTGTGCAAAATGACGTGGTTAGGACTAGAACACGGGGCTTTTTGACCAAACTGACCCACTTTTAGAAACTATTTACCAATATAACCTACTTTTGAAACTATTTACCAAACTAACCTACTTTTAAATAAAATAATATTTTATTTTATTTTTGACTTTTAGTGGCGCTAGCAAAAAAAATATAAGGAAAAATACTTTTATAAGAAGATATTTAAAATTATAAATTAATATTATCGTTTATATATATAATAATTAATATTATCATTTATTTATATAATAATTAATTATTATAAACAAATTTGTTGGAGTTGGTTTTTGTGGAGCAAGAATTATGAAATTGTCAAATAGTCCATTAGTGTGATAGTATTGTGATCAATGAACATACATGTGATGTGAATGTGACGAGCAACCAAGTCATTGGTCAATTAGGAAACGAGCTTAACAAATTATATTACAGACACAAGACAACACAAATTTATATTATTAACTATTAATTAATAATAAATATTAATTAATTAATTAAATTCTAATAATAAATATTATCATTATATAATAATTATATTAATTAATTACTAATTAATATAATTATATTAATATTATTAAATTATTTATATATAATAATTATATTAAATTATATATATATTAAATTATTTATATATATATAATTATATTATAATATATATATATATAAAAAACAAAAATTTATATATATATATATATATATGAGTAGCACCAGTTTGACTGGCGCCACTACCCTTTTTTTTTTCATTTTCTTTTTTTTTCGGCCAATCGAGACATGTCATGTGGCGGGTCAAATTCAATGGCGCCACTAAAAGTAAAAAAAAAATTATTTTATTTAAAAGTAGGTTAGTTTGGTAAATAGTTTTAAAAATAGGTTATTTTGGTAAATTATTTCTAAAAGTGGGTCAGTTTGGTCAAAGAGCCAGAACACGGGTTGGGGCAATACACAAGGAAGCATTGTGCCACTGGAACACCGAAAATTGTTGGAAAATATGCAAAAAAATATTTTATATATATATATAGTTTAAAACAAAATTTACAAGTTTAATATATACCAATTCATGCGGTTCAACAAGTGACTCATCGGTTGGACCCATGACCCAGTACCCTAACCGAGTCAATGATCGGTCCGATTTTAATAACACTGGTAAGTTGATTCCTTCTATCTTCCAAACGAAAACTTCATTTTTCCCAATAAAATGTAGACGCTTAACATGATAATTGTACCTTTCCTATTTAGCCATGCAATAGTCGTTCTAATATGCATTGTACACTATCAGTATAAAAGTACAATTGATATTATGCTTAATTGGGGTGTGATGAAATGATTTTATGAATGGTACGTGGATCAAAATGATTTCCAATTATGATCCATTTATAACGTTACATCTGCTATTGTACACACATTTAGGCTATCTATTGGTCAGAACAAATATAGTGAATGATTTTAACAGATGAAACTTAGAAAAGGGGCAAAAAATTTGTGAAGCTTGATCCAGGGTATGAATAGCTGGAAAAACAGGGCAAATTGTATCATTTTACTCCTAAAAAAAGGCACTTCCAAAAACAAATCTAATCAAATTAATGAAGACGATAATTACGATGTTATGGTTTTTATGTCATTTGTCTCTCCTCTATAATCCAAAATTGCCACCTCAGATGTCACCTGCATAGCATTGCAGTTTCAATTTGCACATTGCACCCTCTTCTTATTTGCTTTCGCACTTTCAAGTTCCCTTTTGTCTTCCATTCTCCACGACAATGGAAACGCGTTGCACTCAGTGGATGACCATTTTACCCCTCTTCTTTGTCCCTCTCTTCTCTAACGTAGTATCATCCCATTACAACCATGGGGATCACCTGGCTTCAACAGCGTTGAGGCAGGTTCCGATGCGGGCAGGTGCACCCTTCAAGATGGCTCTGTTTGCTGACCTTCATTTTGGGGAGGCTGAGTCCACAGATTGGGGCCTAGTCCAAGATGTAAACTCCACAAAGGTCATGAACAAAGTGCTCCACGATGAAGATCCGGGTATGTTGTTGTTGTTTTTTTTTTTTTTCTTTTTAATCCGAGTATTCACCGGCAGGGAGTTAGAGTCTAATCCCTCGAGGAGGATATGTTATTATTGATAATGAGCTTATCTTAAAGGTTCCCTATTTTTCTATTGCATTTTATTTTCATTTCAATAAATATCATTTTTTCGTTTTGTTTATCAAACCACTTTTTTATTCTTAAATTCTAAGAATCTATCATTTCTCTATTATTGCTTTCAAAATACAGGTTATTTTATCAATAGTTATAAAATAGATATAAAAAATTAAAAATATCAAACGTATAATAATAAATAAATCATAATTCGTATCATTTATAATGAGTTTGACATAAACTTTTATTGCGCTGTGTGTGAACCGTGCCTATCCAATGCAAAATGGTCGCTATGGTGCTTGAAACGAATAACGGATATTTGAGAAAATAGTTCTACTTCTACTTCTAGAATAAGGATTGGATAATGTTTTGATTTTTTATTTTAAAGAAAGAAATCATTTTTTAATAGTTTTATTAAGATTTTATCAAAAACTTTTTTTAAACATAAAACAAGTTAATTTAAATTTAAAAGTTAATCCAATTTTGCATAAAAGTTACTCTAAATTAAAATATCATCAAGTTCAAATTTGTAAAAGGAGTAAGCCTATTTGTACGATTTTTTGAAGGATGCTGTATAAAATCACCTTATTATGTTCATATTCTTTATTTTATGATGTGATTATATATGAAAGTGAAAAATATAAAAAATATAATATTGATATTTAAAATGTTCTAACTTCTAAACTCTTTCTAACCTTTCAAAAAAAAAAAAAAAACTCTTTCTAAAGGTAATGTTATTCTAACGTCAAAAGGCTGAAAGGCATGAAATCGGATATTAGATACTCCTCTGATCCACAATATAAGTAAAAAAAATTCAAAAATTTTTGGTTCAAAATATAAGTAAAATTCAACTACTTACATTCTATTTAATGAAGTTATTCTCAAAACACCCTTCATTTAATGCAAATTTTGTTTTCCAATGTCTCTTTTTATTCCCAACAACACAAGCTTAATAAATAAGAGGAAGGGTAATTTAGGTAATAAACTCAATATTTTATTTCCAATAACCCTTTTAAATAAGATTAGCTAACTTTCTTAATAAGTATGAAATTAGTTATTTTTTAACGAATGGAGTAGGTTATTTGTAAGTGTACACTTGTATTGTTTGATGCTGTTTGTGTCCTCGTTGTCAACCAGAATTTCGGGAAAATAAATTTAAATTGACATAAGACTTATATTTTACACAATTTAATAATTTTTTTGTACAATATAATTTTTGTACTAAGAACACAGATTAAGAAAACCCTTTCATTTTAACATAATAGATCAGAATTTTTCAGCTAAAAGAAAGTTCAATATTTTCTATTTCATACCCCAAATTAGTAAGCCTCAAGTATATCCTTATTCCAATTTCCTTCATCTACCCCGGAAGATGAAAGGAATATGGCAATATGCCATTGTCAAGGCAATATCTTATTATTATTTTTTTAAACTTAAGATGGACAACTAATGCCATGGAATATACTATCGCACATTCTACTATAGTTTGCATCTGTTATGAAAATATATCCATGTTGTTGATATTATATGAAGCTTATATAAGATTATTTATACATTGAATATCTTTAAAAATAAAAGACCATGTACTTAACCATTGTATAATTAAACAATTTTATTTTTTAAACATTCAAATTTATCATAGTTGACTAGTTTTAAACACCTATATAAAATATGTTTATTCTATTTTTAAAATAGTATATTATAATACACAAAAGTTAGGTGTTGTTTTATATATACTTGTGATATTTTCTAATAACAATAAAATATGTATAGTAATTATTATATTTTAATGGATGAGTTATTACATATATTTTTTGTCATTAAAAAAATAACACTATAAATACGGATTTGATTCGGATTCCCTGTACATTCTCTCTTCAGTCAAATATCAGTTGTTAGATTAATTTAACATCCAAAAAATTTCTCATGTCAATGTTTAGATTAACGAGCACTGATATTCGGACACCAGCGGGCGACACCAAAATGTGACACCACGGGTGTAGCGCTACAGTATTGTAGCGCTACAGTATAGTTTTTTTTTTTTTTTTTTTTACAAATTTTGACTTTTTTTATAAAAAAAAAAATAGTTTTTTTAAATACTAACATTTTTTGTTAATCCAGTGCAAATATTTGGTTAATTCAATTCATCTATATGAGATATATCTCATATAGAATGGTTGAAGCATCAGAGTTACCGATTGACCACAGAATACACTGAATTAACCAACCATTTTCAAAGGATTAACCACGTGTTTTTTGTTTTAAAAAAAAGTCGAAATTTGTCCCAAAAAAAAAAGATCCATTAACCATATAATAAACTGAATTAACCAGAAATTTGCATGTGATTAATCAAATATTTACATGGTTGTGAAAAATGATTGTTGAAGCATCAGGATAACCGATTAACCACAGAATACACTGAATTAACCAACCATTTTCAAAGGATTAACCACGTGTTTTTGTTTTAAAAAAAAAGTCGAAATTTGTCAAAAAAAAAAAAAGACCCATTAACCATATAATAAAATGAATTAACTAGAAATTTGCATGTGATTAATCAAATATTTACATGGTTGTGAAAAATGATTGTAAGCTTCAGGATAACCGATTAACCACAGAATACACTGAATTAACCAACCATTTTCAAATGATTAACCACGTATTTTTGTTTTTAAAAAAAAAATCGAAATTTGTCCCAAAAAAAAAGAAGACCCATTAACCATATAATAAACTGAATTAACCAGAAATTTGCATGTGATTAATCAAATATTTACATGGTTGTGAAAAATGATTGTTGAAGCATCAGGATAACCGATTAACCACAGAATACACTGAATTAACCAACTATTTTCAAAGGATTAACCACGTGTTTTTGTTTTTAAAAAAAAGTCGAAATTTGTCCAAAAAAAAAAAAGACCCATTAACCATATAATAAAATGAATTAACTAGAAATTTGCAAGTGATTAATCAAATATTTACATGGTTGTGAAAAATGATTGTAAGCTTCAGGATAACCGATTAACCACAGAATACACTGAATTAACCAACCATTTTTAAAGGATTAACCATGTATTTTTGTTTTTTAAAAAAAAATCGAAATTTTTCCCAAAAAAAAAGAAGACCCATTAACCATATAATAAACTGAATTAACCAGAAATTTGCATGTGATTAATCAAATATTTACATGGTTGTGAAAAATGATTGTTGAAGCATCAGGATAACCGATTAACCACAAAATACACTGAATTAACCAACCATTTTCAAAGGATTAACCACGTATTTTGGTTTTAAAAAAAGTCGAAATTTGTCCAAAAAAAAACCCGTTAACCATATAATAAACTGAATTAATCAGATATTTGCACGTAATTAACCAAAAATATTAGTATAAAAAAACTAAATTTTTATTTTTATACAAAAAAGGCAAAATTTGGAAGGGAAAAAAAAAAAAGAAAAGAGGTCGCTACAGTAGCGCTACAGTACGTCACTGTAGCGCTACTGTGATTTGGTGTCGCCCGCTGGTGTCCGAATATCATAATTCTTAGATTAATCCAACGGCTATGATTGACTGAAAAGAGGATGAAGGGATCCATTTTGCCATAAACACGTATGTAACTAAAGTAAGTCTTGTCCTATTATAATATTGATAAATGTTTTTTGAACACAAAAATAGCGAAACCATACGTGTCCCTTTATTTTTTTATTGTATTCTTGAAATGCATGAATACAAGAAGATAAAAAGTAAATGAAAGATAAGATAAATATGTATGGTATCCAATTTTTGTGTTGAAGTAATATAATTGTGCCAAAAATTTATGTTAAAATAACATTTTTCATAATTAGTTATTTTTCATAATTAAATGATCATCACTCATAATTATTGATAGTGGCAGCTCATCTAATTCCAATAAACTCAACTAATGACAAGAGTGCAAGCAACCCGGTAACACAATGACAAGGGTGTTCCTGTATCTTCTGCAAACTCCAATATTTCCATTAACCTCACCTGCACTGCATAATTCAAAAATACACTCATAATAATGAACTGAACCCCTCCTATTATTCGAACTATTTTTGTTGAGTCTGTTTCTATTTCCCTTGTTTTCCTTCCTCCCTCAATGGAAACATGTGGAAGCCAGTGGAAGACGTTTCTACCCATGTTGTTTCTGTCTCTGTTCTCCACCGTCGGATCATCAACCCATCATCACCGTGCATCATCATCGGCCATACGATTCAGATTGGCACGAGGAGCTGCTTCTGCTGCTGCTCCGGAGAGGCAGGTTCCGATGCGGGCAGGTGCACCGTTTAAGATAGCACTGTTTGCGGACCTGCATTTTGGGGAGAATGCGTGGACGGACTGGGGCCCACTTCAAGATGTAAAGTCCATTAAGGTCATGAATACAGTCCTCCACTATGAAAATCCAGGTGAGTGAGGAGGGTGAGGTAGGTGATCTTGAACACTAACTATTACGGCTAAACATGCAAAGTGATTTTTTATAGCAGCTTTTATGGTGGAGAAAAATGATTTTACTTATTTCCACATGTGTTTCAAAACACACATTGATTATAAATTATCTATACAAGCTATTTACACAACTATCCAAATGTCCTCGGGACCCATTCGGATAAACAACTTATTTAAGTGCATATAAGGATTTATGCGAAAAGCTTTTATGCGATAAGCTTTTTTTAAATTAAGTTATTTAATGTTTGGATACAAATTCGAAAAAGCGTTTTTAGAATTTAGAATCCATAAAATATGTAAAACAACTGTCTACATAAGTTTTGTTACAAAATTTTCTAATAAGCAAAAAAAAATTGACTTATCAAATTAATCTAAAATAAAATTTTGAAGTCGATAAGTTGTTTATTTAAGTATATCCTAACATTATTTTTTCTATAAAAAAAATAAACACTTGTATAAGCAAAGAAATTCTAATAAGTTATAAGTTGTGTTATCCAAACGGAGCCTAAGCATTAAATGCCTAATAGCTATTTAATCATTACCATTTATTTATAGTGGGTCCCACTTGAACAGTTGTGGAATATCAAAAACACTATAAGAAGTGTCTCACGAGTCACGACTCACCCAAATAATTAGGGGAATTTCTATGCACAAATTCGTCGATGTTACTTTAACTGTATTTTCAATATTTTTCCTAATATGTAGCATTTCTTTGGTACTATAATTGAATGATTATCCCTTCAATTATGTAGCTAATCATTATCTTTTACTCTTGTGCTATACTCCAGGATATCAATGGAACTAGTTTCCCTATTTTTGTAGACTAATTTTATTTTGTAGTGTTATGATCTTCAAAATTCATGAATATCAAATGTTAATGAAATAAACTATATGGCAGATTTTGTAATATATCTTGGTGATGTCATAACGGCTAACAATATAATGGTTGCAAATGCAAGCTTGTATTGGGATCAGGCAACCTCTCCAGCAAGAAACAGGGGCATACCTTGGGCCAGTGTATTTGGAAACCATGATGATGCTCCATTTGAGTGGCCATTAGAGTGGTTTTCTGCACCTGGAATTCCTCAAATTATATGCCCTTCAACCAGAACTTCATATTCAGGTACTAACTAATACTTTAATAGATAAGAAGATTATTTCTATGGTTACATATTTGCTTGGTTTGGAAATTGAAACCTTAGCCATAGAATAGAAGATATCTGATCTTTGATACCTTCCGGGCTGTAGGTTGCCTGCAGGATTATGAGGGTTTCTTTGATGGTTTGATTATTTATGAATGAACTTGTTGGAAATTACTGAAAAAGTTCTCTAGTTTAGATGATGTTAGCAATTATGGTAGATAAACATACATTGTAATGATCACCCAACATAAAAAAGGAAACAAAGCCTTTGTAGCAGATTACTGGCTCAGTAGCAAGTGATGGTGAAACACATGGATTAGCTGAACTAAGAGAGATTAAAGTGGTCTTATTTTGTGTATGAATTGCTAGTCAATTGTAAAATCACACACATGTAGTTGAGCTAGATGGGAACTGAAGTTGCAAGAGATCTATGAAGAAGCAAGTGGTAAACGTAATGAAGAAAGGTTCTTGAGTTAGTAAACTTATTCAGTGAAATCACATTTAATTACTGTTGCTTTATTTTAAATTTAATAAATTCCTAGTATGCCAATCTTGGAATTTATTGGCATTTTGATTTCACCTTTATTACTGTAATATAGTCCTTTTCAGAATGGCACTTTTTTCTTGCTTTTGCTAACTGTATTTTTGGCTTCATTATCCATTACTTTAAGTTTCAAATAACCAGTACTGCATAGTCTCAAACCCTCTTCTCATAAGATTAAGTACTTGAAATATCTTCAGCAAAATGCTTCTTTTTTTTTTTTTTTTTTTTGCAGGAGAAGAATGTAGCTTCAAAGGAACAGGACGATTGGAGCTGATGAAAAATGAGATCAAGAACAATGCATCCTTTTCTAGCAATGGCCCTAGAAATCTTTGGCCAAGTGTATCCAACTATGTCCTTCAAGTTTCATCACCAGATGATCCACAATCACCAGTGGCTTTCCTTTACTTCCTTGATTCTGGTGGTGGTTCCTATCCAGAAATCATATCTAGAGGCCAGGCAGAATGGTTTCTGCAGAAAGCTGAAGAAATTAACTCTGACTCAAGGTAAAATGAGAAAGCATTAAATCAAAAGTTCTTTTGCTTTGAAGTTAAATGCACTATGACTTCCCCCTAGCAAGGAAGAATTTCATTAATATACACGATAAAAAACTCCATTGATTTCATTTATGTATGTTTAAAAAGAGTTTAGTACATTTTCTTATTTTTCTTCCTTCCCATTTTCATAATCCAAACAAAACATATTGTCTGACAGGGTGCCAGAGATTATTTTCTGGCATATACCAAGTACTGCATATAAGGTGGTGGCTCCCAAGTCCGGTATACAAAAACCTTGTGTGGGTTCAATCAACAAGGAAGGTGTTGCTGCTCAAGAAGGCGAAACGGGTATTATGGATCTTCTTGTGAATAGAACTTCTGTCAAGGTAAGGTCAAAGCCAGCATGCTATGTTTGACATACTATGATTTTGTAAAAATATGTCCACAAAACTAAATCAAACCCAGAAAAACGTTGTTGGATTTTAAATCACCAAATGGGCTTGCTTAATGAGGAACATGTGGATTTCCATTGTCAAATAAACAAATTTTTTTGGGTGGCAAAATGTTTGCCACCTCACCATCTTCGGTTAAGTTTTGGATGGCAAACTCACGAAAGGACTGAATTTGCTTGATTGAAAAAATTAGAGGACCCAACCAAAGCAAAAAATTTCTCAAATGTGAAACTAGGAGGACCAAGAGTGCAATTAAGCCAAATATATTTTATTGGAAATAAGGTTTTAGAATGAAATTATGCAAGTATTTTATCATTGGGTTGGACCCTTATAAGTGCTACCAGAGATGTAGGAAGAATGATGAGATAATGGGTTTTTACACATACATTTATCTTGTAATCTTATTTTGATGTTACAAAGGATAGATCTCTTCTAATCCATGATATCATTTGAGATTTTCATTTTTCACCGTCTAAGTACTTAGAAAAATCTTCCAAAAGATCATGTTGTGTAAGATTTTTAAGAATAGAATATTGAATGATACAATGGATTTGCTTGGATAGACCCACAAGTGGGATCCTGTTGAGTTGTTTTCCTTTTCATAACCGCAGGCAATATTTGTTGGACACAATCATGGATTGGACTGGTGCTGCCCATACAAGAGCCTTTGGCTATGCTATGCTAGGCACACTGGCTATGGTGGCTATGGAGATTGGCCTAGAGGAGCTAGGATTTTAGAGATCACTAAGAAGCCCTTTTCTCTTCGATCTTGGATAAGGATGGAGGATGGCATGGTGCACAGTGAAGTTGTCTTGAGTTGAAAGTCCTTCCTGCAAATTTAGGCATTGACTAGACCAAAAGAAAATACAAATATAAAGTGTAGCTAGTAAATTTGTTCATTATAATTTTCTTCAACTATATTAAATGTGTCACATCTCAGATTTTATGGTAAAAGAATCATACAATGTACAGATCATCGTTATAAAACTTGATTTCATTTATGAATAAGTTTGTTTTGAGAATTCTGTAAGTATTATAGTTATACAATGATTTGTCATATTTTAAATAAGTTCTGTGACAGAAAATTTATTTTTATTTATTTATTTATCAGTGATATAGAATATTTAATTCAGCACTTTTACTGGAGAAGCAGAGTACTCAGGAACAAGGAGGATTCTTGAAGCAGAAGGAACTGATGCCACGTGGGAACTTTTCAGGACCTAATTTCTAGAGAAGTATTTCCCCGAAGATCTGAAACATGCTAAGGAGCTGGAATTCTTGGAATTGAAGCAATGAGACATGACTGTGGGGTAGTATGCTAGTACAAGATTTGAGGAGCTTGCAAAGTATTCTATGTACTATCAACTGCATCTCGATGAATGTTGAAAGTGTGCCAAGTTTGAGGCGGAGTTGAGACATGAGATTAAGCAAGTTGTTGGACCTCTCCAAATTCAAGAATTTTCTGCTTTGGTTAGTAAATGTCGAACCCCTCTTAACTTCTATAATTTTCCAATTAATTTTTGGATTCATCTTTGATAAGGGGATCATTGAATAATCTCTTACTTAAAATAACTTTTACAATTTCCCGTTAGTTAATGAATTCATCTTTCATACAAGAATCATTGAATATTCTCTTACTCATCTTGGGTTGATATAATTTTTTAAACAAGAAAAATGTTATGTTTAATTAACTCTTTGATAAGGGGATCATTGAATATTCTGTTACTTAACACCCCATAAATATCATGATGCTTATGTCATCATAATTGTAATATGCTTGCATGAATAAACATCATACATGTACATGGATAAACTAATGCACTAATAAATGAAGAAAAAGATTAAAGGTGAGCTTTTCAGGGAAAGGATCCTCTTACGGGGAAGGTGATATCTAGAAGCTACAACAGCCCAATTAAAGTTATTGAAGGTGAACTTAAGGATTCTTTAGAAGATATGGGCTTTCTAAAAGTTAAGGCCCTCCTATGGGAGGAGTTATGGGTCGGAGAGGTAAGGTCTCACATATTGACCTATAGAGAGGGACGCCCTTGCACCAGAAAGAGCTCTTATCCACCTCTAAGGTTCAAGAAAGAAATTATAGAGAAAAAGAAAGAAAAGCAAGAGGGTAAAATAAAGAAATGGAAGTTTAAGTTCATGATAAATTAGTGTCATATGAAAACATGAAGTCTATGCATGCTCTATGGTAAGTATTTCCTCACATATCTTTGCTAGGCATGTGCATGTTATTAAGTTTATTTTCTAATATGTGCATATTATATGTTATTATTGTTCATATTATGAAATGAAGCTTATGAGTCCTGAAAGAGTTTTTCTGGTCCCAGCTTAGCTAGACTACACCATCGCTTTCAAATCTTTTTTGTAACTGTGTTATTGTCACCAGGAACTTATTTCTCATTAAAGGTGGTGTATCCAGTGATTTATCATACATATGGTTACAACCAAGACACCGAGATCCGTTCTATCCCAAGGAACCAAGTGCAAGGTAAAAACTCGAAAGTGGTGGTGGCTACTTGTGATGCTTGTCTAGGCTTGTGAAGCATATTGTGTCCTTTTTCTCTTTGTATTGATTTACTTTATATGTAATATATAATTCCCTTAATAGCGCTTGTTTGAGAGTTTGAGAGAGGAAGGGGGGAATGGATGGGGAAAGGGAGGATACACACCCACCTTGTATGGGATTTATTATCTTTAATAGAAAAATCAAATCCCTCCAAAATCCTCTAAATTGGGGGAATTAATAAAATGAACTAGATGAGAGTTTTGGAAGGTTTTGGAGGGTTATTATCCATTCTCATTCCTTTCCCCCCTCACTTTATTCTCTAATTCTTCCCCTCCCAAACTCCCAAACAAACTCTTAGTCTAGATTGTACGATGTATGGTGGATGGTCGTATAAAATGTTATGTCACTAATGTAAAATATTGTTGTATTATTGTTAAATATAGTTAATTTTTTACGCCCTATTTCAAACTTTGCTACCTTGACATGAATGTTTATTAATTAACTTAATTAAGGACAATAACTAAAGGTGTCACAATTATTAAAACTCAGAGAGAAAATTTGTTCTTAGAGAGCAAAGCATGCGACATTCAAATTAGGAGTGTAAAATAACAAATTAACTTTACTTTCAAAGAACATATAAAACAGAAAAAAAAAAATTGTGATATTCAAGTAGCGAACGTATATTATATCATATTGTTACTCCAAGTTGAAGTTGACATTAATTTGTATCTTATATGAAATTGTAACTCAATAAATTTTTCTTTAAAGCATTTCTTGTATCATATCTTCAAACCATTGTGCCCAAATTTTACATTCTTTTGAAACGTGCGATGTTCCTGTTGGTATTCTTCCATAGAATGCTGGATCTCAACAGCTAAAACGTTTTATTACAACCCTTTTGTGATCATCTTAACTTTCAAATCTGTTCAAGTGCTTAGTAAACGACTGAAAACCATTTCTTTAGGATAAAACAAAAGGGCTATTGACGTCATTAAATTAAATGTTCAACACATTTTTGCTTTATTAAATTATGATTTACCAAAAAATTAAAAGGTCAACAAGCAAGGTCCCAATGCCAACTAAAAACAGAATCCTACAGCTAATGAACCGTGGCTAAAGTAATGATCCCAAGTGGGATCAATAAAAGTGGCTGAATCTACTAATGACCAAGTGTACAAAAGGGTAAGAATAATTTCATCAAAATGAAAAATCTGACATTCAATTACATTAACCAAACACGAGTTCAACAATCGAAAAAACTTAAATTACAATTAATGATCAAACAAACACAACTACACAAGGATTATACACATCCAGACATTTTCTTCAACAAATTACTTCATTGTCCAGCAGGAAGGAGACGCTTTTTGAATTCAAAATATGATCACAAATGGCCAAACAAAATATTACATTTAAACAATGCTTTCTTCATACTTACAGTATATTGAAACGTGAATATGTTTGCTTCATTGATCAAATCCAAGTTGGTCAATGTTGCATTACTTGTCTTATCAGTAGTTTGGTTAAATAACTAGAGTATGATACGGCATTTTTATCCAGTCCTCTTCCTTTTGAAGGCTGGATGTATGATTGCATTATTATATGAATCTAACTTGTCAATTTTCGCAATGCAGTCTTTCATATTCTTCAAAACAACTGGCATGGCGGAGCAATTGCTTGTGATCTTTTCATTCAGCAATTTTATTTTTTTGGCAATCTCTGGATCTTCTATTGCAAATGAACTTCCCCCTCTAGAAATGTTTTGTTCTGATGCACCTGTACAATATAAACCAGGTCAACACATCAGATACATACTTACAAAATAAAATAAAATAAAATAAAATAAAATATGCGGGGACTTGAAAAAGTTGAAGAAATAAACGTGCAGCACAGAACAAGTCTTAACCACCAAATGGCACATGGATCATTCTGAATTCTGATACTGATAAACCTACTACTAAACCTCACATCAGCTAAGTAACAGTAATGACGTACACATAGGAAAAAGACACAAAAGCTCATGCTAGCACTAGTAAAGATTTAAAACGACACCAGCCATCAACGAAATATAAAAGAGGATTTACATACAACTTAACTAAATATCATCCGGAAACTTGAAGAAATATTTAGAAAACAATGGTTGTTGCTACTCAGATGCCAATATTCAAAATGCACTTTGAGTTTTATAATAATTTGTAATCATTACCATGATAACCAATGATGCCTAGAGGTCAATTTTAGTTTACAACAAAGAAAATTATGAAGACAAATCTCATCATTCAAAAAGTTTTGTAGGATGATAAAGATTTGAAAGCAGGCAGGTAAGAGAAATTGCTTCAGAAAAATA
Source organism: Echinosophora koreensis (assembly GCA_035048595.1). Lineage (NCBI taxonomy): Eukaryota > Viridiplantae > Streptophyta > Magnoliopsida > Fabales > Fabaceae > Echinosophora > Echinosophora koreensis. The sequence goes on from JAPCYP010000114.1 coordinate 867,266, forward strand.
GAGGGTAAGAGCATATTACACATGCTTGCTATGCTGACACAAATGCAGGATTGATTTTAGAAAAGTGGGAGATGATTCAAATAAATTTTTTTTTTCTTTTTATAGAAGTTTCAAATGATACCGACTTGTCTTTTTTGCTTAACTAATAGATCATTCAAATGAAAATTGCTAGGTCGTTATCTGAAAGTTTGTGGGGTGTAAGCCGCTTTCATAACTCTTATAAATGAAATGCAACACACAGGTAGCATTTGGAGCATGAACAGAGCATGGTGGAACGGGATATCATGGTCTATTATCTTCGGTTACATCCCTTTTGGTGAAACCAAAAGGTTTCAAATTTTTAATCTTTTTGTTCTATTTACAAAATACATCAAATATAAAACAAAATTCATACATTACCTTCTATCTTATTCTAACGTGTCTACCAATGCTATCACAAATTCTGTTCCCACCAAAAACAAGAAAACAAGCTAAGCCACACAAAAAAGAGAGAGAAGCGAATTCAATCAAATTTTCACTTCTTGGGTCAACCCATCAAATTCACCATTCCAAAAAAACTCGAAAAATTAAATGGAAAATAAAAGCCCTGGAAATTAGAAACAAACCCGGATTTGGAGCATCAGAAGGTTGTTGAAAAAGGGGTCTCTGAGCAGCAAGAACCGAAATGAGTGTGTTCTTGAGCTGATCCGGTAGGGTTGCTCGGTATTCGAGAAGTTTATGTGCCATTTGCTTGATATCCGATTCCAACGTTTCCAAGTCCGAATCTTCTTCGGAGCTATGGGTTTCCAGCATTTCGGAGTTCTTGTTAGGAGACATGTTCGGATTCCAAGACTCTTGGCTCCAGTGGTGGACCTTGATTAAATTGTTCGGGGAAGCCCAAATTACTAACTAAAATAATATCATTAAAATTCATATGAAAACTATAAAATACATCAATTCTCTTATGCTTCATCATTGCTTCTTCTCAAAAAAATTATGCCACTCCTAAAACATATGAAATTAGTTATTATATAAAAATTTATAAAAACTCCAACAACATAGCAGCAACAATATAGAACAACAATTGTGGCAGTATAGTAGCAGCATTGAACAACATCAATCCATCTCACAGTGCATCAATACATGACACTAATTTAACCACCACACTAATTTAAAAACGATAAATGAAAAGTTGGTTGGTCTAATTTCTTTAAACTCTTTTTAGTTTGTACCTGTGTAAGTGAGCTTTGACCAGTAACACGTGTTACAGTTGCAACCAAAAAACCAGCGTCTCTTTTCTTTTTTAAAGGGGTAACTAAGGCCCTAACAAATTCCAAATCCATAAAGAAGAAAATGGTTACCTGAATAGAGCAGAAGCAACACAACAATGGAGTATGGAGAAAGAGCTATCGAGAGGCGAAGAGGACGAACGGCCAGATGGAGAGGATGGACGGCGCGCAGGGTATCAGACTAACAGCAGTGGCCGCCGTGCCGGTGCGGTGGTAGAGAGGTAGAGAAGATGGCGGCGGTCGGCGGAGAAGGAGAGCTATTTTTAAGAAACGCGATCCCAAGGTTTGAGGGATTTTTCAGAAGAAGGCGAAGGCAGTGTTCAGAAACGCTTGGAAGAAGCGCTATTTTTCAGATTAGGGATTTTGAAACAAAACACACGCAAACCATGTCGTTTCGAGGGGTGCCTTGAAAAATTTTACACTCAAAATTTTTATTTTTTTTCGGGGGTGGGGTGGCTCAATGCGTGTGTTAATACTCACTCCTCAGTGTGTTCTAGGGATCGGGCGGGGCAGGGCGGGGCGGGTGCAGCTAGTGCTTTCCTCGTATCCATCGTCGTCAATATTCATGAGTTGCTTACATTTTATTCTCATGTTAAAGTGTGGGAATCTAACATTCCCATGGGAATTGTACTATCAGGAGCAAGTGGGCCCAGATTTATCCGAGGTCCAGCCCAATTGTTTAAGTAACCAGCTGAAGGTAAATTAAGTTTGACCGAGTCAACGAATAGGAGAGGAAGACTTCGGCATGAACCACAAAGTGCAGGGTAGTTAACTAGCAGTTTAAGATGGAAAGTGTAGGAAGTTGGTTATCCGAGAATTGTGGGAATGGGCCGAAACTGTTGAGAACTCGGCATGTATTATATAGAGCAATAGGCAAATTATGGAGGTTAAGCTATTTTGTAACTATAATCTCTATTGAGAGCATTCTTCAATAGAAAGAGAGAGTATTCTTGATTGAGATTGTATGTGAAAAGTAGCAATATTGTTCTTCGGTTTCTCGGATTGTCTATTGCCGGAAATTCGTAAGAACAAGAATAAAACTCAACCAATTCTAACTTCCCACTCCCACCTCATTTTTCCACATTTATTTACATTTTATAAAATTTTTAATATTAAATTAAATAAATTTTAAAAACATTCTTAGGAATACTAAATACTCACTAAACACATTAGTAGGAATAACGTTCCCGGTAATAACATTCCCAGGAATATCGTTCCCGGGAATGTAATTTTACACCTTGAAACAAACACACCCTATGGATATTAGGTTTTTAAGAGTCCAAAATAAAAATAAAGGAAATAAAATTATATAATATAATGTAGCAATATATTATATTAGTATTATATAATATACTATATGTATTTTAAGAAAATTATTAAGGGTTTAACCACTAAAAAGTATCAATAATAAAGAAATAAAGTTTATTTCATCTAAAAAAATGATAGAAATTGTCATAATATATATTATATATTTAATAAAAAATAGTTATTATGAATATATGGATATCCGTGGGTCGGGTACTATGATCTGTATCCCTATTTAGTAGATATTCATTTATTACCCATTCCGGATAACCCATACAGATATCCACGAGTACGGGTAATTTTGTCATCCCTAATGTGTTCGAGTGGAAGAAGAAGAACAAGAACAAGAAGAAGAAAGCATCCTTTTTGTCACAAACTTTGTGAATCAACAAGCGAGACAATGATACCCTTTAAATTACTTTAGGTAAATAACATTTAGAATGAATGCTCAAATTGGTCCTCAAAAAATTTTGGGATCCACATTTAATCCATGAAAAAAAAAGTAATTATTTAGTCCTTTAAATTTTCAAACGCGGGACACATTAGTCCCTAGATTTAGTTCTAACGTCCATTTACTTGCCAATGTTACCCATTAGCCATTCTATTTGGCCCATTAGTGGTCTTGTGTGGCCTATGACGAATTTCCATCGTGAAAAATTAATGAAAAGTGAAAAGTACATAATTTTCAGATATTTGAATTTTAAAGTTGTGCATTTTTTCACTTTTTATTCGTTTTTCACAGAGAAAATTTGTCATAAGTCATGCAGGGCCACTAACCGATCAATTATGATGTTAATGAGACACGTACGCAAGTAAATGAACATCGGAACTAAATTTAGGACTATTTTGTCTCGCGTTTGAAAATTTGAGGGACTTAATGATTAATTTATTTTTCCAGGGACTAAAAGCGGGTCTCCGAAATTTTTTAGGTACCAATATGGGCCTTTTACAGTATTTTTTAAAATATTGAAAAATAATATATTTGAGATATTAAGAAGTTATATATTTATTTATTTTAAATAAAAATAGTTTTTTTTAAAAAAAATTAAATGATATCTTAAAAGCAATGTTTTAAAAACTAGACCGGACTGGCCGGTTGAACTGGGAACCGACCGTGTTTACGGTTCGGTTGGTCCCCGAGTACCATTGCTCCCAAAGAACCACAAAAAAAACCGTGAAAACCGGATGTAATCGGCCTGAACTAGCAGAACCGACGAACCGGGGCCGGTTCTTGAAAACCGGCCGATCATAAAATCTGAGATTCTTTCTTCTTTCATATCCGATCCCAAAACCTAAGAAACGAGCCTCAGGCCGCTCCTTCCCTCTATGCCATCCACATTCCAGCCCTCCCACAGTCCCACGTCGTCGCTCTATTGCGAAAAAATTTTAAATACGGATGGTGTGACTATGAGAGTGAAAGAAAGATATTAAGAGAGTGAAACAGTTTGAAATTTAAGTGGTTTAGAGAACGTACAGGTAGGGAATTGCAATCTTTCATTTTTTTTGGTTTCCCAGGGTATCATGTGACACCCTTCTACCCCGCATGTTATAAACCATTTAATTTAAAAACAATTAAAGGAAAACATGCAATTATTATTGAAACAAATAAAACAATTGTCCATGGGTAGAAAAGTCCCACATGAACCGTTTACAACGCGAAAAATGAAAAGAGTTTTAAACAATAAAAACATAACAACTAATAAAAATATCTGAACCCCGATGTCACCTACAGAGCTGGTATAACCGTTCCGGGATAAACACCCATGGAATTACAACTGAAAACTAACATAACACAAACTAGCCCTACTATGAGTGGCGGCTCCTCAGAGTCACTCCTCTCCGGGCTGCTCGTCATCCTCTGCAAGGTGCCATTCAGGCCAAACACAAACAAACATGGGGAGTAAGTTCATGTAATCATATACAGCAAGAAGTAGGGAGTAAAGTAAACAGGAAACACAACAACATTACACCAAACATCAACATTATCATTATGCTATGCAGTGCAATGCAGTCCTACTCCGCTAAATCAACAATGCATGTGGATCCACTAAACTCGGGATGAACGACTTCGGAGTTACATATCCATATTGAGAATCTACTCAACGTCGGAGAATCTACTCCTTGGATAGCCAACGCATCAAACCAACGAATGCCTCATCACGGGGGCGCTAGGAGAATCTACTCCAACCGTGGATGGCCGGATCACCGTACTCTAGGACGATCTCCCCTATGTTGAACATCCCTAAACAACATCTCTGATGCAATGCGTATGCAACACAACAACGGCATCACCACCTCCATAACTCCAACGGAAACGACCGAAGGTAACAGCGGAATCAACCGCACCAACTTGCCTCGCGGAATCTACCTGAGGACTTAAGCGGAATCAACCGCAGTACCTGGGGAAAACTCTCGGCCACCAAGGTACACAGCAACATCAACACCTTAGACCCAAACTGTGGGGTCAAGGCCTCCTTGGCCGAAACGCACCAAGGCACAGCTCATCAGCTTGCGGCACCCAAAAGGGTATCGACTTAACATCTCACCATCTCATCATCTTTAATTATCTTTAGTAACATTTACCAAGTTGTCTAATCAGTTATCATCATAGGGAAGTGGGGTTTAAAACCCCTTAAGTCCTTTAATCTTGTTCTGTCCAGGTGGGTTGAGCACGGTCGTGCTCGTAACCCAGCACGGTCGTGCTTAAGCACGTGAGGGGCGTGCTCCCCTGTAAGTGAAGCACGGTCGTGCTTCTCCTTGAGCACGGTCGTGCTCATCAGCACGGTCGTGCTCTTTGTCCTGCACGGCCGTGCTGAACAGCGCGGCCATTTACCCAGAATTCAACTGGGAGCACGGTCGTGCTCCCTGTTCAGCACCGTCGTGCTCATCGCGCGACAGTGTTGTTTCTGGGCAGGAACAGAGGCTGATACTCAACCAAATTCCAGGGTTTTTAACCAATTAATCCTAACATCAATTATCAGTGTATTTTCAGACCTTAACTTATCATCATAACAGCAATCTATTCAACCATGGCATCAACCCAACAACATCATGTTCATAGAAAAGCAACCAACACAAACATCAACAACATATTATGAACATGAACAGTATACCAATAACATACTAATAACGTGCCAAAACAGCCAAGAGCATACCATCATTAAACAACCAATTCAGCATGTTATTCATACATACATATATAAACACATCGGGGTTAGGGAACCCCTTTACTTTACACTAACCCCAAGCCTATGAATACACTACCCTTCTCCCCATACTTGGATTGAAGGTAGCTCTAATGACGTCCCAACGAACGAACCGGTTCCTCCCCTTACGGCGACTCACACCAAAACGAACCTTGGATCAATAAAATACTAGAGGTTAGTTCCCTGTTCACAATAACGGAAAATGAAACTAAGATAGGGAAATGAACTTTACCTAAACCACTAACACGGAGGAGTTAACAGTCTCCCAAAGCCTCCAAACTTGAAGTTGACACAGGCAAACACAAGAAGGGGGGGTTGAATTGTGTTTGTTAATATTTTTCGAAAACAGCCTTTTCAAAAAGATTTTCTCACACAAAGTTAAGGAGACAGAATAAAGCACACAGAAAAGAAGTCTTTTGAAGGATTAACAAATTCAAGTTCAAATCCCCACAGTTAGTATAAATACGTAAAACAAAAGAGATAAGGGATAAGAAGATTTACACAAGATGTTTTATCCTGGTTCACTCTCTTCCAACCAAGAGCTACGTCCAGTCCCTTCTACTTGAAGGATTTTTCCACTATTTTCAAATAGATTACACCAAGTATTCAACACCTCTCCAGGCTCACAAGTATTTCTTTCTTACCAAGCCTCTTCAGGCTCTACCTCTAATAAAGAGTTTTGATATCTTTGATCTTCTAACTCACTATATGTGAGAGTATGAAAGTTTAAGATCAGATAAATATTATAGCAATATTCAAACTATAATATTACAGACTTTTGCTTTTGAATGAATAAGAAAATATTTGCTTCGCGAGAGATTTCTTGAGATTTCTTTGTATATGCAAAAGTTGTTTCTTCAAAAGCTTTAGTCTTCTATTTATAGGGTCCTTGATCTTCTCTTCAGAGTCTTCAACGGTTGTATTTGAAATACCCGTTTAGAAATAGAGTCAACTAGGTAAATATCCGTTGTGACTCAGCTTGCTCGAGGCCTTTGTACTGTGAGACAAATTCTTGCATGAAAAAGCACACCTCTGAGCAAAAGCAGCTTGCAAAAAAAATTTTTGCCTCCTTTGTACAAGTTCCAACTATATCAGCGTAAAAGGTGACAGGGTACAAAAAACGTTTTGCATTGTACTATTCTGCTTTTTTGCAAGTCCTGACTTGTACTATGTCTCTCTTAATGGAACAAGGCAAAAGGAATCGTTAATAGAAAACGAGAAGAACCATTATAAATGAAATGAATATCAATCATAAGAAATAAATTCGCTTTGGTTCAAATTGGTATAAATGCTTAAAAAAAATCTTCGTCCAGCAAACTAGCGTAAAGGCAAGATAAGCAAAAAGAGTTTTAAGGCTTCGTCCACTGACGTGGCAACCAAAACTTCGTCTACTCAAAACAACGGTCTTGCCAGTACCTGAGATAACTAAAATCTCCGTCCAGTGACGTGGCAATAGCAGACTAAGGGCTCTCGTCTACACGAAGAGAAATTCTCCGTCCACTAAAAGCATTCAAGCGCTCGTCCACTGACGTGGCACTGGAGTTATAATGGAGAGTGGACTCGACCATACTTTCAGCATAGATATTCAATAGAAAACATATGGACGCGGATTTGCAAGGAGAAAAGACTTAACATTTTAGCTTATAAGAACAGAGATTCTTTAAGGCTAAAGGCACTTGTTAGATTTAAAGCATTAACACTTTGCTACACAAAATTAATTCTTATTGTTAACATCAAAACCTAGAGATTATTTAATCCAAATCATTTTGGTTCCAACAATCTCCCCCTTTTTGATGATGACAAAAACTAATTAAATTTATTTTGCAAAGTTTAAGAGAGCTTACAAGGCTCCCCCTAAGACAAGGCAGTCAACAGATAAATGCTGTTAAGGCAATATAAGTCAAGTCTCATTTGCAATAACATTGATTAACAAATCAAGATAGCATCCTATAAAACATTAGAGTTCAAAGCAGTATTGAAGCATAATCATGAAGTCAAGGCATAGTATCAGCAAGATGAGTATATATTTATGCATATGCAGACAACTATGTAAAAAAAAATCTCTGTATTAATTATAAAATTTAATCTTTCCTTTCTCCCCCTTTTTTGTCATCAGACAAAAAGGCAAAAGGGAGTGGACCATCATTGTCAGCACACAAGAAAAGGATAAAGACAGAGAAAAGAACAGAGAAAAAAAATTTAGATAGAAGGAGGTGGTGGAGGAGGTGGTTGATTAGGCTGGGGATTTTGATTTCTCTGAAACTCCAAGATCAGAGCCAGCATTTGGTTCATCACTGCATTTGTAGGGGCCAGAGAGTCTTGAACTTGCTTCTGCACCCTTTCTTCAAGCTGTTGAGCCATCTGCTCAGTCTTTTCCTCAACTATCTTGCCAACCTTATCATCAACAATTTTCCCAATGATGTCTTCAAGATTGGGTGGCAAGGTAAGTTGTCTTGAGCTCTCAGCAGTGTCAGAGACAGTGTCTTGAGCCTGGGCTGCTGTTCTGACCATAGCAAGAGCTAATGGTTGAGAAGAAGTCTTAGCAGACTCAGCTCCTTGCTTAGAGACACCAGCCTCAGCAGACTGCTTAGCTTGTGCAGATGAAGGTTCAACTGAAGTAGGCTGAGAAGACATTTGCTCATCAAGTTCAGGGCCTTCTACAATTAACTCTTGGGCTGCCTGATCTGAGGAAGAAGTTGCTGGAGGTGCAGTGGCAACTGTGATAGGTTTCTGAGGTAAATCCTTTGCCCAGTGGATAGGTATGATTTCCTCCACATCCCTGCTGGTAATAGGAAGTCCCCACAGATCTTTGTAGATCATGTGCCTTACTTTGGATAGGCCACATTTTCCTCTGTACTTAGGAATTTCCTTCTTCTCTTCTTGAGTCAAACCAGAAGAAGAGGCTTTCCTGGTGCAGTGGATGATGTGAGATAACCAGAAGTCTGCAGCCTTCATTTCTCCAATTTTCTGCACATCCTCCATATATAGATAGAAGTCAAGCTCGGAGTGATCAAAGAGTTCCTGAGACAAGTCCAGAATGGCAGAGTGAGCTTCAGGCATGACCCCTTTATTTCTTCTGCACCTCATGTCTTTGTCTTTGTTGAGGTCTATCATGCCAAGTCTTGGACAGATGGGGTAGGGAGCAATGCCTACTCGAGTTTCCTTATGGTGTCTCAGCCAAGTGATAGGAACCCATCGTGCAGCTCTTTCAATCTGGAAGTAGCTGAACTCCCACTTCAGAATGTTGTAAATCAGTTGATCTGCAAAGTGGTCTGAGGCACTTCCATAGATGCTGGGATGCTCAAATTTCATCCATTGTGTGTTTGCATCCAGAATAATTGGAACGTGCCTAGATGATCGAGCTCTCCTCTCAGGTAAGGTAGGCAGATGGTTCCTTTTAGGATCTGTTTCCCATACGGGAATGATGTGTCGTGCTACTCCTTGAGTGTGAGGAATCAGAGGTGGGGTTTTTTGTAGGTTGGGGTAAATTTTTCTTGGAGGGAAACGGTTGAGGGGTAGATGGGTGAGGAGAGGGCCATGGTGGGTGTTCATCTCTGATGGAGAGGGACCTTTTGGGGGCTGAGAGTTTGGGTATTTGGTGGTCCAAGGGTATTCCTCATAAGGTTCATAGTCATACTCAGGATGGGAGTACCACCTGGTCAGAGGAGTTTCAAGGTTAAGTTCAGGGTCAGGTTGATGAGTATGGAACAGAATTTTCCAATTTCTTTTGACCTGAGCCCAGTTCTCGGACCTATTGGCAAAAATAGTGGATGAAGGTATGATTGGTGGAAAAAGTTTTCTTAGTTGTTTAGGGAAGGGGGCACCTCTGCAGATTCCATCATCTTCTTGATGAAACCAGGGATCTGAATCAGGAATAATGGGTGGAAAGAGGGTTTTGAGTGGTGTAGGTTGAGGTGAGGTTAAGTGAGTTGGGCTATTTAGTGGTGAAGATGAATTTGTGGTTTGGTCAGGTTGTTCTCTTTGTGGTGAGGGTAAGGGTGAGGGTAAAGAAGGTCTATATACATTATCAAAGAAATCTACACTTGGGGTAGGGACATCATCACTCACATTAATAGGAGGAACATCAGAGGATGTGTTGACCTCAGAGGCTGCAAAGGTTCTTGCTTTCCTTGCAGGTTGCCTCCTCTTGGTAGGCACAGCAGCATCAACAGCAGCAGCTGCTTTCCTCTTTAAAACTGTTCCCAGTGGAACATTATCATCTTCATCATCGTCTTGAGGCAGAATTAGTTTTCTAGCTCTCTTGGGAGCAGGTTGAGGAGCAAGTTGAGGAGCCTCACTGCCAGGCTCATTTATAACAATGCCTCTGGTAGGCCTTCTAGGAGCAGGCTTTCTGACAGCCATAGTTTTCCTTCTAGTTCCTCTCCTGAGACCAAGAATAGCTGCATTGTTGGCCTCAACTGCTTCTTCCTTAATCTTCATTTTCTCTTCTTGTTTTGACATTTCAACAAGCTTGTATGTGTCAAGGTGCATGCTACTTAGATTGCTTTTTCCAAAAATGGCAGCTTGCATCCCCTTTGAACGAAAGATCTTGTCTTGTTCTTCTTGAGGCTTTGCATCTAAGTAATCATACAAGCCTTGCTGCTTGAAGACTTTTGACAGAAGATGAGAGAAAGTGATATGAGAGGCTGTTTCCCTGTGTGTGATGGCATCCTTGAAACGATGAAACAGGATCCATGGCAAGTTTATTTTTGTCTCATAGACCAAGTTACAGAGACAAAACTTGTGAAGGGCAGAGAGGTTGTCCTTAGACCCTGCCTTGTGAAGCACTGTCTTGTTCAGAATCTGATGAAGAATCCTAATGTGATCCTTCATTTCAGATGACTTCCATGAGTGAGTCCTCACTGTGTCATCTCGCATCAGTGTAACAGCGATGGTTTCAGTACCACCAAGATCTTCTTCCCAATTTTCTGTCATGATTAAACCCTCTTGGGCACAAACGATTGCATCAGAGATGGTCTTCTCAGAGACAGTTATCTTCTTTCCTTGGACAAACCCTACTATCTCAGTTTCAGTAATCGTTGGTTTCCTCCAGAAGTCCCTTATTAAGTCTGGATAAATCGAGACCTTTTCCAGAAACAATCCGTCCCAACCAGCAGCGTTGATGAACTTGCTTACATCCAAGTTGTACTCACACAAAATTTCGAAGTTAAAATGATGTTCAGCCGCGATATTGATGATGTCAGTAACATAGGCAGGTTCGGGAGTTGAGGTTGAAGCCATTGTTGAGTTCTTGAGTAGGTTAAGGTTTGAAGAAAGAGAGTTCGAAAACTTTTCAGAGAGAAGTTATCAAAGATGAAGAGTAGCGAAAGGTTTTTCAGAGGGAAAGGAGTTACCTTTAAAGAGTTTTCGAATACCAACAGTTTTCAAGGGAATTAAAAAAAAAGATTGATTAGACAAGACTTTAGTGAAAAAACGGCGTTGGTATATTGGGACCGTAAAAAGGTTACGATGGGATTGATGGAAGTCGCTGACTCAGCAAGGAAATGATTAAAATCAAACGTTTTAATATAACTGAGTTCATATATATAAAAGACAAATGTATGTAAGATTGGGTCCACATAAGATTGAGGGTGGACGCATAAAAACATATGAAGTGGACGCGGCACACCAACAGTAGTGGACGCGTAGACTTCACACGTTCTGGACGCCAAAACTAGTGGACGCGCAGATAAAACATGCAATCAATACATATACCATTTTAAACCACATACAGCATGTTAAGATGTTTTCTGATAAAAGTAAATCTGTCCTCAGCAAGAGGTTTAGTAAAGATATCTGCCCATTGATGGTCAGTATCTACAAATTGAATATCAAAAACACCCTTTTGCACATAGTCTCTGATAAAGTGATGTTTGATTTCTATATGCTTAGCCCTAGAATGAAGAATTGGATTCTTAGACAGATTAATTGCAGCAGTATTATCACACATTAGTGGAATACTACTTACAGACACATTATAGTCCTCCAATTGGTGTTTGATCCAGAGAAGTTGTGAGCAGCAGTTTGCAGCTGATATATATTCTGCTTCAGCGGTTGATAGGGCAATGGTACTCTGCCTTTTGCTTGACCATGACACTAGATTAGCTCCAATGAAGTGACATCCCCCACTGGTGCTTTTTCTTTCAATTCTATCTCCAGCATAGTCAGCATCGCAAAAGCCAACTAATCTGTAATCTCCATCTTTCTTAAAGCACAGACCAAGATTAGTAGTACCTTTCAAATATCTAAAGATTCTTTTAACTGCTGATAAATGAGATTCTCTAGGATCAGATTGAAAACGAGCACACAAGCAAACACTGAACATTATATCAGGCCTAGAAGCAGTTAGATACAAGAGAGATCCAATCATACCTCTGTATACCTTCTGATCTACCTTTTTCTCTTTATCATCTATGTTCAGTGTGGACGTGGGATGCATAGGTGTGTTCATCGGTTTGCAATCATCCATCTTAAACTTTTTGAGAAGTTCCTTTGTGTACTTAGTTTGATGGATGAACACCCCGTCTATAGATTGTTTGACTTGAAGTCCAAGAAAGAATTTGAGTTCTCCCATCATGCTCATTTCAAACTCTTTCTGCATTAGCTTTGAGAATTCTTTGCACAAAGATTCATTAGTAGCACTAAAAATAATATCATCTACATAGATCTGTACTACAATGAAGTTGGAATTAATTGATTTTCTAAATAAGGTGGTGTCTACCTTTCCTCTGACAAAACCATTATCCATTAGAAAAGAACTTAGCCTATCATACCAAGCTCTTGGGGCTTGTTTTAGGCCGTATAAAGCTTTCTTAAGCTTGTATACATGTTCAGGTTGGGTTTCATTCTCAAAACCCGGTGGTTGCATAACATAAACTTCTTCATTGATAAAACCATTTAAAAAAGCACTTTTTACATCCATTTGAAAAAGCATAATGTTATGATGTGCAGCAAATGAGAGTAAAATTCTGATTGCTTCCAATCTTGCAACGGGTGCAAAGGTTTCAGTATAGTCTATACCTTCTTCTTGAGAATAACCTTGTGCAACCAATCTTGCTTTATTTCTTATAACCTTACCATTTTCGTCAAGCTTGTTTCTGTAAACCCATTTTGTTCCTATAACAGATTTATTCTTAGGTAGGGTTACCAGAGTCCAAACTTCACTCCTCTCAAACTGATTCAGCTCTTCTTGCATTGCCAAAATCCAACCATTGTCCAGCAGAGCCTCATCTACAGTTTTTGGTTCCAATTCAGACACCAATGCAGAGTCTTCTTGCTCTCTGAAAGTTGATCTGGTTCTTAGCTTATCGCTTGGATTTCCTATTATTTGATCCGGTGGATGATAATTCTTGAAATGCCAAGTTCTCTGAGCATTGTCTTGTTGAGAGGTGGATGCTTCTGGTTGATGAGAAGGGTCTTCAACTGGATCATCAGTTTTGACTTCATTTGTTTCTCCTGTGATGTTTAAGTCAAGATCTGCAAAACTTTCATCTAGCTCTGATAGTTTCTTATCAGGCTGTTTGTCATCAAATCTAACATGTATAGATTCTTCTACTGTTAACGTTCTTGAGTTATACACTCTAAAACCTTTTGAGGTTTCAGAAAATCCTAGAAGAATTCCATTGTCTACCTTTGCATCAAACTTACCAAGTTGATCTTTTGTATTTAAAATAAAACATTTACATCCAAAAGGATGAAAATAAGATATGTTGGGTTTTCTGCCTTTCCACAATTCATAGGGAGTCTTATTCAGAATTGGTCTGATGTATATTCTGTTCTGAATGTAGCAGGCAGTGTTCACAGCTTCAGCCCAGAAGTGCTTAGGGACAGAATTGTCATTGAGCATAGTCCTAGCCATCTCTTGAAGAGATCTGTTCTTTCTCTCTACCACACCATTTTGCTGTGGTGTTCTTGGTATTGAGAAGTTGTGTTGAATTCCTTTTTCTTCACAAAACTCATTGAATAGCTCATTGACAAATTCTCCCCCATGGTCACTTCTGATTGAAGCTATACCCATCCCCTTTTCATTCTGTACACGTTTGCAGAATACAGAAAAGACCTTGAAGGACTCATCTTTGTGAGCAAGAAACATAACCCATGTCCATCTAGTATAGTCATCCACAATGACTAGACCATATTTCTTACCACTGATAGAAGCAGTCCTTGTTGGACCAAAAAGATCAAGGTGTAGCAGTTCTAGTGGTCTTTTGGTACTTACAATATTCTTAGATTCAAAAGAACCTTTGACTTGTTTTCCCTTCTGACATGCATCACAGAGAGCATCAGATTTGTATTTAAGGTTTGGTAAACCTCTCACGAGGTTATGCTTATTTAGCTTTGAGATTAATCTCAAGCTTGCATGACCTAGCCTTTTATGCCAAATCCAACGTTCATCTTCAATGGACACTAAACATGAGACACTTTGATTTGAGAGGTCCTCCAAGTCAATTTTGTATAAATTGTTTTGCCTCTTAGCAGTGAATAAAATTGATCCATCATTTTTCTTGACATAACACATGTTCTTATTAAAAGAAACATCATATCCACTGTCACATAATTGACTTATGCTCAGTAGATTATGTTTTAAACCATTCACCAAAAGAACATTATCAAAGGAGGGAAAAGGATGTTTACCGATTTTACCTATACCAGTGATCTTTCCTTTCTGATTTCCTCCAAATGTCACCCAGCCACCATCCTTATGTTTAAGGTCTTGGAACATATACTTTTCTCCCGTCATGTGACGTGAGCATCCACTGTCCAAGTACCAGGATGTTTGTTTCTTTCCTGTTGTTAAGCAGATCTGCAACAGGTATTATCTTGTTCTTAGGTACCCAAACTGACTTGGGTCCTTTCATGTTAGTTTTCTTTGGACGAGAATATTTAGTATGCCTATTATGTATGCATCTAGATGTAGAGTGCCCACTTTTTCCACACACTTTACAAAAGGTGTTGGACGGGCCAGATTTGGTTTTTGCATACCTAGCTGGAGCTTTTGAAGCTCTTTGCTGCATAGGTGGTTTTGACTTAGTGTAAGATGCCTCATACTTCTTATTGTCATAACCAAGGCCAGATTTATCAAGGGGTGACCTAGAATACCTTAGGATAAGACTAAGCTTATCTGAGCCTCCTACCAGTTTTGACAGAGAGTCTGTCAAGTATTTTACATCTTGTTTTAGTTTTGCAACTTCACAAGAATTGTCAGGCTCACATTCAGATTTGTCAGTTAGACTGACATTCTCTGATTTCAGCTTATCATTTTCTTGAAACAAACTTTGTTTTTCCATGCAAACTCTATCATATTCTTTGGTTAATTTTGCAAACTTCTTTTTAAGACTTTTGTATTCATGAGATAATATGGATGAGTCATGCAGTAATTCATCAAAGGCATTTTTGAGAGTTGAAGGTTCAGAATCTGTTACCTCATCATCATCAGTGTACTCATTCTCTGATGATGTGTCTGCCATGAGGCAAATGTTTGCCTCTTCCTCTGCTTCCTCTTCCTCATCTGATGAGGATAAGTCCAAGTCTTCCCATGTAGCCATTAAGCCCTTCTTTTTCTTAAAGAACTTCTTCTTCTCTTTTAGGTCAGGGCAGTCGGCTTTGAAATGTCCAGGCTTTTTGCACTCAAAGCACAAAGGTGGACCTTTTTCTTTAGAGTCTGACTTCTCCTTAGAAAATTTCTTGTTGAATGGCTTTCTTTTGAAATTATTTTTTCTTCTCCACATATGTTGTATCTTTCTGGAGATGAAGGATAGTTCATCTTCATCTGATCCTTCATCATTGTCTGAAGGTTCAGCATCATCTGAAGACTCAGCAGCTTTGAGAACTTTTGAAGAACTTGCTTTCTTTGCCTTTAAAGCAATGGACTTTCCCTTTCTGGAATTGTCTTCCTCATTTAGTTCAAGTTCATGAACTTTTAATGATCCTAGAAGTTCTTCCAGAGAGAGAGTATTCAGATTCTTAGCTTCTTGAATAGCAGTGACCTTTGGTCTCCACTGTTTGGAGAGACTTCTTAGAATCTTTCTGATATGATCTCTATTCTCATATACCTTTCCCAGAGATCTGAGACTGTTTGTTTATTGTTTGAAATCTTCCAAACATCTGATCTATAGACTCATGATCAGTCATCTTGAAGAGTTCATACTGGTGAACCAGCATGCTTATCTTTGACTCCTTCACTTGTGATGAGCCTTCATGAACGAGAGCCAGTGTATCCCAGATTTCTTTTGCTGTGTTGCAGCTGTGAACTTTATCATGTTCTGATCTGGTAATAGCACACATCAAGTAATGTTTGGCTTTGAGATTTAGTTGATGTTTAGCTTTTTGATCAACACTCCAATCTGCTCTAGCCAGTACAACTTGATTTTCACTTCTTGGCTCAGTGTAGCCATTCTCTATCAGTTCCCAGATGTCTAGATTCTGTGCATCTAGGAAGGCCATCATTCTCTTCTTCCAATAGTCGTAATCTGTTCCATCAAAGAGTGGAGGTCTGTTGATAGCTTGTCCTTCTGCATCCATGGTGATAGGATCGTACTTCCTCAGCACTTGTTAGATGCTCAACCCTTTCGAGGCTGAGCTCTGATACCAACTGAAGTTGACACAGGCAAACACAAGAAGGGGGGGGGTTGAATTGTGTTTGTTAATATTTTTCGAAAACAGCCTTTTCAAAAAGATTTTCTCACACAAAGTTAAGGAGACAGAATAAAGCACACAGAAAAGAAGTCTTTTGAAGGATTAACAAATTCAAGTTCAAATCCCCACAGTTAGTATAAATACGTAAAACAAAAGAGATAAGGGATAAGAAGATTTACACAAGATGTTTTATCCTGGTTCACTCTCTTCCAACCAAGAGCTACGTCCAGTCCCTTCTACTTGAAGGATTTTTCCACTATTTTCAAATAGATTACACCAAGTATTCAACACCTCTCCAGGCTCACAAGTATTTCTTTCTTACCAAGCCTCTTCAGGCTCTACCTCTAATAAAGAGTTTTGATATCTTTGATCTTCTAACTCACTATATGTGAGAGTATGAAAGTTTAAGATCAGATAAATATTATAGCAATATTCAAACTATAATATTACAGACTTTTGCTTTTGAATGAATAAGAAAATATTTGCTTCGCGAGAGATTTCTTGAGATTTCTTTGTATATGCAAAAGTTGTTTCTTCAAAAGCTTTAGTCTTCTATTTATAGGGTCCTTGATCTTCTCTTCAGAGTCTTCAACGGTTGTATTTGAAATACCCGTTTAGAAATAGAGTCAACTAGGTAAATATCCGTTGTGACTCAGCTTGCTCGAGGCCTTTGTACTGTGAGACAAATTCTTGCATGAAAAAGCACACCTCTGAGCAAAAGCAGCTTGCAAAAAAAATTTTGCCTCCTTTGTACAAGTTCCAACTATATCAGCGTAAAAGGTGACAGGGTACAAAAACGTTTTGCATTGTACTATTCTGCTTTTTTGCAAGTCCTGACTTGTACTATGTCTCTCTTAATGGAACAAGGCAAAAGGAATCGTTAATAGAAAACGAGAAGAACCATTATAAATGAAATGAATATCAATCATAAGAAATAAATTCGCTTTGGTTCAAATTGGTATAAATGCTTAAAAAAAATCTTCGTCCAGCAAACTAGCGTAAAGGCAAGATAAGCAAAAAGAGTTTTAAGGCTTCGTCCACTGACGTGGCAACCAAAACTTCGTCTACTCAAAACAACGGTCTTGCCAGTACCTGAGATAACTAAAATCTCCGTCCAGTGACGTGGCAATAGCAGACTAAGGGCTCTCGTCTACACGAAGAGAAATTCTCCGTCCACTAAAAGCATTCAAGCGCTCGTCCACTGACGTGGCACTGGAGTTATAATGGAGAGTGGACTCGACCATACTTTCAGCATAGATATTCAATAGAAAACATATGGACGCGGATTTGCAAGGAGAAAAGACTTAACATTTTAGCTTATAAGAACAGAGATTCTTTAAGGCTAAAGGCACTTGTTAGATTTAAAGCATTAACACTTTGCTACACAAAATTAATTCTTATTGTTAACATCAAAACCTAGAGATTATTTAATCCAAATCATTTTGGTTCCAACAAAACTGACCAAGACGAAAGAAAACAGAAAAGACTCCTCCTGATTGCACTGTGGCTGCTGAAATTTACCAAAAGTAGGGTTACACGTTAAACCCTCGAGTTCTGTCACGTATATAACGTTCGGACCTGAGCACGGTCGTGCTCAGCTTAATGTTACGAGACGCGGTCAGCATGTTGAGCACGGGCGTGCTCACCGTTGAGCACGGTCGTGCTCAACTTAAAATCAGAAACACGCTTCTGACTTTAAGCACGGGCTTGCTAGCTAAGAAGCAGGGGCTTGCTCATGTACCAGAGACGGACTTTTAGCCAAAAATCCCACTATGCCCTTGAACGATAAATCCAACTTAATAAACTCAGCTAAATTAAAATATTCTGAAAAACAGGGTGTTACATATCCTCTGCGCGTAACTGCAGAGACTAATCCCTCGAGCCGGGTAGGACCACAAGGGTGGCAAAGCTCTCCCTCAAGAGTTTTAACGCTGCTGTATTTCTAGGGTCAAGAATGTTCCCAATATATTTATTTATATATTGAGAATTAGATATGGGAATCTACATTGACTTATTGAAAATTACATATATTTATTATATATATATTATTTATTGGTTCAATTGTTGGTTGAACCAATTGAACCATGACCCAGAGGTCTCACTGGTTTGATCATCGGTTCGGTTTTTAAAACATTGCTTAAAAACATTGATTTACGGACCCTTTATTATTTTATAAAAACATGTAAGAATGTCCCCCAATAAGTGTTGGTCCAAGTAAAACGAGTTGAGGTCCCTTGAATATGTGGTTCTACGTTTGATTCTTGGATTCTTGATTCATGTGTATATTTACCAGGATTAATTCCCGCTTAGGTGCCTGACAGTATCCTGGGAGATTAGTCTATCATCTATCATGTGGAAGCAAGGACGGAGGGAAGGGGGGACGTAGGGTTGCCATGGCCCGCCTCCCTCCATGTTCTCGTCTTGAATATTAATATATATAGGGATTTGGTTATGAGATTTAGATGTAATAGATTCTCATTAAAAAAAAAATTTGACTCAAATTCAACTACAATAGTTATAGTTTCAAACACTTCTATTTTCATTTTTTTAGAATCATAGAATTTTTTTTGGTTTCCCAGGGTATCCTCCACGCGTAACTGCGGAGACTAATCCCTCGAGCCAAGTAGGACCACAAGGACGGCAATTTTGACTCCATGAAACATTGCGGTGCATAATTAAAGAAGTAAAGGTTTTAGATATATATCAAAGTTGATTATTTTTTTGGTTCTAAACCTAGTGTATCTCAACGTTGTCAACGAATGACTAATCACTATTCGCGGGGAGTGACTTCCGCTGGCCAAACATTATTTTAACACCGCCAGGAATCGAATCCGTGAGCAAACCGAGTCGACCTCTAGATATCAAAGTTGATTATAAATCTATTTGAGTAATTTATATTATATTAAGTTGTTAATCATGTATCAAATTTGTACTCTATAATTTGTTTTTAAGTATCAATTAATTTTTTATGCTATTTCATCATGTTATGTAAATTAGATTTTGGCCCCCCTCCTTTAAAATTTCTAGCTCCACCCCTGTGTGGAAGTATATTATGGGAAACATAAAAATAAACAAGTAATAATGTCAAAAATAAAGAATTGAAATTATAATAAGAAAGTTAATAGAGAATATTAATGTTTTTTTATGCATATATATATATATATATATATATATATATATATATATATATATATATATTTTGTTACTCAATGGGAATTGTTGATGTTAATCAATAGTTATTTTTTAAAAAAACTATATAACATTTTAA
This sequence comes from Echinosophora koreensis, assembly GCA_035048595.1. NCBI lineage: Eukaryota > Viridiplantae > Streptophyta > Magnoliopsida > Fabales > Fabaceae > Echinosophora > Echinosophora koreensis. Next base: position 886,948 of record JAPCYP010000114.1, read on the forward strand.
TAAAAAAAGTTATTTTTTATTTTTTAATTAATATCTAAAAGCATTGACCTACAAGACTCTATTTTATAGAAACAAGTGACAATGTCAAAAATAAATAATTTAAATTATAGTAAGAAAGTTAAGAGAGTATATTATAACTCATGATTTGTTATGCATGTAGATGTATATAATATTAATTATTGATATTAATTTATTATAATTACCTTAAAAGTTAAACATGAAAGAGTTTTTTTATAGGCTAATAAATTAAAAAAAATAATTACACTAACAATATATTAAAATTAAATTGTTAAAAAAAAAAAAGCTTTGGGACCCTATAGTCACGGTTATTCTATTTTAAATCACTTATTTGTTTTTTTTAAATTACTTATAGTTAACGGAAATTTTAGCCTTGAAATAAAAAAAAATACATAATACCCATAATAATTATAGTTAATTTTTTTTTACTAAGTTTGATATTATTGTAACATTAGACCATTTTTTTTTTATTATTCGAAACCCACCCTAATTAGCCATTTGGGCCAAGTGGGTACACCAGAGAATCCCTACCGCTTAGGTCCTTCGGGCCTGCTATGGGACTAATCTCTGGTTCGGCTGATTGAGCAGGATTTTACCCATTGGTTTTCAGTCTCCCAATGGGGTGACTTCACAAGGATTCGAACCCGGACTCCCCAGGTTCTCCATAAGGTAACATTGTACCATTACTCATTAAAAAACGTGGCCTTTAAAATTGTTATTCATAAAATATAGTCATCCAACAAGAAGTATTATAAACAGATTTAGTGGATGCCTGGATAACTATCTTATCTTATAGGAAACTACTTAAGATTGAAGTATACTATTTTGTTATAAATAGTAATAGTCAATTTGTATTTGATACATACTTGATCAGATTATAAATAGTAAAGATTATATAACTAGTTCCTGAATACCTAGCATTATATTCTCTTCATCTCTCTATTTTCTTTTATATTTATAACAATTTTAGAACAATTAAGCTTTTTTAAATGATAAAGCAAAAATGTAAAAATATTGTTTGATAGCATAAAAAAATTATAATATAATATATCAAACTGAAACTATTTTTTTTTTTTACAACTTCCAAATGTTTTATATATTTAATCTTTGTTTAAATGAATCTTTATTTTCTATTGTATTATTCATTTACCGATGATTTTTGTCGTTTATTTATTTATAGTTATAGTTATAAATTAAAGGCTTAATTGTACTTTTGATCCTCCAAATATAGTTCACGTGTGATTTTGGTCCATAAACTTTTTTATTTTTTGCATAGTTTGGTCCCCCACTTTTTCTAACATTATAAAATTAGTTCTTCCATTAACCCACCGTTATAACCCTGTCAAATTTTTCTGACATGTCAAACAGACTGCCACATGTCATGCTAGAATTTTTTTTTATTTTATTCAATAAAAAAGTTAGTTTAATTATTTAAATATCATTTTATTTGAATAAAACATTAAAATAATAAAAAAAAATCTGGAACAATTCCTCCCTTGACTTTTTCATCTTCTCCAGAAACGCACTCTTCCCCATTTTTGCTTTTTCTAATTTCTTTTGTCTCTGATTCAAATCTTGCTTCAACCTCAGATCTCCATTCGAACCACATTCACTTTCTATCCTCATCTGGGTCTGCAGTGGTGATGCGCGCGGCGTTGGGGTTGTCGACAATAGTTGGGTGTTAGTGATATGGACCAGACGACGATGGTGGGAGAGCAAGACGACGCCGCTACTGGTTCAAAGGGCAGCGACTTGCGGTGACTGAGGTGGTCGCGTGGTACATTTGGAAGATATGGTGGTGACAAGGCGATGGTTTTGCGTGGTGGACGGCAGAGCTCGCAGTCAGAGGAAGGCTGGTTCAGATTCGCGTGGATCTAGGACGGTGGTGTGTAGATGGCACGAACCTCATTGACTGGGTTGTTTGGGTTGAGATTTGCGTTGAATGTGAGAAGGGCCTTGCTACCTACCCTGCAATTTGGCATACACCCCCACACGCATTTAAATGCCGGATTTTCTTAAAATTTGAAAAAAAATATTTCTGACAATTAGATGTCAGATTAAGAGTTTTTGAATCCGACATTTAAATGCCGGAAGGTATCCGATAATTAGATGTCAGAAATATAGTTCCTGAATCCGACATTTAAATACCGGATTCGAAGTGGGGGTGAATGCCTAATATGGGGAGTGTAGATAGCAAGGCGCCCATGTGAGAAATATGATGGTAATGAAAGTTCTTTTGAGAAGATGAACTTGAACTTTTCATATGCTCTCTGTTGTTGATTTTGTTTTGTTTTGTTTTTTTTTTTTGGCAATTTCCTGGTTGTAAATGGCTGGTCAAAGTACTTACCATGGATGGAGGAAGAAGAGAAGCATTCCATGGGCACGTAAAACATATGGCTTGACAGGTGGCAGTCCATTTGGCACATCAGAAAAAACTAACAGAGTATAACGGTGGGATCCGGCTCCTCTAAAATGAGGAGTCTCACTTTAGTGGTAAAGTGAATTGATCTCTACCGTTAAAACACTTGAACTGTGAGGATTAATAAAATTTTTACTTTTTTAAGTAATAATTTGAAACAACTAATAACCATCCCCACCAATTAAGCCTCATCATCAGAAACTGCAAACCACCACTGTCCACAATGGCCTCCGCCCTCCATTATTGGTAAAACTGTAAAATCATAATTCTTTAGATCTTTCTCATCGAACCATCCCTCGCCACCATTGAACCGTTGCAGAACCACCATTGCAGCCCCCTATTATCACAGTCCCTCGTCACTGTACTCCATGATCGAACCACCGCAAGAACAATTCATCATAAAATATTCAGAAATTAAAAAAAATAAAAATAAAACTCCCTCTTCTTCCCATCACTCTCATGGCCGCACACTAGTTCATAAACCTTCTTGTAAGAGTTGCAGCGGTCCAACAATGGAGGGTTGTAGTTAACAAATTTAAACGGTCTTGATGAATACACGTATATTGAAATTAATTAAGAAAACGAATCACGTAACCACCGCAAACTCAATCCCCCTTGTTTTTTCGACAAACATTAAAAAAACAAAAAGAACGAACTGATTACTGATGCATCTGGGATTTCTGTTTTTCACATGGCAATGAACGGGGTGGAGGTAATGTCGGCGAAAGGCGTGAAGCTAACGGTGGAGAAAAGCGGGTGGTGAACGGACGGTGGCTGGGTGGAACTCGAAGTCCTGGAGGTCACTGTTGGGTGGCTTCACGGCTATCAGTGGTCCTGTACGCGTGGGGCTTGAGAAACGGTGGCGAGGGACTCAACCAACTGCACTGGTGGTAGAAGGCGGCTTGCAGTGGCTCACATGGAAATGGGGATTAAGATTGGAGATTGGGGAAAAGCAGTGGCTGGCAGTAAATGGGGAGATTGTGCGACTAGATTGTATAACAAAATACTCCCTCCTGTCTCTATTATAAGCAAAAATTAAATGGGACACACATATTAAGATAGTTAGTTAATCTTATTTAAAAGAGTCATTGAGAATAAAAAATTAACTTTGTTACCTAAATTATCCTTCCTCTTATTTATTAAACTTGTGTTGTTGAGAATAAAAGGAGTCATTGAAAAACTAAATTTGTAATAAATGAAGGGTATTTTGAAAATAACTTCATTAAATAGGAGGGAAGTAATTAAAATTTACTTATATTTTATACCAAAAAATTTGAGATTTTTTGCTTATATTATGGACCGGAAGGAATAACTTTCAAATGCATTGTGCTAGAGTGGCTCTTAGATTTTGTTATTTTGTTTTATTTTTAATTAAAAAATTAAATATCAACTAATCTAAGTCATTAATGTGTTTAATGGTGGAGATGGGGTTACTTTACCCTTTAAAGTGAGTGGGCCCAATTTAGAGGAGCCAAATCCATAACGGTGGAATGACAAAAGGACATATTTGCACCGTTAAAAAAAACATTGCAAAATAAATTTAATTTTTCTTCTTGAAAATAACTTCTCTATTTTTTCTAAACAAATAAAATTTAAAGTTCTTTTTCATGTTTTTCTTTACTGTTGTACAGATCAAATATTTGATAGGAGAAAATTGTACTCCACACTGCCTTTCAAAATGATAGCAGTCCCTAAACATGAGACATACCTTAAACTGAATAATGTCTATTTAGCATGTGTTCCTGAATCCTGAATAGTTTAACAGCAAAATTTTCTCGCGAGGAGAGAAATTAAATTCCCCAACAATCAACATATATTACACCAAGTAATAGGGCAAAACTGTGCGGCCTATATTTCTGCCTGCCAACCTTGATTACGAGGCAGCAGCAGATTATCTTTGAGTCTTCAATCCAAACAGATTCTCAAATAACTTTGGAGCCATAGGAGGAAGATTCATGGGTTGAGAAGCCATAAAATTTACTATCTTTTCATGAACATTATACCTAACATCAAATCATCCAAAAAAAACTTGTTCATCAACGCAACATATATATGACAAGTAACAGTATCAAAAGAAAAGTAAAAGAAGATCTTGTGATACCTTATCTTGCGACTTTTTGAGGCACGACGATCCACAATTTTTCTTTTCTTTGTTTGCATCCTCTTCAAAGCATAAAATGCTTTCTCTGAAAAATGGAAATACCGGAAAATGATAAAATTGGCTTCCACTCTTAAAGAAAGCATGATTAAATATATAATTTTCAGGTAGATAGTGAAGAATTGTATTATGAGAGAAAAAGCAAACATGCAAAATTTTGGAACTGACTTTTGGGGGATGGGAATACAAAATGGAACTAGTGGATAATTTTGCATCCCTTTGTTGTTTTTAAATTCACCAAATGTTTTAAAATTATATATATCCATTTTTGATAATCCTACTTCCTACAAAAGCTCAGTGGGAAACATAGCACAGTTTACATAAGAAGCAAGCATTAGGCAATCATTCACACTTCATAAACCTAAAGGATATGGCTTGCCTAGTGTGCAAGTGTAAAATCTAGACCATACCAAAAGTTAAAGTCAGCTATCATGTGTAAAAGTGGGTGTGCCTCTAGAAGCGTGTATATAGCATAAAACTGTACCAAATATCACTCCTAAATGTCAAAACATTATATATATATATGTGTTGCTATAGCTGTGTAACATATCCATTCACTTAATGTACGATCATGAAAAGTAGAAGCCCCCAACTAGTCAAATGGTATTAAAAGTAGAAATATTATTACAAATTAAATAATCAGCCAAAAAAATGTCTACCAGATGATGAAGGATCAACTGTCTCAAAAAATTCTTTCAATAATTGCTGATAAAATTCAGAGTCGTCCAGAAGTTCAGGATCACCGTCAGTATGTGCATCCTGGGCAGAGTTAAATTCAAAACTGTGATGTCAAAAATTAGAGTGACAAAACAGTGAAGAAAAGTAGAAAGAGGCTGTGAAAATACCAAAAGAGAACATGACAAAATAACATTGATCAATGCTATCAGACAAAATCAAAGGCCCGTCACATTGACCTTAAATGGGGAGACTAATAATTACAATTACAATAACAAAACATGCCACCCAAAAAAGATTTACTTACATATTTAGATGCATTTTCTACTTTTTTAGCATGTTTGACACTGTTCATCCTATTCCAAGCTTTCTAAATACCCCTAATCTGCTGGATACATCTGATCCCATCAAACTTAAAACAGATACCAGAATGACTTAAAACCATGCTTTGTTGAAGAAACCTACATTATGATCGTTTGGAAAATAAACAGCTAGCTACCCAAATGCAGCCAGAAACAGTGATCAAACACAATCCCACATGATTTGATGTGGGTGAACGTTTGTGAAGAGTCAGAGAAGCAGATGGCAAAAGGGAAGGTCGATACGAGAGAAATAAAGAAGAGGACGACAGCTAATATAATGCGAAGGAATCTCACAAAGGAATTGGCAAGATATTAATTAATGATCATCTGGCAGTGGCACATAAGTGATAACAAAACTAAACTCAACTTAGCAATAAGGCTTACCTCTTTAAGGTTATCCTTAACATCAGGAACCTGGAGACATATGCCAGTAAGTGTCAGCTCTTTACATAACATACTCTTTATGCCTGTTTCAGCATACTATGAAATCCGCAACACGCTTTTTTAAACAAAGTAAGACTGACTTACAGATCCAAATATACTAACAGCTGATCTTCTCAGTTGCATCTGCTTGACCATTCTACTGGGGTCCCTCATATATGTAGCAACTTGATTACTTATATCCTGTGATGGGACAAGTTTGGAGTAAAATAACCACCCTATCGCATGCAGAATCCCAAGTCCAGTTACAGAACCTGACCTGATTAAAAGCATGCAATTTTCCTTTAATAGCAGCGGCACCAGTTGTCACTTGTGTCTTCCTCTGCCATTTGTTGATTGACTTGTCTCTAAAAGAGGCTATTCTACAATATGCAATCATGAACATAATCAGACATGCATAAAGACATGGAACATAGCATGTTTGAGATAGAAATGCAGATAAGAGTACAGATAATGCATTACTTGAGAAGTTTCAATCATTTTTATGCAGAAAAAGGGCTCATGGAACAAAATCTAGAAGTATTAATGCTGCAGCATCTTGAGAAAAGGAATGCCTCACATAATACTACTGCTCTTAGAATATTATAAAAATACCTCCTGTGCGTCTGAGAAATCCGTGACCACTCTTGATCAGAATTGTCATCCAAATGCTTAGAGACTTCTAAATCTTTTGATGATCTTTCTGAACCTTTAAGAAGAGTGGAGAAAAGGTTACATCGAGACAATATTCAAGCAGATATGGAACCAAAGGTGAAAGTCACATCAAAATAGTATCTTTTCACACATAAAATCAATGCTTCAGCCTTCACGTATAAACCACTCATCATAAGTTTTTTTTTATAGATAAGGACAGGGGCAAGTATGGAAAGTTCTGTAACCAGGTGTGCTAACAGAAAATAGGAAGAAGAAAAATAAAGACTAAATTGGTTTGACCTAGAATGAACTATAGGCCTACATAAACACTACAGCCAGTCCTCCTCTCCCCACAATTATTCTATGCACCCTCACTTAGCATCTAAAGCCTTAAAAGAATTTTTCATTGTGTTACAACTTCAAGGGCTCCTGTAATTACATTCTCAATAATTTTGCAGAACTGCAGTAACTAATTTGGGTGGGGAAAAAATATTTCTCAGGACTACTTGCATAAATTATACTAGAAGATGTACCCACAAAGCAGATATAAACACCAAACATATCTTTATTTGCATGACAGCATGATAATTTTTTTATTCTTAAATTTTGAAACTATTCACACCCAAAAAATAGAAACTGACGCTAAAATTGCACTATATTTAAAATTAAAATAAGTTTCTTAAAAGTACAAAGAGTAACTAGTTGTGCCTGTTATTAAGTTTGACATTTCTCTATTAGCTTTCAAACATGGTAAAAAAAATTATTTGGGCTATAAGAAAGTCAGATAACTCCCCCACCCATACATTTCTTCTTCCCTAACAAAATTTATGACATGATTTTCAGCATCCAACATATTCATGTCCCAAATTTTCCTTCTCTTAATTCTTACAACCATTTTAAGTTGGATGTCTCCCTTCACTGACAAATGTGTTTAGCATCTGGCTTCATCGACCAAACTGGTGAAAAATTATGATAGGTCAATAACCACCAAAAAACTTGGCGAGATCTCAAGAAAATTTTCCAAATGGACAAGTTTCTATTATGCATCAACTGCATAATAATGAAGAAGTGAAGCAACCTCTGTATAACAGATACATGAAAAAAGGGGGGAAACTAAATCCTTTGAAGAAAATCAACATTCTTACAGCAGCAACAAAATGATAACAAGACAGAAATATCATAGAAGAAACTAGATAGGGAAATAAGAATAATAACAAAATCAGTTACCATCTGTGGCTTGGGTAATAGATGGATTCTTCGCAAATAGAGCCTGGAATAAGGAAAGTAATAACAGTGGCAAATGAATTAGATTCAAACATAATAAATACTACAACATAACAACTTCATAGTCATCCTAAGACAGAGAAATATAAATATGAAACAACCACATCCAACAATGTAGCTTTATCTATTAAAACATAAATATGGAAACAAACATGTAAAATAATTCTCATTCTTCTTTTTTGATTTAAGTTTCCAGGTAAAAATGCACCTCTTGCAGTTCCAATATAGAATCTAAAGTCTCCTTAGATGAAGTCACCAGATTTGAATATGCTACACTAACGGTCTCATCAGATTCACAGAACGAAGTCCTGATTGGCTCCTACAGACAATTCATCATATTTGGTCACAACATTCAAATGTGATAAATAGCAAAACACATTAAATCTTACAACTGAGATAGGAAAAGACCTGGGGTAACTTGTTTGAACTTGAGAATGGCTTCTGAAGCAAGAATCTGAGCTCAAGAATCTTGTACCAGAGGGCCTTGAGGTAAAACAAAGTTCAGTGATGTTATTAAGAACTCAAGAGAGAAGAAAAATTGTCTATTAAATTATGCTGGAGCAAAGGTGGCAGCTACAATTGACAACATCTATATAAAATTAAGAATTAATACATTTTTCAACTTACTATAATAAGAAGGAAATGAGGAAACAGAAGATTAAATAAATGGGCAGACAATCACTAAATACAATAGCATATACCATATACCACAATGAAACAGAAAGCATTGATCAGGGCTCAAGTCAAATAACACCACACCTTCTGGCTTTTTACAGCTTGACCTTTAAGATGATCTTCATCCTTATGATGCTTCAAGTTCTTCAAAGTATCTCTGAAGGTAGAAAGTTAAATTTGCCATATTTCATAATCCATAAAATTTTACAGATTACAAAAGGGAAACAATATAACAGTTTCACCATAATTGAAGCCCAAAATAGAAAGAACTAATAATAAAAATTAGTAGGACGACTCATGAATCATTCGACTGATAGCTGATTAGAATGCACACATTAATTTATTGCTTAGTACCCAAGCTTCAATAACATGCCACATAAATGTATCTAGAATATCAATAACTTCCAGTTATTTTGCAATGAACATTATGAACAGAAGTGAGAACTCTTGGTCAAAGAGACAGTGTTATTGGCACATAATACCAAACATACAACATAGCAAAACTAAATTGTCAATAATAATAAGAACCATCCTGATCATTACTGATTAGGTAGACACAATCAAAACAAAAAATCATAGCAAAAGTTGTACTATGATCCATTGTTCCAATAGTATGATTAGTTAGGTAACCTAGTCGTGGAAGCAGCAACAAATAAATAGATTAACATATGTAGCGTACTTTAGTGAAACCATATATAAAATGTTAATGAGACAAGCTTCATTTACATTTCAAAGACATACACGGCAATAGGTCTAGCTGATTGTTGTCTCTGGATTATGTTTGATACAAAAAGGTATATTTGATGAAACATAAAACTTTACACCCTCAACACATATAGAACTAGTAAAACACGTAAACTAAACAAGAAATAAAGACTTGCTAAAACATGTACAAGCTAGTAACAAATTGTGAAATTTTGAATCTCACTATATATATTAATTTGCCATCTGCAATATAAACCAAATGCATATCAACTTATCTTACATCTCCTGGTGATGAAGATCCCTATACTCTTTCTCAAGCTGTTCCATCTCCTCATTTTTCCAATCAGTTTGATCTACTATACCATCCTCTTCCTCATCTGTTCCATCCTCTCCGTCTTCCTCTTCCTCTTCCTCCTCCTCCACACCATCATCATCATAATCATCTTCGTCCTGCTCCACCTACATCAAGAAAATTATTCTTAATTACAATTCACGATGAAATCACTAAGGTCATAGAACAACAGTCAACACTTACCTCTTTGTAGTCCATATCATTGTAGTCATCCAAATCACTGTCAATGTTTTGCATTTTTTTAGATTTCTTGGCAGATAATCCCATTTGCAAACCTACATTTTAAAAAAATATATATCACAACATTCATATTTAAAAAAAGTTAGTAACTAATTAACCACAATTACACACAATCAATGAAGAAGAAACAGGTAAATAGACAATGTGAAGTCCTTATCATGCACCTAAATTAACATTCAACCAATACCAATTACCAAATATGTTAATCAAAAAGCTCTATTCTAATTACAAGCTGCAAAAAAGACAACAATATCTGTGCCTAATACCACTGCAAGGTCTACTAAAATTTACTTGAAATGGGTAAAATCTTTGCTTGTGAAGATTGCATAAAGGCCACTCCATTAACACTTTCACATTCATCAAATTAGACATGTCAAAACCTGCTGCCCAACCCTTAACAGGTCAGCATCAAATGAGACACGGCAGTTAGACCCCCTTTGCTTAGGTGTGTCAGGGTGTCAACCCGTCAAAATAAAACAAAAACAAAAGATCATCAAAAGAAATGGTATTCAATGCAAAATAGCAATAAAAATCTACTTTGCTAGCTAAGAGTCCCCCATCCAGTGAGATATGAAAACAACATTGTAATCGACATTGTATGCTGAGATAGATCTTAAATTTATGTGTGAGAGGAGTAATGCTCAATACGAAATATTACATATCCAATATTTTAATTTTTAAGTATGAAAGTTTAAATATTTATCTACACCAATGCTTTAAAAACCAAACCAGTAATCGAACCAGCAAGACCTCTAAGACACGGTTTCAATTCGTTTCACCGATTAAACAGGTGGTTGAACAAAATGACGTAATAAATATAATGGTAATTATATATTAATACGTATAAATATACCTAATAGCAAAAAAAAAATTATTTGTTTTATAAAGATCATAATAAGCAGCAGAAAAACAGTTCAGGCTGCAGCCAATTCAAGGAACGATTTTGAGACAAAATAAGAATAGTGATGAAGCTAAAAGGAAAAAGAAGAGAGAGGAGAAACACTATCCTGTATCCAATTAACAACAGCCTTCGAATCAAAGAAGGTGTTCACATTAAGAAATTTCAAAATTGACCGACACCAATTGAAAGCGGAGTGTTAAACAATATATAAACTCTAGCACTTAAAAATAAATTCAAATAATCGAGGATTTGAAGAAGTCAATGGCGGTGATGGGCAAGAAATTGAAGACAGAATGGGAGAAGAGTTTGATAAATATGTGATTACGATGCGAACAATAAAGAGGATGCAATTTCTAAGTTCTAAGTTGTAACAATAAAGACAATAGAAATTCTAAAGAAGAAGAAGAAGAAGAAACAGCTTCGAAATCAGAGACTTTATTCACCTGGCTGGCTGGCCCGCAACTACTGTGACAGAAACAATGGCGGCGTGGACAGCAGTGGCGCGGTGAAGGACGGCGGCGTGGGCGTGGTTGAGGTACAGCAAGGCGGCAACGTGAAGAAGCTGGAGCTAGGTGGGCTGATGGGGGAGCTTGTTACCGTTTCTCTCTCTTGAGGGTTACGGATTAGGGTAATTTATTTGAATAAAAAAATGGGACAATAATTTTTGACATCAAATAATGCATTTTCAATACATGGTTAATTATATGTTTAGGGAATGGTTAAATGATATAACAAGATGTTGTAACTTATTAACAATCCACTGAACGTAATTAATCATGATTTTAAATACCTAAAAATCGTGACGTTCAAAATCGTGATTAATTACGTTCAGTGAATGATTAATGAGTTATGCGACACCTTGTTATATCCACTAACAATCCACTGCACGTCATTAAACACATATTTGAACTGTGTTACAGCACGTTACATTTATACTTTGCAGATGATACTCTGATTATTGGTAAGAAAGAGCAATTTCCAAAATGCTTGAGAAATGAAATCAATATTGCAATTGCTTGAGTTAGCATTAGGACTTGTGTAAAACCTAAAACGTGTATTTTTAATCGATAATTTTGCAATTTTATATGGTGATTGATTAATGTAAAGACATACATATCATTATGTTAATAATATTATGTTGTTAATAAATGTATAAATAAATAAAATGCATATTGTAATAAAAAATAAATTCAAGTTACAAATCATTAATTAATTACAACTATTATTTGGCCTTGACATCTTCGAGTCTGGCTTAATTGAGAGATTAAAAATAGTGATTGTATTTCATGTGCAATTTTTTTTATTTCATTACATTTTATAAAAATAAATTTAATTTGTCATCAATTTTAGTTAGCCAGTTTGAAAGTATACCAATGAAATAAAAATAATAATAACTCCGAATAGTTGTTTATCTTGCAAGGATTCTTCTCAATTATTTGCACATCTCATACAAATATGAGATATTCAATATCTTAATCTTAACTAATATAATAGTTAATCAAACAACATATTAGAATATGAAAAATTGCAAATATTTTACTTCAATTATAATGTTCTAACATGACAGAATCTACTTGATATTACATTTTCAAGTTTCCTAATAATTAAAAAACTAAACCAAAGGGGATGTATTGGATTGAGATTTCAAAAGATTTTAATGGACCTTTTTATGATAAAAAAGTCTTGTGGTATTCAATCAAGACTTTTAAGTAATCTAAATAAGTTTGGTGGTATTCAATCAAGACTATCAGGATTTTTTAAAGAGAGAATCTAAATCTAGTGGTATTCAATCATGACTTTTTACAAGTAATAAAAAGTCCTCTGGTATTCAAAAACTTCCTGATTTCGATGGATTATTTTTTAAGATGGATTTCGTGGGACTTTGTATGACTTTTTAGTGATTTTTTAATAACAAAAAGTCTCACCTCAACGCATGAGATTTCTCAAGATTCTTCATTCTTATTTCTCTTCACTATATGCCTTCACCTCTCTCTCTCCTCCCTCCCTCCCTCCCTCCATTTCTCTTCTTTCTCCCTCCATCTCTCCCCTCCCTCCATCGCTCTCCTCCCTCCCTCCCTCCATCGCTCTCCTCCCTCCCTCCCTCCCTCCCTCCCTCTCTCTCATCTCCCCCCACGGTTGTCGTCATCCCAACATAAGTTACCAAACAACTTTTAGAGTGCGTTTGTTACAGATTATTTGACGAAAGAAAACACTTTTTTAAATTGAAAAAAAATCATTTGTAACGAGTTTGATTGTGTTTGTTTAAGTTTTTCATTAAAATCATTTTTTAAATAAATCATTTTTAAGGTTAAAATAAGAAGCTACAAGATTTTGCAGGTAATGGTAATAACCCTCAAAATGGAAATGAATTGTTCAATTTTCGCCATGCATCCTTGAGGAATGTAATCGAGAAGATATTTGATATTTTTAAAACGCGGTTCACAATTTTTAAGTTAGCCCCTCCATTTCTATTTATAACACAAGCAGCGCTTGTGTTAGCATGTGTAGCACTATATAAGTTCCTTTGTAAAGAATGTCGTTTTGATGAACTTACAATTGAACCAATAGACAAATCTTTATCTTCAATATCACCAGCTAATGTAGACAATAATTTTGAATCTATTGTTCAAACCTAAGAGCGGGAATGAGAAGATGTTAATGCTTGGATGGCTAGCATAGCTTTAGATATGTGGAGAAATACAACTTAGGAGGACATGAAGTTACATCAATTTGACTAATAATTAAACGATTAGAAAAATTGTATTGGGTTTTACATTTTTTTTATTATATTATTCATTTCTTTGTTACTTTTTTCATTGGCTCTTATAACTTTGAATGTTTGCTAAAAATCCATGTTTTCCTTTCAAATCTTATAAATCCATATAGTCCATTCAAATCTTATAAAGTCTTATGATATAAATCCTTTAAAATCCACACATGAGAATCTTGATTATAACAATCTTTAAAAAAAAGCCTTTTAAAATCTTATAAGTCATTATATTTCTACATAATCTTTTAAAATCCGCAAGACTTTTTTAAGCAAAAACAATCTTTTATAATCTCAATCCAATACACCCCCTTAAATTTACTATACCTAATACATCTCTATATCAATTAACATCTAATTGATAAAACATTTTAAAGGAATCATATTACATTACCTATTTATCTATGAGTAAATAATTCTTTTTTTACCATGTTTCAAAGTTGTTATATGTTATTACTGTCAAACCCCACACAACAGAATATGCTTTTAGACGATGAACATGGTTTAAAGAAATTTAAATATTAGTGAATTGATAATGACGTAATATCAAGATGTCACTATACAATTTTAATTTAGAGTATTAGTGAATTGTCGCATAAAATTCATTTCATTAACAATTAGAATGGATCAACGTACATTATCATATCGGTAAAATGGACAATTTATCATAGGTTTAATAAACTTTTTTATCCCTGCAAAGTTCGCTGATTTTAGTTTTAGTTCCTGTAAAAAAATTTGTTAGGTTTTGGTCCCTATAAAATTAAAAACTTTGTTAAAAGTCCCTGCATATTGCTGTTAACTGCTGACGTGGCTGACGGACTGCCACGTCAGCATAGCCACGTGGATATTTATTAATTTTTTAATCCACATGGAAAAAAAATTTAAAAAAAATAAAGAATTATTTAAAAAACTATTTATTTTTTCTGATAACTTTTTTCAATTATTGTTATTCTTGAATATTTTATTCTTATTCTTTTGTTTATAATCATTACAAACGTTCCTTTCATCTCCATGAAACATTTCTATAGCAACTGTTCATTCTCTATGTCCCTGTTCATGATATATCTTTAGTTTCCAGTATGTTACTATAATGTTAAAGTACCAATATCAGCAACCTAGCACCAATTTTTTTTTAAAAAAAATAGTAGCAACAAATACAACACTAAAACAATAGTCAAAACCTACTTTGTATACCAATATAATATAATATAATATATAATATATGTAGGACCATTCACGTTCTTACAAAATATTGTCATCTATATGCCCAATAGACCAAACCCATCGCGCACACCAGTGATGGATTTCGTGGGTTTACAAAATGGCCTCGGATGGTTGGGAAGAAGGCGGCTTCGGACTTCACAGATGGGGAGTGTATGCGTATCGGGTATAGGGCTATGGGCTGGGGATTTGAACTGAAACCCTAATATGGTTTTACACTTGTACTTATAAAATTAAAATAGTATTATATTATTTTATTTATAAAAACAAATGAAAACTAATAATATAATATTATTTATTAAAATAATTATATAAAAAAATTTTTACACGTGGCGCTGACGTGGCTATGCCAACGTGGCAGTCCGTCATCCACGTCAGCAGTTAACAGCAACATCTGATGGCAGGGACATTTTACAAAAATTTTAACTTTATAGGGACCAAAACCTAACAAAAAATTTTGCAGGGACGAAAACCAAAATCAGCGAACTTTGCAAGGACTAAAAAGTTCATTAAACCTTACAGAACTCGAAAGCCAAAAGGTTGGGTAATTGTTCGATATTTACACTCTGAATTTTCTATGTTTAGATTATTTACATCTTATATTTTCATAGTCTTCACTTTCTAGTTCCAATTTTGGATGTGTTTCGGTGACATTGATGTATTTTGCAAGGTGCAAAGTATGCAAGTCCTTCCTTGTCATCGTTTCAAGATTAGAACTTATACCAAAATCCCATATTCATGTCCAATGTTATTGAATTTTCAGCTTTGTAGAACTCTCCATGTGGAATGGCAAGACCAGCTTTTCGTAAGAGACTTTTTCAAGAGAAAGAAATAAAAAGAAATAAAAAAAAAGTGTGATGTGTTTTTTTGGGCTTAAGCACCGTATTAATATGAAATAAAAAAGTTTCCAGTGAACAAAAGATGCTTCATAAAATAAATTATGTATCACATTGTAATATGAAAATGTCTAGTTTCTTCACCTCAACAGAGCGAGAAGGTTGAATTTGTAGTTCGGTTGCAATACTTGACATTAATTCTATATTCTCCTAAGAATCCATGAAAGCTCTAGGAATCGTGACTATTTGCAAGTCGCTCTACACTACCAGTTCGCCACTCTAGGAGGTTTTTTAAATCATTGTCTGTGAAGCACATATGGTAGCACCCTTCTGGATGGAATGCGTTTCAAAGTATTATCCCATTCAAAGAAGGATGTGATAATCTTTTCCTCAACACTTATTCCAAATAAGTTGCTTATAGAAAGTGAAAGCAAAGAAATTCAAACAAGCAAATGAAAATTCAATTTTTTATTTTATTTTTCTATAACTTGTCTTACTCTGTTTGACTGTCTCAAGCCCAACTCTCCCCTTATAAACACATCTCAATGCTCCTCTTCCCAAAACTCTTTCAAACAATAACAAAACAATGAATCATAATCTCATACAACTGAACCAAATTTGATTTCTTCAAAAGAACACACAACAACAACAACAACAACAACAACAACAACAACAACAACAACAACAACAACAACAATAATAATAATAATAATAATAATAATAATCTATACTAATATATAAAGGAAATACTCATTTTACTGATGGGAATTCCTATCAATAAGAACCAATCATATTGTGACACCATCTACCCCGTATGTATTTATAAAGCAATAACGTAGAAGAAGATAGAAGAAAGTAAAAGAAATACATGCATATCATTTATTATAAAATGAAAACAACAAGTAGAAGATACCATATTGTACAAAACTAAAACAACGCGGAAATTAAAACAGTTTTAAAAAAAAGGAAACATAACATGAACAAAACGAAAACCAACCCCGATGTCACATTACAGAGTTGATATAACCATAGTCCGAAACATCTCGGATAAACAACATAACTAAGAAATCCCAGACTACGAATAGCGGCTCCTCACAGTCACTCCTCAGCAAGCTGCTCACCGTCTTCTGCATAACCAAAATGATACAAGCAAAGCAAACACAAAGACGGGAATAAGAAACATATATATGAACAAAACAGCAAGGAAGCAGTTAGCAAGATGAGCATACATCATACAAACATAACATGTTATCACAAATCATCATGCATAACACATATACATCATCCATAACAGTTCAATCAATGTATGTTATGCGGTTCAACTCTACTCCACTACTCCATTATGCACTTAGATCCAATCTACCTCAGAATGTCAACATCGGAGTTACATATCCACATTGGCCATTAAGCACCAACGCCGGCAGTCCACCAAACAATGGGTGAACCCCTTGGATAGCCGATGCACTGTACTCTAGGATGCGCCACCGCGGGGGCCAGATTCACCTAACTCTCAGATGAATCACCGAGGACGGCTATATCGCCTTAGTCTCGGACGTCCTCCCCTATTTTGAACATCCCCCACTAACATCTCTGATGCGTGAATGCATGAGCAACACAGCACACAACCAAACAATCACCACCTCTGCTTGGGCCACTAGGCTACCCAAGTTTTATCACCATTAACACCTCGACCACTTGGCATCGAGGTCCCCTTGGCCACTTGGCTACCAAGGTTCAACATTATCTTTTAATCTTTAATCTTTTAACACTCTGGTCCTTAAGCACCAGATCAACATCTCGACCACTCGGCTATCGAGGCCCCCTTGGTCACTAGGCTACCAAGGTACAACATCATCTGTAATCTTTAATTAACACTCTGGCCAATAAGCACCAGAGTTCAACACCCTGACCATTGAGTATCAAGGCCCCCTTGGCCACTCGGCTACCAAGGTACAACATTATCTTTAAGTTATCTAGCTTGTCTTTACTTTGTTTGGTGTCTTATTCCATTATTGGGAACGTTTGGGGTGAAACGCCCCTGTTCCTGTTTCAGTGTTCTATTCTGTCAAAGGGAGCACGGTCGTGCTGCCCCCCAGCACCGGCGTGCTGAACTTTAAGTTGAGCATGGGCATGTTGACTATTAAGAACGGCCGTGCTCGTTAGAGCATGGCTGTACTGATCTGGACAAAAAGGGTTTAGGAATCCTTGCTATGTTTCCTAGGGCATTCAAATATCAATCCTATTGGCTTTTAACTATTCATCAGTCCTCTGTTTCCTTATTCTTAATTAATCTCCATGTCTTATCATTGTGAGGTATTAATCCTTTAATTTCAGCTTCATTATTAATGTTCCTAAAACACTCATGAACCAGTCCTAGGGTCTTTAACTAAACCTTTGAATATAACCTTGCCTCTCATACTATATTCATGTCTTATGAACAAACTGGGAAAACATCCCTTAATTCTCAAACCTCATTATTATCGTCTTTAACTGTCTTCTTATCCTTATTAATAAGCCCTATTATTTAATTAGAGTCTTATTAACATCAACATTTATCTCACAACATCAACCAAATAGCCAAATCAATCATCCATGGCAATATCATCATCAAATCATAACAGCACCATTATCATCATTATCAACATCCAATCATGGCATCATTAAACATCATTCACAAATAAGCATACCAATAACAAATAATCATACATCATCATGAATAGGATAGTGAATAACAATTGACGAACAAGTACCATTTAAACAAATAGCAAACAAATAGGGTCATGGGTTAAACCTTCATCTTACGCTACCCCCAATGCCTACATGTTCATACTATCCCTTCTCCCCATACCTGGTATGAAGATTCCCAACAACGACGACGCGGACAAACTTAACACGTTCCCTCGAGCGGCTCGATGAGTTCCTCAAGCCTTGACCAACACAAAAGATTAACCAATTAATCCCAAATCCAAGCACCAATGAATAAGAGATTAATAGAGAGACAAACCGTTACCTTTTAATTGGCACTAGCGCGCGACTTCTCTCCCAAACGGACTCAAGATCGCCAAGAACTTCACAGGGTTCAAGGGAAATGGAAGGAAAAAGGTTTCTGTCACACTGGGATTGCCGAATGTGCCAAAAAGAGGGTTCTTAATCGAAACCCTCGTAGACTGCTCTCTATTTATAACTTCAGACCCGAGCACGGCTGTGCTCCCCCTAAGCATGACCGTGCTTAACATGAGCACGACCGTGCTTGTGGCTCAGACAGCCACAAGGCACGCACCTTGAGCACAGGTGCGCTGATACATGAGCACGGCCGTGCTTATGTATCAGAAAGGGATTTTCCTGCTTCCAAAGTCCCACTTAGCCCCTATAAACGTTCCTAAGGTCAAACTTAACATATAAAGCACACACATAAGCACTTAAGGGCTTAACACGAAAAACAGGATGTTACACATATAGTGAGAAAAAGAGAGGTCAACCAAATTGATTTGAGACTACACCTTCAGCTATGGGCATGGACCCTATACTTCCACCATTTAAGAAGTTGGTGAGGAGGTTGTTTGCATTGTCCAAGAGTTTTCAATTTGATCTCTGCATATCAACATTAAGTAGGTGGCATCTAGGTTTTCGAAATTCACATGTTCATTATTCGATAATACAATCATCGGTAAGACAAAACTAACTCCATAAAGTTTGTCTAACAACGATAATATTAAAGTATCTCAAATTCAATGTGAAAAATTTAACAAATATAGTGTTGTAAAGAATTAGACAAACAATGAAACTAAATTAGAGAAAAAAAAATCTTTTATTGCGAAGTACCCGCAAATAAGAGATTGAGACTGAACTAGTTTCCAAAGAAACATCTTCAAAAATATCCTCCATGGCACGCACCATTATTCCACGTGCAACTGTGTCTTCCTCCCCAAGACGCACAAGAGCATAAGTTTTACAGTGCCATAATAACTCTTAAACACACACACTAACTCTTAAAACATTCTTACCATAAAGCCACACTAATCTCAATAGCACCATTCCTCCAACAAAGATTATTATGAATAACCTGAACGAGTGAATAATTGAATGATATTGTTTAGGGTTTGATAAAAAAAAAACCATAAGAATTCCAAGAAGCAAATGGTTTGAGAAGTCTTACACTGTCACAGTTTCCTTTCTCATGACCCAGAATATCTATTGCAATCTCATGTGCTCTTTTCTGTTGAACTTTCCACGAAATAAGAAGATAGAAAAATGGGTCCCAATCACGAAAATATGAAATAAAATTGGAATTGTTCAAAACATTATCAAACTCATATCGGCAAATCAAATCAAAGTGCGCATAGTCAGTCTGTATAGATGCAACAAAATTTGAGAATAGTTTAGACAGAGATGAATCTTTACTAATAAATATAAATCGGGGGGTGGGGTAGCTCAAGTGGTTAGAGTTTAGAGTTTAAGGTGTTGGAGGTCCAAGGTTCAATCCTTGGCAATTAGTAAAACAAAACAACCTATTTTGCTTCTTCCTTTTCACGGTTGCTGCACACTTCTGTCACTTCCGTTAGTCTATGTGGAACCCACTTTTCTTCTTGCCGTCATGCTTGTTAGCCCATCCTCATCCATCATACCATTCTCAGGAGGGTAAATGAAGGGGATGAAGTAGAGGAAGAGAAAGAAAGAGAGAAAGAGAAAAAAGTAACTCGAGTAGAGAAAGCAAAAAAGAGAGAGAGAGAGAGAGAGAGAGAGAGAGACAAGAGGGGGCTGGAGTCCCCACCGCCGTTGCACCGTTGGGTTCTTATTTCGCCCCCGCGAGTCCTCTCTCCAGCCCCTCCCCGTTGCACAAACGACACCCCTTCGGCTTCTCCGTCTTTTTGTGGTTGCGTCCATTCTCCTCCTTTTATTTTCCTTTTCTCGATCTCTCATCGCTCTTCCTTTGGTTTGATTGTTCTGATGCAATTAACTCACGTTCAAATTGGGAAGAGATTTCTATCTCTCATTTTTAGAAAGATTTGGACAATTTTTATTGCTCACTGAAAATGAAAATATTAAAAAGAGGTATTCAAATCAAATTGGGAAGATGAGACACCTCGATGTCCCCTTAAAGAAAAATCGTGATTTATTTAAAACTTAACTGTATTGTTAACATTAAACGAATATATAAACAACGAAGGAAATAAAATTTTTACAACAACCACATATGATAAACATACCATCATGCAAGCCCATATATGTATGTCACATAATAACTGTCATAAGGTACTGTGAAGGGAATCCCGTCAGTAGGATCCCATCTAAGTACAAACTGACAAAGTAACAAAATGGATAAAAAGTCTAAAAGAAAAGATGTCTCACCGATTCTCTCTATAACCCAGTCCCACCCTTCTCAACACCACACACATCTATAAATACCTAGTGAGATAGCACTGGCCAAATCTACCTTGGACGGCTACTGCTACCCTCACTCTCTCCTCTATCACCTCTAAAACGGGACGGTCTTGACACTTCTCGGCTACTATCTGAAGAACTCCCCTCCGAGTGTTGCTAGAACAGACGACGATAAACTCTACTGTCTCGCGGAGATAATCGAGAGGACTCAGACTGAACTGACCTGATATCCGGGACCTATGGGACCTCCGGTGCTAAGAGGTGGTCGATATCAGGTACCACCTGATCATCTGGTGCTGGTGCATGATCTGGTACTAGTACTGGAACTGGTACCGGTACAAGGACTAGTACAGGTATGACCTCCGGCATCGGTGGCATCGGTGGAAGTGGTGCTGCTGGAAGGCCTATGGGGAATGGAAGAGTCAAGCCGATCCTGAAAGTACCAACCATGCCAAAAGGTACTCCATTTCCCCATCCGATAGTGGCCGTGACTGGACCCGTATAGACTGCAAAGTGAGCGGCTGGGTCCACAAGCCACCCATGCTCATCCACACATTCTAACTCAAAGGTTCCCACCAGGGGAAACCCTGCCGGCCCTGTCATCCAGGGATGCTCCCAGTGTTCCATCCTCACTATCTGGGTCTGTACACACCACGATCGGGAAGAAGAAAACACGAAAGAAAAGAGAAGGGAGATAAGAAACTATCTAGCATCAAAACATGGATAAGGATACATAGCATTAAATCAATAAAAGGACATAGACATGCATCACACAAAGATATACATTCATCCTCAAGTTATTTTATAATCCTCTACCCGTCGCACTCATGCAAAATATGCTAACGTGGCTGCCACCCAGAATATCAAGTCAGTCGTCCAAGCGACGTGTCTCCAAAATGCCGGTGCACATCCTCATCCATGGCAGAGGATGCTCATGCAAAGCTATGACACTATAGTGGCACATCTCGCTCCGGTGCACACCCAACTCTCTCTCTCTCTTAGGGGTGCTCGTGCATGGCAATGACACTATAGCTGCACGATATAAACCTAAGTTGAGACGGTCCCGCGAGGACTTCGGATATACGTCACGGTAGTCTCTTATTGTGACGCCCCATTCCCAGGGTATCACATTTACGTAACTTGTTGCGGAAATACACTCAATAAAATATTGCTGGTTGCTTTCGGAAAATAATATCTTCTAATTATTTATCCTTATTCAAAAATGGTGATAAAAGTTTTTTCTTTTTCTTTTACTTCACATACAATCCAACACCATCAACATAATATATAACTATATAACATATATAGGTATCATAAAAGTTTTACATTTAGACCTTCACATGATAGGTCATCACCCAAAGTCATAACATAAGAAAATAAAGACATAATTATAACGTAGCGGTAATCTGGAATCACAACTCAAAAGGATGACTCTCAATAGCCAAACATCCAGACTAACAAAGTACCACTACTTCACAAAAAGTCCTATAGCTGGTCAATACTAGTACCCATGGTTGGGAAGACCACCCTAGTTTTTCCTTCCTATCTGGATATCCGGTGAGGATACCTCTACTTCCGGAACTATTGAAGTATCAGAACTTCACAGTTCCTAATCTGTGAGGTAACTGGTAAATAACCAGAGAGGTGGTAAGGGTATCTCCACCGTCAACCTCTGATACATACGTGATGTATGTCCTGAATTTGTACATTCAACGATCCAAACTGGTCCGGTGTAAGTGGCACTCCAAGCTCCAGTATTGATCGCCCAAGCCTCATTCTTGTCGGCATTCACACAGGTCAAGGATATGATCCTTGAGTACGACGGATTCGTCTCCTCGGAGTTCATCTATACTCAAATATATATTTCACACAATAGAGGAAACAACAAACAAATATGTAAGGGTGAGATAAAAATATATGAGTTTTGATAAGACAACCACATGCGCGACACACAAAACAGCATATATCAGATATTCACAGTATATAAAGAAATTATTCAAACAACAGAATAATTCTATCAAAAGGGGTTTCATACCCGAC
Source organism: Echinosophora koreensis (assembly GCA_035048595.1). NCBI lineage: Eukaryota > Viridiplantae > Streptophyta > Magnoliopsida > Fabales > Fabaceae > Echinosophora > Echinosophora koreensis. Next base: position 910,057 of record JAPCYP010000114.1, read on the forward strand.
AGTCATCGTCATTTTATAAAAAATGCATGACACTTCAATATTCAGGCTCTAATTTGATACCTAATCTTCGGAGATCCCACAAATTTCTGTTTCGTTTTGAGCAGATCAAGCTCGCACATGGCCCATTGTAAAAACGAAATAAAACAATGCCCAAGAAGGAGAACACATAACACACTGGCAACTCTCCAACGTACCAAGGTTATTGTTCAAAAATGTAACTCATTGGTCTATACACACAGAACCCAATGGTCACTGTGAATAATGAAGTTTATTGTCCATAACCTATTGCATCACTCAGAACCTCAATAGTTATCGCATAAAGTTGGACACTCAGTCCAATAAAATACATTGGTTCACACAGAAACCCAATGATTCAAATAGAACCATAGTCCATAACAGATACATTGATCCACTCAGGACTCAATGATCACACGGAACGTCTGCCAACAATGCATGAGAAAAAAGCCATGTAGTCATTTTAATGTGTGGTTGAAATGGAAATGGATGCATGGCTAGAAATGGTGAAGGGTGGGCAGCCTTAGGGACATAAAAATGATGTGGATGAAAGTGTTTGGGTGGTGTGGCTGCCTCCTATACCAGACGTAGGTTAGGTTAACGTTCAAAATATCTAGATATTTTCTTTGTTTGACTAGAGTAAATTATCACCATGATGATTCATTTCCTTTTAAGTCATCATAAATGGCTTATCGGTCTGTTTCCCGATATATCTCTACGCAAACGTATTTGATTCCCGATTAGAGTTTTTGAGAGAAATGAATCTTGATTCATGAAGATGATATAAGTGAGTTGAAAAATTGCCTAAGTGTAGGGGGAAAGGATTAGAACCGTGTAGGGGAGGGTAGAATGGTCCCAAAATTTCAATGGCAAGCCTTGTAATTTCCATAGGAAACCAAGGGTAAAATGGTCATTTCCTTACAAAAATATCTAAAGAAATTTATGAGCCATTATGGCCATTATGATTCGGATAGGATCGCCATAAATGCTCATCACATCAGTCATCTCAGCTCCGTTGCTCACTCCCTGGTTCATCTGACTCAGGTTTTCTTAGAGATATTTCGACGTTTTCGCCCGCAACAAATATAATATTTTATTTTTTTCACGAAAATTTTCAAAACCTCCAATATCGTAGAAAATATGATAAAAATATTTTTCATCCCGTTCACGAATTAAAATTAGGTTTTCTGAGCAGTAAACTTTTACTGTCAGTGAAAAACGCAGACCGGACTCCGTCTGAATTTTCAACCTAAAATTTCATCGTAACCTTATGATATCAAATATATCGTGGAAATGACTTTGGTTTATCCAAAATCATTTTCTAAGTCTTGGATAAAAATATAATCATATATATTTATTACCGATATTAGAAAACAGTGAAAATCGGGGTGTTACACTTATATCCTCCGTATAAAGAAACTAGCCCGTGGCTCCGGTATCTATCGTCAGATACACTGACCTTGTGTGTTCCACTCACACGACTGTATCAACAACATGCGTTCATGCAATCTCACCATTCCCTACCAAACCAATCTTAATGCCTTAACCTTCCGCTATAACCTCATAATATACGGCAACTCATCAAATAAACATTATTTATTCATATTTAATTTAGGTTAGGCATATGTATAAATTTTGCTATATTTACTCTCTCTCCCAGCAGACATCTCTTTAAACATTTACAAATCAAGTAAATATATATATCACATCAAGTATAATTATACAACATTAAATATAAATAAAATCATAAAGCAAGCACAAATATTCTATGCATAGCATATTAAAACAAATAGCACACAACGAGCAGCTTAATAGATAAAATCATGCAACCTCAAATATCATAAATTTAACCTAATGACGATAAACCTACAATCCCTATATCATCATTGGTACCACTAAGCAGTCTCCAATGTGATATAGATATTGTCTGTTACTCGCTCACTAATAGGGCTTAGGTCGCCCTACGCCATTATTGAAATAAATGCTACTTAGCAATTTCCGACGTTAGATGGCTTCTTTCTCCCACCTGATGAGTCGTAGGCTACCCTAAAAGCAACAAAACGAACCCCCTCTTAATCTCTTAGCTGCTGCCTCGTGAAGGAAATAAGGTCCCTGAGCCTCCTAACAAGGTCCGCTACTACATTCGCCTTTCCAGGGTGGTACTGAAGATCAAACTCATAATCCTTGATAAACTTCATCCATCTCCGTTGTCTCATCTTTAGCTCTTTATGATCAAACAGGTATTTTAAACTCTTATGGTCGCTGTACACATGGAACTTAGCTCCATAGAGATAGTGTCGCCATATTTTCAATGCGAACACTATAGCTGCCAACTCCAGATCATGGGTCGGATAATTTCTTTCATGAATTCGCAACTGTCGTGAAGCATAAGCCACCACTCTTCCCTCTTGCATCAAGACACAACCCAGACCTTGATAAGATGCATCACAATATACGTCAAACTATCCTAAAGGATCTGGTAACGTTAACACTGGTGATGAGGTCAACTTCTCTTTTAACTGTTGAAAACTCTCCTCACACTTCTCCGTCCACACAAAAGTTGTACCCTTTCTCGTTAATTGCGTCATAGGCAATGCAATCTTCGAGAAACCCTATATAAACCTCTGGTAATAACTAGCTAATCCTAGAAAACTTCTCACCTCACTAACTGACTTAGGTCTTTCCCACTTAAGCACTGCTTCCACTTTAGCAGGGTCTACTGCTATTTCTTCCTTGTTAATCACATGACCTAAGAACTGAACTTCTTCCAACCAGAACTCACACTTGGAGAGCTTAGCATACAACTGCCTATCCTTTAGCACTTGCAACACTATCCTCAGATGATCCTCATGCTCTTCTCGAGTACGGGAATAGTCGTCTATAAACACAATTACAAACTTATCGAGGAACGGTCTAAATATCCTGTTCATATAATCCATGAACACTGTCGGAGCATTAGTCACACCAAAAGGCATAACTAGATACTCGTAGTGTCCGTACCTAGTCCTGAAAGCCGTCTTAGATATATCCTCCTTCTTCACTCTAATCTGATGGTATCATGATCTCAAATCAATCTTAGAGAACACGGTCGCTCCCTTCAATTGATCCATCAGATCATCTATCCTAGGCAACGGAATATCTATTCTTAATTGTCACCTTGTTCAACTGTCTGTAATCCGTACACAACCTTGCACTTCCATCTTTCTTCTTCACAAACAACACTGGCGCTCCCCACGGTAATACACTGGGTCTGATAAACTCTTTCTTCAACATATCATCCAATTGCTTCTTTAACTCGACTAACTCTACGGGTGACATCCGATAGGGTGCTATAGATATGGGTCATGTCCCTGGTACAAGGTCTATGGTGAACTCAACCTCTCTCTCGGATGGCAAACCCGGAACATCAGGAGGAAAAACTTCAGGAAACTCTCTCACAATAGGCATAGAATCTATACTCAGAGTCTCCTTAGCTTCCACGGAGAAAAACATCACATACTGCTGAGAACCATCAGTCCTCATAGATATTCCTTCATTGGCAGATACTATGCTAGAAGGCTCAAGAAAAGATAAAGTCTTACTGGAACAATCTAACACTACATGGTTAGCCGAAAGCCAATCTATGCCAAGGATAACATCTAACTGTTGCATAGGCAAACAGATAAGATCTACTAGGAAGGTCATGTTCTCTATAACTATGGGACACTGTAAACAAACAGACATCGTAGTCAAAGGATTGCTGGTCGGTGTAGATACTGTAAGGGTATAAGGTAACTGGGAAACAGGTAACCGTAGATGATCCACACACTCATGTGAAATAAATGAATGTGTAGCACCTGAGTCAAACAACACGGACAAGAGTCTACCAGATATCAAACACATACCCTGGATAAGATCTGCAGATTGAGAGGATTCAGTCCCTCTCATGGTAAACACTCTCCCTACGGCCTGAGGTCTAGCCACTGACTGTTCTGCTGCCAAGACTCCTCTCCCAGCTCCTGCTCTATAAGCTCCTGCTCCTCCACCAGCAGCTGCCTGCTGCTGCCTACCTCTCAGTTTGCAATCCCGAGCTATATGGCCTGGTTTCCCACAGTGGAAACAACTAGGCCTCTCTACACAGTCTCTGACATAATGCGGACCTCCACATCTAAAGCAAACTGGGCCTCGCTGCTGCTGGCCCGCTCCACTAACTGGTGCTGTAGCAACTGGTAAGGGTGCAGATGTCTGAGCACGCTGCACTGGTCTGGTATATGGTCCCTGTCTCCATTGGGAACCGCTGCCAACTCTCCTCTAGAAACCCGATCTCACGGGTTCTCCACTCCTCTGCTGCCTCTGCTCGGTCTGTCTCCGCTGATCAATGCTCTCAATAGCAGTGCATTTCTCCACAAGCTCAGGAAAACTCTGGATATCCAAGGATACCATAGCTCGTTGTAACTCGTGCCATAGCCCTCCTCAAACCTCCGGCACAACCAACCCTCATCAGGAAACCTCTGATAGAACTCAGAAAACTGAAGCAAGGCCTCAAACCTCGCAGCATACTCACCAACAGACATGTTACCCTGTCGGAGACCCATAAACTCTCTCTCCTTCTCACGTCGAACCAGACGCGGGAAGTACTTCTCAAGAAAGCAAGCTCTAAAAGTCTCCCAGCTAATCACACGACCCTCAGTCTCTAGCAATCTCCGCTTTCCTCTCCACCAAGCCTCAGCTCCTCCAGTCAACATAAAGGCAGCATAAGTCACCTTCCGGTCATCTCTGCATCTCATGGTATCAAAGATGAGTAAAACTTCAGTAAATTAATCATAACTAATTAGCTATGACTAAGATCTATATCTACGGCTAATTATCTTTTAATGCTGTTAATGATAAACCACCTTAATTAAGGATTTAAATTGAGGTGCTTGCCTACTAAAAATTTGAGTTGCTTGAATTTTATTTTGAACTTGCATATGTGTTTGGATTATTAAATTGTTTTGATTTATCTATCCCTCATTCCCATCTAACTAAGATATCTTGTTTTTATTCACGAAAGATAGGATGTTACAGAAGACATTGATATATCGTTCAAATTTAGAAGGGATTTTCATTGCTCTAATGCACATTACAAATATTGAATTCAATCAATTGAATGCGGAAAATAAAAATAAAGAGAGTATTGAATGATAATAACAAACAAAAAAAAAACCTTAAATAAAGTTCTATTTTAATTTCAACTCATTGCTTTCCGTTACCTCCTATCTATAAATTGGTTGTCCTTAATAAAGTCCTCAGTGTTTAAAAAAAAATACCTTCCATGTTCCATCGAAAATGGCATCTCAATATGATTTTGTTGTTAAGATCATACGACTTTGGTGTGTATCAAGTTTCAATGGTGCCAAAAAAAAAAAAAATACATTTTCTTTGGAGATGGTTTTGAAGGATGAAAATGTTGATTACACAACTATACACTTTGTATTTGTTTTTTCTTTTCTCTTTCTACCTAATAGGTTCGAATGGTGGTGACTTCATAGCAACAAGGCATGAGTATCGTTTGAACATTCAATACAACTTAGATGTGCAACTTATGCAACATTCAATCATTAATAGAAATCCTTACACATTTTATTCTCTTTCCAGTATAATTGACAACAATTTCATCACATCTTGTTCTCTTCCTATCCACTAGAACATGTTTCCTCCCGGCTCCATCCCTCTTTATCTTGCTTCTTCCTTTTCTCCTCATTCCTTTCTTCTTCTCTCTCCCAAACCATCATAGTCACCATCTCTTAGCTTCTGACTTCAAATTGAAATCCCATGAAAGAGCAGCTTCAATGACCGCATCCAATGGATCTTTTGATTTCACCTCTCCCAACTTCGATTTAGTGTCCTAATCCACTCCAAATGACAATGTTCATTCCATACTTAATCACAAAGTTGATGCCTTCGTCATTCTTGTTGGTACATCTACCAAATCGGATGCACGTGATGTGTCGTTCATGGAGCAGTATGAACACCAATGACAAACATGGTTGGCTAACACTTTGTGTCTTAAATTTCTTTGCATCCATAATGAAATGAAGGCCAATCTTCAAAATGCTAAAACATAGAAGAAATATATATGTTTTAGTATGAAACCATTTTTTAAGCTAATGGTTTAATTTATTTTCCATCTAAATAATAGTGTTGGTATTTTCTTGCTGGAGCCCTTGATTTTATATATATAATAGATTTACATACTATTTTCGTGTGAGACCATTTTTTTAGTTAATAATTTATTTTGTTTTCCATCTAAATAATAATGTTGGTATTTTCTTGCTATAGTGCTTCAGTCTTATATTCATAAATTATATTTATACCTTTTAGGTTGAGGAGGGAGATACAGGACTAGAGTTTGTCGAAGTTGTATTTTATTCTGCCTGTAAATGTAGGCATATGGATTTTTTATTTTTATTTTTTACATTTGCAACATACCTGAGCGAAATAGCATAATAGTATAAACAAGTATTACTTTTGTCAAGGCTTTCTTGTTTGCACTTTTTATTTATGCAGCTATTATTCATTTTGTTTTCCACTTTGAGTGAAGTAGTTTGGCAGGTTATGACACCCATTAAATGATTGATGTTTCTGCTATGACTATGCTTTTCGTTGCCAAAGACACATTTCATGTCCTTTGTCGACTTATTCTTTCTAATCCAAGGTATATCCAAATTATTTTGGTTAAGCAGACTTTTGCATGGTGTGTGTATATATATATATATATATAAAAGAGATTGTATGCATGAATTTTCTCTGCCACATGTCACTCAATAACAGTGTCACCTCACATGAATCCTAGGTGTCGATCAATCCATAAAATTAGGGATATTTTATGAATGTTATCTTAAAATGGTCTTTATGAATCAAGATATACAACCCCACAAGAATCAAATATTAAGACAATCAAATATTAAGCCTCCATAATGCATATCAGACCCAATCAAATATTATTGGCAATTCATTAATTTAATTATTATTATTATTATTATAATCTTTCATAATATTCTTTTTTTCAAATTTCAAAATTTGGTCAACTAACATTTCCTATTGTGTCCAGCTTGACATTAGCAAGAAATATTCTCTCACGGGGTCTCTACCAGAATTTTAAAATTTGAGTCTTCCTAATTCACGAGCCTTTCGATTTTTTTCCTTCTTTTCTATTAATCTATAATCTATAATATATACATAAGAGAATGTATGCATGAATTTTCTCTGCCACATGTCACTCAATAACAGTGTCACCTCACATGAATCCTAGGTGTCGATCAATCCATAAAATTAGGGATACTTTATGAATGTTATCTTAAAATAGTCTTTATGAATCAAGATATGCAACCCCACAAGAATCAAATATTAAGACAATCAAATATTAAGCCTCCATAATGCATATCAGACCCAATCAAATATTCTTGGTAATTCATTAATTTAATTATTATTATTATTATTATTATTATTATTATAATCTTTCATAATATTCTTTTTTTCAAATTTCAAATTTGGGTCAACTAACATTTCCTTTCACCAATTAAGGCATATTATTATATATTTTTCCTGAAAATGTTAATGTATATTAATATCAATATCAATTAGTGTCCGTGGGTCGCAATATTCACTATAAAAATGGTGCTGCATCTAAGAGTATTTATAAAATACCATTTACCATTCAATTTAGAAAACGGCATCACTCCCATCACACGCATCTCTGTCATGTTTATCTAAAGCGTTACTTTTTTTTTAATCCTATTTTAATTTGTATTTTGTTTCTACAGATCACAGTATGTTCGTGCATTGCCAGCCATTATGTTCGTGTATTGGTAATCCATTTCTTATGTTTCTCTTTATCTCTCTCTGTTTTTTTTTTTTTGTTATTTGTGATGAGATTGGTCATTGGTTGGTCGATGTGTACATGCAGGGTTATATCCATGTTTCTTCTATGCATTAGAGATGATTTCAATGATTTTGATAGAAAGGCATTGCTATAACTACTCAACAATCTAAAACTAAAACCAGATTCTCATACTCTTTCAACGTCTTAATGTAGTGTGCCACTGTAAAAAAAAAAAAAATTAATGTTAATGTGCCATTTGACTCTATCAACTTTTTGAAGCTATGTTTCTCCATTCTCTTTCTTTTCTTTCTTTTCCAGTTTTTAAATTCTAACATTATAACTTTTTTCTTTTCCATTGTTTAATTCTAACAATATTCTCCAGTCAGAGAAAATTGAGTATAATTAGAAAAAACCAACTGACATGGTAGATTTATTAGATTTGTTGGAATTATGTTACATTGTTTTTCTTGATATTTCAGACTTACATTTTTTAATGGTTCGCTATCACTTTCACAAATTTATTTAATATTTAAATGTTATTTATGAACTTTTTGTAGTATTTAATTTATTGGGGGAGTTTTTCTTTGCGACTCGGATTTTGGAAATGAAGGGAGATGAAGATTTATTCTTTCTATATTTGAGATTTTTAAAAAAAATGAAAGAATAAAATGACAAATAATCATATAATCTTTCAATCACCATTTATTCAATTTATATAAAGCATTTAATAATTTTATTAATTTAGAAATGAAAAATAACTTTTAGAGAATCTGAGTATTGTCCTGTGATATAGGGTTCTTGGTAAAGAAACTATTAGAACTTTTTCGGATATTTTTTATCAAGAGATTACATCACTTTGCACATTTGATGCAAAAAGTGGGTTTGCATTTAAAGCAAAATAATAGTTGGTTTATCAATCAAGAGAAGAGGAATTGGAACCACAATCCTTCAACTTCTGACATCTTGAAGAGAAAGCGCAAGTTCAAATCATATTGAATACAAGAAATGCAAGTGATAATAATGTTGATTTTTTCTGTAAATGGAGGAAAATTTGAGAACTAATCCCTGGATAGGTTAGTTTTCTATATGGTCAATCATAATGTGCATGGCAACACTACCTTCGAGGCAACTAAAGGCTTAAATATACTTTTGATTTCTAAAATTAAATTTTTTTTTTTAAAAGTGGTCTCTCCCTATTTTTCTTATGTTTAATCCCACATTTAATAAAATAGCATGTTTTAAATTTCTCATAAAGTACTTAATATTTTCATGGACCAAAAATACACATTTTATATATTTTTAAAAATTAAAAATGACAAAAAAATTTGAAGAGGGAATAATGTTAAAAAAAAAAGTAATATTTTAAGTGATAAAAATGCATTTAAGTCTACTACAAAATCAGGGAGTTCAATTTGGAATTTATAGCAAAGCCAAATTGGGTAACTTGGGCATATTATTTCTTCATATTTTAATATTTATGATCACTAGGGATTTGGGTATGCGGGAATAATCTAGGAATTTTTCTCTTAACCATACAAAGTTTATTTTCCTTTTTGTTATTATTCTTCTGTTGGGTATTTTTTATTTACTTATAGAGTTTATTCTTCATATAATATGATAGATAAATATATTTTCCAAAAATGGCTAAATTGCATGAGAAAATATGAAAAATAAATCAAATAAATTTTTTAGAGTGAAGAAAAAAATAATATGATGGATAAATATATTTTCTAAAAATGGTTAATTTGCAGGGAAAAAGCAGAAATAAATCAAATAGATTTTGAAGAAAGAAGAAAAAAATATGATTGATAAATATTGATTCTAAAAATGGTTAAATTTGCATGGGAAAAGAGGGAAAATAAATAAAATAGATTTCGAAGAGAGAAGAAGATAAATAATATGACCGATAAAACTATTTTCTAAAATGTTAACTTGCACAGAAAACAAGTAGAAGTAAATAAAATAGATTTTGAAGAAAGAAGAAAAATATATTATGATAAATAAATATTGATTCGAAAAATGGTTAAGTTGCACTGGAAAAGAGGAGAAATAAATCGAATAGATTTTCAATAAATCGATAGGTAAATATATTTTCTAAAAAATATTTAACTTTCATGGAAAAAGAGGGAAAATAAATAAATTATATTTTCAAGAATTGTATACAGTTAGCAAAAACCTTATAGTTAAACTTATGACAAGATTTATCTTTTATATTTTACATACAAATATTTTCAAATATTTATGCATATTATAAATCAACAATTACATATTTTTTTTAATGAAATCCTAAGAAATTAACATATTCCCCGTGCATGGCACGGGTCCATACACTAGTGTGTATGTGTGTGTGTGTGTGTGTATATATATATATATATATTATTTATTAGGGGCAACTTCAGTGAGAGCAATATTTTATTGTGAGAGATGAGAATGTTAAATAGTAACCATTAGTTTAATTAAAAATATCACATGCCAACCCCTCTGTCTTACTCATTCCATACACTGCCCACACATCTCCCTGTTTAGCAAATCGTGCAACAAGAAATAAAACGAAGTTGAGAAAAGGAACCACAAAGGGTTCTAGCCATTTCAAAACTAGGTTACCTATTCATAGGTTTTAGAATTTGGCCTAACTCAACCCCAAAAGCTAGCTTATAAGGTGAGGGTTGCCCCTTACTTATAAGCACTCTTCAGGCCATATCAATATCCAATGTGGGACTCCAACACACCCCCCCTTACGCCCAGGACTGGACATCTGGAGCGTGAAGTTTGCAAGACTGGACATCTGCGGGTGGCCCAACGGATCTAGGATAGGCTCTGATACCATCTTAGAATTTGGGTTTGGGCCTAACTCAACCCCAAAAGCTAGCTTGTAAGGTGAGGGTTGCCCCTTATTTATAAGCACTCTTCAGGCCATATCAATATCCAATGTGGGACTCCAACAATACGGAGGAAATCTGTCTGTCTCTGCAAATTTTCATGTCAATGAACGATCAATTTGGGTTTTTTTTTGGGTGTTCAATCATTTTGGGACTTTATCAAACATGTAGAGTGCAAGCTTAAAAGATGCACAAATTTGCATAGATCATGATAATTCCTAACCATAAAATTATGAACATCAATCAATCTAGAAAAATAAAAATTAAATAAAAATTAAAATTAAAATTACAACATCATGTTCATTCAAAACCATATTGCTATTTGCCCATTTTGGAAGGCCTTTCATGGTCCAAGGTAGAACCCAGTTCCAAAAATCTTTAAATATGTAGAACAAGTAATGCAAGGGAGATTGAACCAAAAACCATATTGCTATTTGTGCTTATTGCTGCTATACTAAATTGCTCCTCCATAACATCAAAGAAAGACAAAAAGAAATTGGTGGCTTGGGAATTTTGGAATAGATGCAATGCGGTGGGCGGTGGCTCTGGAATTTTGAGATCGGTTCTTTTCTCTATGATGGATGGAATGTGGCAGCGGTGGCTAAACAGGGGAGAAAAGAAAGATGGTTTGCGCAAGACATGGTGGTTGGCACGTGACTTTTTTATGTTTTTTTAATCAAGTGTTATAATCTCAGTCTTTCATTTAATCTAATGGTTACTATTTATCACTCCCATCTCTCACAATAAGATAATGCTCTCACTTGAGTTTCCCCCCATATATATATATATATCGGGAGAACTCAAGTGAGAAGAGTGTGTTATTATGAAAGGAGTAAATCTGGACCTTTGGATCATACATGAATGGTCAAGATTAGAACATAAAGTCATGTGACTTTTTTAAGTGATCACATAACCACCAACTAACTTCTAATCCCGACCATCCATGTATGGTTTAATGGCCCAGATTTGTTCCTCCCACTCTTACAATAAGACACTCCTCTCACTTGAGTTGCCCCCATATATATATATATATATATATATATCTTTCTACTTGATTCATTGTTCGCTATTCACTTTTACAATTGTTCCTCTTGTCATGTGTCTTATATGTGGACATTTTCTCCTACACACTATTACTTTCACATGTCATGTTTTCTCTAATAAAAACCATTAGTTGTCTGTAAGAGAATTGGACTTGTTGAAGCCTAAGTATGACATGCAATATCGATATTAGATAGAATCATATAATCATTCCATAAATATTATTTGATACATAATGTTAAATAACCAGTTTAGCCTGAAAGCTCCAAGTATTCTGTAAGGATCGAAAAATAAGGCATTTTAATTCTATCGTGCTTCATATGAAAGGCCAAGTACTTTATTGTTGTTCTCATTTGATGTATCACCATAGCCTTCAGTGGCTCTAAACTTGCCCTTGGAAGCATCGTGGCTCTACAATAAATGTAATATGAGCAATCTATCATAATCTGATTTAGAAGAACTTGTATTGAAGACTTGCAAAAAAGGTGCTTTACTTTTTTATATTGTTAATGACATCGACCATTCTGAGATGACAAATAAACTTATTAAATTTCTTAATAACTGGTCCACTATTAACGATCGGTCAAAGAATCTTCTAGCTCATGTACTTGTTGTGAAGACTTGGGTGGTGGAGGTAGCATTCTGAAGCATTTACTTTATAATATTCAACAACATATTATTGTTTTTAACTTTACTTCTTCCTATTGATTGTTATATCATATGGAATGCATCCAGACTCAATGTAGACATGTTAAGGACATGGATGAGAGAGGTGATCCTCCTACCTTATATTATCTATTGTCATCTTCTACATAATTGTCAAAGAGGAACATTTGGACAATCTTGGAGCAGGTTCGGCCTCTTAGTGGACATTTCCTTTACATTGAAATTACATTAAACTCTGTTGTTATGTATTTAGTGTGTATTGAACCTTTTGTCAATGTGACAAAATGTTCGATATTCAAGACTCATTTCGACATATGTCGTAAGTTCCTAAACATGCATCAAAGGAAAAACGATACACATTAACAAAATGTCCAATACACATCAAATACATAACAAACAAAATGTAATGAAATTTCTATGCAAATGAAATGTCCACTAAGAGGTTGAACTTGCTCCTAGATTGTCCAAATGTTCCTCGCTGACAATTTTGTAAAAGGTGACAACAGACGGTATAAGGTAGGAGGAACACCTCTCTCATTCACATCCTTGACATGTTTACATTGAATCTACATGCATACTATATGAATTAACAATCAGTAAGAAGAAGTAAACTTAAAGAGTAACATGCTAAATATTATAAAATAAACGCTTTGTAATGCTACCTGCACCCAAGTCTTCACAACAAATACAAAAGCCGGAAGATTCTTTGATTGATCGTTAACAGTGAACTATTTATAAAGAAATTCAATCAGTTTGTTTCTCATCTCAGAATGGTTGATGCCATTAACAATATCTAGAAGTAGAGCACCTCTTTTGCAAGTCTCTAATACAAGTTCTTCAAAATCAGATTGTGATAGATTGCTTATTGCTTATATTAAATTTAACGCAGAAATGCTTCCAAAGGCAAGTTTAGAGCCTCTGAAAAGTGTGGTGATACATCATATGAGAACAACAATAAAGTACTTGGTCTTTCATAAGAAGCATGGTAGTTAAAAGGCCTGATTTGTGGGCCCTTAGGAATACTTGGAGTTTTTAGGCTAAACTGGTTATTTAACAATATGTATCGAATAAGATTTATGGAATGTTTATATGATTCTATCTAATATCTATATGCCATGGCATACTTCAGCTTTAACTAGTCCAATTGTCTTATAGACATCTAATGGCTTCTATCAGAGGCTCATGAACTGCTAGTGAAAATATCTTTAGAAGCAAATATATGACGTTTCCATGAGATATTACATTACATAGCATATTTAATAAAAAATGGGATTGGAATACCTCTTTACGTCGTTTTTTTTTTTTTTTTGACAACGAATTATATAGGGACAAGAAACATTAGTTTTATAAAACATTAGTTTTATGAAACACAATATCTAATTCAAGAACTTATTTTTTGGTGAGAAAAACGTTATAGTAGAAATGATAACAATTAAGTGCATTTCGTGACAACAAGGAGAACCTGGAGTTTAAGTTTGGTTCTGATGGAAAGAGCGAAAGCTTCCAAAGCTACATTGCACAAACTACTCTTTTTGTCATTTCCATTTCCATTTCCATTTCCATTCTTTTCAGATGTATAGCTGCATCCAAGAAGTGGAACTTATAGAATTATAACATCACAAATAACAACAGACGAAATAAACAGAAGGTCATCTTTCAAACTTGTCGAGATATATCATATATAAACAAGATGGCAAAAAAAATGCTTTTAGAAACTACTCTTTAGAGATAACATAACAAGTGAAAATAATAGTGTACAGGAGAGCATGTCCACATATAAGACAAGTGACAAGAGGAACAATAACTCTTCTTCTATAAAAGTGAATGGCGAACAATGAATCAAATAGAAAGATATATAGGCCAACATGCAAAACTCACCTTAACCAAAATGATTTGGATATCCATTGGATATACCTTGGATTAGAAAGAACAAGTCCACAAAGGACCTGAAATATGTCTTTGGCAGCGTAAAGCATAGTCGTAGTAGAAACATTATCCTTTTCAGTTACTAAGGCTCCATTCAGAGTGGACTGATACAGCAAGCGGAGAGCATAGAAAATTTAATGCATCTATGTAAGGTAACACGTAAGCCATAAAAGCCTCACAATCAGAAGATGATTGTTTGCATGAATGACCATCAAGATGTTGGTCTTCAATAATGGATGAAATACAATTACTTTTGGTGTGAATATGGATGTAGCTGAACACAGATGGTGAACTCCGTAGTAAACCTTCAAACTGTGTACTCTTACAACTAAAAGGAGCAACCCACAGAGCCTCGATATTGAATTAATGGGTGTCATAACCTGCCAAACTACTTCAGTCAAAGTGGAATACAAAATGAATAATAGTTGCATAGATAAGAAGATCAAACAACAAAGCCATGACAAAAATAATACCTGTTTATATTGTTCTGCTATTTCGTTCATGTATGTTGCAAATGTAGAACAAAAATATGTATGGCTACATTTATAAGCACATTAAAATACAACTTTGACAAACTCTATTCCAGTATCTCCCTCTTCAACATGAAAGGTACATATATAATTGATGAATATAAGAATGAAGCTCTCCAACAAGAAAATACCAACATTATTATTTAGATGGAAAATAAAATAAACTGTTAACTAAAAAATGCTCTAACATGAACACATTATGTAAATCTGTTATCTTTTATGTGTAGATATAGATATAGAATTAATGATTCAACAAGTAAATACCAACATTATTATTTATTTAGATGGAAAATAAACTAAACTATTAACTAGAAAAATTGTCTCACACGAAAAACAATGTGTGTGTGTCACACATAGCAATTAACTAGGCCAAGTCCAAAGCAATAATGGATGTCTAAAAAATGATTTATCAAATTCCCCCACACTTATTCTTTTGCACATTGGGGCAAAACTCAAACTAAACTATGGGGATTCAAAAAGAACATTGATGAACTTCATAAACAAAGACAAACACACTTATCAATGAATCCCAAGAATGCACAAGAGTGATCAAGATACAAACATTCTAAGCATCAAGGAATCAAAACAATTATGAATATGTCCTCAACATTTCAAGCAAACAAGGAGGCAATTCAAATCAAAGAAGAATCAAAAGTGGTAGAGTCCTCACTAGACATACTCTCCAACTCTCAAGTGTTTAATGCTTGTGTTTACACTCAAAGCACATCATGAATGCTAGCACTACCAAAAGCTTGACAAGCCTCTAACTTCCACCACATGAAACACATGCACATAAAGATCAAAATGACTTTTTCAAGGTTGTAACGAGGGTAAGGTAATGGGTGGATAATAAAAGGGATGCTAGCTATAAACCAAAGAGTCTAGAGGAGCAATAGGGAATGAGTCTAATAAGCATGCAAATCTACCCGAAAAAACAAATTCAATACCAATGAACTTCACTTTGTCTCTTTTGAACTTTTCCTTCCTTTGCACTTCAACTCATTTGCACTTATTTTGCATTGCATTATAGTCCGTTTTTTCCTCTCTCTTTTTTTCTTTTTTTTTCCCTTCATTTTTTTGCATTTTTTTTTCACTTGCCACCTTGTCATACCAACCAAACAAGCAACAATACTTTTGCGAAAACCCCGCAGTTATTTAAGAACACATTCCCAAAACAATTCCAAAGCTCCTCTACTCCCTAATGTTAAGGAAATCATGTTTTTCACTTCGTGAGATTGTGATTAGCTACAAAAACAAAGGATGAGTTAGATAGGCTCAAAGGGACAAGCAATAGAATTAATGCAAGGAAGGCTAATTTGGCTAGTAGCTTAAAGACGAAGAAGGCCTAAATCATCTCAATACATACATGTGAACATGAGGCTTTAAAGAGTCAAGTCAAATTCTAGAGTAATTAGCAATCATGAGTGTAATCTCATAAGAAAGGAAGAGCATGGAACAATGCAATCCATCCATGTATAGGGCTCAAAAACTCACAAGGGGTAATTCT
Organism: Echinosophora koreensis; assembly: GCA_035048595.1. Lineage (NCBI taxonomy): Eukaryota > Viridiplantae > Streptophyta > Magnoliopsida > Fabales > Fabaceae > Echinosophora > Echinosophora koreensis. The sequence continues at coordinate 926,464 of JAPCYP010000114.1, forward strand.
ACCACAAATGATCCACAAATTAATTTTCAATGCCTAGTTATTACGCTAAAAATGCAAGAACTTCTCCATATCAAGTCATGAAACCTCTTAACAAAGAACGATACAATCACTCATGACTCATACAGACTTAAAAATTAACTGAAAAGCATATAACAAGACTCAAATACAACAAGACTAAAAAACAAATGATACACTAGAAATAATATCCTAACACTAAGACACCAATAAAAAAATGTTTTACGTTTTATTTTAAAAATGGAAAAAATAACATAAACAACAAAAGAAAGAGATGCTAACAAAGCTTTGAATAACATAATATGTAAACAAAAAGGCATAATGTGTCCCCCCACACTTGGAATCTTCATTGTCCTCTATGTAGAACATGTTAAAATCAGGAATACTACAAACTCATTCACATAGAGGACATGAAAAATAAAATAGAATAGAGGAGAAACAACCTTATAGAATGTAGTCGAGCAAGTGTCATGGTGTGAGTGCCTGTACTCCAATGCTTGCTCTTCATCAAATTGCTTGAGTCAATCTTCATCAACCATGAAAGCCTAGTACTTGCCTCAAACATAAGTGGTTCCCGCTCCATTTCAGATGGTTGCACATAAGAGGGAAGTGGTTTAGGTGCTTCTGCAGGCAATACTTCTTTTGTGCAATCTTCATTTCCCACATCATCCATCATGACATGATCACCATCTTTTATGGGGAAGCTTTCTGTGGGTAGCATGTCTGCATGATCCCCATTCTTTGCATTTCTTGGCTGAACAGGATCCCCAGCCTTATGAGTCTGATGCTCCACATGAACTTTTGCTCCTCATACCCTAAAAAGGATAAAATTTTAGCACACGCTGCACACAAAACAAAGCCATTAAAATCAACACATGAAGTAAAATAAATGGAATCAGGAAAATCTTGAATATCTAGAAATTCAACACAAAGTCCATCAACAACAACTCAACAATATTATCAAAATTATGTTCAAGAGAAGTATTGTCAAGAATATCTATTTGTGAATATTGTGACACCCAACTACCCCGCATGTTATATAAGCAATAAAAGGCATATAATAGATATAAAATAAAATAACATACGTCCTTTATAAAAAGGTTCATGGGTAGAAAGGTCCCACATGAACAAGTTCAACAAACGCGGAAAACCAAAACATGTTTATAAAGAAAATATAACATAAACATATAAACGAAACCCAACCCCAATGTCACATTACAGAGCTGGTATAACCAATCTTATAAACAACTTGGATAACAAACTAAACTAAACATAAACTAATTACTAGAAGCGATTCCTCAGAGTCACTCCTCAGCAAGCTGCTCACCGTCCTCTACATAACACAAAAAGGGTACATGCAAAGCAACAACAAAAGACGGGAGTAAGAACCATATATATAAACATAAACATAACGGCAACATGATAGTTGGCAAGATGAGCATACAACACATAGAAACATAGCATTTATAACATAGTCATCATACCAACACAACAACACATCACAGTATAACAATATAATCATCAATCATATAATGCAATGCAAAGCACTACTCCGAATGCATGTTGATCCATCTACACCAGGCATACGACTTCGGAGTTACATTTCCACATTGGCCATGGAAGCATCAACGCCGGGCCAGACCACCAAACCATGGGTGGACCCTTTGGATAGCCGACGCACCTTACTCTCAGATGCGCCACCACGGTGTATACATGACCCCCTTTCGGACGAATCCCGCGGACGACCAGATCGCCTTACTCTCGGACGACCTCCCCTTCAACACTCTGGCCAAAAAGCACCAGAGTCTCAACACTTTGTCCAAAAAGCAACAGAGCCTTAACACCTTGATTATTAAGCATCAAGGCCCCCTTGGAGCGGACACTAGGCTGCCAAGGTACAACATCATATCACTTGGAGTGGACACTAGGCTACCAAGGTACAACATCTCATCACTTGGGGCAGACACTAGGCCACCAAGGTACATTATAATCTTTAAGTTGTCTAACTTGTCTTCACTTTGTTTGGTGTCTTCTTTTATTATTATTATTATTAGGGACAACTGGGATGAACCACCCCTGTCCAGCTTTCTGCGTTCTGGTCAGCTCACCCTTCAGCACGGGCGTGCTGAGCTCATAGTCAAGCACGGTCGTGCTGACTGTTGAGCAAGGGCGTGCTTAAGCAGCGCGCCCTTTCCTAGGATTCAAAGTGGAGCACGGGAGTGCTCCTTGTTAAGCACGGTCGAGCTCAATGGAGCGTGGCCGTACTGACCTGGGCAGAAAGGGTTAGAAACCCTTTCCCAAATATCCCCGACAACAGCGTCAAATTAGCATACAAATATGTCCATGACATACAAGTAATTTTTCAGTTGAAAATTGAGGAACACAATCCTCATTTAAAATTTTGTGAGGATGACTAGCAAAATATTATATATCCAAAAGTTAAGAATTAGGTTACCTGGTGTTGCGACCGTCCCGTCCGGACGTCGAGGAAAAAAAAAGGATAAAAACAGAGAAGTTGCTACCAAAATTTTTAATTGGAAAAATCTTGGAAGACTCATTTATTTAAGGAAAACTGGTCTTTTTTTTAAAAATAAAAAAAAAGATTTGAGTTTAAGAGTCAGTTACAAGTAGGGAAAGTGTTAGTATCCTACATTGCTCATATTAAAAAAATGATACTTCAAGTTAATTGTGCAAATAATTTTTAATAACTTTAAAAATTATTAATTTTCAATAACTTTAAAAATTATTAATTTTACCCCATTTGGAAATTTAAAAAAGAAAATAAACACAAAAAAAAATTAAAATTAAAATTTTGCCTTATCTGAATGATTGATTCTGCTCCTACATATTCCTGGGTGCGATAGGAAACATAAACTTTGATATTTTTAAAAGAATTTTTTATATTTCATTTTTTTGCCTTTTTTATATTTTTACAAAAGAAAAGACTAAATTAATATTTTGGTCCCTTATATTTATTTCAGTTTCCATTTTGGTCCCTTATCTTTATTTTTTTCCGTTTTGGTCCCTTATCTTTTTTTTAGTTTTCATTTTGGTTCCTTCTGTCAGTTTTACACTGACGGCATTAGGTATCCACCGTGAGTCGCCGACGGTTCCGGTGACTGACTACGGCGGTTTCCGGCGACTTACGGCGGCGGACTGACGGAAGGGACCAAAATAGGCTAACAATTGAAAGAAAAGGGACCAAAACAGGAAAAAAAAAGAAGATAAGGAACCAAAATGAAAACTAAAATAAAGATAAGGGACCAAAATAGGGGTTTAGCTGAAAGAAAATAGTGGGTTACTACATTAGCCAAGTCTAGATTCAGAAAAGTTTTTTTCTTTATTTTTTTAAACCATTTTGTTGGACCAACTAAAGCCCATGTGCATCCAACATGCAGCATCTTAAAAAAAAAGAAAAAAAAGAAAAGCAAAATACCAAAAAAGGAAAAGACAAAACACAATAGTCCTGATAAAAAAAAACACAACAGCTGTCACGGGAAATGAGTATCAGAAAGAGTACCCAACAACAGTGACACGGCGGAGTAGGAAGGAGACGTGCGAGGGCGGCGGTCGACAGCGGAGGCTCTGGCAGCGACGTGCGGTGGTTTTCTGGCGTGACTGGGACAGGGTTGCATCTGGACGGCGCTTTGGGGCTTCGCGGCGGCGGCGGTTCGTGATGGTCCGGTGACTGAGTGGTGCAGCTTGTCTGAGCACGGCGCTATGGCTGTCGTAGGTGGATATGCGTGGCACGGCGGTGACTGATATGATGGCGGTGATGCCGTGCTTGACGGAGGGTGGCGGAGCACGGCTAAGGAGTTTAGAATAAGGATGTGATGGGTTTGTATTGTGTTTCTATTTTTTCTTTTGGTGTGTTTGATTTGGGATGGTGGTGAAGGTGAGGATTTGGGATGGAGGATCTGTAATTTTTGTTCTGATTTCGTTGGGTTTTTTTTATGAGGGTTGTGAAGGTTTATGATGTTTGGCTATGGAGAGCTGGGTTCTGTTTGAGGTGTTGAAGATGGGTTTGTTTTGATAGTTGGAGGGCGATGTAAATGTAAAAGGAAGGAGGAACTTGGGTCTGTGTGTTGTAGTTAATCCAAAGCATAGTTTGTTAGTCAGTTAGAGTGTTAGTTACAATTAGTTAGTTTAGAACTAATACAGTTTTATAGTTACAATGTGATGTACAAGCACTATATAAAAGAGTGCATATGTGTAAGTGAAAATATATGATATAATACAGTTCTGCTATATTCAGAATACATATCCTTTTCTTTCTTTCTAAACCTGTGAGTGTGTGACTAAAGTTCTCATCCCCAACAAAGTGGTATCAAGAGCAAGAAGATTTGGGACATGTGTTTGATAGGAGCAGATATGGCTTCTAACAATGAAATTTCCTACCATTTTTCCCAATTCTTGATGGCAAGAATTACGATCAATGGATCGTGAGAATGGAAGCAATTTTTGGCTTCCAAGAGATACTTGAAGTTGTGAAGGATGGTATCTCAGAGAAAGATAATGGAGCTGCAAAGAAGAAGGATTACAAGGCCAAGTGCCTTCTTCATCAGTGTGTGGACTCTGTAAACTTTGAGAAGATTTCAAAGGCCAAGACTGCAAAAGAAGCTTGGGACATCTTGGCTAAAGCATATGGAGGTGCAGAGAAGACCAAGAAAGTGAAATTACAATCACTTCGAAGGCAGTATGAGTTGCTGTCTATGCTTGATCAAGAGTCAGTTGCTGACTACTTCAACAGGATGCTGCAGTTGGTGAATTCAATGAAGTCATGTGGTGAATCCTTTACAGACCAGCAAATGGTGGAAAAGATCTTGAGAACCTTGACCCCTCGATTTGATCACATTGTTGTGGCAATTGAGGAGTCTAAAGATCTTGAGGAATTGAAAGTTGAGGAGCTGCAAAACTCTCTTGAGGCTCATGAGCAAAGGCTCAATGAGAGGTCTGGTGTGAGAGAAGCTGATCAAGCCTTGCAGGCTCAAGCAATCAAGAAAGGGGATGTTGATAGAAAAGGTTGGAAGAAAGGCAAAGGCAGAGGGAAAGGAAACTGGTCCTCCAATAAAGAAAGGATCAAGGTTGAAGACAAATCTGAATCCTTTAATAAAAGAGGAGGAGGATATGCCAACAACCAAAGGAGAAAGAAAGTGCAGGACAAAAGGAAGGTTCAATGCTTCAATTGTGAAAAATGGGGACATTATGCAGCTGAATGTTGGCATGGCAAAGGGAAGCAGTCAAAAGGCAGTGAGGAGGAAGCGAATGTGGCTCATGATGAGGGTTCTGATTCAGATCCAGTCCTATTGGTTGCAACTAGTGATGGAGCCACTCATTCAGAGGCTTGGTATCTTGACACCGGCTGTTCCAATCACATGACAGGTCACAAGAAATGGCTGAGTGATCTTGATACAAGTAAGAAAACCAAGATCTGGCTTGCTGATAGCAGTATACTAGAAGCTGAAGGTGTTGGAGACATTATGATAAAGAGAAGAGATGGCAAAACAGCATTGGTCATAGGACTTCCAAAATTAGCTATGCCTGATAAAGTCTGTGAAGTATGTCTTATTGGTAAACAACCTAGAAGTTCATTTAATTCTTATTTGCCAATGAGAGCATCAGATGTGCTAAATGTGATACACTCTGATGTGTGTGGTCCTTTTGATGTGCCTACACTGGGTGGAAATAAGTATTTCACCTCCTTTGTTGATGAATACAGTAGAATGATGTGGTTGTATTTGATTAAAACTAAGGATGAAGTACTTTCAGTGTTTAGAAGATTCAAGATTATGGCAGAGAAGCAAATGGTAAAGCAATCAAGATTCTTAGAACTGATGGACGAAGGGAGTATACTTCTAATGCATTTGAATTCTACTGTGAAGAAAATGGGATCTTGCATGAGGTAACAGCACCATATACTCCCCAACACAATGGACTTGCAGAGAGAAGAAACAGAACAGTTCTTGACATGGCAAGAAGTATGCTGAAACAGAAAGGACTACCACATTCATTCTGGGGTGAAGCAGTCACTACAGCAACCTATCTTCTCAACAGATGTCCTACCAAAAGGCTTAAACAAAAGGTTCCTGAGGAATACTGGTCTGGAAGGAAACCAATGGTGAGTCACCTGAGAATCTTTGGTTCCTTGTGTTTTAAACATGTACCTGATGCAAAGAGGAGGAAATTGGAAGACAAAAGTGAACCTATGATTCTAGTTGGCTATCATGCCACTGCAGCTTATAGGCTTTTCAATCCAGCAAAGCAGAAGATTGAGATCAGTAGAGATGTGTTGGTAGATGAAGCTGAGTTGTGGGATTGGAAGAATCAGAAGAGCAGTTACAGATCAGTTGTTCCAGTTTTTATTGAAGAAAATCAGAATGAAGTCAATATAGAAGGTACAACAGCAGAAATTTCTCATGATCAGAGATCACAGAGGCAGAGACAACCTCCTAGAAGATTTGTAGATTATGAAATGCTCCCTGACAGTGAAGTAACTTCAGAAGGAGAGTTAGTCCATTTTGCCCTGCTAGCAGATGCTGAACCAATTGACTATGTAGAAGCAATGAATGAGCAGGTCTGGAAGGCAGCAATGATGGAAGAACTAAAGGCCATAGAAAAGAATCATACATGGGACTTGGTGGAACTGCCAGCAAAGAAGAAGGCAATTGATGTTAAATGGGTATTCAAACTGAAATTGAATCCCAATGGTACTGTTGCTAAGCATAAAGCCAGGTTAGTGGCTAGAGGATTTTTGCAAAAACCTGGCATAGACTATTCAGAAGTCTTTGCACCAGTAGCAAGGCTTGAAACAATAAGACTTGTTGTTGCATTAGCTAGTAGCAGTGGATGGCCTTTGTTCCACATGGATGTCAAGTCTGCATTTTTAAATGGCCCACTTGAGGAAGTGGTGTATGTAACTCAGCCACCAGGTTTTGAAGTAAAGGGGAGAGAATCCATGGTATACAGGTTGAATAAGGCCTTGTATGGCCTCAAACAAGCCCCTAGAGCTTGGAATAAAAGAATAGACTCATTCCTACTGCAACATGGCTTCTATAAATGTTCAGTAGAATATGGAGTTTATGTGAAGTATGGAAAAGGGAGCAGGAATGTTACTGATTTGCCTCTATGTAGATGATCTACTGGTGACTGGAAGTGATCCTAAAGATATTGAATGCTTTAAGGCATTAATGATGACTGAAATCGAAATGACAGACTTGGGCAGCCTAGCATATTTCCTTGGGATGGAATTTGTGACTACCTCAAAGGGAATGGTGCTACATCAACAAAAGTATGCTACAGAGGTGCTTAAAAGGTTCCATATGGTAGATTGCAATCCTGCAATTACCCCTGCTGAAGCTAATTTGAAGCTAGAAAGAGCAGATGATGAAGAAGCAGTGGATTCTACTATGTTCAAACAATTGGTTAGTTCTTTGAGATACTTATGCAACAGTAGACCTGATCTTTGTTTTGTAGTAGGTCTAGTTAGCAGGTTCATGAGTGATCCAAAGAAACCTCACTTGATGGCTGCCAAAAGAATCTTAAGATATGTAAAAGGAACTTTGAAGTATGGTATCCTGTTTCCTAAGAAGGCAGATCAGAAAATGAATTTGCTGGGATTTTCTGACTCTGATTGGTGTGGAGATCAAACTGATATGAGAAGTACTACAGGCTACTTGTTTAAGTTTCTAGGTGCATCAGTTTCCTGGTGCTCTAAGAAACAGCCTGTGGTGGCCTTGTCTTCATGTGAGGCTGAGTACATAGCTGGTTCCTATGCTGCTTGCCAAGCAATCTGGTTAGATTCATTGTTTGATGAACTAAAGATTGAAGTGGAGAAACCTATCACACTGCTAATTGATAACAAGTCAGCTATCAATTTGGCTAGAAATCCAGTTTCTCATGGAAGAAGTAAGCATATTGAGACTAGATTTCACTTCCTTAGGGAACAAGTGAACAATGGAAAGCTCAAGGTAGCATACTGCTCAACAGAAACACAACTGGCTGACATATTGACTAAGGCAATTAGACCTGATAGATTTGTAAAACTCAGAAGTGAGTTGGGAGTTGTATCACATGAATGTTTGGATTAAAGGGAAGTGTTGTAGTTAATCTAAAGCATAGTTTGTTAGTCAGTTAGAGTGTTAGTTACAGTTAGTTAGTTTAGAACTGATACAGTTTTATAGTTACAATGTGATGTACAAGCACTATATAAAAGAGTGCATATGTGTAAGTGAAAATATATGATATAATACAGTTCTTCTATATTCAGAATACATATCCTTTTCTTTCTTTCTAAACCTGTGAGTGTGTGACTAAAGTTCTCATCCCCAACACTGTGCAGTGAATGGTGAGGTGAAAAATGGGAGAAAGTGTGAAGGAGAATGGTTTGAGAAAATTTTCCTGAAGCTCTTCCTCTCTTGTTTTACGCCCTCTTTATTTAAGCAGAAAGCAAGATGAAGGTTGCTTGCTGCAGCTACCAATTGATATGAATTTCTGAACAAATTTGGCTTCAAATGTGCAGCGTGTAAAGAGATGCCATGTACCATTATTTTGCAAAAACTGAGTAAAAGCCAAGAGACCAAAGGAAGGTAAAATGGACTCATACTGGAGAATGGTGAAAATTGGAAAGGGACGTTAGGTGAGAGAACCAGAAGGCAAGACAAAAGTTTTAATATATATATATATATATATTTTGTTATTATTAACAATCAGAAACAAAAATAAGATGAAGGTTGCTTGGTGCAGCTACCAATTGATTGATCTGAACAAATTTGGCTTCAAATGTGCAGTGGTGCAGTGTGTAAAGACATGCCATGTACCGTTGTTTTGCAAAAACAGGAAAGTAAAATGGACTCATAAGGGTCGAAAAGTATATCACGTGAGTGAACCAGAAAGCAAAACAAAAGTTCAAGTTTTTTTATATATTTTTATTAACAACCCCCCCCCCCCCCCCCCCCCCCCCAAAAAAAAAAAAACATCTCTTGCTTCATTTCATTTTTTTTTTCCACTTGGGCTTGAATTATTGGGCCAAACAAAAATTTACAACAAAAAAAATTGAGTTTAGTCTGATCTTTTTTTTTTTTGTTTCCGAGGGTATCCTCCACGCGCAACTGCGGAGACTAATCCCTCGAGTCGGGTAGGACCATAAGGATGGCAAAGCACTCCCTCAATAGTTTTAACGTTGTTGCATTCCCAGGGCCAGGATTCGAACTCGAGACCTCTGGTTAAGTTGGAAGAGATCCGTGTCATCTCTCATTAAAATGGAAACACTCGGACAAAATTAGGTGTTTACACCCCGTAAACTTCATATTTTACTGGCTAAGGTGCAACAAGACGGCAGCATGAAGAAGATAGAACTTAGGTGGGAAAGCTTGTCAGGGTGTTATCACCAGAAATTAAGTCAATTATATCCGTTGGAAAGTTCAGCCGTTTGGGCCAAACAAATTGGAAGCCAGTCGATTAGAGTATTCGTAGCCGATGTGAGGATAAGGGAACGGTTGATAAATTCGTAAAGAATAAAAGGTTGACGCGGTTATGAGAGGTAGTTGTGATAAACTCGTTCGTTCATAAGGTGATTTTGGTAGCCGATTACACGTGTTAACAAAACTCCTATAAACAAGGGACGCGATTTCGAGTTGGTTAGATTGATTTTAGGAAGGAAAGAGCCGTTGAAGATAGAAGACAGCAAGCTAGCGGTTATTGACAAATGATCATGGAAGGTGATCCTAAATAATAGGGATCTTAGCTGAAGGTGATTAGCCGTTGTAACTTAAGGTGGCCACCAAGTTAGCAAGCGAAAATGTAGGAGTTAGTGGTCATAGGGATACTTCGCATAGATTGTTTGTAACCAATAAATACCGATTGTACATTTTGAGCTAGGGACACATCAATACAATCAAATATTTTTATGCACAAACTTTATCTTTCCATTCATTTACTGTTTATGCGAATTTATTTTAGTTAACTTCATCTTCCACACTAAACACTCTTTGGAGTAGTTTAGGAACCCACAAGTTAGGAGGCTGAATCCCCTTCTAATGCTTTCGACTGATTAAGGGAATCGTTGTTATCAAGAGTTAGTCGATCCCACGGCTAATTTTATTTCATCCGATAACACAGTGTAATATATGTTATATTTAATATTTAACTAGTGTAAGAATCTATGTAATATCCATGTTTCCCACACGATACTACTAAGTACAAATATACATAAACTTCATTAAAGCATGAAGATAATAGTTGGTCATAGAAATTTTTAAAACTAAGAGAAACATTTTTATAAGACATTTTTGTAGAATTGAACATATAATTGAAATTAATTTAATACAAATAAGTATTTTGCCCCTAATCAACAATTCAATCTCATATAAACATTGACTCCTAGTAAGACTTCAACTTTGATCCAGCTGTGAAAACTAACGTATCTTGGGACACATTAGGTGACTGTCAAGCAATATCCGAAACTTGCTTATCAGTTTCCATTATGTACCTGTTATCTGAAACAAAGAGGAGCCTAGTGAGACATAAATCTCAATGAGTTCCTACTTCAAGCAAAGCATATGAGTAAACAATATATTCTGTTTGATCGTCCTCGTTGAATTACACATACTTACTCATATGCACACATATCAGAATTAACCTCGTATAGTGGTAAAGTTTCTCATAGCCTACTTGCCTCACTATTTTGACAGGTGTGCACTCCGTGGACTAAAGTAGGCTAAAGTAAGACTACCCAAACTTTATACCACTACGGAATTATTCTCATATAACTCACCCTTTCATCACCAGCTCTTTCTACTGGGTCCTTACTTGGATTGAGTTATTTACTGAATATGAATCTAAGCATAGGCATTTTAAGTATAAAAACCATTACTAGGTACCTCAAGTGTGAGCGGAAATAAGGCACGCGTAGTTTAAACTGGTTGATATGGCAGTCAGAGCTCTATGACAACAATTAGGCGTCCCTAATTGCTAGTACCATATCCTAGCCTCCAAAAAAATGAAGGACTTACAAAAACATCTCACCCACAAGAATATTGTGGCCTTAAATAATGGCTAGAATAGTTTTGAAACCTTAAGTTTCACTAAACATAGACCATTTTAAGTTTTTAATGCCATGCTATGATTCATTTTCTCATACTCTTCTCTAATGGAAGTCAAATGCATTAAATAGTCATCAACCATACCAAGATGATAACTTCATTAAACATGCACAAAAATGCAAAGAGTGAAGACATAGCACAAATGGAAATGTCACACCTTCATATTGCAATTCATACCAACCAAATCACTATGCAACAACTGCTAAGTTAGATCATTCAGCCACAAAGAGCACCATACCAATTGCACATATACATATTATTCATGGTTGGATAGAATTAAAACACATAGGAATCTATTCCACACAATTCAAGTACCCATATGCTCACAGTTATGTAAACAGAATTTGCAGCAATTTGGAACTGGGTTTTCTCTACAAAAACTTCATCAAAATTAGAACATCCAGAGCCTAAACTGTAACAAAATAAGTCTATTTTCTATTAAAATAGGAGTTAACTCAATCCAATATTTGTACAAATTACTACAATTTAAATACTATAACAGTATCAGTCCAGAGTTTCTAGTACGAACAGCAACTTTCATGTCATTTTTATCCTTCGATACTTAATGAAACTGAACGATTCCAAAGCCCATTTCGAAGGACAATGAGTCTAGTTTCCAATGGTACAACAATCACTACGAAACAAGCCCTGTAGAGGAAGTTATGGATGAAATACTAACAGGGGTGCATACGGGTTTGAAAGATTTTTACAGCCCCTTGTCAATTTTTCATCAAAATCATCCTCTAATCAACATGTAATCAAAACCCAGTTGTTAAAAATCATATATCAGCTCAAAACAAACATTCCACAGAAGTAATTTAAACATTTAACAAGTATTTGAGATTTATGGTTACCCAATGTTACAAACAACAAGAACTCACATGACCAAGTAGTGGATTGAAGGTGGTTAGTGTTGATCCCCCCTTGGCCTCTCCCTAAGCTGACTTGGTTCTCCTATTTCGAAATTCTTGAGGGAACTAGAGGTGTTGCATGCTGTCCTTCTTGCTTGATTTAGGTTTTCTATGAGTAGTTGAAAGTGTGAAGTAAAAAGTTTAGAAGGAATGGAGAAAAGAAAATGGAGGTGGTGATGGTTGATGTAGTGTAGAAATGGAGGAGAAGAGAGGAAGGGGAAAGGTTTGCTTGGTTTCAGAAAATGAAGATATGATGGAAACAGTCCAACACTCCCCCTAAAAGACTTGGCCATAGCTTGCATTTTGAGATGAGAGAAGTGATTGATCAATTAATTGTAATCAAATTAAATGAGGGTGGGTGCAATTAAAAAAAATTATAGATTAATAATAGTTAATCTAACACAATTTTATATATATATATATATATATATATATATATATATATATATATATATATATATATATATAAATTATATTCCCTTTTAATTCACAAATAATTTCTTCATAATTCAATCAATCATACAATTGCACATTTATGAAATCTAAAAGGATTCAATCACACCCAAGATAAATTATAATGAAAAGGCTAGAGTACCCTTGGGGAGGGATATTACATTTCTCTCCCCCTTAAAGAATTTTTGTCTTCAAAATTGAGTGCACTTTAAAAAAAAAAAAAAAAAAAAAAAACAAACAAGCTCAACTTCTGTAGTAAATGTATTTATCATATCAGTATTGGAACAAGAACAACTGTATTCAAGTTCTAATATTATTGGCTTGCAGGATACAATTAATGATCCATAGTTTTTCACAAACCCTCCCTACATTATTCATCCAATGTCTATTTTGTTTCCAAGGAGGCAAATATTATTTTCCTAATGATCACTGCGATCATCTAAGAAATCAACGATGGTACCTAAAATTTTCTTAAGTAATTTTAGGAGTCAAGTGAAAAATTGAGGTGGGATGTTACTTTCCCTAAATGAATATAAAGATGCAACTTAATTTACTCTCTTTAACTATTAAAATGACACAGATGAATATTGATGCAAAACAATCAATGGTTGCATACAACAAAACAATGCATAATGTACCTTACTTATATAAAAAAAAATATCTCAAAAAGTTGTAATTGAGAGGAAAACTGATGGATGATATATCATAATTTGAGCAAACTTTATCAGTAGGGGAAATCATTTTGAAACTAGTCAGAGCAACGACAGTGGATACCTTGTAGAAAGGTAACTAATCACTATCCATGACAACAAAATTAATTGTATAGAGCTTACTTAGTTTAACACATGATATTAGATTAGTAAAATATGAAACTTAAAAGATGAAGATGCTTATTTCATAAAACTAAATCAGATTAAGAATCATAAAGATAGCGCGAATTTGGAAATAAAATAAAATTAGTAACTTGGTTTGACTTCACCAAATGACAATTCGGCACATGAAAATTACCTTTAATGCCTATAGAGATTCTTAACCTATTGCAGTGAAGCCAGCAGCAAAGTGAATTGTCCTCGACTCACTTGATTCATGAAATTACGAAAATTTCCAATTGAAGAAACTTGAGGACACTACTTATATTATGTATATCTAAAGAAGAGGCCAGTAATACAAAAATCTACTTCGGAGTAAAATAATTAGATCATGGCTCAAGAATCAGTTCCAAAAACTAGTGCTAACTCCCTGCAACAACTAGAAACAAGATAACACATGCCCAAAATAGTAGCTGCTACATCTACATAAAATGGCAAAAATGACAACATGATGACATAATAGTAACAACATGACAATCTAACTAAATGATGTAACACCCTGTTTTTACTGTTTTTACGATTTTTACTGTTTTGCTATTTTTACTGTTTTTCAATTGTCGGTAGGATTTTAATTGTTCGTAATTTCTATATGAGATCTAGAAAATGATTTTTAATAAAATAAAATCATAATTATACTCTACCTTATGGTAGAAGCTTACGGTAAAAATTTGGGTTCAAAACTCAGACGAAACCCGGCCTGCGTTTTCACTGACAGTAAGATTTTACTGGTCAGAAAACCTAATTTTGACCCGTGAACGAAACAGTTAAGGTTTATGTTTTATTTCCAACCATAGTGGTTATTTTGAATCGATTCCAGAGGAAACCATACAATAAGCCACAAGGTCAACAGCAGTTCCAACAACGATCTTTTGGTGGAAGCAGTGGAGGTACTGGTTCATCTAGGAATGTTCCACAGAAATGCATGAAGTGTGGCATGGGTCACGCAACCAAAGACTGCAAGATTACGGGAATCATTTGCTTTAAGTGTGGACAACCTGGACATCTCGCTAGGAATTGTGGACGATCTAACACGGAACCTTCTGTGAACAATGTGCGAGCTGCAAGGCCTAGAGCTGGAGGAAGAGTTTATACAATGAGTGGTACTGAGGCCTCTCACAATGATGATCTGATTCAGGGACAGTGTGTCATAGGAGGTAAATCTTTAACTGTACTGTTTGATTCGGGTGCAACGCATTCGTTCATTGCATATGACTGTGCTAAATCGTTAGGATTATCTGTGTCTTCTTTACCTTTTGACTTGACTATATCTATCTACTCCTACTGCTGAACCTGTTTTGACTACTACAGCTTGTTTGAATTGTGTTATCTTTGTAGAAGATAGGAAATTTTTGGTTAATTTAATCTGTTTGACTCTTTCGCAAATAGATGTGATACTAGGAATGGATTGGTTATGTTCTAACCATATCCTGTTAGACTGTGCCAATAAATCCTTATTTTTCCTAAGGATGAGATTTCTGGATTTTTGTCTGCTAACCAAGTAAAAGCTTCTTTGAGAGAGGGAGCTCAAGGATACATGTTACTGTTTTCCTTAGACGTCAAGAGTGAGATTGACTTACAGTCCATACCTGTCGTCAATGAGTTTCTGGAAGTTTTTCCTGAAGATGTACCTGGACTACCGCCTGTTCGAGACATTGAGTTTGCGATTGATCTGGTACCGGGCACTGGACCGATATCCATGGCACCATACCGTATGTCGCCATCGGAGCTAGAGGACTTGAAAGAGCAAATAGTGGAGCTGATGAGGAAAGAATTCATAAGACCTAGTGTATCACCCTGGGGAGCTCCAGTTTTGCTTGTGAAGAAGAAGGATGGAACTTCTCGCTTATGTGTAGATTTCCGTCAGTTAAACAAAGTGACGATCAAGAACAAATATCCACTTCCGAGGATAGACGATTTGATGGATCAGTTACGTGGAGCAGCAGTTTTCTCAAAGATAGATTTACGATCTGGTTATCATCAGATTCGTGTGAAGGCGGAGGATATTCCAAAGACAGCGTTTCGAACACGCTATGGGCATTATGAGTATCTTGTGATGCCGTTCGGAGTGACGAATGCACCTGCTATATTCATGGATTACATGAACAGGATTTTTCGTCCTTATCTAGATCAGTTTGTCGTTGTCTTTATAGACGACATTCTAATCTATTCTCCTAATCCAGAGAAGCATGCTGAACATCTCAGTATGGTTCTCCAAATCTTAAAAAAGAAACAGTTATACGCGAAACCCGAAAAGTGCGAATTTTGGTTAGATGAAGTTCAATTTTTAGGACACGTTATCTCGAATAAAGGTATCGCAGTGGATCCGTCAAAAGTTGAAGCTGTTCTAAAATGGGAGAGACCAAAGACGGTAACAGAAATTCGTAGTTTCGTGGGTTTAGCTGGATACTATAGGAGATTCATCGAGGGATTCTCCAAAACAGTAGGACCTCTTACCCAACTAACGCGGAAAGATCAAGCTTTTGCGTGGACTGAAGCATGCGAGGAAAGTTTCCAAGAATTGAAGAAAAGGTTGACTACTTCACCTGTGTTAGTGTTACCTGATCCTAAGGAACCTTTCGAGGTATATTGTGATGCTTCACATCAAGGGTTAGGTTGTGTGCTAATGCAAAACCGGAAAGTGGTAGCTTATGCTTCAAGACAATTGAAGATTCATGAGAGGAACTACCCAACGCATGACTTGGAGCTAGCGGCCGTAGTTTTTGCACTGAAAATCTGGAGGCATTATTTGTATGGGGCAACGTTCAACGTTTTCAGTGATCACAAAAGTTTGAAGTACTTGTTCGATCAAAAGGAGCTCAACATGCGACAACGACGTTGGTTGGAATTTCTAAAGGATTACGATTTCCAACTACAGTATCATCCTGGAAAAGCAAATGTGGTAGCGGATGCCTTGAGTAGAAAATCAATGCATGCGTCTGCAATGATGGTCAAAGAGCAAGAGTTGTTAGAGCAATTCCGAGATATGCAGTTGACAATTGAAATGTCACCAGGAAAGCTTTGCTTAGGTATGATTACTATTTCCAATGAATTGATGGAACGGATACGAGAGAAACAAGAAAGTGATCAGTACCTACGAGGAGAAAGAGAATTGGTGCGGCAAGGAGCAGTATCAGAATTCAAAGAGGGAACCGATGGAATCCTAAGATTCGGAGAAAGGATTTGTATACCGGACGATTCTGAGCTTATAAAGTTGATTCTGGAGGAAGCTCACAAGAGTAAACTAAGTTTACATCCAGGAGCAACAAAGATGTATCAAGATCTCAAGCGATTATATTGGTGGTATGGGATGAAGAGAGACGTGATAGAATATGTCGCTTCCTGTCTAGTTTGTCAAAAAGCTAAGGCGGAACATCAAAAACCATCGGGAATGCTACAACCTTTGAACATTCCAGAATGGAAATGGGATGGTATTGCAATGGATTTTGTGACAAGTTTTCCAAAGACACGAAAGGGACATGATGCGATATGGGTAATAGTTGATCGACTAACCAAGTCGGCTCACTTTTTACCTATCAACATAAAGTATTCAATGGAGAAATTGACTCAGTTATACATCGGGGAGATTGTCAGATTACATGGTGTACCTTCGAGTATTATTTCGGATCGAGATCCGAGGTTTACGTCAAGATTCTGGCAAAGTTTACAAGAATCACTAGGAACAAAACTTAGATTGAGTTCTGCGTATCATCCACAGACGGATGGACAATCTGAGAGGACAATCCAATCACTTGAAGACTTGCTGAGAGCTTGTGTGTTAGAGCATACTGGAAGTTGGGATGAATTTTTACCATTGATAGAATTCACCTACAACAACAGTTTCCACTCGAGCATAGGAATGGCACCCTATGAAGCTTTATATGGTCGACGATGTAGAACACCTTTGTGTTGGTACCAAGATGGAGAAAGTTTAGTGTTGGGACCAGACATCGTGCAACAGACAACAGAAAAGGTGAAAATGATTCAGGAGAAAATGCGGACAACTCAGAGTCGACAGAAAAGTTATGCGGACAAGAGACGACGACCTCTTGAATTTGAGGAAGGCGATCATGTGTTTTTGAGAGTCACGCCTATGACTGGGGTTGGCAGGGTAATTAAATCCAGGAAACTTACTCCTAAATTCATTGGACCCTACCAAATTCTTCGTCGAGTAGGTCCTGTAGCCTACCAAATTGCCTTACCACCTTTTCTTTCAAATCTTCATAGTGTTTTTCATGTGTCTCAATTGCGAAAGTATATTCCTGATCCTAGTCATGTCATAGTACCGGATACAGTACAATTGAAAGATAACTTAACCTATGAGGCATTACCTGTGAGGATCGAGGATCAAAGAGTGAAACAACTAAGAGGGAAGACAATTTCATTGGTTAAAGTGATCTGGAATGCAATGACAGGAGATGCTACATGGGAGTTGGAGAATAAAATGAAGGAGCAATATCCGCATTTGTTTTAAGGTAACTTTAATTTCGCGGACGAAATTCTTTTTAGAGGGGTAGTATTGTAACACCCTGTTTTTACTGTTTTTACGATTTTTACTGTTTTGCTATTTTTACTGTTTTTCAATTGTCGGTAGGATTTTAATTGTTCGTAATTTCTATATGAGATCTAGAAAATGATTTTTAATAAAATAAAATCATAATTATACTCTACCTTATGGTAGAAGCTTACGGTAAAAATTTGGGTTCAAAACTCAGACGAAACCCCGGCCTGCGTTTTCACTGACAGTAAGATTTTACTGGTCAGAAAACCTAATTTTGACCCGTGAACGAAACAGTTAAGGTTTATGTTTTATTTCCAACCATAGTGGTTATTTTGAAAATTTCCAAAATAAATAGGTTATTATACGTTATTCGGGCAAATACTCGACGATCGGGGATTGACGGAATCAAGAATGGAGGTGCAGAGACAAAACCCGACCCCGGACGGATAAGAACAATGACTCATTGGTGAGTCATAAGGGATTGAGCCATAGAGTTTGTCAACATGCATTAAATGCATGTAATGATGAATTTTTAAGTGAAAACCCTAAATTACCCTAATCCTTCATTTTAACTACAAGTTTGCCATGACAACAATTTACTCTTTGGACCTTATTTTCCCTTGAAACTCACGGCCAAGCCCTTCAAAACCACACTTGGCCATTCATTTTGCTCATTTGTTCATGTTCTTCAACATTCACACAAAAACTCCTAAGTTCCATACACTTGATTTTCAAAGGAAGTAGTAGATTGTGATCATTTCTTCAAATTCCAAAGGTATATTCTTCTAATCCATGATCATACCTTCCTTTCCTTTCACAACTTTTCTTCATATCTCAAGTTTTTACAAATTTCAAATTCTTAGATCTAGAACTTCAAAAATCTCTAGAAAATCATAGAAAAATCCTTTTAATGTGATTCCAATTTCTATGATCTTCACATGACTTCTACTTTCATTATCCAAGAGCTTTTAAAATTTCGTGACCTCTAGCCTACTTTTCATAACAAGGCCAAACCTTACTCATTAAATGGGTTTGGTGGATTTCTTTCATTTTTAACTTGTTTCCTTGTTGATGATTCATGGCTAGGTTTTGTTGGTTCAAACCTTGAGCTTTAGGTGAACATCATCCTCTTCTTGTTTGAGTTCAAGTGATCATCAAAGGTATGGGGGAGATTACTATCATCCTACCTTAGGGTAGATATGTGATGGTTTATTAGTGTTTATGTGGTTTTGTAATTCTTAAGTATGACTTTGTATATTTATTTGCATATGTGTGTGATCCTCTTGGAGGATTTGGTTTGATATATGTTGGTTGTGATATATGTGGTTTTGGTGTTGTTGATCTTTAATCAAGACCTTGCTCATTGTTGATTGTTTTGTTAAAACAAATATGCTTAACATGAATAATTAAGGCCATTCGGCCATGACTGGGTTGAGGGGTTCCATGATGTGTTAAATTGTTTGAATCATTTTTATGAGAAGTAGATGAATATATAAGAATGTAGAAATTGGTTTGGATTGATTTGGATGTGTATATTGAAAGTTATGGATTTATGAGTCCTTAGGGACTAAATTGCAAATTCTGAGAATTTCAGTGGCTGCACCGAAATTCATGTGCTTGTATGTTAAGATTGTAGTCCTTGATGAGACAAAACCATAGAAATTGGTTTGGTGTTAAATGGATTAATACATAAAAAGTTATAAGCTTTTTGGTGAAAAAGGACCTTTTTGCAATTACTGAAAATTATTTGAGGCAGAAGCGAAATTTCTGGAAATTTGAGGGCAACTGAAAAATATTTCTAAAGAAGTTGGTTTGGTTTGATTTGGAGTTATAACTAAAAAGTTATAAGGTTTTAAGTGAAAAAGGACTATTTTGTAATTCATGAAAGTTTAGGGACTAAAATGCAATTTTCGAAAATTAAAGCAATTGGACAGTTAGAAACTGTTTTTCATGCTTACAAAACTGTTCAAAAACTTCAAAATGAGTTTTGGATTATTAGAGTGTAAAATCGTTGAAAAAGGATTTACGCGATTTACAAAATAAACGACGTTCGATCAAATTCTAAGGAATTGTGTATAAAGGGAAATTTTGATGGAAAATTAGCATTTCAACATCTTAATAAAAATAATAGAACCTAGGAGAATAAGACATTTGAGGTGAAGAACCATATCTTCAAAAAGTAGAATTTTTGGGCCTAATTTCAGTAAAAAGCGACGAAACCGTCGTTAAACGTTTTAAGGATTTTTGAGAAAATGTTTTGGAGAAATTGATACCTAAGTATCTTTGAGGGGAATTATTCTTGAAAATGGATTTGATTTTATCTAAAGGTTTTGGTTTTAAGCCAAAAGGATTTTTGTCTTCAAAGACGAGGTTTTACTATAAAGTGTAAAAACCTAAGTCAAGAATGACTTAGTGAAAATACGAACGTAATAAATTATGATGTGGGGTGAAACACGACCTTATGTCATAAAGTATGGATAATTCATTATCCATATTCCATAAGATTTAATGGACTCAGAATGATTTGTTTTATTGAAAGCCAAAGAAAAAGGCTCAACTAGAAAAGTACAGAGAACTAATAATTGGACCTGTGTTCCAATCTCATAATGTGCTAGGATTTGTAAACAAATATTTTAAAGAAAACATTGCACAAAGATGAAAGGTTACTTGAGAACTTTAGCTTGATGATTAAGTACCGGTGATTCGGACTTAAGGACATCTAGCATCTGTTACGATATGCTGAAAGAATTCCGAAGGAAAAACGATGTCATCCGTTGGATGGACGAGAAGAACGCATTTCCAGCAAAGTTTGCCTAAACACATAGTGAAACTATGTTCTGTAAGGCCGTTGTGCCTAGGAGATCGAGCTAACACTTTAATGCGGGTGCGAATTTCATAGTGACGATCTATTGATGCTTGGGGGTGTCGGGGTATGAAATACTCATATAGGCCCAGTTGGTTGCTCTTCTGTGGTATGGTGATCTTGCAATACACCGACATACTCTACTAGACACTATGTATTTTCTGGTAGTGTAGGATGTTCCCGAAAAAGCCTATGTGCACCATGATGACTGTTGACGCATTTTATTGCCCAAGGCTGGCGTACTCCGGAACAATCCTCCGAACCACTCTCTCCGACTGTTTGTTAAAACCATGGTATAGGAAATCAGAGGTCATTCCTCGAGTATTAGATGTCTTCTATCTAGGGTTGTACGTACCTGTGTGTCGTACCATTGCATGTCTGCGTTAAGTGTAAGATGAATTGAAATCTCACCTCATTTCTGTATTTTCTGGTTTGTTGTTTTCTATCTTGCGTTGATCAAAGATGACGACAACACTGTCTCTCCATCGCACCCTGCTGGAGTTTGAGAGTGCTGGGAGACATGGACACAGTCTCGAGGGCTTTAGTATAATGGACTTTTGTCAGTATTTTTGTGTCTGGCCAGTCTCGTGTCTATGTTTTATTTTGTGGAGTTATGTCTCTAAAGATATTATTATTATAAACATATTTTCAGTCTGTTGTTATTTACTGGCGTTGGTATTTCCGCCTTCTTTCTGAACATGTATGACTGATGGTACTTGGAACTTGGGTTGTATAATATGGATGCATAAGTTAATGTTATATGTTAAAGGGTATGTATGGTATTATTTGTTAAAGAGAAAAGGGAAAAAAAATAAACCCGTATTTTTGACAAGATAATTATTTTCCGCTTTACTCGGTCTTAGAAAAATAGAAATGTCACAGACAATGTAGCGCCCGAGAAGGGTGTTACAAATGAGCTCCAACAGATTGTAATTGGCAATATTTCAAGAGGCGATGGCAGAGACTTACAACATAAAGTGAAGCTAATATAAGAAAATGTCACAACCTGTTGTTACAAGAATACAAACTACAAAAGCTAGTAGCCAAATATCCTTATCATGATCAATGGAAATTGAAAATTGACATATGTGGACTACTTGTCCTTAGCAAGCTCTAGCCATAGCTAGATCTCACAATAAAAAGTGAACACTCAACCCATAAATTTAAATAGCTAACATATCAAGTCTATATGGTGGATAGCTAATAACATATATTAAATTTCCACAATCCGAAGATAGTATGCCGCCACAGATTCAAGAAAAGAAATCGGGTATAACAAGTTTAGAGATAACCCATGTTCATATAGATTCTTAAACTTGAAACTATGTCTACACACTTAAGGTGGATAATTATAATGTAAGAAAATTTGAGGTACCATTGATCTTTAGTGTAGTTGTATGTCCATGTAGGAATATAGTCCTAACTTACATACACTAGCTCATTGAATTCTTGTAACAAAGCCACTAAACTCTTACGAAATAATTTTCCAAATTTTAACAACATATTAAGAATGATTCTCACAATTTAGAAATCATGATTTTCTGACTAGCATGTCCAACAACTTTTGTTAGAGACCAAGTTAAATCATATTTTAACCAAATCAAGGTGGTTTATTTTAAATTGTTCTCCTATCGTTCCAATCAATTACCAGAACACTTTTCATGTTCAAAAACTGTTTTTGTCACAAGATTCAGAAGCAGGAAAATCTGCTGCAACACAAGGTAGTCCCTAAGCGTTAAACATTTTTATCAAGGATCAAAGTTTTTGGTTCCAATAGCCTGCAAAATCATATTTTCAAGCAACTAAACTTATTCAAATCTTTAACTCATCCTAAATGTCATTTAGTACGTATTCATTTGTCATTTTGAACTATAAACTTAGAGCATTCTAAGCCACAAATCATACAAAACAGTCGCACAAACCATGAAGACAGATCTCATCTTTCTACAAGTACACATCGAGTGTTCATAAATCTAAAATGACCAAATATACCCAAGTTTCAACAATTTTTGAAAGGCCATTTCGCAAGTGTCTAAACATCATTTTTAAACCATAAAACATAACATTTACTAGAGAAAATTTTGCATCTAAGCTGCATTATAACATAATGCTCATGGCACCTTTACATATTATAGTATCAAAGTTTTAATCTATATTATTAGCAATAGTAGTTCCTTTTGTCTATCATCAATCACAGAACAAAACTATCCATGGTAGAAAACTTCATCATACTCATGGTTTAAAACTTGCCTCTCTAATATCATTTGTCACACACATCACATTAATAATCATTCAATTCATGCGTTATCAAAGGAGTTACATGCAACCAAGATCCTTGCCATACTCATTCATTCATCAATCATGCCTTTGTTCCATTTAATTCGAAATTCCAGCACCAAATTCACAAGGCCAGATCCATTATTATGCTCATAAAGGGTTTAGAAAAACAAATACAAGCTTTAGAATCATAGGATCAAGAATTTAGTAAAAAGTTTCTATAATAGCATAACAAGAACACATGCATCCATTTTTCTTATATCACCTCACATCCAACAAGCAAAATCCGTCCAAAACATTTGGCTTTGAAGAAATCTTGTTTGAAAATCGTTCTTTTGGAAACACTTTTGTAAGTTGTCATCCTTCATCATTCCTCAAACAAATACCTGAGGTGGCCTACCTCATTAATTCGTATCAGGAAATTAGAAGACTAACAACATTACAGAACACTTAGATTGACACCCTAAGCCGGATCACTCTAGACTTAACTCACAGTCCGATGGGATCGAACTGCTCTGATACCATAATGTAATATCCATGTTTCCCACACGATACTACTAAGTACAAATATACATAAACTTCATTAAAGCATGAAGATAATAGTTGGTCATAGAAATTTTTAAAACTAAGAGAAACATTTTTATAAGACATTTTTGTAGAATTGAACATATAATTGAAATTAATTTAATACAAATAAGTATTTTGCCCCTAATCAACAATTCAATCTCATATAAACATTGACTCCTAGTAAGACTTCAACTTTGATCCGGCTGTGAAAACTAACGTATCTTGGGACACATTAGGTGACTGTCAAGCAATATCCGAAACTTGCTTATCAGTTTCCATTATGTACCTGTTATCTGAAACAAAGAGGAGCCTAGTGAGACATAAATCTCAATGAGTTCCTGCTTCAAGCAAAGCATATGAGTAAACAATATATTCTGTTTGATCGTCCTCGTTGAATTACACATACTTACTCATATGCACACATATCAGAATTAACCTCGTATAGTGGTAAAGTTTCTCATAGCCTACTTGCCTCACTATTTTGACAGGTGTGCACTCCGTGGACTAAAGTAGGCTAAAGTAGGACTACCCAAACTTTATACCACTACGGAATTATTCTCATATAACTCACCCTTTCATCACCAGCTCTTTCTACTGGGTCCTTACTTGGATTGAGTTATTTACTGAATATGAATCTAAGCATAGGCATTTTAAGTATAAAAACCTTTACTAGGTACCTCAAGTGTGAGCGGAAATAAGGCACGCGTAGTTTAAACTGGTTGATATGACAGTCAGAGCTCTAGGACAACAATTAGGCGTCCCTAATTGCTAGTACCATATCCTAGCCTCCAAAAAAATGAAGGACTTACAAAAACATCTCACCCACAAGAATATTGTGGCCTTAAATAATGGCTAGAATAGTTTTGAAACCTTAAGTTTCACTAAACATAGACCATTTTAAGTTTTTAATGTCATGCTATGATTCATTTTCTCATACTCTTCTCTAATGGAAGTCAAATGCATTAAATATTCATCAACCATACCAAGATGATAACTTCATTAAACATGCACAAAAATGCAAAGAGTGAAGACATAGCACAAATGGAAATGTCACACCTTCATATTGCAATTCATACCAACCAAATCACTATGCAACAACTGCTAAGTTAGATCATTCAGCCACAAAGAGCACCATACCAATTGCACATATACATATTATTCATGGTTGGATAGAATTAAAACACATAGGAATCTATTCCACACAATTCAAGTACCCATATGCTCACAGTTATGTAAACAGAATTTGCAGCAATTTGGAACTGGGTTTTCTCTACAAAAACTTCATCAAAATTAGAACATCCAGAGCCTAAACTGTAACAAAATAAGTCTATTTTCTATTAAAATAGGAGTTAACTCAATCCAATATTTGTACAAATTACTACAATTTAAATACTATAACAGTATCAGTCCAGAGTTTCTAGTACGAACAGCAACTTGCATGTCATTTTTATCCTTCGATACTTAATGAAATTGAACGATTCCAAAGCCCATTTCGAAGGACAATGAGTCTAGTTTCCAATGGTACAACAATCACTACGAAACAAGCCCTGTAGAGGAAGTTATGGATGAAATACTAACAGGGGTGCATACGGGTTTGAAAGATTTTTACAGCCCCTTGTCAATTTTTCATCAAAATCATCCTCTAATCAACATGTAATCAAAACCCAGTTGTTAAAAATCATATATCAGCTCAAAACAAACATTCCACAGAAGTAATTTAAACATTTAACAAGTATTTGGGATTTATGGTTACCCAATGTTACAAACAACAAGAACTCACATGACCAAGTAGTGGATTGAAGGTGGTTAGTGTTGATCCCCCCTTGGCCTCTCCCTAAGCTGACTTGGTTCTCCTATTTCGAAATTCTTGAGGGAACTAGAGGTGTTGCATGCTGTCCTTCTTGCTTGATTTAGGTTTTCTATGAGTAGTTGAAAGTGTGAAGTAAAAAGTTTAGAAGGAATGGAGAAAAGAAAATGGAGGTGGTGATGGTTGATGTAGTGTAGAAATGGAGGAGAAGAGAGGAAGGGGAAAGGTTTGCTTGGTTTCAGAAAATGAAGATATGATGGAAACAGTCCAACACTCCCCCTAAAAGACTTGGCCATAGCTTGCATTTTGAGATGAGAGAAGTGATTGATCAATTAATTGTAATCAAATTAAATGAGGGTGGGTGCAATTAAAAAAAATTATAGATTAATAATAGTTAATCTAACACAATTATATATATATATATATATATATATATATATATATATATATAAATTATATTCCCTTTTAATTCACAAATAATTTCTTCATAATTCAATCAATCATACAATTGCACATTTATGAAATTTAAAAGGATTCAATCACACCCAAGATAAATTATAATGAAAAGGCTAGAGTACCCTTGGGGAGGGATATTACAATCTAAGAATCTGTGCAACACACGAGGGACAAAAAAAAGAGTAATGATAGGTAAACACCCAAATGGGACACCCATTTGAGACACCTGGTTAATCATGTATAAATATTTGGTTAATTCAGTTCATTATATGGTTATTATGTTAATAGGCTTATTTACATAACCATGTAAATATTTGGTTAATCACATACAAATATCTGGTTAATTCAGTTCTTTATATGATTAATGGGTCATCATGAATTAACCAAATATTTGCACGTGATTAACCATATAATAAACTGAATTAACCAAATATTTATTCATGATTAACCAGGTGTCCCATTTGGGTGTTCACCTATCATTACTCCAAAAAAAAAAATTGGTAATGTTAAAAAAGGTTATTATCTTCCAATTAGAGTCTGAAAAGAGAAAGTGTTAATGGAAATACTAATACAATTACATAATACCACAAAAAAATAGAAAATATAATAGAAAATAGAAAAATACATGATGTTGAAAATAATAATAATAATTCCTATTACATAAATACCATATTTTTACATTCACTTTCGTAATTGACAATCACAAACTTCATCTTCATCCTATAAAAAAATAGTATCTTTAACGTGATAAAATTTTAATTCCATAAAGTTAACAAACCTAAAAAAAGAACTACATAAATTAGATGCAAGTAAAACAGATTATCCTACAAAAAAAGAATGGGTTACTAACATTATAAGTTCCATAGCTGCAATTCATTATAACAAAACACTTCAAATGACTACCATAAAAGTTGTCAACAAACAAAATTTAATCCAAAGTTCAACGGAAGATTAAATTAAAAAAGAGTCCAACAAAAACAAAAACAAAAACGACATCATGCATGCAATATTAAAGAAAAACAAAAGCAGACTCCCATATATGTCGTCACACATTTCAAAAGTGTACAATCTTGATATGATTTTCTTTGTCCTTTCCAAACAGTATGTGGCTCCCTCCCCTCAAGTTGTGTGTCTTTCACAATGCTTCCCATTGCTCAGTCAAATAAGCTTCTGTTTCTGTCCTCCCCAAATTTGAACTATCCTCCAACCTTATCTTCCACGGTGATGACTTCCAAATTATGAGGTAGTATAACATTCCTAACAAAACTCGTTTGTAAATTCTGCATGGATTAATCAAATAATCAAATGTCTGTATTGACATTTTTATAAAGTCAAAATTAAATCCAATTACAAAAAAAACTTCAGTACAGATATAGATATATAGATTCAGAAATACAAATACAATTTTACCATATTGTTTGTTGTTGCTTGATTGAAGGTCAGGTAAAGACCGCATTTCTTCATGTTTTTCCAATCCAGATGTTTTTTGTTAATAAAAGAGTGCCCAGATCCTCTGATACAAATGTAAGGACATGTGGATATGTTGCTGCAGGGACAGGATAATGGAATTCTTTCAAGTCCATGTTTTCAACGGTCATAAAACTTGTTTGGGATTTTAATCACAACTGTGATGCCTTCGTTGGTCTTGTTGGTATCTCTACCAAATCGGATACTCATGATGTGTCGTTCATGGAGCAATATGAAGTTTAATGACGGGGTATGGTTGGCTAACACTGTGTGTCTAAAACTTGTTTGCATCCATAATGAGATGAAGGTTGGTCTTTAAAATGCATAAACACAGAAGAAAGAGGAACCGGAAACACACTAATGGAGGTTGGGTCCAACAACGGAGCAGCGGCACAACAACCAGCCAATATTCAAATATTTATCAAAATAAAAATCTCCAATAATAATAAAAATAGGAGCAATGCTATCAATATACTTTTTTCAACTCTCCAAAAGCACTCTTTACTAATAGATGAATTTCATGAGACCATGAATTTTATATAAGACCCACTTTATTTAGTGAAACTCATATGAAATGAAATCAATCTAATAATCAAGAATGTGTTGGAGAATGTTAAAAAAGAGTATATTGTCAGCATTTTTTCTAAAAATAATAAACCTGGAGTTGTAAGATTTGTCCAGGATGGCGTATTCTCTATATAAGCAATCGAAACACGATACCATCACGTTTTTCGAAAGCCAAGGCAAAGGAAACAATGCGAGTGGCACATACAAGTATACAACAACGAGGGGGATGTCACCCTTAGCAGAAATTTTTAAGGTTTGTGATCCAAAATTTTATGGGAAAAGAGGTAAGATGACAATAACATAAAACTATTGCACCTTTTCTACCTGGCTATGTTTCTGTACATAATCATGTAACATTTAATCTGCTATACATTTTTTTTTTCCTCAATTAT
Source organism: Echinosophora koreensis (assembly GCA_035048595.1). Lineage (NCBI taxonomy): Eukaryota > Viridiplantae > Streptophyta > Magnoliopsida > Fabales > Fabaceae > Echinosophora > Echinosophora koreensis. The sequence goes on from JAPCYP010000114.1 coordinate 954,705, forward strand.
TTTCTTTTCCCTACTCTTTTCTTTTTCCTACTAATTTGTATATATGAAGTAATCTTCAAATTGCCAGTGTCCCTTCATAGATTTGGGTCTCATCTAATGAATCTTGGGATTGAGATTTGGGTTTGCTCATTATTTTATTATATCCATACCCAAGAGAACTTCCACTTGCTTCACACAGCTGCATAAATAGAACACAAACATCCATCCATTCAGACATCAACTATAAGAGTGACACAAATACTGCATGATTTCGTATGTGTTCAAAAGTACGCACCTCTGAGAGCTCACCCAGATGGCGGGATCTGAATTCATTTATAGTTGCTGCAATCTCTGACGTGGGAAGCTTAGCCTGAAAAAAGAAATGCTTAGAAAACTAAAGATCATCCATCTCCATGCTATAGCATTTTGTCATAATTTCATAACTAGTAAAATATATTATGAGATTCTTTTCTTTGAATGCTTGATTGTAAGGGTGTGTTTGGTTCAAAGAAGGGGAGGGATTTTAATGAAGGGGAGGAGAGGGATTTTATTAGCTATTGTGTTTGGCTGAGAGGAGGAGAGGGAGGGGGAAATAATACTATTCATGTTTGGTTCACAAGGGGTGGGGTGGAGAGGGGAGGGATTTTAAAATAAATTTACTTTTATGCCTTTATAATTATTTATTATTTATTTAAAATAAACAAGTGAGGATGTTTTGGTCAATGTATGCAAAATGTTTTAAAATCCCTCCCCCCCCTCCAAATCCCCCCAATATTGGAGGGGAGTCAAAATTAAGTGAGGAGGGATTTTGCTCCCCCCCTCCCCTCCACTAAAAAAAATTGAACCAAACATGTTAAATTTTAAAAAATCACTCCCCTCTCTTCCATCCCCTCCAACCAAACATTACCTAAAAGGCCTGAATTAAACATCTGATATTTTCATTTCATTTTTTTCTTTATTTTAAGAACAGATAATGTTGTCACCAAAGAGACGTGAAGCCAATCTACGATGCTACTATGCAGTAAAGAGCAAAGATATGCTCAAACCATTTTCAGTAAAAGTAGACGAGGACTAAAATAAATTACTTATATGAAGTGAAATAAACAATAGTTCAGCTAATGTGACAAAAAGATTCAGTCACAACAAGAAATGACCCTAATCATTTATCTCAATTAACTGTGTCCACCATAAGCACATAAAATGTTTAAAGAGACATTTCAAAATGTGCCAGTGGTCAACGAAAATTGGTTTACCTGAGCAAGCACAGCAGCTGCTAGTTGAAGACTTGGCTCCAAGGTCTCTGGGACAACCTGCAAGCAAGTTACAACAGAGAGCAAATAGACAATTTTTAGAGCAAGCATTCCACTAATAGCTAGTTTTGCTTAAAAATGCAATAATTAAGAACAAGAATCTTTTCCTACTGTATTGGAATGTACCATTAGGTAATAAAAATGGAAAAAACAGAATAGGTATGAGAATATTACAGCAGTAGCTCCAGCTTTTTCTAAATTCAATCCATGATCAACATCATGAGCACGAACAAAAGTCTTCACATTTGGGAAGTACTTGCTCAGAGCCCAAACTGTTCTATAATTTGCACCAGGCGTATCTAGAGTTATTGCTGCAGCACATGCCCTTTCAGCCCCAACCTTATGCAGGACCTAGTCATGCATTACAAAGGATATCAGGTAAAACATATATGTGAGCAGGAGAACTTAAGTCATGTGCACTACCTCTCGACTACCAGCATCTCCAAAGTATACAGGGAGATCCAGTGCTCGCCCAACTGCCACTCTATCACTGAAGAAATTAGCAAATATGAAAAAGGGTTAGTTCATCATCTGTTCTTTCCTATTCAAATTGCACACATCATGTATGATAGTTCATGCATGCCATGGAGAAAACTGGGCATAATCTTGGTGACTTATACATTAAGAAAGGGTATCATAATAGTTTTCTTTTCCCCAGTGGGAGGCAGAATTCAGAAATAACAAATATTATGCATGTAATTTTGTTTCTTTTTCAATAGAAATAGCATCCTTTAAGCTTAAAAACCTAGTAATAGATATCAAATCATTCATCCACAAGAAACAATTACAAGAAAAGGATAATAGTTTCACAAAGCATGTTGTGTTACCTTCTCACATCTAGTGCAACAAAAGGAATAAGTCGCTCAGAAAGAAGTTGGGCAATGATCTGAAAATAACAAGGTAGAACTTTACCACCTTGATCAAATTTAAACTAATTAATCAAACCAAAAACGAGAATTTACCTGGCCAACTCGTCCAAAACCACAAATAATGATATGGTCTTGCAGATCATCTGTCTGTAAAAGATGTCATCCACAATGAAGTCAACTATTAATTTTTAGTGTCAACTCTAAATAAAAAAATAACAAAAGGTAAACCCACCATATCAGTTAACTGCATCAACTATCTACCACGAGTGTAGGAAGTGCTCCTAAATAATCTCCTAAAACTAAACTATATACTTTTTTGCAAGAAACCTAAAACTGAACCATGTACAATGTACTAAATACGGTTCAGTGATCAGAAAAAACAAGTCAATCTTGTGACTAAAATAACATACACTCCAAATGATAAGATCCTAGTGACAAAAGAACACAAGAATGTAGAAATAAAAAATATTAAGTGTGATCTTCTTTGGAATTTCACTGAATAAAGGAGAGAAATCTCTTCCCAGTTGTTCCCCTTACAACTGAGCAATATGCTCAGCTCAGATGTTTATTTCCCAAAAAATACTCCCCACTGTACAACTCCTGCTATTTATATAACCCATTTACTGACCTAACCTAACCTAACCTAACCTAACCGTATAACAGTCATCCAAACCAATTCAGTCACCCAAAATGTTTATCCCATATAATATGCACTCTCCATACTCTCCCCTCACTATCCCTTATAATATGCAAGAAATGAGTGTTCCAGATATCAAAAAGACATGAAGGATATCAAGGTTTCCCTTCGAAATAACAAACATGTATCATTTCTCTGACCAAGAATTCTATCCCAAAACACAACAGTACTTATGTGACAGCAGTTAACTGATTTCATGAAAAACTTTACCATCTTAGTTAGCTCTATATTCAACATTTGAAATGAGTGGCCAAACTATACTTCAGCAACTCAATCTTTAGGTAAGGTTATAACCATCTCCACAATATATATAGGTGTATTAAGTGCTTTGTTGTCCAATCATTTTAGCACTGTCTTATCATGTTTCCACATAATGTCCACCAACTAATAGTACCAGAATTTTATTTTAATTTGAAGAACAATTCAATTTTTTTAACAATAAATGCTGAGATTGTTTTTTCCCCTTTTGCTACAATGATGATAATGGTGGTAATGGTATAGCAGTTTTTATGCAATAAAATAACTCACATCATCACATGGACATTAAATGTTGGACATCTAGTTGTGTTTTTTAAAATAACCAAACAATGTGAAATATCAGCGAAGTCAGAAACAGTTAAACAGACTTCTAGCCATAGAAAATTTGAGATATTGAATCAGTTTCACAAATTAAAGAATTAAAGAGTTCATGAACTTAATTGATCCGACCTATATTTCTGGGAAACTTCATTGATCCGACCTATATTTCTGGGAACTAAAGAATAATTAAGGCAATCTGAAACAAATTTTATGTACTACTAACCAACAGCAGACGCCTCTTAACTCTGTTCTATTGGGATCTAAGGATAGTTTCAGGAATTTGAAATTAAGGAATTTCACTAGCAAACTAAGATTAAGATAATTTAACTATCTTTTTCAAAGGACAAGTGAACAAGCCCTGACACCATGATATGACAAGAATGTCAGTATGCGGGAAAACTCTAATATATTTCTGTACTGTCTCAAGTCCACACAACACAACTCTATTGTACATCCACAGCAGAAAAAACAGCACACAATCTACTCATCTCTAAGACAGATGGTGTTCAGTTCACCAGTAAGAAAGCCCCATATGTTACTGTTAAAGCTTAAATTCGTATCCATTTGCAATTAACAAATTTAATTCTCAGCAACTCATGAAGAAGATTTTACCTCACTTTCTACAGGTAATAAACTTCGAACGTCGTGCTGCTCAAAACGGGAAGCAATCAACTGGCCTCCTGCGGCTAGCCATGGTGTGATTGCCATTGAAATGCCCACAACAAGAAACAGCAAAGAGGACATCTGGGAAGACATTATGCCCTGCAGAAGTGTCAATTAGCAAAAAATAGAAGTTCCGTTAGCAGATTTTATTTCAAAGAACACAAAAATTCTTATCAGCTACTAATACACCATTCTATGTTTTGTATATCTCAACTCACAAGGATGATCAATCATAAAAAACTAAAAAGTAACACAGTAAAAAAAAAAAAGGAAAAAAAAAGAAACAAAGAGAATTTCATCTAAATATGAAACATGCTAGCAAAATCTTTCTGAATACCCATTTATTAGACTAACTTAAGCAGAATTACTTATTTTACATGAATATAAAGATCTAGAGTAAACTATTACTTATAAGCAACAGAACTCTTGGTAAGAAGACAGTTTTCAAGGACAAAAACCTGATTAACAGCTTCACCAAAAGCCACAAATGCAAATTCTCCACCAGGAGCAAGAAGAAGACCAACTCTTAAGGCAGAAATGAGGGAAATCCCAAAGATTCTACCAATCAAAGAAACCAAGATGGTCTTGCCACATATTAAGAGTCCCAGTGCCCCTGTGATGACTGGGAAGTTTGAAACAAAAAGTTTTGGATCAATTGACATTCCAACCTGAAACAAGAAATAATTGCCATTAATTACACAGATTGAAACTGGCTCGATCATTAAGACATGGCAACAATAGTTCTTTGTAAGAATTCTATGACAAATTCACAAAGTTAAGCAGTCAGGATTTCTGACAATGACATGATGGTTATCATTTTCTACATCAACAAAAAAATAAAAATGATGCCTGTACAAGAACTTTGTTTGCTTCAAACAGAGTTTAGTTATCATTCAAGTAATATAAAGCTCTACCCCCACTCCCACCTGGTGGGATGAAGCTTTGGTCATTGTTGTGGTATTGTAAAACTCTACATCACAGACCCTGAAATCACCAACGTACGCTTCTATACTTCTCTTAGAAAATGTCAATCTTTTATCTATTCCAGATAAGAGAATTTGGACTCTAGACCCTTCAAGTGGTTATTCCTGTAAATCATTCTTTCATTTCTTAACCCTTCTTCTAATTGTCAAAAGTTCACCCTGGATAATTTTATTCGGAAATCGAAAGCTCCTTCTAAGGTAAAGTCCTTTGTCTGGACTGCAGTACTGAATAGGATTAATACTAATGATTTGTTGTAAATTCAAAGACCTAAAACAAGTCATTTCTCCTAACATTTGTGTTATGTATATGAACAATTCAGAATCAGTAATAGATAGATGTATTTTTACATTGTCTGGTTTTTAATTCTTTGTGGAATAGGTTGTCTGGCGTATGTGGGGAAGATTGGGCTATTACTAACTCTCTAGAGATCTTTTTGGTAATAAGGTTTAAAGGGTTTGGAAGAAGACAAGAGGTCAAGATTTTGTGGAACTGAGCAGTATTTGCTATTCAGTGGTGCATCTAGTTGGAGAAGATTGCATGGATTTTTCAAGGTGTATCGATGTCTTTAGGAATGTTATGCGATAGAATAAGGTTTCAAGCTTCTCTTTGGTGTTCGGCACATGGTCTTTTTAAGGGGGTTGCCATTTTAGATCTACAGAGAGATTGGGCTGCTGTTGTGCATTTTTTTTTTTTTTTAGTTTTATTTGCTGGTTTCTTTGTAATTTTATCTTTTTGTAGCATTCTGGTGGAGGATATCTTGTGGAGGATATCTTATCCTCTGCTAGATACAGGCCCTAATAGGCCTTATTAGTAAAGCAGGTAGCTAGTTAGAGGGTTAACCTTCTATAAATAGAGGGACAGGAAGAAAAGGAAGGTAGGTAAGTTTTGGAGAGTCGGGAGAGTTAAGCCTCTCGAAAAGCCTAGGTTCTTGTATTGTTTCGCCAGACCTCGACTATGGTTGAGTCTGAGCACTATCAATAGTATCCATTTTCTTGCTATGCTAATCCAATACCTATCAATTGGTATCAGAGCTCCCAGTATTCGTTGATCAAGAATGGAGGTAAGATTGGAGAAAATTGAAATTCTTGAAGAGACATGGAGAGAAATTGCGCTATGGAGGAAGGACATTGCACATTGGAGGGAGAAAGAAAGGTGACAAGCTGAAAGGGACAAGGATATTCAAGAAGCTCAGCGGGGGATGATTGAGGATTTTTGTGAGCTTCTTCGTAATCTTCGAAATGAACTGAGAAGAGATAAGCTCGCTGGTTCAGGAAATGAAGAAATAGGAACAGAACCAGTGGAGAAAACTAAAGTTCAAAGCATAATGAAGAGATGGGGCTACATGTGGATTTTGGAGATTCAGCATCGGTGGAGACTCCAGATTAGCAGAACCTGAGCCATGGTGATGTGAATATCATTGTCTTTGAAGAAATAGAAGAACACCCAATCACTGCAAACCAAGATACAGAGAGGCCATGTGTGCAGAATAAGGCTATCATGGGCAAACTTTTCAAGAGTGGGTGATCTTCTCAACGAGTTCCAGATCAAAGGGACTTGAAATGTGTAGAACCCATTTGGAAATGGGTAAAGAGGATAGGGCAGGGTGCCAAGGGGAAGCCTCTAGTGGTGGTGCCAAGATTTCACAGAAATGAACAAATGGGTGGTGAAAACCACACTCTGGGTGGCGAGAAGGGGGAAAGGGAGGGGAGTCGGCGATGGTCACTAGTTTGCCCTATAGCTAAGCAGGTGGGGAAGGATTAGGTGGCAACAACCAGGGAGATCAAGGCGATAGAGTCAACCCCCTGCCGTACGACTACCATAGCCTCCAGACCCAAGCCCACATCGAGCGTTCGGTGAGACATTCTCAGGTGAGCATCCAGGGTTGTGCATCATAAAGGTGCGCCAAAAGCAAGGAGTCAAGCTTCTGTGGAGAACCAACATGAAGAGACAGCGGCAATGGCAAAACTGGAAAGCGGCAAAGTGAGTCCACTTCTAGTAATTGGGTTCAAGAAGGAGTAGAAATAGAACTCTGCCACATGCACTCTTTTCCTGAACTATTAAGCCGAACACAACACTGAAGAGAAATCTAGGCCAACTTCAAAGATTTAGCAATGCAATCAACCATGGAAGGCAAGGCTCAAATGTTGCAAGGGGAAGCTGCTTCACTCCATTCTACCGTTGCTAGTTACAGTAGGGACAACGGATTAATTGTGGAGACTGCATCTACTCTCATAAGTGTATTACACAAGAATTGGGACTCTGGCGGGATATTGTTTCAGCTGAAGAAAAGTTCACCTTGAGGACAGAGTGAATCTTTAGGGGGGAGTATTGTTAGGTATGGGCCCTAATTGGGACAATAAGAATGAGCCTGGGTTAAGCCTTATTAGTAAAACAGTTAGAGTTAGTTAGGGGGTTAGCCTTCTATAAATAGAGGTAGAGGAGGAAAAGGAAGGTAGGCAATTGATTAGTGAGTTTTGGATAGTTGAGAGAGTTAGGCCTCTTGAAGAGCCTTGGGAGAATTCTTGTATTCTTTCATAGATATCAAATATGGTTGAGTCTGAGCACTATCAATAATATCCATTTTCTACTATTTTCTTGCTATTCCGATCCAGTGCCTATCATCCTCCTATTCTTATAATCCTCTTCTTTCTTAATGAATTTCCTTTTCTACATAAAAAAAAAATCCCTCTAAGACTAAGAAAAAATCTTACAGAAAAGTAATTTCCTGCTATGTTGTCAGATGATAAGTCTACTAGAAACACTTATACTGTATCCGTCTTAGCCATAAGAAATACTCTACTTAAACCATTCACAATGGCATTGTTTAATCCATGTAGCAGAACTCATCTAGTGGGAAAATGATTTATTGTTGTTATTAGTGTATATGAGTGAGTTATCCTATAGTGAGTCAATAGAATGGAAAGCTAGGCAGTTGTATCTGACTGATGAGTCAGCAACAGATTCAGTTATGAATCTGTTTCTATAAGTGCCCTGTATCATTCATTCTAACTAATCAATGAAAATCAGAATCAGATTATACAGTTACAATCTCTCTCTCTCTCTCTCTCTCTCTCTCTTTCTAATATGGTATCTAGAGCTTAGGTTCTAGGCCATGACTTCTGCTTCCGATCACAATCCTCCACCGCCGCCGCCGCCGGCACAATCACAGAGTTCAATGTCCAATTTCTTTTCTCTCGTTAGCAATTTTCTTCACTGGAAGCAAGATGTTGATGTTGTGATTCGTGCAAATAGGCTCGAAAAGTTCGTTGCATGCCCTAGGGTTCCTCCGCGATACCTCAGTGATGACGATAGCAGCGCTGATCGTACCAATTCTGGTTTTCTTGCATGGGAGGTACAAGATCAGCACCTGTTTGATAAAATGCCTCAGAGACAGCATTCACAATTCTCTGCTCATTATGCACCTATGACCTACACCTCATTTCAGCAAGCACCTAATGCATCCAATCCTTCCAAGAATCAATCAAGTGGACCTTTGGCTATGATGGCTGCATCTCACAATCCTATGTCTATGATGGCTTCTAGCGCTAACTCAGATTCAGGGATGTGGTATGCAGACAGTGGTGCAACCCATCATGTAACCTCAGATATGGCCAATTTGCAACAACAAACCACCAATTGTGGCCTAGACCAAGTGTATATGGGTAATGGCCTTGGACTCCCTATACTTTCAGTAGGTTCTGCATGCATTATGTCTCCTCTAAATTCTAATACCAGTCTTATTCTTGCAGATATTTTTATGTGCCCAAAATTACCAAAAATCTTCTGAGTGTGAGCAAGTTCTCTCAGGACAATCATGTTACCTTTGAATTTCATGCTAAAGTCTGTTATGTCATCTCTCAAGTCAATAAACAGATCATTCTAACTGGAAAACTCAACTCCCAAGGTCTTTATGTGTTCCCTAATCTCACTGTGTCAAGCAAGTCTGCTCAAGCCTCTCCCACTTGTCTAAGTGTTTCTGTTTGTAATAATGTTGTAAACAACAATGGTTCTGATTCTGTTTCTATTCCCAATTGTAATTCTGTTGATAAAATGCCAAGTTCATTTTACACTTGGCATTGTAGGCTTGGCCATGCCAATGATGTAGCTGTCAGACAAATTCTTCAACAATGTAATGTTCCTCTCATGAATAAAACATTTACAGATTTCTGTATTGCCTGTTGTTATGGAAAATCTCAGAGATTACCTTCTCATAGTTCAACTACAATCTATAGTAAGCCTTTTGAACTACTGTTTTTGGATCTGTGGGGCCCAGCCCCCATGCAATCTGCCTCTGGCCACTCTTACTACTTTTCCATTGTTGATGCTCATACTAAATTCACTTGGCTATTTCTATTAAAACAAAAATCAGAAACCATAACAATATTCAAACAGTTTCTTGAACTGGTCAAAGTTCAATTTCAAACCATTGTAAAGTCTGTCCAAACTGATTGGGGGGGGGGGGAGAATTTCGCCCATTCACTAAGTTTCTTGCTGATCTTGGGATAGTTCATAGAGTCATATGCCCTCACACTCACCACCAAAATGGGAGTGTTGAGAGGAAGCATAGGCATATTGTTGAGACTGGTTTGGCACTACTTGCCCAAGCTTCCCTGCCCATGAGGTTTTGGGACCATGCTTTCACCACTGCAGCCTACTTAATAAATAGGATGCCTACTCCTGTTCTGTCTCAAAAGACACCTTTTGCCATGTTATACAGCAAAGAACCTGATTACTCATTCTTAAGGGTCTTTGGGTGTGCTTGCTATCCTTGTTTAAGACCATACAACAAGAATAAGCTTCAATTTCGGTCTTGTGAGTGTACTTTTCTAGGATATTCATCCTCTCACAAAGGATACAAATGCCTCTCAAATGATGGCAGACTCTATATCTCAAAAGATGTACAATTTAATGAGACCAAGTTTCCTTTTGCAATCAAGGACAACACTGTCCCTCCCATTTCAGTCCCTCAATCTGTCAGTACAGCACCTACTCCTCTCACTGTTCTACCATCTATTCCCTTTCCTTCTAGTCCAGCTCCTAAGTCTATTCCTCCACCTTCTCTACATTTGTCTCCTTTACCTTCTAGTCCTCAAGGTCCTCTCAACTCTCCTAATGTTCCAACTAGTTCCAGCTCTCATTCTTCCTCTCTACCTTCCCTACACTCAGATTTAACACCTCAGTATCCAGTATCCTCAGGTTCTCTCCCAAGTTCTCCCAACTCCACTTCCCTTTCCTCTCAGGGTCCTCCTATACAGCCACCCTGCAATCAGCATTCTATGATCACCAGATCAAAATCTAGAGTCTCTCAAGTCCTAGTTGCACATGCAGAACCACACTCACCTAAAGAGGCACTAAATCAACCTCATTGGAAGGAGGCTATGCAGGCTGAGTTTGATGCCTTGGTCAGAAATAACACATGGACCTTAGTTGATTTGCCTCCCCATAGGCAAGCCATTGGATGCAAGTGGGTGTTCCGTGTGAAGGAGAACCCAGATGGCTCAATTAATAAGTATAAGGCTCGATTAGTGGCAAAGGGTTTTCACCAAAAACAAGGGTTTGACTATACTGAAACATTCTCCCCTGTAGTCAAACCAGTAACTGTCAGAGTGGTACTTACTCTTGCTATCACTAATCAGTGGGCAATCAAGCAGTTGGATGTAAACAATGCTTTCCTCAATGGATTGCTGGCTGAGGAAGTCTACATGGAGCAGCCTATTGGGTTCAAAAGTTCAAACCAGTTGCAGGTCTGCAAACTGAACAAAGCCATCTATGGCTTGAAACAAGCCCCTCGGGCTTGGTTTGAGAGGCTCACACAAGCCTTGGTTCACTTTGGCTTCAAGTCAAGCAAGTGTGATCCATCCCTATTTGTGCATTTCTTAGGTGGTCACAGCACTTACATCCTAATCTATGTGGATGATATAATAGTAACAGGCTCCTCATCCTCTCGGGTTGCTCAGATTATCAACAAGTTGAAGACAGAATTTGCACTCAAGGAACTTGGTGACTTAGATTACTTCCTGGGTGTGGAAGTCAAGAAACTGTCCAATGGAGCACTCCTGTTATCTCAATCTAAGTACATTAAAGACTTACTAGCTAAAGCTAATATGACAGAAGCAAAGGCACTTCCCACACCAATGATTGGCAACTGCAAACTCACCAAACATGGGGGAGATTATCTGCCTGATCCCTCTCACTACAAGTCAATAGTTGGGGCATTGCAATATGCCACTATCACTCGGCCAGAGCTGCGCTATAGTGCTGGGAAAGTTTGCCAATTCCTTTCCCAACCTTTGGAGGAACATTGGAAGGCAGTAAAGCGTATTCTCAGGTATCTTAGAGGTACTCTCTCTCTTGGCCTATTACTAAAACCTGCTACAAAAGGAAAACCATTCAGCCTTCAAGCCTTCAGTGATGCAGACTGGGCTGCAGATACTGATGATAGAAGGTCAGTTTCTGGGTCATGTGTCTTCCTTGGTCCTAATTTGGTTTCTTGGTGGTCACGCAAACAAACTCTAGTGGCAAGATCAAGTACAGAAGCTGAGTATAAGAGCCTAGCTGCCACTACAGCAGAGGTGCTATGGTTGAAATCCCTGCTGCAAGAACTACAAGTTCCAATTATGGCACCAGTGATCTACTGTGATAATTTGAGGACAGTATCACTGTCCCACAATCCAGTGCTGCACTCAAGGACCAAGCATATGGAGCTAGATCTATTCTTTGTTAGAGAAAGAGTCATCTACCAGGACAAGACCAAGTAGCAGATTTACTTACTAAAGCCCTGACACAAACCAGATTTGAGACACTCAGGAGTAACCTTGGCATAGTAGATAGGTTCTCCTATGTAACCCCACCTTATGATTATAAGGGGGTATATTAGTGTATATGAGTGAGTTAGCCTATAGTGAGTCAATAGAATGGAAAGCTAGGCAGTTGTATCTCACTGATGAGTCAGCAACAGATTCAGTCTATAAGTGCCCTGTATCATTCATTCTAACTAATCAATGAAAATCAGAATCAGATTATACAGTTACAATCTCTCTCTCTCTTTCTCTCTTTCTAATAGTTGTTGTTGTTGTTGTTCTCCTTATTTTTTTTCGATCTACTTCAAGGAGTATCCCACCGCCAACCTGAGACGGGGACCAATATCCGTGGGAGTTTGTTCGGCACCTCGATGGGTGGCATCCCTCCCAGCTGAGGTTTTTTTCCATACCCAAGGCTCGAACCTGAGACCTTGGTTAAGGGGCGAGAGGCCTTTAACCACTCACGCCAACCTCAATTGGTGTTGTTCTCCTTATTTAACACAATTTAATGTGTCCTACTCTTTATCTACCACATTGCAAACACGCCAGTTACATATCCAGTATCCACCAGCTTCATTTTCAGTTACATATCTAATGAAAGAATTCTAGTGACCATTTCATTACTTTAGAAGATTCTCATAAGAATAGTTCACATATAAGTAATTTCACTCGAAGATTAACCAGCAATAAAAATAAATATTTGTGGTATGAACAAATAGAACAATAAAATTAATAAATTTGGGAATTACGAAATTCTACCGTCATAAAGAAGAGTCCCAATAGAAGGCCACGATAGGGAGCAATATCAGATTCAACCTGTAATGAAAATTCAGTTTCTGCCAGTAGTAAACCAGCCAAAAATGCTCCCAGTGCCATGGATAGTCCAGCCTGTTTTAATTAAGAAAAGGAAAACAAAACAAGTAAAAGATCAGGTTAATGGGTACATGAATAAAAAACTCAAACCCAAGGTTTCAAAAACCAAATCGGCCATCAAACCGGTAAAAAGGGTAAGTTCATGGTTTAATGGTCCGACCATGGACAAAGTAGAAAATAAATATATAAATTATATACAATGATACTTTTTATATATGTATTATCATTTTTTATTGAAATAAACTGTGAGAATTTAATTTTTGAAGTTACTTTTTATATTCAATATTAGAATATTATTCTAGTAATATGAAGTACGTAAAAACATAAAATTGCTTTTGATCATAAAAATTGCTTTTGACAAAAAGTAATAAAATATTCTAGACAATTATTCTGGGACTAATTAATTTGGAACATAACAATTAAACAAGACAATGTAACTCACAAAATTGAAGCTAAAAATTAATTGTAAACTTCTAGAATGGTTATTTTTTGTGTTGAACATTGGCTGACTTAATCATTGGTGACTTCTTTATTTCTAATCTTTAATATTAGGTTTCCTCATCAATGGTTCAGATTCTATCTGCAGTATACACACGTGCATGATTCCTACTTCCCACAATTCATGCATTTTGTGGAAACTTTAAACTGGTTCAACCTCTCAAACCACGTCCTGTTTAAGTGGTTCGTAACTGTTCAGAGACCAATTTCTACCTTCCTGTAGTGGATTAGTTCCCAGTTCAACTGGTCGATCCTGTCTAGCTTTTAGAACAATGCTTAAACCTAATACTCAAACCTTGGCTGGCCTTTTCTTTCCCAAAATATCCTAATATCCTAATTAAGACAATCATGTTAAAATCGTGAAAAATTTGTTTCTACAATAAGCAAAAACACTAGGAGACACACTTCAACCAGTTAAAAACCCAAAGAATGGATAAATTTAAAAGGAAAAGCAACAGGACAACTACCTACCCTGGCTGTAAGAAGACTAGTCCCCAGAATAACAAGTAGTGTATTGGCAGAGAATATTTCTGCATTTTGATTTTCTGCAACCTGCTTGTATATTGGTCGAAGGAGCTGTACAGAAGAAAAGGAAACTCAGTACAAAATATAATCAACATGTGCAATTTAAGCACTACCATAAAATGCCTTCTTAATGAACGCTAAAAGGATATAATTTATTGAATATTATGGTTGATTTGGAATTAATTACCAAGTTATTGTAAATAATTCTGTTTGAAGAGTTATTTATAGCAGATATTCTATTTTAGGAATATTGTATATGATATCCTTTGATATCTTTTAGGATTCCTTGTATTTACTAGGCTGTTTATTCTCTTTAATTAGCTTAGCATAGGCAGATCATATCCTGATCTTTAGGTACCTGATTTGGGTCCTGAAATCATGGTAAAAGATACCCATTACTTGTATATATTCTCTACAACCCTAATGCAATAATACTCAGAGAATTCAAATCATCTGTATCTTTAGTTATCCTTTGAAAAAAATGGCCTTTTTTCTGATATATGTTTTAGCATCAGGATCTTGACACAACTAATACAATATTCGAAATGGCTACTTTATTTAATCCCACTACGACTCACAAAAAGTACAAAGAAACTTGCACCAAGACCTCATATGTTCAACTACTACAGTCCAAAACTCATCTCAAACAGTAGAAGTAAATAGGTCCACATATTTCACAGATTGGAATTGGCCAGTAACTTTCATACACCATGATAAGTAGAACATCTAAATATGCTTCAAAGGATTCTATATATCATGTAAAACCATAGAATTGATGTCCTAATGTTTTCTTCAAATTGAAAAATGGAAGCATCAGCTATCCAGATTTAGACTACATATTAATAGTTAGAAATTATACTGATGAGAGATCTCACACCTCAACTCTGAATACCACTTACCAATCGTCCGCCTGCAATTATAGCAGTGATGGCAACTGCTGCCTTAACAGCTGCCAGTCCAAGAGCTTCAGCAATGGCTTGAAAACCAACCTGAAAACAGAGATTGGTATTTACCACCAGACAACAAAGGCAGCAACAATAGAGTATACATGTGGCAAAAATAATGATGACAACCACAGAACCAAGGTCAAATCATGCACTTACATGAACCGACTTTAAATATAAAGACAAAAATAAAGCTGTGTCTTGGGCCTTTCTATGAGTATACTATAAATAATACAAAAAAATTATTCAATTAATTGCAAGTCCTATAGATAATTATTAATTCCCACATTAAGTTCCAGGCCACTGGAGGGGGAATAATTCACAAAGAACATTTGTCATTATGCAATGTGGTTATAAGTAGTCATGTTGAAATCTTTGGCTTCCATTTTCACATTGCCATGTTTCTTTGAGTGCTAAACTGCATCTTTAAATGTTTCATGTATGTTAATGTTAATGTATTAAACCTCATGACCACAATATTGTCTAACTATCAAAAATAGGTATTTTAAGACTAAGAGTGGTAGAGAATTATTACCCCTCCTTTGGAAGAGTTAGGTGAAATAAGAGGTATGAGTATTAGCAAGACCACGACAGCCAAATCCTGAACAGAACAAAAGAAGAGTAGAAGTCAATTTGGGTCAAAGTATTTTGTTACCAATTAAAAAAATACATGAAAGGCTGTTAACAGCTAATAATAAACAATCAATGTCGGAAATGGAAAATTAACATAATAAATGACTGGAAAGAGCAAAGTCAAAGAAAGGGATGGTTATTGTATTGATGATCTCTGCAGAATAACTACTAAATGAAGTGCCTAAGGGGGAATATGTGTAGAGCCATCTGCCCCAACATTCAAGTGCAGGTGTTAGTTTCATAGTTTAATCCTTGCCGATTAGGAAGATGCTTGTTTAGTATCCACGTAAAACGCTAGAATTTAGTTTCAGTTTAATCCTTGTTCATAAGGAAGATGCTTGTTTAGTATGCATGTAAAATGCTAGATTGTGCAAAGTGCAAGCAAATTTATAAGCTCACTCTAACATATCTTTCCACTATGGGACATCATGTTTAGCTTATCCAGAAGGTTAATGCAACAGTATAGGAGATTGAAGCAAGATACGTATACCACTCGTAAGAAAGTTAAGATATCACAAGAATTATATTTCTACACTCTAGTACATCATTTGTCAAGAAATTTCCTTCAATATCTAGATAGATGGGTAAGTTACAATGTAACCTGAAAAAGTAAAACAGAAAATGTAGCTCGTCCATGCCGTGATGTGCTCTCACCTCTCTCCTGCAATACCTGCAAAACAAGTTCACTGAAATTATGGCAGCATGACAAACTTATCAGAAATAAAAGAAAAAGAAATTGATCAAACACAAACTTGACTGCGTATATTGAACTCAGATGAGAACATTTCAACAAGGAGTATCTGATACAGCTAAATGTGTCGACCATTATAAGTATTAATAAGTATCAAGACATTTATAAACAGATGCAGGCTACAACACAAAAAATTACAATTACTTACCCAAAATAACATGTTACAATTAATGTTGTCTAAAGTGGTGGCTATTATTTAATTAGAATGTAAAAGAAATAGAAACCTAAGGCTATGATTGGTAGTTTTGAAGGAGACGAAGTGGAGTGGTGAGTAATGAAGTGCAGTGGAGAGGTAAAAACATATCACTCCATTGTTTAGAAGATTAATGAGGGAATTGAGAGAGATCCCAAACCCCCCAAATTAGAGGGTATAAAAATTCGAGGGTTGGGTGGGATGGAGTGGTTTGGGTTACCATCCTAAACCATCCCACTCCATTACTTAAGAAACTCCCATACAATGGGTTATACTTATTAACCACTCCACTCCATTACTAACTCCATCATCCAAAACATAGCCTAAAGCTTAGATAAATTGACTAGAGTATGTGAAAGTATATCACAACGTCATAGATTCAAGCCCATCAAAAAGAAAAAATTAAAAGCACAGAGTGCTCAGGTTATTTACCTGCAGAACAACAGCGGTGGACGATAATGCCAGGCCATTCCCAATTACAATAGCAGCAGGGCCAGGTTGGCCACAAATATAATGAGCCACCAAGCCAACAACTACAGCAGTCACTAAAACCTGCATTTATTCATGCATGCTAATGATTGTCAACAATTACATAACTAGAGTATAACAACGGTGAACAATAATAACATGGATGCAAGATGGAGTTTCCCAATCACCTGTGCAGAGCCTAATCCAAAGACATATTTCTTCATCGAACTAAGCCTTTCCACAGAGAGCTAAAACAACATAGCAGCTCAGAGCTTCAGTTTAACTTTTCTGATTATAGTGATGATCAAAGTTAAGGTAGAACAATATCTTATAGGAAACCCCACCTCCAGGCCAATATTGAATAAAAGGAAAACAACTCCAAATTCTGCTATTGCTTTTGTCCCATGAACATGCCGAATGATGGAGAGACCATATGGCCCAATCAAGATACCAGCAGCCAAGTAGCCAAGAACAGGACTGCCTAAACATTGTTGCAGAGGAGGTCAAAGCATCAGCACAACAATATGTTAATGTTAGACAACCAATTACTTTTATTATGTATAAGTTTTAAAGAAATTTAACACATACAGATAACGGTTTTGATACAATAGTTTCGTCAATTTGCCATAACCAAACTAACAAATTGTTACCAATAAAAAGAACGATCAGCTAAACATAGCAGATATAGTCTAATAATCTATGCATCATAGTTCCATTTAAGCAAAATAAATGGAGTTCGGTGCCTAATCACATTCTAACTAAAACATCAAGAAAATAAACTTTGTTATACTTTGGCAGATTACGATCAATTCAACACTACTAAAACATGGCAACTGAGGTACCTCCAGGAATTTTTTGAAATATTGGCACAAATATGACACTTGCTAGTAATAACCATAGCACGTCAAAGAGAGAGGCTTCTTCCTCATTGACCTGGGATAAATATCAGACACAGTCAGATAAAATTTAGAAAAATAAGCATAAGACTAAACGGGAAATAATGAAGATCATACCTCTTGATGAGGCAATGAAGCAATAATTTTCTTAATTTTCTTGGGGAGTTTCTGAAGTTGTTTAACCAGAGGCTTTGCACTAGAGGAAACTTCCTCAACACTGGTAACAATAGCATCTGGCTGTCGAAGCATCTGAGCATTCCTCTCTGCTCTATTGGCATAGAAGGCAACCCTACAATAAAAATCCACCACTTGTTGACTACTGGATAAAACCTCCAATATTAAAACTTTGCACCTAAGCTAACATAGCAAGAAAGAACAATATAGTCTCCCTTAAAACGTACAGAAAAACTCAAATAAAGGTGACACCTATCAAGGCATAAATCTCTTTCCAAAGTCCAAATGATAGGATTGAATTTCAAAATCAGTTTTTAAACCAGCCAGTGAATATAGTCCTTTGTTCTAATCATGTTGCGCAAAAAGCTCAAAAATATCATCCTAATATTTCGTGTGCATTACTCCTGTACCATATGTATTATATGCTAACCAAACGATGTCTATCTTCTTCATTACTTTTAGAACGATTGAAATAAAAGCAACAGGAATGAAGGAACAAGATGTAACAAGATCATACACACCCTGCTCCCATTAACAGTAACCCAAGAATCAGCTTGGGTAACTGCTTCTTTGCAGATAACATAAAGCCCTGGAAAACTGATGTTGGTGAGAACTCAGCCCCATCTTCAGTAGAAGAGAAGAATGATGCAGAAAAGAATCGAGAAGATTTCTTCAGTAATGCTTTGGGAGCAAAGGGTGAACTATCTCTAGTCATATCTTTCTGGGTTTCCTGCTTTTTTGTTTGAACTGCATTATCATGATCACTCAGATAATCAGATTGTGATATGTCATCCAAAGTCTGGGTGGTTTTATCAGATGCTGTTTCAGGTGATAACTTGGCAAGTAAAGATTCATCATCAATTGGCAAATCTCCATCTCTTTCGACAATGACATCACCAGAAGAACCTTGAACTGCTTTCTCCTCTCCACGAACATCTCGTACTTGTATAGTTTCCACATTATCAGCATTAAAACTAGAAACAGACTTATCCGCTCGCTGTAAGGCAATCTCTGCATCATTTACACGTTGTGTAGCCTCAAGTTCAAAGGCAACAGCTTGCTCAGCCAAAAGCATTATGTTTGTAACATCCTCCTCAGCTTTTACTGCATTGAGTTGTGCCTTTTCGGCAATTTCTTGCAGTTTGTCCACTTCCTTCTGCAACTCCTCCTTTCTAATTTGCAAACTCCGCAGATCTTCCTCACAAGTAGCTAGGTTTGTCTGGCATTCCTTGATATCTTCTTGAGCAACCAAAAGTGCCGTCTCCTGTTCTGTTATGTCATTATCAGCATCACCATTGCTCTCATCAGAACTTTGAGCCGAATCATGCACTTTTTTTGCAGCCTCCAAAGATTCTAAGGCTACTTGAAGCCTTGACGTGGCTAATGAAAGAGCCATTGTTGCGTTATGGACAGCTTCTTTGGCAATACTTTCTTCACTAGCAATTTCTTGGATGGTTTCAAGAGTAGAATTAACATCATTCCAAGCACTTGCTGCTTCATCATGCAAAAAGATGGCAGTCTCTGATATTTTTTTAACCTTTTCCTCAAACATGGTACTATTTACTTGTGCAACTTCTAGCTCTTTCAAGGCCTTTTGCAATACTTCTTGCAGTTCGTCCACACTTCGTTCCTCTACTCCTATTTCACCCCCTCCTTCTTTATCCCCTGGTTTCCTTTCTTCTTCCTCTTCCAAAGGTGCATCTAGTTCCGCACTGCTGGAAATGGACCCCAACCCCGAGTCCTCACCTGTACCTTCCACATACTCAACATTCCGGCCATTGCCATTAACATATGCTAAAGAATCACTTCCTTGGCACTTCGACCAAATTACTCTACTAGACCCCATAAAAAGAATATTATTCTTACAACAGAAACCTCTTTTCGAATTCGAAACTTTAAAGTCACCAACAGAAACCACTTTCGGATTATTCCAACAACCAGAAACACCACTAACTCCGTTTTTCCCACTAAATCGCAACTTCGAAACACTTCTTGAATCACCGAGAATGGCACAACGAGAAAAAACATCTCCCCCTGAAATCAGAATGACCTACTACTGATCTGTTGTGTCTGTTACTCGTGCCTACACCTCCATGTAACATTCTTGAATGTGTTAAACTAAAAGCCACATCCATATTCATATTTCTCAATCTTTCACAACTCAACTTTCAGAGAACAGCATTCAATACACTTCACATGCACTAATCAGCAATTCCTTAAAAAACCTGAACCAGAAAAGAAAATTCCAAAAAAAAAATTAAAATTAAAAACCAGAAACGTTGAATACATACAACACAATTTTCGCATTCATCAAAAACAAATAACTCACTCACTCGATGGAATACTCAATAGGCAGTTACGAGCATACCTATGCATCGAACGGTGCGTTTTGCAGTGGAAGAAGAGTGTGAGGAATTGATCGTGAAAAGCACACAGTAGGAGTGGAAAACTGAAGATTCAATGGCGGAAAATGAGGGAAGTAGTGAACGAATCGGCGAAGTCTTCGAAGCTCAGCTTCGCTTTGAATACATATATATATTGCAAGAAAGGCCAAATAGAGGGAAAATTATGACAAATTTTTCATTAGGTTTATTTTTTTGTTTTAAATTTTTTTTCTCTCTGGCACCAAAGTTCTGTTTGGGAAGAAAATGAATATTCTTTTTTTATCAGTAACATGAAATTTGTATATGCCCTTTTTTTTTTTTGGAAGCAAAATGTATATGCCTTTATATATCACGTGAAATTTGTGAATTCTTCTGGGGTTTGACATGAGTGGGCCTTTTGTATTTTTTGTTAGCTTCTAAAACGGCCATCGAGAATACGAGAGGATATTCTTGTAGGCACTAGGCATTGACCCCATTGCGCAGTTTTAGTTTTCAGATTTTTTTTTAATTAAGATTTTTTAAAAAAAAAAAAATTTGAGTTATTTTTAAAGAAATTGGGTATCCACTTTTGATTGAATAAAATAAATTGTATAGAAATTCAACTTACTAAACATTATAGCCCCTGGACCACCGTACCCCGGACCACCAGACCCGACCCCCGAACGCCGAACCGTCAAACCCCCGGACCCGGCCCTCGAACCCTGAATCGCCGGACCACTTGACCCGGCCCCCGGACCACCAGCCCCGGACCCCGAACTGCCAAACCACCAGACCCGGACCCCTAGACCACCGGCTCGTCGACCCCAGACCACCGGACCCAGCCCCTAGACCACCGGACCTGGCCCCCGGACTGCCAGACCACCTGACCCGATCCCGACCCCCGAACCACTGGACCCCTCCCCTCGACCACTAGACCCGGTCCCCGGTCCCGGAACCGCCGGACCACCAGACCTGAACCCAGGTCCCGGACCACCGAATCCGACCCCCGGATCGCCGGACCACTTGACTCGGGCCCACCAGTTGCTGGCCCCTGACCCCGGTCTAGCCCCCGAGCCACCGAACTCGGCCCCCGGACTGCCAATTTTTTAATATTGAAATCCTAATTTTTAAATAAATATTCAAAAATAAAATTTTATAATGGAAGGTAATTAAATTGCTTTATCCAAACAAGGAATTTGAAATCCAAGGTATTTGAATTACTCAATCCGAACAAAATATTTTAAAAATGAAAGTAATTCCATTGAAGCAATTCAAATGCCTTATATTTCAAATTCCTTGGAATTTGGAAATACCCCATCCAAACACACACTTAGTGCGCCGTCCACCTGCAATGATTCTGTTCTGCAAAGATTAGAAAGATAAATCAAAATCGGTGTAAATAGAAAGAGAAAGCAAAATCGAAATAAGAAGACCAAAGAGATAGCAGAGGAAGAGAATCAGAGAGATGAGAGCAAAAGAATACACCTTGAGAAAATGAGAGCAAAAATAAATGTAATGAGAGATGAGAACGGAAGAATCAAGGCATTTATTATGAAGAGAATTAGGGCTATTGGAATAGCATAGAATCATGGCATTTATTATGAAGATAATGAAGATAAAGCCCCAGCGAATACTCTCCTTTATATATATAAAGATAACTCATATGGTTAGCATTTATCAATTATTGATTTACAATATACGAACATATGATTCCTTTCTTATGATTACTTCCTGTGTTCCTAATGCTTCATGAAATCCTATGTGCCTCTCCTTAATAACCCAGCCTTCTACATGCAAGTATTTTTGTGGCATGTGACACCCTCTACCCCCCATGTATTTATAAAGGCATGACAGATAAAATAGATAAGAAATAAAATAAACGCATGCATATTATTTCATAATAATAAAAACCAAGGTAGAAGATACCACATTGTAACAAAATGTTTCAACGCGGAAATAAAACAAGTTTTAAAGAAACATAACATGAAAAACATAACCCAACCCCGATGTCACATTACAAAGCTGGTATAACCAAAATCCGGGAACATCTTGGATAAACAATCTAAAAACTGGGAAATCCTAAACTACGAGTAGCCGCTCCTCAGAGTCACTCCTCAACAGGCTGCTCACCATCCTCTGCATAACAAAAGGTACATGCAAAGCAAACAATAAAAGATGGGGAGTAAGAAACATGTATAAAACATAATGGCATGGAAGTAGTTAGCAAGATGAACATGCATCACAATCAAGCATGTTATAACATAACGTCATACATAACATTTCATATCAATCTCATCATATCAACAATGTATGCTACGCGGTGCAACACTACTCCACTACTCCGTTATGCATGTGGATCCAATCTACCTTAGGAAGTCAACTTCGGAGTTATATATCCACATTGACCAAGAAGCACCAACGCCGGTAATTCACCAAACTACGGGTGAACCCCTTGGATAGCCGATGCACCTTAATCTAGGATGCACCACCACGGGGGGCATTCACCTAACTCTCGGATGAATCACCGCGGACGGTCAGATCGCTTACTCTCGTACGACCTCCCCTATGTTGAACGTCCCCCACTAAAATCTCTAATGCGTGAATGCATGAGAAACTGTGACACCCTTCTAGCCCGCACGTTAATATAAAAAATTTACTTAAAAGAGGAATTATAAAAACATGCATTTATTTGATTAAAATAAAACTTGGATAAAAGGTACCACATTGTAACAATTAACGCGGAAAGAAACATAGTTTTAAAAAGATAAAAATAAACAAAACAGATAAAGAAAACCCAGCCCCGCATACAGAGCTGGTATAACCAAAATCCGGATACATCACGGAAACAAACTGGAAACTAGACTAACTATGAAACTAGGAACCTAACTAAGTCGTGGCTCCTCGGAGTCACTCCTTAACAGGCTGCTCGCCATCCTCTACATAAAGAGATACATGTAACAACAGAAATAGGAAAACAGGAAGTAAGAAATCATGTAAACACAACGGCATGGGAATAGGGAATAAGATGAACATACATCATATCAGGCATAGCAATAAACATCATACGTCATCATTTACATATTACAAGTCAACAGTCAATAGATGTTATACGATGCTACTCCGCTACTCCGTTATGCATGTGGATCCAACTATCTCAGGAAATCAACTTCGGAGTTACATATCCACATTGGCCATAAAAGCACCAATGCCGGCAGTTCACCAAACCATGGGTGAACCCCTTGGATAGCCGATGTATCATAACTGGATACGCCACCTCGGGGGCGCACGGTTCACCAAACCTTGGGTGAACTACCACCCATGACTTAGGCCAGATCATCATAACTTGGAGGACCTCTCGTATGTTGAACATCCTCCACTAATCAACTTCAACGTATGAATGCATGGGCAAACGACACATAAGGCAACCACCTCCTTTGCTTGGGTCAATAAGCACCCAAGACTTATCACCATCATCAACATCAACGTCTTAGCCCAAAAGCACCAAGTTTCAACTCATCAACGCCTCGACCCTAAAGCATCGAGGGCACTTTGGCCAAAAAGCACCAAAGTGTATCAACGTGCGGTAACCCAATGGGTACCGGCTTAACCAGCTTATTATTCTTTATTATCTTAATTATATTTTAATTAAGTTATCTAACTCATCATTATTCGATTGGTGTCTTATCACATTATTGGGGACATTTGAGGCGAAACACCCCTTAATTCCTTTAATATCAGGCTCTGACCAGTATGTGCTCCCCCAGCATGGTCGTGCTGTCACTTAAGTGAAGCTGTCACTTAAGTGAAGCACAGTCGTGCTGTCACTTAAGTGAAGCACGGTCGTGCTCACTGTCCTGCACAGCCGTGCTCAAACGCGGCCTGCCTTCCAGAATGCAACTGGGAGCACGGGCGTGCTCCCTGTTCGGCACGACCGTGCTCCTGGGCCAGCCGAACTGTTCTCGACAGATTCAAACTTGTTGTTCTTGGAGCCAAAACTCCCTAATACTCTCAAATCAGATCCTAGGGTCCTTTAACTAATCCAAATGGCATCAATCCTCACCTTTCACTAACAGTTCATGTCTTACGAAACTTTAGGTGAATAACCCATTAATTCCTATGTTAACTAAGAGTCCTAATTAAATCTGTTTAGGGTCTTATTAACATATTCAACGTATTAACAACATTAGCCAATCAACATCGTCGATAACAACAACCAATAGCAATCTCATAACATCATCATAAATAAACCAATGGCATTCAACAACATTATTCATCAACACACACTATTTAACATTCAACATCATAACACTATAATCAAAGAGGCATACCAATTAGCCAACTAACAACATAACAATAACTCATACAACCAGGCAGATCATGGCATTGACAACAGTTAAGGCATATTCATAATCAAACATATCATAGTATTAATAACAGTTATAACAACAATAAACGGGGCAATGGGAACCCCTCATCTTTCGCTACCCCCTAGCCTAGTGTATACACTATTCTTCTCCCATACCTGGATTTGGAGATTCAACTATAACATCCAAACGACAAACTGGATTCGTTCCCTCAACCGGCTCGAACCTCTTCCAAGCCTTGGCCAAACAACAGGGACAAACTATCAGTTCCCAGATCAAACTAAGAAAGGAAACCAAAGAGGGAAAGAATCGTTACCTTTCTAATAATGGCACTAATGAACTAGACTCTCCCAAGGGTCTCCACTGCTCCAATAACGAAAGGAGTTTAGAGAAAATAGGGAACGAAGGGGTTGCAGCTGCACTAGGGAAGCTGCTAATGCCAAAATAGGGTTTTGATGTAACCCTCGGTTATTGTTCCATATTTAAAGACACAGACTTGAGCATGGTCGTGCTCCTGGTGAGCAAGGTTGTGCTCAACTTAGCGCTTGCGAAGCGCATCCTGCCATTGAGCACGGGCGTGCTCAACTCAGCGTCAGCGAGATGCTCACTCACAACGAGCACGGTCGTGCTCCTTAACTAACAAGCACGGCCGTGCTTATGACCCAGAAAGTCACAAGGCACAAGCCTAAGAGAAGGGATTTCAAGCCTAGAAGTCCCACTTAGCCCTCAAGCTAAGTCTTAAGGCTTAACTAACAAACAAGCATACAAAAGCACTTAACGGAAAAACAAGGTGTTACAGCAACAACAACACACAATCAAACAATCACCACCTCCGCTTTTGCCACCAGGCACCAAAGTTTTATCACCATAAACACCTCGACCAATAAGCGTCGAGGCCCCCTTGGCCAATAAGCACCAAGGTTCAACATCAACAACATATTGACCAATAAGCATAAAGGCCCCCTTGGCCATTAAGCACCGAGGTACAACACGTGCGGCGACACATTTTCACCGTCTTAATCATCTTGACGTTTGCATTAATTATTTTGTTAAGTCTTTATTGAGTTATCCATCTTGTCTTTACTTCGATTGGTGTCTTATTTTATCATTGGAAACGATTGGGGTGAAACACCCATGTTTCTGTCTTTAACGTCTACTCTGAGCAGGGGAGCACGATCGTGCTTCCTCCAGCACGGGCGTGCTGACTTTTAAGTCAAGCACGGTCGTGCTATCTATTGAGCACGACCATGCTTGCTGGAGCATGACCGTATTGTTTCTGGGCAGAAGGGTTGGAAAACCCTTGCTAAGCTTCCTAGGGCATTCAAAGATCAATCATAGTGGCTTTTAACTAACCATCAATCATTGGTCTCATCATTCTAGTTTAATCTTCGCATCTTATAATTATTGGGGAATCAATCCTTTAATTCCAGCTTCATTATTAAAGTCCCTAAAACACTCATGGGTCAATCCTAGGGTCTTGACTACACCATTGAGCAATAATATTGCCTCTCATTACTATAATTCATGTCTTATGAACGACTGGGAATTTATCCCTTAACTCTTATATCATTATCAAGCTTTTCATATCATTAGTGTGTTATTAACATCATCGTTTATCTCACAACATTAACCAAACAACCAAGTCATTCATTAATGACAATATCATCATCAATAGCATAACATCATCATTATTTACATTAACATCAATTCATAATTGAGCATGCCAAACTTATTGAAAATATAACATATATATAGCAGACTACATCAATTAGACATATAGCAAACAACAGGGTCATGGGTTAACCCTTCATCTTACGCTACCCCCAATGGCCTACATGTTCATACTATCTCTTCTCCCCATACTTGGTATGAAGATTTCCCTTAACACCAACTTAAGAAACTCTACTCAGTTTCCCTTGAGCGGCTTGACGAACTCCCCAATCCTTAGACAACACAAAAAGGATAACCAATCAATCTCCAAATCAAAGATAAAAAAAGGAGATTAAAGAGAGGGATAATCGTTACCTTTAATTGACACTACCAAGCGACACTTCTCCCAAACAACGCAAGAAGTCCAAGAACTTAATGGGTTCAAAGGAAAAAGGGAAAGAGGGGTTGCAGCCACACTAGGGTTGCTAAAAATGCCAATGTGAGGGTTGTACCCGTAACCCTCACTAAAACCCTCCTTTTTATAAACTCTGACCCCGAGCATGGTCGCGCTGTGTTGTGCTTAACGTGAGCACGGGGTCGTGCTCGTTTAAGCACGAGCTCACAACATCAATGTCACAAGCTTGCGTTTTCCGACACGGCCGTGCTCCCCTTGAGCACGATCGTGCTTGTAGCTCAAACAGCCACAGAGCACGTGCAAACAAGCACGGGCGTGCTGGTACATGAGCACGGCTGTGCTCATGCACCATAAAGGGATTTTCCACTTTGAAAGTCTCACTTGGCCCCTTTAAACGTTTCCTAGGCACAAACTTTGACAACATGCAACACATATATACACTTAAGGGCTAACACGAAAAACAGGGTGTTACATGGCACATGCTTGCAATTTGGCAAGCGCAACAGAAGTTATAATACAGAGCCCAGCAAAATGCTTCAATAAATAAGGAAACTAAACTAGAAGCTTTGATCAAATTAACTACTTATTAAGAGGCATAAGATGTAAGATGACATAAAATGGGGTTGATAACAGCCCAAACTACGAACAACGAAAAAACATTGAAACAGTGACAACAAATTCATTCCCAAAAAATATAACAATTAGTATCAAGAGATAAACTAATTCAAAGTTATAGTATTATCCGATCACAGTATAAAAGGATGAAAACATGTTATAGCCATACATTACAAAACACATGTTTAACAAAATGAACACACATCCCTCACCTCTTTGAAGATCTTGAACATCTAAGGCATCCAAAAGAAAAAGGCAAAGAAAGAAGAAGGAACACCCCAAGCTCCTTCTTTGGTCCTCCTCCTCTAGCTCAAGCTCCCTAACTCTCTTCTTCTCTCAAACCCTAAGCCCTTTTGACATTTGGCAAAAATTGAAGGGGGAAGGGGTGAGCTTCCCTTTTTTTTTTTTTTTTTAAAATGTATCCTAAACCATTGCATAATAATGTCCTTTACTAAAGTCTCTAAAGTCATTATTGACAAGACCTAAAAAATAACATTAACTTATTAGTTAAATTTTAATTAACTTACTAAGGGTATGTCAAATTATACACTACCATTTTTATGTCATAAAATCTTTTTTTTAATTATATAAAGAAAGTCTTAGAACATTTTTTTTTCAATCATAGGTTACTTCATTTTAAAACATTTAAAAAAAAAAAAAAAATCATGTGAAACCTTTAGATAAAGGAAAATATTTAAATTATTGAGCATAAAGTTTTTTAAACTTATAATTTAAATTATTAAAATTATCGGAAATTACAGTATGTCAAATTGTTGCCAATGAGGTCATGTTGGGTATACATGAGGTGATACAAGAGAATTGCTTCGATAGGTTGATCAGTGTGGGACCAACCGCATATGATGAGGTTCCAGAGGGACAACGTGGGACGGTGGATTTGGTGGAAGACAAGGTTGGCTTTGAGGATGTTTGTAAAGGAGAGTGCGCAGGATCTAAGAACTTGGCAGATAGAGGAAGAAGGGTCTATGTGGAGGTGGGTTATGATGATATGGGTATGAAGGGCTTGAGAAAGTCCTCTGAGGTGTGCATGATGGGTTTGATTAGTTTTATGATGACTCGTAAGAGGAACTGTAACAGTTTTAGAATGTTTCCAATTTAACAACAAAGTATGCTAATGATCGCGATGGAGTTTATAGGCACTAAGGTGAGTTGGGAGATTCATTTCTTGGATAGATATTGGTAAAAAAAAATGGGGTTTGTATTATAGAGACGCTGAAGCTTTTAAAATTTACGAAGGTTGGTGAAGTCCTCGGAATTAAGATAGGGTGGGGAGGCCCAGTTGTGCTGAATGTGGGAAGGGACGTGAAGTGAAGTTATGTCCAGAGAATGAACCAGTATGCTATGCACGTGGAAGACTAGGCCACTAGAGTCTTTGATCAGAATAGAATGCTTCTTCTTCTGTTGTTCCTTTTATGAATAGGAAAAAGAGTGGTAGAAGAGCCTTTCCTCCTAACTGTGACTAAAGTTGTTCAACTAGAAGATTGACTGCAGGGTAAGTGTCTCATAGATGGTATTGAAGTTGACACAGGGAAACACAAGAAGGGGGGTTGAATTATGTTTCTTAACAGTTTTTCGAAAATCCTTTTCTTAAAACCTTTTTGCTAGCAAGAAGATAAATATACACACAGATAAAATATCTTTTCAAAAGAGTTAGCAAACTTAAATCTAAATCCCCACAGTTAGTATAATCAAAAGCTATAAAGAGATAGGGATAGAAGATTCACATGAGTGATTTATCCCGGTTCACTCTCTTCAAACCAAGAGCTACGTCCAGTCCCTTCTACTTGAAGTTTTTCTCCACTATAATCCAATAGCTTACAAGTATTCAACACATCTTCAGGCTTACAAGTATTCTTTCCAACCAAGCCTCTCCAGGCTCACTCTAACTTAGACAGTAAAGATTTTGATATAAGAAACTCACTATGTGTGAAGGTATGAAAGTTTAAGATCAAGGTTACAAAGCAATCCAGAAATGATTTGACAGAGTTTCAATAGTTTAAGCTTGTTCAGTTTCTGTGTGTGTAACCTTCTTTACCGGGGTCGTCCAGTATTTATAGAAGGTCATCAGCTTGAGCTCTCTTCTTCAACGGTCTTCACACATATCCGTTTACAGATAGCATTTAATGCTGAGATCCATTGAGTCTGATAACTTGATATGCTTTTTGCGAAATGAGCTCTTGGTTATAAAAAATGCTTAGAGTGGTTTCTGCTTTCCTTCTTTGTACTATATCCAACTTTATAGCCAGGGATGGCAAAATTACCCGCACCCGCGAATATCCTCATGAATTACCCGCAATGGATAGTAAATGGATACCTACTGAGTGGGGATGAGGATCATAGTACCCACCCCACGGATACCCACATATTCATAATAAATATATTTTATTAAATATATAATATATTGTGACAATTTCTATCGTTTTGAGATGAAATAAACTTTATTTTCTTTATTATTGATACTTTTTAATGGTTAAACCTTTAATAATAATTTTTTTTAATACATATAGTATATTATATAATGTTAATATAATATATTGCTATATAATATTGTATAATTTTATTTCCTTTCCTTTTTATCTTAACTCTTAAATATCCACCTATATCCATAGGTACCCGCTACCCGCATAAATATCCATGGATATTGACGGGGATGGATGCGGCGGGAGCACTACCCCCCCCCCCCCCCCCCCCCCCCCCCCCCCCCCAATTTGCCATCCCTACAGCTTTTGTGTCAGAGTACAAAGTTTTGTGTTTTCGATGGTACAATGTTTCTCTTACCAAGTAACAAAGTTATAAACAATTCAAATAACACAAGTGAAGACATAGATGCCTTCGTATTAAATAAATAATCATTTAAAATAAATTCACTTTGACTAGACAGGTTCAGTTTCAGTATGCCTTTGGACACACATCTTTTAAGTTTAAAGAGTAACTGGGTAGTCTACTGACTTGGCGTCTAGTTGACTAACTTAGTGGATTAGTTTAGCTTAGATCTGTTTTATCAGCTAGTCCAATTAACTACTCATCTAGATACGAGTCTTTGGAATTGCTATTTTTCCTGACTGATTTTAATAGCTCGTCTATCGCTTCTTACAGAGGTATATTTAGACACTCGTCTAGTGCCTTTTAAGCTTAGTTATTTTTAGCGCCTCGTCTAGCGATTACCTTATGGACTAGTATTTTACCATATTGTTTTGAAGGCTCGTCTAGTCTAGCGAGTAAAACTTGGACCCGATATGATTTTTAAGCTATTCTAAGGAACTTTAAATTAGTTCCCTCGTCTAGCGATACTAAAAATAGTCCTGCACACTTGAGTAGATGCGTTAGTTCTTAACATAACTTTGCCATACAAATTTAACCTTTTTGTTAGCATCAAAATTTAAGAGATTATTTTAACCATAACCACTTTGGTTCTAACAATGTCCCCCTTTTTGATGATGACAAAAACTTATTAAATTTGAGTGTACAAAGTCTAAGAGAGCCAAGGGGCTCCCCCTAAGACAAAGCATTCAAGCATTAAGAGGTCTTACATCAAGCAAGTAAAATCACAGAACATGTGAAACTTATGAAATTAAACAAGCATCAGAGCATAAAATAAACAGTCATAAACGATAGACATGCATAGACAAACATATTTTTCAAAAGCTTTTCAAATTTACTCTCTATATCTTTTCTCCCCCTTTTTTTGTCATCAGACAAAAAGGTAAAGGAGATAACCATCATTGTCAGTTTGGGAAAAGAGAAGTCTCAAAGAAGTAAAGAGAGAAACAAAATGAAAAGTGTTCAAGGATTATGGTTCAAAGGTGGATGAGGTGGAAGAGGAGGTAAAGGTTGTACAGGCTGGCCTTGGATATGTTGAAAACCTGAAAGCAGCTGGAACATTTGTTGTAACAGGGCATTGGTTGGCTGAAGAGATTTCTCAACTTGTGCTTCAATCTTCTTGTTGATGATTTCATCAATCCGGAGGAAGAGAAGTTCTGGAACTCTCAGCTGTGCATCAATATTCCCTTGATAAGTCATAGTGCTTAAAGCTCTAGAGTGCTGAGGTGCCTCAGGATGAACAACAGCCAAAGCCAATGGCTATGAAGATTGCTTTCCTGAAGTTTCTAGTTTGCTCCCGGTTTCAGCCATGTCTTCAAAATGTTCACTCTGGATAGCTTGATCAGTTTTATCTGGGCCTTCAACAATTATTTCTTCAATTTCTTCTGAGGAAGCTTCAGAAATCTGCACCGAGGGCTCAAGCGTAGGTACATATGGAACCCAATGCACTTCATCCTCATCGAAGGAAGGGCTCCTTAGGGGAATGCCTAAGGTGTCTTCATGAATGTAGTACCTGACTGCAGAGAACCCATATCTGCCTCTTACTGTAGGAGTGTCTTCCTTGTCATCATCAGTAAGACCAGAAGAGGAAGCTTGCCTATTGCCAATTTTCACATGGCTTGCCCAATAGCCGTGCTTGCTTCATTGTTAAAGCACTTTTCTGGATCTTCAGCCAGAAGCATATTGATGACTCCTGATCTATATAGGCATCCGAACTTGGCTTCAATATGCATATGCCAGACATGGGCATTGTTTGATGTGGAAGTCTGAACTTGCTGTCCTTATCTTTGTTCAGATCAATCATAGGCAGTCTAGGACAAATTCGTGAAGGTTGAATGCCAACTCTGGTAAATCTGGTTGAGTGATGCAACTAGGTTGGGACAAAATTGACAGCTCTGATGTATCTTGGCAAGGTAAACTCAGTGTTGAGATGGGCATACATGATGTGATCACATACATCGGTAAGAGTCTCATACTCACTAGGATGCACAAACTTCATCCATTTGACATTTCTGTCAAGAATGAATCTTCTATAGTTGTGAGTCATTGACATTTGAAGTTCAACTTTTTATTTCTTTACCTTGGAGGGTACTTTCCACCAGATAGGAATAATATCCTTATCAACACCAACAGTATGTGGTATAAAAGGTGGAAACTTGATAAGGTTGGGATATATTTTCTTTGGTGGGAATTTTTGTTGAGGAAGATGGGTTAGGAGAGGTCCATTGGCATTGAAGAGGGCAAAAGGAAGGGGATCATCTTCTTCATAAGGGATGTCAATGTATCTTGGGGATACAACTTCCCCAGGTTCATACTGATACTCAGGAAGAGGGTAAAAAGGTCTAGGTTTAGGGGCAGGAGAGTGAGTATGGTAAAGAATTCTCCGGCTTCTCTTAAATTTGGCCCAGCTTTCAGCTTTGCCATCATAGAGAATGGAGGGTCAGTGTATGGGAATTGGACTTTGGGAAACTTACAGAAGGGTGCTCCTGGATTGATCCCAAATTCATCTGGTTGATTAAACCAGGGATCATCAGCAGGGATGATTGGTTGAAATTGTTGTCTGGGTGGAGAGATTTGGATAGGTGAGTGTGCAGATAGGTTTTGGGGTGATGTTTGAGGTTCAGAGGTGTGTTGTGGTGAGGATTATGATTCATATTGTGGTTCAGATTGGGGTGAGGTTGGGTGTTCTTGGATTGGTGAGAGAGGTTGATTTGATTTGATTGAGGTGGAGGTGTTTGGCTTTGTGCTTGTGATGTTATGGAGGTGTTGATAGGAACATTAATACTTTCTACTAAAGCAACAACAATAGACTCAATAGTAGATGGTGCAGGTGGAGTTATGTTACACCCCATTTTTCGTGTTAAGCTTTCTTAAGTGTTTATGCATGTTGTTAAGTTTAACCTAGAAAGGTTCGTTCCTTTTAGAGTCCTAGTAACATGTTTCACCATTTGGCCATATCTTGAGTTCTAAACGTCCGTTTGAGGTGATCTTTGATGCGTTGGAAAGCTAAGAAATTATTTACAAGTCTTATTCAAGTGTTTTGGCCAAATTCGGTTGTTAGGATACACGTCCATACATAATTATGCACGGCCGTACATATTGTCAATTCGCTGAACACTTCCGTAAATAACTATGCACGGTCAGTACATCATGAAGCACGATCGTACATACAATCCTGGTAGTATAAATAGGTGGCTTACAGGGGTTGCGGCTGTAACCCTCAAAATTGGCATATTGGGCAATCCTAGTATGACAGAAACCTCTTCCCTTTCCCATCCCTTGACCCCTTTGAAGTTCTTGGAGTTCTTGAGTCCGTTTGGGAGAGAAGTCACACGCGCTAGTGTCTCTAAAGGTAAATTGCTTATCCCTCTCTTTAATCTCATTTCCCTTTTCTTAAATTGAGGATTAATTGGTTAATCCTCTTGTGTTTGGCTAAGGCTTGAGGAGTTCGTCGAGCTGCTCGAGGGAACGTGTTTAGTTGCTCGCGTCGTCGTTGTTGGGAATCTTCATACCAGGCATGGGGAGAAGGAATAGTATTACCATGTAGGCATTGGGGGAGCGTAAGATGAAGGGTTAACCCATGACCCTGTCGTATGTTGTTTGTCTATTTATTTGATATCCTTTTTATGATGTTATATGCTTAATTGTTATTAGTATGCCCATTAGTGATACCAACTGAAGTTGACACAGGTAAACACAAGAAGGGGGTTGAAATGTGTTTCTTAACAGTTTTTCGAAAATATCTTCTTAAAACCTTTTTGCAAGCAAGAAGATAAAATATACACACAGATAAAATATCTTTTCAACATAGTTAACAAACTTAAATTCAAATCGCCACAGTTAGTATAATCAAAAGCTGTAAAGAGATAGGGATAGAAGATTCACACGAGTGATTTATCCTGGTTCACTCTCTTCCAACCAAGAGCTACGTCAAGTCCCTTCTACTTGAAGGTCTTCTTCTCTATAATCCAATAGCTTACAAGTATTCAACACCTCTTCAGGCTTACAATAACAAGTATTCAACACCTCTACAAGCTTACAAGTATTCTTTCCAACCAAGCCTCTTCAGGCTCACTCTACCTTAGAGATTAAAGATTTTGATCTAAGAAACTCACTATGTGTGAGGGTATGAAAGTTTAAGATCAAGGTTACAAAGCAATCTAGAAATGATTTGATAGAGTTTATGTGCTTTCAATAGTTTGAGCTTGTTCAGTTTCTGTGTGTGTAACCTTCTTTACCGGTGTCGTCCAGTATTTATAGAAGGTCTTTTGCTTGAGCTCTCTTCTTCTTCAACGGTCTTCACACATATCCGTTTAGAGATAGCATTTAATGCTGGGATCCGTTGAGTCTGGTAACTTGATATGCTTTCTGCGAAATGAGCTCTTGGCTATCAGAAATGCTCAAAGTCGTATTGTCACTTTTCTGTTGTACCAAAAGTTACTTTCTGACTTTCCTTCTTTGTACTATATTCAACTTTACAGCAGCTTGTGTGTCAGAGTATAAAGTTTGGTATTTTCGATGGTACTATGTTTCTCTTACCAAGAAACAAAGTTATAAATAATTCAAATAACACAAGTGAAAACATAGATGCCTTCGTATTAAATAAACAATCATTTGAAATAAATTCACTTTGACTAGACAGGTTCTGTTTCAATATGCCTTTGGACGCACATCTTTTAACTTTAAAGAGTAAATTGGTAGTCTACTGACTTGGCGTCTAGTTGACTAACTTAGTTGATTAGTTTAGCTTAGATCTGTTTTCATCAGCTAGTCCAGTTAACTACTCACCTAGATACAAGTCTTTTGACTTGCTATTTTTCTTGACTGATTTTAATAGCTCGTTTATCGGTTCTTACAGAGGTATACTTAGACACTCGTCTAGTGCCTTTTAAGCTTAATTATTTTTAGCGCCTCGTCTAGCGATTACCTTATGGACTAGTATTTTACCATATTGTTTTGAAGACTCGTCTAGCGAGTAAAACTCGGACCTGATATGCTTTTTAAGCTATTCTAAGGAACTTTAAATTAGTTCCCTCGTATAGCGATACTAAAAACAGTCCTGCACACTTGAGTATATGTGTTAGTTCTTAACATAACTTTGTCATACAAATTTAACATTTTTGTTAGCATCAAAACTTAAGAGATTATTTTAACCATAACCACTTTGGTTCCAACAATGCCATAACCACTTTGGTTCCAACAGGTATTCCAATAGCTGTGTTGCATGACTCAAGGACAAGCCTTTTTGTTTGTGTAAACTCACACACACTCTTATAATTGCACTCACACACGACTTGGATAAATTCAGAGAGAGTAATGAAAGAATGAATACTTGTGATTGAATTGCAATAGTTGGTATTTTATACATTTCTTATAAGTCCCACATTGACTAAAAGGGGTACTTGTTATTCTCAACAGTAACCAACCATCTTAACAGACTTTGGGAAACACTGACCAACTTAAGTAACTGATTTCTCTCTGACACACTCCCTTATTAGCTAGAGATAAAACTCCCATTTAGTCTATTGGACTTCAAAATTTACCCGCCTTCAATGATTTTGCAAATATGTCTACAAATTAATCTTAAGTATTGTAGTACTCAAGCTCCAATTTCCCTTTGCTTCTTTGATCCCTAAAGAAGTGAAATCGAGTCTCAATGTGTTTGCTCCTCCTGTGAACAACAATATTCTTTGCCAAGTTGATTGTTGATTTGTTGTCAATCTATAGCTTCATTGATCTAGCTGCTATCACGTACATTTCTTCCAACAAGGTTTCCAGCCACAACGCTTAACAAAATCCCAAAGATGCAACTATATACTCAGCTTTGCAAGAGGTAGGGATGACAATTGGTAGGGTACTATAGTGTGCTATCTATCTTATTGTTATTAAAAGGGGTAAACAACAATAGCGCTAGCCTCTTATGTTTCCTTTCCACTTGAGAGGAGCCGCATATGTTGATCCATAGCATCTTCATTTTGGACCGCACTTGCGATGGTAATCGAAGTGGTTGCTTTTCAAAAAACATCATCTCATACTATTTTTATATTATTTTTTATACCTGAATAATAATATAAAAATTTATAGTTAATTATATATATTAGATAGTAAACATGTTGTTCTACATATATGTTTATAATTAATGAGATTGTTTAGCTATTTAGAGCATCTTCAATGGTACAACTTATTGGAGTTAGTTAATTTCTTTTTTATGGGTCCTACCATGACACCTCACTACTTTTTACTATTTTAACTAACAATCCACTCCAATGGTGCAAACTCTAAAATGTTCACCAAATGAGTCTCAGAAGTTACAACATCTTAATTTTCATTTATATTTGTTTCAATTTCCGAAAGTAACTAAGAGCATCTCCCTAAATGCAATTCATTATTATTTTTCTCCCTCCTTTTTTATCAAGGTTCTTATATAAGAATTGATTGCTTATAAAAGCAACCATCCTTATATATGGATGTCACACCATCCAACTCCATTGGTGCAACCCAACAAGAACCGTTTCTTATTTTTAAGAACTAGCTAAATAACTACCATTGGAGTTGCTCTTAATACACATAATTAATCATAAATTTATAATCATTGATCGAATATAAAAATCAGGGATACGACTTCTTTAAAGTGAGCTTATCTTTAAAGTGAGAAAATAATGATGTATCTACCCTTATATCATTTATTGAGTTGAGATCTCAATACATTTTATCAAAACACGGGTAAATACATCATTACTTTCTCACTTCAAATAAACTATTAATACCACTTAAGGTAGATTTTTTTTCCAATAAAAGATGTGGAAAAAAAACAGTGTAAATTTTTTTTGATTGTCTAGGGTGCTTTTGGTTTGTTTCCCTTCTTTATTTTCTATTTTCATTAATAATCATAAAAATGACAAATTATTTTTCATCTATTTCTTATTTTTAAATGTTTATACGAAATAAAAAAAAGTTGTTTTCATTACTTTGGGCATAAACCTCTGAAAATAAAAATAAAATGACATTTTAATAATTAATAATAAAGGCAAGAAATAAAAAATATGATTTGGAAAAAAAAAAAGGGAAAAGGGCCATTACTTTTTTCCAGGAAAATGAAACAAAATATTGTGGTTATTCAACCAGATCCCTGGTTCAAACAAAATGTTTCATCGCACAAAATATCCCCATGTTAGTGAACCTCCCGGATCCCGATCCCCTAACTTTGACGAGGGAACGTCACAGTGACTTCCCATTCTTCTGAACCGTCGGATCGACGGTCCAGAAGGTAACACGTGTCCTAATATTTTATTTAAAAAAAAAACAGATGCAAACGTCCCTAACCTGTAACCCGATTTCGAAGACATCACCAGCTGCTGCCTCTGCATCATTGCCG
The DNA here is from genome assembly GCA_035048595.1 of Echinosophora koreensis. Lineage (NCBI taxonomy): Eukaryota > Viridiplantae > Streptophyta > Magnoliopsida > Fabales > Fabaceae > Echinosophora > Echinosophora koreensis. The sequence continues at coordinate 992,161 of JAPCYP010000114.1, forward strand.
CTCCACCGCCGGCGCTGATGCACCACCGACACTGCTCCGTCGCCGCCGATCCGACCACCGCAGAGTTAAAACATTCTTAGTTCAAAAAAGTGCTCTTTCTATATCAGCATACTTTGAATATCAGCATTTGATTTCTAGGAAAAGGAGGTGCCTATCAGTTCTTACCCACCTTTGTTCACCTCATGATGTTTCAATATAATGTTTCTAATGAGTTGTTCATATCATAATAAAGAAATGTTCAAAGCCTTTACTATTAATGAGTCATGCTTTCCTTGCTTTTGCACTTGGAGCTGCTCTCGCTACAAAAGGAAATCAAGAGTATAAATGTTCATTCAAGATAATCTTAATTTCTTAGTGCTTAGTAAGCTGAACTGTTAGAGTTTCACCATTTGTTCCCTAATTCAACCCAGGTTTGGAGTTAAAAAAATTTCAAATTGGGGATTTCAACAAATTTATTTAAAATTTGATAACCTGGGAAACTAGTGTGAAGGTTTTTCACATCCCCGAGTTGAGGAAATTCAGTGCCTCTGGTACTTGACCTGCATCATGCCATTTGTGTAATGGGAGTTAGAATCACAGGGAGGGAGGGAGGGAGGCTTGCTGGCAGGGCTGCTGCGGTGGAGTAGCTATGATGAAGAGGCAGCGTGGGTTGTACACTTGTGGTTGTGAGGTTCTCTTCGAAAACGGGTATGGGGTTAGGCACGTTTGAATCTGATTTTTATTTTATTTTAATTCATGACACGTGTCACCTTCTAAACCATCGGATTGATCCAACGGCTCAGAAGTATCAGAAGTCACCGTGACGTTCCCGCGTCGAAGTTAGGAGATCGGGATCCGAACCTCCCACATATCTCACACCAACTGCATGGTCTTGGTGTCAAACCTCACAAGTGAGCCTGAAACACCACAAGAAGAGTAGCAGATCTTCAATGGTGAGCTTTAATCCCTTCGATTTCCTATTATAATAAAAACATCGCTTTAATATACATATTCTACATCAATGAATGCTTCTCTCAATTCTGATTTCCGATGTCTGCTCTATTAGTTCTTCTATTATATATTGAGGAATGCTGACAACACGCAGAGACATACTCTTTCCAACACAGCCTTTTTGTTAAAATTCATGTGGGTCCTACAAAATTTAGTGGAACTCACATGAATTAGTGAGAGGGAGAAGGGTATTGGGTACCTTTCCTGCGTTGTGAAGATTAAGGAGAGAGAGAAAGGGATGAATGAAGAAAGGGCACAGAATAGAAGTAAATGCACAATAAATCCCAAGGGCTTTTAAAAGTGATATTTTTATACAGCTTTCATGCAAATCAGAAGCTATTTTGCGTTTAACAACAATTATTAAAAATACTTTAGTAAAACATTTTTAGAAAAGATAGACAATATAGTTTCTGGTAATTTTTCCAATTTGCTTTATAGTAAAATCCCAACCAAATAAACATATAAGGGTGAGGAGTGACTTTTTTAGTTTAAAAAAGCTTTTTTTTTGTGTGAAAAAAATGCTTAAACGAAGTATCCTTTGATTCAGCATTGATTCTTTTGAACCACATAAGTATCCTCATTCAAAGGTTAGGCTTGGAAGGCAACCAAGTGCATTACAAATGCCTGTAACATTTATAAATGATCATTAGGTGTGGTGCTTGTGGAGAACATCAATGACTCATTTAAGAGATCAAGCTTTGCGTGGTCTTTGTGATTGCAAAATAGGTATAGAGGAAGAGAAAATGAAACTTTAGGATAAGTCATTAAAAAAGACCTTGTTCTAAATGAATTTATTGGAATTTTGATAAAACCTAGTGACGTTGTTTGAAATGGATCTAGTGGGTCAAGGCTTTGGTTGTTGGTTTTGTGTACATGCACCTCAATCATCTTCTAAACCATGTTCTTAATGCAACTTCCCAATCATGTATCAACTATTTCTTTCTATCATCAGTCTCCTTCAACGACATTTTGTCAATACTATCATGAATATCATATCTTCTTGCCCACCAAACCCTGTTTTATACATGATAAAAACCAAATCATTTAATTTTCATTTTGCAAGCTTGTTTCTCCTTGTGGAATGAAGTTGCAATTTAAGAAATTGTAGTCATTCAACTATTTGTTGTCTCTTAGCAAAGGAAAGACTCATTAGTAGTCACATACATTTTTTTTTTTTCATAACAGTCCGTATTTTATGGTCCTCTCATCTTAGGTGACATTCTAGACTTCAAAAGTTTATTGCTTCTACACTCTGGCAATCCCTTAGGACTGACAAATGGCTTTTTATAATGAAGAAGAAAAGAGTGAGGTTTACCTTTTCAAGATTGTTTTAATTGGTGACTCAACTATTAGGAAATCAAATTTGCTTGCAAGATTTTCCATGGATGAATTTTACCCTAATTCTAAATCAACTACAGGAGTAGAGTTCCAAACTTAGAAGATGGATATTAATGGAAAGGAGGTTAAGGCACAGATTTGGGACACTACTGGGCAGGAGAGGTTCAGAGCTGTTACATCTGCATATTATAGGGGTGCGGTTGGAGCACTTTTGGTTTATGACATTAGCAGGTGCCAAACGTTTGATAGCATTCATAGGTGGCTTAACGAACTTCACAGTAAGGAATGCAATTATGTGTTTGAACTCTTTCCTAACTTCTTGAAGCTTTTCTCATGTAAGCCTTTCACCACAGTAATGCTTTTGCATGCCTCTTTTTGCTAAAAAAAATTCCTTGTTTTTTTTTTCTTCAAAGTTTGGTCTTGTTTTTTATTTTATTTTTCATTTAATTCTTTATTGTCTATTAGTGGTCTTCCATCACAGTTTCGTTCCAAACGTTAATTAAAGTAATGATATGTCACTAACAATGGTGACATGCCATTAATGTTGTGGTAATGTGGTTGGATAAAGCTCTTCTAAAGTAAGCAAAAGTTTAAAGTGAGAAAATAAGGGTGTATCAAGTATCAACCCTTGATCAGTTAAAGTGTATTGAGATCTCAAGCCATTTTAGCTAATCAATGATGGATATACTCTTACTTTCTAACTGTACTTTTTTATTCACTTTAAAAAAGCCTAGTCCAATATGGTTATGACCTGGGGATGTTGTGGCATAAACCACAAGTAACGTTCATCACTTATGTTACGGAGATGATGGAATCGACGAAAGGATCATATTACTATTTAATTTGCGAGATAAAGGACCAAAGCTACATTCCGCAATAATGGTTGGTGCTACATAAGGCGCAGCTATGATGGGGACCAAGTAGAGTTGGAACAGAACTACTACTCTCACTACCAAAACTAGCCATTCTACTTTCTTCCCACCAAAAGCAAAACAAAAGTTTGAAGAAGAATTGCCTCTGAAAAAGTGGCGAAAGGGAATCTGGAAAGTGAAATGCCTGAAGAATGACAATCACGAAGACGCAACCATTGCCGCAAGGAAAGTGGAACTTAGCTCAAGAGGCGGGGGGCATAATAAGTAAGGAAATCCCCTCGGGAACTGCAGGACCTATTTATACAAGGGAACAAATTCAAAACACCCTGCCTAAGTTAGGGGCACTTTGGTACATTCATCTTGCAATCATGATTGCATGAATATCGGTCATGTGACGATTACGACTGCATGTGAACCCAAGCAATGCTCGTCAATCCGCTCACCACGTGAAAGATCCCCAAGAAACCTCCCATGCACTAACATAGAGTAGCAGATCAAGGAGGAACTTGCAATTTAGGATGACGTCCTCCACTTGAGAGCACAAATAGTTGGCATTTGCCATCTAACACTCCATGGACACTCATAATGTGTACCTCGACACTTGGTCTGCCGACCAAACATCAAGCTTAGGGAATTTGTTCTAGACTAAGTTCAGGACCTACCCAACCCAAAGTATACGGCCAGAGACAAAAGATATCCCCATTCTCATACAGGACAATGGCCATCCCAACGGCCTTCGAGATCTTTGAAAGTCAATCCCGAAAATTCCGGGTGAATCTCTATCTTGCACTTAGTGGCTTTGGCATCAGAGTGTTTATTGGAAGTATCCCCTTTTGCTTGTCACCACCTCGGTCACAGGTCTGAAAAGTCAGGTGTTGCGGAGCAACCACTGGATAGAAACTCGACCTTCAACCTCAGGTTAAGCTCTTGTCCAAAACAAAACCATATGGAGAATAAGTAACATATATTCTCATATATAATACTATCAACGTTCAATTTTATCATATTTATGCACTTTTATCTTTCTTTTAAGCTCATGTATGGGTTACCCAATATGGTACAGAAATTGTATCAACGGGGAGTAAAAGCTTAGGCATGCTTTAAGAAGAAACAGTGTGTACTTCTTCAAGGAATAAAAAGCTTGTACTTGGAACAATAGAAAGCTTCTTCTCGGACATGTACTCAAAGATAAGGAGATAAAGGAGGAGGTTAAATTTTCAAGACGACCAGGGCACCTAGTGTCCTTTCGTACAATGGTTAATTATTTCTATCTTATAAAACATATGCTTAACTTTCTAAAACCACCAATAATCAGCGCTCTCACCTAAAACTACGTAATATTAATGAAATAGAAGAAATTGGATTCCTATAACTAAGTAATGTTAATGAAATAGAAAAAATTTGGATTCACAAGATAAAAATATTAATTTACTTAAATTTTTTTGAACAAGTATGGATTCCTAGAAGAAATTGGTTTTCTTTGTGATGGAACCCAACACCCTCATATTAGAGGGGATGGGCCAAGCCCAAGACTAAGAATTAACTCATGGGTTAGGAAAGTCTCTAACATGAAAAGTAGAGGCGGCAAAATGGGTCGTTCTGATAGGACAAACCCGAATATACCCGACAAAGATGTAAGGTCTAGGCTGTAAATTTTGAGCCTGATTAAACTCGAATCTCTTGGCTCGTTCTGATAAAACCCGTGTTATATTCGGATTCGGGTTTATCTTCTATTTGTAATTTTTTCCTTAAAAAAATGAGGCGTTGTGTTTGATTTTTTAATACCGAACAACCATACTATAGTAAGTCGTTCATTTTCCTGCTCTTCACACAAATCATGCTCTCAGCCTCATTCTTTTTGGCAAATTCTCTGGTTCTCACAATCCGATTTCTCATTCACTCTCTCTTCTCTCCAATCTCACATTTTGACTGCTCTTATTATTATCTTGTAGCATGTCCTTCACGTCTTCACACATCACGATTTCACGCACGTCTTGTACTATTGTTCATTCTATTTCAGTTTTCATGATGGCCAAGCTTTATTAACGTCTCATTTGTTCACTCTTTCAAGAAATATTAAATTAATTTAATAGATTTTGTTTAACTGACTTTCAGTCTTTGATGTGTCACTTTGACCCTTTCCAGTGTCCATCAATCACTAAGTGTTCATTTCATTGTTGATTTGGCATCATTCATTTTCTTTCTTAAAAAAGTATATATTTTTTTTTAAAAAAAACTATTGACAATTCGAACAAGCCGCATATGGCCGAACTTGAGCACCATTTTGATAGATCAAATTGAATCCGAGTTTTTTTCACCCGACCTGATATAGCCAGTGTCTCGGATCGGGCTGGCCTCAAGTGGACAGGTAGCCCATTTCGCTGCCTCTTGAAAAGGTTCCATTGCTCCACTTTTCGACATCATTGAACTTGGTGCATAGTGAAAGGCCATACAGTGAGAGAAATAACATGCATCAAGCAACTTAAAAGGTTCACGGATCACCAACCTCTCCTAAACCGCCTCCTGAAGGGAATGCAAAATAAAAAATGCAAATTAAATCTGGAATAAGTTAATGGAGTTACTCAAGTAAATCATCGGCTTAAGTGCAAGAAAAATCCAACTGAATACCTTTCCGTTATGCAATACATATCTGTATATTATGGACAAGACAAAGTTGAATGGTAAGAAGTTCCTGCTACGTGATTAGACAGCTTCAATAATCACACACACACAAGTTTTTTTCCGCCCAAGCATATAAATTCAATCGCTGCCTGTTAACCATTTGGTACAAATGTAAGAATTCTATCTCATCTTAATGCTTCGAAAAACATTGTTTTTCAAGAATTCAAGTTATGTAGCTCTCAAAAAAGGATTTGAAATCCGTCTAATTTACTGCTGCTGCTGCTGCTCATATATCTGCATATAAGTTTCTGAAAGCGCAACCAAGTGAGGAAGTGTTTCTGAGACATGCAAATCCTGCATCTCATACCTAAAACAATCAAGGTGTTAGTCCCTATCATTTGTTGAGTATCCAATCAGACTGATGCACTTTTGCATAGTAAAGAAATAGAATTTACCATAATTCTTCTGATTTGCGTTGAACAAATACCCTATAGAATCCTTCACCAGGTTTGCCGTCATGAACAACATTGGCAATTAAATCATACTTAGATCGCAATTTCTCATTTTCCTTCGGTGTTGGCAAGGGAATGTAATCCTTCAACTCCAAGTTCTTCACAGGAAAATTGACTGAAACAATTATTGACTTGAGTTAGGGTGGACCAAGAAATAAGCATGCTGATATAAATACGAATAAATTACAGCTCATTTTCAACATAAATTCTTACCTAACGTAGGATTCTTTTCCACAAAAAAATTATTCTTAGTGAACCGACGCATGTGAAGAATCAGATACTTAGGCAATCTGGTAACACGATACCGCATCCTTGCTATATGAGGACGTACCACCTCTGTGACGGTCTCACCGTCAAACTTCTTTAGGATGTTAAAGAGTGGAACCTATAAAGCAAACCTTATTAGCAAGCAATAAGATAGAGACGGATAGAACTTTGTAATTATTTCTGGAAATAGGAAAAGAAAACACAAACTAAAAACAAAGCAAAGAAGCCATTAGTAACTCAGAATTTCATGTCTTCTAAATCAAGATATATACTGTATGAAACAAAAATGTATTCTTATAGGTAAGATAATAAAATAGCAGCCACGATGTAGCCCATTTAGCACCCCCAAAATAACTATATTTCAAAATATCTTAATAGCTTGAAAAGTTTGGGTAATATATGATGAGAAAACAAGATAAGAGATTGCTAAAAAGAATGCATCACTGCATAAGAATAACCTGTCAACCAAATATCACAAACTACCTTTTTTTTTTTTTTTTTTAAATAATGGTTTATAAGTGACAATTTACTAGTCATGGTGTTGCAGTATCCTTCCAAAATTTAATAGCCACAATTTTACTATTTTTTATATGTTATGTTTCTCATATAACAGAGACATCCAAAATAACAAGATCCAACCTTCAAAGGACCAACTAAATGTAAATTATATCAAATATCAAAATAGCATTCAAGTATTTAGCATGCAACAAGCAACGTAAAATTAAGTGTAGTACCTGGGGTATTATATTTTTCTCCATCACATCCTTGAAAAGAGGAGGTGGAGGCAAGTCCAACCCTAACATCAGAAATGGCATTTTGGAAGTTTCTGTCACAAATGCATCTCGCTCACTTCCACCATCCGGAAGTTTCACAATGTTGTTTTGGTCCTCACCGTTTTCTTTCTTATTAGTAAGCATTTTGTTAGGAATTTGTTTTACAACCTCAAGTTCCCCCTGCAAGCACAGTAAATTAGACAATAAATACAACTTAAGTGAACAGTTGCGGCCAGGAACAATACCTAAAGAAAAAAATTGAGTGGATAAGAAAGAACCTGAAAACATTCATAAATTATGCTGATATTCTTTTTTGAAGTTTTGAGATCTGCATGTAGAGTATTAAGAAGCCATGACATGAACTCAACTGGATCAGATTGTGCACCTATCCGAAACCGTTTTTTACTGGCTTTCATCACCTGCCTGTAGAAACTCGTGTGGGCTGACCTGTTGACACACATTTTGAAAGATAAAGCCACCAAACTATAAAATAATAGATTTGCAATGACTATATCAGAAACAGACCTGTCCTTTGAAGTTCCGTGCATGCCAGATCTTCCTAGTGAGTTCACCAAATCGATGAACAAGTGCAGATTTGCAGTGCTGATAGTTTTCAGGGATAAGGAAAAAATTCCTCAAAGGGGTAACTCTCATTAAGGATTGAATTGTTACATTTACAAAATCAGTCTCCTTGATATTATTAAGTCCTACCTGAAAATTATCGTATAATGGAGGAATATAAGCTATAAAACATTTAGCTACCAATACCAATCAACAATATGCAAAAATCCATTTAGAATAAGCAAGAAGAAATATACCATTCCAGGAAGGTAACTAGAACCATCAAGTGCCCTAGACCACTGCTTATTTTTGTCAAGGTATTCAACTTCTTTTGTGGTAAACCTGCATATAGAGAACCATGTGATGCACTTAGATGTGTTTTTAGTATTTTAGCTTTAAAAGAATTGAATGTAATAACAAGGTAAACTTGTGAAGCGGGCATCGCATCATAAAGGATAAGCATAAAAAGACTTAATTAATGGCAAAGCTTTGAAGAATTCATTGCAGCTCTAAATTAAAGACATCCACTGGCAGAAGAAAGAAGATTAGTGCAGAATAAGCAGATAATTGAATTCATTGAGCAACAAATTTTGACACACATGTAATGCAATGTCCAAATCCAGCACCTATCAAAAACAAATGCCCCCGTCTAATCAGTACATAATGAAGAACAAACCAGAATGATTAGAATTAATGGCCTAATAACTAAACAAGCATAAAATAATCATTATGTTGGAAGGTCCACAGCTAACTTCCAGAACGGATTAAACCTTTTTTTTGTACAAATGGATAAACTCCCTACCAGCCAATATCAGAAGACATATTAGACAAAAGAAGAAAATATTAAACGAGTCACCAGCCAATAGCTGGTGGTTTCAGAAAAAGAAATATATTCCTATAAAATTGTCTGCAGCAAGCACAGCCAAATAAACTAGACCAACCTTGGGTTTAGGACATGTCGAATGTCATCTAATGAAGGATCATTAATTTCATATCCATCAGGAAGACAATAGACTTTCTCAGTCCGGAGATTGATATAAACATGGTGTCCTGCTTCCAGGCTATGCGTATAGGCATGAGACTTCTTCCCCCTACCTTGGTAATATTTCCCGCAAACCAAACATGCATACACATTTAAGTTTGACAGGGAGACAGAACAGAACTTCTCGAAGTCAAAATCCAAAACCTGCACACACAACATCGTCAAAATTCAACTATGTATGCAAACTTTAGCACAGTTATTGTCTATAATGGACCAGAAAAGTGAAATACCTGTCTATTAACAGTATCAAGATAAGGACAGTCCTTCCGAACCTCAACTTGGCGACTATTTCTTCCACCAAAAACTTGGTCACGTGAATCCTCATCTTCATCACTATCATTATCCTCTTCATATCCACGCCCATTTTTCTGGGACCCATCATTCCTCTCCCCACTAATAGTAACCCTTTGCCTTCTCCCATAATCCTCCTCCTCATCTACGTCAGCATAATTATTCGCCAACCCAGAGAGAGGATTTGCAATGGAGTCAGGAGGAGGAAAGGGGGGAGAATCTTCATCCAACCTTTGCCTTTTTGATTCAAAATTAATCCCTTCCTCCTCTACCCTTTCCCTTTTTGATGCCATGTTCTTCCCTAAAGCACTTCAAAATCAATAGCTGGGGAAACGAAAACTCAAAAGTAAACAAAACTGAGCTTAAGATAAACAAAACATATTTTAGATATCTACTGCACACTGCCCTTTATAAGAAGGATTTGAGCTTAATACTTGGGTGCCAGATCAGTGAATTTGGGTCTCATCATAAATGGATGGGTCAACAATGAAATCGACTCATTTATTATCCATTGAAATCCAACCCACCTACTTATTCAATAACCTATTTATTTAAAGGAAAAACTTGTCACAGTTAATTTATGGTGGAAGAAAAATAATTTATATCCAGGTCAGACCCAATCCAAGCCACTCTTGTAAATGTTTCTTGAGAATTTCATATGCTACACCACAGAACTCGAAAAACTAAGCAACCCTCTAAACCAACATAAGTTTGAATTTTTAAAGAAGATCACCAAAACTAAGGTGGAAAAGGGCCAGGACAGGCTTTGCCTTATACTGGCCTAGCCTATTTCCCAAATGCAAGGCCTAAGCCAAGCCTATTTACTTGACAAAGGTCATATTTTAAGGCTTGGACTGGCCTTTTCAAAACCCTAGCTTAGCTTGAAAGCCTATTTAAAGCCATACATTACAATAACGCATTTGAATAGGCCAAAAGCCTACCCAAAAATAGACCAACTGGCACCTTTGACACAGCAAATTCAACACAAATATATTGAAAAGTAGTTCAAGCATAATTCTGCAGGCTAAATCTATCAATATCATTTGTTATGAATGCGTATGTAATACCAGCAGGATTCTATAATACCCATCCTTCAATCTCCAATCTCCATTACAAAAAAAAAAAAAAATGCTCTCTAAATTTTAATTCTAACTAACCACATTTGCAGTGAAATCTCATTGACAAGATGGCCCAAGCTATCACAGACTCACGAAAAAAGTAACCATTCTCAGCAATTTATCCACTAGTGTGCAAGAAGATAAGAACAAAAGAACACATTGACGTGCATAACTAAAGTATAACAGACCAACTAAATGCAGCCTTGCCCTAAACTGAAACCAGGAATAGGCAAAGATGAGAGATGAGGGTATTTGTTCTTCTCAAAATTCAGCATAACTGAATACTTTAAAATGACCAGTAAAAGCAAAGTAAATAAAAGATTACAATTTTCAAATAATGGCAATGAATAACAGTGGCAACCACCAATACAAATTAAAACGATGGGATGAACTTAAGGCTCAAAATTTAAAAGGAGTGAATTAAATAGGAAAGGATCATGAGCCTGGAATTTAAAGATGAACTGGAGTCCCAAAATTTGAAAATATTGGGCTGAACCGAAGCTCAGAATTTAAAACACTGGTCTGAACTGGAAGCCCAGTGGAGTTTCCATCTATCGCAACTTACATTATGACAGCATGATGAGAAAAACAAATTGAAGAAAAATGGAGCTGCAACCAAATTTATTTAAAATAAATTAGGAAAAATTGGGAAACAATTTTTGAAAATATGTCTTTGAAGCCAAGTTGAGTTCAGGATTCTGATTATGCACAAGGAAAAGCAGAAACTAAATCCCACAACACCCTAATACGCCAATCCTAAGACAGTTACAAGTTAATTGTGCAAATTATAAACTCAACAATGTTTGTTTACCCCTCAAATATTAAAGAGTTAAAGAGTAATGATATTTGGGCACAAATTTTGACACCATGTATAGAAACCATATAGCTGATGGGGTGTTTTGGGAGTGATGAAATATATGATGAGAGAGAAGAAAACAATAAATAAGTGATGAAGAGTATTTTTATACATTGTTGGACACCATTTTTGTGTCCAAATATCATTACTCGATATTAAATATATCTGGCGAATGCTAAACAAAAAATATTAAAATAACAAAACATAACTAGAGAGAGCTTCTGGTGTATTCTATGGCATTCCCGAAAGGAAGGGGCAGGGGAAAGGCCGTACAGCACAGAGGAACTGAATATGGTGGCCAGGTGGCGGGCTGGAGTAGGACAGCGATGACGTACGGTGGGCACCGGGACTAGTGTGGTTCGCAGCTTAGGGCTGAAACGGCGAGGCACGGTGGTTCACGTGGCTCATGAAGCCTGGGTTCACGTTTGCTGCGCTACGACGGCAGGGCAGGACGAACGTGGCAGCGGTTCCAGTCCGAGGAGGGGAGAGAAGCGGCGGACGGTGCAGCTGGGAGCGCGACGCGGAGACGATATTGGCAGAGGCGCGATCTGGTTCGGTTCGAAGGCGGTGCACACGGCTTCTTGGTTATGATGGTGATTCAGATTTGGGGAGAGAAAGAGTGTGAGCAGAGAGATTGAGAGAAAGGAACGAAAGAAAGGATGGAAGTATCTATCTAGGATTCTAGGGTTTCAAGCAACAGTCACATAAACAAGGACTTCTTCACTTATTAAAAAATCAAAATCAAAACACTGAACTGCAGACCTATGCCTTAATTAGCTTGAAATAACAGAACAATAAAAGGAATTTGTATGTTACCATAACCTCTGTGGAATTCCGTATGTGATTCTGTTGGTCCAGAGAGCCCTGGTTCGGTTAAGGGCGGTGGTGAGCGGGAACTGTGGTGTCGATAGGGAGAGAGGCCGAGAGTGAATGTGAGTGAGGTGTGGGCTAGGGGTGTTCGCAGTTCGGTTTGGATCGGTTTTGAGGCAAAAAGTCATCCGATCCAAAAATAAAAAAGAGCATGTGGTTCGGTTCGGTTTAGATGGCTCCTTTAAAAAAAATCCGATCCGATCCAATTAAATGCGGTTTGGATCGGTTCGGTTGATTCGGTTTTTACCGACTCATCATTACATATTTATAAATGCAATTTAAGACAAGGGAAAATGGCTTAAGGTGAAGCATACTCTTCATGACAACACTTTAAATTCATAATCTAACTTTGTTGAAGGCTATAAGATAACGTAAAATAAGAAGCAAAACAAATTTTAAAGATTACAAAGTTCCAAAGTAAAAGTCTGAATGTAAAAGTTCCAAAGTTAACACATACATTAAATATATTATTGAGGTATTCATTCCATGATGCTACTGCTACATTTTATGATAAGGGGAAAAATGCTGGCAGTATATATTATTGAGGTATTTATTCCAAATCTATTATCCCAAAATTCGATAGAAGGATCTTTACTTCATCAACAAAGTTTGAGCCTGATTGCATACTCTGTTAGCAACCCAACAGCAAAACCAAACATTGCCCATGTGTAGAAATAGAAATCCAAATTTAAAATTCAAATAAATAGGCAGAACTTGCATAAATATAGAGATGTTCCATACGAGTATATCATCTCAAAAAGAATATGCACTATTTAAACACACAAGTAGGCAAGTAGCTGAAGAAGTATCAGGTTATCAACAGCTGTAGTACCACTGAGAGAGTAAAAAATATTGAGAACTTGATTTATTTCCTCACTTAATTTCAATCTGAACTTAGATTTCAACTAAAAGACCAGGAAACAGATAAATGATTGAGTAAACCATCCATATAACCAATCAATTGCTTCTGCTCATTTTAACCTTCACACCAAGAAACTTTATAGTATGAATTATATATCCAATACAATATCAATTTACATAATTCTTCACTGGCCATTTTGAACCATTTAAGAAAAACCTAGCCATTTTGAATGAGAAGGAAATTCTAAAATATCAGAAGAAAACAAATTAGAAACAATACCACAGATTCTATAATCATACTTATTTCTCTTATTAGTTGGATTTACACAAATATGGAAATGATTTTTCATCACTTTCATCATGAATTCAGTACAGTAGGACTTACCCAGAAGCTTTCTCAATTCAGAACCAGAGGGACGTGCGACGGTGAGGGAAGGGAGACGCGACGATGACGAGACGGAGGTGCGACGGCGAGGAGACGGAGGCGCGACGGCGAAGGAAGGCACGGAGTGGGAGAAGCGGCTGCAGAGGGGAAGGGACGTGACGAGGGGAGGGAGACGCGGCTGCACGGGGAAGGAGGCCCAGCGGCGGGGAGACTGAGGCGCGGCGGCGATGGGGAGAATGGGTAGCGGCGGCAAGGGGGAGAGTGTGTATGAGAGTGACGAGATAGGGCTATGTATTCTGAACTGATACTCTCGTAGTGAAATAGCCGAAGTGTAAAACGCAACATCTAGACAAGTAAAACGCAGGCTATCCTCATTTTAATACCAGGACTTCCCAGGAGTCTGTCGGTTGGAAGAGAAGGAACTGGATCCGGGTAAACGGCCAAACATGGATATTATCGGGTCGGTTTAGGCAAAGACTCACTAGTATTTTTGGGAAAGCTAGGAAAAAAAACGAAGATTATATTGATAATAAATTTTTGTATAATTGATTATTGTGATAATTGACTATAATCAGAATCTTTTTTTTTTTATCTATTTGCTAAAAAGCAATTCTAAGATAATATATTTCGTTTGGGTGTTCAACAAAAAAAAAAACACTTTTATTAAGTAAATTACGAAAAATGGTAAGAAGTTATTTGTATAATTTAACAATATTTGTTTAGAAATTAGTTCAGTAAGGTAAACAGAGAAGAGAGTTTTGAGAATGAAAAATAATCAAATCACAATAATCTTAAGTTAAAACAAACTAGATGGCATGAAACAACTTTTTTCCTCAAAAAAAAAAAGTTTTTTTATAAATTTAAGCAAGGTGCCAAACATGTTAGATTATTTTGAAAGTAGATTTTTGGGCATAAAAGTGTTGAAATGAGAAAAATCTAGCTTTCCCAAACATGCTCTCATCATTTTGAAAGGAAAAAAAAAATTAAAGTTTATAGCTAATAAGCTAACTAATTGAATTTGATAGCTGAAAAGCTAACCGATTGAATTTTGAAGTATTTGGTAAATTTAACAGTTAGACTAGGTTATAAACGTAAAATGACATGAAAGGATATATTTATATGATTTTTATCAAAATTCTTTTTAAAATCTAATTAAAGCTTTAAATATTATTTAACTATTCAGCTTACTTTTTATTTTTTAATTTAATAGCGCGCGCGAGAGAGAGAGAGAGAGAGAGAGAGAGAGAGAGAGAGAGAGAGTGAGGATCAAGTTTTGGGTGTTTTGGGGAGTGGTGGTGGTGGTGGTGGTGGTGGTGGTGGTGGTGGGTGTGGGGAGGGGGGACTTTGTGGGTAATTACCCATACCTATACGGCTATACTCATACCTATTAAGCGACCAACTATCCTACCCATCATGGATAACTTTTGCAGGTAACCATTGGATCCGTCACTCTTTGTCATCCTTAACTTAGTGTCTGTTGTTTCGTTTTTCCATATAAAAATGTTTTTAATAATAAAAAAATTGTTGCGAACTTACCCATTTACTTTGTTGTATTTTTATTTAAAAAAGAAAAGGTAAAAGGAGCATCAAACCTTTGGCATGGTGTCAGTAGCTGTTGGGACCTGGTAGAGGAAAACATCTCCTAGATGGTTGGAAATGGTATGGGCATTCTTTTTTGGATGGAAAAGTGGGTTCCGAATGAGGCCCCCTTGATCCAATATGTTGATGGTGACAATCCAGATATTGATCCCTAATGTAAAGTACATGATTTCCTATTGCCGCAAGGTGAGTGGGGCGTTCAAAAATTGAGTTCTCCTGAGAACGTCTGTAGAAAGGTCTTAGCTATCCACATTCCAAAAAGCAATGATTTTCCTAATATTATTGTATGGAATCCTTCTGATGATGACCGTTTTTATTTGAAATATGCGTATATATCCATTACAAATTATAACAATCATGCTCCAAATCCCTTTTTCAAGACCGTTTGGAAATGGATAGGGCCACAACGTGTAAAAGCTTTGGCTGGTTGCAAAAGATTCATTACTCACTAACAAGACCAGGGTGCAACGTCATATGACTCAATCTAACATCTGTCCAATTTGTGGTATGGATGTGGAGACAATTCTTCACACTTTTTGGGACTGAAGCATGGTTTCGTTGGTTTGGTGTAACTTGGTCGAACCTTCTCACCGAGGAGACTTTTTCACGTGGGACCGGGAGGAATGGTTAGTTAAGAACCTCAATCAGGAGCCAGGGATAAGTGTTGAGGACCCTTGGAATTTAACCTTCGCAATGGCTTTAGACTCTTTTTGGTTCACGAGATATAAGTTCATTTTGTAAGATCCGATGCACTATGATATTCTTATGAGTATTCAAGCATGAGTAAGGGAAGGCAACGGTGTTTTTTATATTCTCCTCACAACCTCTGATACGCAACATGGTAATTCAATTATTCGTATTTGTTGGCAGTCTCCTCCCAGTGAGTGAGCCAAGTTAAGTACGAGTGGTTCTGTGTGTGATGGAGGCTTCGTGCTTCTCGTGGTGGCTTGTCAAGGAATAAATTTGGAGCTTTCATGGTTGGGTTTTCATGAATCCGGGATCTTGCACTATCATGCAAGCTGAGCTCTGGGGTATTTGACATGGTCTCATAATTGCTAAGGAAAGAAATATAGCTCGAGTTATTATTGAAGCAGTCTCCAGTAGTGCTTTACACCTCCTAGATGTTTACTGTGATCTTCTGCACTCGTGCGCCCATATTGTGCATGACATCAAAAGTCTAATCAGTTACTCCGCTTGCGTTAAGTGGAACCATGCATATAGGGAAGCCAATTGTAGTGCTGACATCCTAGCTAACCATTGGCATTATGTTAATAGGGGGGTTCAGTTATTTACCCAGGTGCCTTCTTTCCCGTCTTTTGCTGTTTTTGCTGATCTTTCTGATACCTACTTTGATAGTGTTACCTAATTTGTTTTAGTTTGTTTGTTGTTTGAACTTTTGCCTTGTTTATCCAACAACAAAAAATTGCATAACAATTTTAAATTCTGATTCTTTTATTTGTTAATTAGTTTCCTAGCCTTATGTATATTTAAATTTTGAATATCTCTTGTAATCGCTTTGTATTATTCATGTTATTGAATAAAATCATCAATTCAAAATTAATTCCTTTATATGTGTTTTCTCTTTTCACAAAAAGGAATAGATTAAAGCAAAAAACATGTAAATATTATAAGTCATTGCGAGATGAAATCCTTTGAAGTGTGCATTTTGCCCAAAATGGTGACAATTTTCAAGGAATCTTCCTGATGGGCAAGGCACTGTCTAGTTTAGGATGTTCTTAAGTATTTTGGGATCCAACTACCTCATGAAAGCAATAAATTGAGTTTGGTTGGATTGGGTGATTTTTTTTTTCTTTAACTGAATACAACTAGACCCCATCATAAGTTGATTGTGTTAGGTTGAGCCAGAAGATCTACATGCATCAGTTTTTTTTTTCTTACTTGAAATAATACCAAGATACATCATCAAAACACATTACTAAGTCTTAAATACAAACAAAACTAAAGTAACACAATAAGCTTTTAATAAACATTGGTCCCAAATGAACTAAAGTCATATAATAGATGACAACCATAAACAATAGGCCACACAAACCAATAGAAATCAATGTCATCACAAACGTTAAAAATGAAAAGGGGGAGACAGAAAAACAACACCATTTGAATGATTTTTTCATGCTCCATCCACCCCCACATTTTTAATTTTCGAGTGTGAAATGACTATCTTGCTCCTGAATGTTATTTTTCCCGCCAGCAATTAAATGCCGGAATATTATCTTTCAAGAATTTATGCCAAAATATGCAACACTTAGCATCCAACAAGGCAACAACTAATTGCCAAATTATATTTTTTAGGCTAAATTATACTTTAGGTCCCTTAACTTTATTTTAGGTTTTAATTTGGTCCTTCTTTTATTTTTTGTTACAAAATGGTCCCTTAATTTTCAATGTTATACCAATGTGGAACCCTTTTATTTTTTGTTCCGAAATAGTCCCTCATTTTGCAAAAGTTAAACCAATGTGATCCCTTCTTTGGTTCCAAAATGGTTCCTCTTTTATTTTTTTGTTATTAAGTGGTCCCTTATTTCACAAAAGTTATATTAATTTGGTCCTCTTCGTACCATATTTTAAACAAAAAAGACCACATTAAAACCTAAAATAAAAATAAGGGACCAAAACGAAACAAAAAAAATAAAAGAATGACCAAATTGAAACCTAAAACAAAGATAATAAGAGACCAAAAAGCATAATTTTGCCTTTTTTTTCTTCATGTTTTTGGCTTTCCGGCTAGGGATGACAATTTGGACCTACCCTATGAGTACCCGCAAAAAATACCCACAACGGGTAGGTAATTACCCGGTTTATGAGTACGGGTGGGTATGGGTTATTACCCGCAAACAAGAGAGGGTATGTGTGAGGGTACGGGTGCTCTAGTACCCACCCCGCCCCTCACCTGTATATAAATATTTATTTATTTATTTATTTATTTATTTATTTATTTATATTAGTATATATAATTATAATTATATATCAATTTTTAAGAATAAAATTAATGTAAAAGTTCTAAACCTAGTGCACATTAGTGTTTTTCCCTTTCCGGACTTACAAGTTCATGAATTTATTGTTTTAGATATTTTTATTTAGTTTAATATTTTGGTTTGTAATGTTCATGAGTATATTTGAAAGATCTTTGGATGATTTTTATTTGAATAATAATGTTCTTTATTGCTTTTTCTTAGTTAAAGTGCGGGTAACGGATGCGGGTGTGTGTACTTAGGTACGCAGAGGGTACGGGTAATGTAACGTCTTTCGTTACATTAGTAACCCATTCATAAAAATAGTAAAATCTTTTAAAATTGTTTAATAAAGGTAAAATTCGTAACATAAAAATTTCACAAATTTATTTGAGTCTGAAAATAATCTCATAATAATAAAATAATTATCAAAGTAGATATAAAAGAGAATACAACGAAATAAACTGAAAAGCCTCAAAACTGGGCGTATACTACAATCCGAGAAAAATAAACAAATAATAATGTAGTCTACATGGTCCATGCCATAACACTAACCAATTCTAAAAGCTAATAAACAAATCTTTAAGTCTCCGGATCCTCGACGACGATATCCTCGGGCTCTGAAAACAATACGACTAATGAGATATAAAATCCCAGTGAATAACAATACGGTTTATAAAATATTTTCGAAAATAGTATTGTTCTCACCGGTGTGGTAACTGGAAAAACTGTCCATGATATCTACTAAGTTTCCAAAATAATGTTTATAAAAAATACATTAAATTACAACAGCCATATAATGACAACTTAAAAACACAATCAAATATAATATATTAGTTAACCAAAGTTTTCTTGCCCAAATCGGTGACTCGGAAACCTCACTATGTGTTGGTTTCTTGCCCAAATCGGTGACTCGAGAACCTCATAATTAAATTGGTTCCTTGCCCCTTTTTACGGTGACTCGGGAACTTCGTTCTAGAATTGATTCCTTGACCCCTCTTTACGATGACTCGAGAACCTCGTTCTAGAATTGATTCCTTGCCCCTATGGTGACTTGGGAACCTTATTTCAGAATTGACTCCTTGCCCGTATGGTGTCTTGAGAACCTCATAAGTAAATTGGTTCATTGCCTCCCATTAACGGTGACCCGAGAGCCTCGTTCATAAAATGGATTCCTTGCCCCATATACTCATCTTCGACATCCTACTAAGTGGTGATGTTACAAGCCATTGCCCCTAAATTAGGCGGCATATCAACAAATTCCACACGTCATGCATATACTCATCCATCCATATTCTGAAGCACAAAACCATCAATCCCAATTTGACAGACTTTCTAGAACATATAACAATTACAATTCCATATCATCATATAATCAATTCATAAATACCAATTAAACAAATATCATATTATCACATAAATTTACAAGTACAATATAGCAACCATAAACACAGGGCATATACATCAACAAACAAATTAATCAACCAATACAAATATCAATTATGTCTCATGTCATCAATTACAATAGTAAATAATTAATTTAATCAATTTTTGTTTTAGTTGAAAACCCCCAATTTTAGAAAATATGTTAATAACAACGTGCCTCATTTTAATTGAAAGCTCCCAAAATCATAGGATAAACCCTTGCCCACACAAACAAACATATATACCATGGAAATGGTTTGTAAAAAGGTATTGTTGCTCACCTCTTGAAGACCTCCAAGTAGCTCCAAGCATTTCCTACGACAAATCCTAATGTTTGTCAAGAGTTCTTCTCGTCTTCTTCTTCTGAGTTTCTAGGTATAATTAGAGTTCAAAAACGCACCCTAAGGGTGCGTTTGATTTGCAAAAATTCAGGGGACTGGACAGCACAAAAATTTTTGTCCCCTGTTTGATTTGAAAAGTGGTCAGGGGACAGGACAAAAAATGGGGTGAGGGACAGGACAAAAACCCAGAATTTTGTCCCCCAAACCATGGGACAACTTTTTGTCCCATGGACAGACTAACAAAAGACAAAATTATCCTTACATCTCTCTTCTCTCTCTCCACTCTCCCCCTCTCTCTCCCTCTCTCTCTCTCTCCCTCTCTCTCTCTCTCCCTCTCTCTCTCTCCCCTCTCTCTCTCTCTCCCCTCTCTCACTCTCTCCCCTCTCTTCACTCTCTCTCTCTCCCCCTCTCTCTCTCTCCCCCCCTCTCTCTCTCTTTCTCTCTCCTCTCTCTCTCTCCCTCCCTCTCTCTCCTCTCTCTCTTTCTCTCTGCTCTCTCTCTTTCTCTCTCTCTCTCTCTTTCTCTCTCCTCTCTCTCTCTCTCTCCCCTCTCTCACTCTCTCCTCTCTCCCTCTATTGTCTATATTTATATATTAAATAATATAATATATATATTATAAAGGGTATTCCGATAAATTTAATATTATTTTGTTTGTGCTGTCCATTATCCATCAAACAATGTACAAGACAAAGAATTGTCCTGTGCTGTCCTGTCTGTCCTGTGCTGTCCTGATACCTTTTGCAAATCAAACGCACCCTAAGAGTGTTAAGATTCTATTTATATAGAGCCCCCAATAGCCCAAAACGTGTAAAAACGCATCAAGGCCCACTTACCCAGACATATTTTGCATTATATACATCCAAAAATTATGAACTTTATATCGTTGGAAATATAAAAGAAATATCTACAACTTTCATGAATAACTCAAAGTCTGAAACAGAATTTTAGAGGGTCAAAACTAGGCTAGAAGTTAGAAAACCGGTGCTGACGCTGGAGTCTGAAAGACAGTTACGAATTTGGTCATAACTTGAGTTACAAGAATCCAATATGGGATAATTTGGTATCTATAGAAAGCTAAGAGACAGAGATACATTTCTTATGAAGGCCTTGAGTCCAAAAAAGTTCGTTTTGGCTATAAAATATACATCTGAAGTTGGGTGTCGGGTCATAGAAAGTCTATTATGCGAAATTGGGCCTAAAACACTCAAAACTATTTATTTAACTTCTTTAAAGTCAGTTAGGAGCTTTTTATAGGAATCCTAACTAACCTAGCACTTTTCTTTCTATTTTAGGATTGTGTATATCTTATCTCTTGGTCTCTTTTAAATTCAAATAGAGTTTATCTCTTGTATAACTACCTTTCTTGTATCTCTATAAATGTATGTGTAATACTCCGACTTGAATTAATGCAAATACCAATCAAATCATTCTTCTATACTTTTAACTACCTCTAAAATTGTAATATAATCCTTCTAATAATTCAGTTCCTATTAAATTAACTAGCAATCAATTTTTTGGATGTTACAGGTAAGGGTACTAAAGTTGCTACCCATGCGGGTATGGGTCCGGGTACGAGTAAATTTTTCAAGTTTTTTACCTACTAACAATTAGTTGCCGGAATATATAATTGTTACCTCTGACAACTAATTGAAAGTACAAACAGAGAAACACAATAAGAGGGTTGAATTGTGTTTCTTAAACTTTTTGAAAAACCTTTTCAAAAAATATTTTCGTAGGCAACAAGTAGGTAAACACGCAGAAAGACAAATTTTCTATAAAATTAAGAATCTTCAATCTTCAAACCCCAAGTTAGTAAATAAACAAACTTGACAAAGATAAGAGATAAAAATAATCACACAAATATATATCTTGGGTCACTCTTATTCAACAAAGAGCTACGTCCAGTCCCTTCGATCTGAAGGGTTTTCCACTAAATCACTTAGCACAATTACAAGTTGTTTCATAGTTACTCATGACTAATACAACTCGAAGTTTTCTACACCTTTCCAAGCAACAAGTATTCTTTTACCAAATCCTAGATTTGAAGGAGTGTTTTGAGCTTTTAGCTAAATCACTATATGTGAGGATATTACAAGGATAAGCTCTAGAAGCTGTGAAAGCTTCACAATGAAAGAAATTGAACGATATAGCCTTTTGAGAATATTGAATGTTTGAATAAAGAGAGCACTTGAATAATATTCGTTAACAGTGTCGTCAACTTCTAAAACTTTCCCTTTACTCTTTATATAAGCTCTTCACCTTCTTCTTTGATGAGGACAATTAACATGTCCGTTTAGACACATTTATTTTCCGTTAGACACATCTTCAATGCAAGTTGTCCACTGTGCACAGGTGTCCTTTCTTTGCAAGGGCGACACACATATTTGCTTTTTGGTACAACAGTGGTAGCAGGTGCATCAGAGGGTTAACATGCTTTTGGCTGCATTTTGCTTTTGATTTGCGTGTCTCGATGTGTACTACGTTGTACATTCTTTTCTTTTTTATCCAAGGGATGTTTCATTTGAATAAGTGGATAAAGACTAATGTCCCACGTCATCATTATATACAGAAACAAAGCTAGTGGACGAAATACAATATGAAAATATTGGTCGGACAAAACAACAATCTTGTCTTTTGCAACAAATCTTGGATGAACACAGATTGGTTATGAGCATGTTTGGTCCAGCTACTGTTGAAGATTGTCCTTGAGATACTTACAATTTCGTCCAACAAAGTCTAGTCTCAACAAAATGTTGGACGGACGCAGTGCTTATTATAATATCCTCGATTTTCACTTCATTATAAATTTATTTAAAATGATTTTTAACAAAGTTTGAATGAATTGTTTGAGTATTTTCTTTATTTTTTTTAAAGACATGAGGGTAATGTAAAATAAAACCAAAGGAAAATAGAAATTATAGAAGCAAAATATTCTGTGAAAGAAATGCGCTTAAAAACTAGAAAGATAGTTAATTCTACCTTAGTTATTTTAAACTTAAAAATTTAACTTTTGATGTTATCATAGATAAGTTCTTATTTCAATTCTAACTTATCCTAGATGATTTAACATGCTTATTTTTAACTACAGTATGGATAAAATATACTAGTACTAGGATAAATTTTATGTTATTATTTGATTTATTTGTGCAATATTATGTATACACTTATATAAGATAAATTAAATTAGTCAGTACCATGTTGATAAAAATAAACTTTATTTGTGAATTATTGTCTACATAATGATTGTATAGTTGCACCAAAAATTTATCTAAGATAAAAATAATACTCCAAATATTTTATTAGTTCCTAAACTGTATCTACAAAATTAATTTAGATTATTAATAGTTACCAATTTACCTAACAACAATTACATATATCCTAAACAACTAGTATGTGGCACCATGGGGAAGTGGTGTAATAAGATGATGGAAGAAGAAGAAGAAAAGATGATGCAAGAGAGGATGATGCAAGACTAAGAAAGTTGCCGTGTAAATGTCTATAAGACTGGGTATATGTGGTGATAAAAGAGGCCAAGTAAAAAGTAATAAATAAAATTAATAAAATTAAATTAAAAAGAGAAATAGATAACTTACCTGTTAAGGGATAAGTTCGGGCATTATAAATACCTACCCTCTTCACTAACTTCTCATCACACTAACTACACTACACACTCCTCTTCTACTGAACGTTCAAAACAACTCCTTCGCCTTCCTTCTTTTTCTTCTTCTGTTTAGTAGAAATAGACTTTCTCTTCTCAAAGAAAAACGTGAATCTAGACAAGTTGTTGTTGCAAATGGAGGAATTAATGAGACTACAACGAGGAGAAGAAACAAAGACATAGCTAAGACATCGAGAAAAGAGCT
Source organism: Echinosophora koreensis (assembly GCA_035048595.1). Taxonomy (NCBI): domain Eukaryota; kingdom Viridiplantae; phylum Streptophyta; class Magnoliopsida; order Fabales; family Fabaceae; genus Echinosophora; species Echinosophora koreensis. Next base: position 1,015,719 of record JAPCYP010000114.1, read on the forward strand.
AGATTTTTAGATTACCTCTTTTTCAAAAGGATTCAAGGTGACAATAGAATTCCCCAAAACCTCGCTAATTGGTGTATTTAATTATTTGGATTGTGTGGTTACTTACTTGTGGACATGCTTTGTTTGGTTGGTTTATTCACATGCCTTGGCTTGATTGATTTGTTAGGATAAGTCTATATGTTGAGAATATGTTACAACATGATGACATTTGAATTGCTTTGTTTGAAAATGCATTTGATGTGTGACTTGTATGGTTGACTGGTAGGATGAGTAAGTATCTAACCTGACATCCCGATAATATATTGATTTGATCGGAAAGATATTCTTGTTGAATATGGATCACTATAGGTGATAAACAGAGGTTGAGATACTAGGCTCAAGGATTAGAACATAGGTAGATGATTTTGCATCATGGCATATGCATTGTCGCATGAGATTATGGCCTTTGGGTGAGATTATAGCCTTCGGGCGGTGTTATGGCCTTGGGGCAAGATTGGATCGGTCGACTTGCATTTAGGGACAATTCCATTTATAGCATAGGCTTTTGATCCATAAACGGATAATTTAAGGATGATTGAATAATTACGCATTGAGGCGAATCATGTATGGATGTTTGTCCTTTTCCATATTAAAATGCTATTTTCTGGTTTTTATCTTATCCTTATTGTACTATATATTGTGATGTGAAGGAGGATTTTCTATACCTTCCACACCAGATATGACTGAAAATGTCATAGTTCAAACTGTTCTAATGTATTTACTATTGTCGTAGAGTTTTACTCATTTTTTGGGGATTTCTGACATTTCCAGGTCTTAAATATGGCATTGGGTTCTTCATAGCATTTTCGGAACGATTGATAGATCCCAATGAGGAAAGTTTTTCAGTCAGGTCGAGCCAGATCAGAGTCTATTAAATTGGACCATTTAAGTCTTATTAAGATTTTTTTGTAAATGATCAATTGTGTTATTGTTTTAGTCACTATTGCATTTTCAGATGCAATGATTGAGCATTAAAAGATGCTTATGATCTTGAAGTTCTAATATTGTGCTTAAAAAATCAACTTTTGGTAATTAAAGTTTAAGTCTCTTCAATATTTACTTTAAAATGAAAAAATATTTTTATTAAGTTTTGTGTATTGCGATAAAATCATTTGGGGTGTTACACTTATGACCATGAGTTGATTCCATTTATAGTCAAACATTAGATAAAGGTCTTTTGACCTTGAAAGTTAGTGACCACTAATATAGTATTTTTCAAACAAAGTCAACAAATAATTTTGTTAATCATTAAAACTTTGAGGGGTTAAACTTTATTACTGTTTTGGTTGTAACTCTAACACTAATTGCCGGATTATATTTTTTCCAAGTTTTTGTAAAAACTTGAAAAAAAAAATATAATCCAATAATTATTGTCGGAGTCATAATTACGACAATTAAAAAACAAGAAGAAAGAAGAAGAAAGAAAGCAAAAGACAGTACCAATCACCCACAACGGAGCAAAAGGAGTCTCAGTTCACACATCTTGAATTGAGATGAGAGAGAAAAAGGGGTTGGAGGGAGATGAGATAGAAGGGGAGTGGAGTAGATATGTTTTTGTTTTTTTAATTTAAGGGTATTTTGATAATTAAAAAGTTTTAAAAAATGTGCTGGGTGGATAGAGCATTTGTGTAGGTGTAGGTAGCAGCACGCAAACTCATTCGAGTTAAGCCGATGAACATCCCTACATCTAGACAAAGACAAATGAGGTTGACCCATTTTTAACCCCTCAAATTTTCTACATTTTAGATTTTGATAGAATTAATTTTTGAAAAAAACTAATTTTAAAAAAAATTGATTTTAAAAAAATGAGATTAAAAAAAAGTTTAATTACTCTGTAGGTCCCTATACTTTTTGGGAATTTTCAAATAGGTCCCTATACTTTTAAAATTTGTAATTGGGTCCTCGAACTTTTATAAAGTTTTTAATTGGGTCCCTGAACTTATATAAAATTTTCAATGGAGTCCCTGGAGTAGGGTTCCGTGAAGAGGTCTTTAAGTCTCTTGATGTTAAACATGACCTGGAATTCCCCCAAATTTTTATTTAGGGTTGCAAGAGACCAAAATATTGAGTCAGAAAACTAAAACTTGACCTGTGATTGCTTTTCCTCCATCTGAACAAATAGTTCATTCTTCCCCCGATTTATGTTTTACGCTTGTATATCCCTTCCTTGAAATAATTTCGTCCAAAATAGTTTCTTCACTTGCAACTTACTACATCTCACTTCATCTTGCTACATTTTATTGTGACAATATCTCAAGGTTCATTTTGCACCAAAACTACTCTTACATAGCCAGCTTGAATGAAATCAGTTATATTCCGTCCAATTCACCATATCGCTAACGAATTTTATAATTTAGGGACCCCATTGAAAATTTTATATAAATTCAGGGACCCAATTAAAAACTTTTTTAGTTCAGGGACCCAATTGAAAACTTTATAAAAGTTTGAGGACCTAATTACAAATTTTTTTAGTATAGGAACCTAATTACAAATGAAATAATAGTTCAGGGACCTAATTACAAATTTTAAAAGTATAGGGACCTATTTGAAAATTCCCAAAAAGTATAGGGACCTACAGAGTAATTAAACCTTAAAAAAATCAATTTGTATTTGGTAATGATATTTTAAAAGTGACTTGAGAAGAATTGATTTTGTTTAAATGATAAAGTAAAATCACTTTTAAAGTGTAAATATAAAAAACTTTGTGACTTCCACACCTAGAATCATTTCTATTTATCGAAAAAGTTAGAAATTTTTGCTTCCCTTAAAAATTATTGATTTTATTAGCTGCAAAATATAAAACAAACATATTCGGAATTTCAAAATCACTTTCCCCGGTTGCAAACATGATTCCAAGCTACACAAAATCTAAACCAAACAAACAAACACTTAATTGTTTGACTGCAATGGAAACAAAAAACCAATTTAGATAATGCACAAGGCAATTTGAGGATTGGAGCGACCCAATCATTTTACCCAGAAAACAATTCTTGAGTCTTCAAGATGAACTACACAGCATGGAATTTAGGAAGGATAGAACAGGTGACTGCAAATAAATTCTCTAATAACAAGATTGGGACTGATAAATAGTTTTGAAGGCAATAAAGGAATAGAGTGCAATAGGAACTGATATTAATAGGAGAAAATAACTGGAAAACCACGAATCCAAGCTCAATTACAGTGGTAAGAATTAGGAAACAAAAAGTGTAAAGGCAGAAGTAACAATAGAAGGAAAAAGAAAATCAATGAAGCAATGTGCTATATCTGGCCATTGCCTCCCCCAAGCTTCCAAGTTCCAGCATATCCCAATCAACCCCCTCACTTTCCTATCTATTCTCTTAACTAAATGTTCATTTGCCATAACTGCCTTAGGTAAATGCTAATTGCTGTCCTCTCAATTCTCTCTACTCCCCCTAGTTGTAAATGTTCCTTACTGCCCCTCTCCCCCCTTCTATTATACATGTTTAATTTTGGGTTTATCAAAGTGAATGCAAATATATCGAGTAATCAAGCTTGCCGTGACACATTTGTGTTATCACCCTCTGTTTTCAGGGTGCATACTAGGGTATGCCCTACTAGTTTGTAATATTTAATTTCATTATGCTGGTGTTTTATAACCTTATTATTTATTGAATGAGATACCTACCCTTTTTTTAGCTTGGGGGAGGGGATTGTGTGTTCTATGAATACAATTTTTTCTTTCTATTTCCACTATTCTTTAGTTACATTTCAGAGATAACATGAAAATGGGTCATAACCCACAAATAAAATGAGGTACTGACTCCTTAAAGTTAAGACAAACAAAACACTATGACTTTCCTGCTTCGTTTGTATCAGCATCTTCTTTTTGCGTGCCCAATTTGACAATATCTTCCACCAATATTTTCCCATCTGTTTATGATAAAAAAAACGTAAAATGTAGCAGTCACTTTGGCAGTTGAACTAATTTTGAAATTGAGATATTGGATCATCCATACTATTTTAAAGCTAACACCTCTCTTGGTATCACCATAAATCAGTACGACAATACAGAACGGTAAAATTTTTAATTGCTCCAAAATTCTCTCAACTTACTCGATTTTTTAAAGGCTTTATAACATCTTATGACTACTTTTATTTCTTATTCAGTTTAACATCTGCAAACATAAGCAATAAGCATGGAAGAATTTTCAATAACTCTGGCATGCGTGGAAGCATGTACACAAGGTCATGAAAAGAATTTATCAAGAAAGTCCCAAGATAGCTTCGAAAACTGACTTTGACAAATGAAGCTGTTGAGATAGTAGCCATTTCCATTTAATATTTGTTATTGTTATTGTTTAACTACACAAAACTATATTTAGATGTACTCTTGTGCTTTAATATTAGATTACTAAATTTTAGGTTGCACTAATTGGAGGGGCACATTAGTGACATTCATTGGTCATAACTCAACTGATATCTATTGGGGCAGTATGAGAAAAAGGAAGAAAATGAAACAATGGACTGACCATTATCCTTGGAAAGGCTGCTGATAAGTTCCTGAATGCCTTCTTTGCCAAGAGTGTCTTTCAGATACATAGCAGCCGATGCAACCTCCTCAGGAGTCACTTTCCCATCATAATCCCTGCCAGAGCATGTCTAAATATTTTAATAACATTTTTTTTCTGAATAATGTCATAAGATTTAACGATTTATAACGGAAAAAGAAACAAGGAACTCTATCCATGAAACGATAAGCTAAAACCTTACACGTAAATGTACTAATGCTTGGGATAAATTTATTTCAAGGAGGAGGGAAGGCCACAAATTTCTGGTAGTGGTTTACTCATCAAAAGGCTCCCAAATAATGGATTCATTCTCAGTTAAAACATGAAAGAGCAAAAGCATTTGGAAATTCTACTGGGTATTTAAGTGGTATTAGTTATTTCATTGTATGTGAGAACATTTCATTCTATGTTAAAAATGAAATAGGATTTGGAAAATCTTGTGGATATTAAGAAGTACTTATTTCATAAAATGTAAAAACATTTTATACACACACAGGATTACCAACCTCCTCTCCTTCATGACACCAAACCGGGGAGTAGGGGCAATTCAGTTGCTAAAATCTTGGTTAAAACTTTAGATTACTGATTGCCAACAATTGGATCACAGATCAGATATGTATTTTGCTGTACTTAGTTCTATACTATACTATACTACTACTCTAAAGCAAGCCAAAGCCATGCAAATGCTAATTATTATGTCATTATGATACCAATGATATCTTATTTGGTGTATTAAGGGGATGATACGCTGATTATTGGAGATGATAATTAGGGCAGAGTGGCAGACAGCCCAAAGAGCTGCTCTATCCTTCTGAGAATTGAGATATTTTCTTGGGTGTTGAGATTACTTGATCCTGCCACACTGTTTTTCTCAGAAAGAAAGAGCATCATTTGCTAAAAGGAACAACCGAACTGGGATCTTGGAATCTAGTCCTATTGATACCAAAGTAGATCCTGATACTAAATTTTTAGAATTTGGGCTTGGGCCTAACTCAACCCCAAAAGCTAGCTAGTAAAGTGAGGATTGCCCAAGCTTTATAAGCACTACTTTGGCCATATCTCTAGGCGATGTGGGACTAAACACACCCCTCATACTCAGCACAATGAAGGTGCTGGAGGCTGCAATGAAGGCAGCCCAAACTTGCGGCAATTAAGGCGGTTAGGGGCGAACCGCAATTAAGACGGATTTCCAACACATCCCCTCACGCCCAAGCCCAATGGGCTTGGAGCGTGGATGATGCGGGCAACCCAACAAAGGATCTAGGATAGGCTCTGATACCATCTTAGAATTTGGGCTTAGGCCTAACTCAACCCCAAAAGCTAGCTTGTAAAGTGAGGATTGCCCAAGCTTTATAAGCACTACTTTGGCCATATATCTAGGCGATGTGGGACTAAACACACCCCTCATACTCAGCACAATGAAGGTGCTGGAGGCTGCAATGAAGGTAGACCAAACTTGCCGCAATTAAGGCGGTTAGGGGCGAACCGCAATTAAGGCGGATTTCCAACATAAATAAATTTGTAATTGATGTAACTATTATCTACTCCATGACAATTGAAGATTGATTACTAAGATGAACTGTCCAACAATAACTAGTTGCAATCAGTTTCAAGTCAGTTCTTAAAATCTCCACAGAATAGGTCACTAATAAAAAATAACAGCAATTTATTGTATCACATGTCCACCATAAAATAATGAAAATGACTCCATCTCCCCAAGCTGCAGTGTCCTTTTATGGATTCTGATATCGAGCTTGGCTAATTGCCTTACATTGGAAAATATCATATTTGAATATTCATAATTGGCATAAAGAAAACAGCAGCAGCAATTAATCATGATATCGAAGCATAGAATATAAGCACATAACGTTCTCTCAAGCTAATATTAAACTACGACAAAACCTGTCAAGCAATCGCCAGCGATCTCCAATTTTAGCATCAACATCATCAATTTCTTTTTCAAGTGTATGGAGCATAGCATCGACCTAAGAAGCATGTGAAATTACCATTGCTGTTAGCTATTTCAGAGCATAATTCAACTAATGATAATAGATTACCTTTTTCTTTACTTCAGAAAGGTAAGGAAATTTTGAACGAGGAAATTTCTGAATTGCTTGAGTTAATAGCACTAAGCAAACTTGATATTTATATACACTTAGGAATAATTACAACTTATGATTATGATTTATCGAGTGTTACTTTCTAAGGACATGTATGATACAACCTAGGTACTAGAACATAAAAATACATGAACTAGAAAGTTAATGACTGCTATTTCCAACACTCTCCCTCTAGCTGGAGCATATAAGTCAAATGCTCCAAGCCAGGAACAAACAAATTGAACTCGAGGTCCCCTAAGAAACTGTGAAAATTTCTGCTTGTTAGAGCTAACAGATTTAGTGATAACTTCCTTAGACCAGACTTTCTCTCGAACAAAATGACAATCAATTTCAAGATAAGTAATAAGATGCCACTCCATAAGTACACGTCTGATATAACCTAAGTACATGAACATACAAATACATGAAATAGAAAGTTAATTTCTGCTATTTCCAACATCTTTGTTGTTAAATTATTAAGTGGGAGAAGGATGGTCATGGAATTACCCTGTCAACAAGAGCTGAAGAAACCTTGTCACTAATAGTGGCATCAAGAGCAGAATCACTGTCCTTCCTTGCAGCTTTATAGGCCTCCTTAGCTTCCTGCTCACCTTCATTACCCTCTTTTCCAACCATACTATTATACAGTTCTATCTGCACAATGATAAGTTATAGATGATTTTATATGTAAAAAAGCTGGGTATGATCAATAGCTATGTCCCAGTTAGAGGAGGAGCTTAAAAGAATGAGTGTTAATGGGCTGTGAGCTGGTCTTATCCTCTTATATATTTGTAAACCTACTTCATGTATATAAATACGGATAAAAGAAGCCTAATCAGTCATAATAGTGACTATAACATTTTCAACAAAGTCTCTCCCCTCATCTGTCCCTCTCATTGAAAAATTAGAGAAAACATTTTAAAATTCTTTTATCAAACAACAATAATGATGTCGATGACAAGAATATCAAGAACCAAATTTTGAATATTGAATTCTTTTATCATGGGGAAAAACTAAATGTTAATTTCTATGCTTCTAGCAAATCGTTTTTATAACAAACCAATGTTAAATATACGAATGTATTATATGTTAATTTACAACAAAAAGTGCAAGTTATACAGTCACAAACAAACAGACGCACAAAACTCTCATTCGAATTTTAAGATTTTGAATACTTAGAAAGTATTCACCATACAATATCCATTCCCAAAGGCAGAGACATATATCAATTCTACAGTCCACATACCTCCTTTCTAACAAGCCTCAAGAACTCTTCACGTTCCATGCTCACCGACTGAAAAATAATCAGACAAATCAATGAGTCGAAGCATTCACCATTCACCAAAGCATAATCACTTTAATAGTTGGCAAGCATAAAATAAATTATTTCAACTCCTTACAGATGCTGATGCCAAAACAGCTAATGCGCGGCTGAGCTCGCAGAGCTGCTCCTGTTTCTCCCATGCCTTTGTTTTTACCCCTTCTTCTGCTTGTTTAGTCATTGAAACAGACATCTCTTTCAAAGCCAAATCCGTTTCACTATCAACGGATTTTGTCACTTTGGCCTGCTGCTCTTCCTCTTTTTCTTCCTCCTCCTATTAAATATTTTGCAAGGATCAATCTCAAATTAAAGCAACAAGTATTAAAAGCCTAGAAACTTCCCACAACAAAATCAGTATATTATGGTGATTGAGATATATAATGTTAATTGGATGACAATCATTGTGAACTTCTCTTGCATATTTGATTGCCAGTGTGTTTCAAAAGAATGCAATAAAAAAGAAAATGCTCATGAACATAAAATTATATTTGTTAAATATAATTAATATGTGTGGACGGTGAATTTATGTGGACGGTAGAGTCTCATCCATTGTATCCTCATGTTCATTGTATATTTCTCCTAGGACTTAGCATAGATAGTTATTGTTCTCTTGGAATCAGGTTTCCTATCTCATAGTCAAGTGTATATATATTGTCATATTGGAATGGAAATATACAGAACAAATATTCAGTTCATATATTCAAATATATTTTTCATAGATGATTGAGCAAACTTTCACAATAAATTTATCTCTCTCTCTCTCTCTCTTCCATTGTCTCTTTCTTACTGGTAGACTTCATTATATATGCAAGTAACAAAAATGAGTTATTTATACAATCTTGAAAGCCTGCTTTCAAAAAGTCTATTCCAAAATTATGATGGGGAAAATCACCAACCCCATGGCTCCCTCCCAGAACATAAATATCCATTGATATGAATTACGTGATGTATAGAAAAATAAACCTTGATTAACTCCTCTTGCATTTCAAGAAATTCCAACTTCCTCTTCCTTTCTGAAACAGAATCTTCAGATGGCAAAGTTGTCACCCCAACGGTATCTACAACCTCATCTGGCAGAGAAGAGAGTGTAGCTTGAACAGCCTCCTCTGGCCTCACCTTTCCTGAAACAGAAAATGCTCTGCAGAGGGAATGAGAATATCATACCTTTAATGAAGGAAAATCCTTAAAATGAAAGGATAACACTTCAACAGAAAAAATATTAAGATACCTTGAAAGAATTAAGAGGGAAGACGGCACAGAATGGTTGAGAGACAAATCCAGCCAATCTTTAAGCTGCAAAGAAATATAATAAGTTGCACCCCTCAAAATGAGATTTGTCTCAACCACAAGTGGCTTCTTTTGTTCAGCACTAAGAAATTTCTTCCAACTATATTATGTAAATATTAGCTTATTCCACTTTCTTTTCTACTTGTTGGAGTTCTTAGACCTTATAAATATCCTAATACAATTTTTCCATGAACATCGGTAGCTTTCTCCATCCATCTTGCATTTAAGAACTACACCTACAACCCATTGTTTAGAAGGCATTATATTTTAGTAGCAAATCCAAAACAAAAGCATGAGTCTTGAGATTTGTTAGAGATATATCTGACAAAATGATTAAATTTGATTAGAGGATGAGCCTTGGCACAATGGTAAGGTTGTTGTCTTGATCCTGCAAACAGCCTCTTCGCTTAAAGAGGTAAGACTGTAAATCTACCATCCTCGGACCCCACCAGGTGGGAGCCTCGTGCACTGGGCCGCCCCTTTTAAATGATTATATTTTATTAGAAATAGGTACAATAAGATGAAGGTTTCCAAAGTAGCAATTATGAGAAGATAAAGGTTCTGAAACTAGGGAAGATAATGGTTCTGAAAGTAGTAGCTATGACCAGTTTCTCATTCACAAAAAATTGCCAACCTAATAAATTAACACATAGTTGAAGGTTTGAAAATTGAGGTACAGTACCACAAATTCCCGTTAAACAGTGAAGATTAACCTGTTGCCGCATTTCCTCCACTGAAAGCAATCCAAGTAATCCTCGATCTCTACAAGCTTGACGAAGCTCTGCTTCTGAAAGAGACTCCAAACCTTCTGCTTGAATCAGTGTATCATCATTCTTGATCCTACCAAAGCCAAACGATTCACATAATTGACCCTCAAAACAAACAGTAACCAAGCTATTGACTGAATATGTTAACTTTAGTTAAAGAAATACAACAGTTTTAACCGCACAGGCGCACATAAAGCTTTGACTGTTGTATGCTAAGCAGAGTTTCCTTTTTCTTCCTCCTTTCTTTTCTTCATTCTATGGTGGGGTCATTTGTTTTTCTTCTTTACATATTGTTGGAAAGTAATATTGTGAGTGTGTATTGAACATTATTGGGCAGGATTTGTACAAGTTTTATTACACTTGTACTTGACCTAATTCATCAGCATAAATACATACACATAGAGCCCAACATATATGAAGTTAATGAATCCCCTTCAAAAATTCTTCTCCTTTCCTTCTTTCCCTTTCTCTTGATGTTCTATTTCATGGTATCAAGAGCTAGGTTCTGAACCTAGGTTGGAATAAACACAAGAAACCTACAGCCAAATGACTTTAAAAAATCCGTATACAAACCAGATGTAAAGAAACTAAAGACCATAAACCGTAAAATAAAGACCATAAACCGTAAAATGAGAAATCCATGCCTAACCTAGAAGAGCTAATGAGCTATGCATACATTAGAAATCAGATTTTTTCCGAAAAGGTAAAACGGAATGAATGAAACTTACTGCTGTAGTCTTTGCCGGAGCATATAACGCAAATATGCATCAGTTCCATATGGGCTAATACCCATATATTTACACATATTTACCAAGCGAGGCCTGTTCTCCATTCTCACATCCAAACATCCAAATATCATGTTAATAACGATAAAGAATCCCAAAATATGACATCTGTTGGAATTAACACTTGTTGGAATAAGTAGCAATTAATTTAGATTCATGAAGCTAACAATTCATGTACCTAGTTTGTATCTATGCATGTTCTTAGGAAATAGCTATCATTATTATCATTGTAAACATAAGTTGTATTTATGATCAAGTGTATATAAATACATGTGTGCTGAGTGGGTTTTCACTCAAGCATTTCACAAATCCCTTAGTCTAACATTACTTTCAAGTCTTTCAACATGGTATCAGAGCAGGTTCATTTGTCATTTGAAGGAGTTTGCTTCTGGTCCAGCAAAACCCTCAAAATCCCAACTTATGTCCTCTGTTTTGACCCAAACAGCCACTGTCCAAGTTCAAAACTCACTATCGCAGGCCACCCACTGTCCACCGTCGCCGGAAAAACGCATCAGAAGTCGCCGACCGTCCAGATCCAGAAGTTACGTCACCGGAATCTCCCTGACGCGCCGTCACACGCCGCTTCACACGCCTCCACCTGCTGGCGCGTGTAACTCACGCGCCGCCTTCCTGCCTTCAGAAAAACGCCACGACCGCCCAGAACTGTTCGCCGTGACCTCCTCTGTCTGTCTAGCTGGTCAAAATCCACTTTTTGGATTGTTTGGAAAGTAGGTCTCTTGCCTTTAGTCTCCTCCGACATTTTGGTTCCCATTTCTGGTTGTTGCTGGTCTCCTCACAATCTCCGGTGTTAAGCCTCTATCTATTTTGGTCAGAATGGGTCGTCCTCAATGCACTTATTGTAAGAGAATGGGTCACACTCAAAAGACTTGTTTCTCTCTTCATGGTTTTCCCGTAAAGTCAGAAAATACCTTCAAAGGTGAAATATTCAAGAAATATTTTTCCGAAGCTGAGTACCAAGAGTATCTTCAATTGAAAGTTGCCCATCAATCTCATGGCTCTACTGCCACTGGTGTTCATGACTCCGCAGCCTTCATATCTCAATCTGGTAACAATCAAAATCTTTGGATAATTGATTCAGGTGCCTCTGATCATATTGCTGGTAATCGTTCTTTATTCTCCTCCATATCTTCTCCTAAATTTCCTCACTTCATAACTCTTGCGGATGGTTCTAAGGTCAGTGCCAAAGGAATTGGCCATGTTTCAGTCACTCCTTCTATAACTTTAAAATCTGTTCTGTTTATACCTGGTTGCCCTTTTAATTTGATCTCTCTTAGTCAACTTACTCGCTCTCTAAACTGCTCGGTAACTTTTGATGCTGGTTCTTTTACTATACAGGAACGTGGTACGGGTCAGATGATTGGCGTAGGACATGAATCACATGGTCTTTATTACCTCCAATCAGCTCCCTCTGTAAGTTGTACTGCAGCCGAGTCTCCAACTCTTCTTCATGAACGATTGGGCCATCCAAGTTTGTCAAAATTGAAGCAAATGGTTCCGAATCTTGCAAAAATGTCATCGTTGAACTGTGAGTCGTGTCAACTAGGCAAGCATGTTCGCTCTTCCTTTCCCAGTAAAGTTGAAAGCCGAGTTGATTCTCCCTTTTCAGTTATCCATTCAGATATATGGGGACCGAGTCGTGTATCTTCTAATGGCTTCCGATTTTTCGTTACCTTCATTGATGAATTCTCTCGATGCACTTGGGTTTTCTTAATGAAAGAACGATCTGAACTTTTGTCTATTCTCACCACTTTTGTTAATGAGGTCAAAACCCAATTTGGTAAGACAATCAAAATCCTTAGAAGTGATAATGCAAAGGAATACTTTTCTTCTGCTCTTTCTTCTTTTTTGTCATCACAGGGCATTCTCCACCAATCCAGTTGTCCTCATACCCCTCAACAGAATGGCATAGCTGAAAGGAAGAATAGACATCTTGTTGAAACTGCTCAGACCTTGTTACTTCATGCGAATGTACCTGTCAGACATTGGGGTGATGCAATTTTGACAGCCTGTTATTTAATTAATCGGATGCCTTCATCCTCTCTTGATCATAAAATACCACATTCCATTTTATTCCCTAAAGAGCCACTATTTCATGTTGCTCCACGGATATTTGGATGCACTTGTTTTATTCATGACTTGTCTCCAGGTCTTGATAAGCTTGCTGCCCGAGACATCAAATGTGTCTTTTTGGGATATTCCAGGTTACAGAAGGGTTACAAGTGTTACTCTCCTGTGCAGAATCGTTATTACATTTGTGCAGATGTAACGTTCTTCGAAGAAAAGTTTTACTTCTCACCATCCACAGTTGAGTCTCATACTATTCAAGAAGTCTTTCCGATTCCGTATCTTGGTCCATCACCTTCTTCTCTGTCGGAATCAGAATCGGCTACAGAAATTCCTAACACTCAAAGGTCACCCATCATATATCGTCGTCGTCCACGTGTTGTTAATACAGAATTGGAAGGCATTGAAAGATCAGCCGAATCATGTCCTACTCCAGCAGATGACCCTACTACGGACCTACCTGAAGGAAACATTGACTTGCCCGTTGCTCTTAGGAAAGGTACTCGTTCTACTCGAAATCCTCATCCTATTTATAACTTCTTAAGTTACCATCGTCTCTCTCCTTCTTATTATTCTTTTGTGTCATCTATATCTTCTGTTTCCATTCCTAAAAATGTTTTTGAGGCACTTGATCATCCAGGATGGCGACAAGCCATGATTGATGAAATGCAGGCTTTGGAGCATAATGGTACTTGGGACTTAACTTCTCTTCCTCCAGGAAAGAAACCCGTTGGCTGTCGATGGGTATATGCTATTAAAGTTGGGGCCAATGGACAAATTGATCGTCTCAAAGCTCGGCTTGTAGCCAAAGGTTACTCTCAGATTTATGGACTTGATTATGGAGATACTTTCTCCCCTGTGGCCAAAATCACTTCTGTTCGATTGTTTCTTGCCATGGCTGCCATTCGTTGTTGGCCGTTATATCAGTTGGATATTAAAAATGCATTTCTTCATGGAGAGTTAGAAGAGGAGATTTATATGGAGCAACCTCCTGGATTTGTTGCTCAGGGGGAGTCTGGTTTGGTTTGCAGGCTACGACGATCTCTTTATGGGCTGAAACAGTCTCCGCGAGCTTGGTTTGGGAAGTTCAGCTCAGTTATTCAAGCTTTTGGAATGAAACATAGTGAAGCAGACCATTCAGTCTTCTATTGTCATACCTCTCCAAATAGATGTGTTTACTTGGTGGTCTATGTAGATGATATAGTGATCACAGGAAATGATCAGGAGAAAATTTCTCAGCTGAAGGAACATTTATGTAGCCATTTCCAGACCAAGGACTTGGGGAAATTGAAATATTTTCTTGGAATTGAAGTTGCTCAGTCAAAGAATGGGATTGTAATTTCACAGAGGAAGTATGCATTAGACATACTTAAAGAAACTGGTATGATGGACTGTAAACCAGTTGACAGTCCCATGGATCCGAATTTAAAATTACTTCCTAGTCAGGGGGAGCCTTATCCTGATCCTGAACGATATCGGAGATTGGTTGGAAAACTTATCTACCTCACTATTACAAGACCAGATATTTCCTTTGCGGTTGGGGTAGTAAGTCAATTCATGCAGTCTCCCCATAACGATCATTGGGATGCAGTGATTCGAATTTTGAAATACATTAAAAAGGCACCAGGACAAGGACTGTTGTATGAAGACAAAGGAAACACTGAAATAGTTGGTTTTTGCGATGCAGATTGGGCAGGTTCGCCCATTGATAGGCGTTCCACTACAGGGTATTGTGTTTCTATTGGTGGAAATCTTGTCTCTTGGAAGAGTAAGAAGCAAAATGTGGTCGCAAGGTCCAGTGCAGAGGCTGAATACAGAGCTATGGCTACAGCCACTTGTGAACTCATTTGGATTAAACAACTTCTTCAGGAATTGAAGTTTGGAGATACTCAACAAATGAAGCTATGTTGTGATAACCAGGCAGCCCTACATATAGCTTCCAATCCAGTTTTTCATGAAAGAACTAAACACATCGAGATTGATTGTCATTTTGTCCGAGAGAAAGTCCTTTCTAAAGAAGTCATCACCGAATCTGTTAGTTCTAATGATCAACTAGCAGACATCCTTACAAAATCTCTAAGGGGACCGAGAATTCAGAGTATTTGTTCCAAGCTTGGAGCATTTGACTTATATGCTCCAGCTTGAGGGGGAGTGTTGGAATTAACACTTGTTGGAATAAGTAGCAATTAATTTAGATTCATGAAGCTAACAATTCATGTACCTAGTTTGTATCTATGCATGTTCTTAGGAAATAGCTATCATTATTATCATTGTAAACATAAGTTGTATTTATGATCAAGTGTATATAAATACATGTGTGCTGAGTGGGTTTTCACTCAAGCATTTCACAAATCCCTTAGTCTAAAATTACTTTCAAGTCTTTCAACAACATCTATAACTGGAGATCACAACTATTTGAACATAAGTAATGGTAGACACACTGACCTGCTAATGTTATCCAAAGTGAGCTCATCATTAAATAATTTGGCAAAGCCTAAGATTTCATCATTTGAAACTCGGGCACCTGTTCTGACCTGTTCGAAAACAAATACAAACATAATTAAAATAAACTGCCTATAAGTGATACGAACTCAGAAAGACTTGGGTATTGAGAAAAGAGAAAGAAGACAGTTTCTGTTATTGATTTCTCATGAATCAAGGAGAAAAGCTTCCTCCAAGGGTCTCCCCTCACAAGGGTTTCCCCTTTTACAATCTACATATCTCAGAATGAATCATTCCATCCTTACTCCTTGTTAGAATAATTGGACCCAACTCCACTCCAAAAGCTAGCTCATAGACGGAGGGTTGCCAACTTATTATAAATGGTCCTTTGCCTCTTGTATACTCAATCGATGTGGGACTTTGACACTTAATATACACTCCTCAAGCCCAGGATTGGACATTTAAAGCGTGAAGTTTGCAGGAATAACGACATCTGCGGGTGGCCCAACATCGTGGTAGGCTTTGATACCATGTTAGAATAATTGGGCGTAACTCCACTCCAAAAGCTAGCTAATAGACAGTGTGTTGTCCAAGTTATTATAAATGGTCCTTTGCTCATATACTTAATCGATGTGGGACTTTGACACTTAACACTCATCGTTATTTATCTAATTGCTCCATCTAACTAACCAATTAACTCTTCTATCACTAACTACTTCCCCTTTTTGTCCCTTAGCACATATACCTTCCAGGCCCTCTCCTCATTTTTCCGAGGCCTAATGATACTTGCGTACTGAACTTGAACGTTGTCCCCAAGGTTAAAAATCTGGAAATTGGGATCTGATCAACAATACATCCTCCCAGGTAGCCTCCTCATTTGGTCTTGTGTGCCACTTAACAACATCTGATCTATCTATTCTCTATGCTGAGTAATTTTCCTCAAACTCTGCAGGAATCTCCGGTTCCACCACATAGTTTCCCATCACTCACTTAAGGTGCGAAACATGAAAAATTAGATGTATGCGGGTTTGATCCAGTAACTATAGAATAAAAGTGACTGCCCCAACTTGTTTAAGCACCATATATGGACCACAATAACAAGTAGATTGCTTGGGAAGAAATCTGGCTGGCATGGACCTATGGCGGTGAGGCCTATTCTTGAGATACACAAAATCCCAAGGCTGGATGGGACTAGATTGTCTCTTCCTGTTTGCAAACTTGGTCATGTGGTCCTGAGCTCATAGCAAATGATACTTGAGCTACTTAAGAATCTCGTCTTTGTCCATTAAATCTTGAGCAACGGCTTTCAACTAAAGTCTCACTAGAGATGAATTCGTTAGTGCTGGTGGAGGCCTTCCATAGACAAACTCAAAAGGAGTTCGTTGTGCATTACTATGGAAGCTAGTGTTATACCAATACTCAGCCCATGGTAAACACAAAATCCAAGCCTTAGGTTGCCCTAAAATAAAGCATCGCAAATACGTTTCTAGAGTACGATTGAGGACTTCAGTCTGCCTATCCCTTGAAGGATGGTAAGTTGTACTCATCGACAGTGTTGAGATCCTTGTTATTCCACCCGCATTAGTCCATGCTTTAGATGTCCAGTCCTGAGCGTGAGGAGGTGTGTTGAGAGTCCCACATCGACTAGAGATATGACCTAAGTAGTGCTTGTAAGGCTTGGGCAGTCCTTGCCTTACAAGTTGGTTTTGTGGGGTTGAGTTAGGCCTAAAGCCCAAATTTTAAGACGCAATTGTTTCCTTGTAACAGAAATAGCTCTTGCCAGAAAGAACTCATGAAAGTGGGGTCACGATCACGTACAATGGAAATGTGACTTCCGTGCAACCGGATAACCTCTTTGATGAAAATTTCAGCCATTGTACCTGCAGAATTTGGGTTTCACTGTGGGATAAAATAGCCATACTTGCTTTGTCTACTTGCCACTACCAGTACCGCATCATAGCCTCTCGATTTGGCAAACTCACTATTAAGTCGACGTTGATTCCATCCCCATATTGCATTCGAAATGGGCAAAGGTTGACTGAGGCTAGCTGGTAGACGAGGTATGGCACTTACTACTTTGACATATATGACAAGCTGCAACTAGGGAGGACAAAGTCTCATCCCTATCTAGCACAAGCTTTGAGCCATGCGCCAATATGTGTGACAGATACTCGAGTGGCCCCCTGTTGGTGTAGCATGGAACTCCTGAAATGAATTAGGAATCTAGGCAGAGTTGGAAGACAAAACTAAGCTAGCTTTATACTAAAGCATGCCACTCTCTAGCATGTAGTGAAGATGAGTATTGGAATCCTGAAGCAAGTCATCTTTAGCAGCACAGAATCACCATCAACCAACCCAATATCCGGTCAAAAGGGTCAATAAATCGCATGTAACTCCTTATATTCATCCATTCTAGACAATGCATCTGCTACCTTGTTAGTAGGACCAGCCTTATAGACAGTATCAAACTCATAACCTGACAATTTTGCTAACCAATTTTGTTGATTATGAGTGGTGATTTGTTGTTGCAACAAGTAGTAGAGATTCCTTTGGTCAGTGGAAAAATTGTGAATTTCCTGCCCAACAAATAGGGATGCTAATGCTGAATTGCAAGAATCATTGCATGAGTTTTTTTCTCTTACACAGACTTGGTTAAGGAGGAATCAGACAAATTCATACTTAATAATGCAATTAGCCTCTTCTCCTGAGATAATACTGCCCTCAGTCCTTTTCCAGATGCATCACACAGCATAGGTGCTGATGTTATGAGATGTTGTAGTCTCCTAAAAGCATCCTCAACCATTGAATTCTAACCAAAATTTCCTTTTTTCAACGAATCAGTCAAGGGACAAGCTATTTTGCCATAGTCCGTGATAAATCTTCTATAGTATTCGATCAGCCCCAAGAATCCCTGCAAGGCCATGAGAGTAAGTATCTTATAGGCGGCAATTGGAGAATGGTGCCTATCTTCTTATCATCCATGGACACCCCCTCATTTGAAATTATGTGGTCTGGATATTCCACCTAGGATTGACCAAAGCTGCATTTCTTTTTATTAGTGAAAAATCGGTGCTGCTTTAAGGTC
The DNA here is from genome assembly GCA_035048595.1 of Echinosophora koreensis. Taxonomy (NCBI): domain Eukaryota; kingdom Viridiplantae; phylum Streptophyta; class Magnoliopsida; order Fabales; family Fabaceae; genus Echinosophora; species Echinosophora koreensis. The sequence continues at coordinate 1,034,158 of JAPCYP010000114.1, forward strand.
GCCAGCACTTGCTCTAAGTGCGACAAGTGCTCCTCCCAAGTGCTGCTATAAATGACCATATCGTCGAAAAATGCTAATACAAATCTGTGAAGGAAAGGCTTCAAGGTTGAGGTAATGGCACTCTGGAATGTGGCAGGCGCGTTAGTAAAGCCAAAAGGCATAACTAAGAATTCAAAGTGACCTTGATGCATATGGAATGTTGTTTTTGGAATATCCTCCTCGGACAATCTTATTTGATGGTAACTGACCCACAAATCAGTCTTGGAAAAGAATGCAACCCCACACAACTCATCTAAGAGCTCCTCAATAACCGGAATTGGAAAGTTATCGGGAACTATGGCTTTATTGAGAGCACGATAATCTACACAAAAATGCGACTTCAATCCTTCTTCTTTACCAAGATCACTGGACTGGAAAAACGCTTGTGCTAGACCGGATTATTCCTGATTTCGGCATCTCTCCAACCAACTTTTCCATCTCATTTTTCTGTATATAGGGGTATCTATAAAGACGAACATTAATCAGATCAGTTGCCTGCCTTGAGTGGAATTCTATGGTCATTATCACAAATAGGTGGTTGTCTTGCGAATACTGCAAAGACTTGATTAAATCGATCAAGTAGTTCTACAAGTGTAAACCTTGATCTGCAAAATTAGATGATTTCAAATCCTCCTCACAGTCAACCACATGCAGTAAGACTGAACTGAAGCAAACTCTACCTCCTTAACCTTTAAGAGTGACTTTGAAGAGATCATGGCCTTGGAAAGGCTTGGATCCTCTTGGAATCTAATATTCTACCCTTCATGCACAAATCATATAGTTCGCCGCCAATTCACCCTGACATATCTTAATGTCTCATGAACTGACCCACAAATCAGTCTTGGAAAAGAATGCAACCCCACACAACTCATCTAAGAGCTCCTCAATAACCGGAATTGGAAAGTTATTGGGAACTATGGCTTTATTGAGAGCACGATAATCTACACAAAAATGCGACTTCAATCCTTCTTCTTTACCAAGATCACTGGACTGGAAAAACGCTTGTGCTAGACCGGATTATTCCTGATTTCGGCATCTCTCCAACCAACTTTTCCATCTCATTTTTCTGTATATAGGGGTATCTATAAAGACGAACATTAATCAGATCAGTGCCTGCCTTGAGTGGAATTCTATGGTCATTATCACAAATAGGTGGTTGTCTTGCGAATACTGCAAAGACTTGATTAAATCGATCAAGTAGTTCTACAAGTGTAAACCTTGATCCGCAAAATTAGATGATTTCAAATCCTCCTCACAGTCAACCACATGCAGTAAGACTGAACTGAAGCAAACTCTACCTCCTTAACCTTTAAGAGTGACTTTGAAGAGATCATGGCCTTGGAAAGGCTTGGATCCTCTTGGAATCTAATATTCTACCCTTCATGCACAAATCATGTAGTTTGCCGCCAATTCACCCTGACATATCTTAATGTCTCATGCCAAGCTACACCAAGAATGATATAAACCCCACCCAATTCAAACAAATAGAAATCACTAGTAATCACATGCTCTGCCAAGATCAATTTCAATCCTCTACAACAACCTTGTTAATTCTTCCTATAACCATCCCTAGCGAACACCGTAAGATGGTGTCACTAAAACTTGTAACCCCATCTTGCCCACCAAACTACAAGCAATGAACATTTTTTATCCATATAACAATATTATCCAATTTTTTTAATATAACAATATTGTCCTAACACTCTTAAAAATATTATTACATAATCAATTTTAGGTGTTTTAGGGGGATACTTTTATCTTAAAAGACGTAATGGCTAAGCATAAAAAAAATGAGTTTAATTTCTATGTCTTGTTAGTGTAAAGAATTTTTACACTAACAACCAATGATATAAATCAGAATTATTGTTATTTCTCTCTCTTAGGTATTAAAATAAAAACACACATCAAAATGTTAGTGAATGTTAGGGTAAAACTTTTTACACTGACAGTATATATTACTTTAATCCTAAAAAATGATGCACTTTTTAGAAAACTTCTGATAAAGATGAAAGTTGTATAAATATATTTACTTCAAAAGCATTAATTATGTATATTATTTTGAAATTTTGATAAAATTATAGAGTTTAATTTTGATATACTTTGGGTGTAAAGTTTTTACATTGACAATCAATCACAAATTGTCCTATGTGTAACTTTTAAGGTAATTATGATAAGAGTCCAACATTTTTTATGATGTGGCAACTTATGATTGGTTGACCATTTAAAAAATCTTTACACTGATACCAATTAAATCCTAAAACTCATATATAAGATATTTTGTGATCGGTTGACAGTGTAAAAAACTTCACAAGCACTATGCAACAAAATTAAACTCAAATTTTATATAATTAATTATAAATTTTAAATAAATCATTTTAGTTAATACCTAATGGCTCCCCCAGTATTTTTTGCCAAGATCCGCCACTGGTCGAATTGAAGCAAGCTTGCTTCTGTGGACAGCCATCGTGAGGGAGAAGAAGATGCAGGCAGGGGCAAAATTAGAATTCTGCCAAGAAAGTCCAGTGGTTAACCTAATGGGTCAGGCCCAATTCTTTGAAAAAATGTAGGGGTTATAAAACAAGTTGTCGGTTGATCACTGGTTGATCAGAGTTCATTCCATATTGGGCCTGTTGATCAGAGTTCTTTCGATATTAGGCCACAATCCAAAACCTTGAGGAATGTTGAGGGAATTATTGTGACATCAATGCAGAATTGGTTCAAAAGGAACAGAAGTATCATATGTTTTTTCGTGGGGATGAAAGAAGGGCGACAATGGGACCCAAATGGACATTTGTATACTTTTATGGCAACTTGGTCGTCATGCTTCAAACAATGGGACCCAGGGAAATTTGTTTTCAAGGGGCCACTTGCCATTTACCTTGAGGACAAGGTGGATGTTTAGGTGGGAGTATTGTTAGGTATCGAATAACAATAATAACAGTTAGTAATTGTTATGGTTAGAGAGTGTTATTTAATAAGTTAGAGATAGTTAAAAAAAAGGAGGGGGGGAATAGGAATTGGGGGTTACCTTGTAGTTTGGGAAATAAGAGTTAGGAGAGTTTGGGTCTCTCAAATACCCAAGAGTGTCTTGAGTTGTGAGCAATCTTGTTCTGTTATTTTGTTCTATAATTGGGGGTTACAAGTATTCCTTTACTGTTTCTGAACCAGTACCTATCAACTGGGTGTGAGTTGTGAGCAGTCTTGTTCTGTAACTCTGTTCTATTAGAGGACTTCAGAGTATTCCTTTACTTTTTCTGAACCAGTACCTATCAGACCACTTGATACGAACTCAGAAAGACTTAGGTATTGAGAATAGAGAAGGAGCAGAGAGAAAGAAAGAAGACAGTTTTTGTTATTGATTTCTCAAGAATCAAGGAGAAAAGCCTCCTTCAAGGGTCTCCACTTCACAAAGGTTCCCCTTTTACAATCTACAAATCTCAGAATGAATATTTTCCTATCCTTACTCTTCTATATTTATCTAACTGCTCCCTCTAACTAACCAACAAACTCTTCTAACTATCACTAATTACTTTTCCCCTTTTTGTCCCTTTGTACATATACCTTCCAGGCCCACTCCTCATTTGTCCGAGGCCTAACAATAAGAGTACAGCTCAAATATGAAACATTTATATTAATGATGTCAACAACATGAAGAACATGGCTGACCTTGTTCATAAATTCATCAAGATCTTCTGCTGTCTTCTTTATATCTCCACTTCGTGAATTTTGAATCTCCTTTGCCATTTCTTTTACAGTATCTTGAAGAAACTTGGCATATTCTATTCTTGCATTTAACCTTCTTTTCAGTGCCTCCTACAAGTTAAACCTTCCCAGAATTGAGTGACAATAAAGCATGGCTGCAGTTAAGAATGTATCGTTTGATGTGTACGATAATAATTACCTGTTCTTTCATCTTGTCCTGGAAAGTAGATGGCAGCATGTTGGGAAACAGTTTCAGGAATACTGGCAACAAGAACTCCATGAATGGAACTATGATAAATACAGCAAAAGGAACTAGCCTGAAAATATCAGCTGTCGTCCTTGTTAGTTGCTGCCTCTCCCTTCTAGAAAGACTCTTTCCATTGGCAAGTTTCAACAATAATCTGGAGCTGATCCTAATATCAGCCCAAAGTAGTTTTGTGCCGAACCAGTAGTGTTGCAGGGTAGATTTAAATTCATCCTTCCAATGAGATAACTTCTTAGCCCAGTCATCCCTAGGTAATGGAAAAATCAGGGAAGTCCCATAACACATTTATATCACACAGAAAACAAAAGGTAGTAACTTTTAAACCTGCTCATTGACAAAATAGCTCTGAAAGCTGGACCAATTCCTAGAATCTTAGCCCATAATCTCTTTATAATAGATTCATCACTCTTATGGGATTCTTGCAATTTAGCCTTAGCTTGTGCTTTTACGGTACTCAAGCCTTCAACAGCTTCATCACATTCCTCCGGTGAAGCTTCCTTCTTCTGTTTATCAGCTGATTGTTCATTTCTCTCATTACCACCACCCAGTCCAGGTTGATCAGCTGGAGCCGTGGAAATGTGACGTGTACATTGAGATACCAACCTAGATCTTGTCAGAGAACTAAAATCTATTTTCTCAATTCTAAATCCAAAAGTCGAAACTCTAAAGGAACTATGCAAGAGAAACTTTGATGCTGCACAAGCCGCTATATCATCTTTGTTGGCAGGAAAAGAATTTTTTTCCAGTCTATGTTCAGTAGTTGCAGAGGGATAGCAGGGAAACTGACTCAAACCATCTAAGTCACTAGACTCAGATGGTTGGCCGTGCCCAAGACTCGAGAATCCAAGAATAAAGCGAGTGTGAATTGGTTGACCAAGGGCATTCAAGAGGCTCCTTTTCTTTTGCAAAATCAATCTTGAAGCCATAACAACAAATTCCAGCCGTTTTTTATGCAGATGAGAAGGATGGATGCATGTATCATGCAGCTATCTGGTGCAACATTAATCAATTCTCCCTAAATAATGCTTTAATGACATGAAGTGCAGAAATTATCACCTGTAAAGTGCAAGTGAAACTTCAGTTATTTTTTACCAACATTCTGTGAGAGTAATACTTAGCATTTAGTAGACATGTGAGAGGATAACGGAATAGAAAATATGGATTTTATTCTATGCTTGGTGTATTTTATACATAGAACATAGCAAAATATGAGATTAAAAAGGGAAATATTTCGATTCCACTAAAAAGAGTGGAAAGATTTTAGTTTTTCCGTCATTGCGGACAATTGCGGAAAAATGTGGCCGATACAGCTATAATTGTGATCGGTTTTGGATACTACACAAACCATAACGTCATGGCCTCAATTGTGGTTTTGGGCCTCATTTTAAAACCTATAGGAACTAAAGAAAACGGAACAAGAACATCATCTGCGCACCATAAGCTATCTTAGCAATCAATCTATAAAGGCGTTTCTTTAAAAACAGGTGGATTTCTAACATATCTGGAGAGGTTAAAAACTAAAATATCAAATAGGAAACACGAAATATAGTCTTAACATGTGCACTAAAAAGAAAGAAACATAAAAATGTTATATCTATCATGTCCCTCAAGCCTTCAACATCCTCCAATTTAACCAATATTTTCTCAATTCATCATATGAACTAAGAAACAAAATGGCGCATACATTTGCAGGCAACTGATAAATCAAGTCACCTCATGGAAGCGCAATCATTCATTGAATTGAGTCAAATAGGGATGACACGAAATAATAGAGAGTCGATAATGGAAAGGAAATGTGCGTTTTCAATAGCCCGATCATGTGTAGTGTATGGGGAGAGAAAGGAGAGAAAGCGCGCATTCGAAGGTGAATACTGAACAGAGAGAAGAAAGAAGAACACTCCGGGAGTTTTGAATCTTCTGATGATTTAATGGAGTATTATTGACTTTGACACCATTACACGTGCCATTTTTTTCTCTTCGGTAAAAAAACTCTGGATTTTATCGTGTAAGGGCACTCGAGGAGAGTCCCAGGGATCGCTATCTAGCATAGTCGCGAGCATATTCGATCTCATGCGATGGAATGAAGCGAACCGACTTTGACGGAAGACAAATGCCAGCAATACACTCCGTAATTCTTTTTAACACATACTCTTTTTTTCACTTCTTGAAATTCATATGGGTCTCACTAAACTCAAGTGAGACTATTATGAATTAATGGGACCCATTTTTAAAATAGTGGGACTCACGTAGATTTCAACCAATAAGAGAGTGTATTTGAGAGAGTATGTTAGAGAGTGTGTTATTAACACTCATCTTGATGGAATGAAGCGAACCGACTTTGATCGAGTAAATCGTCAATTTAGTTCCTGAAATTGTGAGGTAGTATCAACTTGGTCCCTGAACTGATCGAAATAGCAATTTAGTCCCTGAAGTTGCAAACTGTGATTCAAATCAGTCTCTTCGTTAACGCCCATATCTTAACGTCGTAAATTGGGCTGAGGCGGCAGTTACCGTGCCTTGCTGGAGCCTGGAAGCCATCTATAAACCCCTTTCCCAAATTTCATTTTAGTCCCCACACCCGAGTATCATTTCAGTCCCTATTAGAAGTGCCCCCCATATTCCCGCTCTTCTCTTCTCTTCTCCACCCCCCCCCCCCCCCCAACGTCTTGCCCTCTGCAACTTTCGGTTGGCCACAATTTCGTCAGCACCCCCAGAAGCCTTCATTCGTTGTAACACCCCGTTTTCTCGTGTCTTAACCAGTAATTATATTCTGTATTTTTACCGGAGATCCGGAAAATGATTTTGAGGAAAACAAAATCATATTTGAATCTTGTATATCGAAGGAAGTTAAGGCGAAATTTTGTGTTTAAAACTCAGACGAAATCGGTCTGCATTTTTACTGACAGTATAGTTTTATACCGACAGAAACCCTAAATTGAAACGAAATTGAAAGATTCTAATTTTATCATAATTTTAGTGATAAGTCTATTTCTAAAATTTTCGCTCAAAAATAAAATATTAGATCTTATTCGGGGGAATTTTGGCTAAAAATTATCGAAAAACCCTAATCGGGTAAACAACGAAGCCGGATACGGAACTGCAGAGATATGTCAGAGGATAGGGGTGATGAATCATCTTGGACAACTCACCTAGTGGGTCACCATGATGACTCACCATGGTAATCATGACTTTCTTGTTCTTGAAAAATATCTAAAGTTCCTTGTGAAATTACCAAAATACCCTTGGACTCCTTTGTTAATTCCTATCATGTCCAATAAGTGTTTTGACAATTTTGTCCTTCCTTCCCTTGGAAGCAAATTCGGCCACTTCACCTTTTATACACAATTTCATCTTCATTTCATCCTATCATGATGGTTTATGGAAAATATCTAAGTATTATATGTTATTTCTTAACTTAACTTCGACCATGATTAACCAACCATGGTTTCAACTCAAAATATCTTCCTTCCTTCTACCACAAGTTCGGCCAACTCCACCTCCACCTACATCTTCACTTCAGTTTCCTAACTTAACACTTTGTTCTTGAAACAAAAATCATTCCTTCCTTTACACACAAAATTCGGCCAACATCAAAACATCATGATCCAGTCATTTGTTTCAAAAACTAAGAGTAGATCCTTGATCCTCTAATCATTCTAAGCCTAAGCTATCTCACAAGAAAATCCATTTAGAGCACTCTTTGAAAATGGGTATTTTTCTAGTCAAGATCTTGATCTCTTGATTCACCCATCTCCTTACTTCGAGTGATTCAAGCCATGTTCCATCTTCCTTGTTCATTCCTAAGTCCTTGTATATGATCCTTTTCAATTTTTGTTTGTTCTTGCTAGGTTTTGCAAACACAAAACCATGAGGCCTCCTTGGAGTGTTAGCTTGGTATTGCTTGATTTTCAAGTGATCTACAAGAGGTATGTGGGAGACTAACCACCATCATACCATATTGTGGGTGTGTGGTGGTTTATATTATTTTTGTGTTATCTTGAAACTCTAAATGTTAGGGTTATGACTTTGTGTATATGTGATCCTCTTGGAGGAATTGTATATGTGATTGTGTGGTGATGGTTGTGTGGTAGTAATTAGTAAAGAAATTGCTTAGTTGATGTATGCTTGGTTGCAAAAGAAAGTCATGAATATCTTACTTGAGTATTGACATGAAAGTGTGCCTAAAATGTTAAGTATATGCCATGATAGTTGTGTACGAGTACCTTGATATGTATATGAATGATTTTGGGCTGTTTAGTGAAGTGGAAATCTTCACTCTATTGTGACTTGGTTTCGGCCAAGAATGATGGTAATGTGATGAACAACTTGTTTTTGGCAAACTATGCAACTATATGCATAGTTAGAACTTTTAATAAGTAATAAAACAAAGGAAGAAATAATGTTTTGCAAAACAGTTTTCGTAATGTTTAAATCTAACTTTGGTGTTTTGAAAGAAATTGCTTAGTTGATGTGTGCTTGGTTGCAAAAGAAAGTCTTGAATATCTTACTTGAGTTTTGACATGAAAGTATGCCTAAAATGTTAAGTGTATGCCATGATAGTTGTGTATGAGTACCTTGATATGTATATGAATGATTTTAGGCTGTTTAGTGAAATTAAAATCTTCACTCTGTTGTGACTTGGTTTCGACCAAGAATGATGGTAATGTGATGAACAACTTGTTTTTGACAAACTATGCAATTATATGCATAGTTAGAACTTTTAAGAAGTAATAAAACAAAGGAAGAAATAATGTTTTGAAAAAATGTTTTTGTAGTGTTTAAATCTAACTTTGGTGTTTTGATGACCCCCAACATGGTTTTAATTTGAGTTTAGGACTTAAGAAAACAAAATCATGTTTTAGCAGACTTAAAAATAGAATTTTCACGAAATCGAGCACGTAAAATGAACAAAGGTTCTAATTTTGACCAAAACTATTTTTGACAGTTTGAAACTGTTTTTGAAGTCTATTTAAGTGTTCTAAGACTCCAAAATGAGTTTTGGACAATTAGGCTTAAAATCGTTGAAAAAAGATTTACACGATTTTCAAATTTAGTGACGTTCGGTCAAGTTTTAGGATTTTTATACAAACTATAGAGTGAAGCTCGAAATTAGCATTTTAATACTTTAATATAAGTATTTGAATCTAAAAAGTGATGGATTTGATAAAAACGAACATATTTTCGAAAATACAGAAGTTAAGTTAAAATACAGTAAAAAGCGGCAAAACTGTGTTTTAAGTATTTAGATATTTTTGAGAAACAGCTTTGAGGAATTTGGTACTTATGTACTTTTGGTTAAATTTTCTTTCAAAACAATTTGGTTTTAGTTAACGGTTTTGGTTTTAAACCAAAAAGAATTTTAGCCCCCAAAGACTAGGATTTACAGTAAAATGCAAAACCTAAGTCATAAAGGACTTCGTGAAAATAAAAACTTAATAATTTATGACTTATGGTGAATCAAGACCATTTGTCATAAAGTGTGGATAAATCAATATCCACACATCCATAATACTTAATGACAAAGAGTATTTTAAGGTTTCTTGCTCAACAAGTAATCCCGTTCGAGAATGGACTTAAAGAGGTATAATGAGTTGGTAACGAACGACCAACATTCATAATAGACTAAATTGTTGAAACATGGATAGTCCTACGAGGGGTGATTGCCAATAAGTTTGTACTGTCTACTTTGCCTCTAGAATGGCTTTTGGTTTCTACAAGGAACCCCAAAATTTATCCAGTGGATAAATATGAACGCACATGCCGTTATCGGCTTAATCCAAATGAAATTGTTAGTAAGGCCTTTGTGCCTAGGAAGCGGGCTTACATGTCTGTGCGCATGCGGATGTGCTAGTGACTATCTTTAATGGTCTTAGGGATGGTCAGGGTAGGAAGGTCACGGATTGACAGTTGGTGAATCTTCTTGGTCGTGGCGGTCCATGCAATACACTGACATCTACGACTAGATGCTAGTCGGTCCAGGTTATTGAGAGTGTTTCACAATCAGTTCTAATTCCACATGTGGCTGTTATTATTGATTCGCACAAGATGCCTAATATTGGCAGTTGTGATACATGTGCTCTAACCACTCCTTCTGAACATTCTCTTAGCTCCGGAGTTAGGGTCAGATCTTCCTTGAGGCTGTGTAGTTAGGTATGGGACTATGCAGTTTCAATTAGTTACCTCCATTCTCGAGTCTCTATGAATTGACACTGTCTGTCATGTTTTGTTAAGCTTGCTATTAGAGAGATATTGTTTACCTTCGGGTATGTGTGGAATTGCTAATAATTATACTATGATATGTATGTTGTCATATATATGTGTTTCGTACCACTGCACCTGCCTTATATTGTATGATGAATGGGGATCTCACCTCATTTTCTGTTTGTCTGGTTGTGGCTCTATCTTACATTATGTGAACACAACAGTAGCACCACCGAACCATCGAACCCAATTTGTGTATGAGATGATACGCTTACGGGAACACATCCTTCGAAACTGAGGAACGGAAGACTATAAAGTCATAATTTTGTTGGAGCTTCTGGATCGCCTATAAATAATCAAGTAGATCGAGACGATGGAGTCGTGCCTTGGTCATGCCTAAGTTTTCCTCTCCTTGAGTCGAGTATGACTGTCGGTAGTTCACAGGCCCTAACTTTCCCTTCGGATAGGAAAAGGGGCTTAGCTTGAGAAAGCTACACCTGTAGTGGCTACAGGAGTATCATCTATGGCGACATCTGTAGTGGTCTTAAATAGAGTTCTCACTAGACCTCGTCAGTTGGTTCATCCTTCTCGCACTATGCGGGAAAGGATAGTTTTTTCTTTTTATGTTTTAGTTTGGCCAGCTTGGTTTGTCTGGGAGTAATGTTATCATTTATGGAGTTGTTGTTGGTGTAAGCCCTAGATGCCAATATATTTTGAATAGATCATCATTTGTATCATGAATTTGATCATATATTTGATATATGAATAAAGCATTCATTTATTATGTTATTAGTTTATAGTATAATAAAGTCCTTAGAATAGACAGTTCATTCAATGAGATACTAAGTACGTGACTTAATAGTGAGACCTCATTGAATAATAAAACTCTATTCTTAAATATCCGTAGTTGAGTATTATTGTTAATTAGGACAGCAATAATACATAGAGACTATTGTGTGAGTAGACTAATGACCACATCTCACGGATCATGGATATGTGATATCAAGTCGGCACACAGGTATAAATATTAGGAGTAATATTTATACCGGATGACCTACTATGAGAATACTTCATAATAGTTATGTAAGTGTCATAAGTATTCTCATGGTGACCATAGTGAAGTAGTCATTCGACTTGAAGTCACTACCATTCCTACATGAGGAGTTGTAGGCTTTAATGCTATCAAACATCACGCGTAACACGGTGATCATAAAGGTAGTTATTGAGCCTGCAATAAATCATGTTGAGGAGTGTGAGTGATGCAGACAGGATTCGTCCCTCCTACATAACAGGAGTAATGTCTTGGGCCCCTCGATATAGTGAGACGAGAAATATGCGTGGCCATGCGTAAGTGGGCCAATATGTGATATTGGGTCCATTTGTGATTACACGTCTACTCGGGAATCGAGGAATAAATAATTGAACATAACAAGGATGACACTCTTATGCCTTGTGTTCAATTAGGACATATGGACGAAGGGACATTTACTGCACCGTAAATTTTGGTCGCAGTAAGGCTAAAATCGGATCACCAATACTCTCTCTAATTGGGTAGTAATGATGCATTGCTAGATGCCGCTCACTATTAATAATATTTAATATTATAATTAATATTTGATATTATTATAATATTTAATATTATTGCCATATTCTTGCCATCTTAGTGGGAGCCTATAGGGTCACGCGCATAGAGCAAATGCGGAGCTGTTATATTAATTAAATATGATTTAATTAATACAAGGACAATTGGGCTTGTAGTGTACAAAGCCCAATAGAGTAAGCAGTTAGGTTAAAGGGGGCTGCCAACTTATAAATGAAGTGTTCTCCCCTCTAACCTGGTCTTGCAAACCATGCCTCCCCGTAGCCGTCAGCTAGCACAAGATGCATAGCTCCGACGTCCATTTGCTCGCGTGGACCGTGTAGAGATGCCACACCTTCGTGGCACTAGTGATCTAAACGAAAAGCACGCTTCAAGAGGTAAACACAAATAGTCATTTTGTGATTCATGTTTTGTAATGCACGATCCATGGAATGGTTTTCTTCCGCCTTGAGATTTGATTTTAAAAGAGAATAATCTCATGAAAACCCAACAGCTGTGACTCCAAGTATCTGATATTTTAGGAGTTGCGTCTCTATATCTTTATCTGGATCTGTATATTTCTATGTTTTCTGTTTATGAGTCGGGTTGGGTCTTATGTAGAGGATTTTCAAACTTATAATTCTTAATTATGATTTTGAAATATTTTATTGTACATTTACTTGAATCAAATCATTTATATTTATGTCTTGCGAAAATGAAAAATTACCCTGCTATATAAAATGGATATCTTAATTAACCCACTTTTCTGCCTTAAAATGTCACGGACAATGTAGCGCTCGAGAAGGGTGTTACATTCGTCACTTAACACAGGTTCGTCTTTCTTTTTTATTTGTTCTTCTTTATTCGAAATGCTCATTGTTTAGGGTTTTTTTTGTTCATATTTTTCCGTTCAATGTACATGGGTTACGGTTTTATAATGTTGGACGTGTATAGCTCTAGGTTAGTTTTGGGTGTTGGTTTCTATCGTTGTTGAGTTATTCCTGCAATAGCATGTTTCCTCTCCTAACCCTAGGGTTTATTTTTGAAATTCTTCTATGCTCTGCTTTTTTGTGCAGAATGGAACCTATCATTACACTGATACTGCACCATGGAGGGAGGTTATTGAGGAATGAAAGGGGTATTCTGGAGTATGTTGGTGGTCAGGTTGATGTGTGGGATGATATTGATGGAGACAGACTCAACCTGTTTGATCTGAATGCAATAGTGAAGAGTATAAACAACTATCATGGTGTTGAGCATGTCATGTGGAGGAAACCAAGTAGGGATTTGGATCTTGGTTTGAGGGAGATTAACACTGATGAAAGAGTAATGGAGATGGTGAGTGATGCACTGAGCAATAAGGGTGACATTGAGTTGTATTACGAGCACCCTGTTTCTGTGCCTGATGTGGTAGAGGATGTGTTATCATTGCCACTTGAGCAACCTGGTGATGAGGCAGTGATTGAGGAGGCAGTCAATGAGGAGGTAGTGAATGAGGAGGCAATGGAGGAGGCAATGAATGCTATCAATGAGGAGGCAGTGAATGCGATCAATGAGGTAATGAATGCTATCAATGAGGAGGCAGTGAATGAGGAGCTTAATATAGATGTGGAGGATTTTGAAGCCTTTGTTGCATAGATGGCAGAGGATGTTGAAGGTTTTGTACATGCAGATGATAGCTATTCAACGGCTGATGAGAGTGTAGAAGATAGCCACTATAGACCTTCTCCAGTGGTTAGTGAAGCTGAATATGAGGACGTGCAACAAAAGAATAAGGGAAAGAAGGTTGGAAGCTCATCTAAGGGAAAGAAGGTAGGGAGTACATCCAAAGCAAAGAAGGCAAGTAGCTCATCCAAAGCAAAGAAGGCATGGAGTACATCTAAAGGGAAACAAGTGCAGAGATGGAATAGGAAGAGGGCATCAACACCACCCATGAGGGACAACTCTAGTTCATATGGATCGGAGCATGATGATTTTTTTTGTCAATTTCAGGATAGGGGTTGAGGGATGGGCTGCCGCAGCAGAAGAAGGAGTTATAAGTCAGAAGAGATGATGGGTCCAATTAGCACGGATGAGGATGATGAAATTGGAAAGATGCTAACTTCCCTCAATTCAATGAAGCTGCCAAATTTGATAATGTCACTTTGCGGATTGGTATGGAGTTTCCTAATAGCATCCTTTAAGGCAGCATTGAAGGAGTTTACTATCCATTTGGGTAGACCCATAAAGTGGGTGAAAATGATGCATTGAGGGCAAGAGCCGAATGCAGGGAGGCAGGGTGTGGATGGGAGATTTACTGTGCAAAGAATAACCTTAGGAGAAGTTTCCGGATTAAGACATTTAAGGAAATTCACATACCTGCTGCAGAACCTTCAAGAACAGTCAGGCCAACCAGAAATGGGTGACACAAAAGTTAGGGGAAAAGATTCGATCCCAATCATCTATCACACATGTTGAAGTTTTTGATTGGTTAAAAAAGGAGTTTAATGTGATGATTGATAGGACAATGATTTTCAGAGCAATCAAGGAGGCACGAGAGGCAGTGGAAGGTAGTGAAAGGCAGCAATATAGTCTTTTGTTGGATTATGCTCATCAGTTGTTGAGGAGCAACCTCGGATCGATGATAATGGTTAACACCATCCCACAACTAGATGCAACTCCACAGTTTCAAAGATTATATGTATGTTTGGATGGATGCAATAAGGGGTTTTAGGCAGGTTGCAGGTCTTTCATAAGGTTGGATGGATGCTTTCTGAAGGGATACTTCGGTGGACAAATGCTCTAGCTCTGTTTTGGGACAAGATGCCAACAACCATATTTTTGTCACAGCGTACACGGTTGTTGATGTTGTGAACAAGGACAAATGGGGCTGGTTTTGACACTTCTGCAGGATGCCCTAGGTGATTACAGGCAACATGGCGTGAACTTCATTTCTGACATGCAGAAGGTATATCTTTTTTTGATCTACTTTGATATTTCGTAAGTAATTTTAGGGACTAGTTTGATATTAAGTAAGCATTTTTAGGGTTTGGTCTGGTATTTATTGTTTATAACTTGTTATAAGGTCTGATACCAGCCATGCAGGAAGTAATGCATGGTGTGCCACACAAGTACTATGCCATGCATTTGTGGAGAAATTTTATAAAGCAGCGGAAGGAGAAGGAGTTGAGAGGTGTAGTTTGGGACCATGCCAAGGCAACCACAGTGACATAGTTCAATAAGATCACAGTTGATTTGTGTAGTTTGCTATTTTAAATTGTTGTACCTAATGATTGAATAAATTGCTAACTTTATGTTGTGTTTGATTAGCAACCACAGTAAGTTCAGGCTCCACAGCAAGTGAATGCACCAGATCAAGTGATTGCACCACAACAAGTGACGAATGCACCACAAGTGTAGATTACAACACAGAGGGTATGTATGCAGGGACTGACTTGATACCGTGTTGTTAATTTCAAGCACTAGTTTGATATTAAGTTGTTAATTACATGGACTAGTTTGATACTAACTTTTCGAATTCAACCGTGCAGTGAAAGAGGTATGGTATAAGAGGTCCCATTATAACAAGTTCCAGGGAAAAGGCAACACCAGTTAGGGAACAAGCACCAACACCAGATGTAGCACTTGTTCCACCACCTGTTCCAGTGCCACCACCATATCCACGGCTTGTCATGGTTCAGATTCCAGAACCACCAGGGGATTAGGGATCCAGGGGAGGTGTACCACAGCTCATGTCTTTCATCCCAACTCCGGGACTGCCACAGAATCGTCCAAGGTAACTTTGAAGATCAGATCTCAGCATTGGAATATTTTGCTACAATGATGTAAATGCACATTTTAGGTGCTCGTTTTCTGTTTGACATTATACTTTGAATATATATTTTTTTTGTTAATGCACAATGGTTTTACATGTGCTTATTTTGTGGATGTAATTGCACATTAGTGTTGACAAGTGACCTCAAACACAAGAGGGGGGTGAATTGTGTGTGAATTGATTTTTGAAAACTTTTGCTAATTTAAATAACACTTAAAAATGATTTTTGCAAAGCGATAAATTAATGATAATGCGTTTATGAAATAAAGTTTAAAAAGTAAAAATCGTTGCGGAAAAGTAAAGAGATGAGAGAAGAAGGTGACACAACGATATCCTGGTTCAGCCACAATACTACCCACGTGGCCTACGTCCAGTCCCCAAGGTAATACGACCAAGGGTTTCCAATCAACTCTAGTTTTTAAAATAGGCTAAACTAGAACCTTTACAAATCAGAGCACTCTTAACACATATCACAGGACGTACTATCCCTTGTGCAAGAGTCTCAAAAACAGTTCGTGAGATCACACTCACTTAGAGAAACTATAAATGATTTACAATGATAAAGCACTCAAAAGTGCAGATATAAAATACAATTTGAAGCACAAATACAGCAACACCTATATGGTGTATTAGATTCTCAAAGTAATATGGTCAAGTGTAAATGCAAGAGATGAAATAGTAAAATAAAAAATCAATCAGAGTTTTAGCACAGAGTAGAATAGAGGAGAGTAGTATGTTGTGTATTGGACAAGGCTTCCAGGTCTCCTATTTATAGAAAACAAGTGAGGGTTCAAAATGAAATTAGGTCAAACCTCTTAAAATGCATTTGTCGCATAATAATCGATTATTTAAAAGCCATAATCGATTATTTAAAGTGTTTTCAAGAAGCACGCAAATGGACAGAATATGCATAATCGATTATCATAATCGATTATGTGGTCACTGACTTTTTTACAAAAGATTATAATCGATTTCATTAATCGATTATGATGTTACTGACTTTTACATAAAAGGCTATAATCGATTACATAATCGATTACATGGTTTCTGTTGAAGCTTATAGAAAGTCAGTACAGTCATAATCGATTATTCAATTGTACTAATCGATTATTTAATTTCAAAATTTAAATTCAACGGCTTTAATATCATAATTGCTCATTAACACTCATTAAAACCATTTAACCACGACTCATAATTGATTATAGTATTTCCATAATCGATTATGGTGCGTATCAGATTGAATTTCAAAAACTTGACAATTAAGGAATTGATTGCCCAATTAAACTTAATTAATTGTCAGTTTTAAACACATGTTAGAAAACATTTAACCATATGATAAGCCTTTTAAGCACATGTTAAATGTGTGTGTGTGTGTGTGTGTGACCATTATTAATTTTGAGAACCCTACTTACTATTTACAAATAATTCTAAAACATGCAATACAAGTAGTAAAATTCCATTTTTACCCCTCTTGACTGCTTTGCCTATCTTGACTGCTTGTTTGACCTTTTTCACTTTTTTGCAAATAAGTCCTTAGACTTCAATACCTTTTGTCATTCATCAAAATACATGTACCTGTCAAGGCATACATCCACAATTAGGTTACATATGTTTGTTTTGTGTAAGACATATTTGGACACCATTTTGGTGCTTTATTTAAATAATTTATGATTTGTCTTTTGGACATCTACTTGTTTAGCTTGTTCATAACTCAGTGTATTCTTTTAAGTTCATCACAGTGGGCAAAAAAAAAATGAAACAACAATAAGAAACTTTTCATTTAATATAGTTCAAAGATACCACATTACTTTAGCTTAAACCATAACACAACCAACACCTGGAGACACAAACAAGCACTTATGCACTCTTCCTACCAATCAACAATACAACACATACACTAAGCAGAACACACATTAGTGAAACCCAAAATTTTAACACTCTGACATCTTTCCCCATGGTATCTAACTTGCCGATCACCTCTACCTTCCACATTTCTTCACTCTCATCTGCATTAGCTTCAGCCTTCCACATTTCTTCACTCCCATTAGCAGCTAATATGGCTGGAAGTTCATCAATCTAGTGAAAGTAGCCACATCCTCCATCATTCTGTACACACAAAAAAAGGAAACTTCCAATTAAGGGTAGAAATTTGAAGTCTGAAACCAGTGTTATTAAAATCGGACCGTATCGGACGGTTTGACCGGTTCAACTGGAAACCTGACCTATGGTCGGTCCGGTCAACATATATGATAGGATGAGCCATTAAAGATTTGATGGCATCAAACCGAGATCAAACCGGTTTAAACCATTTGACTTGACTCAGTTGAACCACCTCTCACGCTCTCCAAGAACCTGCTACGCACTGTCCAATGTCTATTGAGTTGTGTGCACACTGGCCACCGTCCAGGCATACCAAAATTCGGAAATTCTAGTAAAATGACTTCATGAAGGTTCGAACTCAGGCACCAGAAGTATAAGCACAATAACAGTACCACTAGGCTACCATATTTTGTTGCTATAGATCTCAAATATATATTAAATATACATATATTTGATATAAATTTGATACACATCGGTTCATCCGGTTCAACCAGTGACTCACTGGTTCGACCAGTGACCCATTGCCTCAGTGCCTTAACCGAGTCGATGACCGGTTCGGTTTTAATAACATTGTCTGAAACCACATTACTTTGGGATTCAAATTACCTTTGGCAAGGGACATGCAATGAATGCTCTCCCGGAGTTACTCGAAGTTCTGGAAATCCGTAACACTGCTCGTCTCTAGCATGTGCAAAAAAGAGGAAATGGGTTTTAACTCTTAGAAATAAGAGTTATCTACTTTCTTTTAACTAGAAATTTTGTTATTAGGTCTTTAAATTAGTTTTATGATTATGATTGAGTTTAGAAGATTTTGGTAAATTTCTGAGTTTTTGTGTTAGAAATATGCTTATGTTGTTTTGTACTCTTCTGTAGGTCTTTGTTGTAGCGTATTCATCTCTGATGGTAAAAGCTCCAAAAGTGTTGCAACATCTGGGCACAAGATCCTCTTCAGATAAGGACAAAAATCCGGGCACACTTTTCTCTCTCATGTTGGGGCGCTCTCATTTGTTAGGACGTGGGCCAGACAAGTGCCTAGGGATCTGCATTGCTACACTATGGGAAATGGGCCAATAACTTGAATTTAATATTATTAATTATTGGCCCAAAAGTAGGAAAGAGAGGGGAGCCCTTAAAAACCCTAAAAAAAGGACACTCTCCATCATCTTGACACACATTCTGATATCCTCTGACCTAGGAGCAGCCGCAAGTCATCCTTTACCTTTCCATAGTTCATTTTCGTTTTCTCCTCCATTGAAATGAATCCTTCTTTCATTTCATATTTTATTTTTAGTTTTTGTAAGCTCATTATGAGTTAAGTATGCTATAGCTATGGGTATGATACCTTGTAATGAATGTTTACCTGATTTTATGTGAAGCTTTGCTACTGCATTTTCTTTTAACTTGTGCGTGGATGTTGTTTATTTGAGCCTGATCAACTTAAGTAAATGTTAAGCTTACTGAACTTGGAAAAATTAAGTTAAGTGGAATTAATTAAGAGATAAGCGTTAAATCACTAATTGGAAAATTAGTCGATGTTGAATGAATTAGAAATAATCATAAGTCCTTAAGCTAGCTGGAACGTGCTTAAGAATAAGAGGGTGTAATTAATATGACTCTAGGAATATAAAGCATTTAATGAACCTTATCTTCAAGTGTTAGAAAACACAAATTTAATTTCCTGAAGCTAAATGTTGTAGCATTTGTGGAGCATAAATAAGCTAAATTGAAATTATCATACCTATAGATGTTTTAATATCTCTATTTACAACCCCACGTTTATTTCCCTGCTCTTTAATATCATTGTTTGCTTGTGCTCCTTAAATATTGATCCCCATGACTTTCACACACTATTTTTCTCACCTTCATTCTTAGCTAAAAAGAACAATTAATTTGAATTTTGGCAAATTTTTATATCATTATAATCCTCGTGGGTACGATCTTTCTTACACTATTACTACTTGTTTCGATTGTGTACACTTGCACATACTTAATACACCTATTTTCAAGGCAACATGATTTCAGACCCATCAACCCTAAAGCTCGAAGACCCACTTCGTTTCAAAGACCCATTACCCCCTTCTTCATCACCTTCATTTTTGGTTTAAGGTTGCAATAAGAGAGTGAGATGGAGAAAATGAGGTAGAAGAGAGAGTGAGGGAGAAGGAAGAATGAGTTGTTGAAGGAGGGGGATGAAGATGAAAGGAATTTAAAACCCTTGGGAGTTTCAATTTAGTCCTCGAAATATCACTTTAGTCCCTATAATTATGAGGTGAGGGTGAATGAGTCATCTGACGTGGAACCCACATGTACGATGAGAGGGCATCCAACAGGGTACTTAATGTGCCACCTCAGCCCAGTTCACGACGTTAAGAGATAGAGGTTAACAGAGGGATTGGTTTGAATCACAATTTGCAACTTCATGGACTAAATTTCTATTTTAATCAGTTCAGGGACTAAGTTGATACTACCTCGCAATTTCAGGGACTAAATTGACGATTTACTCGACTTTGGTTGTTTAAATGGATTGGATATTTTTTTCTAACTCATCATAATTAGGGTCTTTGGTTTTTGTTGTTGTGGTTTAGCGAGTATTCTTCTATGAGACTAATCTTCATCCAGGTGCTTACGTACAATTAAGATTTTTCGCCCCTCCCGAATAATGTATTTTATAATATTCAAACTGATGTACTCTCCCACAAACTCAACATGCACAACTAATTGAGTCATACCTATTAGATTGAAATTGGATTGGATTTTAAATGTTAAATTAGAGGATAATTGGTTCGGATATTAAATTCAAAAATTTGAAACCGGTCAATTCGAGTGGAATGGTGACTATAAAATTAATATGTTATTATTATTATTATTATATTTTTCTATTGATGTTAATTTTTTTTTTTACTTTGATAAAATGGTACAACTAGTATATGAGTTGCTTTAAGAAATTGGGATGTTTAGTGTTAATGAATCTGCTAGTGTCCTCTTCTTATGAATTTGTTAACAATATGTAATTGAATTTGCTATGAGTTAAGAATTTGCATGTATTATGGATCTGTTACATGTTTTAATTTTTCTGTTGGTGTATTAATTTTTCTATATTTATCCTGACTTTTTCTATTTTTTAGAAAATATTTTTATATTTTTAAAAATAAAATAAAATAAAATTGTTTTAAAACGGATAATATGATGATCTGATCTGAACCAATTTAAATTTAATCAAATTGGTTCGATGTGGATCAATCCTAAAAAAAAAATCCGATTCAATCAACACTAGTCGGATAGAATGTTAAATTACTTCCAATCTAATCCAAGGAGATCCGATTATAGTACTATTATCTAGTAAGTAAGGGTACATCTGATGTTAATTTATTAAATACGTCAAGAAAAATATACTCTTATTTTTAAATTCAAATTAGAGAGTGTGTATGGAAAAAAATCCTTAGGAGGGGTCGCCCGCTTAGGCACATCACGGTACCCCGGGAGATTAGTCTCTCACCTATCGGGTGGGAGGACACTCTGGGAAACCAAAAAAAAAAAGTCCCTATTAGAGAAATCATATTCGTGTGTACTACATATATGGTAACATAGGATTTGAACACTTTTTTTGATTTTTTTCCAAAATGCATTTAAATAAGAATCAAACTCTAGTTTATACCTTGATAGGGACAATTTTAGCATTAAATCATTGGTGTTTATGGGTTTTTTTTTTAATTTATTGTATGTTTATTAAGTTTTTCGGACTTTTTTATGAGATTTTCATTATCTTGTAGAGTTCTTTTATATATATATATATATATGCATCAGTCCAAGACAGGAAAACCTTTGGACTCTACGAAGACTTACTAAGGAATTTACATTTACCTCACCCCAAGGAAACTAGTGGGTGTTCGAACCTGCAATATGTCAGATACGAGACTATGTCATGCTCCACTAGACCAACCCTTAGAGTTTGTAATGTAAGAGTTCTAATCAGTGTTAATGTATCATAAAAACATATGGTGAACCGGAATTATTTAAGGCCAAAAAAATAAAAAATGACAACTATTTTAAAAATTAGTCGATCATATAAAATACAAGTATTAGTTGGTTATGATTGAGAATTGTGGTCTTATATTCAATTAGTGTATAGACTCGCATCATGTACGGGAAATATGCTATTTATTAGGATTTCATTAAAAAAAATATGTAATTGATGATTTCATTTGTTTTTTAGAAATTATATAACAAAAAATTGTTAAAAAAATATTTTGTTTTAACAGTCGATCACAAAGTATAAGAGATATTAACTTAATAATTGTTATTGATATTATAGAAATAAAGATAATAACTCTTAAGTATAAATAGTAAGTACATATTGTCTTGTAAATATGCACTCTAGCATATTATTCGTGCGACGCACATGGAATATCACAATATTTATGCAATATAAAAAATTTTTTTTTTGGTAGAATAAAATATAAAAAGGTTGATATAAAAAATGATTGCATGTGGAGAAAAAAAAGGAAAAAATATTATTATTTTAAAAAGATGTTTATTTGAAAAGAAAATTTAATTATAATACAAAAAGATATTGTATTATAAACAAAATAAAAAAGATTGTGATTAATCAAAAATATATTGTCTCTTTCTTCTACTATTAATATCGTACTTCTCTGAATATTTAATTGCAAATATATTTCCAAAGTAAAAATTGCATTTCAAACTCATTAATCATTTCTCAATGTTATTTATTCAAATAATAATACTAAACACAAAGTATTAGTTTCTTCTCTCATCAAAATCTATTCGATTTATTCTTCCTCTCTTCCCCGTGCAAGTTAATGATCATTTTCAGAAAATATATTTATCTATTATATTATTATTTTAATTCTCTCTTGAAATCTATTTGATTTATTTATCATCTTTCCCCATGTTAGCTGTAACACCCCCATTGGGCATTACATCATGAACACATGCGGAAATAATTTAAAAAGAAATTTGTTGGTTACTTTAGGAAATTGATTTACTTTAAGTCAGAAAATATGGGTGTAAAAAAAAAAAAATCTTCTTAACACTTCGAAAAATGATGCACACATCACAGTAGTAAGAACTATCTTATACTCACCCACACATGTAGACTAAGTTTATTCATAATCCAACCTACCACAACGTACAAGTTTTTCTTAAAAGTCTTTTCTTATAAACTATATGAAAATTATTAAGACACACGTACTAAACTTCTCAAAACATACATCCTCAAACGCAAACCTAAGCTGGTCGTCCTACAAGACATTCACTGAAAGGACCCCGGGGTCATCCCCCATGATCAAACATCTCTTCTAACATTCAAACTTAAGTCTCCAAGTTACTTAAGGAACTCCTCTGCAACATCTGTACTCGTATACCAATGTACAACAGCAAAACCAGAAGAATAGATATATGCAAGGGTGAGAACCAATATATGGATTTTAAAACGATAACTACATGAGCAACACACAAAACAACATATAACATGTATAGTTATAACAACATAGATGTTCAAAAATAAACAAATAGTTTATCAAAGGGTTTCATGCCCAACAGTCATCGTCATTTTTAAAACCAATGCATGACACTTCAATATTCACCATCTAAACTTTTGTACTTAATCTCCGGAGATCCCAACACCATATCAATGAGCTGATCGAGCTCTCTTTGCCAAATAAGGCACACCGGATTTTAGCCAAGGCACACCGGGTTTAACCATAGCACTGTCCAAAACTAGGCACAGTGGTTACTGTCTATAGTCTATGGTTTCATTGTACATCAAGGCACAATGATGCAACCGCATGATTATCTTGCCATCAAGAAATCAAGATCAAACCCATAGGCACATCTGCCAAAAATGCATGTAAAACATTTTATTCACGTCACTTTTTTCTTTGTGTTCATTTTTTCCTTGTCGAAGCTCAAAGGCTCACGACCAACTCAACTTTTAAACATTTAAGTTTGTCATCAATTTCAACCAAAGGACTCCAAGTCCAAATGTGCAAATCACGAAGTCTAAACCGATGCACCAGTCTTAGATTCGTAGATTGTAGTGTACAAAAATCGACACAACTTTTATAGGACATATAGTCCACAACTTCACCTTTAGGACACGGTCCACACTATAGAACACTAGAACCCCGACGTCTCGGCCACTAGGTTTGTTTTTCAACTTTAAAATATTTTTCGTTCTGTGAAACACAAATCAAAAACAAAATCTCCTCAACTTATCCAAGTTGTCGGAAATAACACCATTGTATAAAACTAATTTACAGAAAATCTTTTACGCTGGAAATTCATTTATAAAATCATCAAATCACTTAAAAACTCATTTTCTTCTAAAATTCTTTATTTGAAACTTCAGTTCAAAGAAAAAATAACATCGTTTTGAGACTAATTCTTTGTTCTAACAAATATTATTGTTTTTAAGAATGCTTTCCGTAAATATTTTCGGAATTATCCGTCGTTTGACATTTTGAAAACGTTTTAAGTCAAAATTTGACTTATCTAGTAAAATAATTTTCTCAACACCATAATTAAATTATTTTTGAAACTTAGCTTTTTATAATAACCTTTTATATTATTTTGTAATTTCTTACGTAAAAATTAGCAGTACTAAAATATTTTCACGGTTACGCCCTCGCTGTGACTCATAGACCACTCTTATGGTTATAAATCATTAAAATAATAGTATTTTCAACTATTCCACATTTTTAACCAATAAAATAATTAAATAATATTATATTACTATATTCCACCAATTAAAAAAAATTCGATATTTCTTATAAAGTTTTTTAACGCTTTTATCTTTGTAATTAATTATTTGAGCACTGACCACTGTCAGGCTTTTCAATCAACAACCAATGTCACTAACAATTTCATGTCAATACTATAGCAGATAACACAATTTATAACATGCATTAAAACACTGTAACAATTAACTGCAGATAAATTAACTACGCAAGATAATTTTAAAACACCACAAACACACTCAAAGAAATTATACAGACCACATACTGATAGCATATAGCTATAAGAAAAATCCCTCAAGTACTCCCCTTACCTCTTGAAGTTTCCAAATTTCTTTCTCGAAATGATTCTCCGAGTCGTTTCCGATTTCCTCCGCGAAACTCAGAACAATTAAACACAGTTTAACCCTTCACACAAAACACAACCAAAATTAACAAAATCACACAAATAAAACAACAAAACCATCTAATTCCTAAGACTTTGGTTCGGCCTTCTCAAAATAATTAGGCTAGGGTTTTCAAAATTTCACAAACTCTTGGATTAATGATCCTTAAGTATTTGAAAGACAAGATCTATGATCATAACTCAAAAAAATCAAAACCAAATCATCTAACTCATCATGAGTTAGGTTTCGGTCAAGTCTAACAAATTAGGCTAGGGATCTTAAAATTCCACATACTCTTAGATCCATGATCCTAGAGTAGTATAAAGTTAAAAAAAAATGATCATAAGTTAAAAATAAAACAAAATCATCCATGCTCTCAAGAACATGGATTCGGCCTTCATAAAAAAAATAGGCTAGAGGTTTCATTTGGATTCAATACTTTGGATTCAATACTTATATGAACTAGAAAGATGGAATCAAGCATCACTTTCTAAAAAAATTGAACAAAACTCCTCCACCCAAAAAATTAGGGTTTCGGCCTTGGGAGGAAAAATAGGAAAGGAATTTTTTGTTTGATTCATACTCTTGGATTATAAACATAGAGATTATAACAAGATGATAGAAATCGGTTTCATGATCATAGGATTTTTCTATGATTTTCTATAGATTTTTGAAGATGAAAACCCTAAAATGGAAAATGATAATCATGGCCTTGAATCATGAAAATAATGGAAGAACATAGAGATGATTGAGTGAGATGAGCAAGCTATACCTCTTGGAATTTGAAAATGAGCAAGAGATCAAATAGTTGCTTCACAAATTTGGTTATAGGAACTTAAGAACTTTTGAGAGAAAATGAAAGAAATGTTGATGAAGAAGATGAAGTGATGCACAAATGTGTGTGATGGCCTAATTTAGGGGATTTGGGCCGTGGGGAATGGAGGGATAGGATGTCCAAATTGTCTTTCATTTGAGGACAAAAATATAATTTCACTTAGGGGCAATTTTGACATTTAATTAAGACTTAAGGACATAATGGTCTTTTCATGCATAAGGTAATCATGAAAATTGAGTGGTGAGGATTTTTAGATGGTGTGGCTGATTTATGACCACAAATAAAAGAGGAAGAAGCCAATTTGGATTTGTCTTTCCTTAACCATGGTTAATGTTTAACTAGGATAGGTTAGGTTAGGGGTATTTTGGTCTTTACACACTTAAACCCATCATTACATGAATTAAATGCTAGGTGAGTCACCCCTATAACTCACCACCCTAGGTGGCAAGATGTCTCCTCATCCGATGTCCGGTTTTCTCTCTGCACGTCCGTTCTCAACTCCGTCGATTACCCGATTTAGGTTTTACGCTCGAATCAAGTATAATAACCTATTTATTTTGAAAATTTTCAAAATAACCACTATCGTTGGAAATGGGATATAAAATCTATTGATTTTGTTCTAGGGTCAAAATTAGGTTTTCTGATCAGTAAAATCTTACTGTCAGTGAAAACGCAGACCGGGTTCCATCTGAATTTTCAACCCAAAATTTAACCGTAACTCTCTATGATAAAGTAGAGTATAAATATGACTTTGTTTTATCCAAAATCATTTGAAAGTTTCAAATAAAAATATAAACGTTTATTTATATTTATACCGATCTTAGAAGGCAGAAAAAATCGGGGTGTTACATTAGCTGAACATTTTTAGAAAATTTATTCATCTATCATATTGTTTTTCTTCTATCTTGAAAATCTATTTGATTTATTTCTCCTCTTTCCCCGATGCGAGTTAACTATTTTAGAAAATATATGTATCTATTAAAATGGCACAAAAACAACACTAGAAGGGGTTTGAATAATGTTTTCGAAAATCAGAGTTTAAGAAGCACAAAACAAAATCAGTAATGGAGAGACGCTTAGAGACAGACACCTTTCACAACAAACTGATCGGCAACTATTTAACACACACAAGTTAGTTACTAAAACAGTTAAAACTGAATAATAAAGTAAAGGTTAGGGGAAGAATAAACTCAGATATTTATCCTGGTTCACCCACAAACTTTGGGCTACATCCAGTCCTTGGCTTCACCAAGTTTTAACACTATAACTAATCAAGGTTATAGACGAGTATTATTTGCACACCTAGCCTCTCCAAGCTCAATCGCAAGTATTGTTTGCACACCTAGCCTCTTCTGGCTCAACAAGTATTCTTGAGACAAGCCTCTTCAGGCTCAGAGAGTTTTGAGAATGTTTTGAAGCACAGCTTCAAGGTTACAAAGCAATTCAACCAATCTTAACACTACAGAGAGTGAATATGAACTTAGAACTTGGTGAGTTGCAGATGAGTTCTTCTTCAAATGATTTTCAGAGTGAGAAGAAGATATGTGAGTGATCGTTGCTTTCAGCTATTGATTTCAAAGATGAATGCTGTTCTTGAGTATTATAGCTTTTCACTGATGAGTATATTGGCTTTCTCTTCGTTGTTCATCACTCTTGCTTTAGGTCTTTGACTTCTTCTATTTATACTTGATCACAGAGATCCGTTGAGATGCAATCGAAGTTCTTTAGCTTTGTTCTTCATAAAATAACCGTTCTGACTTGATAATAAATGCTTAGAGGAACGTTGGAGATTCCTTGTTGACATCAGAGTATAGCAGTCATGCTTTTCTAGCTTTGGGTAGCGTTCTTTCCTTATTTGTGCAACACTTAGAAAGCACAGATAAAGTAGCTTTTCTCTTACTTGCATAAGGAATGCTTTTTTGTAGCCTTGCCTTTTTTGTCTTTTCTCCTTTTTTTGATCTCGATTGAAGATAAGAAATATATATTAATAAACTTCTTTCAAGTTTAATTAACTATATTTCAAATCACATTTGCTTTTGAGTCAGAGATTAAGTGATTTCTCCATAGAGTGCTTTTCTCCTTGGCGCGTGCTTCAATACCACAAAAGATGACTTAGTGCTTCACACATTCTAAGCTTGTGGATGTCTGAATGTCTTTTGAATCCATCAAGTTATTCTGACAGAAGAGTGGTTCTGACTTTGTCAGAAGCTCAGACGCATATTGAGACAGATAGAAGCTTCTTAAAGTGTGTCTTTTTGTCATGTTCTAGTCTGTAAACTTGATCATTCTTCTTTCAACTTCCTTCAGAAGATAGTGTTTGTATTCTTTGAATATTTGATCATGAATTTGACTATGCACTTCTTCGGACTTCTTTGTCTTCAATAAGAACAGACAGTCTTCTAACCAAGTGTTGTTTGATGCTTTCCTTCTTCCATCATTCTATTGAATGGATAAGTCCTTTTTCTTTAACTCACAATGAAGATGATAATTGTTGAATATTTTGCTTCAGTACTGCTAGCTGTTCTTCATCATAGTTGATAAGTCTGAGAGATGTTGATATAGATTTCAGTGTGAATCAAACTTTAGACGCATTGTACTTTGACAGCTTTGAATCAGACGCTTGTATTTATGCTGTTGATCCTTTCATAACCTTTTGTTGAATTGATCTGCTAAGATAGAGTTCTTTATCTACACAACTCAAGTAGATGGTTAGCAATATTCAGATGGTTCAATGTAAAATCAATTGCTTAATGTTTGGGTTCATCAAAACACACAAGGACTACTGGACTCTGAGTCAGATGTATGACCGAGTCAAATGCTTTGTGACTTAACATCTATCATATTACATTTTTATTCTCTCTTGAAATTCTATTTAATTTATTTCTCCTCTTTTCCCATCAAAGTTAATCATTTTTAGAAAAATATAACTATATATCATATTGTTTTAACATTTGACATTTTTTTTAGTACCTTGGTATTCTACTGCTATCAACATCAATATTAAAGTGATTTTTTTCAAAGCGAAATTATAAATTAACACTAACCACTTCTTATTCCACTACCTTGATATGAAACTTCTCTAAACATTTAATATTATATATATATATATATATATATATATATATTCACAATATCTAATAGCAAAGAAAAAAGCTCTTCACAATATCTTGGTAATCATATGTTTTTCTTTTCTTTTCTCTTGAAAATCTATTTGATTTATTTCTCCTATTTTTCCTATTGAAGTTAACGACTTTTTAGAAAATATATTTATGTATTATATTATTATTATTTTTCCCTCTTGAAAATCTATTTGATTTATTTCTCCTTTTTTCCCTTGCAAGTTAATATTTTTATAAAATATATTTACCTATCATATTATTTTTTTATTCTCTTCTGAAAATTTAGTTGATTTATTTCTCCTCTTTTCCTGTGCAATAACCATTTTTAAGAAAATATATATATATATCATTTTATTTTATTTTTCTCTCTTGAGAATCTATTTGATTTTTTTCTCCTCTTTTTCCTATTGAAGTTAATCATTTTTAAAAAAATATATTATGTATCATATTATCATTATTCTTGTCTCTTCAAAATCTAATTGATTTATTTTTCTTCTCACAAGTTAAAATATAGTTATCTATCATAAAAAAAATCTTCTTTCTTGAAAATATTGTGTCGCTGACAACACTTTAAAACTTAATTATTAGTACCAAAAGTGATTGATTCGTAGTAAAAGTGGGTAGTAATCCCAAGCTTCAAATCTTTGCGTCACCATTTTGAGGGTTTTATCTGATCACCACCCTGACCCAAGGATTAGTCTAACAGCTTTGCTGTGGAGATACAAAGTCAAAGACAAAAAAATAAAAAAATAAACTTGATTATTAGCGTAATGATTTATAATTTAAGTGGTGATTATAAGACTTTATTCTTGTTTATTTTATTATATATATATATATACATGTTTTTATTAATTTCCTAAAAAAATGTTTTTATTAATAGTGTGTATTATAACTTATGAGAAAAATTATATATGTTTGATAGATGGGTGTTTTCTTTTCCAAGGGAAGACTCATAACCTTACAAAGAAAAGGGGGGAGATGAGAGAAGAAAATGAATAATTTATCCAATTATAAAATGTCACAAAAAAATATTTTCAATTTCCCAATATTTTTTTTATTTTTTAACTAATATTTTTAAGACACGAGTTAGCATGATTATAAAAAAGAACTAATTTGGATTCAATATTAAACTTTATGCATTACAATGTTAAAATAATACGAAATAATTTAAAATTTAAAACTTCATAATTTCCATTTTTTTGAGAAATAAAATTTTGGTTAAGTATGTGCAAATATCTGGTTAATCAGGTACAAATATCTGGTGAATTCGGTTCATTATCTGGTTAATGGGTTTTTTTTTTTAGAAATAAAATTTTTGGTTAAGTATGTGCAAATATCTGGTTAATCAGGTACAAATATCTGGTGAATTCGGCTCATTATCTGGTTAATGGGTTTTTTTGAGAAATAAAATTTTGGTTAAGTATGTGCAAATATCTGGTTAATCAGGTACAAATATCTGGTAAATCAGGTACAAATATCTGCTTAATTTAGTTCATTATCTGGTTAATGGGTCTTTTTGAGAAAATAAAAATTTTATTTTTTTTAAAAAAAAGTCAAAATTTGAAGGGGGAAAAAAGTGCTATAGTAGCACCACAGTGGCGCTACAGTAACGAGTTGTCAAAGTTGTCCCGTATTTCGGTTGTTCAAATAACAGCCCTGTTGTGAAAATAACGGGACTCTTCCATTAAAATTCAGAGACAGAGGGAGGGAGGGGGAGTTTTGTGGCTGTCATGGCATCCTCAAGTTTTCAAAAAAGTTTTTTATAATTTACCTATAATTATTTTTCTCCTTAAAAAAATCGAAGTGTGTAACTCTGCAACTGGAGCAACTGAACATTTGGTTGTTTGCTCCCGTTTTTTTTTAAACTGAACATTTTTCTCCTTGCTTTCTCGATGTACAACTGTACATTGCTTTTGCTCTTGGTGAGGTGATGTTTTGTTCATTTATTTATTATTGTTTGGGTCTTTCTAATAGTTGTTTTAAAGATATTGGCTAAGAAATCAATAAAAGAAAATTTTACATTGGAAAGATAATTGTAAAACATTTTACTATATTAATTAAATACACCACTTTTCATACAAAGTTTCTCTTTTTGATTTTTTAACTTAAGGGCAGTGACTAACATTCTTTTTATTGTTTTTTGTGTTGGCTCTTTTTCATGTTTTTTTTGTCTTTTCTTTGATTGTTTTCTATAGAGTTTGTTTTCAATTATTTTAAATTTTTTTTTACAAAAATGTTCTTACCAAATTTATTTTTTGAGGTTCACCAATTGAGTCAAAGTGATGTTTAAAAATAAAACTGTTGACTCATTTTTCAAAATAAAAAATTGAATAAATGATGAAATACAATCTAGTACACGGGTTTTAAATTCAGATAGTAATATTGAAAATGTTATTGAACAACATATTGAGTCACCTCCTTCTTCTTTTTTCTTCTTTTTATTTTTTGGGCTCCGAGTCACCTCCTTCTAAAGCTAAGAAGAAAATTAATATTGATGATGCGTGAACCCATAAAGCGTTTACAAATTTGGGATTACTTATCAATCAACAAGATGAAATTCGTAACAAATATATAAAGTTTGGATCATATCAATTTATTATGGATGTGTATCCACTTTCTTGACCCCCTCATAGAAAATTCCGCCTCTGTATTAAATGTAATAGGATTTGGTTTGATTTGATTTTAAATAAAACATTAAATGCAGTTGACGTCCAAAAGTCTCTTGTGAATAAAACCTATCCTCCATAAATTGATTCAGAGATATTCCCCGGAAAATTTCCACCGGATTTTGGTATTGGTAATATATATAAATAAAGCAATAGCATATTTGGCAACAAATTGTGTTAGAGAGCGATGGCCATGCCTAGGGCAATGGTTTCTGAATTGCTGTTGTTAGCAGCACTTGTGCTAACACTGTTTGCAAACATTGCAATGAGCATTGAAGAAGTGAATGATTCTTCTTCTTCTCCAACTTCACTACGACATGTGCCATTACCTCGTGCTGTTCGCATGCTTAGGATTACTCCCAATGGCCCCAATCCATTGCACAACAGCGTACCATACGATCATTAGGCTGCAGAATGTTCACATGTACCCACTGGCCCATGACAAGATGATGGATTAGTTGTTATCCCTCAGATGCAATGTATGATGCATAATTAGTTTTGGTAGTTCAATTTATAGCATTCATTAAGTTGCTGCTAGTTTTCTTTCTGGTCTTGTGTTATGATTTTGGTTATTACTAATAAAGTGTTATTTGATTCACGATATATTTTGCTTACTAGTTTATTTTGTTGGAAAAAATTTAATTATCAGAATTCAGATAAAATAGGAAAGATTGATGATTGTGTCGTGGACGAATCACTATCTAAAAAAATTTCGACAAAACTCAACGTGCAAATCTGTCAACACGACTTACTCTGGAAGGCTTTGAGGAGGAAGAGGGGGAAGTGACAGGGAAGGGAGGATACTCTCATAGGTTGCATGAGGTTTAGTTTTTAACAAAAATAAAAAATAAAAACCCTCTAATATTGGGGAATTTTTAAAATGAACTAAGGGAGGGTTTTGAAAGGTTTTGGAGGGCTGTAACTTCCATTTTCCATCCTTTTTTCCCTCACTTTCTTCTCTCAAACATCCTAAGGACATACGAAGAGGGGAAAGTAATCTTAAAGGGTATTTAAATTTCATTGATGTAAAATATCTCGTTTGGATATTAAATGTGAGGGATTTTAAAATTGAAGGAATTTTATTGGGCATTATATTTTAACTAGATTTTGGATATTTCAAATACTACCTAAGCTAGGAATTTGAAATCTCTTTATTTCATCTCATGTGACACTGCCAGACCATCGTCACCGATTGTAGGTGGATCGCCGCCGGCCAGCGGACTACCATCGCTAGCCGCTTGCCGCCACCTGACCTTTGCCGCCGGTCACTCATGTTACTTATGTTATACTCTATCCAAATAAAGAATTTTAACAATGACAAAATTTAATTATTCTATCCAAAAAAAAATTCAAAATCAAGAGAATTTAATTCAAGGAATTGAGTTTCCTAGAATTTGAAATACCTTAAAAAATTCAATTCCTCCATCCAAGCGCAGTCTAAGGTTAATACAATAACTCTTGGACTCACTACTAGAAATTCATGAATTTCTTGCAGATTTTCCCATTTATAGGAAATTTTGACATTTCCTGAGAACTTTTTTGTGGATTTAAATTTTTTCTAAGAAAATATTTAGGAAATTTTCTACGGATTTTAAAATTCGTAGGGAAAAAAAATTACCCACAAAAATATTACTTGGGCATAAAAATTTATAGAAAAATTCGCAGGAAACATCTACGGGTAATAAAAAAATTCTAGTAGTTGTAAGGTGTGCTCAGATTGGAATTCAATTGCCCAGATTAAGAATGTACGAAATGAATGAAGTGTGTGTAATACTGTAGGAAAAACTGCAACACTAGGGGCTTTTATTTTCATCATGCGAGAGGCTAACATCTTTGCCCGTTGGAGCATCAATAAGACCATTAAATGGTAATCCTATTGCCTATTAAAAGAACTTAGACAATGTATTGATTTTATAACAAAGGGAACGTTTGCAAGGCAACCTTAACGTTAATTAATTTAATTCAATTCAATTCACTTGCATTGATAGTTGCCTGCCATTGTTCTAACGTTTGGAGGAGCCTAATTCAATGCCTTAGAAATCAGAAGGGCACCGGAGCGGACAAGCCAAATAAAAGGGAATAAATGGTCTTTTTTTTTTTTTTTTTTTTTGCGGATTTTATACTAATATATTAATTTATATTAATAAGCATTAAATTATTAAAGGTTAGACTGAAATATATTTGAATGGATTTATTGCTTTAACATATTAATATTATAATATTGGAGTTTATAATCATTCAGTTGTCATAATGTATTTTCATGTGAGAATTTTGAGCAGTTTTTGCTTGTTACCATGAATTTGGATTCTTTCCTTTCTTTATCTCATGTTTAATAGACAAAGACAAATTTGTTTCATTTTGGATTTGATCCCTTTCCTTCTTTTCTCTCATGTCCCTCAGAGATAAAATTAAATCTGTTTTTATTTATGTGGTCTATTCAAATTTATTTTTAAAAAAAATGTTAACTTTTGATGCACAGTTTCCTCAAAAGAAAAAAAAAAATTGATGCACAGTTAGTGTAAGTATATATTTGATTATGTTTTGATGATTGACAAACACTAAATATAAGCATGCAAGACAAAAAAAATATAATTACAAGCATACAAGTACTCAAAAGCTAGCAAAGCAAGACACTAATAAGCTAGGAGTATCAAAGCTTCAAGCATCAAGACCTCAAGCAAGATTGGGTAAATATATAGGTATTAGATGTTAATGTAAGAATATGATGACTAAAACTTGATTAGGCTCATTTTTTACTAACTGAGTTTACCTCAAATAATATCTCATACCAAATAGTCATGCCTAATAAAAACTCAAAATTTTCAAGCTCATAAGTTGCTAAACAATTAACTTCACTTTTTATTTCAGGTTCGTCATTAACTTCACCTAATTTCAATAAAGCATCTCTTATTTGTGAAGTTTGAAATCTTAAAGCTTTTACACTTTCAATACGACTTTCCCAACGTGTTTGTGACAATGATTTAAGAGTTAGGCTAGGGATATGATCTTGTAAAATGTTCCATCTTTTAGTAGATGAAGAAAATATGGTATATATATGTTGTAAAAAAAAATTATTACAATAGGTAGTAAAAAAAAAAATTTGAAGGCCTAACGCCCTAGCTTCACCAGCTTCACCCTTCACCCTGCTAAATATTTTAAATTGATTTTTAATTTTAAAGCAATTTAAGTGTCCAAGGATGGCACCATGGCAATTTAAATATATGTTTTATATATGGCAATTTAAAGCAATTTATTGGTCAAACGATTGACCACAATTTTTTGAAAGAACTTAAATACATGCTATATATATGTAATCAGGTTAACGTGGATTGAGAATTTCAAATGGTTTTCAATATATGAAGATGATATACATTCATTGCATTAATAAATGTCAAAGTGCAAGCATCATCAATTGCTAAAATTCTCAATTGATTCACAATGAAAACTCTGACCAACGGCTACTTTTCTAACATCCATTTGATCTTCTATCACTATAAGAATGGAGTTTTTGGTACACGAAAAATAGATAATAACAATCACAAAATTTGTTCATACTCTCTTAAATTTTTGAGCCAAATCTTGTATTATTATCATCATACTCAATTACTCATAGGTCTTCAATTTTATTATCTGCACTAGTTAGAGTGCTTCGATTTTTTCTACTCTTTGTGTGTCAACTCAAAGATAGGGTGAGGTATCCCTAGGTTGAGGGTGAGGTATCCCTCTGGATAGAAGGTGAGGTATCCCTCTGTTGTAAAAGGTGGTGCATCCTTTAGTGTGTGACTTTAGGCTCAGAAGCGCTGGTGAGGTATCCTGGAGGCACGAGAGAGAGTGCTAGAGTTTGAGGCTCTTACACGTGGTGGGTGAGGTGTCCCAAGAAGCGTGGTTAGAGTGCTCTATTTTGTACAAAGGTTGCAAGCACCGGTTTATAAGCTTGTCTATTAGTGGAAGAAAATCCCACGGGTGGAGTGGGGACTGGATGTAGGTCACAGGTGGAGTGGGAACTGGACGGAGATTTTGTACCCGTACGATGCACGGGCATATTATATGTGATTATTTTACATAATTTTTTATTTTCAACCGTTGAAATAATAATTCAAAAGAGCACCAAATAAGTATTCGTGTATTATTTGAAATGAAAAAATATCGCATGTTTTTTTTTATTAGGATTTCTAAATTTGAAAACACAGAGATGATCAAAAATTGTGCAATACACGGGCATATTATGTTTGATTATTTTACACTTTTTTTTATATTTTTAAATATTGAAAATAACAAATTGAAAGAGCAACAAATAAGTATTTGTGTATTATTTGAAATGAAAAATCATCGCATATTTTTTTTATTTGGAACTTCTAAATATGAAAACATTGATATCATTAAAACTTTTAAATTTTGATATTGCAGCTACCATTTAAATATGGAAAATTAATATTTAAAAACAAGGGCAAAAAGTTTGAGATACAACAACAGATTTTTGTTTAATGTAATTGGTATTGAGAAGATTGTATATTTAAAGCATATAGTGATCAGAAATGTTTTTTAAACAACTGGGGTTGACAACTATACGGGACAACCCGTATAGTTGCACAGTGTAGTGCTACTGTGCTGCACTGTAGCACTACACTATTCACTTTTTTTTTATTTATAAATTTCGAAATTTAAAAAAAATGCATTTTTTTTGTTCTAACATTTTTTAAGTATGTGCAAATATCTGGTGAATCAGGTACAAATATCTGGTGAATTCAGTTCATTATCTGGTTAATGGTTTTTTTTTTTGAGAAATAAAATTTTGGTTAAGTATGTGCAAATATCTGGTGAATCAGGTACAAATATCCGGTGAATTCGGTTCATTATCTGGTTAATGGGTTTTTTTGAGAAATAAAATTTTTGGTTAAGTAAGTGCAAATATCTGGTTAATCAGGTATAAATATCCAGTGAATCACGTTCATTATCTGTTTAATGGGTTTTTTGAGAAATAAATTGTTTGGTTAAGTATGTGCAAATATCTGGTTAATCAGGTACAAATATCTGGTGAATCGCGTTCATTATCTGGTTAATGGGCTTTTTTGAGAAATAAAATTTTTGGTTAAGTATGTACAAATATCTGGTTAATCTGGTACAAATATCTAGTGAATTCAGTTCATTATCTGGTTAATGGGTTTTTTTGATAAATAAAATTTTGGTTAAGTATGTGCAAATATCTGGTTAATCGGGTACAAATATCTGGTGAATTCGGTTCATTATCTGGTTAATGGGTTTTGTTGAGAAATAAAATTTTTTGGTTGAGTATGTGCAAATATCTGGTTAATCCGGTACAAATATCTGGTGAGTTCGGTACAAATATCTGGTTAATGGGTCTTTTTGAGAAAATAATTTTTTTATTTTTTTTAAAAAAGTCAAAATTTGAAGGGGGAAAAAAAAACTACAGTAGCGCTACAGTGCGCTACAGTAGTGCTACAGTGGGAAGTTGTCCCGTATTCCGGTTGTCTAAATAACAGCTCTGTATAGTGATATAGGTGAATGCTATCGTATTAATACTAGTGTTCAGAACACATTTAATCATTTTAATGATTGATACAATCCTCAAACATTTTCGTTCAAAATATTTTTATGCAATACTTTTAATGTTTGATTACCTATTTTGATTCAATTTTAATGCTTTGTACATTGAGTATTCCCTTAATTTTGCTTTCAATATCAAACGACATCTGAACCATTTTCTTTCATATTTTAACGTGAGGTTTCAATTTGATTTTATTGTAATTATAACATATTAAAATGAATAATAATGACTAATTACAATATCAAGCAATGTTGTATAAGATAATATAAGCAATTAAAAGTCTTGCTATCATTAAAAACCTTATTTAAATCAGGGCCTAGGCTGCCAAATAAGGTCCCTAATATATTTGACAATTTTAAAATATTGTATAAGATAATTTAGTACTAATTAATCGCAATCATATATTTTAGATGTGAAAAAATATTAGCATCAATGCTTTTATTCACATTCATATTTTTTGTATAGAGGATCAGACTATCATTAAAAACATGTTCCCAATCAATATTAAGTTTGAATATTTGTACAATGATTGGTGATTTTCGAATTAATTTTGATACTCCGATTATACTTGATTGTATTATTGTTTCCTGTAGCTAAACATGGCAAACTCAGTATTAAGTTTGATAATTCGAAATCACACTACTTGGCTTTCGAATTTTACTTATTAAGTATAATGTACTGAAAACATAATATATGAATGATTATTGATTCCAGAATATATTTAATCAATTTTTTTAATTATTGATCTCATTGTCAAATATATTCAAATTCAAGATTTTTTTTTATGATTGATCTCTTCAAAATATTCAATCAATTTAAACTGTTTTTAAGCAAACGGTTAATGTTTGATGATTGATTTCAGAATATATTTAATCAATTATTTTAATGAATGATCTAAATGGCAAACATTTTCCAATTCAAAATATTTTTAAGCAACGCTTTAAATGCTTGGTTCCTTTTTTGGTTCAATTTTAATGCTCTATACATTGAGTATTCACCCAACTTTGCTTTCAATCGATTTAGATTAAACGACATCTAAGATTTTTTTTTCCAAATTTTATTGTGAGGTTCCAATTTGATTTCATTGAAATTATAACATATTAAAATGAATATTAATGACTAATCAACATATCAGGCAATAAAAATTTGATTTAAATTAGAGCCTAGGCTGCCAAATAAGGTTCCTAATGCATTTCAAGATACTGCAAAAGATAATTAAGTTTGATTATTTGTATGATCATTGGTGATTTTTCATTTAAGTTTGATACTCCTGTTATCCTTCAAAAAAAAAAATTATCCTTCTTTTAAAGAGATTTGAAAAAATAAAATAAGAAAAGTGAAATCACTACAAGAAATTTGCCATATACCTACGGACATTTTTAGTGATGGTCAATAAAACTGTGGGTATAGATATCATATACCTACAAATTTATGATAGTCGTAGGTATAAGTATCATATACCTACATATCTCTTAGTCCGTAACTATATGTTTTAGTGACGGGGTCAAAACTATGGTTATATATCCCATATACCTACAAATAATTATTTTCATCACTATATGATTAAAATTTAAAAAATCTATAAAAATAAAATAAAAACTCGTAGAGGAATTTTTTAAAAATAAAAATTAATAACAATAGGTTACCCGCGTGATTTTCCCCTTCCCGCTAGACAAAATTTTCAAACCCGCTCAAATTTTCAAAACACGCAAAAATATCTCTGCTTCTTTGCCAAAACCCAGTGTTCTCTTTGCTTCAGAAAACAGACCTACAGTTACAGAGTTCTCTTCCCCTTCAACCCCGCCGTCCCATGCTCTATCCCAATCGCATTCACGCCGCTGTCCCTGCATCAAGAGAGATTGACTTACCTCCCGCCCAACACATTGAAGAGTTCTACACATGTACTCATCCTTTCTCTTTGATTATTTTTTCCTTTAGGAAAGCACTTGCATATTCTGTCTTTTACACCGAAAGACTGCTACTAATGATTTCCCAGTTTTCATTTGAAAGATAATTTCTGGAGCTTTCGTTCAATCGATCGATTCATAAAGCTTGTATTGTAACTCTTTGAAAGCTTCTCTCTGCATTTAGGGATTTTTTTCATAATTTGAGAGTTAAGGATATGTTGAGAATTTGGAATTGCAAAAAGACACTATAGCTATTGTATACATTCAACAAGGACATCTTTCAAGTGGGCCTTTCTTCCATTGATACATTTTCTTCCATTGATACATTGTACAGTTTGAGTATTTGAGTAACAATGATTTTGACTCTATTGGCTATCTTAATGACGTTTCTTGCACTCTCATATGCTTTGTTTTTTATTTAATTAGATTTCTTTATATGTGTTATCGTTTTTTTTTCTAACTGAACGAATTTATAGTTGTTCTCAAGCTGTTTGATGAAACACCTGAACCACTATGTAGTTTACTTTGATTGGTATTTTACCCTCTTTATGAAAACATGGTCTGATCCTTATAATATGTGCAAGGTTTATAAAATTTGGAAGTAAGCTTGATATTGTCAAATATGATCTAAAGAGTATGGGTTTGAAAACAAAACAGAGTCATTAGTATGTTTGCAGTTAATTGCTGGTGCATATGATCCATTTTATGGTTGCCATTTATTTTTCTGAGTATTAGTGGAGATCAGGTTCAGTCACCTAGTGATTTATTGTATACATTTTTTGGGTGATTGAAGTATTGTAAAGTTCTGGGACACACAATAATGTGCACAGGGTTGGTCTTTCTTTGGTGATTGTTTCTTGGTTTGTTTTTGTTTTTTTAATAAAGATTGCTGGTACTCTGCATATGCTAAATGGCTTCACCTTGCCCCTGCTATGTTTCTATTATAACTTGTTGGTTGCTGAGATTTTTCAATTTCTGCTATATTTTTTTACTGATACAAAAACGGCTTTTTGCTTCTAGTGTGGTTGCTTAGTTAGACTTGGATTGGGATTTGCTGTTGTTGCTCTGTATCAGGGTGTAGTTTTGTGGCAACAATAAATTTGCTTGAGATGTAGATGAGTTATTAGCAATGTGCTTTTCATGGTATTCTTAAATTTGCCATGTTGCTTGAGTACTCCCAGGAGTATTTATTTTACTAAACGTGGAACCTTGTGCTATTGACATAGCAGCTTAAATTTTCTACTTGTAAGTAGATGGTAGCTTAAATTTACTTGTAATTTGTCTTTCCTCATAGATGTGGGCCTCCAATGCATATGATGCCAGAACTCGTGCTCCCAAAAAATATTGAAGTTGTGGTATGTTCTCCCTCATAACTCAATTTATCATTGATTTTTCAGTTTTTAGTTGATACTTTCATTTTTTATTGGTCAATCAAGGTGAATGGAAACATGGAACTTAGACTTGTATCAATAAAGGTAGCTTTGTGGTATCTACATAGTCGCTACTTTCATTTTTCATTAGTAGAATATATTATTTAATGGCTTGTAAATAAAATTGTGGCATCTACCTGAAATTAACTATTCCTTATCAAAATTAATACTTCCTGTGAAAAGTTATGCTATTATTCATATGATCTTTTTATTACTTGCAGGTAGAGACCGGGAAGCTAATTTCTTGTTGATGGCGTAAATTTGACAATTAAGTGGGCATCATCTTATTATTATTATTTTTGTAATTTTTGAGATTGTTATAAGACTTTATGTGCATATTATATGCTAGAATGCTACCTATTATGTAATTTGATATACTTGTAAGACTTTGTATTAAATTTCAATATGATTGAAGTTCTATTTTGTTTTGATTACTAAATATACATTTTTATTTTATTGTGTATTTAGTTTATAATTTGATATTTATTATTACTATTATTATTATTATTATTATTATTATGAGGAGCATAAATATTGACACTAAAATAGTACAATCTATAGTTACTGGGGCAAAATTGTCGGTATAACAAATTATGATTCGTCACTAAAACATATACCAACAATATATAAATCGTAGGTATATCTATAACTAATATACCAATAGGCATCAAAAATCGTCACTAAAGCCTATAGTGATGTAGATATAACCGTAGGTATAGCTTATTATTGACCACGGAACTGATTGTCCGTCGGTATAGGTTTTTGGGGCTATACCTACGGTTTTTTTACTTTTACCTACAGTTTTTTGCTGTCACTAAATGGCATTTTCCTTGTAGTGAATGATTCCATAATTCAATATATGAGCAGCTTGAATTTTAATAGAATAATTTCTATATAGGAAAAGGGAGATTGAAATTCTTTGAATATTGAATATTCAATATATTACTTTCTTTTGTATTTTCACAAACAATACTCAATCACGGGATTCCCTAATCAATATATATTAATATCATAATTTAAGAAAAATCAAGCGAAGCTTAATGTTTATTCTTGCTCTTACTATATAATTTAACAATTAATATAATTTATTATTGAAAAAACTATTAATATATTTTATAAAAAAAATTAATATAATTTTTTTTGAATAAATTATTATTTTTAGGAAATCATATTTTATTTTTATTTATTTATATGTTATAAATCAATGTGCTTTTGTGTAAAAAAAAATAATTCAATATCATATAAGTATTTATATTTAAATCTTATTGCGTTTTCATTCAAAATCTTCATCTTTGTTTAATATATATTTACCTTTTACGATCCACAAATTAATAACTTTTTTTTTTGACAAATAAGTTTTCTTGTTCTTGAAAAAAAAAAGTTTTCTTGGACAATTTCTATCTTTATAATATATAAATATTCACCAATATAGTTCATTATTTAAAAATCTTACTTTTGTGACGTGATTTTTTTTTTTAAAAATAATTCATATAAACATTAATCAATGATAATAATTTACTTAATGGCATTGATTGCAAATTTCTCATGATAAACCCATTAAGAATTTATATAAGCATATAATAATAATAATAATAATAATAATAATAATAATAATAATAATAATAATGCATTTTTAAAAATCCTTTTAATTCATTTAATTACGAATCAATTCATATCCTTCATTGTAATCTCCAATAAAGGTTATTTAAATTTAAATTTGACATGACAATGATTTACTGAATGACATTTATTGTAAAAAAATTCTAATTATAATTAATCTTATTATGATAATTATAGTTATAATTATCCCCAACAATAAGATGAAAGTTTTTGTTTCTAAAAAAGTACTATTTGATTTCAAATCAAAACAAATAAACATATCATAATAAAGAGATTTCAGACCAAAAAAAATATTTATTTAAATATAAATATTTGACAATCATCTATCAATAAGTACAAAATTGGAGAAATAAAAACCCATAAGAACAATATCCAATAATTTCATATTGTAGAAAATGGTACAAATATATATATATATATATATATATATATATATATATATATAAAGAGTAGAATAGAATAGAAAAACAGATTATAGTAAATCTTCATTAAAGTTTTTTTTCTTTCTATTAAGCCTTTCTACCCTGTTCTTTAATACTCATGGTTGTTGCAACTTCTAATGAGAAAAAAAAAGTGACCTAATTTCAGAGAAAAATAGAAAGGAAAAAAAATGCCAAATCTATGTTCATAACAAACAGTTAAAAAATCCTTTGATGCTCAGTGTTTGAAGCTAAACAAAATCTTGCGGCAAAAATAATAATTGTTGAATATGCAGTGATAATTTGAATTAAGCTTCTTCAACTTCATGTGGGCCTTTCAAAAATCCCCAATTTCAAAGATCAAATATTTTTCCATCTTGGTTCCATTTTCAGCTTGTATAACATCCACAACTCAATTCTCAATCTAGATCAATATGGAAATGAGCTTTGCGTATTGGGTAAGAAGAAAGAGAATGCAATGAGAACAAATGAGAAGAGAGTGGAAAGCAAAACAAAAACACGCAAAAATTAGTATGAGTAGAAGAGAAATCAGACCTGTTAGAATCTGAGAGTAGTGGTCACCTGAGCAAATTATGTTCCT
Organism: Echinosophora koreensis; assembly: GCA_035048595.1. Classification (NCBI taxonomy): domain Eukaryota; kingdom Viridiplantae; phylum Streptophyta; class Magnoliopsida; order Fabales; family Fabaceae; genus Echinosophora; species Echinosophora koreensis. The sequence continues at coordinate 1,077,162 of JAPCYP010000114.1, forward strand.
TTTTCTTTCTAGTACTGATTACTCAGAAAAAAATAGCACTTTCTATGTGTACCTTTGGCTTTGAATATTGGTTTCTTTTTCTATGTGCCACATGTTTTGTTACTTTTCAAGTCAGATTTTATACTGCACATCCAAAAGATTATCAAAAAATAATAATAACTAAGAGTGATTAGTGATTACTCATAAAATAAAATAAAACATGTCGAGATGCCAATATTGATTAATAGAATAATAACAACAATATGAAGGTGACAACAAAATGAACAAAAATTATTAATGCATCCATATAATAAGATTTAAAATACGGATATTGAAATATACAAAAGATTAATCATAAAGTAGAAAAAAAAACTCACCTTCTATTGAAAGTCTCTAGTAATAGCTACAATAGATGAGAAGAATGAAAAAGAAAAGTGTATATAAAATGTGAGAACAAAAAAAGGAATAAAAGAATGAATATAGAAAAAGATAAGAGGGAGGAGTCATAAAAGTCATACCAGAGAAAAAAGAGTGAGTTGAGGGGTCGAGGGAGAATGAGAGAAGGGCTAGGAGAACAAAAGAATTGAGAGCAAACGATGGAGAAATCATGCACCTGACTTTCGATATAGATATAGATTATGATTGAATAATCTTTGTGAAAAGAATTGAATTACCATTTAATAAAAGAAAATTTAAATTTGAATTAGTTTTTATTTTAAATTGTCGAGTCTTTAAATACAATTGTATTACTTAAATGGTATATTATAATATGTCTTAATTTTGGAGAGATAAATGCATGGGTTCTTTGAGGATTGTATTACTTAAATGATATATTACAATCATTATTGTCAATAATTTCTTTGCAAATTATATCAATTATCAATAAATTGATCCTGCTGCAAATCTGATCATATTATGACCATTGCTATAATTACCATAGTTATTTTCAAATCAACCACAACACGACACATAAGCAAAGAAGGGAGGGAGGGCTTTTGGTGTTGCCACGTATGATGAGTGAAGGCTATAGAGATTGACATGTGGAGGTTTCCACTTTGACTTTGTTCACAAATGTATTATATATAGATATAGATTTATCACACACACACACACAAATATATATAGTCCATATCCAAACCAAATTACTGTCAGTGTTATAATTGATAAATTAAATTAATATCAATCTTATTTTAACCAACAACGTACGATTATATGCATTTTTAGAGACTAAAATAATTATTTAATCTTTCTATTTTATTTTTATGACATCTTTCATAAATGTTTTTAGAACAGATTCTTGCTCGTATTATTAAAACTGACTCTCTTTATTAATATTTTTTCACGGCTAAAATGACTTCTATTGCTAAATTTACTTTTTACTTATTGATGTGTTATCTCATCTGGATTATTAGATAATAAATATTTAATTTTAAATCTATTGAATACATACATATTGTAACACTCCGATTTTCAGTACTTTCTAATATCGATAATAAATATATAAATGTTTATATTTTTATTCGAGATTTAGAAAATGATTTTGGGAAAACAAAATTCATATTCATATTATACTTATTTTTATAAGGTTACGGTTAAATTTTGGGTGGAAAATTCAGACGGAACCCGGTCTGCGTTTTCATTGACAGTAAAATTTTACTGATCAAAAAACCTAATTTTGACTCGAGAACGAAATTGTTAGATTTTAAATCCCATTTCCGACAATAGTGGTTATTTTGAAAATTTTCAAAATAAATAAGTTATTATACCTTATTCGGACGTAAAAACCTAAATCGGGTAATCGACGGAGTCGAGAACGGATGTGCAGAGACAAAACCCGACATCGGATGATGAGAAATCTTGCCACCTAGGGTGGTGAGTCATAGGGGTGACTCACCTAGCATTTAATGCATGTAATGATGGGTTTAAGTAAGAAAAGACTAAAATACCCTTAACCTAACCTATCCTAGTTAAATAACAACCATGGTTAAGACCAAGTCATTATCAAGTTTGCTACTCCTTCCTTCTTATGGTGAAAAATCAGCCACATCTCCTCAAGAATCATGTCCACTCATTTATCATGATGACATTTTAAGAGGAAATGACCTAAATGTCCCTAATTTTTATGAAATGGCAAACTTGTCCCCAAGTGATTTTACTCTTTTGTCCTTAAGTGAAATGGGCCAAATAAACCCCCTCACTCCCTCATTTTCGTGCAGCCCCCTCCCCCTCACTTAGTCATTTTTCATGATTCACTTCATTTTCTCTCTAATAACACCAAAAACTTCCATTGGTGTTCTTGAAGAAAACTTTCAAAGTTGATCATTTCTCTTCATTTCTTCAATCTACAAAGTGGTATCAGAGCTGGTCGAGTCTTTCGGGAACCTTGAGGAATAGGTCTGTTATGTTTTTGTTGTGTGATCTCTGGTTGGACCTTGTTTGAATTGTTTCCTTGTCGAAACAATGTGTGTTGACACACAAGGATGTGTGTTTTGATGGGTTCTAATTGGGTTAAGACCTTGTGAGAACTCATGTTTAGCAAATGGTACTTATGTTAGTGTTGACATGTTCGTTCATCCCTTTGGGATTGTGTCCGACATTGAAATGAGGTACCTGTTATGGAAGATTTTTCGGGAGAATTTCTGATCATGTACACGTTCGTTCATCACTTTGCAAACGGCAAACCTAGAACATGATAATGATCTGCAAATGGATGTAAAAAAATGCTCATGTATTCCTTACGTTTATATATATTTAGATACAATAAAAAAAATAAAATTATATATTGAGAATATATTTAAAAAATATATAAAAAATTAATAATGAAGAATATATATATATATATATAATATATATAAACATGAGAAATCCAATTTTATAATATAACAAATAAAAAAATCGAATCTACATAACATCCATTGTATATTCATAATGTATATTTATTAAATTGTTTTGTTTTTACATATTCTTACGTTTTTATATATGTGTATATAAAGAGCAATAACTCAACTCACCCCATCATGAAATAGAAAATAATAATTTTTTTTCAAAAAAAAAAAAAAACCCACCCCATCATGAAATAGAAAATAATTTTTTTTATCAATATGGAATATGAAGTATTCAATCCTTTTTTATTTTTTGAATAAATAAAATGAAATTAAAATCAAACAAAAATGACATAAAATAAAATAATAAATGAAAAGTAAAATTTATAGTTAAAAAATGAAATTAAATTTAAAATCTGGAAATGACAATGACAAATAAATTTAAAAGTAAACATTAAAATGAAATACAAATTTAGAAATAAAATTGAAAAATAAATTTAAAATTTAATTAAATTAAAAATTGAAAAATAAATAAGACCCAAAAAAAAGTGCTCACAACAATGTAACCAAAAAAAAAAAAAGTGCTCACAACAATAAAGACCCATCAAATAGTGAATTAAGAAGGCTCATTTTTAAGAGAATTAAAATAAAGAAATATAATACAAAAGATATATATACATAAATATCCTTTACTAGGCAAAATAAAATACCAAATATACCCCAGCAAGTGTGAAGTGATTTTACAAATTTACCCCAACCACCACCTTACTTTTATATATAAGGCAAAATTATACTTTTAGTCCCTTAAGTTATTTGTTTTGTTCAAATTGGTCCCTTAAATTTTTTTTGTGACAAACTAGACCCTTAAGTTAGGTTCGGGTTTCAAATTGGTCCCTTAAGTTTTTTTGTGACAAACTAGACTCTTAAGTTATATTCGGGTGATAAATTAGTCCCTTAATTTGTCAAAGGGACCAATAAATTAGATCCTTAATGTATTATTTTTATTGTCTTAAAGGACCAATTTGTCACCCCAACATAACTTCTAGTTTGTCACAAAAAAAACTTAAAGGACCAATTTGAAACCGGAACCTAAATTATGGGACCTATTTGTCACAAAATAAACTTAAGGGACCAATTTGAACAAAACAAATAATTTAAGGGACCAAAAGTGTAATTTTGCCTATATATAAAGATAAAGATATATATAGGAATTGGTTAGTAATAAAAAATTATTAAATTAGTATTAAACAATTAATATATTTTTTTGGTAACAAAACAATTAATATTATATAATTATAAATGTTAGTTTTAAAAGGAAAACAATTAAACGAAAAAATAATTAAGCAGATTTAATTTGATAACCATAACAACTGATTGATGAAATTATATATTTTTTTTAAAAATGAAAGTGTGCAAAAGCATCACAATAAGGAGGGTATAAGGTGGTGCATTGGAGGAGGGGGCAACATCCCTCTTTTTGGTAGTCCTTGGTTGAGTAATGGCTAGGTTTTATCAAACCAATATCTAATTAATTCTAACTTTCATGGTTCCTGTGTTAGAAATATTTGTTTCCTAATTTGAAAACTTGGAAGGGTAATGATATTTGGACACAAAAAAGGTGTCCACCATATAAAAGTATTTCTCCTCACTTATTTATTATTTTTTTCTCTCTCATCATGTATTTCATCACTCCCAAGATACTCATAAGCTTTAGGTGTCTATACAAAGTGTCCAAATTGTGTATCCAAATATCTTTACTCAACTTGGAATGTACCCTTAGTGGAAGCCTATTTTACCCCTGCTGCTACACAAAAAATTGTTAGAATAAAGGCCTACTTTGGTCCTTGAGAAAAACACAGGGGTCCGTTTTAGTCCCTGACAAAACTTAAGTACCAAATTAGTCCCTTACAATTTTAAACTAGGGACACATTAGTCCCTCCATCAACCGCTCGTTAGTTTCGGTTCTTTAAGTCGATGACGTGTTCCATTTTATTGCTTAGGTGTAGTGTTATATGAATATTTACAATTTTCAGTGTGTAAATTGGTTATTAAACATTTGCTTAAATGCTAAAAATGTCTAAAACAACGTCATTTTGAACACACATGGTAAAAAGAAATTGACCTCTTACGCAACCAAAAATGTAACTTAAATGTCCAAAATGAGACCTAATCGCATCTCACTCCAATTTATGCATCAAATTAGCATATGTGGAGCCCTAATCCACAGAGATAACAGTTGATGTCTAACGGGATCAAACGGAGGGATTAACGTGTCCCTAGTTTGAAATTGTGAGGAACTAATTTGGTACTTTAGTTTTATCAGGGACTAAAACGGACCCCAGTGTTTTTCTCAGGGACCAAAATTGTTCTTTTTTTTTTCAAATTATTAAAACTCCCCCTTAATAATTTGGTGTTGGAAGATAAATTTATTTGGAAGTGTAGCTCAAATGGTTTGTTTACTGTCAGGTTTACTTATCATTTAGCTATGACTAATTTCATTGATACTTCCCATCTTCAAGATACAGGTGACTGGCTTCTTATTTGGAATTTAAAAGTCCCTCCAAGGATCAAGATTTTCCTTTGGCGTGCTTGTAGTGGTTGCCTCCCAACTCGCTCTATGTTGAGGCATAAAGAAGTTTCTTCTTCTAGTTTGTGTGCAGTCTGTGAATCAGAGATTGAAGACCTTTGACATTTGATGTTAACATGTAATAATAGCATGGCTTGCTGGAATATTCAGAACTTATGGGTGCACATTTTCCCCACTTGGAATCTTTCAATTCTTTCAAGGAACTGGTTTTTTCTCTTCTATCTAATTTAAGTGCCAAAAATAAGCCAATTTTTGCAGCTATTCTTTGGAGCTTATGGTGTAATCGTATTGAGCATCTTTGGGAGCAAGCTGGAGTATCCCCACATATTTTTCAGCACACAGCAACATTCCTGGGGGATTGGACTCACGCCATTTCTCTTGGACACCATTCACGTGCGCAACATGATGAGGACCGGCAAATAATTTGGGCACCACCTAGGCCAGGTTATCTAAAGTGCAAAGTTGATGCAAGCTTCTCCGAGGTTCATGGCAAAACTACTTTTGGTATGTGTATTAGAGATGAACATGGACATTTTATTCTTGCTAAATCAGATTGGATACCTTCTTGTCTCCCAACTCTTGAGGGAGAAGCTACAGTGCTTTTAAAGGCTATCCAATGGGTTCAAAGCTTGAATATGCATTATGTCATCTTTGAAATTGATTTTAAGGTGGTAGCAGACAAGGTGAACCAACCTAAGGAAGATGTCTCAAAGTTAGGATTTGTAACTAGTTATTGTCATGATTTCCTTTCTATGTTTCCAACAGGGTTCCAAACTTTAGTTTAAGTTTTGTTAGGCGACAAGCGAATAACGTAGCCCATAGTTTAGCTAAGGTTACTATGACAAGCGAATAACGTCCCACTATTTTCTATCATGTCCCACTTTGTATTTGTAATACCCCGTTTTCTCTTTTCTTGATCAGTAATTATATTTTATATTATTATCGGGGATCCAGAAAATGATTTTGAGAAGAAAAAAAATCATAGTTGGAACCTTTCATATCGTGGGAAGTTACGGTGAAATTTTGGGTTTAAAATTCAGATGGAAACCGGTCTGCGTTTTCGCTGATAGTATAATTTTATTGCCCGAAAACCCTAATTTCGGCCCGAAAACGAAAAATTTCAAAATGTTGCCACTTGTTGGGGACAAAATGTATTTCAAGAATTTCTACTCAAAAATAAAATATTCTACTTTATCGGGTGAAATTTTAGCGAAAAACGGGCGGAAAACCTAATCGGGTAAATGACAGAGCCGGATTCGGATCCGCAGAAATAAATCGGAGGATAGGAATGATGATTCAACTTGGACAACTCACCTACATGAGTCACCTAGTGAGTCACCCTAGTAAAAAATGACCATAAATGAAAGATGGTGAATCACCAAAGTCATAAATGAAAAGTAGTGAATCATTATCTTACATGTGTTAAGAGTTTGTGTTCAAATTCTCTTCCTCTTGCTCCATGGTCCATGAAATTCGACCAAGCCCTCCTAGCCACACATAAGTCACCTAGTCATCATGACTACTTAACAAATTATTATAATATCCTTGCGAAATGCCCAAAATACCCTTTGATCATTTTATGAATTCCTTTGATGTCCAACAAGTGTTTTGACAATTTGCTCTCCCTTCTATCATGTATAATTTCGACCAAGCCTCTTGGATAGGCATTCTTTCACTTCATTCTAGATGATCATGATGATTATGAAGACACCTAAGTATTTTAAGTTATTTTCTAACCTAACATAAAACCATGGTAAGGTTATTAACCAAGACAAAACCAAATTGATTTCTTCTTCCTCCATGTGATACACACACGACCACATCTCCCTAAACACACCTCCGCCACACATTTCCCTCATCCATCTATGTCCACTCCTTTGCCATGACTCACCACCATCATGATGACTTAAACACAAAATGTCTAGATATTTTCCTTATAACCTAACCTTGCTTTGGTTAACATCAACCATGGTTTACATTTAAGGTTATCAAAGCAAAGTTCTCCTCCTCATTTGGTCCAATTTCGTGCAGCCTCACCTACACACACAACTCATTTCTCTTTTCACATTCATCATCTTTGTTCATCTAAAAACCCTAAGTTCATCACTAAGGTTTACATTGGAACTTCAAGTTCTTGTTGATTTCTTCATCTTCTAGAGGTGTCTTATGATCCATGATCATACCCTCCTCACTCCTTGAAGTGCACGGCCACTTTACCATCATCCATTCCTTTGTTTCATTTCTTTTCACTTGAAAACACTTAAGTTGTTAACTTAAGTTGATTTTAAAGATCAAAAATCCTATGTTCTTCATTTCCTCTCACTTGTTCTTCATTTCTTTTCCATTTTCCACCAACTTAGAGACATGATTTCATGATTCTTCCTTCATGAAACTTGTTCCTTAGATCATTGTCTTCACTTTGATCCACTTTGTTCTTAGATCCATGAACTTTCAAGTTCATCTCCTTTTTCTCTCAAATTCGGCCCACACCCATTAATCATCATCCAAACCTTGTTTTGATCTTCTAAGATCATATTCTTACTCTTATAGATGATCTAGACACTTTCTATTTCACATAAAAATCCACTTAGAGCTTGTTTTCAAAATGGGTTTCTAGAGGCCATATTCGGTCAAGCTTGTCTTTCCAACATCCAATCTTTGTTCCCCCATTTCAGCCCACTTTCCTAAAGCTAATCATCAATCCAAACAACTTTCATGTTGAAGCTTTCATCAAAAAAATTCATCTTGACATAGTTCCTTCAAGATCAAAGTTGGAGTGCTTTAGGTAAAAGTCATTTCTTTTCATTCCTATAGTGATTTTTGAACTTCTAACTAAGATTATGCGTTGATAATCTTATTCCATGCTTCATTAGCATCCTATATATATAAATTATTTTACTTTCTATATTCTTGATCATTTATGAATTAATTCATAAAAATTTGCATACTTAGATTTTCGAACTTTCGACAATTTTTCTATAATAGAAATATCTATCCATACACGTCTGCCAAATGATTTTGAAAACAAATAATCATAGCCCTATAATCCATTGTTTGGCCTTGGGCTACCCCTAGGGTTTTGACCTTGGATCTTACTTGTTTAACTAGTTTTATTGTTGGTTGATAAAGGTTTGGTGTTAGAGTTGGTTTGGTGTAGCTTTGTGGATGAAGTTGGACTTGGTAGCATTGTGGATCAAAGAGGATCGTTGTAACAGCCCAATTTTCGGATACGCTGTATTAACGGTAAAGATATATTTATTTTTATTTTTATCTGTGACCTGGGAAATAATTTTAGAGAAAATAAAATCATATCTAGAACTTACTCTATGGTAGGAAGCTCTGGTTAAAACTTGGGTTTAAAACTCAGACGGAAATCGGTCTGCGTTTTTACTGACCGTATAATTTTATACCGGCAGAAAACCCTAATTTGATCTGAAACTGAAAAATTGTAGATTTGTATATCATTTCCTTGAGGAATTCTATTTTCCAAAGTTTTGCCAAAAAATGAATATTAGATTTTATTCGGGTGAATTTTGGCGAAAAACGGACGAAAACCCTAATCGGAAAACTGACGGAGTTGAAAATGGAAATGCAAAGACAGAACCGGGCACCGGATGAGGAGACATCTTGCCACCTAGGATGGTGAGTCATAGGGGTGACTCACCTAGCATTTATCACAAGTTATGATGGTTAAGATATTTTAAGGTAAAAAGACCAAAATACCCCGAAGCTTTTGTGGTTATTAACAAGACACATCTATGCACTCTTAACCACTCATTTTACATGGTTGTAAACCTCCCACATCTCTCCAATTTCGTGCATCCATCTCCAATAAAACATACATATTTCATTTGCTTTTTCATCATTTTCCTCTCAAAACTCGAAATCGGGTAAATGACGGAGCTAAGTACGGGATTTCCGGGAACCCCTAATAGATTGGATCGATGAGTCATGGATGACTCATGAGATGTGGGGCAAAATCAATCACACCATCCTTCACTCTAAACCACACATTTTAACCTAACCATGATTACTATTAACTATAGTTAAGTTATTATAACCATAGTTAAGTTATTATATTATTTTCTAACTTAACTTAGGTCAAATAAACTCAACCATGGTTCCATTTTAACATTAAACAAAGAATTTTTTCACTCAGTCATCATCTCATTTTCGTGGCTGCCCATTTCTCCCCACACTAAGACAACTTTTCGTTTTCTTTCCTAAGTCATTTTGCTCACAAAATACTAAGAACATCATAGTGTTCTTGCTAAGTTCATCATAGTTCTTCACTTATTCTTCAACTTCCTCATCAAACTTCTTCATTCTAGATCAAATCTTCATTTCCATCAACTTCTCACAGATCTCTATTTCTAAATCTAGAACTTCAAATAATTCTAGAAAATTGTAGAAAAATAATTTTAATGTGAAACCAATTGCTATGATCTCTAAATGACTTCTACTTTCATCATCTAAGAGCATGTAAGTAAGAATTTTCCTTCCTATTTTTCCTCATATGGCCGAATCTATGCATATGTGAGCAAATGAGATTTTGTTCAACTTTTAACTTAGGTGAGGTTGGTTATAAGCTATCTAGGGTTTCTATGTTCTAAATATAAGAGTTTGAAAACAAAAGAAATTCCTAACTAAATTTTATCGCCTTGGCCAAATTTATGTTCATATAGGTAAATGAGTTTTTCTTCAATTTCTACTTGAATGATGACATGTCTAAACTAGTTAAGGTCTCTAGGTTATAGATCCAAGAGCATGTGAGCAAAAAGAATTTCTGGCCAATTTCACTATGTTTGGCCGAAACCCTAACTTATTTGGTTAGAGGATTTTGTTTCATATTTTTAACTAGTAACACTTGATTGATGTTAGTTAATACTCTAGTAACTAGGATATAAAAGATGGAATTGAGAAAATAACGTTAGCCCTATTTTTGAGTCATGGCCGAAACTAACCTAGGGTTGTCATGATTGGATTTTGTTTGATTAACTAGTGGTTATGTTGTTTTGGTTGAAGGTTAACCATTAACCGTGATAAAGTAACAAGGATCGGAAGGTTCGTGAAATTCGGTGATAAGTCAAATGGGGGAAAGAATCAACCTATTGTCGGAATGGATAAGTAGTATATATTATAATAATTGTGTAGGGCGACCTAAACCCTACTAGTGGTCGAGTGATTGACAAGACCAAAATCGCATTGGAAACCTTTTCTGTAATACCAGTGATGATTTGGGGATTGTAGGTTATCGACATTAGGTTAATCTTATGATATTGAGGATGTATGACTTTATAATTATTGAATTGTTAGTGATACGCTGGTTGATGTATTCTATTGAATGTGACGTTTTATTTTGATGTTTGAATATTTTATTGATTATTATGTTACGCATGATCTGTCTGGTTTGACAATGTGCGTAGTTGACTTTTAAATAAGGATATATGTTGTTCGAGGGATATGTATGTGGGTGAGCGAATGAATGGGACTTAGAGGTGCATAGCATAATTAAGTTTTATAGATGGATTATGAGATATGATTTAAGGATTTATATGAGTTTCTAGTGAGAGGTTGAGAGACTAGGTTATGACCTCGTAAGAGTCGGTGATACTTGCCTCATTGCATTGTGTAGCAATCGGGCTATTTGCATCATTGCATTGTGTAGCAATCGGGCTACTATCATTACTATCATATGTAGCAATCGGGCTACTAATATTATATTATTTATATTATATATGATAGATGGGAGTGCTCGCTCGGACGAAGGACTGACCTTCTTATTAGGATGGAGATGGTGTGACACGATTGTAGTGGTCACGTTAGCATAAAGGTTTAGTTTGCGTGTGATTAAGGGTAGAGGACGATATTATGATTTGAGGATGATTGTTAGTTATGTGTGATGTCTGTCTGTGACTGCTATTATATTATGTGCTATGTATTCGTTTCCACTTTTGATGATAGAAATGTTTCTTATCCCCTATATTGTTTTGTATGCTGTATTTTATTTATTATGTGATCGTATGAGAAGACCCTGTGGAGGAGCTTGATACTGAGGAGCTGGATGCAATTCCATATGAACCGGATGCGGGAGGACGAGTTGTGGATTCCAACGATGTAGTTTAGTGTCTAAGGCTAGTGAGTCTTATAAGACGTTTTATATCTCCGCAAATGTTAGTTTGTTTAAATATGCTCCTGGAAGGGATCCTGTTGCTGGGATACCCTAAACAATGTTTTTGATAACTCTGAAGCAAGACATATGTGTGTATGTATTTATTATATAAAATGTGATGCTTTCAATGTTATATGTTTATGTTTAAGTTTTTAATTTTTTACGCATTTTATGTTCAGCGCTCGAATTAAGAAATTAATTAATAAGGTTTTAAGTTAATGGCACAACGGGGTGTCTCAATCGTCTTGCATTTTGGGAGCTACAAGAGGTAAGGGGGGAGTGAACCACCTCACACCATATTGGTGGGTGTGAAGATGGCTTATATTGTTTGTGTTTGGAAACCCTAGACCTGGGGTTTGAAATAGACAACTATAAACACGAGAAGGGGGGTTGAATTGTGTTTATCAGAAATTAAAATAAAGTTGAAAACTTTTCGCACACAGGAGCTAGATTCGGACAGGTGTAAAAAGGTTACACAGACAGGTCACCTGTCTATTGTATCTTTACAGAAAACCACACGAGCGCACAGATGAAAAACAAGTTTGATAGAAACACTTTTAACCCCTTAGTTAGAATGCAGATGATATATAATCAAAACAACTAAAGAGTTTAAGGGAGAAGAGATTAACACAGTGATTTATCCTGGTTCACTCTTTAACACAAAGAGCTACGTCCAGTCCTTCGCAGCACCAAGATTTATCCACTATAACTGATCAGGTTACAGACTCCAAGTATTGTTTGCACACCTAGCCTCTTCAGGCTCCAAGACAAGTATTCTTTGCACACCTAGCCTCTTCAGGCTCACTCAGATTTGTTTGAGAGTTTGGTTTGTAATAAATACAATTACAGACAGACAGATCTTTCACTAACACTCAGAGAGTGGTTTAAATGTAAAGCTTAGGAAAGTCTGCGTAATAACTTCAAATGATTGAAGAATACAGAATGAATAAATGAACAGAGTAATGGCTCTTTAATGCTTTGTAATCTCTGATGTGTTCATCTTCAATGACTTCTGTATTTATAGCCTTCAAACATTTAATATCCGTTAGAGACATTCCTTGCAACTATGACTTCAAGCAGAGCTTCATTAAATGCAATATAGTCGTTCTGGGCAGCCATTAATGCAATGGAGACATTGGTTGTACTCTAACATGAAGGATCATGGCTTTATGCATCGTGTAGTAGCCAAATCAGAGTTGTACAGAATGCTTTTGTACTTTTGCAGAGTACATTTCCCTTCTTGTGTAATAACCGAAAGTACTAGGGAATAAAGCGTGTTGGAAACATTCTTTAACTGGAAGTTTGTCTCTGACTTCCTAGGTTGCTTGAGAGAATAACCTTCTGAGTTTCTTGATAAGTGTGAGAGAGAGAGATTCAAGTCTTCTGCATGAGGGGACAGCTTCCAAAAGCTTCATGTACTTCGAGTTCTTAACAAAGAACCTTAGACGAGTATGAGAGACAGGTTGAAACCAATTTGTACAAAGTCAACAATCCCAGCCAGCAGACAGGTTGACTTTTTGCTTATCCAGACAGGTCGTTACTTAGGTAGACAGACAGGTGAGTTTTGCTATTTTCTGATCTGTACACTAAGTAGACAGGTTAGCAACCACAAAGTAGGTTAATTAAATCATTAACCAATGTTTAGTTGTCATCAAAACTTAGGGAAATGCACATTTTTAGAGACTTAACAATCTCCCCCTTTTTGATGATGACAAACATTCAGATGGTTTAACAAACCTTAGAAAATATCAACTTAGAAAATAAACAGAATGCAGACAGGTTGAAATTTTCTATACGTGCAGACAGGTGCATTTGAGTTCAAATAACATTATCAGATCAATATGCAGCAATCTTAAGTTCAAGATATCAGAGTATCAGAGATTAAAAGTTCAATTTTAACTATCTTAATTTTCTCCAGACTTGAACACAACACATTTAACCATCTTAATCATCTCATACATTTTTCTCCCCCTTTTGTCAACAACAAAAAGGGACAAACAGAAACCAGGAAAGGGAGACAGTAAAGAGATAAATTAAAATCTATTTTTATTCATCATAAGCTTCTCATTTACAAGGCAGTTTCTACAGAAAAAGCTACCTAGACTGATTAAAAAGAAGATACAAAGAATCAACTTTCTTTTCTAAAAGCAGCCTAGCATGCCTTTCTTCATCCAAGAGTCTTCTGACTTCTTCTAGCTCAGCTTTAAGTAAATTGAAGCTAGTTAAATCCACCATCTGAGAAGAGGAGGCTTCTGAAGACAGGCTGGTTGAAGTAACAGACGGGTTTGGATACCAGGGTAAGGCTAATACTGGGGGTGCCTTAGGTACAGAGAAGGGTAAGGAGACACGGGGAAAGAAATATTGATGAATGGTTCTGAAATAAAACAAAGGGAGAAAAGCTAATTTAAACAAAGGTTTGATTCTGACTAGGTCAGTATCGAGAGAAGGAAAGACACAAGATAGTCTTTCACATAGAGACAGACAAGTGACTCTAATTTGAATAGGAGGGGGAAGAGGTTGATTAGCTAAGACAGATGGAGGTAACGGTAAGAGAGAGTCTATATGACAAAAAAACGAATTTGACCCTGTTATCAAAAGAAAGAAATATCTAGACCTAGAAGGTAACATTACAACAGAGGCAGGATAATGAGATCCTTCCAATGTTCTAACGAACACAATAGTAGGGGGACAAAAGAAAATTTCCCTACAAAAGTTAAGAATATGAGGTGGAGGAGAGGGAATGACAGATAAGTGAGAGACACTTGCAGTCATCAGAGATTGCAGATCACTCACAAACAGTCTTGATGATATGCCAGATTGTTCTTTGGGAGTTGAGTCCCTGTGAACAACTGTGTACTGACATATATCAGACACAACATCAAAAGATGTTTGGGTTGGGTGAGAAGAGACAGGTGAATGAAAAGGGGAGGCAACTGACAAAGGATTAATAAAAAGGGCAGAGGGGGAGGAAACAATAGGACTTGGAATACCTTGGTGAAGGGGAGAGGGTGGTGCAGAAGGAAAGGTGAAAAACTGATCTTCAAAGAGTCTTGTCTTCTTCCTTGAAGGGGACAGAGCAGCAGCTTCAGGATGATTAACTGTCTGAGTCCCATCAGACAGGTCAGCAGAAGTTGGAGCAGCAGCAGGTTCTTCTGCAGGGATTTCTTCCCTTCCAGCAATGGCCATCAAAGGCATTGGGTAGCCTGACCTTCTTTTTCTGGGAATGATTCCCAAATCAAGAGGTTTCTTCTCCTTCGGCTCCTCTAAGGGTGGAGATGTCTGCTCCCCCTGAGTAGATGCTTCCTCTTTACTAGGTTCAGACTCCACTTGTCTGACCTTGGTAAAGTTCACCAGTCTTCTCTTCTTGGTGGGTTGTGCTGGTGCAGCACCAGATTTCCCATCCTCACTTGTCTTCCTCTTGGAGAGGGTTTCTTTAGCTTGAATCTGAGAGGCTCAACAGTATCAGCAGATTCTTCAGAAGCTGAGGGTTCCTCAGGCTTCTGGTCTTGTCTAGCCACCTTTCCAGCAGGTTTCCAGATCCTCTCAGAGATTGGAACTTCTGATTCACCAGTAGAATCCACTGGTTCTTCTACTTTCTCCTTCTGCTTCTGCCTTCTGCTCAGCAGCAGGCTTCTTCTTCTTCTTCTTGTCTTCATCTTCATCCTCCAAAGGGATTCCTTCAATCCCCATCATAGACAGGACCTTCTTGTCTATGGGCAGAGCCATGTCCACGAAATGAACATCAGTTGGAACAAACAGCTTGTTCCTGAACACCCTTGTCAGCAGCATTCCATAAGGATAGGTTGGCATGTTTGTCCTTCTGATTAGAGACTCAAGATACATATAAATGAGATCATTGATGTCTATCTTGATTTTGTGAATTAAATGGTACAGAGCAAATCTGTCCATCTTGGTCACATTGTCTCGTGATCCTTTTCTTGGCATCACACATTCCAGCAGCAATTTGTGCAAGAACCTGCACTTGGGCACCATGCAGACAGGCTTCTTGTTCTCAGGGTTTGGAACTCCATAAACAGCAATATTCACATTTTCAGCTCCTACCTGATCTTCCCAATCAGGTTTGAAGGCAGTTCCAATCCTTGGACATCTTGTTGCTAATTCCAGAGACCCAATAGGGAAAAGGAGGGTTACTTCAGATGACATTTAAGCCTTGAAGCTCTTGGTTCCATCAATCACACTGGTGATGACCACAGCATTCCTCCAGAAGTCTCTGACAAGCTTGGGATGAACAAGCTCCTTGATGTCAAAGAAGGCAGTCCACTTAGAGTATTCCAATTCTTCAGTGACATCCATTCCCCATTTCTTCATCTGTTAAAGATCAACAGTCTTACCAGGAAGAATCTTCTCAACATCAGCCACTCTCATCTCGTATTGCTCAGCAATTTCTTTTGAGGACAGACGCTTTGAAGATGCCATTTTTCAGAGAAGAGGTTACGAGGGTTTTGGAAGAGAGAAGGGTTTGAAAAAGAAGAAGACGAAGATAGAAAGACTTTAGGGATTTTGAAAAAGATAAAGTTTGAAGTTTTTTGAAAAAATTGCCTTTTAAAACAATAAAAGCAGGAGAGAGAAATAAAACATTTTTAATTCAAAACGGCACGATTTTTGTGGGGAACTGTAGCGCCCACTTAAGACATAATGAAAACATGGTTTCGAGATAAAAACTGTCGTGCACATGATTATCTTCAGATAAACAAATGGTATTAAATAAATAATAACCATTTTAATAAAACTGTTGAGTTTCAGCACAGTGACTCAGCAGAGTCAGACAGGTAATCACAGACAGGTGATATAAAACTATAAAACAGGTAGCATAGATATTTTAAAAACTCAGACATTTCATTCAACAATGCAATGCATGTTTAAATTATCTCTAATAAATAAAAATCTTTCTTCTACTAAAGGTTTAGTGAAAATATCAGCCCATTGATTTTCAGTTTTAACAAACTTAATATCAAAGATACCTTTCTGAACATAATCTCTTATGAAGTGATGTTTGATTTCTATATGCTTAGCCTTAGAATGCTGAATTGGATTTTTAGTTAAGCAAATAGCACTGGAATTATCACACCATACAGATATATTATGCTCAAAAATAGAGTAATCCTCAAGTTGATGTTTTACCCATAAAAGTTGAGAGCAACAACTAGCAGCTGAGATATATTCTGCTTCAGTAGTGGATAGAGCAATAGTTGTCTGCCTTTTGCTTGACCAAGAGACTAAATTTTCTCCAATGAAGTGGCATCCTCCACTGGTGCTTTTCCTTTCTATTCTATCTCCAGCAAAATCAGCATCACAGAATCCCACTAATCTATATTCTTTAGTTCTCAAATATAGCAAACCAAGATTAGTAGTCCCAAGCAAATATCTAAATATTCTCGTAACAGCTTTAAGATGAGATTCTCTTGGGTCAGATTGAAATCTAGCACACATACAGACACTAAATTGAATATCAGGTCTGCTTGAAGTTAAGTACAGTAGAGATCCAATCATACCTCTGTAGACAGTTTGGTCTACCTTTTTACCTTCATCATCTTTACTTAATTTTGCATTGGTTTCCATGGGAGTTTTCATTCGTTTAGCACTTTCCATTTTGTACTTCTTAAGCATTTCCTTGATATACTTTTGTTGATGAATGTAGATTCCATCACTTGTCTATTTGATTTGTAAACCAAGGAAGAACTTTAACTCTCCCATCATGCTCATCTCAAATTCTGCTTGCATCAGCTTTGAAAAATCCTTGCACAGCTTTTCATTAGTTGCTCCAAAAATAATATCATCAACATATATTTGGACTATAATGAAGTTCTCTTTAGAACTTTTCTTAAACAGAGTAGTATCTACTTGTCTTCTAGTAAAACCATTATGCATGAGAAAAGAACTTAATCTATCATACCATGCCCTAGGTGCTTGTTTTAAACCATATAATGCCTTTTTCAGTTTAAAAACATGATCTGGTTTATCAGTATCCTCAAAACCAGGGGGTTGTTTAACATAAACTTCTTCTTCAATTATTCCATTGAGAAAAGCACTTTTCACATCCATTTGAAAAAGAGTGATTTGGTGTTGTGCAGCATATGACATTAGAATGCGAATAGTTTCTATTCTAGCTACAGGTGCAAAGGTTTCAGTATAGTCAATACCTTATTATTGGTTATAGCCTTGAGCTACTAACCTTGCTTTATTTCTGACAACTTTGCTATCCTCATCCAGCTTGTTTCTGAAGACCCATCTTGTTCCAATAATAGACTTGTTTTTGGGCTTGGAGACAAGTGTCCAGACATCATTTCTGGTGAACTGGTTGAGTTCCTCTTGCATAGCAAGAATCCAGCTTTCATCATCAAGAGCTTCCTCAATGTGCTTTGGCTCTATTTCTGACATGAAGGCCACATTGCTTGATTCTCTTAAAGTAGATCTGGTTCTCACTCCTTCTGAGGGATTTCCAATAATGAGATCCTTAGGATGATGAGTTTTGAATTTCCAGTCTCTTTGAAGATCATCATGAAGATCTTGACTTGTCTGTTGACTTGTCTGCTCCACTTGTCTATCTGGTTCAGCTTCAGGTTCTGACTTGGTTAAGTCAGGTTGTTGATTTTCTGACTTGTTTATATCAAGACCTGCAAGATCATCTTCTAGATCTGATAATTCTTTATCAGTCTTTAGGCTATCATTAAATTTGACATGAACAGATTCCTCAATAACAGATGTTCTAGAATTAAAAATTCTAAAAGCTTTAGACATTTCAGAATATCCTAAAAAGATACCTTTGTCTGTTTTGGAGTCAAATTTTCCAAGTTGATCCTTGGTATTTAGAATGAAGCACCCACACCTAAATGCATGGAAGTAAGAAATGTTGGGGCTTTTTCCTTTCCACAGTTCATAAGGTGTCTTCTTTAGAAAAGGCCTAATGAGTATTCTGTTTTGTACATAACAGGCTGTGTTTACTGCTTCTGCCCAGAAGTACTTAGGGAGATTATTCTGATTGAGCATAGATCTAGCCATCTCTTGCAGAGATCTGTTCTTTCTCTCAACCACTCCATTTTGTTGAGGAGTTCTAGGTGCAGAGAAATTGTGAGAGATTCCATTCTCCTCAAAGAACTGTCTAAACTGCTCATTTTCAAATTCTCCCCCATGGTCACTTCTAAGAGTAGAAATACAGAAACCCTGCTCATTTTGTATTCTTTTACAGAATACTGAGAAAGCCTTAAAAGACTCATCTTTGTGGGTTAAGAAGAGTACCCATGTATATCTAGAATAGTCATCAACTATGACAAATCCATATTTTCTTCCAGCCAAGCTAGCAACACTAACTGGTCCAAACAGATCCATGTGTAACAACTGAAGAGGTCTAGAGGTTGATACTTGGTTTTTAGTTTTGAAACTTGATTTTACTTGTTTACCTCTCTGACATGCATCACACAAAACATCTTTCTTAAAACTAATATCAGGCAAACCTCTCACAAGGTTATCCCTTTTTAATTTTGAAATTAGTTTCATACTAGGATGTCCTAGTTTCTTATGCCATAACCATCTTTCATCCTCTTTAGACATCAGACAGGTTACACTTTGATCTGAGAGATCAGTCAGTTTAATCTTATACAGATTTTGTCGCCTTTTAGCTGAAAAGAGGGTTTTGCCACTGAGATCTTTTACTATAAATAAATCCTTGGTAAAGGAGACATCAAATCCACTGTCACATAATTGACTTATGCTAAGCAAATTGTGTTTTAATCCTTTAACCATAAGAACATTTGATATAGAGGGAAGAGGAGGTTTACCACCAATAGTACCAATTCCTATAACCTTCCCTTTCTGATTTCCACCAAATGCCACATGTCCTCCTTTCTTAAGTTGGAGGTCTAGGAACATAGACCTTTCTCCTGTCATATGTCGCGAGCAGCCACTGCCCAGGTACCAGCAGTGGTGTTTTCTTTGTGCTGTTGAGGACATCTGCAACAGAGATTATTTGATCTTTAGGTACCCATAGTTTTCTGGGTCCTTTTCTGTTAGTTCTAGGAATCTGTGAAGACTTCCTTCTTTTCTTATGAAGACACTTAGACATAACATGTCCAGTCTTTCCACAGAAATTACAGACAGGTATGGTTTTAATAAAAGTATATGTAGCAGACACTTTAGAGTTTTTAGTTGATACTTTATGATGTGTCTGATGGACATATCCAATACCTTCTTTGTTAAGGGAGTGCCTCTGACAGCCAAGCAGCTTGGTCAGATTATCTCTACCATTAACAAATTTGGCAAGATCAGAAGTGAGCTCTTCCACTTTCTGTTGAAGTTTTTCAACTTCTTCAGACTGTGATGTATCACTAGAGATCTTAGCTTCATTAGACGTTTTAGTCTTCAGCTCACTGTTCTCTTTGGCAAATTTCTCACACTCTAGAGATTTCTGTTTATGCTCACTGAGGAGCTTAACATGATCTCTCTTGAGGGATTTGAAAGCCTTAAATAAGCAGTTGGATTCCTCCAGCAATTCCTCATAGGCATCAAGTAATTCCTCATAGTCAGGATGTACCCCATTATCTGAATCTGAGTCAGTGTTGGCCATCAGACAGAGATTAGCTTCTTCCTCTGTCTCTTCATCAGAAGATGTTGACTCCAGATCTTCCCAAGTAGCCATCATCCCTTTCTTCTTCTTTTTGAAGAACTTCTTAAAAGGGGCTTTCTTGAGTTGAGGACATTCTGCTTTGATGTGACCTGGCTTCTTGCACTCATACCAGACAATTGAGTTCTTGTCTGTTGAAGTGGATTCTTTGAAGTTCTTGTCCTTGTTGAACCTTCTGAATGGCTTATCCTTTCTGAACTTCTTTTTCTGTAAGAGAAGCTTTATCTTTCTGGTTAGGAGAGATAATTCTTCATCACTTTCAGAATCCTCGGGTTCAGACAGGTCAGCATCACTGGATGACTCGTCTGCCTTCAAAGCTTTAGAAGCTTTTGAAGACTTTTGATCAGCCTTCAGAGCAATTGACTTGCCCTTCTTTGTTGTGATTTCATCTCCAAGTTCTTGCTCATGAACAGCGAGTGTACCAAGAAGTTCATCCATAGTCAAGGTGGTAAGATCCTTGGCTTGAGAGATAGCAGTTACCAAAGGTCTCCACTGCTTAGGTAAACTTCTTAGTATCTTTCCAACCTTCTCAGCATTAGAGTAAACTTTGCCAAGAGACTTTAGGCCATTGATGATAGTTTGGAATCTTCCTATCATCTGAGCAACAGATTCTCCTTCCTCCATGAGAAACAGTTCATACTTTCTGACAAGTATGGCAATTTTTGATTCTTTGACTTTGGCTATTCCTTCATGTGTGACAGCTAAGGTGTCCCGTATTTCTTTGGCAGAGTCACAGGCACAGACCTTTTCAAATTCATCAGGACTGAGAGCACAAATGATATTGTATCTGGCTTTGTGATTCAGCTCCCACTTTGTCTTTTCTGCAGGGGTCCACTGAGCTTTTGGCTTGTCAATGTTGTCATCATTTTTAGGAATGAAAGGACCATCTGTGATGACATCCCAGAGATCAGAGTTTGTAGATAGAATGAACCATTGAAATCTATCTTTCCAATAGTTGTAGTTTTCTCCATTGAAGAATGGAGGTCTGGTTAAGGAAGCTCCTTCAGTCTGGTGACTTCCACTAGCTCCAGCAGTCATGTCTATTCTTCAGGACCTTTTATCTCTACACTGTTAGATGCTCAACCCAGAGGCTGAGCTCTGATACCAACTGAAATAGACAACTATAAACACGAGAAGGGGGTTGAATTGTGTTTATCAGAAATTAAAATAAAGTTGAAAACTTTTCGCACACAGAAGCTAGATTGGACAGGTGTAAAAAGGTTACACAGACAGGTCACCTGTCTATTGTATCTTTACAGAAAACCACACGAGCGCACAGATGAAAAACAAGTTTAATAGAAACACTTTTAACCCCTTAGTTAGAATGCAGATGATATATAATCAAAACAACTAAAGAGTTTAAGGGAGAAGAGATTAACACAGTGATTTATCCTGGTTCACTCTTTAACACAAAGAGCTACGTCCAGTCCTTCGTAGCACCAATATTTATCCACTATAACTGATCAGGTTACAGACTCCAAGTATTGTTTACACACCTAGCCTCTTCAGGCTCCAAGACAAGTATTCTTTGCACACCTAGCCTCTTCAGGCTCACTCAGATTTGTTTGAGAATTTGGTTTGTAATAAATACAATTACAGATAGACAAGTCTTTCACTAACACTCAGAGAGTGGTTTAAATGTAAAGCTTAGGAAAGTCTGCGTAATAACTTCAAATGATTGAAGAATACAGAATGAATAAATGAACAGAGTAATGGCTCTTTAATGCTTTGTAATCTCTGATGTGTTCATCTTCAATGACTTCTGTATTTATAGCCTTCAAACATTTAATATCCGTTAGAGACATTCCTTGCAACTATGGCTTCAAGCAGAGCTTCATTAAATGCAAAATAGTCGTTCTGGGCAGCCATTAATGCAATGGAGACGTTGGTTGTACTCTAACATGAAGGATCGTGGCTTTATGCATCGTGTAGTAGCCAAATCAGAGTTGTGCATAATGCTTTTGTACTTTTGCAAAGTACATTTCCCTTCTTGTGTAATATCCGAAAGTACTTGGGAATAAAGCGTGTTGGAAACATTCTTTAACTGGAAGTTTGTCTCTGACTTCCTAGGTTGCTTGAGAGAATAACCTTCTGAGTTTCTTGATAAGCGTGAGAGAGAGAGATTCAAGTCTTCTGCATGAGGGGACAGCTTCCAAAAACTTCATGTACTTCGAGTTCTTAACAAAGAACCTTAGACGAGTATGAGAGCAGAGCAGAGACAGGTTGAAACCAATTTGTACAAAGTCAACAATCCCAGTCAGCAGACAGGTTGACTTTTTGCTTATCCAGACAGGACGTTACTTAGGTAGACAGACAGGTGAGTTTTGCTATTTTCTGATCTGTACACTAAGTAGACAGGTTAGCAACCACAAAGTAGGTTAATTAAATCATTAACCAATGTTTAGTTTTCATCAAAACTTAGGGAAATGCACACAGACATTTTTAGAGACTTAACAGGGTTATCCACTTTGATATGATTATATGCTCATGATCATGCTTTGTTTAATTGGTTTATTTATATGCCTTGACTTGGGTAATTTATTTGAATTGTCAATATGGATGTAGCATGAGAATATATTTATAGCATAACTATTTGAGTTGTTATATATTATGTTGATACAAGTATATGATTATTAGTGTTTTTGGAGAAGTGGAATCTTCTCTTGAATTGTGGTTAAGTTTCGGTACAAATGTGAGTTTAACTACAATCCCCGAGTTTTAAGTGGATTTCATAACACTTAAGTGAGAATATGAATAATGACAATTAAGAAAGGAAAAGAACAAGTTCTTAGCGATGAAGCTATGCAATTATTACACTGAAATATTTAATTAAAAGACTACTCTAAGTGAGGCATTGTTACGATTTCCTTAGAATCCTCACTTAGAATGTTTTGATTTTCAATCAAGGTAACTGTGTAATTAAATCATGCTTGGAAATCGAATCATGTAAACTTTCATGAAACAAAACCATCCAAAAAGGATGCTTATTTTAATTCGATTTGAGGTATAAACTAATTAGATGACTTCATTTAAGTCATAAATAAGTTAAATCAAAATGATTTTGATAAGAATAGTCCTTATAATGAACTTTATGTATAAACTTTATGTGATGACTCTAAAGGTTTTTCAAAACGGATTTCAAAACCCAAATGAATGAAAGGCACCATGGTTTAGGCTTTGAATGATTTCACTTAAATGAGGGACTTTTATAAAGTTTCACGTGACATTCAATTGGTTAACAGTTGTTGGGCCATAAGAGTTCTATCATTTGGAGTTTTAAGAGTGATGACAAGGAAGTTAAGCCTTTAGAACTCTTCTTTTATTTTGGTGTACAAATTCAATTTCAAACCCTTAATGCTGAGGTACTAGTGGCCATAATACTTTGGTATCTAAGGAGAATGTGTTTACCAAGGATTTAAACATTTGGATTTACCATCAAAAGGATTTTTAAATCCAAAGCAAGTGTGTTTTCCAAAAACCTAAGTCGACGAATAGGACTTAGCGATTAAAAGAAATAGAATATTTAAAGTATGAGATAAAGTGGAGCAAGACTATGTCTTCATTCCCTAGATGATTTTATCATCCAAGGATCCATAATACTTAATAACCAAGAGTATTCTATGATTACTTGTCGATTAAGTAATCTCGTTCGGGAAAAACCAGAAGAAGTATAATGGATTGGTGAATGACCAATCTCCATAATGTACTTAAGTTGTTGAAGACACGGATGGGCCAATGAAGGGATCCTAATACTGTGCACGTATGGGACTGTACAAGGATTCCCAATTGGTACTGTCATGCCTGTAGGATGGCATATGATTTCCGCAAGGAATCTTGGAATTTATCTGGTAGATAAATATGGACACACATGCCGTTATCAGCTTGATCTGCTGAATTGTCAGTATGGCTTTTATGCCTAAGAATCTGAGCTGACAGGTCAGGTAGAGTGTTTCACAAAAATAGCCGAAACGAATTGAAATATTTTCACATGTGAGGATTGTGAATATTGTACATACATTATAGCCAAAGGGGCAAGATTATAGCCACAGGGGCAAGTTCATGATTTGAGTAACAATGTGCTTACGGCGGGCACAAGTGAAACCTGTATTGACCATTTCCTTTCCAAAATGTCAATTCTCTCCGGAGTTAGGATCAAGAATTTCTTGAGGTTGTGTAGGTATGAGACTATGCAGTTTCAGTCAGTTTCTCTCTATTCTCGTGCCTCAGTGAACAGTCAGTGTCCGATATGTTTTGATCAGCTTACCGTTTGTGTGGATATGTTAATATTGTATGTTGTTGGTATATTGGTTAAACTGTTAGTCTGTAAACAAATGATAACATGAGATATGTTAGTAAGAGTATGTATATGCATATGTGACATGTCATGCTGTTTTCATATTTGTCATATGCTGTGTGATGCTGGGAATCTCACCTCCTTTATTTTATATTATCTTGTTTGGCTAGTTGTGCACCGATTGTGTTCTCTAAGAAGGCTGTGAGGTTAAGATGTCATTAGAATGATTCACAGAAGAGGTGGATTTTCAAGTATGGGGACGATTGTTGGAGTCTCAAGAGGACGTCACCCCCAGCTTCTGGATAGTTCAAGACGAGTGTGTCTGTGTTTTCGTTATGCCTGATCTTCCTTTTCTTCTGATAGGCATCACTGTCGTTGGTTTGTAGGCTATGACTCTTCCCTTTAAAGGGAAAATGTCTTAGTTTCGAGAGCTACTTTGGTAGTGGCTCCAGAAGTATCTTTTGTGACGACATCGACAGTGTTCTCTTATAGAGTTTCCACTGGATCTCGTCAGTTGGTTTGTCTTTCTCGTAATGTATGAGAAAGGATTGTCTTTTATGTTCAGTTGGGCCAGCATAGGAAGTAACAGTATGGTTTTAGTTTTTATGGAGCCATATACCTTAAGCATTTAGGACCTGCGTCTCCATATCTTTATGTAGAATCAGTGTTTGTATATGTTTTGTTCAACGAGTCGGGTTGGGTTTTTATGTAAGTCTATTTTTAAACATATAACCTAAAATACTATTATGAAATATTTTATTATACATTACCTATTTCTAGATATTTACATTTATGTCTTGCGAAAGAAAATTTTTTCCTATTTTATCACAGCAAGATTTTAAATTACCCCATTTTCGGCCTTAAAACGTTATGGACAATGTAGCTCCCGAGAAGGGTGTTACAGTATTACTTCCTTGGTTAATAATGAAATGCAGTAAGCTACTTGCCTCAAAAAAAGAAAGAAAGAGATCCTAACTAGGTTGACACCTCAGACCTTACCCATCATCTACAGCACGCCAAAGTTATTAAAAATAGGAAAAGAATACAAAAATGACAAGGGGGACTAGGGCAAAATCCTTGTTGAACAGAAAAAAAGAATTTCTTAGATCTGTAGAAAGGAAGACTAAATCTATTACTCTTAAAATCTTCTAAAATAAAGCTGGGTAGCAAATCCCACCAAATAAAACAATGTGAAGAAATGCAATGTGAAGCTAGCTTATCCGCACAAGTATTGCCCTCTCTAAAAATGTGATATGTTTGAAATTGCATTTTCTTCACCAAGGATAAGCAATTTATCCAACGATTTCTTAACTTCCAATGAATAAGGTTAGGGTTTTTGAAGACCTTCACCACTAACAATGAATCACATTTCAGCCATAATTTATGCCAACCCCTATGAAAGGAAATTTCAATAGCTTGCATAGCTGCAATCTGAAAGTGCAAATAGGGAAACACAAGAAGGGTATTGAATTGTGTTTCTTAACCATTTTGAAAAACCTTTTCAAAAACTCTTTTCGCCGGCAACAAGAAGATAAACACACAGAGAACAAGTTTTCTAAAAGAAAGGCCTTCAAACTTCAAAACCCAAGTCAGTAAATAAACAAATAAACAAACTTGACAAAGATAAGGGATAGAGATAATCACACAGAGATATATCTTGGTCCACTCTTATCCAACAAAGAGCTACGTCCACTAAGGGCTTGTTTGGTGGCCAGGATAATAGAGACAGGATAGATAAGCTATCATATCCTGCATGAAACTATTGTTTGGTGAGTCAGCAGGATAAGATAAATCAATCATGTCACCTATTATATCATATTCATCTAGTTAAAATTATATCTTGAGAGGAGGGTTGAGCTAGAACTCAACATAATAGGATATGATGATTTAAAGTATGATAAAATATATATAAAAAAAAAGTATGATAAAATAATAATTTAAAGTATAATAAATATAACACGGTTTCCAAAAAAAGGTACAATAAAACATAAAATACTAATAATATTAATAATTAATTTTAAAAATTATTTTTAGTCACAAGGCTAATTTATTATTTTATATTATTTTAAAAAACTAAAAAATATTAAAAATTATTCTAGTAATTTAATTATATGTAAAGTAAAAACTAAAAATGAATACTTAAAATTATAAAAATTTAATTTAAGTAAAACAATATTTTAAAAATTATATATAATTTTATTACAAGGATAATTTTGTCTTTTTATATAAGTAAAAAATGGAAATTATAAAGAAAAACTAAAACCTAATAAAATATGAAAAAATTTAGAATAAAAATGAAAAATTTTAAAATTCATACTGAAATTATAATGTTATCCAGTTGATTATCTGGTGGAAACCAAACATCGGATAGGATAACAGCTTATCCTGCTCATATCATATTCTACTCTTATCATGCTCTCTTATTCTATCTACCCCTATTTCATCCTGACCACCAAACAAGCCCTAAAACTCTTAGCACGGTTACAAGTTGTTTCCTAGTCATTCCTGACTAATACAACTCCAAGTTTTCTAAACCTCTCCAGGCACCAAGTATTCTTTAACAGACAAGCCTCTTCAGGCTTAACCAAATCCTAAATTTTAAGGAGTGTTTTTGAGCTTTTATCTAACTCACTATTTGTGAGGATATTACAAAGATAAGCTCTAGAAGCTATGAAAGCTTTACAATGAATGAATATGAAGGTTACAACTTTTTCAAAGAATTTGGAATTTGAATAATAGAGAGCACTTGAATAATTTTCATCAACTCCAAATACCCGCTCTTCACTCTTTATATAGGCTCTTCATCTTCTTCTTTGATGAGTAATAAATATGTCCGTTTAGACACATTTATTTTTCATCAGACACATCTTCAATGCAAGCTATCAACTGTGCATAGGTGTCCTTTCTTTGCAAGGGCAACACGCATATTGCTTTTTGGTACAGCAGTGGTAGCAGGTGCAGTAGAGGGTTGACATGCTTTTGGCTGCAATTGCTTTTGATTTGCGTGGCTCGATGTGTATTGCGTTGTACCTTCTTTTGTCTTTTATCCAGGGGATATTTCATTTGAATCAAGGGATAAAGATTAATGTGCCACATCATCATTATATACAAAAATAAAGTTAGTGAATGAAAACACAATATGAAAATATTGGTCGGACGAATCAACAAACTTGTCCTTTGCAACAAGGGTTGGATGGACGCGAATAAGTAGTGAGCATGTTTGGTCCAGTTACTATTGAAGATTGTCCTTGAGGTGCTTAAGGTTTTGTCCATCCATATCCAGTCTTCAACAATATGTTGGACGGACGCAGAGGTTATGACCATGAGTTGATTCCGTCTGCAGTCAATCATAAAATAAAGGTCTTTTGACCTTGAAAGTTAGTGACCACTGACTTAATATTTTTCAAACAAAATTAACAAATAATTTTGTTAATCATTAAAAATTTGAGGGGTTAAACATTATCACAGTTTTGGTTCTAACATAATTAATTCTATATGGAAAGAAGTAGTTTGTAACACCCTGTTTTTCGTTATAAGCGCTTCTTTGTGTTGTTTGCATGTTTGCTAGTTAGAAGTATATTTAGGAATGTTTAGAAAGGGCTAAGTGGGATTTTAAGCTGAAAATCCCTTTCCTGATGCATGAGCACGGTCGTGCTCTTGTATCAGCACGCCCGTGCTCAACACGCACTCGTTGACGGTCTTTTTGACTGACCGTGCTAACTTGAGCATGACCTCGTGCTAAAGTTAAGCACCATGCTTAGAGGTAGCACGGCCGTGCTCGGGTCAGAATCTATAAAAACGCGTCAGACGACAAGGGTTAAGAGTTAAAACCCTCAAATTGGCACTTTAGGCAACCCTAAGTGTGACGGCAGCCTCTCCCTTCCTTCCCCTTTGAACCCAAACTGTTCTTGGTGTTCTTGCTCTAGTTTGGGAGAGTCCATCACGTGCTAGTGCCAATCAGTAAAGGTAACGGTTGTTCTCTCTTCCGTTTCTTTTTCCTTTTTCATGAATTGGGAACTTATTGGTTAACCTTTTAATGTTGGCCAAGGCTTGAGACTTTCGTCGAGCCAATCGAGGGAACTGGTTTAGAGCTGTTGTCAGTTTAAAAGGGGAATCTTCATACCAAGTATGGGGAGAAGGGATAGTATGAGTATGTAGGCTTGGGGGTAGCGTAAGACAAAGGGTTTCCCATGACCCTAATTTTGATAAAATGCCTAAATGATTATTGGTTGATAACATGAATATATATGTCTATTTGTTCATGGTATGAATGTTTAACATGCTTATCTTGGTATATTTGATAATGATGTTGTTGCTATAACATGTTGAATTATTGATGCTATGATTGGATGATTTATAATGTTATTGGTTGTTGGTTGTTCGCTATGAACGCGTTAATGTTAAAACGATGAAAAAACTGTTAATGATGTTATGGGGGTTTTTCTCATTTTTGTTCACAAAACTGAATGATAGTAATGAGGGACAAGGATTATGCCAAAAAGGTTTAGTTAAAGACCCTAGAGATTGATCCACGAGTGATTAGGAACAATTAAGACGAAGCTGAGAATTAAAGGATTAATTCCCCTTATATTATAAAACATGAAGATTAAGCCAAGAGTAATGAAATTAATGGTCAAAGACTCAGTATATGCCAATAGGTTTAATCCATGAATTATCCCAAGAGGTTTGGGAAAGGGTTGCTAACAATTTCTGCCCAGACCTGCTCCAGGTAGCACGATTGTGCTTAATAAGGAGCATGCCCGTGCTCCACTTTCAAATTCAATAAGGTCGCGCTACATAAGCACGATTGTGCTTAATAGTCAGCACGACCGTGCTCGAATAAAGTGTCAGCACGCTCGTGCTGCATGGGGAGCACGCCCATGCTTCCCTGCCCAGAACAGAAAACAGAGCAGAAACAGGGGTGTTTCACCCCAAACGTACTAAACAATCTAATAAGATACCAGACGAACATGAAGACAAAGGACAAGTGATAAGATGTTGTTCCTTGGTAGCCGAGTGGCCAAGGGGGCCTTGATGCATGATGGTCAAGGTGGTAATCTTTGGTGCTTAATGGCCAGAGTGTTAATTAAAGATGATGATGTACCTTGGTAGCCTAGTGGCCAAGAGGGCCTCGATAGCCGAGTGGTCGAGGTGGTAATCTCTGGTGCAGAACGGCTAGAGTGTTAAAAGACTAAACGATGAAACGATAACGTTAAATCCTCGATAGCCAAGTGGTCGAGGTGTTAATGATGATGAAACTTGGGGTAGCCTAGTGGCCAAAGTGGAGGTAGTGGTTGTGTTTGTGTGTTTTGTTGATCATGCATTCACACATCGGAGATGTTAGTGGGGGATGTTCAACATAGTGGAGGTCGTCCGAGAGTAAGGTGATCTGGCCGTCCGTGGTAATTCATCCGAGAGTTAGGTGAATCGTGCACCCCCACGGTGGTGCATCCGTGAGTAAGGTGCATCGGCTATCCTAGGGTCCACCCATGGTTTGGTGGATTGCCCCGGCGTTGGTGCTTATTGGCCAATGTGGATATGTAACTTCGAAGTTGACTTCCTGATGTGGATTGGATCCAAGCGCATAAAGGAGTAATGGAATAGCACTGCATCGCATAGCATACATTGTTGTATGATGAGAATGATTGAATATGTTATATTGTTGCTTGTTATAACATGTTTGTTGTGATGCATGCTCGTCTTGCTAACTGCTTCCTTGCCATTATATTCGTACATATGTTTCTTACTCCCCGTTTTTCTGTTTTGTGTTTTGTGGCATGTATCTTTTATGCAGAGGACAGCGAGTAGTTGAGGACGGACTCTTGTGAACACCATATTTTGTCCTCCCTTTTCCATATTATTATTTTAAAAAAATAAAAGCAAATAAAAAAGGCAAATAAAAAAAGACAAATAAATGAGCAATTAGATGAGTTGGCATTTGGGTTTCTTTTGCAACAGTTGGATTGGTGTTAAGAGTAAGCATCAATAGCAATTATTCAGCTTCTAAATGATAATAAAATCATGGGTTAATGGATGAGTTACAAAAATGCAAATAAATGTTCATCCAATATAAAAAAAAGGAGCATCAGCGTAGGGAGGGGGGTTGAGCCTTCTGGCTGGCTGTGTTGTCTTCACCTTTAAGCTCCCACCATGGACTAACATAGAACAAAGGCTACCATCAACACCATTCTTCCAACACCTTCATCCTAATTCCCCTGCCAAACAAACCCATAAAAAACCACACTCCCATCATCTTCATCAATCTTCATAGAAACATACATATAGGCACAACCCCAAACAACCACCATGAATCATAATCACCAACACACAAAAACAGCATTCCCGGTAAAAGACCCATAACCATGCTTCTCTAATACCATTGTCAAAATCCCATAACCACCTTCACCTCCATTACCTATCACCCACTGTCACTACAACAACAAGCCATCCTCTTCCCCAAGCAGTAGATTTCTGGTTACTGCACGCTAACAAGTCCTTCTCTACCATCCTCCACGCTTAGCCATTTTGATTGTCCTCCCTGCCGCTGCGCACCGTCACGAGCCACCATCAACTTCGCATAGCAGCCACCTGCTCCGCTGTCTTCGCCGTCCTCTGTTGTATGACCCATCCTTCGCATATGATCGCTGCATCACAGGTCCAAACCCGCCATCATCCACACACAGCCCGCTCTGCCGCTCTGCTATTCTCCAAACGTTGCGGACCCCAAGGCCCGTCAGCTCCGCCGCATGCTGCCTTCAGCATGTCGCACGCTGCCTGCATCACCATCATAGTTCCAACCGTGAGTCAGCTACCCGCCACCCTCCAAGCATAGCAAAATCCATCATTGCCTAGCCGTCCTCCACACCGCCTCTGTTTGCGCGTCGTCACCAGTGTCGTGCAGTCGTCCCGTTCCTCCAACTCCACGCACAGGTTGAAGAAGCACCTTCTATTATTATTATTATTTAAATATCAAACGATAAGTATTGTTCAAATAAATATTAGATGATTTAAATCCATTAGTTAGTACCTAAATTAAAATAATAAATACACGTAAGAAGAATAATTTGTTGAAATTAAAATATCTATTTCTTTATTTTATTTTATTTTACAACTATGATTTGATCATATGCTTATTTTTTAAATGCAAATATTTCTTAACAAATATTAATTAGAAATAAATATTAATTTATCCAAATAAATCATATAATCTATAACAATAAACTAATTGAAATAGGTATTTATTGATAATCACTTTGGATCTACTTCATATTTGGTTATCATGAACACCTTACACAAATAAAATAGGTTATTGATAACCACTTTGGATCTACTTCCTGTTTGGTTATCATAAACACCCTTTCAATTCTAAAAATATAAAAATTGGTTGTTAGTGGTAGCCACTTTGGACTTACTTCCTGTTTTGTTATCATGAACACCTTTCTAAAATAATTAAAATAGGTTGTTAGGATGATCATTTTGAATCTTCTTCCTATCTGGTTATCATAATAGCCTAAATTTCTGAAATTACAAAAATAATTAAAATAGGTTGTTTAGATAGCCACTTTGGATCTTCTTCCTGTTTGGTTATCATGAGCGCCTTTTAATTCTAAAATTTAACATAGGTTGTTGGTGACAAACACTTTGGATCTTCTTCCTATTTGGTTATCGCAAGAACCTTTAATTTCAAAAATAAGAATTAAGTTGCTAACGATAGTCACTTTGGATCTACTTCCTATTTGATTATAGTTAGCATCTTGTATTTCAAAATGATTAAAATAGGTTCTTGGTGATGACCATTTATTTTAATTTTTTAAAACCAATATAAAGGGCATGCAAAAGCATCACTATGATAGACGACCATTTTGGATCCTCTTCCTGTCTGGTTATCGTGATAGCCTAAATCCTTGAATTTCACAAAATAAAATAATAATTAAAATTTTAAAATAAAAGGGTGAGCTGAGATGCGATATCTTGTTAACCTTGGTTTTATGACACCTGAGTTGTGACAACTTAATGATCCCGAAATTTCTCAATCCAAGTTGATCATTTAAAAAATAATTAAAATCAACTAAACCAACAAACATATATTTTGAAAGAACCACGTAGCTTTAAATTCCCTATTGCACCAAGGGATACATAGGAGCAGGAATTATTCATGTCAAGCCCAATAATAATTTTTAATAAATCTCCTCTTTATAATTCCTTTTATCATAAATATTCATTTAAAAGATATAATAAAATAAAATATTTTATGGCTTATTTCAATAAAAGGGTGAAATAAATATTTTTGAAGTTAACATAAAATTTTGCACAATTAACCAGAGGTAACCCATTTTTTGGATATCGTAGGGTGCTAATACCTTTCCTATGTATAATCGACTCGCGAACTCTAAATCTGTGTTCGAAGACTATTCTCTTAAAAAGGGTTTTCCAATGTTTCCCTAAATAAATAAACTTTGGTGGCAACTCCATTTTTGCAATACTTATTAATTTTGGTTCGCCGCTCCAATCGCAATGTGGTTACGACAATTCTGAGGAGCCGCGACTTGTAGTTAGGATTTCCAGTTTTATGTTTTAGTTTGTTTATCCGAGGATTTATTCCGAATTGGTTACACCAGCTCTGTATGTGACATCAGGGGTTGGATTATGTTTTCTTGTTATATTATCGTTTTAAAACTTATGTTATTTCCGCGTTTGAGACTTGTTACAATGTGGTATCCTTTACCCATTGAATTTGATTATTTAATAAATGATGCATGTTTTTATCTTTATCTCAACTCTTTATTGCTTATATATGTATACGGGGTAGAGGGTGTCACATTTAGTGGTATCAGAGCATGTCTGTCCTATCAGGCCGTGGTATGAGTCTGTTGCGAGTCTTTTGTGTGCTCTTGTTTGAATTATCTATATTTATTATAGATAATGATGCTTAGTGTTAGAAACTGTTAGATTTTCCTGCTTAAGTTCTCTGTATTTAACAAGCTATCTTGGCATTTACAGGAACTTATAGCAGGAAGAGGCAGAAACGACCAGGCTATCGTAGACGCTTTGGCACTCCTTGCCAATGCGATAGGGCAGAATTAGAACGCCATTAACAATGGGGGACCAGCTAAGTTTCAGGGTCTTGACAAGTTCCAGTGGAACAATCCGCCGTCCTTCAAGGGAGCTTACTATCCTTAGGGTGCCCTATGAGGGAGATCGAGAAGATCTTCCGGGCTATGGGATGCAACGACCAGCAGAAGGTCATCTTTAGGACCTTCATGCTAACAGAGGAGGCTGAGCACTGGTGGGAGAACTGTCGCCAACGCATGCAGGATGAGGGTACTATGGTTACATGGTCTGTCTTCAAGGACAGATTTCTAGAGAAGTACTTTCCAGCAAACATCCACGACAGAAAGGAGATGGAATTCTTGGCGCTAAAGCAGGGAAACATGTCAGTGGGAGAGTATGCGCCTGAGTTTGAGGAGCTCGCCCGTTACTATACTTTGTATCAGTATGACACGGACGACATTTGAGGATGGTCTGCGTCCAAAGATTAAGCAGGCTATCAACTACCAGGAGATTCGAGTCTTCCCAGTTCTATTGAACTAGTGTAGGATCTTTGAAGATGCCTACAAGTCTGGAGAGTCAGGCTCCAAGGGATCATATAACCAGAGCAGCAAGAAGAGTGATCAGGGGAACAAGTTGAAGCTGCGTCTCGCTCCAGCTGGTCGGGACTTCAAGCGGGATGGCAAGAAGCCTCAGTTTTCTTCAGACAGGTCTAAGAGGTGGGATTATTTTGCTCCTAGACCTCTTCGGTGAGGCAAGTGTGGACGGGATCACTTTATTACTCAGTGCAAGGAGACAGACATCATCTGCTTCAAGTGTGGCAGCCACTTTAGCCGGGACTGCGGAGGAGCAAAGTTAGAACCACAAAGTGCTAGCAAGAGTCAGAAGCCTCAAGCCAACCAACTGAAGACCACAGGGAGAGTCTTTACTCTCAATGGAGCCTAGGCCTCCGAATCTGAAGACTTGATCCAAGATATGTGTCTCATTAATGGAATTCGTTTAGCTGTATTGTTTGATTCGGGTGCAACTCACTCGTTCGTATCACATGAATGTGTTAAGCATCTTAAATTGCCTGTGACACTTCTTGAGTGTGATTTGATTGTTGCCACACCCATGGATGCAAGAATACTCTTATTACCATAGGTGGTAGATATTTTATTGTTGATCTTGTGTGCTTGCCCCTAAGGGACCTTGATGTTATTCTTCGCATGGACTGGTTATCTTCCAACCACGTCCTTTTGAAATGTTTTGATAAAACCATAGTTTTTGGAACTGCTGTGGAGTCTAAGGATCCTAGGTTTCTCTCTGCCAACCAAGTTAAGACTTCGATGAAAGAAGAAGCCCAAGTGTACATGATGCTATCTTCCCTGGAAGTAGAGAGCCATCCTGAGGTTGAAAGTGTGCCTATTGTGCTAGAATTTCCTGAAGTGTTTCCGGGGGATGTTTATGAACTACCCCCAGAAATAGATGTGGAGTTTACCATAGACTTAGTGCCTGGCACCGGGCCTATATCCATAGCACCTTATAGGATGTCTCCTCTAGAGCTAGCTGAGCTGAAGAAACAGATAGAGGACTTGATGCAAAAGTAGTTCATTGCGCCAGTGTTGTTAGTGAAGAAGAAAGATGGCAGCATGAGGTTGTGTGTCGACTATCGGCAACTTAACAAAGTGACCATTAAGAATCAGTATCCCCTTCCTGAGATTGATGACCTTATGGACCAGTTGATAGGAGCTTGTGTCTTCTCTAAGATAGATTTGTGGTCAGGGTACCATCAGATTCGGGTTAAGTCTGAGGGCATACCGAAGACAGCGTTTAGGACACGTTATGGTCACTATGAGTATTTAGTTATGCCCTTTGGTGTGACCAATGCCCCTACTATGTTCATGGACTACATGAACAAGACCTTTCACCCTTACTAGGATAAGTTAGTGGTGGTTTTCATAGATGACATCTTAGTGTACTCCAAGACCAAGGAGGAACATGCGGAACACTTGAGGGTTGTCTTGCAGACCCTTAAGGAGAGGCGGTTGGATGCTAAGTTGTCTAAGTATGAGTTTTGGCTCGAAGATGTGAGTTTCTCAGGACACGTCATCTCTAAAGGTGGGATAGTCGTGGATCCGGCTAAGGTAGAGATGGTGCTCCACTGGGAAGCACCAAAGTCAGTGACCGAGATTAGGAGTTTCTTGGGTTTAACAGGGTACTATAGGAGGTTCATAGAAGGTTTCTCTAAGATAGCTTTACCCTTGACCCGTCTCACCAAGAAAGGACAGCATTTTGTGTGGGACTTTAAGTGTGAGGAAAGTTTCCAAACCTTGAAGGATAGGTTGACATCAGCACCAGTGTTAGTTTTACCCGATCCTAGTAAACCTTTCGTAGTGTACTGCTATGCTTCTAAGCAAGGTTTAGGTGGAGTGTTGATGCAGGATGGTAAGGTAGTGGCTTATGCTTCTAGGCAGTTGAAAATCCCATGAGAAGAACTACCCTACCAATGATCTAGAGTTAGGAGCTATAATGTTTGCCTTAAAGATTTGGAGGCATTATCTGTATGGAGCTAAGTTTGAGGTCTTTAGTGATCATAAGAGTTTGAAATATCTGTTTGACCAGAAAGAGCTCAATATGAGGCAACGTAGGTGGATGGAATTCCTTAAGGACTATGAGTTTGAGTTGACCTACCGCCCAAGAAAGGCCAATGTGGTGGCAGATGCTTTGACTAGGAAAACCTTACACGTCTCTGCTTTAATGGTTAGGTAGATTGATTTGATTGAGGAGTTTAGAGATCTGAGTTTAGCTTGGGAAGTTACCCCTAAAAGTATTAGGCTTGGAACCATGAAGGTTACCAACAGTTTGATGAATCAGGTGAAAGAAAGCCAAAAGATAGATAAGTTTCTTTTAGACTAGAGGGAGTTGCTTGCCCAGGGTAGAGACCTTAGTTTTGAGGTTCAAGGATAGAGTTTATATACCAGATGTTCCTGAGCTTAGGAAGTTGATCCTTGAGGAAGGACCTATGAGTGGTTTGAGTGTGCACCCAGTTGCCACTAAGATGTATCAGGACCTTAAGCGGATGTTTTGGTGGCTTAGGATGAAAGAGGATGTAGCTGAGTTTGTTTATGTTTGTTTAGTGTGCCAAAAGGCTGAGATAGAACACCAAAAACCTTCAAGTAAGTTGCAACCTTTAAGTATCCCAGAATGGAAATGGGATAGTATTTCCACGGATTTTGTGTCTGGACTCCAGTTGGTTGTGATGCGAAATGAGTTCTTGTGGATAGATTGACTAAGTTTGCCCATTTCATCCCTATGAAAATGGAATACTCTTTGGAAAAGTTGACCAGGTTGTACATCAAAGAGATAGTTAGGCTTTATGGTGTGCTCTCTAGCATAGTGTCAGATAGAGACCCTAGATTTACCTCTAGGTTCTGGAATAGTTTGCATGATGTTTTAGGAACCAAGCTTAGGATAAGTTCAGCTTATCACCCACATACTGATGGGCAGTCTGAGAGGACCATCCAGTCCTTAGAGGACTTGTTGAGTGCGTGTGTGCTAGAACAGCTGGTAGTTGGGACAAGTTTTTGTCCCTGATAGAGTTCACCATAAACAACAGCTTCCATTCCAGTATTGGGATGACACCTTATGAAGCTCTTTATGGGAGGAGATGTAGGACACCCTTGTATTGGAATGAACCTGGTGATAATGTGGTGCTAGGACCTGAGATAGTGCAAGAAACCACGGAAAAAGTGAGGATGATTCAGGAAAAGATGAAAGTGGCACAGAATAGGCAAAAGAGCTACCATGACAAAAGGAGGAAGGCACTCGATTTCCAGGAAGGCGATCATGTATTCTTGAGAGTTACTCCAACAACTGGGGTTGGTAGAGTGATGAAAGCGAAGAAACTTACTCCCAAATTCGTCGGCCCTTACCAAATTTTTAAAGGAGTCGGTGAAGTTGCTTACCAAATAGCCTTGCCACCCTTCTTGTCCAAACTTCATAATGTTTTCCATGTATCACAACTTAGAAAATACATTCATGATCCAAACCATGTGATAGTACCCGATAAAATTCAGTTGAAAGAGAACTTGACTTTTGAGGTACTACCCCTTCGAGTTGAGGATCGGAGGGTGAAGCAGCTAAGAGGCAAGGAGATTCCTTTGGTTAAAGTCATTTGGAGCCGGGCAACTGAGGAAAGTGCTACATGGGAGCTTGAGAGCAAGATGATGGAGGCATACCTACATCTTTTTGTTCGAGGTGAGTAGAAATTTCGAGGAGGAAATTTTTATAAGGGGGTGGAATTGTAACACCCCGTTTTTTCGTTATAAGTGTTTCTTTGTGTAGTTTGCATGTTTGCTTGTTAGAAGTATGTTTAAGAATGTTTAGAATGGGCTAAGTGGGATTTTAAGATGAAAATCCCTTTCCTGATGCATGAGCAAGGCCGTGCTCATGTATCAGCACGCCCGTGCTCAAGGCGCGTGCTTTGTGGCTATCTGGGCCATATGCACGACCGTGCTTAGTGGAGAGCACGATCGTGCTCAATGCACTCGTTGATGGTCTTTTTGACTGACCGTGCTAACTTGAGCACGACCCCATGCTTAAGTTAAGCAAGGCCATGCTCGGGTCAGAATCTATAAAAATGCGTCAGACAGCAACGGTTACGAGTTAAAACCCTCAAATTGGCACGACCGTTCTTGGTGTTCTTGCTCTAGTTTGGGAGAGTCAATCACGCGCTAGTGCCAATTAGTAAAGGTAACGGTTCTTGTCCCTTCTGTTTTCCTTTTTCATGAATTGGGAACTTATTAGTTAACCTTTTTATGTTGGCCAAGTCTTGAGACGTTCGTCGAGCTAATCGAGGGAACCAGTTTAGAGCTGTTGTCAGTTTAAAATGGGAATCTTCATACCAAGTATGGGGAGAAGGGATAGTATGAGTATGTAGGCTTGGGGGTAGCGTAAGACAAAGGGTTTCCCATGACCCTAATTTTGATAAAATGCCTAAATGATTATTGGTTGATAACATGAATATATATGTGTGTGTGTGTGTGTGTGTGTGTGTAGTTGTTCATGGTATGAATGTTTAACATGCTTATCTTGGTATATTTGATAATGGTGTTGTTGCTATAACATGTTGAATTATTGATGCCATGATTGGATGATTTATAATGTTATTGGTTGTTCGTTGTTCGTTGTGAACGCGTTAATGATGTTAAGGGAGGTGTTTCCTCCTTTTTGTTCATAAAACTGAATAATAGTAATGAGGGGCAAGGATTATGCCAAAAAGGTTTAGTTAAAGACCCTAGGGATTGATCCACAAGTGATTAGGAACAATTAAGACGAAGCTGAGAATTAAAGAATTAATTCCCCTTATATTATAAAACATGAAGATTAAGCCAAGAGTAATGAAATTAATGATCAAAGACTTAGTAAAAGCCAGTAGGTTTAATCCATGAATTACCCCAAGAGGTTTGGGAAAGGGTTGCTGACCCTTTCTGTCCAGACCAGTACGACCATGCTCCAGGTAGCACGGCCGTGCTTAATAAGGAGCACGCCCGTGCTCCACTTTCAAATTCAAAAAGGTCGCGCTGCATAAGCACGGCCGTGCATAATAGTCGGCACGCTCGTGCTCGATTAAGGTGTCAGCACGCCCGTGCTTCCCTGCCCAGAACAGAAAACAGAGCAGAAATAGGGGCGTTTCACCCCAAACGTATTAAACACTCTAATAAGATACCAGACGAACATGAAGACAAATGACAAGTGATAAGATGTTGTACCTTGGTAGCCGAGTGGCCAAGGGGGCCTTGATGCATGATGGCCAAGGGGGCCTTGATGCATGATGGTAGTCTCTGGTGCTTAATGGCCAGAGTGTTAATTAAAGATGATGATGTACCTTGGTATCCTAGTGGCCAAGGGGGCCTCGATAGCCGATTGGTCGAGGTGGTAATCTCTGGTGCAGAACGACCAGAGTGTTAAAAGACTAAACGATGAAACAATAACGTCAAATCCTCGATAGCCAAGTGGTTGAGGTGTGGATGGTGATGAAACTTGGGTAGGCTAGTGGCCCAAGCGGAGGTGGTGGTTGTGTTTGTGTGTTGTGTTGATCATGCATTCACACATCGGAGATGTTAGTAGGAGATGTTCAACATAGGGGAGGTCGTCCGATATTAAGGCGATCTCACCGTCCGTGGTGATTCATCCCAGAGTTAGGTGAATCGTGCGCTCTCGCCGTGGCGCATCAGAAAGTAAGGTGCATCGGCTATCCTAGAGGTCCACCCAAGGTTTGGTGGATTGCCCCGACGTTGGTGCTTATTGGCCAATGTGGATATGTAACTCCGAAGTTGACTTCTTGAGGTAGATTGGATCCAAGCGCATAAGGGAGTAGTGGAGTGGCACTGCATCGTATAACGTACATTGTTGTATGATGAGAATGATTGATTATGTTATATTGTTGCTTGTTATAATATGCTTGTTGTGATGCATGCTCGTCTTGTTAACTGCTTCCTTGCTATTATATTTGAACATATGTTTCTTACTCCCCGTTTATCTGTTTTGTGTTTAGTGGTATGTATCTTTTATGCAGATGACGGCGAGCAGCCAGTTGAGGAGTGACTCTGAGGAGCCGCGACTCATAGTTAGGATTTCCAGTTTTATGTTTTAGTTTGTTTATCCGAGGATTTATTCCAAATTGGTTATACAGCTCTGTATGTGACATCAGGGGTTGGGTTATGTTTTCTTGTTATGTTATCGTTTTAAAATTTATGTTATTCTTGCGTTTGAGACTTGTTACAATGTGGTATCATTTATCCATTGTATTTGATTATTTAATAAATGATGCATGTTTTTATCTTTATCTTAACTCTTTATCGCTTAATTACCATTTAGTTCATAATGGACTTTTAAGTAGTCGGGATAAAAACATAATAATTTGTGATTGGTTGATGATATAAATTTTTGTACTATGTATATTAATTAAAATAGTTTAATTTCTATACACTGTTCGTGTGAAGAAATTTTACAGTGACATCCAGTAATATCTTGACAGATCATCATTATGTTATCTCTATCTTAGTTATTAAAATAAAAGTACACATGTCAAAATGTTAGTGTAAAAAATTTTACATTGACAATACATACTACTTTTATTTGGTTGGGACTTACCGTAATTAGGGCATTTAACTCCCCGGTGGGTCCACGGAGTATCTCATAAGCTTAGATCATTTGGACCCGCAATGAGACTAATCTTCGCTCGGGTGCTTACTCATTAGAGTAAAGATATTTGAACACACAATTTGGATGAATGTCTTGGGAGTGATGAAATATTAAGAGGGAAGAAAACAATAAATAAGTAGGGAGAAGTATTTTTATACTATGTTGGACACAATAAATATCATTACTTTACTCACTATTAAGGTTCTCCCACATTACATACATCAGTTGTGTTTGGATGAGTGTTTGATAAAAATGATTTTGGATATAATTGATTTTGTAAAATTGATTTGGTTAGAATTGAGTTTAAAGTAAAGTGATTTATGTTTGAATGTTTTTATTTTGAAAGCAAGTTTGATGAAAAACTTGGTGTAAATTTTTTAACTCAACTCAGAAGCTACAAAATATAGCTTCTAGTCAGAATTGCTTCTGAAGGTAAAATCAATTTTACTTGACAGTAACCAAACATATCATTTGTACTAAAAACACGTTTGAAATAAAAATCCAGTAGTTCATAATATTTTGTAGCAAATTTATAGACCCAATGTAATGAAATAGTAAGGGTAAAAACCGAAGCTTATTGCCGAGGGCAGCTTCTGCCATGAGCGACCCAAACATGTTGTGCACAAGTGCACCATAAGTAATAGCCGTCATATAATGTGAAGAAAAAAAATTAGACGTTGGAGATGCATTCAAGGCTCACCATGTGCAAAGGGCATTTTGCAATTACAAATTTACAAAACCACCACACCCTAGTTCTCACCCGCACCCTTCATCTCCTCCGCTAACACCATCTTCTTTACCAGCGTCGGAAATTCCGGCTTCTTTGGCCACAAGATCTCCCAAACCTCGTCTCCCTCGAGATTTGATATTCATTCCTTCCCCCGTCGACGCCCTCCACAGTGACATCAGAATCATCGCCGCTGGGCGTGTTCCTCCGGCATGGTGTCGATCTCGTCGTATTTCTTAGGGGCGGAGTTGCCGAGGGAGACAGTGAGGGTTGTCTTGCCATGGTCGATGTAGCTGATGTTGACATAGGGCCTTTTGACTCGAATTTGCCGCAGGCGACACAGACGATGAAGGAAGAGTGAAGAATGGTGGAGGAGGGGTAGGGTGTGAGGTGGAGAATTCGATGAAGGATGAAGAAAGGTTGGTTGTCGGTATGTGCGCTTTGAGGAAGAAGCAAGAGGGATGTGTGAGATGCTTCAAGTTTAGGAAGCTGAAATTGAAATTGAAGTTGCTGAAGAAGAATAAATTGCCATTTGGACTGTGATAGTGGAGAGGGTAGGAATTAGGAGTGGGTTATCTGTGAGGACGAAAGAGGACCTCAAGTACGTTAGCTTCTATCCGTTTCTTTTCGATCTCAGATTTTGGAGGGACTTCACTTACCTGGTTATCGGGGGTGACACGGTAAGATGCTTGGTTTGAAGGAGCTCTAATGGTAGTTTGTGTGAGGGAGGAGTTGAGAGGTAGAGTAGAGTGAGATAGATGGAAATGGGAGTGAGATAAAATTTTGTAAATTTAAAAAGTTTAGGGAACCTAAAATAATAAAGCATTTGCATAAATAGGCTTGTCCATGGTGGGAGACATGACATGGTCTCCCACCCTAGAATTTCACAATTACCGAGTACCCAATTCAAAAGATCCTAAAGTTTGAGTTACCCATTTTTGCCTTTGAGCTGAAAATGCCTCAAACGTTCCCAAAAATACAATGTGTAATGAAAGAAAACTGGTTCTTTCTTGGCACAACTACACCTCGTTGAAATCATGAGGGTGAAGTTATTGACGAAGCAAAAGGCGGAGATGAAGCAGGAGTAGGTGAAGGGAGTGAGAGAGAAGCCTTTGGGAAAGGTGAAAAACCAAAACCTAACATTATGTCAAAAACATCCATGAAACATTGTGTCAATTTGGTCTAATGACGTGGACACCAACTGTCCTCGACATGAATGCCAACATGGAAGATAACGTACCACATTAATGGTGTTATCTATCAGGGACTAACGAAGGGACTAAGTTGATTAACGTTTGACAACTTCGGGGACCAATTTGGAATTTTGTTAAATGTGAGGGATGTGAGGGATTAAAGACACAATTTTACAATTTAAGGGACCAAATTGAGATTTTACTCATTTTTAGTTCATATTATAGATCAAATTGATAAAAAATTTAAAATTTAAAATTAAAAAGACTCATTTATAATTAGAATATAATATCGACAGTTATTTAAGAGTTTGCAAAAAATACAACGTTATTTCCATCCTATTTTTTTATATTTTATTTAGAGTTACATTAAGCATTTAGCATTGAGATAATTTTAAAAGTTCTATAACTAATTTTGGAAATAAAAACTATTAACAATAAATTGGAAAATTAAGAATATGATATGACTCTTCCTCTATTTTAAGAAACAAAGAATAATTTCCGTGAATAACCTGAAGAAATTTCATCCCGTGTAGGTGGCCCAAGTGGCCAAGGGACATGAAGGAAGGAAGGAAAGAAGGAAAGGAAGGAGTTCCATGGGAGGGGTTCGATCCCCTCCCCCCACCCCTCTAACAACTAACATCTAACAAATTAACCATTTGGCCTATAAAAAAAAACCTGAAGAAATTTCATTTTTCTTGCAAAACAAAAAAAGAAAAACTATTAACCTACTCTACTTCACTTTAGCAAGTAAGTAGTAAA
Source organism: Echinosophora koreensis (assembly GCA_035048595.1). Taxonomy (NCBI): domain Eukaryota; kingdom Viridiplantae; phylum Streptophyta; class Magnoliopsida; order Fabales; family Fabaceae; genus Echinosophora; species Echinosophora koreensis. Next base: position 1,120,569 of record JAPCYP010000114.1, read on the forward strand.
AATGGTAAAAATGTGCAGGTTTCTGTCTCTTTTGGGTCAGGTTTGTACTTCCTTAGCTGATTATTTATAATAACATTTATTATTATTATATATTCATTTACTATTTATTTCCAAAAATAAAAACACTCCAATCATTAACCGGTCCCTTGCATCTCGCTTACGGACACACGCTTCGAGTCACCAAATCTCCTCCTCCGTTTCAAACTCAATTCAAGCACATCGCATTTTCTTTCTCGTTCAGGCGGAATTACGAGGGAAATCAAAAATCTGAATTTCAATTTCAATTTCATTTCCAAAGTTCCTCTTCACAATAGTAGCTTCCTATTTTGAACTGCACCCAACCACTTATTAGGGTTTTCCATTTTCATCTTCCAAATCATGCTTTCTTCCACGGTTTTCTCACCTCTTTCCTTCGTGCTCTTTGATCTTCGATGTCTTCACCCGTGAAAACCAAGATTCCTTTGTTTCCCACATCCTTCTCTAGCTGCAATTAGGGTGCAATTTTGGATTTTTGCGGGTTCTGAGGTGCAATTAGGGTTTCGTTTGACAAGTTTAACTCTCTACAAGGGAATTCATTAAATACCGTGTTTTCCCTCTTTTTTTTTTTTTTGTGTGATTAAGTTTAAAAGTGTAGAATTTCTTATTTTAGCACTGTTTGAATGGGAATTGAAATTTAGGGGACTTGGTCTTAGCTTGTAAAATAGAAACTTTGTGGGTAAAGTGAAGAGTTGAGACATGTTTTACTCTCAATTTATATTGGCGAAGAAAGGTCCACTTGGGACAATATGGATAGCTGCACATTTGGAGAGGAAGCTCCGGAAGAATCAAGTGGCTGATACAGACATCGGTGTCTCAGTGGGTCAGTTTATCTTCAAACCTTATTTGCTTTGGATTTAATTTTAGTATATGTTTGGTTTAGCTTAAATTTTAGGGAATTTTTTTTTTTGTCTCCCCCAGATCTCTCTAAGTAAGATTTCAATAGTTTTGAACATAGAATTAGAGTATTAGTGAACAATATTGTACAATCTATTTAAAATTCAGTTAATGTCTTAAAAGCCACAGTTTCTAAAATGATATGACACTATTGTTTGCTGATCCACTTAGTGGGTCAGATTCAAACTCTTGCTTTTAGTGCTATGGTAGTCACAGTTTCAACTTAAGAAAATTATGCAAATTTGAATATCATTTTCTAGGTTTGAATGTAAGATCTTGGCTCAATTATCACAAAATTGAAAATTTATGTTGCTTGTTTCCGTGAAATCCTAAAAGGATATTTTTTGCGTGAAAATATTGTAAACGATTGCCTAGTATGTAGATATGTTGTTGGACTTTCAATAGGATACCGGGCCCGAATGCTGTTAAGCTTGGGCCCGAAGATATATCAGGGGGAAAAGCATGTTTAGAGGGAGAGGAGGGAAAGTGAGTTAGAAGAGAGAGAAAACAAATCTGATGGGATCTGTCTAAATAGATGAATGTGTGATGTAAGGGGGTATGTGTGATATCTTTCTGTTTTCGGCTTATATCTTGCTGCATGCTCTCTGATGCAGAGGAGACAGAAAACATAGTAGTTTTAGGTATGAGCTGAAAATCATTCCCGATAAAATGACTCTCAAACATAGTAGTTAATCCTAGATAGTGGCCAACCCAAAAAATATTATAGTGGGGTGGCTGCTAGACCGAAAATTAGGGAAATAATATTAATAATTTATACTACACACATATAAATGGCCAACAATAAAAAAATTACCCAAAATTAAAGACATACTCGTCATTAATAATCAACAGTCACAATATAGAATATAGACACCCAATCACCACCAACCAATTAATCAAGGAATATGATTCCAAAAAAAAGGTGGTGGGCCGTGAAGTACCCAGCAACTAGAAAAAGAAAGAGCAAGAAAGTTTAATTATAGAAGAATGAAGTAAAAAACAATGATGGGATGCACAGTGCATAGCAAGGCGGCAACAAAATAAAAAAGAATGGAGTTCAAAAACATAGCTGAGCAGTGCAGAGACCTGCGGAGAGAAGAGGGTAGCTGCAAACAAGGGGCTGTAAAGAACACTTAGCACACCATAGTTACCGGAATACAACTAGGTTGCCAGAAAATGGCCGGGTTTGGCACAAAAAATGGTGGGGTGTTGGATTATGAAGCTTCCGTTACACGGAGACTGGGGAGCACAAAACAGAGGGTGGCTTAACTGGTAGAAGATGTGTTTGTAACCGTAAATGAGTTTTGACTGAAGTGGGGGTAGGAAATGACCAGAATGTCCTAAAAAAGGTCAGAAATGACTAAAATGTCCTCCAAAAAAGGGGCAACAGCTAAGAAAGAGGATAAAATGGAGATTTCGCTTCTCGATCAGATACCGTCCGCGAAGGACACAATAGCAGCCACAATTTGCAGTGATAGCGGCCGCGATTCACCGCTCTACGAAAACACAACGTGATGAGTTGGATGTAGTGGCTCTATAGCACGTTGTTGACTAGTCTTCTGTCAAAGTCACTAGGAATTGGGAGATAGAAAGACAATTTATCAAACAGATAAAAGAAAAGCAAATGGAAAAAAAAAAAAAGCAAAAATGAAAACAAAACTGAAAAGTTAGCAGAGGAAGGCACAAAGCAGGGATATACGAGGGTGGGGCTGCTGGTAAAAAACTGGGATGTGCTGGAAATGGAGTGGGCTGGCTAGAAATGGAGTGGACTGACCTGAAAATGTTTCAAATGGCTTCCCTGTTTGTAGCAGTTGCAACTGCAGCAAAATGGGCACTGGGTGCTATCTTGGTTGCTACTGGTGGGACACGCAAACGCTCTGCGATGGAGCTTCGAGGGATCAAAGACCGCTCCGCACAGCACCTGTGCTATAGCGCTGTGAAATGACACAATTATCTAAGTTGACCGGACCGGCCATTCAGACTGGTTCAGTAATTATCCGGACAACTGGCTGGTCCAGTCAGGACACTAATCGTTATTTCAGGAACCGGTTTCAGATCCATTGAAGCAGCTCAGGCTGTGAATCAGTCAATAGTTCAAACCATTAGCGGTTCAATTGATGATCTGGTTCTCTTTTATTATTTATTATTTATTATTTATTATTATTATTTATTATTAATAAATACCAAAGTTTAAGGAGCAAGAATTGAAACTGACTCCTGCTGTTTAAGTGGCACACAATCAAACCAACCAACAGGGTCCATGCTTTTGTGTGTTTGAAAGTAAACATAATGAATTATATTTCATTCTGTTGTCAAATTATAATATCAAAATTTAAATGATAATATTATCAAGAACCCTTTAATTCCCTTTATTATTTACTTACATATTAATGTTATTGGTACTGCAAAATGTGTCTCCACACTTCATAACAACCAATCATATTTTTGCTTTCTATTTTGCACACTTCAAAACGTGAACAACTGTTTCTGAACTTAAGCCACACACATGACACACATGTTAGGAGATTTAACCTTTTGGTGTCCCCTAATTTGTGGCTTATCATTTGGACTATTGATATGGAGGATCCCTTATACTTTACATTCCTTGTACTTCTCTTCTTTTCATCTGAATGAAATTCTTTTTCATCCAAAGAAAGCTATATTGAGAGCTGTTGTACAAATAAAAGACTTAACCTTGGTTGGGGTAATTGTTTCTCAGTAGATATACTTCTTGCTAAACTTTTTAGTATCTATGGTCTGATTGTAAAAATTGAGTGAAGGATAGTTACGTGGCTATATGTAGGTAAGGACTGGCTGCTGATGTGAAATCTTTGCAATTGCTTAAAGTTTGTAATGTTCCCTGGGGTGAAGATTAATACCCACATAGAGGGAAAATAATATTTCTTAGTACAGTTTACATGTGTGTGGATCTGTGTTGCATTTGTTATTTTTTAATTTTGATAATATTTTGTTGGCTCAAATTATTGATGTAAATTTTATGAACAGATTCCATTCTTTTTCCTGAAATGCCAATTGCACTCCGTTTGTCCAGCCATCTTCTGCTCGGTGTGGTGAGGATATATTCTAGAAAGGTGAATTACCTTTTTGATGACTGCAGTGAGGCTTTGCTTAAGGTAAAGCAAGCTTTTCGTTCCACTGCTGTTGATTTGCCACCAGAAGAGTCCACTGCACCTTACCATTCCATCACCTTACCTGAGACCTTTGATCTTGATGATTTTGAATTGCCAGATAATGAGATATTGCAAGGGTTAGTTCCAGAGCACTTGACTATGTTATTAATTGTAGCTCTAGATGTTGCTTACTGCAGCAGCATTTTTTACTTTATTGAGCTGGTTTTGACTAATTAATTTGTTTAGTTTCATTTGTAAGTAATTTTCAGTGATTTTATCATATGTGATCTAGCTGCTTTTTCTTTGGTATTATCAGATGATTGATACGAGAAATTTCATAGTCACACTATAATTTTGTTAAGTTGCAGATCTTTTATTTGGCTCTGTATTGGCAGAATTGGACTATATTCTAGATGGTGATTTTATGTAATAAGGTTATGTGGAGGTTTATGGTTTATTCTATGCTTTATTAACGGAAGAGTATATATGTTGTGAACTTGCAGTAACTATGTTGATCACCATGTCAGTACTAGGGAGCAGATTACACTGCAAGATACTATGGAGGGTGTGGTTTACACTGCTTCACAGTTTGGATTGGATGGTTCGTATTCCCTTCGACACCTTTTTCTGTTTCTCTTTCTATTGCTCGCTTAATGGTGAATTTTAAATATGCAACCTCAATGGTGAATTTTAAATATGCAATGGAGTGATATATGCTAAGTATTGTTCAATTGCAAACATGTCATGCAGAGCGCTTTGGGGATGGCGATGCATCTCAAATTGGTTTAGACCTTGATGAGGTATTTTACTTTGTTTTTTCCCCAGTATCTTATTAATGGAGTTGAATGATGAAATGTGATCTGTTTGGTTTGAAGGTACCAGCATACTGATTTGGATGTTACACTTTTGTTGTCTGGTTATGACTAGGAAGTTGTTAAGCCTGATATAAATCTGATGCTAGACAAAAGAAACCAAAAAGGAGGGGCAGATTTATTAATTTATTTCTAAATGAGTAGGCAACGTTGTCAAAATTGAGATCCTATGAAGGATTGGGAGGGGGGAAGACATGTAAAATGTGTGATTGTAACACATCGTAAAATCCTACCAAAAATATAATTTGTATTTAAAAATATATCCATAAAAATGGCACAACTAAGCAAAAGATAGACTCAAAATCACAACTAACAAGTAACATCAAGTTAAAGACTTAAGGCTACAACTTGCAAGTCATAATATAGACAGAGTTATCAATCCCGGATAGCGTAGCGTAGTGGCTGACCCAGAAAACGCTATTGCGGGATAGCGTGTAGCGGGACAGCCACTATTTTAGGCAAGAGGGGAGGACTGAGAAGGAATGGGGGAGGAGAGGTAGAGGGGAAAGAGGAAAGAAAGTGGGAGGGAGAAGAGAGGGGAGGATGAGGTTCTGAATCAGGCCACAAAAGAAAAATAACGTGAGAGAGAAGGCGGTGGAGGAAGAGTCAGCAAAAGAAATAAGGGTAAAAGAGATATTTTAGTGGGTATAAGTGAGGGTAAAGAAGTCATTTGCATAAATAGAAAGAGGGCAAAACAGAGAATTGGTGAGTTAAAGAAGGGTAAAATGGAGAATTTGTGAGTTAAAGAGGGTAGAATAGGAAAATCAGATTAAAGAATGAGCAAACCTAAAAAAACCCTAGATCTGAAATGTACCAGCCGCAGGAGAGGAGCAGCCAGCTGCAGGTGACGAAGAACCAGTCGTTAGAGAGGGAGACCCAGCCGTGGAACAGCTGCGTCGGTGGTTGGGAGTGGCCGGAAAAGGCTCGCCGGAGGGTTCTGTCGGCCTACGAGGTTTTAGCGGCTCTGGAACACCGCTACTCCCCACGATCCTGCGTTTTTCCGCCGCTTTAGCGGCTGTGATGGACGCTACAGAAAAACGCTCCGCTCCACTACCTATGTAGCGGCCGCCCGTCGCTCCACCCTGCACCACCGCGAACGTGTGCTATTTACTACCCTGAATATAAAGACATAAGATCTTAAGTTCATGTCATTGACAACAAATGAAATAAAATCAGACGCATTAGTGGCAGCTGCATCCCAACTAGCACTAGCCTGACATTTTCACCCAAACCAAACTACACCAATAGAGCAACCCACACTGAGCCTCTGAAACAGAGATGGAAACAGAGCCAACAAAAACAAGGTTCAAACCAAACATAGAAGATCAAAATAGAGCAAAACACAAACAACGGAGCAACCTTCGAAAACCCACTGCCACAAGCCCCCAACAACCAACATCAAACGGAACCCAACCATCACTGTTGCAGGTTGCATCGTCGCAGCCATCACAGCAAGCATCGTTGCAAATTCATATGCACAAGGGTTTCAGGGAGAGAATAAGGTTGAATGGGTTTAGATGAGTTTGAAAATGAGTAAAGGGTGCTAAAATTGGGTTAGAGTTTGATTGGGCTCACCCATTTTCTTGGAAAAAGCTCACTTACCAGGATTGTAAAAATTGCTTGATTTCATTCCTACTAGCTTACCCAACGACCCCAACTTGATCTCTGTCAGGGCCTAACCCAATTAGGAATAAAGAGATATGTAATAGTTAGTTAGTTAAGCATTAGTTGAGATGGTTAGTTAGTTAGATGGTTCAACTATATAAATACGGGAAGAGAGCAAGAGAAAGGCATGGAGAATTGTTGATTTGTAGAACTAAGCAGTGGAAACCCTTTGTGAAGGGGAAACCTTTGGACCAAGTGGGCCAAGCCCAAATCAATTTACAAATCAACAGCAATATGGAAATAGAAGTTATTTCCTATTTGGTCCTCAATCAAGCTGACATCATTCTCAGTGGAAACAGGTAGAGGAAAGAGCTTCCTACCTTGAGGACAAGGTTGTTTCATGGGAGGATAGTATTGTCATAGAGGAAAGAGCTTCCAACCTTGAGGCTTGGGGACAAGGTTGTTTCATGGGAGGGTAGTATTGTTAGGGCCCAGCCCAATTAGGAATAGAGAGAAATGTAATAGTTAGTTAGTTAAGCATTAGTTGAGTTGGTTAGTTAGTTAGATGGTTCAACTATATAAATAGGGGAAGAGAGCAAGAGAAAGGCATGGAGAATTGTTGATTTGTAGAACTGAGCAGTGGCTTAGTTGTGAAAGGGGAAACCCTTGGAGGAGATCACTATCCTATTCTTGTTCTTTTTTTTATTCAATATTCAATAAAGATTTAGTCTTTTCTTTCTCTATTTCTTACTTCTAATCTTTGGTTCCTGACAATCTCACATCTCTGAGTTTTTAACCTTCATTGAAACGCAATGTTTTGACGTTTACATTATACTGTAAAACTCACTGTTTCAACCAACATGGGTTGGCTCACTTGGTCCGCCTTCTGGTCATGACAACTACATAACTTGGGTTCAAATATAGGATTTCTCCATCGAGAAGCGATTAACAGCTTGTTGGCTTAACTGGTCGTCCTTCTACTCACAACAATTGCATAAGTTGGGTTCAAATTTAGGGTTCTCCATTGGTAGGTGAATTATAATCCCATTGGAAATTCTCGTTGAGATTAATGGTTTCCACTGGCCTTGAAATAGGAGAGCCTCCTCTCACCCTCAACCTTTTATCCGTAAAAAAACAACACCCACAGTTTCAGTCGTTAGGTAGGAAAAAGGTACCAATTACAACTTTCAAACATGTAAAGGATTTTAATAGAAGTTAAAAGTATTTTTTTGAAAATGACAAGAATATTAAAAACTATGTATACAACAACAACGAAAGCCTTTTACCATTACGTGGAGTCAGCTACATGGGTTAGACAACACATGTTCTATCATCGATCGTGTCCTCAAAAAGTCCATTTAGTTCTGAGTCCTTTTTGATAGTTTTCCCTATGAGTTTCTTGATCTCCCTCTATCTTTAACAGTTGGGTATCCTCCATTTGATTGATATAACGATTTGTTCAAAGTGGTGAAGCTTTATAATCCCTTATAATTATTATTATTTACGGGAACTTACATCGACCTTTTTTGTAGTATGGCTTAATTACCCTTGGCACTTGTCTTCTTTCAGAAATTACATTGGCCTCCCTCCAGATTTATGTTGTCATTATACTTACCTTCTTTGACGTTAACTAGCTGTAAACATTACACTTACCTCCTTTGTTTTTAGGGGTATCAGATGTAGTATTCCAAAACCTCTAGGAAGGTTACTAGGTTAGTATAATATCTCTTTTAAAATTAAACACCATTTCACGATTCTGGTGTGATTTGCAGCCTGTAGTGGCTGCTACAGGGAAGACAGGCTGCAATCCCCTCAAAGTTGCTGTACCTTCGACAACGAAATGGGTTCTAAAGTCTAGTCCTGATGACCCACGCAAACCAAGAACGAAAACACCCTTTCATATATTTTTTTCAAATGTACTTCCAAAACGGTGCGTTGCTGCTACTTCGAGAAGGGGCATGCAATTCCTATTTTGCCCCTAAAATCTTGCCGTTCCCTCTTTTTAAGGGTTTTTTTGTCATTTCGAAAATTCCTTTTAGTTTTAGGGTTCCCATTTCGTTTTGCAAACCCATCCTATCATTTCGAAAACACCTAGTGCTGCCGTTCTCTCTCTCGCTGCTCCACTTTCTGTTCGGGTGAGCAACAGTGTTCTTTGCTTACCTCTGCATCCTCAATCAGTGACTTCCAGCGTTCTCAACCAGTGACTGCAAGTTTTTTCTTCTCTCCTACTCTGTTGCATAGAATTTAGATTCCATTTAAGGAATCACTTTTAATTATTTTGAATGCTTAGAACTTAGATTAGTATTTAAGTTGGATTGAATGTTAGTGACAAATACTGGTATTTTCTTTTATGGTTCACATTCCAAATTGGGCTCATCCCTATAGTAATCGGATAAATTGAATTTTTTTGAAATTAAAGCGTAAGAACTCAACATGGATCCACTCGAATTTGTCAAAAAGTGGATCCCTGTTGAATTTTAATACTGAATATGTCTTTAATTTTATGTATATTTGTAACTTGAGTATTTACATGTGTATAATATATTATTTGTACTGTTTTCTAATCTTCGTTATAGAGGTCATCCTGCTTTAGCGGTTTTGGGGTTTATAGCATTAATTGTTTCTTTTTAAATAGTTGGCTCTAAAATTGGCTTAGCTGGAATTAATGTGGATCTGCAGAGTCTTTCCTCTTTTGCTTCAATGGCAGGTTGTCATTGTCTTGGATTGACTTCTGGTTTACTTGGGTGTTCCCTTGGGTGGGAATCCTAGAGCAGCCACTTTTTGGGATCTAGTAGTGAAGAAAATCTATAAGCACCTAGATAATTGGAAAGAGTCTTTTTTTCTTCTCTCTCGGGGGTCACACTACTCTTATTCGAGCTTGCCTCTCAAATATTCCTCTTTACTACTTGTCTTTATTTCGTATCTCTGTGGAGTTACCCAAACAACATAAACGATCATGAGGGATTTTCTTTGGTTGAGTTTTTGGATACAAGGTGGGATCATGTGGTGAGATGGGAGGTGTGCTGTTGTTCTAAGAGTGAAAGGGGTTTGAGGTCTTGGTAATTTGGTGTCTAAGAACATTGCCCTGGCTGTTAAACGACTTCGGTGTTTTCCTTTGGAACCTCAATCTCTTTGGCACTAGCTCTTCCGTGGCATGTTTCAGACCCAAATGCCAGCGAGCTGCCAACACTGCAATCCGAGCCTCCCATTTTAGTCCTTGGAAATTTATTCTCCAGGTTACCTTAAGTTTCAGCTTTCCTTGATGGCCGCCCTTGGAGATGTTCCTAGATATGTATTGTGCATTATCTGCATCCCAAATAGACTCTATGCGTTGCTGTTGACTACCTTGTTATGAGTATAGCTGTGATCCTTTGGTTGTGATTGGAGTACTATTTTGTCTTATTTGAATTGACACTGTTGTGAAACAAAATAACTTCATGTATATATCTATTGAAAACATTTGTCTTTGAATTGACTAATGTAGATATATTTTTCTGATTTACTGTTGGAAATTTTTAATTTGATTTGATAAAATCAGGTTATGTTAATAGACAAAGCTGCTGCTATGGATCATGATGACTGCAGTGCTACTCCTCAAGTGTCTCTTCAAGAATGTGAAAAGAAAGAGGAGGTAAGTGAAACATTGGATAGAATGCAAGTAAAGACATTGAATGCATGATTGGTTAGAATGCAAGTAAAGACATTGGAAGCAAGATTTGTTTAGTATTTTAAAATATCTGCATGCCTATCAATGCTTGGTTTTACTCCTTATTGTCTTCATTTTTCTTTTATTTTTCTATGTTGACGAGTGGATGAAATGAAAGCGTGGATGATCATGTCTAGTTCTGTTCACTATAGATTGTAATTTCTTTTGGTGGCAATGAAACAATTTATCTAATTTCAACAGATTGATGATTTACCCTCTGCTGCTGATGTCGGTGAATGTGCTCAAGGCCCATCTACTCCTGGACTAGAAGAGCCAAATTTGTTTGGCACTCTGGTGGATCAGGTCAATAATGAAGCCGATGATCATAATTCAGCAGATTTGGTACCAGTGAAGAGCATGCAAAATGATTCCTCTGCTCACGAAAGGGATGGAGATGTAATTGATTTCTCTTTGCAAAATAACGTGAAGCCTGTTGGTGTAGATTTACATCATGAGGATGATGATTGCCTTCCGGTTGAATTGGATAGCAAAAAAGAGCAACAGGAGCCTTTAGCATGTATGGTGGTGACAAAGGATCAAGAAAGCTTGATACCTAATGATCATTGTTCAGCATCATCACCCTTGATGGTCTCCTCCAATATAGAGTGCCCAACTACCCTAGTACCAGAATGCGTAGGCAGGATGATCAGTGCTTCTGGTATACCCGAGAAGGTGGAAGACTTACATGATGGAGTTTTGATGAACAGTGAACCACTTGTGGCTCCTTTGGACCAAACTGTTACGGATTGTGTTGTTTCTGGAGGAGTTAGTGTAAATGAAACCACTGCATCTCCTTGTTATCATGTTACATCTGATCAAGAGAACATCTCTTGCAAACATTTGTCAAACATGGATGGATCTCGAGGGCCAGAATCTGATGGTCATCTGGATGATGATCACACGTTGTCAAAGCATGAAGTTCTGAATGCTGTTGAAATTCCTAACGATGAGGGGCGATCCTGTCCCATTGATGAAGCACAAGTATCTAATGTTGACGTTGTAAGTCCTGTAGGATCAGCTGGGAGACCTCAAGTAGTTGATATGGAAGCTCACGCCTCTCAGGAACTGAAGGAAACAGAGTCTTTAAATCATATTTCTCATGATGCTGGGCAGCCCACCGAGTCACACCTTCGGCCATGCACCTCCCATCTGAGCCAGCCTTCTTTATCATCTGTTGAAGGTTTTAATTTAACAATTCGTCTTGCATAATTTTATGTCTGTCTAATTATTGTATTCTCTCTCTCTCTCTCTCTCTCACTCACTCACTCTGTCTTTTCTCAACTGTGGGATGAAATGGGTACATCACAGGGAATTCTGTTATTATAACAGTTTTACATTTCTGTTTCATGCTTCCCTTTATGATATTGACAACCATGTCAACATGATGTTGTGTTGACTTTCACATCACATGTTGCTTACCAACTGCATTTCATGCTAAGTCCCCCCCCCCCCAACATTGATCCCATTTGAATTTTCCTCTCTCTATCATGTGGGACATAATTAACTTCATATTAATTGTACTTGTTTTTACCTTGAATTGATTCCATTTCTTTTAATAAGTTACTTTATTTATTTGGATAATCTGTTTGATGGACATATTTAAACATCTTGAATTCCACTTTACTGGTAATCAGTTTATTCTGCTTTTTACAGGTGAAAATGTCTTGCAATTGATGGGTCAGATCCTGCTTTAGGTTATCACGACACCATAGAGCCATCTGTATGTGAAGGAAACCCAGATTTGGTGAAGATATTTAGTGATAATGTGGAAAGTATAAACAAATCTGCTGCTTCTGACATGCCAGAGCCTGAAAAAATGCTCTCCTTAGCATATCAACATGATGGTGAAGCAAATGGTTTGCCAATGGAGTCTACTCCTGACAATCAGGGGACATCTGAAGGTCATACAGGTGCCGCAGGAGTGGAATGCATCTCAGGTAAAAAGCGCAGTTTCACCGAAAGTACTCTTACAGTGCAGAGTATGGATTTGGTTGAATCATATGGTGGGGCTCAATCCAAGAGGACTGCAGAGTCCATTCCTGATGATGATGATCTATTGTCTTCCATATTAGGTATCATAGTGTTCCTAATGCTTTTGCTATATCTTTATATTTAGTGTTTCTTTTCCTTGAGAACATGGTTGTGGCTCAAATGAATTTGTTGTTGCTCCAGTTGGTAGAAGATCTTCGGTTTTGAAAATGAAACCCAGTCCGGTAGCCCCTGAAATAGTATCAATGAAGCGCTCTCGTTCTGCACCACGCACTTCTGCATTAAAGAGGAAGGTGCTCATGGATGATATGATGGTCTTGCATGGCGAGTATGTTTCTATACTGTTCCAGTCATAATTAGCTGTAAAGATTGACCCACATTATTCCATGCTGGTTATTGAGTGAAAAATGTTGTATTGTTTGCTTACTTCTAGCCTTTTGAAAGATGTATCCTTCTCCCATCTCTTTTCTGTTTCTAGTGATTGATATTTGTATTTCTTTTTCTCTATTTAGTTTCCAAGGAAAGGCTTGTTGAGTGATTTATTTAGTTGTACTTGAGGCAACAAAGTAGGTAAAACGGCTCAACACTTAATTGGAAGAGGAATTTTTAAGAGGGATTTAGATATAAATGGTCTCTCTAAAGATTCAGTTTTTGTCAAGACACAGTTCTGTATTTTGATCCATTGACCTCACCTAGCGAGAAAAAAAGCTTCGGTTTTTTTTGATAGACAAATGTTAGTAGTTAATTGTTATGTTAATTTTTTCCTCCTTTGCCAGGGTTTGAAACCTGGACCTCCTACTCCTCCAACTCCTTAAACCCTTAGCTCAAACCAGTTGTGCTAACCAACTCCCCAAAAAAAGCTTCGGTTGTTGTACGCTTACTCTTTATTTTGATCCCGGATCACACTTGGCTTGTATTTGCGGGTAGGAGTAGACTAGGATAACTAGGACTGATATCCAGCATGAATTGACTGGTGTTAGTTGTATCACATTCTTAAAATATTTATATTTCCTTTCTTTGATCACATTTCAATCTATTGTCAAGTTTATAATTGCATATTTCGTTTTTTGCCTTATAGCATACCATATTTCTTTTCTCTTGCACGGAATACTAATAATCTTTCCTTCTTTGTTCTGAAGTACAATACGCCAACAGTTGACAAATACTGAAGACATACGTCGCATACGGAAAAAAGCTCCTTGCACTCGGCATGAAATTTTAACGATCCAAAGACAATCTTTGGAGGATGAGATTTTTCATGAATCAATATTTACAGGTGAGTTGCGTATGGTTGTGTATATGTGGTGATATTATTTGGTGCTTTTGCCAAACCTGTTTCGACCCTTTTGTTTAATAAATTAAAATCCCTGGAATACCCAACCTGATATAGTTTTATTACGCTCATGCATTCTGGACGATAAAGCTATGTGTGTTTAGTTTGTGTGTTTTATTTTCTTTTTGACTAAACATACAAGTATAAAAAGTGTTTGGTTGACTTTTAATGAGATTTTTGTTATAAAATGTGCAAAAATCTGCAAACAATAAAAAATTGTTTTCACCATTTCCTTGTCAAAATCTCAGAAATGAAAACAAATGGAAAATGCGGTGGCAAAAATGATGCATAATGAGAGTGGCCAGGAGATAATGCGTTTTTCTTCATCGAATGCAGCAGATATATAATTCTGTTGATTCCAATTCCATAGAATCTCTTGGGAACAATTATATAAAACTTAATGCACATTACTCATTATATTTAATTTTTAGGAGAAGACTTATAATAACTTATCAATTATGGTATTCATCACAATGTTTGCCTTAAACTTGTGCTTGATTTGTATGGTTGATCTACTCTATCTGAATTCTCAATATTCTAGTATATATGACATTCAAATATCAATACAGGATAAACCAATACCTGGAGGAAAATCTAATTATTTGTATTAATGAATTATGCAAGAAGTTTGGTATTAAGGATTTGTTAAATTATTATTTTTGATATACTATAGTTTATTATTCATAATTTTTGATTAACAGCTAAATTAAATATATTCCTGTTACTCAAATTTTATTTTTAAACTTTTGAATTCATAAAAAATGGGTGAATCAAGCATATTTCCTTTGTTTTCATTTTCTGAAAGCAGGATTTAATTGTGGATGAAGACGAACATGTTTTCTAAAATTTGAAAATATGAAAATGAAAATCATTTTTAGGAAATGAAAGGAGTAAATGAGAACAGAAAACATTAAATTGTACCAAACTCACTATTTTTGGAAGGAAACATAGTTTGATGGTATTTTAATTTGCCATGAGGAAAAGGAATACTTTCATGGTCAAGTGTTGCATCAACTGACCACATGCTTCTAATGGATTATGTGGTTCATCTCCATAAATTTTTTTTTCTTTCCCAAAGGTGGTCACGAATTAAAATTCAACAATGATGAAAGTCCACCGTTGATGTTTTGGGTGGACATGAGTTGTCTACTATAGATGTTTCTTCATCTATGGGATGGTCGTGTCAGTTCTTTTATGGGTGGACATAAGTTGTCCACCATTTTCAAATCCTTATTTTTAGAGAAATGTTATTTGAACATCAAAATGGGACAACACAATTCAACAACAATTTTCATGGTTAATGCGGTTTAAAAATGTGGTTAATGAAGTATTGAGTTTGGTTAATGGATATACCAAGGTGTCACAACTCATTAACCATTCACTGAATGTCATTAACTACGATTTTGAATGTCATTAATCACTTCAAACTTCAAATATACATGTAGTAGATTATATTTGAACACCTGAGAATCGTGGTTAATGACGTTCAAAAACGTGGTTAATGAGTTGCGAACTTGCGATACCTTGGTATGTCCATTAACCAAACTCACTTCATTAACCACATTTTTGAACTACATTAACCATGAAAATTGTTGTTGAATTTTGTCGTCCCATTTTGATGTTCAAATAACGCAACTGTATTTTTATGATAGCCTGTGACCATAATTGTCCTGATGTTACCATTTCGGTTATGTAATTTTACGAGCGCATCATCATATTCATTTATGGAATATCTTTCTAACACATCTAAGCCAATTCTCTAATATCTTCCAGGTCTGTCTGCTGATTTGATTATTCTGCGAAATGAATCATTTGATCTGACTGGAATCAAGGTTTGTGATGATGGTTTAGATAGTTCTTTCTTGGAAAAAACAAATGATCAAGAACAAGAGTACTATTCTAGAACAAATAATGAAACTCATGGAGTGGAAGGGAATATTGAAGCTATGGCAGTCCAACTCCAAGGAGATGCCGAAGCACAGCCTACTGAGTTACCTGTTTTGTCTGAGACCCATCAATTAGAAGTTAAATTGGGATCTCATGATATTGATGTTCATGGGCATGCAAATATTGTCTCTCATGTGAAGGAGCTTGACAGTTCTCAAGATGTTGAAATAAACAATGTTGGGGGAAATATTGAGGTTTCTGTTGCAGAAAATTGCTCTGTTGGCCCTGGGCTTGAATCTTCATCCCTAACTGAAGTTGAAAATAACCTTTGTATGCCAAATGATTTTGGTGCGTCGTTGCCTCTCATGGATCAAACGAATGATCTTGTTGGTTCTATGCATACAGATACATCGAGCATGCCAACTGACCAGAATTTGAATGCATTCCCTGTTCTAGAGGATGAGTTTGTGGAGGAGAAATGTAATAGAAGTGGAGCAGGTGCTACTGAAATTGCAGAGCATAGTGTTGAAATTAGAACACAAGGTCAAACAGATGATTTGGAAGCTAATGATTTATATGCACCCTTGGCTACTGGATCTAAGGAAACTGATGAATACAATGATAATCAGGCTTCCTTTAATGGAGACCTGCCTATAGAGGAAAATGGAAAGAGCGTGTTAGGGAGCTTTAATGGGGATCAAATTGTTGCTTCTGACTTGGGGTGTGATGACAAGGACTCAAGGTCTGGCTCCATATTTAGTGAAAATACTAAAGTAGATTGTTTACATTCTGTAGCACTTGTTTTGGATGAAAAGGAGACTTCTCTGAATGAAGGAAATCCAGTCTGTCAGGAAACTGGACTACAAAGTACAATGTTCCCTGAAATCTCAGCTATTGAGAGTCCTTTTGTAGATCATAATGATGTAAGTTCTCCAATTTGCCTTAAAAATGTTAGATGTCTCTTGATATCTCTTATTTGTCGGGTTTTTGTCTGTTATTCTTTTACTAGGACACATTTACCATATCTGATACCCAAGAGTTTTGTTTGAATAGCATGGTAATACTGCACTGAGGGAATTGTAACAAGTGGAAGTTAAGTTCTTTGTGTATATCTTTCTGATTTTTCCCACAGCAATGATTACCACGGTTTAAAAGCTGAAGTGCTGGGGTCGGTGTATTGTGCTTGTTAAGCTCTTTCTGTCTTGTTGCTGCTTTGTATGCTACCCTATTTTTGTATTGTTTCTTGATGCAGATCATGCTCAACATACGTTGTAGCTTGATATACTGTATAATCTGGAATGCAGTTTGAAGCATGCATATATGTTACCTGGTCTGTCTTCTAAAAATATTAAATTTGAATTATGAATTTGTAACAGAGGTAGTCAAAGGCGAAAGTCAACTTAAGGCACTAGGGGGGTTTAATGCTTAGAGTTGAGAAGTGCCAAGAAGTGCATACCTCCCTCCCCAAGAGAAGAAAACAGTAAAATATTTGATTATTTTTTCATTAATTTTCCATATAATTTAACTACTCAAGACTAAACTTTAGTGAAAATAGAAAATTAAAATGTTCGTAACCAAAATAGATGTGGCAGCCCTAAATAATAGAAGAGAGAAAGAAGAGAGAACAGAATTTCAGATAGCCACCATGGGATGTGAAAGGGGCTGGACCCCAAATGCTGAGGTTGAGTATAACTTTGCTGTGGGAACCCAAAGTTCTGACGAATTCACCACATAGCGATGACTAGGAAACCTTAAGTTCCTGAAGGTTTTCAGAAAAGTAGAAATCAGTTGGAGAGTCATGACCCCAAATTATATTTTTTACATTACGAAAATTTTATCCCTTATAGCATGATAGTTACAGGTTAGATGGTCGGGCTTTTGGGGTTGTTTTTGTTTTTTGTTTTTTTGTATAGCTATTATTAAGGCAGTAAAGGTGAGTGCCTGACCTGATCCATGAAGGCACTGCACCTCTCAACCTGGAAGTGACACTAACCTATTCTGCCACCTCACCTTGCTCATCCATTGCACTAGCTGCACCTTTTTTCAGTGTGTAACTTTGGTATGAGATATTTAATTTAAAAGATAAGAATATGTAATTTTGTGAATTTCACTATTTCATGATTATATATATATATATATATATAATATAATATTCAATATGTGTTTATGCGTTCTCTTTCTTATAAAGTTGTTTATATCTGTGTCCTTATGGTTCTTAGATTTTGGCATAATTGGCATCTGATACACTGTTGTAATTTGCTTTTGAAGCAAAATGCGTTGTGCTTTTGCCTAGTCTATGACAGGATGGTTTTAAGATAGTGTCCATGTGATTGAAAGTGCACTTCTATCTTCCCCTTCCGAGCTGTATGCTCCTTTATTGTTTTATGCACACCTAATTAAGTTTTATTTTATTTTATTTACTTGGTGCAGGAAAATGTCGTAGATGCTAATGACACAGGTTTGCTTCTAATTCATTTTCATTGTTGATGCTTATACAAATGCTTAATGTGTCAACATGTTAATAACCTTATAAAATATTTAGTTTTCTGGATTAGTAAGCCATGTGTTAGAATACTAGTCTACATTCATTAGCATATGTAGCACATTTTTTTTTTCTTTCATTCATTACAAAAAAAAGGGGATCGATAGTGGTTCCCCACTTTCCCCCCTATAACATGAGCTCTGTAACTAGTCTTTGGTGAGGTCCTGTACTTAATCCACTCACACTATAAGTTTTTAAGCAGAACACAACTTACCCCAACACTTTATTTCAATATGGTATCAAAGTGGTGCCATCCTTCATCACCGAATCCTGTCATTATTCTGCTGGCAAGTTCAAAAATTATCGGACTCCTTTATTTGGTATCTTCTTTTTTCAACCTGCTTTCATTTCCAGTGTCTGTCTCATGTTTTCCAGTGTGCTTGTCTTCTTTGTCGTGGCTGCCGCCTCTGGTTTTTGCCTTTTATGGTGTTAGATTGCCAATCTGATCCCACCATTGGAATCAGAAGTTACCAATCTTTAGTGCCCTGAATTTTGATGTCCAACAGCCTCTCCACAATTTTCCTCTCTCCAGCAGCCTTCTGGCCATGTGCCAAAGCGTCTGTCCACCTTTTATATCCGTTTCTTCTCCAGACCAGGTTCACTCCTCCTTTCCAATCAAGTCCAGGCTCGTCGCTGAAAGTTTCGTTTCTTTAAAACTCATCAAAACCAGCCCTAAGTGAGAACCATATATGTAGAATGACCTATGATCCTTATGCCTTGGGGTTTTGAAGCAAAGAAGTGGTGTTAAATCTGCAAGTGTGGTTGCTTGCTTAGCTCATGATTCATGAAAGGAGATTCCCTAGTGGCTTGGGCTCCTTCACCTAATATAGAGCCTAGGGTTTATGATGGATGATACTGCTTTAATTCCAGGTTGTAAATTATTAGAGGAAATAAGGGTATGGAGATTTTAGGGGGAATGTAGAAAAGCTATAGTTTGAATCACTTATCGCCTCTACCCCGATATAAGGGATGTATAAAATTGTATAGTTATTGATAGAATCTTGGATGTGGGCTTGGGTCCAAATGGGCCAATAACTCAGCAACAATCCTGGCCTGAAATTTGAAGGGTTTACACCAGGAAAAATAGGAAGAGGCAAGAAGTAAGTGAGAGTCAGAGAGTGTGAGTGGCTGTGGTGACAGAGAGTGTGTAGTGCAGGGTGTGAGTGCTTTTCGGTTAAAAGGAAGATTAGGAAAGAGGGAAAAGGGCATTGAGTCTATGCTGAGTTGGTTATGGGCAGAGATCTTTCTCTGTAGGAGCATTACTCTGGGCAAAGGAATCTTTTTCCTCTGTATTCACTCTTCTTCCTGAATAATACACACCATTTTCCAGTCAATTAATTCTTTTACTTTTATTTGTTCATCACTGATTTGGTTCTCTATCAATTATATATCAATCAGTCACTCTTCATTTTAGATGTCAACACTTAACACAGCCTATACCCATAACTGTAGTCACTCTGTGGAGGTTATTGTTACAAGCAACTGTTTCCACTTTCCACCTTCTTTTAATTTGGGAAAATGCAAATGAATCATTAATATTATGTTACAACTAAAGACAAGGACTGAAACAGGAGAGTGATGCTTTTGTTTCTGGTATTTTTTATTTTTCTTTGATCTGTGTAAATTCATTCTCTCTCACTTTCAGGGTTTTTGAATGTTGGTGATGATGAGATAATTGAAGATGATGATGATTTTATACCATGTGCTGAAGGATCTCACCTTGAAAATAGCGGATGGTCTTCCCGGACCAGGTCTGTTTATGCAAAGCTTAGCTGACCTAATTTTTTTTTTCTTTGCTGGATTGTTGGATTACCATTCGTAACCTTTATATCTGTTAAAACTCTGACCTTATATATTTTGCCATGCCTATGCCATATTCTGAGTTCTCTCTTACACAGCTGTGCAGGTAGTTTCTTTGAAAACTACCCCTGGCAATTGCCCTACATGTTACTTAGTCCCAGGATTTGTATTTAATTTTTTTAGGAGGGTTGTTCCTTGAGTACTCTCTGGTCTGGTTCAAATCATTCCATTTGCAATTAAAAAGGGGTTTTTTTTCACTTGAACAAGTCCAGTAATTGAGGTTGTGTGCAGATGGTTCTGTTTGAGTTATCTTGGCAAACAATCCAAACTTTATTTTATCTGGATTGTTTAAGATATTTTAACTAATTTTTTTGTTGTCAACTCATTTGAGTTTGTCAACATTCTTATGCACCCTGATTGCAGTTCCATGCATGTTACATTTTAATAGCTAACTAATGGATTTATCCACAGGGCTGTTGCCAAGTATCTCCAGACTTTGTTTGATAAGGAAGATCTCCATGGAAGGCAGAACCTGCAACTTGACAATATATTAGCTGGTAAAACACGTAAGGAAGCATCAAGGATGTTTTTTGAAACGCTGGTATGTTCTTGAGAATTATTTTAGCTGACATGTACTGTGTTTATCTGTCTATTGAACTTTGTGGGATTTTAATTTGACATCATGTTCAGGATAACAATAATTGAAATATAGACATGTCTTCATGTTAGGGATAACAATAATTGAAATATAATGAATAGAGAGATAAATCCCTAGAATTATCTTTCACATGCAGTTTACAAGTTATTCCTTAAATTTACAGCACTGATATCATGTTAGTCCTTTTTGGGGACTAAAGTAGATATAAGGACTACCGTGCTATGGGTTTTATAAATGGAGGGGCACACAAAAATAAATTTAGGGAGCAAACTGAGAGTGAAGAATAATTTTAGGGACTAATCTAGTATTTTTTATAGAAAATAAAATTATTAGGTAGAAGAGAAAGAAAGTAGTAACAATGGGCCGAGGATAATGTTTCCTCTAAAAGTACCCAAAACAGTAAGTATCTAAAACTACATGGTGTTTGTTCTGTATTTTCAATTTTTCACTGAAATTTCAACTTGATTTTTTGGAGTGATATTTTTCTAGTGCACTAAAAATACCTTGGATGTGTTACTTAACATGCTTTGTTTGAAATTTTCAAAGCGTTTTTTCTGGTGTGCCTACTTGCCAACTGTTGCATAGGTTCAAATTTAATTTCAACAATGTTGGCAGGTTCTCAAGACAAGGGATTATGTTCATGTAGAACAGACAAAACCCTTTTCCGATATTACGCTAAAACCAAGAATGAAGCTGATGAAGTCAGATTTCTGAAACCTCATGAAGGAGTGGCTGATATAGTTGTAAAGATCAAATACTGTGGTAGAATGGATGAAATCCGCAGGGTTGGGATAAATCTTTTCAATGTTTCCCCGCTATTTTAGTTATGGATTTTCATTTATAATTTTTTGGAGTAGAATTAAGTTATTTAGTTCATGAAAGGGCTTGCTTTGGGTGGGCTGAAGGCATCATCCTATTGATTGTAGTAATGGTAATCTGGGTTTTAATGTATATATTTTTGTAAAATATTCCCCATTTGTAACTTACAGGCTCTAATTTGTATTTTGTTTAAACGGATCCCTCCAAGCAAGCATGATATTCTGCAATCCCTAGGCATCTAGTTACTATAATAGCAAAAGGGCCTTGTAATTTAGCTTTAGGTGGACAAGGATCATCATTTATGTACCTATTTTGTTTGTATAGTATCTAACTATATTCCCCTTTTAAGAGTTTGTATTTCTCTGTACTTAGTCCACTTTAAGGTCACATGATATTGCGTTGTCGTGAATTCGTTAGGGATTGTGCCTTTGCGCAAATTTCCCCCCTTTTTTTTTTCTTGGTTGTGAATTTTTCTATGCAGAAAAAAGGAGGAAATATTTCATGCATGATATTCAAAACCCAGCTCCACATTGTACAGTCCAGCATTTCTACGTGTTTCCCTGGCCTGTGATCCTGATTCCATCTCCGAGCACGATTTGCTCTGGGGTTGCCCCTGAATTGTGTAAGGCTATGGTTGAATTGGTGGTAAGGGGTGGAAATGAGTGAAATGGAATGGAATAACAATGTCTCATTGTATAATTATTTACAAATTAGATGTAATGAAATGGAAGTACCATTCAATATCCCCATATTCTTGCATCCATTTTCAAGGTTTAATGTCTTTGAAAAAGGGCACTGCAGGAAAAACAAGCCTGAAATTCTTACTATTTCAGTCACTCCACTAGAATTTTTGAACATTGGAATGGAATATTTTTCATTTCATCCTTAAATTTTTCACCCTACTCAGAATTACAAGGAATGATAGCATTTGTTCATGAGAGACTCTCACTATAAGTGATCACTCAAAACTTGTTCACTTCTTGGAGTTGGATGCTCTAACTCTTCACAATATGGTGGTGACAAAGTAGCTTCTTCCAAGAAGTGATAATGGATGTTAATTATTTCTCAATTTTTAAAGACCATGGAAAATTCTTACCTCTTTTAAGAATCAATGTAAACTTCCCAAGAATCAAACATCGAATTCCACTAACATAACACTTTACTAAGTATTGGAATCACTCACTTGAATTAATCTTTGGAAATTTCAATTGCTTTTTTCACTAATAGCAATTTATTACGTGCCTGTTTGTTTCAGATTCTAAAGGTTCATTTCTTCGTTGGTGTTGAAAAAAGTTGAATTTGAAACTAGAAATATTGTTTGGGTAAGTGTGTTTAAAAGGGGAGAAAACGGTGTTTTGTGAAAGCTTGACAAAGTAGCTTTTTCAGTTGGTACCTTCAAAAAGCATTGTGTTATTTTACCTCAGGACCCATCATTTATTTGTCACCTACCGAAGCCAATGAGAAAAAGGTGGGAAGAGAAATATATAATAATTATGTCCTTTTTAGTAATTTTACTTCAAAAGTAATTCTACTTTATCATATCCAAATAAAAACAATTTTCTAAACTTGCTTTTAAAATATTATTACTAAACACAAATCAATTTTTTTAACCTTGTTTTTTTAAAAAAATATATATATTCTTTCAAACTCAATTCTATCCGAAACTAAAATAAACGGACTCTATGTATTGTTTGATGTTTTAAAAATAGAATCTTCACTCACCCTAGATGAGTATTTATTTTAAAAAAAATATAATTTCCCTTTTTTTTACTGTGAATATATTTTAGGTTAAAATATAATTTTAATCCTATTGTTTACACTTGTTTTTGATTTGGTCCCTGTATATAAAATCTTTTTAAACGAGTTCTCGGTTAAATAAAAGTTGTAGCACTGTTAATCTGAACTACAAAAAGCACATGTCAAAATTTTTTTTTTTGACGGGAAACATGTCAACTTCTGTTACTCATAAAGGATAAACTATTATATATTTTTTTATCGAACTGTAGGGACTAATTTCATAACATTTGCAATTAAGACAACTTGTTTAAAAAAGTTTAGAAGTAAAAAGAGTAAATTATATATATCAAAAGTACATTTTAAAATTTGTTAGTAAAACATTTCTCAAAACACTTTTTTTTTTCCAGTTCGGAATGGGTCCACGGAGTATCCTCACAAGCTTAAATCCTTTGGATCCATTACGAGACTAATATCCGCTTAGGTGCTTAGTTACAGTTAAGTTTTTTCGTGCCTCCCCAAGTATGTATTACGTGGGATTCGAACTCAGGTCTTCCTTTCATCCCACAAGCTCAACCTACACAACCAACTTAGTCACATCCATTCTTAGTCACATCCAATAGATAATACACTCTTTATTCTCAGTTAGACTTCCTAGGAGAAGCTATTTAATTTCATTGGTCCATTTTATAATAGGGAGTAGACCTATATGATTTAGTGGGGTTCTAATAAACTCTACCCTATAATAAAAGAGCATATGTTAAAGAAAATATTTTAAAAAAGTGTGTTGCATTACTTTAACTTTTTAAAATAAAAGGTTGTATAGGCTAGGAGTTGACAGATATACGAGACAAAAGGAAATAAACACTTGAATCATCCATTAAAAAACGCATAAGAACAAAAAATCACATAAATAACAAAGAAATGAAAATAGGCGTTAAATCCTAAATTAAAACTATCCGTTACAGGCGACATTGTCTACTTTCCCAACGATCATATTGCAGCTCACCCACGCAATCAAGTAAAAGGAAATATGACCGTTTGGCCTTCGGACCCATGAAATGAAATCTATACACCACTATATATTAACACACCCAAGTGGCACCATCATTCATTCATTCCTCATCTTCTTCATACATTCTCCATTTTCATTCTTCACAACCACAACCACTTCTTGCTTTCACTTTCACAAATCACAAACCCAAATTAGAAACAAAAAAACAGTTCATAATGGGGATCTCTATGATGAACAACAATAGTATCTCCCCAACTCAAAAACACTATCACATCCACAAGCTCTTCCTTTTATGCAACTACATCTTACTAGGTGCAGCCTCAAGCTGCATCTTCCTCACCCTCTCCCTCCGCCTCTTCCCTTCCCTCTGCGGCTTCTTCCTCATCCTCCTCCACGTCCTCACCATCGCCGGCGCGGTCTCCGGCTGCGCCGCGGTCTCCTCCGGCACAAACCGCTGGTACTCCGCCCACATGGTGTTCACCGTTTTGACGGCCATATTTCAGGGCTCGGTTTCTGTGCTGATTTTCACAAGCACTTCTAATTTTCTTGGTCAGCTTAAAAGCTACGTGAGAGAAGAGGATGGTGGTGTGATACTTAAGCTTGCTGGTGGGCTTGGTGTTTTGATATTTTGCTTGGAGTGGGTGGTTTTGACTTTGGCGTTTTTCTTGAAGTATTATGCTATTGTTGAAGGTGGTGGTGTTGGTGGTAATGGTGTTGCTATGAGGAGTTCGAAGGTGCAGCAGGATGAGGATTTGAAGGATTGGCCATGGCCTTTTCAAGTTTGATTGATTTTGGTTTGGCTAGTTGCAGTACTCTTGTGCCGTGTCAATCCAAGTTTGAACTACAGCTTTTATTCCTATTATTATTATTCATTAATTTGTTGGAGTATTAGAGGTTTGAAGTACTCTTTTGCCTTTTTTTTTTGGTCCTAATATAGAGAAAGATGTCAAAGGGTATATGTCATGATGTAATTCTGTGTGGATCTTTTTGTAATTTGGGCACTTAGCACTGCCTATCTCGTTGTCAATCAAAATTATTATTATTACTCTCTCTCTCTCTCTCTCTCTCTCTCTCTCTCTCTCTCTCTCTCTCTCTCTCTCTCTTGTATGTGCTTTCCATTTTGACACCTTTAATTGGATGAAGAACGATGAAGACCATCTGACTTTTCAATTTTCTCTTTAAGGACTGATTAACCCTTTAGTCAGATTAACCTCTAATAGTCTAATTGGATGAAGAACAATGAAGATCATCTGAGTTTTCAATTTTCTCTTTAAGGACTTGATTACCCTTCAATATGACCGACCGAATTTAAAAAGTACTAAATAACGATGAATTTTTGATTAACACTTTAGTCAGATTAACCTCTAATAGTCTAATTGGATGAAGAACCATGAAGATCATCTGAGTTTTCAGTTTTCTCTTTAAGGACTTGATTACCCTTCAATATTGACCGACCGAATTTAAAAAGTACTAAATAACGATGAATTTAAAAAGTACTATATGACACCTTTAATTGGATGAAGAACGATGAAGACCATCTGACTTTTCAATTTTCTCTTTAAGGATGATTAACCCTTTAGTCAGATTAACCTCTAATAGTCTAATTGGATGAAGAACCATGAAGATCATCTGAGTTTTCAATTTTCTCTTTAAGGACTTGATTACCCTTCAATATTGACCGACCGAATTTAAAAAGTACTAAATAAATAAATTAGATAGGAAAGATAATTAAATGAAGAACTAAAAATAGAGTACATTTTCAGGACTAGATTTAAATTATTTGGTTGAGAATGTAACTAATATCTAACCTAGATTGAAATCTCAAATTGTGACACTTTAAGTGGTACATCATTATTTTCTCACTTTATACCTTATATTTTTTTTTTTTTATCACTTTAGACAAGCGCCTAATCCCGTGATTTGGTCGCACCATTTTCAGGACTAAATTGTGTTATCTTATTCCACGTTTAAATGGTTGAGACATGTGAGATATCCTTGCACCAGGCTGGATTTGAGCCAGTTTCGCTCCTGGTCTAGTGGTTGGTACTCACTCTCATCCAGTAACAGGTTAGACTTGAGCACTCCATGAACTGTCATTATCATTTTTGCCAAGAAAAAACAATTCTCATCTTGACAGAGAATCCAGTTTATATTCACCAAGTCAGCATTAAATTCACAATTGTATGACATAAAAATATTATTTCCTCTCCATTTAAAAAATAGAAGTTTTCTAATTTCTCTCTTATTTCTCTTTGCATCTTGATTTGAGGATACTTCTTTCAGTGTTTAGAGTCTGTCATACAGCTGCAGCCTTCAGGGAAAGAAAATCTGATATTTTGTTGGTATAGAAGTCTGGTTGTATTTTGTTGTTAGGACTCTGAAGCGTCTCCAGTGTCGTCACACCTGAGAGGACAAGAAGAGTTTTGCAGCCACCATTTTGTCCAAATAGAATATCTGTGTCTAATCTGTCCCCAACCATACATATTTGTGACTTGAGAATGCCAAATCTGTTGTTTGATAAAATTACAACTTAGTCAAGGGAAAATCATGTATAAACTATGCAACAATATGCCATTACTCATGTCGATTATTTGTGCCATGCATAGCTGATTCATGTATCAATAGATAACTTACTTGTCTGCTAAGTAGTCCATCATAAAAGTTGAGGGTTTTCCAACAACTAGTGGCTCACGTTGAGTAGATCCACTGATAGCACCAACCATGGATCCCCCACCTGAAATTCAAGTAGAAACTATAGCAGCTTTGACCATTTGAATACAATTTTAAGAATGATTAACTGTGTGGATTATAACAAGCAAGCAACTGCATTACCATATTCAGTTATTCAGCCAATGTGTTTTGATGTATATGAAGGCATAAGAAATATTTCACCATTGTAATTAATTGTGTTGAACCATTTTTTTAATTTGTAATATAGCCTGCTTTGAACCACCTGTTTTGCTATTTTATTAATGCAGTCTAGGCATCTCTAGTTGTAGTCTGATAAAGAAATTTGATGTATGTCCTAAAATCAAATCAATAATAAGGAGGAAGAAGGACGAACCTGCCCATTCCTGAGCATCCGTGAGATGAGTAACTGCATCTCGATTTGTAGCAATGAAAAGACATCCAGGGTTTTCACGAATACAGAGTGTTCCATACCTTTCATTGCGAAGGGAAAAGAGAGATTTAATAATCCATGCAGAATTTCTATCCAAAACTTTAAATAGAACTGTCATCCTTGCTACATGCTAAAATACATATTAATTTAGAAAAATATTCCATAATCATAAGCAACTAGGTTTGATCCACAGAAAAAAAAAAAAGAAGAAGAAGAAGAAGAAGAAGAAGAAGTAATCTTCTGCATGTACAAGTACAAATTTAAAAAAGCCTGTCCTTTGCACTGAATCCGAATCCATTTGAAGTAATACTTTATATGAAAAACATTTACAGAAAGATATTGGTGCCAAGCAAACCAAGACTTCTTAATTTTTCAATCGCAAGGTTGCTGTGTCTCTAACTTGAGTGCATATATATGTACCAGTTATGTTTTAGCGTCAGTGTTTGAAATCTTACTGGACTTTATAGTAGTTGAAGTAGCGATCAAAGCCAACAACAACAGCTCCAACCTAATAATAAACACACTCTTTTGATATGAACTAAGAATAATGTTGAATAAAAAAGCTTCCAATTATCAAGAAAGGCAAGAACCACATACATCCTCATCATGCTCCATCAAAAACCCTGGCTTCAGCTCTATCTTTTTCCCACCATCTTCCTGAAGGAACAATGCAAAAAGGAGAGGGAGAGAGAATTATATATAAGAACAATTCCATACCAATAGAAAAGATTTAATATATGCATTACATATATTGAATGTTCAAAACTTCGAATAATCAAATCATATAAAGTGATGCATCGAAATCTCAATGTTCATTAGAATAAGATGAGGGTTTCAACTTTGAAGTATCTTTTACCAGATCTATAATGTAAGCTACATGAACAAAATTTGACTTCAAAATACTGTGGCTCATTCTTAGCTTTCCTCACACATGCTTGGATTAATGTCATTTGACTCCTTTAAAGTCATTATAGCATAAAATTATTAAACAGAGTGAATCTGTCTGGTACATTATCTATATGTTTGATTCTTTTTTGAGGATTATATTTCTTATTAGCTTCTTATTTTGCCTTGGATTCACCTACAACTATATATATCCTATTATACATTTTCTATAAGTACCCTGCTTCTGCTTCTCTTAATCTGAAACTCATCCATTCATATGAGACTATTATATGCCGTGCATTATTATTCAAACCCAGTGTATATGCATCATCAGTCAAACTGATAATAAAAACAAAATCAAATTATTACACACAGCCAAGTGATCATACAGATTTAAAAGCATGTAAAATAGAAGGAACAAAAGCTTTTGCATATTGGAATTGGATACATACTGGCCCACCAAGGTACTGATATCCAGCAAGCTCAAGCTCCTTCAAGATGCCATCTTCTCCAATGACATAAACCTTAATCAATCTCAACTATCAGTCTTTTACTTTCAATTTTATACACTGGTGCTAGGAATAGTAAAGATTGCAGTCAAGCATAACATAATAAGAATAAAAAGACTGATGGTCTATAGTATTGCCCAAGAAAGTATACTTTTACATAAACCTTGAAAGCATTAAGTCCAGCATTGTAATTATTAATTACTGCAACAGATTACAATTAAATATTGTTAATTTCGCTAAATAATTGCTTATTTTCCTAGGTTCAAAATGTGTCATATAACTAATTTGGAGAATGCTAACAAGTGCCCTTTAGGGCATTGTTTAAGGAATCAAAAGAGGAAAATTTGTATGGAAAATTGTGTATTTAGCATTTGAAAAAGTGTAACACTTAGTTTTTCAATATAAATTTTTCCTTTGTAGGATCCTTAAACAACGCCCTTAGGGCACTCGTTAGCAAGACCCAACTAATTTTATGGTATTTATTTTGAGTAGCAGTAAAGCCTCTCCACTACTACAGCAACCATGCCTTGTCCCACTAGGTGGGCTAAAATAAATGGAACAATCAATGCCATAGGACACTACTAAAAACCAAGTTTCCGATAAGTCCATTTTGTGCAAGGTCCCTTTTAATTGTTTCTCCTTTACCCTTTTAAACCTATCATTAATGGAAGAACTTTTGTTGTGCCTCCATACTTTTACACACTTCTTTTATTTGGCACATGTCAAAATTTTGGAATGTAAAAGAGGTGCAACATTAGGAGGTCACATATCCTAGTACTACTCCATACTTTTGGCACACTAATAGTTATTGGGTGCATCATACATATCCTTTATAGATTGAATATATGTGACATGAAATCCTATCGGTGTTATCAATGGCGGTTGGCGGATTATGGTAGCTAGTAAAAAATCCGCCATATAAATATCACATCACGGCCTATGGCGGATATGATAGGCATTGCAGCCTATGGAGGCTGGCATATAATCCACCATGACAAAATGGCATGGCGGCAATTTGACAACACTGACTCCTGTTCCCCACCATTACACTTAATTTACAAAAAAAAAAAAAAAACAGGTGCTGCTTACAGGCAGCATTGAGCAAGTTGGTAAAGGGACATGCTTTAAGTGATTTCAAGTATAATGTATTTTCTGTCAAAATGAAGTAGCAGACAGAGAACCTTATGCTGGCAGGAAATACCACAGGGCTGAAATGACACATTTAAAGAGTCCAAGTTAAAGCTTAAGCCTTGAAAAATTAAAGCAGCAAGTATTTTAGAAAAAACAAAACTTGATGTAAAATTTGTGGACTTATTTTAACTGGTTCTCCATCTTATCTTATATGAGCACCTAGCTCTGGTGATTAAATGGTTAATATTAGTTTCAGTCATACTGCAGAGCAAAAGATGATACATGTGTTACCTTTTTGTTTTTTGGGAAATTAATTGACTTCAAATATGCAGCAGCTGCAAAAGATGATGCAAAAATTTCCTCCTGAAAAAGTCAATAGTAAAAATATTATGAATTTATGATTATTGATTAACAAATCTATGCAAACAAAGTGAAGAACATAAAACTGTGGACTAACCTCGCTGACATCCAGGCCAAGTGTTTCAAACTTCTTTCCATATTGCTTCCTAGACTTTGTTGAGTTGTTGGTGACAAAAACTAATCTTTTTCCCTAAAGAAGTTTATCAAGTCTCAGAGATTTTGCAATCTGAAGCTGTTTCTAAATGGATGTAACATAATGGGGAAAAAAACCCCAAAAAAATTAAAAACACAAATTTGAAGAATAGTTAATATTCAAACTTGCAGGCAAAGGCCTAGTGCCTACATTAGTACACAAACCTTTGATCGAAGCAGGTCAAGTGTTTCGGGGACTCCTCCTATTAAGCTGTCACCTTTCCATATAACTCCTGCAAATTAAGTATTAATGGAAAAGGAAACAATAAGAAGGTAGCATCACATCAATATCCATGAATAAGAATCCAGAAAAAAATTAAGAAAAAAGAGAGGAAGAAGCAAGGTGAGTGACCATTTGGAGGGGGTCAAGCCTCCAAATCCAGTATCAGATGATAAAAAGTATAAATTAAGAAGGAAATGTTTTATGAAAAAATAAGAAAAGGAAGGGTGACCCCGTCGAAGTTCAAGGGGTTGAACCAGTAAAGACTGATAACATGTTCGGTTTTGCTAAATTTTTCACACAAAAACAACTTTTCAGCTAAAAGTTGTGTGCATTTTGATTATAAGCTTTTCTAAATACAAAATCAGCTAATTCAAACACACACTTAAGACTAAACTACTTCTGCTTGATGAAAAATTCGACCATGTACTCACTTTCATTTTTGGTTCCTCATAGTTATTTTTCTTTTATTTAAAACAATATCTAATTGTTCAAATTGGTGACATGACAAAATTGTGCTTCCATCCTCCTTCCATTTTTTTTCACAAAATTGAACAATAGATGCTATTATGAAAGCTATAACTTTGTGGGACCAAAATGAAATCGAGTATATGATCTGCAAGGGGCCAAATTGAATATTCATGTGAGGGATTAAAACATTTTTACTGAAGAAAGAAAGAAAAAAATACCTGCAGTTAAGTTCATGTCTATGAAATGTGACCTAATCCCGTAAGTAACAGAATGTACATTATTATCAAATAGTATTATACAAAAAAAAAAAAAAAAAATTTGAATCAATATCATTTTTTGTGTGCTCCGAAGTTATGCCTACTCGATATCTAGAGACGAATCCTTTTCGAGAAGTAAAGATTATCGAAGTGAGTTTTGCTTCTCTTATCAAAGTGATTTTTGCCACTCCCAACAAAATCGTTTCCATACATACGACGAGACGCCTAACAATATGCTTAAACAACCAGCTATCTACCCACCCTGTTGGGACTAATTGGTTCAATATCATTTTAAACAAGTTTTTATAGAATTATTACTTATTTGTACAATCACCATAATGAAATAACATGAATTATTTTGGAGACTCCTAGAAGAGCCACTTAATTTGGGATCACATACCGTCACAGTCGAAGATAAATGTCTCCACTGAGTCGATGAGCTCGTCGGCATTCTTAAGCGGCTGAGCTAATGCACGTGTTGTGAAAGTTGCCATTCCAGAACGATTACAACTGCCCTTTCTGTTCTTCCATTTGATAAATGCAGATTTTGATAACAAAGGGTTACGAGCAAAGTGAGAGAATCTAAGGTTTGCAGGAATAGATTGGAACCATAATCTATGACTATGACAAAGAGAAGTAACACTATGACATGTAATGCTACTCCTAAGCATCTCTTTTTTACAAAGGTTGAAGCTTTAAGTTTTTATTTTTTATTTTGGTGTCAGTACCAATCATGGCGAAATATAAATATAGGGAGTAAGAGCCACTGGTTTGAGTGGACGAGGTGCATGCCTTTCCGGATCATAATCTAGTTCGTGACAATTATGAATTTTGTATGGATGACATGGTCTGTCCTTCTGACATTAGAAAAACAAAACAACTGTTTACCAAAAAAAAAAAGTCTGTTAGTCCCTGACAATTATTAATATGGGACAAGTTAGTCCCTATGTTGACTTCTGTTACCCGGCCTCTATTACTTTGATGACATGGTTGTTCACTTGTCCCAGCTGTCCGTTATCTTTGCCTAGGTGGATTTAATTTTTTTTTTTTTTTTAATGTTACAATAGGGACAAAACACTATTATTTTGGTCATGGTAAAGGGAGAAATCAGCTTCTTCTTATTCTTCCTGGTGTTAGCAGCTGAGACACATAAACAAGAACCCTAATTTTCTAACATGTCATTTCGCCCCAATCTCATGCACAACCCTATTATTTCCCTCATGAGTCTACGCAACAACACACAATAATATCCCCAACCTTGATTTCACCTCTTTCAGTGCATGTAGCAGTCTGCAGTCCTTGCATACCATGGCAGATTTCAGACAACAATATATTAAATTGGCACAAAATAGCCCTTGACAATGACTATAGGGTCCATATTAGTCCCTCTGACAATTACTATCGAGGGACATATTAGTCCCTGTGTATTGCCCAGAACCAAAACATATGCAGCAAAGTGCAGAAAAGTCCATCAATAAAGTCATTGGAAATAAAGTGCAGCAAAATGACTTCAATTATATGCAGAAACAAAGTCATAACATTTAAAGTGCAACAAATAAAGTGCAGCAACAATGAAGTACAGTCATGCCATTTAAAGTAATACAGAATCAACAAACAGTAAAGTGAGGTATATTGTACCTTTTGTTGAATATCAATATCTGTTTTACCCTTCTCTGTATGCTTGTGTGATATGTCTTAAAATTAGACGTGTCACTTGTCTAAATTTATGTTGTCTTATTTTTTCTTGTTGTGCCTGTGAAAATAATTTTCAAAGTTTCCTAAAAAGTTGGTAAACACAATTCAACCCCCCTTCTTGTGTTAACTTTGGCTATTTCATCTTGGCCATTTTTCCAACCTTACACACGTCTTTTAACATTTTATGCAATTGAGCGTAAAAGGATTTGCTGGTTACTTATAGTCTTAACTAAGCAATCATAATTCTAACTCTAGGAATAATAGGATCTTGAACATATTATATTCAACCAAGCATGAAATTTTAAATATCAAGAAGGAGTACGAGACATCTTATTGGTTTTATGGATTCTTTTTGTGCTTCATAAGATGAGTTCTTCTTCACCCTTTACCATCCGTCTTCTTTCCCCGCTCTGAGCATCTTTGACAAGCTCCTCTAGATAAATATCCTTTGGTTCCCTTTTGAACTTTTATCCACAAAGTTATAGCATTAGAAGCATATTGCAAAGATAATCCTTTGCTCTATTGCATATTGACCGTGTTTAAGAAAAATACAATGGAAGAAATTACTTTGATATTGTTTTATGTTTAGACAAAACAACTTTTTTTTTTTAAGCAAAATTGGTATGCAAAGGCATCACTATAATGCAAGACATCCCAACTATGTTGGCACCTCAACCGTTATCCATCATTTCCAGCATACCAAAAATATTATTAAAAAAGGGAAAATAAAAGAGAATACAAAGAACATGGGGGGGCATAAACCTGACCCATAAACAATCATCTAAATCTATAATTGGGTAAGCCCAATCTATTCCTAAAAAAATCATTTTGGAGAAAAGAGGGAATAGAGTTCCACTAAGAGAGGCCATTACAAGAAGTACCAAAATTGGCTAACAAATCCGCACAAGTGTTACCTTCTCTAAATATATGAGAAAAAATAAAATTCATCTTCCTAACTATAGATAGAATATTCAACTACCGGTTTCTTAAGCTCCAAGGAACTATGGAAGGGGAAGAGAAAGCAAGAATGACCAATAATGAATCACATTCCAACCATAAGTGATGCCATCCCCTTGCAAAAGCAGTTTCAATGGCAAAAATAGCTCCCATGAACTCAGCATTCAGGGCAAAAGAGGTTCCAATGTTAAGGGAGAAGCAACCAACCACAACAGTTGATCTGTCCCTGAAGATTCCTCCACAAGCTGCAGCCTCTGGAGCACCTAAGGTTGAGCCATCAGTGTTGCACTTTATCCAATTGAAGCTTGGAGCCTTCCAAACAACTTCAACCACAAAAGGAGCTTTCGGCAAATATGGAGCAATAGAAAAGCACTGCAGAATCTTGTTCTCAGAAGCAGAATTACATGAGCAGCTTTTGGACAAAGAGCCAGCCAGGGTAATGGCAGACTTGGCCAATTTGATAGCACCTTGCAAGGAGATTGTTCTACCTTCAAATCGGGCAGAGTTTCTACTATACCAGATGGACCATGCTATGTTTGCAATTCCTGAGATGAAAACATCTTAAAGTGTGGACTTAGGCTCTGCTGCAATGGGGCCAGGATTGTGAAAACTGAGTCAAGGACCATAGGAGTGGAAATGCAAGAGCTTAACCAACTCCACATTTGCCTGGCAAAACTACACTTAAAGAATTGTTTAGACAACTTGACACATATGAACAAAATCGATTTAATTTCATAAATTTATTTTCTTTGAAAACCAAAAAGAAAGGCGCACGATCAAAGGGTGGTGGTTTAATCAATGTTTTAAGAACCGAACCGAAGATCAAACCGGCAAGACCTTCCAGACATGGTTAATTTGGTTCAATCGATTCAACCGTTGGTTGAACCGAATGACTAATAAATAAATGACTAAATTATATAATAAATATATATGTATAAAATAAATGTATATAAAAAATTATAAAAACACTACACATAAATTTAATTAAATACTATAATTATAAGAGTAAAATTAAATATAAGAAACATTACTCAACTGACCAGCTGTAGCTATTAGAAGTTTGATTTTAGTATTCAGCTTTAGCTATTAGAAGTTTATGGTGTCCAGCTATAGCTATTATAAAGAAGTTAGCTCGAGGTACATTTTTGTAGGGTCTATAGCAACTAGCAACAGTCACCTCACCTTCTTTTTACTTTTACATTTTTACTCAAGATCCTTCTCACACACGGACCACCAATTCTTACCATTCTGTAAGTTTACTTTTATTAGAAAGAGTTGTTTTACTTGCCATTCTGTTAGTTTATGGCTTTAACCTCAACGTGGACCATCTCTCATCTCCCCTTACACTCAACCGGACCACCACCGCACCAGATCCTCCCCACACACCATTGTCGCCCACCCAGTGCCACTACCACTTCACCTCACCGAACATCGTCACTCACCATACAGAGGCCGAGGTTTATCAAGTCGCACCCCGGCACCACAACCAACAACATGACGACATCGTCGATGGCGTGGGAGCAGCATGACGGTAGCGTCAACAACAAATAGGCTTGGAGCGTAACCGTGCAAAGACTGAGGTGAGAGAAGGCGTGTGTTTTTGTTCGTGTTTGGTTCATTTTGTTCCTTTTGCTGACTGGCCGATTTTGCAAAACCACCCATGGTTTGAAGGTTCAAACAGTTCCTCCCAATTCAATATGGTTTTCACAATTTTTCAATGGTTCAATGGGACAACCAGTTTTTGAGATGTAACCGAACCGTAGACATAGTCGGTTCCCAGTTGAACCGTCCGGTCAGATTCGGTTCTTACAACATTGGGTTTAACTAAAACATTTTTTTTATTATAAATCTTTCCAATGGTTGTAGGTTAGAGGATCTTTCACTCTAAGCTTTTAAGTTTCTAAATATACCACAAAACATTGATAATCGCTTGTTGGACGTGGCAACCATCATCCAAGAAAGGGGTTGATTGGGTATTTACTTATTTTCAAAATTTTATTCACAATTAAAAATATTTTTACAAGTATTTCGGTGAAAGATGCAACAGAGAGTAAAAGAATATAAGTATTATGAAATTTAGTAAACAGTTGGTGCAATATATAAAGAGAGTAAGGGAGAAGAGTATTGCAAACCAATAATTATCCTGACTTGATCACAACCACCGTGATTTACATCCAGTCCCCGCACCACATATGGGATTTTCCACTTTTATTCAAGCTTCACGGGTTAGAAACCTCTACAATTTCGAGCAGTTTTTACCTTAGGATATCACAGCCTGGTGCAAGAGCCTTTAATCTTCGGAAACAACACACCCCAGGGATGCCTTCCCTTTTCCAAGCTTCTTGCAAGTTTAAGATTAGAGCATTCTTGACCTTAAGATACACTCCTTTGTGTAAGAGCCTCTAAGCTTTTAGGGATCATACCCAAGGAACGCTTACCCTCTTTCAACTTTTCTAGGTACTTGAGAAACCTTTATTATTCAGACGTTCTTCACCTCAGGATACTACACCCCTGTGCAAGAGCCTCTAGACTTTTAAGGACCACACCCAAGGAATGTATACCCTCTTCAAGCTTACCAGGTGATTGAGAAAGCTCGATTGAGGCACTCTTCACCTTGAGATACACACACCCTTATGCATGTGCCTCTAGACTTTTAAGTATCACACCCAAGGAACGTCTACCCTCTTCAAGCTTACCAGGTGCTAGAGAAACCTCTACAGCAAAAATTTCAATAATTTTCTACACTCATAACACTCTAAAAATGAGATATTATGCAGAGTGATAAAGATTCTTCATTTGGACTTTTATGCACTTTCCATACTTGTTCTATCTTCATTTATTCTATTTATAATCTCTAATATAGCCACTGAAGATATAGCATAGTCAACATTTGAATAAAAATTATACCTTTCTAACTTTCACTAAATGAAAATATTTGTTGACTCAATTTATGTACGCAAAAGTTGATTCTAAAATGATAGGTGTAGGCCCAATAACTTTGCATCTTGCTTTATGGC
The DNA here is from genome assembly GCA_035048595.1 of Echinosophora koreensis. Classification (NCBI taxonomy): domain Eukaryota; kingdom Viridiplantae; phylum Streptophyta; class Magnoliopsida; order Fabales; family Fabaceae; genus Echinosophora; species Echinosophora koreensis. Next base: position 1,157,408 of record JAPCYP010000114.1, read on the forward strand.
AAAGAGCTTTCTACGTCTGTGTTTGTACACTGTGTAGTGTGTGGAGGTGTCTTCCCTTTTTCCTTTCTGTACACTCTGTTGCACATGTCGAGAATATTTCTTTTTGTAGTTTATTTGTGCATCAAATGATGCAAGGATTCTTTTGTCTCTGAGAAGCTTTGCATTTGAGACCAAGTCTACTTCATATTTTAGACTTGTCTTCATTTTTCGAATACTAAATCATCGGGTCTTGATGCATCAACATTTATGCACAACTTGCTTATCTTCTAAGTCACGATCTTCTTGATTCTGAATGACTTTATGTATTTGTTAGAGCATTATCCCTTGTAATCAATTCATGGTTGTTTTTTATCTAAAGGAGAAACCCTATCTTCCTTCTTCATTGAGCGTATTGAGCCTTTAATTGATAGGATAACAGATTGATCATTTGTTGCTTTCCAATCAAATGCTCTTTGCGCTTTGGTAGGATTTTTATTTTGATAGTCTTGATATGATTGATCTTTTGAGCAAACATTTCTTTGCATGACCAATCAATCATTTGAGCATATATTATTCGTGTCGATTGCTCATTTTGATGATCTTGAAGAGATTTATCTTTATCTGACATTCAACTTTCTCTTTAGTGCATGTTTGAACCATATCGTCTGACAGTCTCATGATTGTCTTTTCTAACTCTGAAGGATATGCCTTCTGACTTGAAATTGCTCATGATTTTTCATTTAGCTTGAGACGTTCATCTCTCGTCGTCAGGACACTTCCTTGTTCATTTAAGTCGTTCGACCTTATTCATCTAAGTCATCTGGTTTCTATGACTATCTTTGGACAACATATCCTTTTCTTCTTTTTATGATAGAACCTTTGGAAACTAACTGAAGATTTTTTGTGTACTTAATAAGTTGCTTGGCATGTTTACATAGAAGAGTATATCAAATCTCATATTAATATTCTTATTAAGATCTTGAGACTTGGGAATTTAGAATGTGGTTATAGATCAATTAAGCACAAAGTATTGCAGTTATCATGTTAATCATTTTTTATGTTATGCAATACTTAAAATGAATATAACCATATTCCCCCGTTTGTTTTGGAGTACTGAAACTTAAAATTCTTACATATTAATTTAGCAATTAAGATCACATTGTTATTATTGAAACTTATCATATTTGTGGGATAATCACATTTCTACTACCTATAAAGACCAAATTAAAAAACATATGAAAATTATATGAACCAAAATATTAATTGTAAAGAATTCCAGAACTTAATTGAATGAAGAAGAACTAATTCTGATCACACTAGAAACAGAATAGAATATGAACAGAAGAAAGAAAACAAATCTCAAGTGGAAAGGAAGGAGAAGAACACAACAATCTTATCGTGGTTCAGAGCTATTGATCCAGCTCCTGCATCCACATTGAGGCCGAGGTGTTATTCACTATACAAAGAATTTACAGTACAAGAATTCTATATGAGCTTCACTACTATCTCACTTGCACACTCACTCTACAATGAATCACTCGATACACTCCTATCAAGTATTACACTTATATATATGTTCCGTATTCAAAGAATACCAAGCTATGACAGCAACTGAACTGTAGAAATCTCAACAACTATAACATTGCTTTACATTTCAGCATACTCTAACTAATTAAATCATTCATGATTCACTTAATTTCTACAAATCTCCACCTTGAATCTTCAATGCCATGCCATAGTTAGATATTCTTCCAATCTCTTGCTGAGACTTCACTTTTCAAGGGCTCCAATGTTTACCAAATTTAAACAATGATTAAATTTGGTAATTGGAACTACCTTAGTCGTCATATCAGCAGGGCTGTCCTCTGATGCAACCTTCTTCACTTCAATTATTCCTTGTGCAATGATATCTCTGGTAAAGTGTAGCCTTATATCTACGTGCTTTGTCCTCTCATGGAATACTTGATTCTTTGAGAGACAAATGAGTTGTTGAAACTGTTTTGTCCAGTAATTCAAAAATATAGCCTTTCAGTCAAATAGCCTATTTGATTGCTTCTGTGAGGGCAATATATTCGGATTCTTTGGTTGATAAAGCCACAATTGACTGAAGATTAGCTTTTCAACTCACCACATTGCCATACAAGGTGAAGATATAGCCTGTTAAGGATCTCCTCTTATCCATAGCATATGCTAAATCAGGCCTAGAACATACCATAGCATACATTAGGCTGCCAGTTAAATTGGAATATGGAACACTGCTCGTAAATTTCTTGTCTTCTTCAGTTTTGGGTGACTGATCTACAAATAGCCTAAAATGTCTAGCTATTGGAGTGGAGACTGTTTTGGCTTCTGTCATGTTGAATCTCTTTAATACCTTTTCAACATAGTTAGTTTGGTTCAGAAACAACAACTTCTTAGACATTTCCTTTATAATCTCCATGCCTAAGATCATTTTTGCAGCTCCAAGATTCTTCATCTCAAATTCTGTGCTGAGAAGTATTGAGACCTCATAAGTCTGGAACACATTCAATGTGTAAATTCTCTAAGTTTTGATGATTCCAAATATCTTAAGTATGGTAATATTGAACCATATGAAATTACTGACAAGTCTGTTAAGTGTGCAGGAAAATAGACTTAAGGTCACTCGAATAAATTTGACCCGTCTAATTTTTTCTGAAGAGCAGTTTTTGAGACTCTTCTAAAAAACCACCCGTCTAAAAGATAGTCAACTCAGACAAAGACAAAGTCACCTCTTAGTCAAAGTTCTGATTTAATTGATGATGTGGCAATGATCAAAAGTCTGAAGAAGCTTCAGTGGATCACCCATCTAAAAATGACTTGCTCACCCGTCTAAGTTTTGGCTCACCTCACCCGTCTACTTTTGGACCGCATAACACCTGTCTAATTTTTAGACTTTGTTGAATCAATCTTTTGTCTGACCTGCCAGAAGAAAGTACAAGTCAACCTTTTTTGAAAAATATCCCTTCCTTAAGGATCTCGAAGACTCCTGGGCAATAGCACCAAGGACAAAGAATAAAGAATTCATTCTTTCAAGTGTTTAAGGAATAAACACGCTACCTCTGCACCAAGTCAGTAGCTTTTAGCTGTTTTAATACAAAGTAAAAGTGCTTTACAGAAAGTAAACTGAGTGTTGCACTGAAATGGAAAGTTCTCTGCTGTAAGTACAAGAAGTCTGCTACTGCAACTCTGAAACAACAATGCTCAGAAGCAAAGTGTACTCTTGGTCACATATGTCAAAGTCCAACGTCCGTAAACATTTAATGCTTATATAGAATGAGTCTTTGGCATTAATGGCAGCCCAGAAGTTCAAATCAAAGGAGCACACTTTCTGAAGTTGTATATAACAGATCAAATTGATTGAAGCCTTTAAATAGGGCAAACAATGAAGATGAAGTTAAGAGCTCTGCGCAACTCCTCATTTATTTCTTCATTCCTTCATTGAATAACTCTTTAATCATTTGACATAAATTTCGCAGTTTTTCATTCCTTCATTTATTCCACTCTCTTAGTGTTATTTGAAAGACTTACAAAGTTGTATAATTACTCAAAAACCTTTACTCTTTACTGTGTTGTGCCTGAATAGGCTAGGTGAGAAAAAAATACTTGTTTGGTGTTGAGCCTGGAGAGGCTAGGTGTGAAAAGAATACTTGTACTGTAATCTGATCAGTTATAGTGGAAACTTGGTGCTGCCAAGAATTGGACGTAGCCCCGTGGATTTTGGGGTGAACCAGTATAAAACTCTGGAGTGATATTCTTCTTCCCTTATCTCTTTAATTTGTTTAAGCTTTTAACAAGGGGAGTTAATGTTGTGAATATCAAATTCTGTTTTAACCTTCTCTGTATGCGCGTGTGTTCTGTTGTGAAATTAACGAGTCACCCGTCTAACTTTTCTTAGCTTTAGTTTTGCTAGTTGTGCCTGCGAAAATAATTTTCAAAGTTTCCTAAAAAGTTGGTAAACACAATTCAACCCCCTTTCTTGTGTTAACTTTGGTTATTTCAAGAAGATCCTTGAGCTTGTTAATTGCTTTCATACCTTCTTGTGTTAAATTTGGTTATTTCAAGAAGATCCTTGAGCTTGTTAATTGCTTTCATACAATTGCTGACAATTAACATATCATCTACATAAAGTAGAAGATATATGAAACAACCTGATTTAGTTCTTTTCAGATAAACATATATATCAAATGAACTCCTTTTGAAGCTGTTTGAGATCATGAAAGAGAAAACTCGTTTGTACCACTGCCTTGGAGATTCTTAAGTCCATACAATGACTTATTAAGCAAACAAACCATATGCTCCTTCCCTTTAACTTCATAGCCTTCAGGTTGATTCATGTAGATCCTTTCTTCTAGTTGTCCATGCAAGAAATCCGTCTTCACATCCATTTATTCAAGTTCCATGTCATAGGTTGCAACAAGAGCCAAAATGACTCTTATACTTGTATGCTTCACTGCGGGAGAGAAGATTTCATTGAAATCTATCCCCTCTCTTTGTGTGAAGCCTTTTGCCACAAGCCTAGCCTTGTATCTACTCAACTCAACCCCTGGAACTTCTGGTTTTATCTTAAAAATCCATTTGCAACCTACAATTTTCTGGTTTGCAGGTTTTTCAACTAAGCTCCATGTGCTGTTTTTCATCAAAGAATCAATTTCTTCATTCATTGCAACTTTTCAATTTTCTTTTTCAGCACTAGAGATTGCTTCCTTGTAATTGACTGGATCTGTATCTTGGAAGTCAACTTCTACACTCAGAGCATATGCTATAAGGTCTGCATAGCCATATCTCTGTGGTGGTCTAATCTGCCTCCTTTCTCTATCTCTTACAAGATTGTAAGATGAGGTTGCTGCTTCTGTCTGATGATTGTCCTGTTCTGTTTCAGTACTGCAGTCCTGTTTCTTTTCTGGAAATTCCTCCATCTCAATTTGAATAGTTTGATTAGGTTTGTCAATATGCTCTATAGCTCAGTTGTGTCTTTCAATTTGCCAAGCATATAATCTTCTAGAAAGACCACATCTCTACTAATCGCTGCTTTTCCTCCATTTGGACTTGTGCCATACCTTGTAGCCTTTGACACCTTCTGGATATCCTAAGAAGATTCCCTTCGTTGATCTAGGCTCAAGCTTGCCATCATCCAAATATTATGAGATTGTCATAGCAGGCTGACTTCCTATTCCACAATTCCTCTGGTGTTTTAAAACAAATTGCAGCAGAAGGTGGCCTGTTTATCAAGTAACATGCTGTATGGACAGCTTCTCCCCTAGAAGCTTTTGATGAGGTTTGCATTGGATAACATGCACCTAACCCTCTCCAAAATGGTCCTATTCATTCTTTCAGCTAATCCATTTTGTTGAGGAGTTAGTCTAACTATTTTGTGCCTTGCTATGCCATGATCTTTACAGAGTTCAGTGAATTCTCCACTCAAATACTCAAGGCCATTATCTGTTATGAGAACTTTGACCTGCCTCCCTGTTTGAATCTCTACTAGTGCCTTCCATTGCTTGAAGTATTTAAAGGCTTGATTCTTGTGCTTCAACAAGTATATCCACACCTTTCTGGACCAATCATCTATGAATGTGATGAAATATCTAGCTCCAGCTAATGAAGGAACCCTTGCTGGTTGCCAAATGTCAAAGTGCACATAATCCACTATTGCCTTAATGTATGAGTGGTAGTGGAGAACTTGACTCTTTTATGTTTGCCATAGAGACAATGCTCACAGAACTCAAGTCTCTCAAAGTCACCATTTCCAATCAACCCCTGCTTGTATAACTCTTCTAGCCCCTTTTCACTTACATGAGCTAATATATAATGCCAAAGTTTTGTAGAGCTAACCTTAGCATCAGAAATTAGACTAGTAGGGTTGATCAGTGTTTTACCCTGGAGCCTGTATAGTCCATTTTTCTTGATTCCTTTCATCATCTATAATGATCCCTTGCTGATTTTCATCCCATTCTCACCCTTGCAGGTGTATCCAGCTTCATCTAGTATACCAAGGGAAATCAAGTTCCTTTTGAGCTTCGGTACATGTCTCACATCAGTGAAGACTTTTATGGAACCATCAGTCAGCTGTACTTTTACAGTACCAATCCCAATCACCTTGCATGCAATGTTGTTCTCCATCAATACATTTCCTGCATCAATCTTCTTGTAGGAGTCAAACCATTCTTGATTAGGAGTCATATGGAATGAACATCCTGAATCTAGAATCCATTCATCACAGCACATTTCCTTAGAAACAGTTAGCACATTTGAGCTTTCATAACCATCAGCAACCACAACAATATCACTTGAATCCTTCGCCTTTCCATTGTTCTTTCTTTTTCTTTCAGGACAATCATTCTTGAAATGTCCTTCCTTTTGGCAATAATAGCATTTTTTGTTCTTTGAGTTTGATCTATGCCTATTCTTGCCCTTCTTTTCTCTTTTATTCGATCTTCCCCTTGCAAATAACCCTTCTGCATTTGCACCTTCCTCTCTTCCACTATACTCAGTGGTTCTCTTTTTCATTTCTCGAGAGTTCGGTGTTGCTTTCACTTCTTCCAAGGTGAGTGTATCTCTTCCAAACAACATTATGTCAATAAGATTTTCAAATGATGTTGGAAGAGAACACAGTAACATCACAACTGGGTCCTCCTCATTGATAGAAACATCAATGTTCTTCAAATCCAGAGCCAACTTTGTAAATGTAGAAACATGATCTTTAATTGACATACATTCTTCCAATTTCAATTAGTGAAGTATTTTCTTCAAGTAAAGTTTGTTGGTTAAGGATTTAGTCATGTACAAGCTTTCTAGCTTTAACCAGACCCCTGCTACAGTTGATTCTTGGGTCACCTCTCCGAGAACTTCACCTCCAAGAGACAAGATGATGGTGTTGTGTGCTTTGCTGAGAAGATCCTTCCTCTCTTTTTCAGAAAGAGTCTCTGGCAGTTTCGAGGCTCCTGCCAGTGCATCCTCAAGACCTTGGTGAACCAAGAGAGCCTTCATCTTGAGTCTCAGAAGGCTAAAGTCATTTTCACCTGTGAATTTATCAATGTCAAATTTCGTAGAGCCCATCACGGGAAAACGCTTCTAGTGGAGGCTCTAGATACCAATTGTAAAGAATTCCAGAACTTAATTCAATGAAGAAGAACTAATTCTGGTCACACTAGAAACAGAAAATAATAGGAACTGAAGAAAGAAAACAAATCTCAAGTGGAAAGGAAGGAGAAGAACACAACAATCTTATCGTGGTTTAGAGCTATTGCTTCAGCTCCTACATCCACACTGAGGCCGAGATGTTATTCACTATACAAAGAATTTACAGTACAAGAATTCTAGATGAGTTTCACTGCTATTTCACTTGCACACTCACTGTACAATGAATCACTCGATACACTCCTATCAGGTATTACACTTGTATATATGTTTTGTATTCAAAGAATACCAAGCTATGACTTCTATAACTGTTTTGTGCCTAGAAGTAGTTACAATTAGTTACAACCAACTTGAACCGTACAAGGTTCAACAACTATAACATAGCTTTACATTTCAGCATACTCTAATTAAATTCATTGATGATTCACTTGATTTCTACATTAATTTAACATTTTCTTCATGCTTTTGTTTCAACATTTTCTTTGATGATGTACGTTTTTCCAATTTGAGTTTTGAGAGTTTTTTTTTTTTTTTTTGTGCCCAAGAACTTGAGGAAACGACCCTTCTTTATGATGCTATCACCTATTCTTGTGGGGTTAGCTTGATGATTTCTCCCCTTACTTAGAGTGGGTTTGGATTAGTTTATAAAAATTTCTTGGAAAAAAAAAAGATAAGTTATAAAAAACATATTATTATTCCAATAATTCTTTATATATATAATTGATTACCATTATAATCGATTGTAATAGAAATAATTATATTTAAATATATTTGTTAAAAATGATTTTAATATAATATATTTCATCTAGTAATAACATTTACTGGATAGTTAGTTTTGCAATTGTGAATTAAGAAAAATGTAAGTAATTTTAAAAGCAGAATGCTAACTAGTGTCCTTATGACACTATTTAAAATAATCATACAACTTGTAAAAAATCAGTTTTTTTTTATTCAAACTTTTAAAAATAAGTTTTTAAAACTTTGGTAAGAAAATAGTTTTTTTATATATAAAATTACTTTTTTGATATTGAATTAGGTTTGTTAGATTTGTGTAATTAAACTAGAATTTTTTTTTTTTGAAAAAAAAGAAAAAGATAACTCCATATCCATTCCAATGTAATCTTTACGTTACCGAACGAGTCCTAATTTCATAAATTTATTAGCAGTAAACGATGTAAAGGAGGTTTCTGTAATTTTGTTCAAAAAAAGGATATGAATGTAATTTTAGTGTAAGCACAAGGGGACGACGGCCTTAACATTTGGTAGTGGAGCCAAAAACGCTTGGCGCCAAACTCTAAAATTTCGCTCCCGCATTATATATACTTACAAAATGTTGCCGTTTCATCATTACACTTCGTTTCATTTCCCTCCGTTTCATTTCCCTCCGTTTCATTTCAGGGAAGGCCAAACGAATTAGGGTTCGTAATTTCCGTTATTTCCAACACGGATCTCATACTGTAGAGCTCAATCTTTGTGTTTGTGAAAGTCCCATTGAAGTTCCTTTGGTTTTAATTTTTCATTTCCTTCATCGGAGAGTGCCGGAAATGGCAGATGCGGTGATAAACGACGTCGTTGTCATCGAAGATGCTCCGAAGTCAAACGTCGACGTTTTGTGCGAAACCACCCGGAACGAAATGGCAGATGCGGTGACAAACGACGTCGTGGTCGTCGAAGCTGCTCCGAAACCAAACGGCGACGTTCGGTCCAAACCCACCCGGAAGCGAAAGAAGAGCACTGTTACCTTGTCGTCGCTGAAGAATCTGAGCGCGGAAGAGAAAGTGGCGCGTGTTGAATCGCTTCGGAAGGAGCTGGAGGGGCTGTTTGGGTACTACAGGGAAGTCATGAGTGAAAAAGTGGTTATCGAAGTGAGCGAGTGCGGTCCGAGAAGCGCGGTGATCGCGGCGTTGATGGAGGAGAGCGAGCTTCCATTGTCGCAGCTCGTGGATGAGATTTATGAGAAGTTGAAGGGTTCGGCGTTAGTTGAGAGTGTCACGTGCGCGTCGGTGAAGAGTAGCGTGCTTTCTGTTGGGCAGAGGATGGCTTACGGTGTGCCCAATTCTGAAGCTGATGTGCTGGAGGACCATTCAGAGTCTTGTTTTTGGTGTTGGGAGGTAATGTCTTTTGTATTTAATTTTATTTTTTTATATATCTTTTTTAGTTTAATTTTGTATTTTGTTAATTTATTGTGGTTGCTTAATTGGTTTAGTTGGTGCTTAGTTAGATCCATGTGATTAGTTACACTTTCTACTGTATAAGTCATGGTTGGTTAGTTTATAGCATGTTTGGAAAACATGTTGATTGGCCTCAGAATTGTGTCTGCGAAGCAAAAGCTACTATTAGTAGATTCGGAAAACGTGTGATAATAACGTTCTATCGTGCATCCAGATATGTATTTAGTTAATTGGTGGTGTGCTTAGTTAGATCCTTTTGATTAGTTACTCTCTCTACTATATAAATCACACATAAGCACGAGCTTGTCTAAAGTGAGCTTCTAAACTAAATTATTAGTGGGTTGAATTATTTTTTAGATTAAATCCATGGTGAATATATCATTACTTGCTTATTTTACATAGAAGCCCACTTTAGAGGAGATATTTCCATCACTACACATTGGCTTGACTAAAGCTTAGTTTCTCACATTTTTTTTTTGGCTATCCATGCCTGTGATTGTTGAATATGCTATATGCTTTATGGCTTATTGCGTTGAACTACAGATGGTATGCTTGTACCAGAGACTGTGGTGCTGTTTTATCCCGTGATATGATATTGTTGAGCCTACTCATTTTTCTTCCTTTCTTTTTTCATTTTGGTAATATGCTGTTTATAAGTTTACAACATCTATTTGTTAACCTTTTTCTATTCCTTTTATTGACTTGCCAAATTGGGTGTGCAGACTAGGGATGTGAAATTGATCCCAAAATCTGTTCGGGGACAGCTCATGGCTAGACGAACTTGCCGGAAGAAGATCCATGAGAGAATTATAGCTGTTTCTGGTACCATGTTTCCTTTCTCACGCAGCTAGTTTTGTTTCTCCAACATACTTTGAATATAATTAAGTGATTGAATTTTTTCCTTGGAAAGTGAATGTTTGCTCTCAATTCTTACTGTTGATGGTGTGGCTTTTTGCATCAGAATTGAGATTATATTTATCTTTAAATGCTATACATTGTAGTTCATATTGGTTTGTTTTTGCTCATCTACACATTGCCTTTCCGAACATCTTTGAGCTAATATGTTATTCATTTCTTGAAATGAAGAGAACTAGTTACTGTTTATATGAAACTCAGCTGCTATGCAATTGTAACTGGCTAGTTTGGTTCACTCTCAAAATTGCAATTTTCAAGAATTGAATTATGTATCAGTACTATATCTTTTATGTACTTTTTTTGTATGTATAAAAGATGTAAAGTCAAAATTAAGAATTTCCATTTTTCATTCTTTTTCCTGATAATCCATATAATCTGTAAATTCATTTAGTGATACCATGAATCATTTTTATATTTTTAACATTCAATTCATAAGAAAGGCTATCTAACGGATACTTATAGTGAAATTGCCATCATTGCCATTTATAACATTGTTTGGCTATTTTTAAGAAATTTTGATTTTGATGAAGTTTAGGGAAAGGGGTGGTTTGCTTGTGTACTATATTTTATTAAATTTGGGTTACTTTTCAGAAATGATAGCATCGCTGGAGAAGCTAGAGACTGACCAGAATTACAATCATTTCTTAATAAAAGCATCGGCAAAGCTTGGTAAAGCTTATACTGAGGCAGATATCCGCTTGTTAGTGGATGGCTTGTTGCAGAAAAACACTGAATACATGTATATAACCACAGCATTCCTGGCATCGTGTGTTGGTTATTCAGATATATAAATTTGGTTGATCAGATTTTTCTATAATTGTAGGGCTAAGAAAAAATCAAACCGAGAAGATAAACTGCCAGTTAAACAGTTGGATGGAAACAGAAGCGCAGTTGAGAAAGAGAAAGAAAGCATGCAAAGTGAACTGCAAAGAGAAACACTGCCCAGTGTGAGTGCCGTTTTGATCCTGTTATGTTTTATAGCTGAAGTTACTTTTTTCTCGATGTTACTGTTAATGGCAGTGGCCTTTAAAAATATTGTTTGATTTATATTCAAGTTGAAGATTTCTATTACCAAGATGTGGATGATATTAAATAGAGATAGGGAAAAAGAAAAATGCAATTAAGTATTTGCAGAAGGTTCAAGTAGGATAGGCAGTTGACTTGCTGACAGTATAGTGATGATCTGTTGCAGTGGACAGTATTTGTTATAACCTGAAGTAGTTAATCACTTAATATATTCATAATTTTTTTTTTTTGACCTTCTCTTCATTTAATGAACATCTTATCTTTTGATTATTAACGACTGCTCTTTTCCCAAACTGCTAAATTGTTCCAGGAATCAGATTTAAAATTGTTGCAAGGTGACACTAAGAATGATGAGAAATGTCATGAGAAGATTGGATGTGAAAAGAGGAAACTGAAAAAGAAGCAGCTGCCAGAGGAAGCAGAAAAGGTTCAGCGTCGCCAAGAGAAAGAAGAAGCTGAATTAAAAAAGAAGCGCAGTTTGCAAAAGCAGGCCTCGATTATGGAGCGTTTTCTTAAAAGAAGTAAAACTAATCCTTCATTTCCGAAAGATGAAGTCTCAACTAAATCAATTGCTCCTGATTCATCAAGTAGCAAGAGTGAAAGTGTGTCTGCTTCAGCAACTCTTTCAATGGATTGCACTTTTGCATCAAGTACTGATATTACTCTTGAGGATGTTCGCAAGTAAGTTTCTTTTACTGTTTTAGCATTGTTATTAATCTTCGCTAAGTTGTTCTCAGATCCCAGGAAAAATGTTTGACTTTGCAGGTCACACTTTTCTTTCTGGCGCAATTTGGGACAAAATATTCGCTCAAACAGAAAACAGGGATGGGGCTTACGGCGGAAACCTAGGACTGAACTTTTTAAGGAACTTAAGTTGACAGCTAATAAAGATGTAGTTCATTATGATGAGTTGGGCATGGAGATGCATGTAGACAAATTGGCAGATCATAGTTCTGATAACAGATCATGCCTAACAAATGCAGATAGTTCTCTTGATGCTAAGAAGTGTTGTCGGGGGAAACAATTATTGCAGTTTGATAAGGCTCATAGACCTGCCTTTTATGGTATTTGGTCCACAAGAAGGTAAGATTATGCTACATGAGTGGATTTCAAGTTTAACTTTTAACAGGCTGTCTGTACCTAAAAGAGGTAAAATCCAACAATTCAACTGTTACGAGTTTTTTCTAATTATGCACATATTTACTCACTACAGCTAGCATCTAGTTGGTAGCTTAAGATTAAATGCCTATAAGTGGTTTAGATATAATATTGATTGCAGTGTTGTCAAATTGCTGCCATGGTGCCGCCATGGCATTATGGCATGTTGGATTCTGTGCTAGTCCCCATAGGCTGCAACACCTATTATATTTGCCGTGTTTCCGCATTAGGCATGCTATGCCATATTTATATGTTGGATTTTTGTTGGCTACCATAATTCGCTGTCTGCCATTGATAACACTGATTGATTGCGATTTGCTTGTGTGTTATGATATGTACTTCAGTATTTCTAGTTGTGATTGCTTATCTGTGTTAAAATATGTATTTCTAGTCATGTTGTTGGACCACGCCATCCTTTAAGGAAGGACCCAAGCCTGGATTATGATGTCAGCAGCGATGAGGAATGGGAAGAGGTGCATAGTTCATTGAGTCTTTTTATTTAATTGAATTTACTATAAAAGGGATTCCATCTGCTAACAACATTCTCTATTTTTCAGGAGGATCCTGGCGAAAGTCTTTCAGATTGTGATAAAGATGAAGAGGAATGTCCAGAGGAATGCGCAAAATCTGATGGAGAAAGTGAAGATGGATTTTTTGTACCTGATGGATATCTTTCAGAAGATGAGGTAGAAGCTAGGTGTTTTTACTGTAATGAATTTAAATTTCTTTTTACAATGTTTTACTTCTTTGATTGTAAGTAGATGAATGATTTTTTGGACCTTTTGGTGTTTTGACATTTGTGCTTGTTATGCACATTCCACGAGCCAATGGCAAGGCTGTGGTTTATGCTGGATGGTTTATGCTGGATCCAATGTTTTCAAATGCCATCCTTGAGCACTTGTACTAGCAATAGGGATCGATCTGTTTGTGAATTTGAAAGCCACTACAATTGCATTAATAACATTTCTTTATATGTAGGGTGCACAAGTGGACAGAATGGAAACTGATATTGACTTTGAGGGGGCTGATAGCTCTCCTAGCTGTAAGGATGACATAGAGAGTGAAGAGTTTTGCGCTTTACTTCGACAGCAGAAATATCTAAACAATTTGACAGAGCAAGCTCTTCGTAAAAATCAGCCCTTGCTAATAACAAATTTGATTCATGACAAGGAGTTTTTGTTATTGGGTCACAATCTTAGTGGTACTCCTAAGCTGGAGCAAATGTGCTTGCAAGCCTTGAGTATGTGCTGGATTCCTGGTAGCTCACATATAGAAATATCAATCGATAAAATGCAAGATGAAGACCAAGAAGCCTGCCTCTCTATTGGTAAAGGTGGTGCTGCTACAATATCTGATGTGCCTGCCATACCAGAGTCAGATCTACCTATAATTGTAAGTTATACTGTTGAGTTTCATTAATATCAAGTATATCTTGTGGATGTCTGCAACTTGCTGGAAAATGCATTCAAAATTTGAAGTTATGTTTTGAGAGGAAGGATCATTCATAATCTCAATTGAGCTAAAACTTGCCAGGGGCAGGTTGCTGCTTTGGAAGGCTGTCTATTTTTTTTCGTTTTTCGAATTTACAGCTGACTTTGGTGTAGCATGAAAATTTTATCACCATATAGTGATGTTTGCTAACTTTTTCAGGTGACTACTATTCAGAATTGTTCTGAGGGCATGAATAAATTGTTATGCACTTTGCAACAGAAATTCCCTTCTGCATCAAAGTCCTTACTGAGAAATAAAGTGCGTGAAGTATCAGACTACACTGATAACCGTTTACAGGTTTGTGTGGGTGAAAAATGATGCTAATTTTCACACAATCAGGCGATTTCTGCTAATTTTTATAATGAGAACTTGAGAAGCATTAAAAGTTGATGAATCACATATAATTGGCAAAGGCGTAAATATTAACAGACTGAACTGTTTAGGTGTTTGAATTTGAGTATAACTGATTCCAATTTTAGCAGTTTTGGTTGGTTGTCATCCTAGGTGGTGTAAATAGCATCGCTCCCTTGAAAAAATCACATTTATTGAGAATTTCCATGAAGGCCTGTTTAAGCCTGGTGGATGGTCATGGGTAATGAACTAATGATGACCTGCATGTGATCTGCAATAAGCTTATGCGGTTAAATATGGACTGGACGTTCCATGTTTTAATTTATCAATTAGTTTATCTATTGAATATGGATTGAATTGGATTCAGATGAACCACAGCCTGTTGTGACTTGTAACCCGAGCATGTCTCTGCAAAACTAAGTGACTTTTTTTTTTCATAAATCAAGCAGGCAGAAGTTGGTAATGTTTACTAAATCTTACAGAATGAATTGTCATGAATAATTCATAAAGTTGATAAAATGATGCTTTACTCTTATGTTATCCTAGCAGATCTTTGTCATGGTCTAATTGATTTTTTCTTCCAACGATGTGCCCTTTAGTGCTGGTGTTTGTTTGTGTATCACCGGTCACATGTTGATTCGTGCATCATGTGATAAAATGATTTTCCCTTAAAGTCAATACTGTTTTGACCGCGTTTGAGGGTTATATATTCTGATTTGTGATAGAGTCTGAGTTTGTACCTAATTATGCTGAATTTACATTCATTTTTATGTAGGTGAAGAAAGAAGTTTTGGTTAAGCTTGGCCTGGCAGTTAAGTCTGGTATGCTTTCTTGACTGTACCAATTCCTTGACTCCTAGTCTTGAATTTTTTTCCATTTCTTAATTAAATGTCTGGTTGAACTTGCAGAAAAGAGAAGTAAGGGACCGAGGAGTATTGCTGCATTTTTTTCAAAAAGGTGCTTGCCGCCTGCTGGTGAAAGCGTGAAACCTGGTGAAACTTCACCTCTCTCATCCCTGAAATCATATTCTGCCGATCATGAGCGATAGCATAGTTCATATAATATGTAGTGTTCTTGTTTTCAAATTTACCTTTTTACTTTAGTTTGTCCGATATTCACTTGTTACATAATGGTATGTCGACTACTTTCAGAATTCTTTATTTAGACTTTGTAAAAGTTGGAGATGATAGGATTGTAATTGATGCTCGTTTACCAACGTGTAAGAAAGTTTCTGATAACAATTTGACTGTACTGTCTTTACTTTTCTTCTAGTTTGGACTTGATAAAAATAACATGTAAGTGAATATTAGGTGTATCCAGGGCCATGACCCATGAGCCCCAAGAAACCTCTTGTAATTTTTATTAAGTTTTATTTATTGTTAATTTAAATGATAAGTTTTATTGTTATAGTTTTTTGTTGGGTGTCTTGGATTTTTTTATATAACTTTAAACCATCCATTATTGAAGTAGTAATTTTTATCCAGGCTGATTTTTTTTTAAAATTATTGTTATGATTGTCAAATGATTAATGATAAATTTTGAATTATTATTATATTAAAATTTAAAAGATTAGGTTTTTTTTTTCCTTTTCAAATATATACATTATATATATATATATGCATTATTTATAAACACTGACCAAATATGACTTGATTTGGAATTGGAAGTAGCAGTGTTCTTTACTCATTATGTCTTATGGTTGGCTAAGGGTGCATGGTCCAATTGTTTTTTCTGATTGCTATAGCTGTACCAGTTTTGAAGAAACTGTTTTACAGCTATAGACAATTAAATAATTATTTAATGTGTTGAATAATTATTTTTTAAAATAGAATTGTATCTATTTATAAAAATATTTTTTGCACATTTGTCGAATAATGATTTGAGTGTTGAAAAAGATATGGTAAATTGTGTTTAAGAATATCTCGTGCTTACATGTTCTTTTGGATTATATTAGCGCAAGCGAAGTCTGGCCTAAGCTAGTTGATTTTATTTGTACTGAGTTCTTCTCAGACTGATTCAACACGAACCTTTCTTCCTCAACCCTTCATGTCTCATCGCACTGTGCTTCTATAGCATGTGTTTTTGGTCTCTAGACCTTTGTAATTAAAGAAACCACAACCTGTTTGCTGATATTTGTTATGATACCCAAGTAATCCAGCACAAACTGTTACAGATTTTGTATGATTTATTGGATTTATTGGATGGATTCCTTCCCTAGCAACCAGGTGAAGGTTAAAGACTGATTGTGCATCTAGCTTCGGCATCCTTCATAGGAGGATTGGTACTTTTGATTTAGAGATTCAACTGCAAAATTGGTGCATGTAGTTCTTGTTGATGGTGTCTCAAAGTTAGTTTTAAGTTAGTTACAAAATAGTTGAGAAGTCTTTGTTAGTTACCAGCATCGAGTAACTTAAGCAGGTGGTAACATTAGACGACTGGTGTAAATATCAAACAAACGACAAATTAGATGACTTGGGAACTAGTGGAATTAGACAAGTGGATATGAGTGGAAACTCAACCGGTTGGTGGTGACTTACGAGAACGGGTAGTGATTGTGTGTTGTGTGGTCGCACGCACATGTAAAGTATGTATGAGTGTGATTCTTGTGTGATGTATCATTAGTGAGATTTTGTTGTGCGGAAAAAAACAGAGAGGCCTAGTGAGAGAGCAAGGGAGGAAGCTCTATTGTAAAACCTGGATCATGATCATGATTAACATAGTGGAACTTTTCTCTCCCGTGGATTTAAGCCAAATTGGCTGAATCACATATATTTGATGTCATTCCTCCTTTACTCTGTTCTTTATTGTCTTTGGTTTGACGTTTCATACGTGTTTGTGTTTAATTTCGGCAGGATTGTGCTCATCTATTTGGTTCTGTTGTTGTGTTTTATTTAATGCGATTCTCATGAAGTTTTAAAGATTTCAAATGGGGCTTTAGTAATTGCTAAAAGAATAAAAAGAAATGGTCTACATATCATTGAACCCAGTGGGATAAAACAAAATTGTGGCACGAGATTAGGTCCTGTCAGTGAGAAAGGTTTAGTTGAATTAGGATGATGGAATCTATTAACTGGTGATAAAATAAGGTTAGAATCAATTTTATGAAAGTTGAATCAGACCGATCGGTTCAACTAGTTGAATCGAGAACTGGTTGTTCTATAGTTCAGTAAAAAAGAAAAGAAAAGGCAGTGTTATGAAACCAGGAAAAAACCATTTGAATCGTGGATGAACCGTTGAATCAGACATAGTTGTTAAAAATTGACCGTTTCAACAGTGCCACCATTATACACACGGCATCTACAAAACTCAACCATTGCCATCACTTGCATCGACCTCTCTCTTTAGCACTCTCTTCATCGTCTGTAATGTATGCCTCAAAGCTTCTCTCCTATTTCTCACCCGTCATATCTATTTTTCATCTTTGCTTTAAATGCAAACACTTCTTATGTCACCACCTGTCAAATCTAGGGTTTTAAATTTTTGCTTTAGGGTATTTTATTTATAAAAAACACCTTCAAGCAAAATAGGCTTTTAGCCCACACTTGATTGCCACAGGAATAGTGCGGATTGGAAAATGAAGTGAAATCAATTTGTAGTATTTGTTTTGAGTTGACTTTGATGCAAAAGTTATTATATTTCTACTGGGTTTCTTGAAGTTGCTAAACCTAGCTTCTATTTTTATTCCAAGTTCAACATGGGAGTTTGTTGAGTTCCAACCTTTTGGGGGATGATCCCTTGAGAGTTTGGATTAATCCAAAACTAGAAATGATATCATATTCAAATCATCCTTACTTTGGTTGTTTGAAACTTTGAAGATGTACTATTATGTTTAGTACTTTACTTTTGAGAATTTGAGCTTGAACTCTATGGCCTATAACTTATTTATTTATTTATTTATTTATTACCGGTTGAACCATTTGAACCATGACTCGGACATATCGTCAGTTCAATCTTCAACACAAAGAGTTAAGTTTTGAATTGATATGCGTATTTCTAAAAGGCTCTTTGAGTATGTCCACTGAGGCCTTTGAGATCAAGCAAGAGTGATGATCATGGAGGGGGACTTTTATTTTCTCACCATTAAAGAAAATTTCTTTAGGAGAATATGGATCTATATAATGAAAAACAAGAATGATAACTTTGCTGTACTTATCTCATTTGCTATGCTATGAATGTTGCTAATGAAATTCAAGACCTTGAGCCTACCAATTTCAAAGAAGCACGGGATAGCAAGCATACTCACAATTGTTGGCGGCAATGACAAAATAGATGAGGTCATTGGAGAAGAAAAAAACTTGGATTCCAGTTGATCTACCTAAAAACCAAAGGGCTGTGAGCTGTGAGTGGATCTTCAAAAGGAAAGAAGGTATTCCAGGAGTTGAGAAGTATGATTTAAAGCAAAATATGTGGCAAAAGGATTTACTCAAGTTGAAAAAGTTGATTTCAATGAATTCTTCTCTCATATGGTCAATGATATGATCATGGATTCACCAAGTCAAAGGATCCCAAGCATAGAAGACATACATAGACCAATGACAAGATCAAGGCAAAGGAGAGTCCAAGATGCATTGAAGGATGTGGTGGTCAACCATATGACTCACAAGCAACCATTGGAAGAGAGAATTACTTTAAACCTCTATTGTATAGAAGTCATTGGCCACTTAGCTTAGGAACCATTTGCAATAAAATAGAATAGGACCATGTAATAAAGTGCTTCTTCAATAAGCACTTAGGATAGTTTAGCTTTGGGCTTAGGATGATTGGGCCTCTTGGACCAATTAGCCCAACATGTAACTAGGAATTACACATTGGGCCAATTGACCCAAATCACACTATCAAGATGAACCAACAAGTGTTGTTGAGTTTTGCCATTGACTCTTATCAAGATGAAGTTCTATGTGATGTGGTGCCAATGGAAACCGGGCATGTTTTGCTAGGGAGGCCATGGCAATATGATAGGAAAGTGATACATGATGGCCTTTCCAATAAATTTACTTTCATGCACCACAACAAAAAGATTACTCTTGTACCTCTCTCTCCTAAAGAAATTGGTGAGGACCAAAAGAAAATGAGAGAAAAAAGGGAGCTTGAGAGAAAAGCCAAGAGTGAAAAAGAATATAAATAAAATTTTGCAAAAGAAAAGAATGTACCACAAAAGAATATGGAAAAGGCAAATGGCACAGGTGAGCAAATTTTTTGTGAAAACCAAAATGATAAAGAAAAAGATGGGAAAGAATGCTTAGTTTTTAATGAAAAAGAAGTAAAGAAAATACTAGGGGAAAACCATCCATTGTATTTTGCTTTACTCCAGCATTTTCTGTCACAATTCTCCTCCATCCTTTTCTTTACCTACTACCTTTGAGTTTCTTTTGGATAAACTTCAAGTCACTCCAAAAGAAACTAAATAAATTCAAAGGCTTATAGTAGTCTACATTGATGACTTCTTGGTATATAGCAAAACACAAGAAAATCATCTTGAACATTTAAAATGTATTTTGTTATTACTAAAGAAAGAAAAATCTTTTACAAATCTTGAAAAATGCACTTTTTGCACCACCAAAGTGGAATGTTTGAGCTATGTTTTAAGTGCTAGAAGTGTGCATATCTATTCTATTTATAAAACTGTGTTTTGCTCCACCACGTGTCATCCTTTCATCATTTTGGTTTCCCACCCAAAGTTCCACCTTCTACTCTTCTCATCATCATCTCATAATTAATCATGATTTTTAATATTTTATCTATTTACTTCACTATCTTATTCTCTCCCAATTACCTTTTTTCCCTTACCATGTCACCTTCTGCCTCAATCAATTTCCCGCTCAAAAGTTTTTGCTCTGCTTAACCAAACCCTCCTCTCACTATTCAAAATTTGAAATCAATTTCTTTCTTCTTTTCTCTCTCAATCTCATCCTCAGTTGTGCTCTTTACACCTTGTTTCCCTCATCCTCTCTGAATCAATTTCACATTTTTTTTTTAAAGTTACAAATCTCTATCCATTCATGTTCTCTCTATACAATCATCTGTTCTCTTGCATTTCTATAGAGGGAAAACCAAACATGTTCTCTCTTCGATGCCTTTTCTTCCTCTCTTCGTGATTTTGTTTCTGTTCACATCCATAGTTGAAGCACCAATTTGATTTTTGTAAAGTCAAAAGTTGTAAGTGTCGAATCATGGGAGCAGCGACCACCACCACTCCGCCGCTCCAGCGATTGCAGAAGGAGCCGGACATCCAGATGAGTAAAGCCACAATTTTTGACAATGGTCTTAAAACATATTATAAGCCGCAACTAAAAATCATTCAAAGCTGCATTTGTACTTATTGAAATTGTGCTAATAATAAGCATCTCTCTTTTTTTGCCCATTTTTTTATTCCAGTTTTTTAGGGAAGAACAAGAAGAGACTTTTGAATTTAGCTTATAATAGGTCAGTTATAGCTCAATTTATCCCTTTTATCTTGCTCTCAATAACATGCCAATGGTTTCTATTGTACTGTTATACTTCGATTTTATATTTGAGTGCGTCAATGGTTGTGATATGGATCCCATTTGCAGAAATTGAGATTCTGCTACCTGCATTCAAGTGTAAGTGTAAGTGTCAGTGATGTATTTTTGCTGGACAAGGAGTTTAGGCCTCCTGTAGCAGATTTTGGGATGGTTAAGATCCTGCAGTGTGAGGCAGGTGAGGGTGGTGCTAAGTCTATGGTCGCTGGATCATATGGTTACATTGCTCCGGGTTAGTGTTTTTTCTTCATCCTTTTATAATTGAAGAATATGCCACTTAAGTTATTATTATTATATATATATATATATATATATATATATATATATATATATATATATATATATATATATATATATATATATATATATATATATATATCAGTGTGATTATTAGATGATTATATAAGTTCAATTAGTTTATGTCAGTGTGATGATTTCTAAGTTATTAGTTCAATTAGTTCGAATGTTTAATTAGTTCAATTTGTTTGAGATCCATGCAATATTTAGTTAATTACTGGAGAAGCAGGGAATAGTTGAACCATCAGGATCAACTCTTTTGTAGGCTTCTGTTCTCCATCTAAATTGCTTTACAAGTTGAACCAAATGTATCCAATTTTTTGAAAAGGAATAACACATTGTTGAAATTTAAATTAGGGAGCCCAAAAACTTAGTTTTTTCTAAATCAACTAGACTAGGAGTATAAAAGCCTTTGGTCCATACACTTCTTAAAAACTTGAGTGCTTTTGATTGTTCGACACTGATTTTGATCTATCAAAAACATCCAATTCCATTAGCTGAGAATGTGATCTTTCTGTGATTATGTGGAAGGAAGGAAATAGGTTGATGAATCAGTGGTCCTTAAATAATGGAAACACTAGCTAGAAAAGCAATGCTATCTCAGTAGCATAACAATATTCTGTAACGATGTGTGTGTATAATTATTTTGCATCTGCATAAGCATGCTATTGAAGGTACAAATAAATGGTGCAGGACTTGTGTTGGTGAAAATTACAAGATAGCCATCTACATGTGTATATTCACATGTTTAAGATAGATGATGGGTACAAGAGAGACGCATGTGCACCATATAAAATATGAATATATTTATTTGTGCCCTGTAGAAATAGACTAATGCTAGTGTTTCAACTTCCCATTTATATAGAAAAATTAAATAATCTATCGAATCAATAGCACAATATGAAAAGTGAATGCTTTGTGTTTATCAAAAAATTGTGACAGTACTTAACTATTCTCTTTGGCTGGCTTCATTCCTCCTATTTTTTCTTTATTTTTTAATGATAAAATGATTTTTGAGCCTATTCTGGATTAAGTTATTTTTGGGCAACCTTAAGTACACCCTTTCCTCTTACATCTCATGCTAAATCTACTCATTAGGGCTAATTCCCTCCAATCTCTATTGATGTTTACAGCATACTCATCTCTTTTGAAACCTGGACATGAAAAATCATCCAAACTTCATAGAACCATAATCAGAGGTGTGGTAGTAAGATTTGAGAAGTAATTCTATACCGATTTTTTACTAGAGGATGGTTAACCTGAGCTGACACATATAAGACACAATGTCATCTATGCTTTTTAAATACTTATCCATTTGACTTCCATATGTCACTATCGCTTTACTACATTCTAACTTAAATTATATATTTCCTACTCATATCATTAAGCATAGTCCTTTAAATGTCGTCAGTTTTATCATTTAATGATTAATTGATCTCATTTCCTACAAATTTGATGTTCTGTGTTTTAAACAGGCTCAAATTCTTATGGATATCATCTATGTTCTCAAGCCTCTCTTCTCTGAATGCAAGCTCAACAAAACAGAAAGATATTGTTACCCTCATAAATTGTTACTCCATATTTTGGGGAGATGAAACAAAACCATGGCAAAAACCACAAGTACTAACCAGTAACCATTTCCTTCTCTTCTTGCGGTGGTTTCACATTAATTCTTTTATTAACGAACCTATAAGAACTACAAGAAAGGTGATTTCTATTTTAGTTGAAAGATGGCAGATATTAGTAGTGTCTGTCTGTACGTGTAAGTCTATATGCATAGAATATTCGACCATCATGTCAAAGTTGTGAACCAATGTTTTCAGGAATCGGTGGTGTGGTTGCTTGTGAATGACATCCAAATCATGTTGTTGTAATTGGCAATTGATTGAGGAATGTATTTCTTCTCTTTATTGTTTAGATTTCTAATAATGAAGAGAATTGGCTTTTAAATGTTCGCAAGTACTCTCTCCTGAAAAGAAATATCAGGAAAGGTCTATCTCTACCTGATTGATTTTAGTCCATTATGATAATTGTGATATATTACTCTCATACTAGATTTGTCAAAGTGGGGGTGATATAATTAATTTGTGTCTTTTAGATCTAGCAGAATTTGTGTCTCTTGGTTCTATTCCATATTACATTATTTGATCTATTTGCTATTTAAATTGTAATTGTTAATGAGGTTGAACAGTTTTTTTTTGGTGTTAAACAATTTCTTTTATTAGGGTATACCATTTTTTCACCCTGGAGGTCTGTTCAAAATCATTAGAACAAGACTAATGCAGCTTTAGAGATTGGTTCAACAAGTGCTCTCTACACATTCAATATGTAGAATTCATATATATTATCATAGATAGTTATTGTTAAGCACATTTCCAAAATTTGTATTTCATTTACATCCATGTAATCTTAGAATTGTTATTGTTGTGACTTCATTGAATGTGTTATGCTATTTTGTCGATTTTAAAACATGCGTAGAAACGAATGTGACCCGTGCAAAGGCACGAGTACCATACTAGTTGATAAGGTTAAAAGTGAGGTAAATGAAGTTTTATTAGTAGGTCAACCAATAAATAACTTTACACCTAATGATGTTTGCTTGCTGACTAATACTTTCTACCTTACCTATGTGCATTGAACCTATTTTGAAAATTAAAAAGTTGAAACCAATTTGCAACTATCATGGTTCACATTCATTGAGAGGAATAAAACACAAATTAAATATCTTTAGAAATGTTTCTCTCACTAATGAACAAATATTACCAAGCAACACTAAGAGATTACAAAGCATGAAAAATATTTTACAGGATTGTTGGAAAAACTTGTTTTCAAAAGAGTGGTATTTGACCCGGGAGGTTGGGTTGAGAAAGATAAAAAAACTATTAAGGGAGTTTCCTTCCCAATAACTTTTTCTTTTTAGGAAAGTTTGTAAGAATACCGAACAAGTTTGGTTTATAAAAGGTGTTTGGGATTTAATTGGTACATAGAGGTAATTAATTAGGATTTTAAAAGCACTAGGGACATTAACAAGTGTAGATATTTTATAAAAATATTTTAATCAAGATCATTAGTGGTGAGTTTTTGTTGATCTGACACAATGTCCTCATCCACCCGACCTATCGCTACAGCTTTATGCCCGGTCTATCTCTGCAACTTCGTGCCCGGTCCCGAATATTATATTTTATTCTTTTAGTAAAATTTTAAAAATAAACAGTTTCACTGAAAAAGTGATAAAATCTATGATTATTCAGTTTCGAGCTAAAATCAGGGTCTTCTGATTGGTACAAAAATGTATTGTCAGTGAAAATGCAGACCGATTTTCGTTTGAATTTTAAATCGAAAATTTAACCATGACTTCCTACTATATAGCAAGTTCTAAAAATGATTTTGTTTTCACAAAAATCATCATCCGGGTCATAAGTAAAAATATAAATATATAAATTTACCGTTAAAATGAGACAGACAAAACATAGAAGAAAAAGCAGGGTGTTACAAATAAAGTACTAAACAAATTCGGGGTGATGTGATCCACACGCATGTACATGTTTTCACTTCCAAATGCACAATAGATTACCGAACTACCCTTGAATCTGCCAAGCAATTCAACGCATTTTCCCTCCAATGTAAAAGGTAGATGGCTTTGGCACAAGAGGCCCTTAAAGCAGAACATGCTTATGAAGCTGTGTTTCTAGATAATCCACAGAAGGCCCTTCGATTTCTCCACAACCTTTGAATCCAATAGCAACTTGACAAGGCTGCACCAACTGAGGCGTGGTCATAAAAATGAGGCTTTTCATTTTGGTACCCCAAAATTCATTTTCCGCCTCCCTTCCCCCTTTTTTGTTTATTCCCTAAATACCCTTCCCCAAACCCTTTATTCCTATTCCTGTCACTACCTTCACCCTCCCTCCCGATCTCCCTCACTTTCTTCTTCTTTCTATTCTTCTCCCACATCCCATCACACCACGCTCCAAAGCATAGATCATCCCTTTGCAACCTCTGGTTGGGCGCAGGCAAGGCACAACGACGGTGAGCACAATAGCGAGATCAACTTTATCTTATTTTTTCTCCAGATTTTGAAACCTTAAGAAAAAGTTTGCTTAATGTATCAAATTTTTGACACCTAATGGAAACTATAGTTTTCATAAAGTGTCAAAAAATTGATAGAATATGGAAATTATAGTTTGCATAAGGTTTCAAATGTTTGATACCTTACTATAGTTTCCACAAGGTAAATTTATTAATTGATATTGTTAATAATTATTAAATCTAATAATAATGAATATTATTATTATGTTTATGCAACTTTTTTTTCCTGATTTTTGGTAGATGATGCATATTAAGTTTCCGTAATACATTTAATTTTTTTAAATACATTTGGGAAACTTAGTTTGTGGTGTTTTATGAGTTTTAGTGGATATGGAAGATTATGTAAGTAAAGTGTCCGATTAAGTGGACATGTAAACTCATGCCAACAGATGGAGAAATAAGGTTGGACGTTGATGCTATAAATCAGTATGTGGATTGTTGTGAAACATTTACCACTATAGAGGTAAATGATTGGTAAACAATTACTATTTACTTTTGAATATGTAAATATTCAACGTCTGAATTTTTATTTTCAGATCTTTCCTACTCGAGATGATCTATTGAATTGAGTTCGAGGTGTTGCGATGTGTAATGGATTTGTTGTTGTCATTTGGAAATCAGACGAGCGAAGGATGTCATGGAAGGAAGACATTTGTACTGTTGGGTTGTGAAAAGAGTGAAAAGTATAAACCATATAAGGAAGAGTTAATTCGCATGGTGACTGGAACTAGGAAATGTGAGTGTCCCTTTATACTAAGAGGAAAAGTCTTTGATAAATGATGAAGGATGGAAGCCAGGTTTGGCTCATCCATATTCTGGCCGGCTAAGTGAGGAAGAGAAGTCTTTGCTTCGTGACATGACAAAGAAATGGTAAAGTCGAAAAATACTCACGTTGAAGGATCATAATGTGGCCAATGTCACGACAATCAGGCATATTTATAATGCATGACAACAACATCGGAGGAGTTAGAAAGGTCCCAGAACAGAAATGCATCATTTGATGAATTTACTAGAAAATGGTCAGCAGTCTATTGGCATAGAAGGGACGAGACGACGTATGTTGTCAGAGATATATTTTGGACACATCCAGATGCCAAAAATTGTTGCATGTTTCCCACATTGTGTTGCTTATCGATAATACATATGAAACCAATAGGTATCAGCTGCCAATACTTGAGATTGTTGGTGTTACATCGACGGAGTTGACATTCTCTGTTGCATTTGCTTATTTGGAGTTTGTGTGAGTTGGTAACTTCAACTAGGCATGGGAAAAGTTAAGGGGAATGACTCTGAGAGACTACGTGGTACCTAAAGTCATTGTGACCGACAAAGACATTGCATTGATGAATACAATGAAAACTATTTTTCCCACGTCAACAAACTTATTATGTCAATTTTATATTGGAAAGAATGTGAAGGCTAAACACAAGATTTATGTGAGTTCGATAAAGGCATGGAAGCCGGTGATGGATGCATGGAACAAAAATATGGACTCTCCTGGCGAGATTGGATATGCAAAATGTTCAATGAGATTAGAAGTTGTTTGTTCATCTTGGCATTTTTTTGTTGACTATGTTAACATAACATGGTTGATCCCTCACAAGGAAAAATTTGTGAGGAGAGTCCATAATATTGTTCCATGCATCCATCACTGGCTCCCATGCCTTTATCGGACTCACATATATCTTGCATTTAGCCTTTACATTCTTGCCAATATGAAATTGACATAACAAATTTGTTGACGTGGGAAAAATAGTTTGCACTGCATTCATCAATGCAATGTCTCTGTCGGTCACAATGACTATAGGTACCGCGTCATCTCTCATTATCACTCCTCTTAACTTTTCCAATGTTCAGTTGAAGTTACCAACTCTCCCAGACTCCAAATAAGCAAATGCAACAAAGAATGTTAACTTTATCGATGTAACACCAACAATCTCAAGTAATGGCAGCCGATACCTGTTGGTTTTATATACTATCAATAAGCAACGCAATGTGAAAAGCATGCAACAATTTTATGGCATCTAGATGTTTCTAAAATATATCACCGACAACATCTAGCGTCTCGTCCCTTCTATGTTAGTAGACATACTGATCACATTCCAGTAAATTCATCAGATGCTTCATTTCTGTTCTGGGACCTTTCTGACAGTGGCGAACCTTTGTAGTGGCGGGGGGGGGGGGGGGGGGGGGGGGGGGGGGGGGGGGCAAACGTCTCCCCCAGATTTTTTTTTTAATTTTTTAAAGACATTTTTTTTTTATATATGGCACCCCTCAGGCCTCAGCTGAACCGTTAGTGTTATGCGATATGTGGCCGGTGCTTCCTTGCTGCGACGCTAGCGGTGAATTGTTGCTTCCTTGCTACAACTCTCTGAAGGGGGATGGTTGAGTGTCGCTTGCCGTGAGCCTGTGATGGTGGGTGAGTTTCCAAGGCGTTGACGTTGAGTGCTTGGCGGTGGGATAGTACCTGATGTGATGACATATAGTTATCTTGTGGAGACATTTGGTAAGTTGAATAAGCTTTACAAGGTTTCAGAGCACTTCTTAGGGAAATGTAGTCAATTTGTCAGATATTTTTGCCCTTCAGTTATATAGTTTATTACTTATTGCATTGTGTTGTCCTGTTCCTATGGCCGTGCGTGCATGAGCTTGTATCTTGGGACATCAACTTGACAATCAATTAGTATTACACCCCTTGCATCCCATTCTTTTGGTTTAATAGTTGACTGACTTCAAGTAATTGAGACTTAGAAAGAGACTTAATTTAAAGAGAAGTCTCCAGGATTTCTTGCTAAAATTTTTATGATCAAATTTAATTTAATGATCAAATTTAATTTAATGCTTTTTTCAAGAGAAAAAACTTTCAACAAAGATGGAAATTGTATAGCTCCAATATCTTCACTTTAATAACAAGATTCTAATGATCAAATAGTTTCAACCAGACAAGTAACCTTTCAAGATTCAAAAAATCACAATTAATGAATTCGATGTTAGTTCCTTAGAGCATGACTTTGAAAAGTGTCCTCATAAATTTTAATTATATTATTTTAATTAATAACCTACGGCTCCCCCCAAAAATTTGGTCAAGGTCCACCACTGCTTTCTGACTCCTCCAATATTGTTGCCGCACATTAATTAAATCTTCCGGGTTGTCGTGACATTACCCACATTATGATCCTTCAGTGTGAGTATAATGTTTTTCGGCTTTACCATGTTTTTTGTCAGGTCATGAAGCGAAGACTTCTCTTCCTCATTTAGCTGACCAACATATGGATGACCCACTAATGTTTGTGCTAAAGCATGGTTGTGAAAACCACATACCAAATTCAGCTTCCATCCTTCATTAATTTGCAAAGGCCTCCCTCTTAGTATGAAGGGACACTCGCACTTCCTAGTTTTAGTCACCTTGCGAGTTAACTCTTCCTTATATGGTTTTATACTTTCTGCTCTTTTCACAACCCAACAATATAAATGTCTTGCTTCCTAGACGTCCTTCGTTCATGTCTGATCTCAAATGACAACAATAAATCCATTCTACATCACAACACATCGAATCCAATTCAATAGGTTATCCCAAGTAAGAAAAAACCTGAAAATAAAAATAAAAATTCCGACGCTGAATATTTATGTATTCAAAATTAAACAATAATAATTTACCATTCATTTACCTCCGTAATGGTAAATGCTTCACAACAATCCACATACTAATTCAGAGCATCAACATCCAACCTTATTTCTTTATCTGTTGCCAATCAATTGACATGTCCACTTCATTGAACACTTTACTTACATAATCTTCCATGTCCAGTAAAGCTCAGAAAACACCACAAACTAAGTTTCCCTAACGTATTTAAAAAAAAAATGTATTATGGAAACTTAATGTGCATCAACTACCAAAAATCTAGGAAAAAAATTGCATGAATAATAATAATAATAATATTATATTTAATAATTATTAATATTATTAATTATTAACAATATCAAATAATAAATTTACCTTAAGGAAACTATAATTTCTGTAAGGTGTCAAATATAGTTTCCATAATTTATCAAGTTTTTGACACTTTACGAAAACTATTTGAAACCTTAAGGTAACTACATAAAATCTAAAGAAAAAAAGAAGATAAAGCTGACCTCATCGTGGTACTCACAGCCGTTGTGCCTCGCCTGTGCTTGAGTAGAGGTTGCAAAAGGATGGTCTATGCTTTGGAGTGTGGTGTTGTGGGAGGTGGAGAATATAAATAAAAAAGTGAGGGAGGGAGCGTGAGGGTGGATAAAGGGTTGGGGGAAGGATATTTAGGGAATAAAGGAAAAAAAGGGGGTAAAAGAGGTGGGAAAATGAATTTTGGGGTGCCAAAATTAAAAGCCTAAAAGGAACACCATTGCCTAACTCCAATTTCCTTGCGGCTTCTAGGAACGAAACTTCATGGGATGAAGCTTAATGAAAGAAACAGGGAACCCAGAACCCTCTGAACAACCAATTATGCATTACTATATTACTAAAAATATTTGACTCATGTAATAATTATCTTAAAAGTCATACATAGGATGATACATAATCGGTTGACTATAAAATACTTTATACTAGCGTTCTATCAAAATTAAACTCTTAATTTTGATATATATGATCATTCCAATAATATCACATGATTCAATAGTTAAGTAGTCAGATTACATTCTACAAAAACTTGCTCGATATTGCAAGTGTACGAGTCTTACAAAGCGAATCAGCCATCATTTACTTTGTTGCATATTGTACCCATACAGAACCATAAGAGCATGCTGCATAGGCCTAGATCTTGTACTATATGCAGCTTCAAATAAATTAACAATCATTTTCCATAAATAATAGATTGCTGTACTGAACAAAGGGTCGAACTCATTCTCCTTTTTTTTGGGGGGTTCTTAAGCAGTCTAAAAGTCCAAACTGCACAGGACCAGGCCTAAGAAAACAGACAAGAGAAACATCATCATGGAGGGGAAGAATGAGGCAATTGGGTGTGTAGAGGAAAACCAAAAGCAGGTTATGAGCATGGTTTGTGAAACAATCAGCACTCTTGTTGCCTCTTTATGGTTCCAATTCTAAAGAGGTAGTTTGTTGACCCAGGTTAGTTTCAACCAATTTTTAATACCGACCATGTAAGTTTTTCCTTAGTAGCAGCATTCAAAACAGGCGCAAACTTGGTCGAGTCATTGTAAACCCTTTGAACGAGTTTCATTAGGCACTTTTGGTTTCATTGATAGCATATGCCAACAAGAAGGGAATTGAAACACCATAACCCAGGAAATGGAGTACTGGGTTCATCTCATAGGCTTTTATAAGAGTTCTGCAATTCTGTAATGGAATAGTGAAGAAAATGACAAAATGAACCAAACAAGACAAGAAGAAAAAGAAGCAAGGACAACCAAAAATTAAAGTAGAATCCATTCTTTTCAGACTGATAATGCAGAAATCAAGAAGAATATTTGATCCGTTCTTTTCATGTCAAGAAATGAATAATCATTCAAGGAACTTAAATAAGTGCAAATGATCAGATTTGTTTTCGTTAATTCACTCCGTTCATAATTATCTTTTAGGGTCCTGTCCTCTATTATAATGAATGCACTATTTATCTATACTATTGCATGGCCACACTACAAAGTATTAGTTTAAGCCTTACCATAAAATGCTTCCAACTTATTGCCAAGCATACCACACACAGAAGCTTCCGAAACCGTCGCTTGCCAGAGGGGAAATTGGATAATATGTTGCTCTGGTTGCCATGTAATAAATATCTCCTAGAGTTCAAATCAAGATCATCCTTTTTCTTCCCTGAAAATGCTAGCACATGTTCCCGGTAAATACCTCTTTCAGCAGTCAGAGCACCAGTGACCAAAATTGCAGGCAAAACCACAAATAAGAGATGAGGTAGAACCACCACCATGATATCTGGAGATCCAACATACTCATGTCTCCCTTTTTCATCAGAAGTCTGTACAGCCCAGCCCATATAGGTCATGTATCCTTTATTTTCCCCTTCAGTAAAAACATGTCCAATAAACCAGGGGGACAATATAAGATAGAATAAGTATCCTATCCAACAAAACCATAATGTGCGAACCCTGCAGAGCTCCTGGAGAACCCATAATACACCATTTACAATGCTTTTATTGGCAATGAAGTTCTTGTAAGTGTATATCCTATTTGGAAAAACAAGGAGAGCTTTTGGAAGAAGAAGAAAGAAGAACATAAAGCACAGAGCAGACCAGAACAATGGGTAATATAGATCCGCCCATTGACATCCCATGACCAAAAACTCCTTCCAGCTCCAAGAAAGCTTGAAGCTATGACCATTAATAGAAAATGGTCTTAATTCAGTCGAAGTTGATCTTCCCATGATGTCATTTGCTTCAATTTGAAGCCAAAATCTATCAGGAGAAGCATCCTCAAAGGCTTTGTAGTTCCATGGAGCAACATAGAGGTCTCCCCTGGAGGTATCATCAGCATGCTTGATCATAGGTGCTTCCACAACTATGTCAAGGTTTCCATATCTTGAATCATAGACCCTAGCTACAACTGACACAATTGGAGAAACAGAAATACCAGAGCCCTAATTGTCTCATAAGATGAAGGGGCAAGAGATTGACATTCATAGTTGTGATAGCATAAAGACGTTAACATGAAGCGAGAGTCTAATGGAAAAGTGGGCAATATAATTGCTCGTCTGGTCTCTGATTTGAAATCAACATCAACATATGAAACATGGCCTCTATCAATGGCTAAAATTCGAAGGAGTCTATTCTTTCTCCAATCTCCCATCTCCCACTCCCAAAACTCTTGAATTGGCAGGGTTTCCAATGAACAATTTACCGTACTTTTGAAAGAACTCTGGTGTATGTTAAACTGAAAAAATTTATGCAAGGATGAAAAATGATTGGTCAAGTGATGGTATCGCTTTAAGTTCTTACCAAATTTAGTATGGAGATGCCCACACAGGTAAGCTGATATGGAATGCTTTAGGAAAACATCTTCTAAGGTCCTTCCAGAACCAGAGGGTGCAGAAAATGAGAGCGGAAAATGGCCAAAGGAGATCTTGGTAACTGGTTTTGCTGACTGAGAATCCCAGTGTGAGAGTTCCAAGTCTAGATCCTTTAGTAATTGATCTGTTGGGTGCCCAAAGAGATTAGTTGGACCTCGTAAGCCAGTTGACATTGTGCTGTCAAACCCAACAAATAGATGTTTCCGCTCCCGAGTCTGTGTGATAGTAGTACGCAACACATGTGCAAATGAGTATGGAAAAGCTTTGCAGTATCAAGCAATACAATATATTGCATTCAAGCCTACGGTTAGTGAGCTCTCAATTCTCTACTTTAAACACACACAAAACATACATGCGCACACACACAAATATACACATAATTAAACACAGTTTTTCCAAGCAGTACTATTCAGAAATGAAGAATTTTTTAACTGATCACTAGAATGCTTCAATGGCCAATCCACAAAATGATACGACAACAACAAACTTCCCACTATGTGGGGTTCGCTACATGAATCAAATGCCGCTATTGTGTTTTGTCATAAATCATATCTTTAGAAAGGCCAATCCACAAAATGAACTCCAAATGATAGATTGACTAATTCTTCTAGCAAAAAGTAGGAACTTACCATTAAGCAAAAAATTATGAAGTCAAATCTTTTGCATTAGTTGCAAAACATATACAACAACCACAACAACCAAAGCCTTTTCCCACTAGGTGGGGTTGGCTACATGGTTCAAAGGATGCCGTTGTGTTAAGTCATAAACCATGTCTTCAGAAAGGCCATTTACCTCTATGTTCTTTTTAATAGTTTCCCGTACAGTTTTTCTTAGTCTCTATCTTTTACTCTTGGGCTATCCTCCATCTTATCTACTTTTCTCACTAGATCTTTTAACAGTCTTATTCTCACATGGCCAAACCACCTAAGACAAGATTCTATCATCTTTCTTTTCAACAGGCATTTCCCTTATTTTCTTTCAATGCATTTATTATTGATCCTATCTTGTTTTATAATGCCACTCATCCCATGTAACATCCTCTTCTTTGCAACACAGAGCTTATACTCTTGTTTGCTCTTTACCACCTTACATTTAGTACCACAAAGCATTGCGAGTCCTGTGCGGTAATGTTTTCTTTTAACATATATTGGAGAAAAAATGGATGATATCATCAATTTTATTGATATAGAATACAATCAATCCCTTTCACGATCCACTTATATATCTCGTGTCACATTGGTTTTTTTCTTATTATAAATTATACATGTATAGCAATACTTAAATTTGTTTAAGGAGTATATTTTAGGGGGAAAATATGTTATTTGCACACCATTTTTTCACCTGTTAATGGTGTACACATTAATGGTAAATGTGTATTGTTTTGGTTAACAAACTAATAATAATTGATTACCAAACAATACACATTGATAATAAAAAACTAGTACATCATTAACCTTCTACATCATTGACCGGTGTGATGAAATGCATATATAAGAACTGATATTTCATAGAATATTAGTTAGAGTAAATGGCTGACCTCAACAGTGACACTATTGACACTCCCCCTTCTGCCTAACTGCCCATTGATGCTATATTTAGAAAAGAAATCCAATGAACCACCAACAACCGGAACACCGAAATTATCATGATTGCCTCTGAGGTCGAAGAATAAGCTCTTATCAAGTCCACTCCTCTTGATAACACTGTCCATTACATTCCGGTATTCCACCCATTCATCCTCATTCTGCTTCATTGTTAGCAAGTCTTTGCTTTTTCCATCTAGAAGAGAGGATAAAAGGTCATAAAAGACCGTTCACAACATCCAATTACTCCAATACCCATATTTTTTAAGGATACCGGTACCCAGAATCAGTTCACAAGCACTTATATGCTTTGTTTAATTATTTATATTTAACGAATTCAAAATTATGATAAAACTAACAAACAATAAGGTAGTGTTGGGCAGAAGTGTTAAAACAGAACAGAACATAACATATGATTTTGATATATTTTTGGCGTATTTTATAAAAAGGATATAACATAATGAGTTAAAAGTGAAATATTTTGGTTCTAGTAAAGGGGTAAAGCCAAAGGAAAAAGAAACACTCCATTCTATTCTAATATGCCCAAAAACTTGAAAAATAATTATACAAAACTTACATAAAAGTATGTAAAACAAATAAAGGAGGTATGATTTGCTCGACTAAAAACCTGCTTGGGAGTTTTGAAGGAGATGAAGTGGAGTGATTAACAATGAAATGATTCAAAATGAAATGGAGTGAAGTGGAGTTTTAACGAGAGAATGAAGGAAGATTCCAATCCATTGTTTGGGAGTACAATGATAATTAATGGAGTGGAGTGAAATATAAAGAGTATGAAGTGCTTTACACCCTTGTACATCCCCATCCTGAACCCCAAATTGGATGGTATGAAAATATGAGGGCTTGAGTGGTATATAGTGGTTTGGGTTCCCATTTTTAAGTCCACCCCACCCCATTAATTAAAAAACTCCTAAACAACTTCACTCCATTTGTAACTATTACATTTCATCCATCCAAACATAATCGGGAGAGAGCTTATTTAGGTTGAAAACAACTTAAAATAAATTTATAAAAATAACTTATATAAATAACGTGTGAAGTTCATGCCCACTCTTTTTAGATTATTACAATAAATGCGAAGTTCCTACACACTCTTTTTAGATTATTACAATAAAAATTAGCTCTTTTTAGTAATGTCCATTAGTCCAAGTGACAAGGAGCTTGGTTCCTCTAAAACAATGTTTTAGACTTGTGAATGAAAATTAAAAAAAAAAAAAAAAAAAACAAGCAAGGGAGAGCTTTGCCCTCCTTAATGTGTCTTCCTGGATTGACTCGGATTAGTCGAAATATAATGTACTTTCCGTATCGTGAAGGTCTGAGACCCAAAAAATAAAAAATAAGCTCTTTTTTAACTTAGGCTCTGTTTGACAAGTCCAATAAGCTAGCTTATAGTTTATTTGAGTAGCTGATAAGCTTGTTTGATTGAAATAGAGGTGTTTGATAAACAAGCTTATCTCATTAGCTTATAACTTTTCTTCATAAGCTAATTTATTTAGCTCATGACTTATAGCTCGATTTTTCTCTCATTTTTACCTCCATTCATTTAATGAAATTCTCACTTTACCATATCTATCATAAATATGTCATTTTTTATGTCATTTTACATTTATAAGCTAGTTCAACTGCTAATTTTACCAAGCACTTTAAATTCAATCAATTAGCTTTTCAGCTATTAGCTATAAGCTAAAAATTAGCTTATCAACTGTAAACTAGCTTATTAGTTATTTGGCAAAATAGGTATATTGGTCATAAAGTTTAGTGTTTCAATTAGCTAGTTTTTCAGCTATCTATCAGCTATAAGCTAAAAATTAGCTTATCAACTGTAAGCTAGCTTATTAGTTATTTGACAAAATAGGTATATTGGTCCTATAAGTTTATTTTATTTTTCATATTGGTCTTATAAGCTTTTTATTTTTAAATTGGTCTTACGTGTTACATTCTACCATTTCCACATTAGTCCTCTCCGGCAACATTGGCGGAAAGGACTAACGTGTATGATTAATATGAAAAATAAAATAAACCTATAGAACAAATTTACCTATTTTGCCTAATTATTTTTGTCAAACAGAGCCTTATTTCTATCACGAAAGTTCCCATTGTACCGAGCCATAATGAATATGTTTGAGAACTCACTCTAGGCACCAGTAACCCACCATCATGGTGGCTACCGCACAAAGCATTGCTCGAAAATTGAAAGGTGTGATAGATAAAAATAAAAATAAAAAAACAAATGTACCTGTGAGATCACCGGTGATTAGGACAAGGGAGGGATTAATGGTTTTAAGAGCAGGTCCCACATATTTGTCGAAGTCGCGAGCACGATCTGGATGGTGGACGCTAAAATGAAGATCAGAAAGCTGAACCACCCAAACCACTGAATCAGGGCCACCCTTTGCGTGTATCACACTCTCGCTTTCTTTGCCTGCAGCGGGCAAAGATATGGCATAGAGGATGAGAATAACAACGATAACAAGGCTCATGCTTGTTCTTCCTCTCTTTGGAGTGAAATCGTGTTACCCCTTCTGGTTTTGATTTAGGGGAAATTGTTGACTATTGAATGCTCTTGCGTGGTGAAAATAAACTAAACGATCAGCAAATGCAAAGTGTTAAGTTTTTTAATTGATACTATTTGCTAAAACACAAAAATTTTACCTCAATTTCAGAAGCCAAGCGTTAAGTTTTTTTTTTTTTTTTTTAAAAGACTTAACTGTACTTTTGATTTTCTATTATAGATTATGTACAATTTAATTTTTGTAATTTTTTTTTTTACATATTTTGTCCCCTATTTTTTTAATATTATATTACAAATTTGATATTTTAATCTAATGTCTGTTAATTTTTTTAATGTATGACATATCATTTTGGATATTGAAAGTAATATTGTTTGAGAATAAGGTAAATATTTTCTAAGCCTTGTAAATAAATACATATTATTTTCAATTTATAAGCAATTATATTTTTGAAAGGTTTATTTCCAAAAAAAAAAATATTTTTGAAAACATTATTAAATTATATTAATCATATTGGGTATCAAAATTATTCTTTTTCTTAAATAAAATTATTTTGATTTATTAACTAAAATAAAAAAATTGTTACTTTTTCTTTAAAATTTATTTTCATATTTATTTAATTTAAAATTAAATCATGCATGTAACTCGTTATTGAAAATTAGTGTAGAATTTTCACTTTTCATCTTTAGAATGATTGCCTCTTTTACCTTCAATGACAATTGTACTTTGTTCTATTGTAAGTGCAAAAATGAAAATGTATAGTATCAATGTTTTTTTTTTTTGACCAAGTGTATAGTATCAATGTTGGAACTTCATTAATAATAGAAAAAATATTGGTTTAATCAAAAAAAAAGAAAAGAAAAGAAAAGAAAAATATTGATAGTGTTATAAATATTCAGATGTTATTGGATGAATATATTAATTTGTTATCTTATAATATCTTTACTATTACTCTATATTTACTTCTTATTTATGACTATTGATTTGACCCAGAATTAGTAGTTCATTATCTTTATAAACAGGACCTTAGGTTTGTCCTTGTACTCACTCAATCAGATCAATACAAAGTTCATAGCTAGTTCCTAAAGAACTAGCATTTGAGTCCATATTTCTATTGTATTTTTTTCCCCACTTTCTTTTCTTTTATAACACGTTATTAGCACGATTCAGTGTCTAACAATATAATGAATATTCTGTGGATATATTTTGGTAAGAATTCATGCATATATGTTTTTGAAATTTTCTGAGAAAAAAATATATGTTTGAATGGGGGTGGACAAAGACCCGCTACCCCGTCTGGGACCCAAAATAACCGAGTAAAAAACAAGCAAACGGGTGGTTTGGGTCGGGTAGATGGGTCTTTCGGGTGACATAAACGGTTTCAAGTGGGTAGAGGCGGGTGGATGCGAGTCTGAAATTCTTTTTCCGCCACCGACCGAAACTCGCCCGTAACTAATGGGATTGTATAAAGATAACACTTTTAAACCTTTTGATTCTCCTTGAATATTACTGGTTGCGTCAGATTTCTCTACACTCTCATTGGTTTCTCAGATTACTCCCTTATCCTTTTATCCTCGACTTTTTCTATTCCCCAAAATCTCTCATTTTTTAATGGTTATTTCATTTAATTCGAAATCTCTTCCTCTCTCTCATTTATCTGATCGAGAATCACTTCTTCCCTGTTATCAACAAAAAGAATCTCTTCTTCCCAATATTTCTCACCTCTCATCTCTTCGTCTCTTCCCAATATTTCTGACTTCTCAATATCTCTCTTAGATGGCTCTCTCAACATCTCTTGGACTCTCTGGCTCCCCCTAGCGTCGCTCCTCACTTTGGTTCCTCTCTCAATCCCCTCACTCAACAACCGTGAAGTCTCCACCGCGAAGTGCTCTTTGACTCTTTCCGTTTTCTGCTCTACGAAGTGCGAGCCCTCTTTCATGGCCTCGTCTCCACCACGGAGGAGCGGAGGCACCCGCAACCGCCACCTTCTTCCATGGGCACACTGGAATGCTACCGTCGATCTGTTCTTCAAGCGATGGATCTGTTCTTCTGCGACAAGATGAAGTTGTTCTTCGACCAGATCTGTTCTTCTGCGACCAGAATGACTCTTGTTAGATCTATATGTTTAGTTTTGCATGCCAGATCTTCTTTGTGATTTTTCTTTATGGTTTGAGATGAAGATTGTGTCTTTGTAAATTTTTTTTATTTAATTATTTCTGGATTTTGTTGAAGATCTGAATTCTTTGCCTCTTTACATTTTTTCTTGTTGAAAACCGTCAAACCCGACCGCATCCGCCCGTCACCCGCCATAACCGCCACCCGACCGCCAGAACCGCCACCCGACTAAACCGTTTACTCATTTGGGCGGAAACGGGCTGCATATTATCATCTTCGGTTTTGGTTGGTTTTGGATTTTTTGGCCCGAAACTGATCGAAACCAACCGTTGTCCACCACTTCCCGGTACGTTTAACATGGCTATATTCCTTGTACATAGCACAGTCCATTTTTCTATTTTTTTTCCCCGCTAAGTCCTTGTACATTTTTCTCAATGGGCTATATTTCATTTCATCCTTTCTATATATTACTTTTCTCACCTGTGTTGGCGGCTGTTAAGGACAATGTTTTTAAAACCGAACCGGTGATCGACTCGGTCAGGGCACTGGGTTAATGGGTCACTGGTTCAACCGGGGGTCACTGATTGACTCGGTTTGGATCGGTATACATTAAAAAATTGTAAAATATTCATATATATGACAACATAATTCAACATGTCCATACTCCAAATTCAAAATCATTACCATAAAAAAAGTATATAATTAAAAAAATATCAATCAAGGTCACACAAACTAAATAGCAATCAACAATATCAATTCAACATTATATTAAATTTGTAAGATAAATATTAATGTTATGTATAGATAATATATTTGTCACATGAGTGACAAATAACTAGTTTGGCCAAGTGGTGTGAGTACCGTGCAATTGCCAAGAACTGCACGGGATCGACTCCCAGCAGGTGCTTTTTGAATTTCAATTTTCCAAACAAATGCAGCAAGGACAGCTGAGCCCGTACGCGTGAGTTCAGGCGTAAAAAGAAGCCAAAAACAATGACCCGCCCGGTTCATATCCGCCCGCCGGTTCACCGAGTTTCACATAACTCGGCCAGTCGAACCGGTTTATGGCCAGTTCGATGGCTTATCCGTTTCAACACCCTAACCGGACCGGTTATATGACCGGTTTCCGGGCTAACCGGTCGGACCGGTCCGGTTTTAATAACGCTGGTTAAGGAGGGAAAAAAATTCAGATTTTTTATTATTATTTTATGTTAAGTGGAAAACACATTCCGTTGTTAAATTTGCTACTTTAGAAATGGAAACATTTTGTCTTCTTTTGGTGAATTTGCATCAAAATC
Organism: Echinosophora koreensis; assembly: GCA_035048595.1. Taxonomy (NCBI): domain Eukaryota; kingdom Viridiplantae; phylum Streptophyta; class Magnoliopsida; order Fabales; family Fabaceae; genus Echinosophora; species Echinosophora koreensis. Next base: position 1,197,086 of record JAPCYP010000114.1, read on the forward strand.
ACTACCTTTTTTTTTTTTGTTAAATATTTGCCTAAAGCATACATTTTATCACATACAATATTTTATATGTGATATGTGAAATTATATTTTCATTTTATTTAAGTATCAAGCATCCCCGAAGGATTGCACAAAACCAATGATTTTTCTTGATAATTGTTTATATGAAGATTTGTGGTATAGTTCCTGAAAAACTAGACACTTGAACCATGATTAAAAATTAAAAAGTCATTTGATCTTAGTAATTTTTGAAACAAATTAAATTGATAGAAAAATAATATATGCCTCACAAGTATGGTCCCGAAGTAGCAAATTTAATATGAGAAATGCAACCAAATGGTTTGAACTACGTTCCCAGAAGTGAATGTTACATTACATATTATAATTTTTGGGTACGACAAAGGCCGTAATTATAATCATTGATGTGGTAGATCTTCTTCATACGATTAAACTCCATTCCCAGAAGTGAATGTGTTGAGCTTATTTGTTTATGTTATTTAGAATTTTTCATATGTTAAAGTTTTATTTATGGTATTTGAAATTTGTCGTATGTTAAATTTTTATGATTAGTATTATCTTTCACATTTTCTTATATTTTTCCTTTCTAATTCTGAAATTATTTTTTTGTTACTAGATATTGCAAAATAATCTTGATAATATGGAGGATGACACATGTTTAGTCAACAGTGGCACGACTCCCACAATCCTTCGTAATAAAAAATATTTTTTTACAATTAACATTAGTTGAAATTAGTGTTGATACAATATCTGGTTCTACAAATGTAATTGAAGGCTCCGGAAGAGCCCATATTATGTTTCCAACTGGAACAAAATTATACATCAATGATGCGTTGTATTCTAGTAGATCCCGAAGAAATCTACGAAGCTTCAAAGATTTACTTTGAAATGGGTACTATGTTGAAACCAAAATTTAGAGTATCTCTATATTACCTCCAAAAATTCAAATGAAAAGTCTATATTAGTGAAATTTCCAAGTTTCTAGTCGGGATTATATTTTACAAAAATAAGGATGATTGAGTCATATTATATGTACCAGAAGTGCTTAGATCCTAAGAATTTTGTGCTTTGGACGGTCATGCTAGTTCAACTATAATGCGACATATCATTGAAAATACCTATGGTCACTCGTTAAAGGATCATAGAATTCTTTTACATAAGGATTATTTTTGTGTTTCCCGTGCTCAAGGTAAATTAATCGTTAGACCTTCTCCATCTAAATTACCTTCAGAATCTCATTCTTTTCTACAAAGTAGAGATGGCAAAACGGGCTAACCAGCCCAGTTTCGACCCGCCCCGTCATTGACCCACCAAAAATGGGGCGGGGCGGGTTGACCCACTTTAGTTAAGTGGGCTGAACCTCTCGATAGTAGACTAACTAATATATAAATATATTAGTGAATGGAATGGACTATATACAAATATATATAGTTCTAATGGGTGAGTAAATGTAAACTAATAGTATATAAATATAAATATATATACAAATAATTATTGAATGTGATGGACTAACTAATGGTCTTATGAGTGGGCAAACTAAAAAATATTTATAGCATAAAAATTTTTTTTTTTTCGAAAAAAGAAAAGAAAAGCGGGTTTGGCGGGCCAACCCGCCCCGCCACCAACCATTTTTCTTGGTGGGTTAGGCGGGGAGGGTCAAAACGGGTTGGTGGGTTGACGACCTCAACCCAGCTCACCAAAAATGGTGGGTTAAACAGGTTGACCCATTCAACCCATTTTGCCATCTCTACTACAAAGATTACAAGGTGACGTCTGTGTCCCAATTCATCCTTCTTATGGATCATTTCTTTACTTTATGGTTTTAATTGATGCTTCTACTCGATGGTCACATGTTTGTTTAATTTCAACTCTAAATGTTGCTTTTTCTAAATTTCTTACTCAAATAATAAAATTAAGATCAAGTTTTCCTGACCATCCCATCAAATCAGTTCGTATGGATAATGCAGGTGAATTTACTTCAAAAGCTTTTTATGATTATTATATGTCAACAGGAATTAGTGTTGAACATTCCATTGCACATGTTCATACTCAAAATGGTTTAGCTAAATCTTTTATTAAACGTTTACAACTTATCGCTAGACCTATGTTCATGAAATCAAAACTTCCTGCATTTGCTTGGGGACATGCTATAATTCATGCAACATCTTTAATTCGTATCCGACCATCTGCATATCACAAGTTTTCACCTTTACAACTTGTTTTTGGTCAACAACCCGACATATCTCATCTTAAAATATTTGGTTGTGCTGTATATGTACCTGTTGCACCCCCTCAACGGACTAAGCTGGGTCCACAATGTCATCTTGGAATCTATGTTGGTTTTGATTCTCCTTCTATTATTAGGTACCTAGAACCTTTAACAGATGATCTTTTTAGAGCAAGATTTTTGGATAGTCAATTTGATATCATTTTTCCCACCTTTGGGGGAAGAAAAAGGCAAATGGGTGAAAGCACAAGAAATTTTTTGGAACACACCAACAATGTCCAATTTGGATACACACACAAATCAATGTGAACTTGTAGTTCAAAGAATAATTCATTTTGCCGAATGCTGCAAACCAATTACCAGATAGTTTTATGAACACCCAGAAGGTGACTAAATCACATATACTGGCTGCAAATGTTCCTGCACGGTTGATTGTCCTTGAAGGACATCCTACATGAATAACACCTAATGAATCAAAAGTACGCCAGAAGCGTGGTAGAACTATTGAAGCAAAGGATATTGTTCCTCGCAAGAAAAGGGAAATGAAGAAACTGCAAAGTGTGACACCCTCTACCCCGCATGTATTTATAAGTGCATAAAGAAATAAAAGATTAAAGAAACACATGCATATCATTTATTTAAAATAAACCATGGTAGAAAGGTTCACATGAACATAGAGGCGGCAAAATGGGTCGGGCCGACCGGGCCGGGCCGGATAAGCCCTATGAATTATAGGGCTTGGGTATTAAAATCTGAGCCCATTTTAGTTTTGGGCCTTTTTGGCCCTACCCGATGAAGCCCGAACCCGTATCGGGCTAGCCCGCATCGGGATCGGGTAGCCCGGTCACTTTTATATATTTTATTTTTATTTAACTAAAAAATAAAAAAATTGAAAAAATGAAAAGAAAAAAAGTCATAGATGTCCTATCTTATTGGAAGGAAAGAAGTCATAGATGTCATGATCTTGCAAGGATGGCTTGTAATATATTGAGCATCCCAATAATCACTGTGGCATCAGAATCGGCTTTTAGCGTTGGCTCTCGAGTTTTGAACAAGTATAGAAGTTCTTTGCGGGTTGAAAACTATTCAAGCTCTCTTATGCACGTGCAGTTGGTTACATGGTTTTGTTGGTAAGTTTTTTTTAAGCTTTATCATTTTTAGGATTTAAAATCAAGTCATTAATTTATATAAAAATTCATAACAAAGTCTATTTTTTTATTTTAGATTATGATAATGAAGATGATGATCATGAGCGGAAGGCCATCAATTTTGAAGATGTAAAGCTTTCTCAAGGAGTCAATGTTGATGCCAAAATATAGGATTTTAAATATATCGTTGTTATTGTTGGACTTTCTTTGTTATTTGTGAAGTTTATTTTTGTTGGACTTTTTTATTGTCTCTATTGTTGGACTTTTTCATTGTTTCTATTGTTGGACTTGCTCATATTTTGATGTTCTTATTGGACTTTAAATATATCTCTATATGAACTCAAGGAGCTTGACTTTAAATATATCTCTATATGAATTTAAGGAGCTTTTTTATTTCGTATGGGAACTAATTTTGAAGTTCTCTTTTACAACATTGAATCATTGATTATGATTATTATATTTTCAATCATATCCTGGTGTTTTCAATACAAACAATTAGGTTGATTGAAAATAAAAATGTCCTGGTCCACACATATACAGAATGTTATAGCCTATAGTCACTTTTAGGAACTTCAAAATAAAAATGATTGAAAATAAATTTTTTTAGCAAAAAATGCTGGGCCAGCCCGCATAAGCCCACAGCCCGCATAGGGCTGGGCTTGGGCACCTATTTTACAGCCCATATTAATTCTGGGCCTTTTTGGCCCGGCCCTATAAAGCCCTAGCCCGCATAGGGCTAGCCCACGGCGGGCCGGGTAGCCCATTTTGCCACCTCTACATGAACATATCTCAACACGGAAATAAAACAAGTTTTAAAAGGAAACATAACTATAAAACGAAACCCAACCCCGATGTCACATTATAGAACTGATATAACCAAAAATCTGGAAACATATCGGATAACAAAAAAACAAAAGAAATCCTAAACTACGAGTAGCGGCTCCTCAAAGTCACTCCTCAACAGGCTGCTCACCGTCCTCTGCATAACAAAAAGGTACATGCAAAGCAAACAACAGAAAACGGGGAGTAAGAAACATGTATAAAACACAACGGCATGGAAGCAGTCAGCAAGATGAGCATACATCATGTAAACATAGCATGTTATATAACAACAACATTTATAACATATTCATAACATCCAGATTAATTCAACCAATATATGCTATGCGGTGCAGCACTACTCCACTACTCCGTTATGCATGTAGATCCAAACTATCTCAGGAAGACAACGTCGGAGTTACTTATCCACATTGGCCAATAAGAACTAATGCCAGCAGTTAACTAAACCATGGGTGAACCCCTTTGATAGCCGATGCACCTTACTCTCGGATGCACCACCATGGGGCGCACAATTCACCTAACTCTCGGATGAATCACCGCGGACGGCCAGATAGCCTTACTCTTGGATGACCTCCCCTATGTTGAACTTCCCCCACTAACATCTCCAATGCATGAATGCATGAGCAACAACAAAAAAACTAACAAACAATCACCACCTCCGCTTTGGCCAATAAGCACCAAAGTTTTATCACCATCAACACCTTGACCAATAAGCATCAAGGCTACTTTGGTCAATAAGCACCAAATCATAACAACGTGCGGTAACCCATCGTTATCGACTTAATCATCTTAACTTTTGTGCTTAATTTTCTTCGTTAAGTCTTCATTAAGTTATCTAACTTGTCTTTACTCCGATTGATGTCTTATTTCATCATAGGGGAACAATTTGAGTGAAACACCTTTGTTCTTGTCTTAACGTCTGTTTTGTTTAGGGGAGCACAATCATGCTTCCCTCAGCACGGGCGTGCTTACTTTTAAGTTAAGCACGGGCGTGCTGTCTATTGAGTACGGCCGTGCTTATTGGAGCATGGCCATACTAAACTGGGAAGAAGGGTTGGAAACCCTTGCTAAGCTTCCTAGGGCATTCATAGATCAATCCTATTGGTCTTTAACTATACCATCAAATATCAGTCTCATTATTCTTGTTTAATCTTCATGTCTTATAATTATTGGGATTTAATCCTTTAATTCCTGTTTCATTATTAATATCCCTAAAACACTCATGGATCAATCCTAGGGTCTTGACTATACCATTAAGCATCAATCTCACTTCTCTTTACTACGGTTCATGTCTTATGAACATTGAGAAATTAGTCCTTTAATTCCATGTATTATTAACAAGCCTTTTTTATTTTAATTAGCGTCTTATAAGCCTTAACATTTATCTCAACATCCTTATCTCAACCAAACATCCATCCATGGCATACATAGCATCATCAAACCAATCATACAATCATGGTATAAACATCATCATAAGCATTCATGAATAAACATGCCAATTATAAAAAACACAGATAAACATGTAACAAGACAACAAATAGGCAATTAGCAAACAATAGGGTCATGGGTTAACCCTTCATCTTACGCTACCCCCAATGCCTACATGTTTATACTATCCCTTCTTCCCATACCTGGTATGAAGATTCCTCTAACACTAACGAAAGCGAAACTACTCTTGTTCCCTCGAGCATCTTGACGAGCTACTCAAGCCTTGGTTAACACAAAAGAATAACCAATAAATCTTTAAATCAATAAATAGGAAAAGGAGATTAAGGAGGGATGACCACGTTACCTTAATTGGCATTAACGAGCGACTTCTCTCCCAAACGATGGCAAGAACACCAAGCACTTGATTGGTTCAGAGAAAATGGGAAAGGAAGAGGTTTCTGTCGCACTAGGGTTGCTAAAAGTGCCAAAGTGAGGGTTAACCCGTAACCCTCTCTAAAACTCTCTAATTATAAGATCAGGCCCCGAGCACGGCCGTGCTCAACTTGAGCACCGGCTTGCTCAAGTAAGCACGGGGTCTGCAACATGTTCGTCAAAAACTCCTATTTCCGATACGGCTATGCTCCCCTTTAGCACTGCCGTGGTTGTAACACCCTTCTCGGGTGCTACAATTTTTGTGACATTTCTATTTTTATAAGACCGAGTAAAGCGGAAAATAATTATTTTGCCAAAAATAAGGGTTTCTTTTTTTTCTTTACTCTTTCGCAAATAATACCATACATACCCTTTAACATATAACATCAACTTATGCATCAATATTATACAAACCAAGTTCCAAGTACCATCAGTCATACATATTCAGAAAGAAGGCAAAAATACCAACGCCAGTAAATAACAACAGACTGGAAATATGTTTATAATAATAATATCTTTAGAGACATAGCTCCACAAAATATAACATAGACACGAGATTGGCCAGACACAAAATACTGACAAAAGTCCATTATACTAAAGCCCGCGAGACTGTGTCAATGTCTCCAAGTACGCTCAAACTCCAGCAGGATGTGATGGAGAAACAGTGCTGTCGTCATCTTCGTCCAACGCAAGATAGAAAACAGCAAACCAGAAAATACAAAAATGAGGTGAGATTTCCGTTCATCTTACACTTAACGCAGACATGCAGTGGTACGACACACAGGTACGTACAATTATCAATAAACAGTTATATCATCCATCACAACAGAAATAATAATATTTCACAACAACATAATCACAGGGCATCGTTTTCCCTAGATAGAAGACATCTAAGACTCGAGGAATGACCTCTGATTCCCTATACCATGGTTTTAACAAACAGTCGGAGAGAGTGGTTCGGAGGATTGTTCCGGATTACGCCAGCCTTGGGCAATAGAATGCATCCAGAGTCATCAACATGCACATTGGCTTTTTCGGGAACATCCTACACTACCAGAAAATACATAGTGTCTAGTAGAGTATGTCGGTGTATTGCAAGATCACCATGCCACATAAGAGCAACCAACTGGGCCTATATGAGTATTTCATACCCCAACACCCCCAAGCATCAATAGATCGTCACTACGAAATTCACACGCGCATTAAAGTGTTAGCTCGATCTCCTTGGCACAACGGCCTTACAGAACACAGATCTCCAAGAAACAGATGCCACTTTCCTAATCATTACGTCACCAGACCAGACAAAGTTTCTAATCCATCTATCTATCAGTTTGAGAAGTGAGGAAGGCCAACCATAAATATGAAAAGAGTGGAGCACCATACTATGAATGAAAGATTGAACAAGTTGGTCTCTACCCATGATTGATAGTAAAGCACCCTTCCAAGTAGCCAATTTCAAACTTATTCTATCAGCAATTGGTTGAAGGTGAACCTTCCTAGGCTTGCCTTTAAACAAAGGAACACCAAGATAAACAAAGGGAAGGTGACCAATTCCAAATCCCAGAATGTTCACTATACTGCTCAGTCTATTATGAGGGATAGAACCATTATAAATCTTAGACTTGTCATTGCTAATAAATTGGCCAGAAGCAGCACTGTACTTGTTGAAAATAGACTTCAAGTTTTGCATGTTTCTCTTGCTGCCTTTACAAAAAATCATTAAATTATCAGCATATAGAACATGGGTGGCCATTGCATAACCTCTAGGGCTGGACATAGGGTGCAATTTTCCTTGTTGAACCATTAGTGAGATGGCTCTGCTTAGGACATCCTCTGCAATACAAAAGAGAAGAGGGGAGAGGGGATCCCCCTGCCTCACCCCCTTTTACAAGAGAAGAACCCTACTGCATGACCATTTACTAGAATAGATACTTTTGCTGAATGAAGAATTACCTAAATCCAATTGCAAAAAATTGGGTCAAATCCAAATACTTTGAGATACATTTCACCTTTATTTATATGTATCATAGGAAAATCTTTACAAAGCATAGTCAGTTTTCAGAACTAATATGACCAAATCTGAAATGCCACAAGGCAGTCTTAGGAACGCTAACTGAGGTAGACACTACATTTGTATTACTACTAGGTGGAACTGCATTATTCATAGTAGTCATATCCTTACCAAGCACCTTCAAGTAGTATAGACCATTGTGTACAGATGCATTGAGCAGTTTTGATTAACTTTGAAATTGAGACTAAATTAATGTTGAATTTAGGCAAAAAACAAAGCATTCCTAAAGACAAGAGCATCTGAAAGCTTCACATCCCCTGCTAATTGTGCCATTACACCATTTCCATTAGGCAAAGTTATTGGAATAGGATCAATCATATGATAAGTATCAAACCAAACAATGGATGTGCATATGTGATCAGTGGCCCCCGAATCCACAATCCAAATTTGACTGTCATTCATAGTTCTACATGAAAACACACATTCTATACCTTCATTTTGTCTTAGTGAGCCTGTTCTGCCTGCACATGCTTGATTAACCTGAGCACTACTCTGTGGATCAGCAGCATTTGCAGATCTTTGAGCAGGATTCTGAACATTGGTCTTCTGCAGCAAATTGATCAAGGTTATGCAATCCTCATTACTGAGTCCCGAGACTATCAACTCCTTGTCATTGGTGCTGTTTGTCTCAGTCCTCTCATCAAGTTCACCTCCATCATAAGCCACATTGTTCACAAAACCTCCATTTCCTTTGGATTTAAAGCTAAATCCGGGAGGAAAGCCATGCTTTCTAAAACAAGTTTCCACAGTATGGCCAATTCTCCCACAGTATGTGCAGACTTTGCCACCTGAGTTCTTTCCACCTGAGTTCTTTCCTTTAATGAATCTCTTGCTATCAACATCATTAATCATAGGCAAATTCTCATTATTATCATCTAATCCAAGTTACCTCTCATGTTTCAAAATCATAGAAAATACACTAATAAGTGGTGGCAAAGGCACCATCATGAGGATTTGAGTCTTAACGACTGGATAGCACTCATTCAGACCAGTGAGAAATCTCATCACATAATTTTCTTCTCTATACTTAAGAGAATTACAATTGCAATAACTATAGGTCTATAATTTTCCAATTCTTCCCAAAAGACAGTGAGTTCAGTGAAGAAATCGGTTACCGAAAGGTTACCTTACTTAAATGCATACAATTCAACTTGCAAATCAGAGACCCGAACCAGATCTCCTTAACAAAAGCTCTCTTTCAAATTGTTCCAAACTTTGGAAGCTAGCTCCAAGTGAACTATGCTTGGAGCTATCGAAGGAGAAATAACAAGCCATGAATGAATCATATTGTTACATCTTTCCCAAGCATCAAAGCTTGGGTCGAATGGATCTGGTACAGGAATCGACCCATTGAAAAATTTCCACTTGTTCTTCCCAATCAATGCACGTTTCATCATTTTCGCCCAGGTATGGTAGTTCTTCTTGTTCAAAACCGGATTCATGAGGGGAACACTGGTATTCTCACCAGGATGAACATAATAGTGACTCAAAGTATTTTGAGAAGGATTTGCAATAAGATTTGCTTGAACAAAATTTCCACTTCCATCGTCATTGTGGTTCCTCACCATGATTCAACAAAGCAAAGAAGCTCACAAATCGAGCTTTGATACCATAAAACCAACACAGAAACTTGAAAGAGTAATCAGAGAAAATGAAGAAGAAACAAAGCTCTAGAATGCCAATGATTCCTCTTGATTGATTTAGCTATAGCTTTCGGTATTTATAGTACAAGCAAGAGTGAGTAATTCTGTTATGCCAGCTCATCGTGTGTCTGACTGAGCTAACAGAATTAACTGTCCTTAACCAACTTTGCTAACCAACTTATTACAGTAATAAAGCTAAGTAAAATGAATATGTAAAGTGTAATAGTTGTTGCTCATGCATTCACGCATTCGAGATGTTAGTAGGGGAGTTCAACATAGGAGAGGTCGTCCAAGAGTAAGGTGATCTGGCTGTCCATGGTGATTCATCCGAGAGTTAGGTGAATTGTGGCCCGCTTGGTGATGCATCCTAGAGTATGGTGCATCGGCTATCCAAAGTGGTTCACCCATGGTTTGGTGAATTGCCAGCGTTGGTGCTTATTGGCTAATGTGGATATGTAACTCTGATGTTGTCTTCCTAAGATAGTTTGGATCCACATGCATAACGGAGTAGTGGAGTAGTACTGCACCACATAGCATACATTGTTGAGATGATGAAAATGATATGAAAATGTTATGTATGTTGTTATGTTATAACATGCTTGATTGTGAAGTATGCCCATCTTGCTAACTGTTTCTTTTGCCGTTGTGTTTTTACATGTTTCTTACTCCCCGTTTTTCTGTTGTTTGCTTTGCATGTACCTTTTTGTTATGCAGAGGACGGTGAGCAGCCTATTGAGGAGTGACTCTAAGGAGCCGCTACTCGTAGCTTACGATTTCTTTAGTTTATGTTGTTATCTGTTGCGTTTCCAGATTTTAGTTATACCAGTTCTGTAATGTGACATCGAAGTTAGGTTTCATTTTAAAGTTATGTTTTCTTGTTATAACTTGTTTTATTTTCCGCGTGAGATGTTTGTTAATGTGGTACCTTTTACCTATGGTTTTTATTATTATGAAATAATATGCATGTGTTTTTATTTAAATTCGTTTCTTTTAAGTCTTTATAAATACATACGGGGAAGAGATTGTTACTTTGATGAAAAGGAAGCATCAATTGGAGAACACTCAAAAGTGTGTGGGACATATCCTGCGAATTTAAGTTGGTGATCAGTTTCATTACAGCACTGAACTTAATTTTATTTGTCTACATCATCAGTTCTCAAGTGGGATTGACAACTTGGGGAAGGGTAGGGACTCATTGGCCACCAGCATTGTCGTAACTAATCACTACGACAATGCTAAAAAATCAATTGGTTCCTTGATTTATATAGGTCATGGAGGAAATCCTAATGTAAGATATAACATCGTGCCTCGTGATCAGAAATTGGAAGGAGGAAATCTTGCTTTAAAGAACAGCATGGATGCGAAAAGTCCGGTGAGGGTTATATTGAATGTTTATAAAAAATCTGATGGGATAGACAGCAGTTCTAACACCTGCTATGTTTATGATGGGTTGTATTTAGTGGAGAAGATGACTCAAGAAAAAGGGAAATTTGAAAACTTGTGTTCATGTATACAATGAATAGAATTTTAGAGCAACCTAGAACTTGTATTTCACCTAAGGATGTGTTTACTCAAAGCAAGAGACACAAATCTGAAGCTTGTATTGCCTAAAAGGATGTTGTCTGTGTGAATGCTATGTGTATGGTGTAGATCTTTGAGAAATTGGAAGAGTTACTAGAAGTCCAAAGTCAATTGATTGAAGTTGATTCTACCCAAATAATATTTGAATGTGTTTTAGACATTTGAGGTCCTAACACATTACATTTTTCGTTCTTTCTTTGAAATTTACATTTGACAAATATTATTTTGGTAGAATCAACTTCAATTAATTGACTTTGGACTTATATTAACTCTTCCAATTTCTCAAAGATCTACACCATACACATAGCAAATTTAGGTCTAAGGCTTCTTTGAAAAATTTTCAATTGAAATTCTTTAATATGTTAGAGCCATCAATGTGAATTTTAGGTTGAGCCAACCCAAACTCCCACAAGCTCGTTTCGGGTAGGGTTGGGGGTTAGGTTTTTTTTAACTCCAAAAACTCTACGTTGATATCAACTGCTCACTTATATTGAATACATGCTCCTTCAGATCACCAAGTGTCGACAACGACCCTACTTCTTCTAAGCGGCGTGTCTTCCTTCTTCAAAGTTTAGTGATTTCTTATGATCGTAGTGAGTGAGTCATCATCAACAACAACAAAATGCATCGGACATGACAGGTACACCGTACATGAACTCAGCAGAAAAACATGACTTACAAACCACAAAAACAACAACGAAAGACTTTTCTCTTCCATCATCCATCCTTTGGATTCTTCTTCTCATGCAACCTCTCTTTTTTCAGTATAAAGCTGACCAACTTGACAATTTTAAAGCAAAAACAAAAGCTTTGAGAGAAGCACCAATGTTGATGAAAAAGAAGCATCAATGTGAGAACACTCATAAGTGTGTGGGACATATCCTAGGAATCTAAGTTGGTGATCAGTTTCAATGTAGGACTGAACTTAATATTATTAGTCTACATCATCAGTTCTCAAGTGGGATTGATTACTTGGGGAAGGATAGGACTCATTGGCCACCAGCATTGTCGTAACTAATCGCTACTACAATGTTAAAAAATCAAGTGGTTCCTTGATTTATATAGGTCATGGAGGAAATTCTAATGTAACATATGACATCGTGCCTCGTGATTAGAAATTGGAAGGAGGAAATCTTGCTTTAAAGAATAGCATGGATGCGAAAAGTCCGGTGAGGGTTATATTGAATGTTTGTATAAAATCTGATGGGATAGACAACAGTTCTAACACCTGCTATGTTTATGATGGGTTGTATTTAGTGGAGAAGATGACTCAAGAAAGAGGGAAATTTGGAAAACTTGTGTTCAAGTATACAATGAGAGAAATCAAAACTTTGGCTCTGCTTGGGTTTTGGTTTTGCATGAGGGTTTAGGGTTTTGCATGCTATTGCACTATGGAAATTGCACCATGGCAATGGCTCTTCCCTGAGTCCTTGGCTCCTCCTGATAAATCTCCACCACCGTCGTCTCTTCTTCCTCCCCCTTTACCATCTTCGATTCTCTCTTCTCCTGCTTTAGCCCTTCAACCTCAGAAAAAGTCCTTCGCGCAGGCTCTCAAGAACTCCTGTGATGTCACATACAGCCAACTGCCAAAGCCTTGTATGAAGGGGGATGCGTTATCTATTAAAATCCCAGAAGATGAATATCTTGCTGGTCTGGATGAGTGTAAAAAGCATCTCCATGGCAGGCTGATTCTTTCCAAAGGAGAAGAACCTATGAAGAGTCACGACTTGAGATCCAAGCTTTGTTCTTTATGGAAACCAATTGGAAAGGGGTATTATGAGTTCTCCTTTTCATCTATGAAGACCCGCGCAATGTACGATCCATAGGTGTCTGGAATCTGAAACCAGGCAATCTTAGGTTATTTACATGGACCAAATATTTTAAGCCAGAAAATCAAACAAACTCCAAGAATATTGGCGGCCAAAAACAATTTTTGCAATTGCTGGGAGCATAGGGATACCGATCTGTCTTGATGAAGCAACTAGCAAAAGTGTTTTTGGTCATTTTGCTAGAGTCCTTATTGATATTGATATAAAAAAGAACCTACATGATTAGGTTATGGTAGAGATGGAGGGATTTGACTTTTATGTGAAGGTGGATTATGAAAAACTGCCACCATTATGCTCTTTCTATCAGTATATAGGACACTCAATTGCTGACTGCAAGAAACATCACAATTATCATTAGGTTGATGCATCTGGTCGGCAGAAAGATAACCAAAAATAGGTAAAAAGTCTGTTGCTATGTATGTCGTTAAGGTAAAGGTTAAGGGTAATGATCAGGGTGATATGGTTAAAGAATCAATTTCTAAAGATCATGGAAAGGCTACTCATTTTGATGACACTGTGGTAGATATTGAAAGTGAACATGAAGATGGTCCTATTGATAGAACTCCAGAACAAATTATGCAGATAAAAATTGATTTAATGAAAGATCCTAGGCCAATTCTAGGATTTGTTGATGACTTTGAGGAGGGGGCAGGTCCAAGTAACACTATAGCTCCTACCTTGGCCTTACAGCAGCAGCATCATGATTTAGATCTCTCTGAGCAGCAACAGGAAAAAGAAAAATAGAATGTTCTTGCTGAAGAGAATCAAGATGAGACATTTGCTCCCGATTCTTCATAAAGGGATTGATAATGTTAAATCTCCATCTGTTTCTGGTGATGTAGTGGCCGATTCTGTAAATTCAATTTCTTTCCCAGCAATTAATATGGAATGCCTTAAGAATGCATACTCAGCTAAGGTCAAACATTGTTGATAGCAGTAAAAACATCTCTATGGCCAATGATATGAGATTGGTGGGTTCTTTGTGGAATGATATAGTGGAGGAGGCAGAGGACTCTGATCAAGATGAAATTGAAGATTCTCCCCTAAAATCATCTGCAGACCCGAGTAAATACTTGAAAGATAATGTTCCTAAAGAGGTGGAGTAGGGTGATCAAATAGGATTCACTGAAGTCCTCTCCAAATCAAAGAAGAAAAGAATGAGGAAGGCAACGCAAGTTCAAACAGATGCATATAATACTCGATCAAAGGGTAGTTCCTTATATTTGGTAATATGAAGTTGCTTTATTGGAATTGTAGGGGCTTTGGTAATCCTGGTACATGGTCAGTTTTAAAGAAATTGTGCATTTCTAATAAACCTGATTTTGTATTCTTATCTGAGCCTTGGATTGCTTTTAAAGATGTTCTAGTTTGGTTTTGGAGGAGTCTAAATCTGAAATTGTTCTTTTTGAATGATAGAATTAATTTCCTTCCAAACTTGTGGGGATTATGTAGTAATGAGTTTGATCCTACTATAATTTATAATTCTTCACAGCAAGTGGCTTTTTCTGTTCCTGTTGATGGTGAGGATGTTTATATTAGAGTTATATAAGCTAGCACTAATCACTTGTTGAGAAGACAGTTACGGAGTGATATCCTGCAACTTCAGTCTTCTTTCCCTGGTCCATGGAGTCTAATTGGTGATTTCAACTCAGTTTTGGGTGCTCATGAAGTTAGGAGTTCTAAATTGCCTTTGAAAGTTGCTTGTGAGGATTTTAGGTCTTTTACTGATCTTAGTAAAATAAATCATATTGTGACAAAAGGAGCTACTTTCACCTGGAGTAATAGAAGAAAAGGTACTGTCTTTGCAATGATGCTTGGCTTGAATTTTGGTCTTCAACTTCTTGTTGCACTTTGGTGAGAAGCAAGTCAGACCATTTTCCATTATTGTGTGCTGCCAGAAAGGAGGTTTCTTCATGTCCTTCATCTTTACAGAATATGGCTAAGTCATATGGACTGTAAGAGGCTTGTCCAATAAGTTTTGTCTAGACTTGTTTATGGCTGCTGTGACACCCTCTACCGCGCATGTATTTATAAAGCATAAAATAAAAAGAGATAAAATAAAAACATGCATATTATTTCATAATATGAAAACCAAGGTAGAAGATACCACATTGTAACAAAATATCTCAACGCGGGGAAAAAAAAATCTTGTTATAACAAAGATCATAACTAAAAACGTAACCCAATCCCGATGTCATATTACAAAGCTGGTATAACCAAGGTCCGAAAACATCTCGGATAAACAACTAAAACAAGGAAATCCTAAACTACGAGTAGCGGCTCCTCAGAGTCACTCCTCAACAGGCTGCTCACCGTCCTTTGCATAAAAGATACATGCAAAGCAAACAACAGAAAAATGGGGAGTAAGAAACATGTATAAAACACAAGGGCAAGGAAGTAGTAAGCAACTTGAGTATACATCACAATCAATCATGTTATAACATAACAACATACATATCAACAATGTATGCTATGCAGTGCAGGACAACTCCACTACTCCGTTACGCATGTGGATCCAATCTACCTCAGGAAGTCAACTTCAGAGTTACATATCCACATTGGCCAATAAGCACCAACACCGGCAGTTCACCAAACCATGGGTGAACCCCTTGGATAGCCGATGCACCTTACTCTTGGATGCACCACCACGGGGGGCCAGATTCACCTAACTCTCGACTGAATCACCGTGGACGGCCAGATCACCTTACTTTCGGAGGACCTTCCCTATGTTGAACGTCCCCCACTAACATCTCCAATGCGTGAATGCATGAGCAACAACACCACAATCAAACAATCACCACCTCCGCTTGGGCCAATAAGCACCAAAGTTTTATCACCATCAACACCTCGACCAATAAGCATCGGGCCCCCTTAGCCAATAAGCACCAAGGTTCAACAATAACACCACCTTAACCAATAAGCATCAAGGCCCCCTTGGCCAATAAGCACCAAGGTACAACAACGTACGGTAACACATCTTCACCGTCTTAATCATCTTAATGTTTGCAGTTAATTATCTTTGTTAAGTCTTCATTGAGTTATCTTTCTTGTCTTTACTTCGACTAGTGTCTTGTTACATCATGGGGACAATTTGGGTGAAACCCCCTTGTGTCTATTTCGGCGTCTGTTTTGCTTAGGGGAGCACGATCGTGCTTTCCCCAGTATGGGCATGCTGACTCTGAAGTCAAGTACGGTCGTGCTGCCTATTGAGCACGGTCGTGCTCGTTGGAGCATGACTGTACTGATCTGGGTAGAAAGGGTTAGGAACCCTTGTTAAGCTTCCTAGGGCATTCAAAGATCAATCCTATTGGCTTTTAACTAACCATCAATCATCATTTTCACTATTCTCAATTAATCTCCATGTCTTATAATCATTGGGGGAATTAATCCTTTAATTTTGTTTCATTATTAAAGTCCCTAAAACACTAATGGATCAATCCTAGGGTTTTGACACTATGTCGTTAAGCAACGATCTCACTCTTCTTTACTACGGTTCGAGTCTTATGAACATTGGGAAAAAAATCCCTTAATCCCATTCATCTTCATTAACATTCTTTAATGTCTTATTACATTAACGTTGGTATTAACAACCTCAAAAACCATTCAAACATTCATGGCATGGCATCATCATCAAGCGTTCATTCATAGCATCACAACATCATCATCATCATCATCATCATCATCATCAATTATTCATAATTAACATACCAATTATATATAGAACATGGATAACATATAGCAATACAAGGCATTTAAGCAAATAACAAGCAATAGGGTCATAGCTTAACCTTTCATCTTACGCTACCCCCATTGCCTACATGTTCATACTATCCCTTCTCCCCATACCTGGTATGAAGATCCCTACTACGACAATGCAAGCAAGCTATTCTCGTTCCCTCAAGCGGCTCGATGAGTTCCTCAAGCCTTAGCCAACATAAAAGGGCAAACATTATTCTCAAATTCAATTAAACAAGAATAAGAGATTAGCAGAGGGATGACCACGTTACCATAATCGACACTAGCGCGCGTGACTTCTCTCCCAAATGGACTTAAAAACTCCAAGAACTTTCAAAGGATTCAAGGGAAGGGAAAGGGGAGAGGTTCTTGTCACACTAGGATTGCTAAAAGTGTTAAAATAAGGGTTTCCACCATAACCCTCACGGAACTCTCTTATTTATAAACTTCAGGCCTGAGCACGGCCGTGCTTCCCCTAAGCACTGTGCTTTGTCAAGCACGGGGTTCGCAAAACTCACGTCAAAAGCGCATGTTTTCCGACACGGTCGTGCTTCCCTTGAGCACGACCGTGCTCGTGGCCCAAGCAGCCATTGAGCACGTTGTTAAGCACGGGCGTGCTGATACATGAGCACGACCATGCTCATGCACCAGAAATGGACTTTTCACTCTAAAATCCCATTTAGCCCCATGTAACGTTTCCTAGGGACATTCCTAACAACTACCCAACAAACAAACATACATAAAACTTTTAGAAGAGCTTAAAGACTTTATACGAAAAATGGGGTGTTACAATTCCACCCCCTTATAAAAATTTCGTCCTTTCATTCACCTTGATTGAAAAGGTGGGAATACACTTCCATCATCTTTCTCTCTAGCTCCTATGTAGAACTTTCCTCAGTAGCCCCACTCCAAACGACTTTAATCAAAGGAATCCCCTTCCCTCTTAGCTGCTTCACCCTTCGATTCTCAACTTGAAGCGGTAGTACCTCAAAAGTCAAGTTCTCTTTTAACTGAATTGTATCGGGTACTATCACATGGCTAGGATCATGAATGTACTTTCTAAGTTGTGACACATAAAAAACATTGTGAAGTTTGGATAGGAAAGGTGGTAACGCGATTTGGTAAGCAACTTCATCGACTGTTTTTAGAATTTGGTAAGGGCCAACAAATTTGGGAGTAAGTTTCTTCGCTTTCATCACTCTACCAACCCCAGTCGTTGGAGTAACTAGCAAGAATATATGATCACCCTCCTGGAATTCGAGAGCCTTCCTCCTCTTATCATGATAACTCTTCTGTATTCTTTATGCCACCCTCATCTTTTCCTAGATCATCCTCACTTTCTCTGTGGTTTCTTGCATTATCTCAGGTCCTAGCACAACATTCTCACCGGGTTCATTCCAACACAAGGGTGTTCTACATCTCCTCCCATACAACGCTTCATAGGGTGTCATCCCAATACTGGAATGAAAGTTGTAGTTATAAGTGAACTCTATTAGGGGCAAAAACTTGTCCCAGTTTCCTGACTGCTCTAACACATAAGCTCTCAACAAGTCCTCTAAGGACTAGATGGTTTTCTCAGACTGACCATCAGTCTGTGGGTGATAAGCTGAACTTAATCTAAGCTTTGTCCTTAAGGCCTCAATCAAACTATTCCAAAACCTAGAGGTAAATCTAGGGTCTCTATCTGACACTATGCTAGAGGGCACACCATGTAGCCTAACTATCTCCCTGATATACAACCTAGTCAACTTTTCTAAAGGATACTCCATGTTCATAGGGATGAAATGGGCTGATTTAGTCAACATATCCCCAACAACCCATATAGCATCACAACCAGCTGGAGTCCTAGGGAGTCCAAACACAAAGTCCATAGAGATACTATCCCATTTTCGTTCTGGGATGTTCAAGGGCTGCATCATACTATCCCAAAGTCCAATAGGGTCATGGGTTAACCCTTCATCTTACGCAACACCCGTTGCCTACATTTCCATACTATCCCTTCTCCCCAAACCTGGTATGAAGATCCCTAGTACGATAACGCAAGCAAGCTATTCTCATTCCCTCAAGCGGTTCGACGAGTTCCTCAAGTCTTGGCCAACATAAAAGGGCAAATTGGAGTATTTATTGAATATCAGTGCTTCGATACATTCTTTACTGAAGTCGTCCAGTATTTATGGAGTTCTTCAAGTTCGGCTCTTTCTTCATCAACGGTCTTCAAATATATCCGTTTAGACATAGCATTAAATGCTAGGATCCATTGAGTTCTGATAACTTGATATGTGATCTCCAGAAAAGCACTTTTGGTTATCAGTAGAGCTGGAAATGGTTCACTAATTTTACAGCAGCATGTGTGTCAGAGTCCAAAGTTTTGTGTATTCGATGGTACTAAGTTTCTCTTACCAAGAAAAGAGTCATAAACAATTCAAATAACACGAGAAAGGATATGGAGACATTCGAAATTAAATAATCAATCATTTGAAATAAATTCGATGTCTGGACGAGTGAAAAACAGATACGTCTTTGGACGTGTATTCTGAACATAGAACACGAAGTAACTAGGTAGTCTATTGATACCTCGTCTAGTAATTTTACCGGGTAGACTATTGTAACTTAACTTGTTTTTATCAGGCAATCTAGTCAATTACTCGTCTATCTCTTATCGGGTGGTCCATTCTTTTCTCGGGTGGACTACAAGTCATTGGACTTGTTGTTTTCCTGATAATTTTTATAACCTCGTCTAGCGCCTCTTATACTTGATGTACTTAGGGACTCGTCTAGCGCTTTTTAAACTTAGTTATTTCTAGCTACTCGTCTAGCACCTTTTAAGCTTAGTTATTTTTAACTACCCGTCTAGCGCCTTTTAAACTAGATATTTATAAGATGAGTTTGAGAGCTCGTCTAGCGAGTAAACCTTGGACTCGTGATACTTTTAGACTTTCCTAAGTAAGCTTTTAGACTAGTTTCCTCATCTAGCGATAAGTAACACAATCCTACTGTTGCATAAAAAACAGTTGTCTTTAAGCTTGTGCAAGTATACACAATCGCATCAAGTAATATAGAAAGTAAGTTCAGATATCGTTCCCACAGGAATTATAATGGTATAATAAAATTCTAAGTCTGATTATATGTTCTAGGAGTTAGAGTAGGTAACCAAAAATAGTTGTGTGAGTGCAAAGTAGAGTACATGAATTTTGAACTAAAACTTGAACAAGGAATAATGAACAGAAAAGAAAGTGTTGTCAAATATAAGAAAAAGTAGCTCTAGGTATGCTGTAACATAAATCCTGCTTAGTCTATATTATGCTCTGACTATGCTCCAGCATTTAACTCCAGGAAATAAAAATGTGTTTTCCAACACTTAAGGGTTAGGTTCATTAACTGCTTTCTATTCCTAGATTCAGATTAATTACACCACCCTCTTAATAAGCATGTTCCAGTTAGTTTAGGGACTTAATTAACTATTCCTAGTTCATTCAACACCAATTAATTTTCCAACTAATGATTTAATCCCTATCCTTTATCAATTCCACTTACTCAATTCTTCCAAACCAAGCAAGCTAGATATTTAATTAAGTTGATCACTCTTAACTAAACAACAATCCATGCAAAATAAAGGAAAATGCAAAACATATTCTTTGCATAAATCAACTAAGCATTCATTACATAAGCATACCTAAAGCTTAAAAATGTTTAGCTCATGATGAGCTTACAAGGAACAAAATAATAAAATGAAAAGGAAGTCATTACAATGGAAGAAAAAAAAATGGCACCAGCTGGAAGTTGGAGATGAGCAGCTCAGCCTCCAAGGTAAGACTAGGAATAGTTTATCATAAAGTGATGTGTCTTTTCTAGGGTTGCCCTAAATGCTTATATAGTACCCTATTCTCTTTCTTCCATTTGGGCCAACAAAATACATTATATTAATTCAACCCTAACCCAATTCCAAAAATGCAAGAAGTCTGATCCCTAGGCGCGTGCGATTCCATGATTTAGAGGTGTCAGCGCTTTTGAGGAGAGAGAAAAGGTGTCCATGTCAGCTTTGTCTTCTAGTGCAGAGTCACTGGAAAGTAGTCCCTGCTGCAACAACCAAGAGCTTGTTTAATCATGCTTCAGCCTTGCTCCGACAATGTTACTGCATGCGCAGACACAAAAATTTGAGACAATGATAAAGCATAACAGAGCAAATAGCTGATATTACCAATGCTTCACACAAATATTTACAGATTAAACGTTTCCTGCTAAAATCATGAATCAAAACTTCAAAGATAGCCACAATTTAGAGTAAAAAGGATCTAAATGACTCTTCATTCAAAGAGTTATCACCTGCATACTGAAATAGACAAGTTAGTTCCCAACATAACTTTGCCATAAAAATTTAATCTTTTCATTAACATCAAAGCCTGAGAGCATTATAATACTTAAGCGTTTAAACAGGTATCAGAGCATTAAATTCACACAGATGTAAATAGATATAATATTGAGACATGTAGAATAAAAAAATATGCACTTTTTTTTGTTGCAAAACTCTTTCAAATTTATTTTCTCTTTCCCCCTTTTTCGTCATCAGACAAAAAGGTAAAATGAGTGGACCATCATTGTCAGTTATAAAGAGAACAGAGGAAAAAGAGAAAGAGATTAAGGATTTAAAGGAGGAGGAGGATGAGGAGGAGGTGGAGGTGGAGCAGCCTAGCCTTGATTCTGTTGAAAGCCTAAGAGCAGTTGGAACATCTGTTGGAGAAGTGCATTGGTAGGTTGTAGTGCTTTCTCAACATGTGCTTCAACTTTCCTGGTTATGATTTCATCAAGGTCAGGAGGAAGAGAAGTTCTTGAACTCTTAGTTGTAGCACCCAAATTCCCTTGGTTAGGTGTAATGCTTAAAGCACTGGAATGTTGAGGTGCCTCTGGATGAATAACAGCTAAAGCCATAGGATGTGAAGCATGGTTTCCTGTTCTCTCTGGTTTGCTTCCAGTCTCAGCCATTTGTTCTTCAGGAAGCTCTGTTTGAACAGCTTGATCAGTTTTATCTGGTTCTGATGAAGCTTCAGATATCTGCAATGAGATCTTTGGTGTAGGCACATGTGCAACCCAGTGCACTTCATCTTCATAGATGTATGAGCTCCTTAGGTGAATGCCTAAGGTATCTTCATGAATGAAGAACCTTATCTCAGAAAAACCACACTCTCCTCTGATTGTAGGAGTCTTCTCCTTTACATCAGTCGATAGGTCAGAGGATGAGGCTTGCCTGTTACAGATTTTCATGTGGCTGTCCCAATAGCCTCTTGCTTCAGAATCAAAATTCTTCTCTTGGTCTTGGGCCAGAAGAATGTTGATTACATCTTGTTCCATATTTGCAACTTCACTAGGTGTCAACATGCATTTTCCAGGTATGGGTAGATCAACCTTAACTGGTTTGAACATTCCAGCTTTGTCCTTGTTCAGATCAATCATTGGCAGTCTAGGGCAAATCCTTGTAGGGGCCATTCCAACTCTGGTATCTTTTGTTAAGTGAAAAAGCCAGGTTGGAGGCACAAAGTTGGCAGCCCTAACATATCTTGGCTAGAAAACTCAGCAGTGAGATGACCATACATAAGATAGTCACCAATATCAGCTAGAACTCCATAGTTGGGATGAACAAACCGCATCCACTTAACATATTTATCCAGAATAAACCTTCTGTAGTTGTGAGTCCTGGATCTTCTGAATTCCAAATTTGGATGATTTCTCTTTCAAGGTACAATGTACCAAAGAGGGATAATATCCCTATCAACACCATCAGTATGGTGAATGAAGGGTTCCATTTTGATGAGGTTGGGATAGATTTTCTTTGGTGGGAATTTTTGTTGTGGCAGATGGGTAAGAAGGGGTCCAATGGCATTGTAGAGAGCAGAGGTAAGTGGACCTTTACCTTCATAGGGAATAGGTGAGTACCATGGATATTGAACAGGCTCTGGTTCATATTCATACTCAGGTAAATGGTAGAATGGTCTTGGTTTAGGAGCTGGACTTTTGGTAGTCTTGGGAAAGGTGCTCCAGGAGATATGTCATTATCTGGTGGTTGAACCAGGGGTCATCTGCAGGAATGATTTGTGAGAAATGTGGTCTTGGTGAGGAAGTGTGAAATGGGGAATGTTCATATGAGTATTGGAGTGAGTTAGATTGTTCTTGGATGGGTTAGAGAGGTTGATTTTGGCTTGATTGTGGTGATTGAATTTGTGTGTTTGGTGGTTGCGAAGATGTTGTCCTGTTGATAGGAACACCAATGCTTTCTACTAATTCAGCAATAGTAGATTCAATCATAGATGGTGCAGGTAGAGTTACCTCAGAAGTCACAAAGAACTTTGCTTTCCTAGCAGGTTGCCTAGCTCTGGTAGACACTACAGCAGGAACAACATCTTGCTTATGCTTTTTCAAAGCTAGTCTTATTGGCTGATCATCAACTTCATCATCCTCATTGTGTGACAGGATGACCTTTCTTGCTCTCTTCTTCTTCTGAGCAACTCGGGGCTCATCAGTCCTTGATTCCCTGATGACTACCCCAGCAGAGGGCTTCCTAGATGCAGCTAGACGAGTTGATTTAACACGTCGTCCAACTGGTTTCTTCTGCATGGCCTGAGCCTCAGCTTCATTCAGCTCAATCTGTTCTTCTTTAATTTTAAGCAGCTTTTCTTTCCTAGCCAACTCCACTTGAATTACAGGATCAAGCTTCATATTTGTTAGGTTTTCTTTTCCAAAAACAGCAGCGAACATGCTTTTTTCCTTGAGAATAACAGCTTGTTCCTCTGGAGTCTTGGCTTCCAGCATGGCATATATTTGGTGAAACTTGAAAATCTTTGAAAGAAGATGACAGAAGGGTATGGCAAAGGCCTTTTCTCTCTTTACAACATAGTCCTTAAATCTATTAAACAATATGCGAGGCAAGTTGATTGCCGATTCAGTCAAGAGATGACATAGGCAGAACTTGTGAAGAGCAGAAAGATTGTGTTTTGACCCAGCCTTGTGAAGAACTGATTTTTCAGGGTTTGATGAAGAATACGAGCTTCATCTTTCATCTCAACAACCTTCCATGAGTTGGTTCTTATAGTATCAACTCTCATCAGAATGGTAGCAATAGTTTCTTCACCACCTAACTCTTCTTCCCATTTCTCAGCTAGGGTTAATCCCGTTTGAGGACAGTGAACAAACAGTATCAATAGTTGCTTCAGAAACTATCACTTCAGTACCCTAAACATAGGTCTTTACCTCAGATTTAGTAACCATGGGGTTCCTCCAGAATGCTCTGATTAGGTCAGGGTACACTGAGACTTTCTCAATGAAGAATCCTTCCCAGCCAGCAGCTCTAATATATTGACTCACATCAACATTGCATGCCTTCAAAAAGCTGAAATCGAAGTGATGCTCTAATCCTATTTCCAGAGCATTGACATGATAGGCAACGTTTGTAGTGGATGAGGCCATTGTTGAAGGTTTGGAGTTAGGAGAGACAGAGAATTTCTTCGCAAGAGAGAGGTTAGGTTTCAGAGTAAGTGAAAGGTTTTCAGAGAGAGAGGGAAACTTAAAAAGGTTTCGAAGATGAAAGGTTTTTTTTAAAAAATTAAAATAAAATGAAGACGTTGTGAGAGGACATGCATTAAATGCTGACACGGCACATGTTTCTTGAAACCGTAAAAAGCAGTTTGTAATGATGGAATTAACTGACTCAGCAGAGAGAATTTGAAATTAAATATGTCTTGAGACATCATAAATGCAAATAATTAATAGAAAACCATAGACGAGACAGATAGCAAATACGTACAAGCATTGGACTAGTTATGCAATAGACGAGCAGTAACATACAATTGACGACCTTCACTGGACGACATATCAATCAATACAAATCATGTTAAGATGCTTTCTAATAAAGATAAATCTGTCATCGACTAGAGGTTTAGTAAAGATATTTGCCTATTGATGGTTAGTATCTACAAATGGTATATAAAACACATCTTTTTGCACATTATCTCTAATGAAATGATGTTTAATCTCAATGTGCTTAGATCTTGAATGCAAAATTGGATTCTTAGATAGATTGATTGCAGCAGTGTTATCACACATGAATGAGATACTACTTACAAACACATTATAGTCTTCCAATTGATGTTTGATCCAAAGAAGTTGAGAGCAACAACTTGCCAAACAGATATGTACTCAGCATCTATAGTTGACAAGGCAATGATGTTTTGTCTTTTGCCTGACCATGATACTAAGTTGGCTCCAATGAAGTGACATCCTCCACTAGTTCTTTTCCTTTCTATGCGATCTCCAGCATAGTCATCATAACAAAAAACCAACTGATCTGTAATATTCAATTTTATTAAAGCACAAACCCAGATTAGTATTACCTTTCAAATATCTAAAAATTCTCTTAACTACTGATAAATGAGTTTCTCTAGGATCAGATTGAAAATGAGCACATAAGCAAACATTGAACTTAATGTTAGGTCTAGATGCAGTCAGATATAGAAGAGATCTTATCATACCTCTGTATACCTTTTGATCAAACTTTTTTTTTTATCTTTATCATCTTTGTTTAGAATGGACGTGGGGTGCATTGGTGTATTCATTGGGGTACAATCATCCATCTTGAACTTCTTTAAGAGTTCCTTTGTGTACTTGGTTTGATGGATGTACACCTCGTCCACAGTTTGTATTACTTGAAGTCCAAGGAAGAATTTAAGTTCTCCCATCATACTCATTTCAATTTCCTTTTGCATTAGCTTAGAGAATTTCTTGCATAGAGATTCATTAGTAGCTCCAAAGATTATATTATCAACATAAATTTGTACAATTATAAAACTGGACTTACTGGATTTTCTAAACAAGGTTGTATAAACCTTTCCTCTACTAAATCCATTATCCATCAGAAATGAACTCAGTTTATCATACCAGGCTCTAGGAGCTTGTTTAAGATCGTATAAAGCTTTCTTAAGCTTATATACAAGTTATGGATGGGTTTGACATTTAAAACCCGGAGGTTGCATTACATATACTTCTTCATTAATGAAAACCATTTAGAAATGCACTTTTTACATCCATTTGATAAAGCATGATATTATGATGTGCATCAGATGATAGTAAAATACGAATTGCTTCTAATCTAACAACTGGAGAAAAGGTTTCAGTATAAGCAATACCTTCTTCTTGAGAATAACCTTGAGCAACTAATCTTGCTTTGCTCCTTACCTCCTTACAATTTTCATCAAGCTTATTTATGTAGACCCATTTGGTTCCAATTACTGACTTATCCTTGGGAAGAGGTACAAGGGTCAAGACTTCACTTCTTTCAAATTATTCAGCTCCTCTTGCATGGCCAAAATCCAACCCTCGTATAGTAGAGCCTCGTCTACTGTCTTTGGTTCCAACTCAGAGACAAAAGCAGAATCAGCTTGCTCTCTGAAGGGTGACCTAGTCCTTAACCTATCACTAAGACTTCCAATAATTTGTTCTTGAGGATGGCCAGTCTTGAAGTGCCATGACCTTTGAGCATTGTCTTGTTGTGAAGTTGAAGCTCCTGAACTATTCTGATGGTCGTCTACAGATTCACCAGTCTTGATGTTCACTGGATCTCCTGCATCTTTGATATTTAAATATACAAAAGCCTCAACTAGCTCTGATAATTTCTTATCAGGTTGTTTGTCATCAAACTTAACATGTATGCTTTCTTCTACAATAAGAGTTTCTGGAATTATAGACTTTAAACCTTTTGGATGATTCTGAATAACCTAGCAGTATTCCATTATCTACTTTTGCATCAAACTTACCAAGTTGATCTTTAGTATTTAATATCAAACATTTACAACCAAAAGGATGAAAGTAAGATATGTTAGGTTTTCGTCATTTCCACAATTCATAAGGAGTTTTATTCAGAAGTGGTCTAATGTATATTCTGTTCTGAATGTAGCAGGAAGTGTTAACAGCTTCAGCCCAGAAGTGTCTAGGGACAGAGTTGTCATTGAGCATTGTTCTAGCCATCTCTTGAAGAGATATGTTCTTTCTATCTACCATACCATTTTGCTGTGGTGTTCTAAGTATTGAGAAGTTATGAAGAATACCACTTTCTTCACATAAGTTATCAAATAGCTCATTTTCAAACTCTTACCCATGGCCACTTCTGATTGAAGTAATACACAGGCTTTTTCATTCTGTACACGCTTGCAGAATATGGAGAAGACCTTGAATGACTCATCCTTGTGAGCTAAGAACATAACCCATGTCCATCTAGTGTAGTCGTCTATTATGACTAGACCATATTTCTTACCACTGACAGAAGTAGTCCTTGTTGGACCAAAGAGATCAAGGTGTAGCAGCTCTAGTGGTCTTGAGGTATTAACTATGCTCTTAGATTTAAAGGAACCTTTAACTTGTTTTCCCTTTTGACATGCATCACAAAGAGCATCAGATTTGTACTTAAGGTTTGGTAATCCTCTCACGAGGTTATGCTTATTTAGCTTTGAAATTAACTCCAAGCTTGCATGACCTAGCCTTTTGTGTCAAATCCATCACTCATCTTCATTGGACACTAGCATGAGACACTCTGATTTGAGAGGTCCTCCAAGTCAATCTTATACAAATTGTTTTACCTCTTAGCAGTGAACAAGAGTGATCCATCAGGTTTCTTGACACTACACATGTTTTTGTCAAAGGAAACAACATACCCACTATCATACAATTGACTTATGCTTAGCAAGTTGAGTTTTAATCCTTCAACTAACAAAACATTATCAATGGAGGGAAAATGATGTTTACCAAATTTACCCACTCCAATGATCTTTCCTTTATGATTACCTCCAAAGGTTACCCATCCACCATCTTTATGTCTAAGGTCTTGGAACATACACTTTTCTCCCGTCATGTGATGTGAGCATCCACTGTCCAAGTAGCAAGATGCGTGTTTAATAGATATAATCATGTTCTTAGGTACCCAGATTGACTTAGGTCCTTTCTTGTTAGTATTCACTGGACGAGCATGCTTAACATATTTATTATGTATGCATCTAGAATTAATATGACCACTTTTACCTTATATTCTACATTATGTATTGGACGAGCCAGTTATTATTTTATGATGATGTTCATGAGTTCTTGGAACTCTGTGTTGTGCATGAGGTTTTGATACTTTATGAGATGCATCTTGCTGCTCGTCATAGCCATGGCCAGACTTACCATGAGGTGATCTAGAGTATCTCAGTATCAAGTTTAACTTTTCTGAGCCACCTACAAACTTAGACAGGTTGTCTGTCAGATATGTCACATCCTGTTTCAGTTTTACAACTTCACAAGGAATATTGGGCTCAACCTTGAGTTTGTCAGTTAGACTAACATCCTCAGACTTTATTTCTTGTTTTCATTAACAAGATCTTCCTTTTCAATGCAGACTCTATCGTACTCTTTAGTCAACTTAGAAAATTTCTTTCTAAGCTTTTTATATTCATGAGATAGTATGAATGAGTTACTTAATAATTCATAAAATGCTTCTTGTAGAGTAGATGAGTTAGAATCCATTACCCCAGCATCAGTATATTCACTGTCAGAAGAAGTGCTAGCCATGAGACATATGTTTGCTTCTTCCTCAGCTTCTTCTTCTTCATCAGATGATGACAGATCTATATCTTCCCATGTTGCCATCAGACCTTTCTTCTTTTCGAAAATTTCTTTTTGTCCTTCAACTCTGGGCAATCTGCTTTGATATGACTAGGATTTTTGCACTCGAAGCACAAGGGTGGACCTTTATCTTTGGAGTCTGACATATCCTTGTTGAACTTTTTGTTGACCTGCTTCCTTCTGAAGCCATCTTTCTTTCTCTGCATGTGTTGAATCTTTCTGGAGATGAAAGACAGTTCATCCTCATCAGATCTTTCATCACTTTCTGAAGGGCCTGCTTCATCTGAGGATTCCCCAGCCTTTAGAACTTTTGAAGAGCTGACCTTTTTAGCCTTTAGGGCAATGGACTTGCCTTTTCTGGTACTATCTCTTCTTCATTGAGCTCAAGCTCATGGACTTTGAAAGATCCAAGAAGCTCTTCTAGAGTGAGAATATTGAGGTTATTTGCTTCCTGAATAGCAGTAACCTTAGGTCTCCACTGTTTATGTAAACTCCTCAATATGTTTCTGACATGATCTCTATTTTCATAAGTCTTTCCAAGAGATCTTAGTCCATTAGTGATATATAGTTTGGAATCTTCCAAACATTTGATCTATTTGTTTCATGTTCAGCCATTTTGAGTAGTTCATACTAGTGAACCATCATGCTTATCTTTGACTCTTTCACTTGGGATGACCTTTCATGAGCTAGGGCTAGAGTATCCCGTATTTCCTTAGCTGTGTTGCAACTATGAACTTTATTATGCTCAGATCTGGTGATAGCACACATCAAATAGTGTTTTGCCTTTAGATTGGGTTGATGTTGAGTCTTTTGTTCAGCAGTCCACTGAGCTCTAGGAATAACAGCTCCATTGTCACCTCTTGGCTCAGTATAGCCAGTTTCATTCAGCTCCCAGACATCCACATTTTGTTCATCAAGAAAAGCCATCATTCTCTTTTTCCAATAGTCATAATCACTACCATCAAAGAGTGGAGGTCTATTGATTGCTTGTCCTTCTGTATCCATGCTTGCTGGATCATACTCCCTTAGCACTTGTAAGATGCTCAACCATTTCAAGACTGAGCTCTGATACCAACAGAAGTTGACACAGGGAAACACAAGAAGGGGGGTTGAATTGTGTTTCTTAACAGTTTTTGGAAAATCATTTTCTAAAACCTTTTTGCAAGCAAACAATGACATAAACACACAAAGAAAATCTTTTTAAAGTGTTAACAAACTCAGAATCAAATCCCCACAGTTAGTATAATGTAAAACTGTAAAGAGATAGGGATAGAAGGTTCAAAAAGAAATTTTATCCTGGTTCACTCTCTTCCAACCAAGAGCTACATCTAGTCCCTTCTATTTGAAGGTTTTCTGCACTATAATCCAATAGCTTTACAAGTATTAAACACCTCTTCTGGCTTACAATCACTCAAGTATTCAACACCTCTCCAGGCACTCAAGTATTCTTTTTCAGTCAAGCCTTTTCAGGCTTTCTCTAACTTAAGAGATTTAAAGATTGATCTACAAGCTCATTGTGTGTGAGGGTATGAAAGTTTAAGATCAGATTATATTACAATGAAGGTATTCGAGAGAAGTTCGTGCAGAGTTTTGGTACTATTGAATATCAGAGCTTCGATACATTCTTTACTGGAGTCGTCTAGTATTTATAGAGTTCTTCAGCTTGGGCTCTTTCTTCATCAACGGTCTTCAAATATATCCATTTAGACATAGCATTACATGCTAGGATCCGTTGAGTTATGATAATTTGATATGTGGTCTCTAGAAAAGAACTCTTGGTTATCAGTAGAGCTGGAAATGGTTTTGTCACTTCTGTCTTGTACTCGAAAGTAGCTTGCTGTCTTTCCTTCTTTGTACTTTATTCAACATTACAACAGCATGTGTGTCAGAGTACAAAGTTTTGTGTATTCGATGGTACTATGTTTCTCTTACCAAGAAACAGAGTCATAAACAATTCAAATTACACGGGAAAGGATATGGAGACATTCGAAATTAAATAATCAATCACTTGAAATAAATTTGATGTCTGGATGAGTGAAAAACAGATGCGTCTTTGGACGTGTATTCTGAACATAGAACACGGAGTAACTAGGTAGTCTACTGATACCTTGTCTACTAATTTTACCAGGTAGACTAGCGTAACTTAACTTTGTTTTTATCATGCAGTCTAGTCTGTTACTTGTTTATCTCTTATCGGGTGGTCCATTCTTTTCTCGGGTGGACTATAAGTCATTGGACTTGTTGTTTACATGGTAACTTTATAACCTCGTCTAGCGCCTCTTATACTTGATGTACTTAGGGACTCGACTAGCGCATTTTAAACTTAGTTATTTCTAGCTACTCGTCTAGCGCCTTTTAAGCTTAATTATTTTTAACTACTCGTCTAGCGCCTTTTAAGCTAGATATTTATAAGATGAGTTTGAGAGCTCGTCTAGTGAGTAAACCTTGGACCCACGATACTTTTAGACTTTCCTATGTAAACTTTTAGACTAGTTTCCCCGTCTAGCGATAAGTAACACAGTCCTGCATACTGAAATAGACAAGTTAGTTCACAACATAACTTTGCCATACATATTAATCTTTTTGTTAACATCACAAGCTGAGAGATTAAATAACCAAATCCACTTTGGTTCCAACATCATCTTCTCCACTAAATACAACCCATCATAAACATAGCAGGGGTTAGAACTGTTGTCTATCCCATCAATTTTTTTACAAACATTCAATATAATCCTTACCGGACTTTTTGCATCCATGCTATTATTTAAAGCAAGATTTCCTCCTACCAATTTCTGATCATGAGGCACGGTGTTATATCTTACATTAGGATTTCCTCCAAGACCTATATAAATCAAGGAACCACTTGATTATTTAACATTGTCATAGCGAATAGTTACGACAATGTTGGTGGCCAATGAGTCCCTACCCTTCCCCTAGTAATCAATCCCACTTGAAAACTGATGATGTAGACCAATATATAACAATAAGTTCAGTCCTCTATTGAAACTGATCACCAACTTCAATTACCAGGATATGTCCCACACACTTGTGAGTGTTCTCCCATTGATTCTGTAACACTGCCTTGGGAATTACCTTGTGAACACGTGCGGTAATAAATTAAAAAGAAATTTATTGGTTGCTTTCGGAAAATAATTTATATAACTACATAAGCTTGAGAAAAGTGGGTATAAAATTTTTCTTTCTTGCAGTTGTGGTAAAATTGAAACTTATTTTAAAATAGTAACATCACATTTTCATCTATCATAGTATAGACTCTAGTCATGTATACAAAATTTGTCACGACCAAAAAATTTAAGCGGTGACCGGCTCATAGGCTTAAAATCCTAGCCTGGCAAGCCTATTTATTTGGGAACATACTCGAATAAAGATCTAGAATTTTTTTCAAAAATTTCGATAGCGTCTCCTCTGTAATTCCAACATCCCAAACAAAACACCTGCTGAAATATTTATATTTTCATCCCAGAAGTTACAGTCATACAAAATACATCAAGATGGTATTTTTCTGAAAATATTTATATAAACAAATTATACATGAACAAAAGGAAAATCTTAAACTTTTCAATCCAAAGTAATGGCTCTCCGAGCCATAAACATTCCATTCAAAATAAAGGCTTTTCGAGCCATAAACAAACATACTATCATTAATCAACAATGTCTCAAAACCTAAGCTGGTCGTTCTAAAAGATATTCATGGGGAAGACCCCCATGGTTCTCACCATGGTATAACTGACATCTGACATTTTCAAGGATAGGGACTAATATCCCCGAATGAAGCTGGAATCCTCTCTGCATCATCTGTAGTCACGTACCAAGGTATGACACAAGGCCACACAGGTATATTGCAAGGGTGAGATACCAATATATGGATTTAAACATGATAACTACATACGCGACACATAAAACAACATGTAGACATACATAGTCATAACAACATAAATGCTCAGAAATAAACAAGGAGTTTATCAATGGGTTTCATACCCGACAATCATCGTCATTTTAAAAATGCATGACATTTCAATATTCAACATCTGCTTTTTGCTTAATCTCTGGAGATTCCAAACTTCTTTTCGTTTGAGCAGATCAGGCTCTTACATGGCACATTGTCAACGAAAGAAACAATGGTCAACATAAACATGGCACATTGTCCAAACACCTGGCACAATGGCCAACGTAAAACATGGCACATTGTCCAAAACTCCTGACACAATGGTCAATGTGATAAATGGAACATTTGCCCATAAAGATACATTGTCCATTAAGGTACAATGATCAATTTTACATGGCACATTGCCCATTAAGGTACAATGGTCAACGTTACATGGCACATTGGCCAACAAAGGCACATTGGTCAACATAGGCACGTCTGCCAAATAATGCATGTAAAACATTTATTCTCGTCACTTTTCTTTTTTGTTCATTCTTTCCTTATCGAAGCCCAAAGACTCACAACCATTCAACAATTCAATGTATTAAGATTTTTTCACCGTTAACACAGGACACACAGTCCGAGTGCTCAATCACGAAACCCTAGACCGATGTACCAGTCTTTGGTTCGTGGTGATAGAAAACAACATTCATCTTTAACACCGATCATCACAACGTATATAGGACACAGAGTCCATAACAACATAACACGGATCAAAGATCTACATGCTTTCACTACAGAACACTAGTATCACGACGTCTCGGTTACTAGGTTCACGTTTCAACGTTAACATCGTTTTTTTTCGGTCGGTGAAACACAAATACAAAACAGAACATCCACAACTTATCCAAGTTATCGGAATTATTTTCCGCTCCATAAAACCCTTTACAGAAAATCCTTTCTGTTCGAAATTCATTTTTAAAACGTCAAATCATAGAGAAATCCATTTTTCTCAAATCCGTTTTATTTTGGAGACTTCTTTTTCCGAAACAACATCAAATCCTTGTAAAATCATTTCCAACCCATTTCTATCCGAAATAATAAAATTGTTCCTCATAGTTTTCGTCGTAAAATACTTTTCTAAAGTATTTTTCGTTGGAAAAAAAGCTGTTTTTTAAATCAAATGATTTTTTTTTTCTTTTACAGAAGTACTTCACCATCAAAGGTTAAAATATTCTTGACACTTAAATTTCGGGTAACAACATTTCATCTTTTTTTCGAATTTTTGAAAAAAAGACAACATAACTGAAAATCTTTTCACGATTTTCGTCCTCACTGTTTATCAAATATTACGATTTTCAATATTTCCTTCCACTTCCATAAATCAAATCCTTTAAATTTCTTCTCAAGCTTTTTCAAAGCTTTTATCTTTAATTTAGTTGAGCACTGACCACTGTCAAGCTTCTCAGTCAATCAATCAACCAACAAATAAACTATACATAGCAGATATTCCATACATCACAGATATAATCATACTTTCATAGAAATCATTAAAAACCATATAACAGTCATATAACAACTTAATTTAACACCACACATCACAACAGATAAACTCACATACGACACACAGATAACATGTAGCTAACGAAAATCTCTCAGGCAATCTCCCCTTACCTTTGAAGACAAGAGGAAGATCCTCGTCTTAATGCTCCAATTAGTTCCAAGAGTGCAAACTCTACTCCACCAAGCAAGTATAGCCACGTACAACGTCCCATAGACACAAACTAAGCATGATAACAAACATACAATTTCACCAATTCAATTTTCATCCCAAAACATACAATCAAAAGTAACCATATATTTAGTTTAACAAAATAGAATCATTTTCCAGAGAGGTTGATTTTTAGTAAATAAGATTCATTTACACAATTGGGGAAAAATTGAATTGATTATAGAAACGCGAAATAGTTTTGTCAGAACATAAATTAACAGTCCCCATTGTGTAAGATCATAATCAATTTCATAATTATAAACTAATTTCAAGAGAAATAAAATTTGGGATTTAGGGTTCAAAGAGCAATTTGGGGAAAATTAGTTTTGATCATAGAAATATGAATTTGGCTTTGGAATTCATAAATTCATAGTCCCAAATGTTGTAAAACATAGTTAATTTCACACTTAAAAACTGAAATTAAAAATCTTAGGGTTAAGGTGTTGAAGAAATTGGCGATTTTTGAATTCTGAACAAGAGAAGATGAAATTCACTCACCTAAGATGAGGAAGAAGCAACGTGACAGCAGCTGGAGGGTGGTGACGGCGGCAACACGACGAGTAGGGGCGGAAGGCGGCGGCACGTTTCTGGACAGCACCAAAGATCCAAACAAAAACAAGAGTCAAGCTTAAGGGAAGAAGGAAAGAAGGTTCAACAACACATAGAGGTGGAGAACCACCATGACTGGCGACGGAAATCCTTACCACGGCGGAGGCAGCGATGATCGGACAAGCGAACAGCAGAAACGCGAGCTGAATCGCGTGGCTGTCCTAGCCGCGTCGAGCAGCGGCCGAACGGCATCCCTGTGGTGGCGACTCGCGGCGGCTGCAGGTGGAGGGGCGGCACCGGTGGGAAGAGAAGGAAGGAGGAAGAAGATGAAGTGGGAAGGAAGAAGATGAGAGGAAGAGAAGAGAAAAAAGAAAGAAAGAAGAAGAGTGAGGGGCCGTCACGTGAGAGAGGGAGATAAAAGGAGGAAAAATTCTGATTAGTAATAGTAGGTACAAAATGAGTGGTAAATATTAAGCCTAAAAATAAACATGTTTTTGGCTTTTGGATCTAAAAATAATGGTTGACAATTATATACTTTCAAAATTTAAATTAGAGTCAAAATTGATAGTTGAACTGATAAACTAAGAAAATTAACGGTCCAAAAAATTAATCTCCGATTAATTTTAAACCAACACGTTTTCAAATCTAAAAATTAAATAGAATGAAATATGAAAATAATTTTCTTTCAATCATATTATTTAAAACATTTTTCTAAATAAATACTACTATTGACAATAACATAATATTATTGTCAAGTAACCGCGCATACACTGACATAAGACAGTATTAACGAACTAAGAATTAATTTTAAATGAGTAATTAAAATTACTCAAACCAAACCACATAAAAATAAACAACAATAAACATCCAGATAATTAATCACTCCAATTAAAATAATATAACATACTATATATTCTTCGATATTGAAGAACAGTAAAAATCAGGGTGTACTACCCCACTTAAAAAAAATTTGGTCCTCGAAATTTCGTGACTCAAAACTAGACAAGATCTTGCATCCCACTTTGACCCCAAGGTCCTACCTTGTATTACTCGCCATTTCGTTTCTCCTATCGTTAACTCCATAACATAATCCATCTCTATATCATTCTATTGATCCTCGAAACTTTCCACTACCACATTATTCCCACCATCTTCGACATCCAATCTTATTTTCTTAACACAAGACGGATCAGATTTAAACTTGATCACGTCTATGCTGAATACTGTTTCTCTAGAAAACATTCTTCAACATATAATTTTCACAGCTAAAATCAAAGTTAACGCTAACTTTACCGCAACTTGCATCTACTTCCTACTTAAGGTATTCAAATGTAGTCTCAGTCCATTTGGGCTTAGTCTACTCTTCTAGGTTATATCATATTCACACTTTTCTAGTCTCCAAGTAAAACATCATAACATTCCTTGAAGTATTATTTAAAACATTTTTCTAAATAAATACTACTAGTGACAACAACATAATATTATTGTCTAGTAATCGTGCATACACTGACATAAGACAGTATTAATGCACTAAGAATTAATTTTAAATGAGTAATTAAAATTACTCAAACCAAACCACATAAAAATAAACAACAATAAACATCCAGATAATTAATCACTCCAATTAAAATAATATAACATACTATATATTCTTCGATATTGAAGAACAGTAAAAACTGGGGTGTTACAGATGCTTCCTTTTGATCAACAATTTTGCTTCTCTCCAAGCTTCTGTTTTTGCTTTAAAACGGTCAAGTTAGTCAGCTTTATATTGACAAAAGAGAGGTTGCATGAGAAGAAGAATCCAAAGGCTGCATGAAGGAAAAGAAAAGTCTTTCATTATAGTTTTTGTGGTTTGGAAGTCATGTTTTTCTGCTGAGTTCATGTACGGTGTAACTGTCAAGTCCGTTGCATTTTGTTGGTTTTGATGATAACTCACTCACTACAATCATAAGAAATCACAAAACTTCAAAGAAGAAAGACACGCCCATTAGAAGAAGTAGAGTTGTTGTCGAAACCTGGTGGTCTGAAGGAGCATGTGTTTGTTATAAGTGAGGAGTTGATATCAACTCATATTTTTTGGAGTTAAAAAACCCAACCCCCAACCCTACCCAAAACGAGCCTGTGGGGGTTTGAGTTGGCTCAACGACTAAAAATCACATTGACGGCTCTAACATATTAAAGAATTTCAATTGAAAATTTTTCAAAGAAGCCTTAGACCAAAATTTGCTATGTGTATGGTTTAGATATTTGAGAAATTGGAAGAGTTACTAGAAGTCCAAAGTCAATTAATTGAAGTTGATTCTACCCAAATAATTTTTGAATGTGTTTTAGACGTTTGAGGTCATAACACATTATATTTTTTGTTCTTCTAAGCGGTGTGTCTTTCTTCTTCGAAGTTTAGTGATTTCTTATGATTGTAGTGAGTGAGTCATCATCAACACCAACACCAACAAAATGCAACGGACATGACAGGTACACTGTTGATGAACTCAGCAGAAAAACATGACTTCCAAACCACAATAACTACAACAAAAGACTTTTCTCTTCCTTCATGCAGCATTTGGATTCTTCTTCTCATGCAACCTCTCTTTTGTCAGTTTAAAACTGACCAACTTGACCATTTTACAGCAAAAACAAAAGCTTTGAGAGAAGCACCAATGTTGATGAAAAGGAAGCATCAATGGGAGAACACTCACAAGTGTGTGGGGACTTATCCTGGGAATTTAAGTTGGTTATCAGTTTCAATACATAACTAAACTTAATATTATTGGTCTACATCATCAGTTCTCAAGTGGGATTGATTACTTGAGGAAGGGTTGGGACTCATTGGCCACCAGCATTGTCGTAACAAATCGCTACGACAATGTTAAAAAATCAAGTGGTTCCTTGATTTATATAGGTCATGCAGGAAATTCTAATGTAAGATATAACACCATGCCTCATGATCAGAAATTGGAAGGAGGAAATCTTGTTTTAAAGAATAGCATGGATGCGAAAAGTCCGGTGATGGTTATATTGATTGTTTGTAAAAAATCTGATGGGATAGACAACAGTTCTAACACCTGCTATGTTTATGATGAGTTGTATTTAGTGGAGAAGATGACTCAAGAAATAGGGAAATTCGGAATACTTGTGTTAAAGTATTCAATGAATAGGATTTTAGAGCAACCCAGAACTTGTATTTCACCTAAGGATGTGTTTACTCAAAGCAAGAGACACAAATATAAAGCTTGTCCAGTCAACATCAAAGTCACAAAAACTCTTTGTACTTCGAGCAAAGTTTTTTCTTCACCTATTTACGATTGTTGAGGCACGAAACTTTGAGGATTCCTTCACAAAGTAAGAGGTAACAATTAAAAATAAATAATCATTATTCGTAAAATGCTTCTCATAATTTTGAAAAGACTAAGGATCAAAATGTAGAATAACAATAGTCAAAGTTATACCATAATAAATTTTATGTTGGATAGAGGTGTCGGTGACATCCTTTTTGAATTTGGTACTTCATGGATTTGATTCGGGAGACTCGGTAGTCTTCTTAGTGCATTATTATCATTCACTTCTTCTTTTTATTCTTCATTGTCATCCAGCTATAACTTACTGTCAATTTTTTTTCTATTATCATTGAAATTCCAATAATGATATTTTACATTTTTACATTTCCACACTAGTGCAAAATAGGTAATAAACAGGTAAGGTTAACGTCTGTTAACTAAAACTTAGACATTAAAAAGGAGGCGGTGGCAGTTCTGTAATAATCAGGTTCATTTAAATGACTTTTTACGTCAGGTGTTTACAACTAACGTTAAAAGTGAGCATGACATTTTTTAACGTCAGTTGTTTAAACAATTGATGTCAAAAGTTCATCTTTAACGTCAGTTGTTTAAACAACTGACATTAAAGGTGGTTTTCAATTTTTTTTAGTAAGTATACGTTATAACCCGCGTGCCTTTCCTCTTTCACTCATCTCTGCCTCTGTACTTTCTCTTCCCTAACCCTTCCAAGAGATCATCTCCTTTCCACCGCGTACTCATCTCCACCGCCACCACCACCACCGCGTGCGCCTCTTTCATACCCTTACCGTCGTGACCATCATCTCTGGTGAGTCTATTCTCTTTCTACTCTTATCTTCTCTTATCTATCTGCTATATCTTTGAAGCTTCAATGTCATTCTCTCCCTTCTCATTGAAGCTTTCTATCTCATTGAAGCTTCGGCCACCACTTCTCTTCCCTTCTCCACTCCACTCAGTTGCACAATAAGAACCCTAACCTCGTGAAACCTAACCGTGTGAACCCTAACAGAGAGTAGTTGGCAACCCCTTCAACGTCTGCGTCCTCCTCTTCTCAAAAGTCACCTTCAGCGGCCGCGTCCTTCAGATGTAGGTTTCTTTCCTTCACTGGTTATTGGTGGTTGTTGCTGGTTAGTTCTATATTGCTGGTTATTTATTTGGAAAACAGAGTTCACATAATATTGTCTTGGTGGTTATTGCTGGTTTGTTCTTCTCTAATATTAGGCTCCATTTTTAAGGTGCCAAGTGCTACATACTGAGTAGTTCATTGTAGTTAGGTGCTAAATGCTAGGTGTTTCCCTTGAACATAATGTTTGAAAACTAGTGTCAAGAACATAATGCTTTCTTCTCATAATGTTTTAAGATCACTTTCTAGTTACTAGATTTCATGAGAAGAAAACATTATGTTCTTGACACTAGTTTCATGGAATGAAGGAATCACTACTCTCTTCTACATCTATAAATAGTTCTGTTAACATTTATTAATTAAAGCATTATGTTTATTGATGTTTGAAAACTGAAAAATTATGAAGCTAATTAATGCTCGGTCAAATTTATTGGTCTTCTACATTCTTTCGTAGTTCACTAGAGAGGGATAAGAACCTCATTTTTTAGGAGAAAAATTCTAAGCATGTTGGACATCAATCAATGGAATGATGAATATTGTCTTTGGTTTCCTTAGAAAGTAGGCAAGTCATTGGAAAATTTGATGTGAGGATATATCATGTCCATTTGAGGTCCACATGGGTATAGTTTTTTGTTGGGGTTGGATTTCTAGTTTACTCGGTAATAGGCTTATTGTTGGCATTGAAATGATGATTAACATATATTAGGATGATGTTTTAGCCAATTAATCAATTAAGATATATATGGTTGTTAGGTTTTCAAATACTAGTGCGCTTTTCCAATCTTCCCTATTATGCTTATATTGGATATATGTGTTTATATCTATAGGACCTATCTAGCTATGGATCGTAGTTGGATGGTTTGTAAGCACACAAGTGATGAGTATTTGAAGGGAGTGGGAGAGTTTATAGAATTTACTCAAAGGAATGTTCCTAATAGTAACAAAATGTTCTGTTGTCCTTGTGTCAAGTGTTTGAATACGAGGAAATGTACAGTGAAGGATATACGTACTTATCTGATTTGTTTTGGGATTTGCTTGAGTTATACAAGATGGATATGGCATAGTGATGTGTTGTTAAGTACTAAGGCAAGTGTCTCCCAAAGTGAGGACGTTGACGTAGATATGGAGGATGATCGAGTAGAGGACATGGTCCGTGATGTTGGACAAGAATCTTTTCAGCGAGTACATTTGTATGATAGGTTGCACGGTGATGCGGATAAGCCTTTGTATCTCGAGTGTACTACTCATACACAGTTGTCGGTGGTGTTAAAATTGGTTTGTGCGAAGGCAAGAAATGGTTTGACCGATAAAAGCTTCACCGAATTGCTTGAAGTGTTGAAAGACTTGCTTCCGGAGGGCAACACATTGCCTGACTGTAGCTATGAGGCCAAGAAGGTATTGTGTCCGATGGGTATGGAGTATAAGAAGATACACGCATGCCCCAATGATTGCATATTGTACACCGGTATTTATGAAGACAATCACGATTGCCCCAAGTGTGGGTTATCACACTACAAAGTGAAGGATGGTAATGATGGTGATGATCTTGATGATTCGATATGTGATGTGAGATAAAAGGGTCCTCCTACGACGGTGTTATGGTATCTTCCAATAATTCCAAGGTTCAAACGATTGTTTGCCAATGTGAAAGATGCGAAGAATCTTAGATGGCATCATGATGAGAGGAAACGTGATGGAAAGGTTCACCATCCGGCTGATTCTGTGCAATGGAAGAATATTGATACTTTGTTTCTGGGTTTCGCTAATGAGCCAAGAAACCTAAGGCTTGGACTTGCTACGAATGGAATGAATCTATATGGTAACATGAGTAGTATTCATAGTTCATGGTCTGTTCTGTTGATAATTTACAACTTGCCTCCTTGGTTGTGCATGAAGCGCAAATACATGATGTTGTCTATGATGATTTTGGGCCCAAAGCAACTGGGAAATGACTTAGATGTTTATCTAAGTCCCTTGATTGAAGAATTGAAAAAGCTGTGGGTGGAAGATGTTGATGTAGTTGATGGGTATTCTCATGAGACTTTCAAGCTTCGTGCCATGTTATTTTGCACCATCAACGACTTTCCAGCATACGGGAACTTGTCCGGGTACAGTGTCAAAGGGCATAAAGCATGCCCTATATGTGAAGAAGGCACATGCTACACTCAGTTGCATCATGGAAAGAAGACGGTTTACCTTGGGCATCGGAGATTTCTTAGACGTGATCACCCATATCGTAAGATGAAAAAGCTTTTAATGAATGCCAAGAGACTGAAGATGCTCCGATGGCCTTAAATGGAAAACAGGTTTATCAGAAAGTAAAGGACATCAATATTATCTTCGGCAAGTACAAAAAGAAGGGTAAGGCTACTGAGAAAAACATATGGAAGAAGAGGTCGATATTCTTTGATCTTCCATACTGGCGCAAGCTTGATGTAAGACACTGCATTGATGTGATGCATGTGGAGAAAAATGAGTGTGATAGTGTGATCGGGACACTTCTCAACATTCAGGGCAAGACAAAGGATGGTGTGAATTCTCGTCTTGACCTCGTTGCTATGGTATACGAGAGCAGTTAGCTCCAGTTGTCGAGGATGGTAACGGACTTATTTGCCTCCAGCATGTCATATTTTGTCAAAAAAAGAGAGCCAAAGTTTTTGTGAGTGTCTTCAGGGCATCAAAGTTCCACATGGTTACTCTTCAAATATCAAGAGGCTTGTCTCTGGTGATCTCAAATTGGTTGGCTTAAAGTCTCATGATTGGCACATCTTGATGCAACAACTTCTACCTGTTGCTATTCGTGGTATTGCTCAAAAAAATGCGAGACATGCCATTACTCGGTTGTGCTCATTCTTCAATTCTATATGTAGCAAAGTCGTTGACCCCCATAAGTTGGATGAGTTGGAAGTTGAGGCTGCTACAATCTTGTGCCAATTGGAGATGTATTTTCCCCCTTCCTTTTTCGACATCATGGTTCACTTAATTGTTCATTTGGTGAGGGAGATTAGATTATGTGGGCCTGTTTTTCTGAGATGGATGTACCCAGTTAAGCGCTACATGAAGATCTTGAAAGGGTATGTGAAGAATCCACATCGTCCTGAAGCATCTATTGTTCAAAGGTATGTTGCAGAAGAAGCTATTGAGTTTTGTTCAGACTACCTTCATAACACGGATCCTATAGGGGTTCCTAAGCCTCGTCATGATGAGAGAAGATGTCAAGGTAAGGGTACACATGGTTTAACAATTAATAGCAAGGGTCGGGAGGAAGTGCTGCAAGCACATTTGTATGTATTGAACAACATCGATTTTGGTCAACCTTACTTTTGTGAACATAAAAGAAAAGTCAAGGAAGAAAACCCTCTTAATAAACGAAAGGTGGTTGTTGAACAAGCTTAACAAGACTTTCTTACAATGGTTCAAGGAAGAAATGCTTAAGGATGGTAGTGTTGCTTCTGACGAGGTAAGATGGCTAGCACGTGGGCCTAGCTTCAGTGTCATAGGTTGGAGCGGATACGACATCAATAACTTTTCCTTTTATACAAAGCAACAAGATAACAAGAGCACCAAGCAAAATAGTGGGGTTATGATCGTAGCCGAAGCAATGCACTTCTCTAGTTCAAAGGACACAAAACCCGTTAAAGCACCGATACCTTTTTATATATCTTTGTTATACATAACCCTCTAATTTAATTTTTTTTGTCCAAACAGACATCACAGTCTCAGAGGAAACGGGGTAGAGGAGCCATGTAATTGAAGAAGTTAGAGAAGGCTAGGCAAAGTGGTCAGAAGCTTGAGGTATCCTTTGATGCTAATCTAAAGCCCCAAGGCCCCCGTGCTAGAGAATTTAAAATGTGGGTGATTCTACAAACCAAGCAGCACGTTAGCATCCTATACAACCATTGGAATGACGTTCCACAGAACGTTAAGGATCAAATTTGGGAGGCTATCACGGTATTTTACTTTTACATTCTTTTGATGTACATTATTAAATAATTAAATAATTATTCGAGTTCTAATTCATCATGTTTGTTATATGTATTTAATGTGTAGATAGCTTGGACCGTGCTGAATGATGAGCATCATCGGAAGAAATGGCTCTCATTGGGGGCAAGGCACTGGAGTGGGTTCAAGCATGATCTTACTAGGTTCTATGTATCTGGGAAGAAGAAGCTTGATACGATGTTCTTGAATTACCCCTGGATTGATAGGGAGACGTGGGATGACTTAGGGTTCGACATGAGAACAAATTTCAGGTTAGTTGATGAAGTTAATTTATTTATGCTTCTTAAAGATCATTTAACTCTATTAATTATTTGTTTTGTTTAAACAGACTAAGGCGGAGAGGGGTAGGCAGAATCAAGCTAAGAACGTCCACACCCACACCTTGTCTTAGAGTGGGTACGCCACTAGGATCGACGAGATGATGGCGGAGAAGCTGAGGGTGAAGCAGGAGGAGCTGACTGCAAGGATAGCACATGGAGAGGTGCCTGAGGGCACACCAGTTAGTCCTCCGTCACCCTTCCCGCGCGAGGATGTCTGGTTAGCCGGCAGGATGACAAAGAAAGGCTCTTTTAAAGCTGAAGCCACTCGCGATGTGGCACATAAGATTGTAAGTAACTAACTATATGCATTTATAGTTGATATTTGTAATTTGTATATCGTTGATATTTTTAAGGAACACCTTTCTCTTACACGTTTTTTCAATTCTTCATTGTAGATGGAGCTTAAGGAAAAATGCTCCCAGAGCTCATTCATTACTTCTGGACGCCGGGACATATTGCTCACTACTCTAGGAAAGGAAGACCATCCTGGGTGGGTGATCGGTGTTCCAGAGACGGTGGGCATCAAAGAATATTATGGCCAGTCTACTTCACGAAGGCGGGTCGTTGATGAGGATGCACTTAGAGAATCCATCACACAGCAACTCTTCTCGAACCCGGCCATTACAGACCATATGATAAGCTGCTTCTTATCCAACCCAGATTTCAAGCAGGCGCTTCTTAGGGAGCTTGTCTCCGTGGGTTCCCAGGAAACCGCGGGAGCTGACAAACCTTCACATGTGCGCACAAAAGAGAGCTATAATAGGACACATGTGGAGGTGGATGAGTTGGCAGATAGGGAGCGGGAGTTGGAGGTCCGACGCCGTGAGCTTGAGTTGGAAGCGAAACGGCGGGAGTGTGAGCTGGTGCAGCGGAAGCTCGAGTTGGCACGGAAGGTATATATTCATTATTAATATCCAAATTTGTCAATTAATTACTTATTTTTTTTAATTATCAACA
The DNA here is from genome assembly GCA_035048595.1 of Echinosophora koreensis. Taxonomy (NCBI): domain Eukaryota; kingdom Viridiplantae; phylum Streptophyta; class Magnoliopsida; order Fabales; family Fabaceae; genus Echinosophora; species Echinosophora koreensis. The sequence continues at coordinate 1,241,576 of JAPCYP010000114.1, forward strand.
ACTTATATACTTGATTTATTTAATATTGAAGGCAAAGGCGGGTAAGATGTCTCTTATGACTCGGTTGTTCTCGATTGGCGAGGATTATGCCCCCATGCTTTTTCAATGGGAGTTGGAGCATGATGGTCGACTGGCACGCCCACTTCATGAGCATGAGCTTGGATTTGTATTCAGTGGTGACGGTATATGGTATCTTTGCAATGATGGCCAGCAACTATCCACCGCGATTGTGAGTCTTTGGTCGACGTAAGTATGCTTTATAATTTTATAATTAAAAATTAATAATTAATTCAATTTATATATTTTATTTGAATTTTATGATTTACTCTATTCATATCGTAGGTAAATCCATCGACTTCAACTCGAGAGGGGCTCCAGCCTATTCGGCTTCTTAGAGCCCTACTCCCTTCAGCCTGAATTCTTTGCCAATCACAAAGAAGTCACAACATACTTAATGAGATTACTGGGAGGTGATGATCGCAAGGAGCTATATCTGGCACCGTACATAATGAGCGGGCATTGGCAGTTGCTCGTAATTCATCCTGCCAGGCATATTGTCATCTTCCTATGCTCTCTCCACCGGAACCTGTCATGGGAGGTGGTGGAACCTACCAATAGGTGAGTAATTAATCTTCTATTTAATTTAAGTTTTAACATTTACTTTAACTTTATGCGACACATGATGAATTGGTTAATTGACATGAATATTCTGTTTACGAAAGTGCGCTGAAGACTTGTAGTTTGAGCTGTGCCAAAGGGAGGAGTAGGACTCTTAGGTCTAAAGGAAATCCTGATTGGATTATCCTCAAGGTTGGTAGTTTGTTAAACAGTATATAATATTAGAATTACTAATTACTAATTCCAAATATAAATGTTTATTTAACTGACAATAAATTTCATTACTTTTGTAGTCTCGCTTTCAGACTAACGCTTGGTCGTGTGGATATTTTGTGATGCAACATATGCTGAAGATAGTCTCCGCATCTATTACGGAAGGATGGAAGAAGGTAATAATACTTAATTAAACAAATTATTTAATTATATATTTTAGTTTTCATTTTCATTGCATTAATTAATGTTACCGTGATTTATTTGAACGTGTGCACAACGACCAGTCTCCTCTTGACAAAAAAGAGTTCAAAGACTTGAGGATGCTGTAACACCTTGTTTTTCAGAATTAATTTTAATTAAGCTGGTTTTACTAAGTTGGATTTATCGGTTGAAGGCATAGTGGGATTTTTGGCTAAAAGTCCCTTTCTGGTACATGAGCACGCCCGTGCTTAAAATCAGAAGTGTGTTTCTGATTTCAAGTTGAGCATGACTGTGCTCAACAGGGAGCACGCCCGTGCTCAATGCGTGGACCACATCTCGGTGACGCTAAGTGGAGCACGATCGTGCTCAAGGGAGAGCACGACCGTGCTCAGCTCCGAACATTATATACGTGAACAGAACTCGAGGGTTTAATGTGTAACCTTAATTTGTGAGTGCAGCAGCCACCTTGTGTGCGGCCAGTACGAGTCTTTTCCGTTTTTCCTCCATCTTGGTCGATCGTTGAGCATTGGAAACTCTTGGGAGATCATTGGTTATTTGTGTTTATTACCTAGGTAACGTTTCTTCCCTGTCTAAGTTCCTTTTCATTATTGTGAATAGGGAACTAATCTTTGATGTTTTATTGATCCAAGGTTCGTCTCAGTATAAGCCGCTGTAAGGGGAGGAACCGGTTCGTTGTTTAGGACGCCGATAGAGCTACCTTCAATCCAGGTATAGGGAGAAGGGTAGTGTATCCATAGGCTTGGGGTTAATGTAAAGTAAAGGGGTTCCCTAACCCCGATGTGTTTATATATCTATGTATGAGTAACACGCTGAACTGGTTGTTTAGTGATAGTACGTTCTTGGCTGTTTTGGTATGTTATTGGTATATTGTTCATGTTCATGATATGTTGTTAATGTTTAGGTTGGTTGTCTTGCTATGAACATGATGATGTTGTTGGTTGATGCCACTATTAAGTTGATGTCGTTAATGTTGCTGAGTTTAACCTTTAAAATTCGTGTTAATGGATATAGGATTAAAGGGATTAAACCCTAAAAAGATTGGTTAAGTTTCAGCCTCTATTCCTGCCCAGAACAGCACTGTCGCGGGATGAGCACGACCGTGCTGAACAAGGAGCACGACCGTGCTCCCAGTTGAATTCTGGGTAAATGTCCGCGCTATTTAGCACGGCCGTGCAGGACAAGGAGCACGACCGTGCTGCTGAGCACGACCATGCTTCACTTAAAGGGGAGCACGCCCCTCACATGTTTAAGCACGACCGTGCTGGGTTACGAGCACGACCGTGCTCAACCCTCTTGGACAGAATAGAATTAAAGGACTCTAAGGGGTTTAAACCCCATTCCCCAATGATGATTAATTGATTAGACAATTTGGTTGATGTTACTAAAGATAATTAAAGATGATGAGATGGTGAGGTGTTAAGCTAAGAAGTCGATACCTTTTCGGTGTCGTAAGCTGATGAGCTGTGCCTTGGTGCTTCTTGGCCAAGGAGGCCTTGACCCCGTGGTTTGGGTCTAAGGTGTTGTTGTTGTTGTACCTTGGTGGACGAGAGTTTGCCCCAGGTACTGCGGTTGATTCCGCTTAAGTCCTCAGGTAGATTCCGCGAGGCAAGTTGGTGTGGTTGATTCCGCTGTCACCTTGGGTCGTTTCCGTTGGAGTTATGGAGGTGGTGTGCCATTGTTGTTGTGTTGCATACGCATCGTATCGGAGTTGTTGTTTAGGGATGTTCGACATAGGGGAGATCATCCTATAGTACGGCAATCCGGCCATCCACGGTTGGCGTAGATTCTCCTAGCGCCCCCGTGACGAGGCATTCGTTGGTTTGATGCATTGGCTATCCAAGGAGTAGATTCTCCGGCGTTGAGTAGATTCTCAATGTAGATATTTAACTCCAAAGTCGTTCATCCCGAGTTTAGTGGATCCACATGCATTGTTGGTTTAGCGGAGTAGGACTGCATTGCACTGCATAGCATAATGATGATGTTGATGATTGGTGTGATGTTGCTATGTCATTGTTTACTTTACTACCTATCACCCGGCTATTATGTTACATGATTCTTGCTCCCTATGTTTGTTTGTGTTTGGCCTGATTGGCACCTTGCAGAGGATGACGACCAGCCCGGAGAGGAGTGACTCTGAGGAGCCGCCACTCATAGTTAGGGCTTATGTTTATGTTTTGTTAGTTTTCAGTTGTAATTCCGGAAATGTTTATTCCGGGACGGTTATACCAGCTCTGTAGGTGACATCGGGGTTGGAATATATTTGTTGGTTTGTTATGTTTTTACGGTTTTTAAACTTATTTCTTTTTCCGCGTTGTAACTGGTTCATGTGGGACTTTTCTACCCATGGACAAATGTTTTATTTATTTCAGTAATATGCATGTTTCAATTAATTGTTTTATAATTAAGTGCTTTATTATATGCGGGGTAGAAGGGTGTCATAGATGCAGTTTGCATAATTTTTCTTAAGTCTGCTAAAGATAAAGGATTACTCGCAAGTATACCTCAGGAGTATATAGAAGATGTGTAGTTAGTAATTAGTATAGAAACTTATATGTAGGTGTGTAGTAATTAGTATAGAAACTTTTAGTTATGTTTTTTCTAACAATGGGGTTTTGGTTTTTTATCCCCCCATTTGTTCCTTTGTATATATATACTTTTCTTTTACTAATGAAATTTAAGTGAAATATTGGACTGTTACTAGATTGTTTACTGGATTGGACTATTTACTGAATGCAGGGATAGCTGGGGGAATGGATATATTGTAACAAAATTTTTTTAAAAAAAAAACAAAGCCTTCAACGTCAGTTGTTTAGTACAACTGGAGTTAAAATCTTAACTTTTAACGGCAGTTGAATGAAACAACTGATGTTAAAAGAGATTTTTTTTTTAAAAAAAAATTGGATTTTAACATCAGTTATGTAATCAACTGACGTTAAAAGTGTATTTTTAACGTCAGTTTTGAACTGACGTAAAAAGTTACACTTTTAACGACTACTCCAATAACGTCAGGCATTATTCAGACGTCCAAAATCAATTTTGACTGACGTAAAAAGCACTTCCTGCACTAGTGCCATTTACAACGGAACAAAGTACAATTGTCATTGAATGTAAAAGAGGCAACCATTCTAAAGATGGAAAGAGAAAGTTCTACATTAATTATACCAATATAATGAGTTACATGCATGTTTTAATTTTAAACAAAATAATTATGGAAACAATTTTTTTTAAAAAAGGTACACTTTTTTATTTTAGTTAATAAAATCAAAATAATTTAATTTGATGAAATATTAATAATTTAGATGCCTGATACAGTTAAATACTTTCTAGACAGATATAATTTAATAAACTTTTCAAAAATATAATTGCTTGTAAATTTTATTAAACAAGAATGCAATCATTAGTGAAATGCAATGTATATTACTAGCAAAGCACCCCTACTTAATATACAGTCATTAAGCTATATATTCAAGCAATCATTATGCTAGACTTTGTTCAAAATTTACACAATTAACATGAGTAATAGCTCCATTGTTGGACAAACATCAAAGCTGGGTGACAATGAAGAAGAAAAAGAAGAAGCGAATGATAACAATGCACTAAGAAGACTACCGAGTCTCCGGAATCAAATCAACGAAGCACCAAATTCATAAAGGATGTTATCGGCAACTCTATCCAACGTGAAATTTATTATGGTATAACTTTGACTGTTGTTATTCTACATTTTGATCCATAGTCTTTTCAAAATTATGAGAAGCATTTAACGAATAATGATAATTTATTTTTAATTGTTTACCTTTTACAATGTGAAGGTTTCCTCAAAGTTTCGTGTCTCAACATTGGTAAATAGGTGAAGAAAAAACTTTGATCGATGTACAAAGAGTAGTGGTGACTTTGATGTTGACTGGACAAGGTTTATATCATTCACACAGACAACATCCTTTTAGGCAATACAAGCTTTAGATTTGTGTCTGTTGCTTTGAGTAAACACATCCTTAGGTGAAATACAAGTTCTGGGTTGCTCTAAAATTCGATTCATTGTATACTTGAAGACAAATTTTCCAAATTTTCTTGAGTCATCTTCTCCACTAAATATAACCCATCATAAACATAGCAGGTGTTAGAACTGTTGTCTATCCCATCAGATTTTTTTACAAACATTCAATATAACCCTCACCGGACTTTTCGCATCCATGCTATTCTTTAAAGCTAGATTTCCTCCTTCCAATTTCTAATCACAAGGCACGGTGTTATATCTTACATTAGGATTTCCTCCATGACCTATATAAATCAAGGAACCACTTGATTTTTAACATTGTCATAGCGCTGAGTTACGACAATGTTGGTGGCCAATGAATCCCTACCCTTCCCCAAGTAAACAATCCAGCTTGAAAACTGATGATGTAGACCAATATATAACATTAAGTTCAGTCCTGTATTGAAACTAATCATCAACTTCAATTCCTAGGATATGTCCCACACACTTGTGAGTGTTCTCCCATTGATGCTTCCTTTTCATCAACATTGTTGCTTCTCTCAAAGCTTTTGTTTTTGCTTTAAAATGGTTAAGTTGGCCAGCTTTATACAGACAAAAGAGAGGCTGCATCAGAGGAAGAATCCAATGGCTGCATGAAGGAAAAGAAAATTCTTTCGTTGTAGTTTTTGTGGTTTGGAAATCATGTTTTTCTGTTGAGTTCATGTACGATGTAACTTTCATGTCCATTGCATTTTGTGGGTTTTGATGATGACTCACTCACATGATCATCAGAAATCAATAAACCTCGAAGAAGGAATACATGCCCTTAGAACGTGTTTTAGACGTTTGAGGTCCTAACACATTGTATTTTTCGTTCTTCTAAGCGGCATGTCTTCCTTCTTCGAAGTTTAGTGATTTCTTATGATCGTAGTGAGTGAGTCATCATCAACACCAACGAAATGCAACGGACATGACAGGTACACCGTACATGAACTCTGCAGGACAAGTACACCGTACAAGAACTCAGCAGAAAAACATGACTTCCAAACCACAATAACTACAACCAAAGACTTTTCTCTTCCTTCATGCAGCCTTTGGATTATTCTTCTCATGCAACCTCTCTTTTGTCAGTATAAAGCTGACCAGCTTGACCATTTTAAAGCAAAAAAAAAAAAAGCTTTGAGAGAAGCACCAATGTTGATGAAAATGAAGCATCAATGGGAGAACACTCACAAGTGTGTGGGACTTATCTTGGGAAATTAAGTTGGTGATCAGTTTCAATACAGGACTGAACTTAATGTTATATATTGGTCTACATCATCAGTTTCCAAGTGGGATTGATTACTTGGTGAAGGTTACGTAGGGACTCATTGGCCACCAACATTGTCGTAACAAATCGATACGACAATGTTAAAAATCAAGTGGTTCCTTGATTTATATAGGTCATAGAGGAAATCCTAATGTAAGATATAACACCGTGCCTCGTGATCGGAAATTGGAAGGAGGAAATCTTTTTTTAAAGAATAGTATGGATATGAAAAGTCCAATGATGGTTATATTGAATGTTTGTAAAAAAAAAAATCTGATGGGATAGACAACAGTTCTAACACCTGCTATGTTTATGATGGGTTGTATTTAGTGGAGAAGATGACTCAAGAAAGAGGGTGTAACATCCTAGTTTTTCACATATATTTTCGGGTCAGTAGGGCTTAACTGACGGCGAAAACTCATACCGTAAACGTCGGAAATTTTATGCTGAAAATTCAACTGTAAAATTTTAATATAAAATAAAATAAATAAAGATGACTTAATTTGGTCTTATCAAAATAATTATCAATATTTATAAAAATAAAATCTTAATTACGCACATAAACTTAATTTACAGACAAGCAGAAAAATCGGGGTGTTACACACCCCTTTTTTTTTATAAATATGTTTGTATATGCTTATTATGTTTGTTTTTGATGTCATATTCCTAGTAACCTGTTTCACCGTTTTGGCTATATCTTGAGTTCTAAATATCAGATTGAGGGGATCTTTAATGCGTTGGAAAGCTAAGAGAATTATATACATGTCTTATTTTATGTGTTTTGGCCAATCCTGTCATTTAGATGGTCTCGCAGTGTGATTTGTGAACGCCCAGTGCTCAGGAGTTGAACACGGCCGTGCTTACAGGGAGCACGACCATGCTCAGGTCACAGAGTCTATACATAGAACAATTCCGTGAGGGTTGCGAGCCAAACCCTGTTTTGGCACTTTGGGCAATCCTAGTACGATAGAAACCTCTTCCTTTTCCCTTCCCTTGAACCCCTTGAAGTTTTTGGTGTAACATCCGTTATTTTATGTGTGGTTATGTATGATGTTTAGGTTTAAGGTTTGGATGGTATAACTGAGAGGTGATTTGAGGTATAGAGAACAGCTGGGGTTTCCGGTTAGTGTCTTTTAGATAATTGAGAGTGGAACAAAATTTTGGAGTTAAAGAGGAGATTAGGAATTTTTGATGGTTAGAAATTGTTTATTAGGTCCTAAGGAGCCTATATCTCAAATTTGGGGTCAATCAGACATCGAACGGACCCTGAACGTAAAGAGTTGACTTTCTGGTCAAAAGTCAACGCTCAAGCGTGGCAAACATCATGCTCGAGCGTCCACAATACGCTCAAGCGTGGGTGTGTCCACGCTCAAGCGCCCAAGTCAACCAGACAAGGGCCATGCTTTGACTTGCTACGTGTCAACGGGCGCTGACGTGGCAGCCTCTGAGTGGTTGCATGACTGCGGTGGTTTTCACGCTCAAGCGTGAAATGGTCCACGCTCAAGCGTGACCACGCTCAAGCGTGAAAATTTCCACGCTCGAGCGTGGCAGCGTGAATCAGAAAAATAAAAAGGGCTTAAGTGACACAAAGTCACTTAAGCCATAGGAAAGAAACGAGGCAGAGAGTAGAGAGCAGAGAAAACAGAGAGGGCTATAGAGAGAGAAAGAGAGAGAGTTTAGTGAGAGAAAAGAGTTCTTGAGTGAGTGTGGCTTGCCCGATCGTCCTTTCGTAAAACGGAGTACGTGGTTGTGATCATAGGGACGATACCTTCATTCTCCTCTTCCCCGTTTCTTCAATAGTCGAAGGTAAATTATTCCCGTTTATATCGAAAGTCGTTTCGTTACGTTTATCTTTGTATCTTTCGTTTCGTTTGTCGGAATTCGATTCCGTCTTCGAGTATGAACTCGTAGTAACGTGTGCTTCGTAATGTGATGCTTAGGTGAATTTTTGGAAGCTCCGAGGCCCTAGAACCGTGCAGGACAGAATTGAGCTCGTGGAGGAAACGATCGTTTCGTCTCGTTTCGTTCATCGTACGACTTCCCAGGTGGGGGAAAGAAACCATTTAACGTCGGAAACGGCGCAGTTACATTTAGTTCGATAATGGCGTAGGGCGACCTAAACCCTACTCGAGAGCGAGTAACGGACAATGTCCATGTCACATTGGGGACTACTTAGTGGTACCAATGATGATATTGAAATTGTGCGTTTATCGTCGTTACGATAAAAATGTATTATTTTATTATTTTATGACTGGCTGTTGTGACTGCTTGAATTAGTTGCGTTGATATGCTGATTGATGACTGATACTGAGTGTTGATATATCTTATGAAAATTATTATTGTTATCATTATTATATTGGAGTTGATGCCATGATTGATATGATGACATGATGCCATGATTAATATGATGATTTGATGGAATAATGTTATGATGCCATGAGTGTAATGGTTATGAGTAGAGTTTGAGTAAGTGATGAGATATGACGAGCATTGATGATGTATTGGGGAAATCATACTTTATGTGTTAGTAGTGCCTAACCGAGATGATTGATGTTATATGATGATGAGGTTTTATTGAGGTTATTTATGAGGTGATGATGAGCGGTTAGGGCACTAGGGGATGACCTAAAACATGGTCTGTGATATGTGGACCTGAAACATGGTCGTTTGTGGACCTGAAACATGTTCGTTGGGGTCTATTCCTCGGAGGGAGAATTCCCGGGGTCTAGGCTAACGGCGGACCGTCCCAGACATGATTTCATTTTAGTTGCAGTTATAGTTCATGCGTTGCATGAGCACCCTGGCCGGGGTCCAGAGGTGTGCACCGGTTGTGTAGCTATAGTGCCATTGCTTTGCATGGGCACCCTCCAGCCGCGGACGAGGGTGTGCGTCGGGGCCTCTGGGACGTGTCGATTTTTGTGATATCCGGATATGGCCGACTACCTGAGAAGATTCATACACATTTGCATTGCATCATGATGGGGGTAGAGGGAAAGACCCTAGATGTGGATTGAGGATGTTTGTGTTATATTTTATATAAACGATATTTTGGGAGATGGATGTTTATTGTGCTGTTATAGAATTAAATGTCGCTAAACCCTTTCCACGTTTGATGTTATATGGATTCTTATCCCCTTTTCTTTTGTTGTATGTTTGTACATATATGTTTTGTATATCAGATCCAGGTCATGTTGATGGCGCACTGGGATCACCCGTGGATGACTCAGGATCTGGGGTTCCCCCTCTCGGGGACCTTTGAGGTTGAGTGCTTAGATCCGAACGGGTGGCTCGTGGACCCAGTCACTCGCTTCGTTGTGTATACGGGTCCTACGTCCATTACCTCCGGGTTCGGACAGGGAGCGCTGATAGGATTCGTCGGCACGTTCCGCGTTGGCACTACCCTTCCTTTCCAGGTAGGACAGCCAGATGGACACATACCGCCGATGCCGCCGATGCCAGGCATGGCCCCAGATCCCTTCATGGTACCCTTTGAGGCACTAGTTCCAGAACTTGCACCGGCACCAGGGCCCGAGTTGGCACCTATCCAGGAGGAGGACCCGGTTGCCCCCGCCCAGGACCTGGCACCCCTTCTAGAGGTACCAGCGCCTCCAGAGGTCCGGGCTACGTCTCGAGTATCTACCAGACAGTTTCATCCCCGTGATAGTAGACTTTACTGATAGAGGTTTCAGAGGCAGTCAGACAGGAGCTCGTCCAGTGAGAGCGGAGGAGTGTCCGGACCTGCCGGACCGCGGGGTGCAGACGAGGGTGGTAGTATTTGATGGCTCGGGCCAGTGCCATCTGTATAGGTGTGAGTGAGGTTTTGTTGTATTTTGAGAGGGGACAGGGTGTGGAGAGAATCGGCGAGGCATCTTCCCTTTTTATCTTTTGATGTATTTTCTTTATGTTACGTACCACCGTTTTGTATATATTTCGGGATCCTACTGATGGGAATCCCTTGACAGTTATGTATTAGGAGATGATGTATATATTTATCTATATATAAATGTGTGATGTATGTTGATGTATCTGCATGTTAACTATTTACATCTTAAGTTTTAATTTTCCGCTGTTTAAGTATAACCGCCTATCGCTAATAACACGATTAAGTTTTAATATTTTGGGTTTTTCTTTAATGGGACGTCGGGGCGTCTCATTTGGTGGTATCCGAGCAGTTCGGTTCTGAAACGGACTGTGAGGACTGTGATTAGGGTGAACTGGCCATTTAGTCGGATCCACATCGGATGACGACTATGCTTAGAAGTTGGGTAGTGAGTCCGATGCGACATCTTTATGGCATATAGTATTTATATTCCAGTTTTATGTAGTATTATATGTCATATTGATGTGGGCTAATGATTTCTTTTGACAGGATCATGGCTTGAGGACGAGGTAGACGTGGTGGTAGAGCTATCGAGGGTGTCGAGGATGAGTATCAGCCAGCAGCAGGAGTTAGTGGTGGAGGGGAGTCATCTGAGACTCTCCAGACTATCCGTGAGTTAGCATCCGTTCTGTTGCAGCAGGCGCAGCAGAACGCTCAGAGGATGCAGAGAGAGGCAGAGTTACAGGACCAGCAGGATAGGAGGAGAGCTCCTGAGGCTGAGGATGCGGGGTTGGCTACCTTTCTGAAAGGTAAGCCACCACAGTTTGGAGGAGAGTATGACCCAGAGCGGGCTGAGTGGTGGATACAGGAGTTGGAGAAGATCTTCGACACTATGAGATGTAGAGATAACAGGAAGGTGACTTATGCCGCCTTCATGCTGACTGGAGGAGCCGAGTCATGGTGGAGAGGCAAGAGGAGGTTGCTTGAGACTGAGGGCAGGATGATCAGTTGGGATCTGTTCAGGGAGTGTTTCTTCGAGAAGTACTTTCCGCGGTTAGTCAGACGCGAGAAGGAGAGAGAGTTCATGAGTCTTCAGCAGGGAGACAGGTCTGTTGGTGACTATGCGGCCAGATTTGAGGCCCTGATTCAGTTTTCTGAGTTCTACCAGAGATTTCCAGATGAGGATTGGATGTGCCGGAGATTTGAGGAGGGTTTACGGCATGAGCTGAGGAGGGCTATAGTGCCCTTGGATATTTTGAGCTTCCCAGAGCTAGTAGAGAGGTGCAGTGCCATTGAGAGCATGGACCAGAGGCAGGCTGCGGAGCAGAGACAGCAGCGAAGTGGGGGTCCTACCAGAGCAGGCCATCAGAGGAGAGGGGATAGAGGTTCTCAGTGGAGGAGAGCACCATACGCTAGACCCGGACAGGGTACTCAGACAAATGCACCACCAGTATCAGTGAGTAGAGAGGGTCAGCAGCAGAGAGGCCTAGTATGTTTCAGATGCGGAGGTCCGCACTACATCAGAGATTGTACAGATAGATCGGGTTGCTTCGTATGTGGCAAACCCGGTCACCTTGCTAGAGATTGCCGACAGAGAGCAGGGTAGCATCAGCCAGCTACCGGTAGAGGAGCCAGTAGTTCTAGAGTTGGATCTGGGAGAGGAGTTCCAGCGGCAGGAAGACAGACCGCCAGACCTCAGGCCACGGGGAGGGTGTTTATGGTGAGAGGATCTGAGTCCTCTCAGTCTGCAGATCTTATTCAAGGTATGTGTTTACTATCTGGCAGACTCTCGCGTGTGTTGTTTGACTCAGGCGCTACGCATTCATTTGTTTCACATGAGTGTGTAGATCATTTACATTTGCCCGTTTCTCGATTACCATATACTTTGACAGTATCTACCCCTACCAGTGATCCTTTGATCACCATGTCTGTTTGCCTACAGTGTCCTATCGTGGTTGAAAATAGGGCATTCCTCGTAGATCTTATCTGTTTGCCTATGCAACAGATAGATGTTATCCTTGGCATGGATTGGCTATCGGCCAACCATGTAGTGTTAGACTGTGCCCAAAAGACTTTATCCTTTCTTGAGCCTTCTAGCATAGTATCTGCCAATGAAGGAGCAACTATGAGGAGTGATGATTCTCAGCAGTATGTGATGCTTTTCTCTTTGGAAGCTAAGGAGACTCCAAGTATAGATTCTATGCCTATCGTGAGAGAGTTTCCCGAGGTTTTCCCTCCTGATGTTCCAGGTTTGCCACCAGAGAGGGAGGTTGAATTCACCATAGATCTCATGCTAGGGGCAGGACCCATATCAGTAGCTCCTTATCGGATGTCACCTGTGGAGTTGGCAGAGTTAAAGAAACAATTGGATGATATGATGAAAAAGGAATTCATCAGACCGAGTGTATCACCGTGGGGAGCACCAGTCTTGTTTGTGAAGAAAAAGGATGGAAGTGCTAGGTTGTGTACGGACTATAGACAGTTAAACAAGGTTACAATCAAGAACAAATATTCGTTGCCTAGGATAGATGATCTGATGGATCAGTTGAAGGGAGCTTCGGTGTTTTCTAAGATAGATTTAAGATCAGGATACCATCAGATTAGGGTAAAGAAGGAGGATATACCTAAAACTGCTTTCAGAACAAGGTATGGGCACTATGAGTATCTAGTTATGCCTTTTGGTGTAACTAACGCCCCAGCAGTATTTATGGATTACATGAACAGGATCTTTAGACCATTCCTCGACAAGTTCGTTGTGGTGTTTATTGATGATATTCTTATCTATTCCCGTAATCGGGAAGAGCACGAGGAACATCTGAGAGTGGTGTTGCAGGTGTTGAGAGATAGGCAGTTGTACGCTAAGCTATCCAAATGTGAATTTTGGTTAGAGGAAGTACAGTTCCTAGGTCATATAATCAATCAGGAAGGGATAGCTGTAGATCCAGTTAAGGTAGAGGCAGTGATTAGGTGGGAGAGGCCTAAGTCAGTAACAGAGGTGAGAAGTTTCCTAGGATTAGCCGGGTATTACAGGAGGTTTATTGAGGGTTTCTCCAAGATTGCGTTGCCTATGACGCAGTTAACGCGAAAAGGTACGGCGTTTGTTTGGACAGAAAGATGTGAGGAGAGCTTTCAAAAGCTAAAGGAGAAGTTGACTACATCTCCTGTGCTGACATTACCAGAGCCATTAGGACAGTTTGACGTGTACTGTGACGTGTCATATCAAGGATTGGGTTGTGTTTTGATGCAAGAGGGAAGAGTAGTGGCTTATGCTTCCCGACAGTTGAGGGTTCATGAAAGAAACTACCCGACTCATGATCTGGAATTGGCAGCCATAGTGTTCGCATTGAAGATATGGTGACACTATTTGTATGGAGCTAAGTTTAATGTGTTCAGCGATCATAAGAGTTTAAAGTATCTGTTTGATCAAAAGGAGCTGAACATGAGACAGCGTAGATGGATGGAATTTATTAAGGATTATGAGTTTGATCTTCAATACCATCCTGGGAAAGCTAATGTTGTGGCGGATGCACTAAGTCGGAAATCTTTGCACGTATCCGCGATGATGGTGAAAGAGATGGGATTGCTTGAACAGTTTAGAGATTTGAACCTAGGTATGGATTTGGCTGAGGATAGAATATGCTTAGGTATGATCACTATCAACAGTGAGTTTTTGAGAGACCTCAGGTTTAAGCAAGTTCAGGATGAATATCTACAAGAGATAAGTCGAGGCATAGATGAAGGGAAAGTTTCAGAGTTTAGGAAAGGATCCGATGGTGTGTTAAGGTTTAGAGATCGGATATGTGTGCCCGAGGACTTTGAGATTAGGAAGATGATTTTAGAGGAGGCACATAAGAGTAAGTTGAGTTTCCACCCGGGAGCCACCAAGATGTATCAAGATTTGAAGAAAATGTTTTGGTGGCCAAAGATGAAGAAGGAGGTGGCAGAGTATGTTCTATCATGTCTAGTGTGCCAGAAAGCTAAGATAGAGCATCAGAAGCCTGCAGGGTTGTTACAGTCCTTGGATATCCCAAAGTGGAAGTGGGATAGCATAGCGATGGACTTTGTGGTTGGATTACCATGAACTCCGAAGAAGTTTGATGCGATTTGGGTTATCATTGATAGGTTAACGAAGTGTGCTCACTTCTTTCCTATTGGTGAGAGTTATAGTCTTGAGAAGTTGACCCAGATTTACATCAAGGAAGTAGTGAGGTTGCACGGTGTACCATCGAGTATTGTCTCCGATCGGGATCCTAGATTTACATCTAGATTTTGGAGACAGTTACACGATGCTTTGGGAACCAAGTTGAGGATGAGTTCAGCTTATCATCCTCAGACGGATGGACAGTCAGAGGGAACAATTCAATCATTGGAGGATCTTTTAAGAGCATATGTGTTAGAACATGTTGGCAGTTGGGATGAATTCCTACCCTTGATTGAGTTCACATACAATAACAGTTTCCATAGTAGTATCGGAATGGCACCGTATGAGGCTCTCTATGGAAGAAAATGCAGAACTTCGTTGTGTTGGTATGAGACTGGCGAGAGCCAAGTGTTAGGTCCCGATGTGGTACAGCAAACAACGGAGCAAGTCAGGAAGATAAGAGAGAAAATGAGGGAAGCGCAGGATAGGCAGAGGAGCTACAGTAATAAAAGGAGGAGACCCTTAGAGTTCCAAGAAGGTGATCACGTATTCTTGAGAGTCACTCCGAAGACCGGAATTGGCAGAGCTATAAAGTCTAGAAAGCTCACTCCCCGATTTATTGGACCATTTCAGATTCTTCGACGAATTGGTTCAGTAGCCTACCAGATAGCCTTACCCCCTTACCTCTCCAACCTCCACGATGTATTTCATGTTTCCCAATTGAGAAAATATTTCCCCGATCCTTCTCATGTAATTGAGCCAGAGTCAATACAACTCCGAGAGAATCTAGAATATGAGGCTCTACCGTCTAAGATTGCAGATAGAAGGATTAAAGAACTCCGTGGTAAACAGATTCCCCTGGTCAAGGTCATTTGGGATAGTGTTACCGGAGATGCTACTTGGGAGCGTGAGGCAGATATGCAGCAGCAGTACCCCCATTTATTCTCAGGTATGTAATTCCGGGGACGGAATTTCTTTTAAGGGGGTAGAAATGTAACATCCGTTATTTTATGTGTGGTTATGTATGATGTTTAGGTTTAAGGTTTGGATGGTATAACTGAGAGGTGATTTGAGGTATAGAGAACAGCTGGGGTTTCCGGTTAGTGTCTTTTAGATAATTGAGGGTGGAACAAAATTTGGAGTTAAAGAGGAGATTAGGCATTTTTGATGGTTAGAAATTGTTTATTAGGTCCTAAGGAGCCTATATCTCAAATTTGGGGTCAATCAGACATCGAACGGACCCTGAACGTAAAGAGTTGACTTTCTGGTCAAAAGTCAACGCTCAAGCGTGGCAAACATCACGCTCGAGCGTCCACAATACGCTCAAGCGTGGGTGTGTCCACGCTCAAGCGCCCAAGTCAACCAGACAAGGGCCATGCTTTGACTTGCTACGTGTCAACGGGCGCTGATGTGGCAGCCTCTGAGTGGTTGCATGGCTGCTGTGGTTTTCACGCTCAAGCGTGAAATGGTCCACGCTCAAGCGTGAAAATTTCCACACTCGAGCGTGGCAGCGTGAATCAGAAAAATAAAAAGGGCTTAAGTGACACAAAGTCACTTAAGCCATAGGAAAGAAACGAGGCAGAGAGCAGAGAGCAGAGAGCAGAGAAAACAGAGAGGGCTATAGAGAGAGAAAGAGAGAGAGTTTAGTGAGAGAAAAGAGTTCTTGAGTGAGTGTGGCTTGCTCGATCGTCCTTTCGCAAAATGGAGTACGTGGTTGTGATCATAGGGACGATACCTTCATTCTCCTCTTCCCCGTTTCTTCAATAGTCGAAGGTAAATTATTCCCGTTTATATCGAAAGTCGTTTCGTTACGTTTATCTTTGTATCTTTCGTTTCGTTTGTCGGAATTCGATTCCGTCTTCGAGTATGAACTCGTAGTAACGTGTGCTTCGTAATGTGATGCTTAGGTGAATTTTTGGAAGCTCCGAGGCCCTAGAACCGTGCAGGACAGAATTGAGCTCGTGGAGGAAACGCTCGTTTCGTCTCGTTTCGTTCATCGTACGACTTCCCAGGTGGGGGAAAGAAACCATTTAACGTCGGAAACGGCGCAGTTACATTTAGTTCGATAATGGCGTAGGGCGACCTAAACCCTACTCAAGAGCGAGTAACGGACAATGTCCATGTCACATTGGGGACTACTTAGTGGTACCAATGATGATATTGAAATTGTGCGTTTATCGTCGTTACGATAAAATTGTATTATTTTATTATTTTATGACTGGCTGTTGTGACTGCTTGAATTAGTTGCGTTGATATGCTGATTGATGACTGATACTGAGTGTTGATATATCTTATGAAAATTATTATTGTTATCATTATTATATTGGAGTTGATGCCATGATTGATATGATGACATGATGCCATGATTAATATGATGATTTGATGGAATAATGTTATGATGCCATGAGTGTAATGGTTAGGAGTAGAGTTTGAGTAAGTGATGAGATATGACGAGCATTGATGATGTATTGGGGAAATCATACTTTATGTGTTAGTAGTGCCTAACCGAGATGATTGATGTTATATGATGATGAGGTTTTATTGAGGTTATTTATGAGGTGATGATGAGCGGTTAGGGCACTAGGGGATGACCTGAAACATGGTCTGTGATATGTGGACCTGAAACATGGTCGTTTGTGGACCTGAAACATGATCGTTGGGGTCTATTCCTCGGAGGGAGAATTCCCGGGGTCTAGGCTAACGGCGGACCATCCCAGACATGATTTCATTTTAGTTGCAGCTATAGTTCATGCGTTGCATGAGCACCCAGGCCGGGTCCAGAGGTGTGCACCGGTTGGGTAGCTATAGTGCCATTGCTTTGCATGGGCACCCTCCAGCCGCGGACGAGGGTGTGCGCCGGGGCCTCTGGGACGTGTCGATTTTTGTGATATCCGGATATGGCCGACTACCTGAGAAGATTCATACACATTTGCATTGCATCATGATGGGGGTAGAGGAAAGACCCTAGATGTGGATTGAGGATGTTTGTGTTATATTTATATAAACGATATTTTGGGAGATGGATGTTTATTGTGCCGTTATAGAATTAAATGTCGCTAAACCCTTTCCACGTTTGATGTTATATGGATTCTTATCCCCTTTTCTTTTGTTGTATGTTTGTACATATATGTTTTGTATATCAGATCCAGGTCGTGTTGATGGCGCACTGGGATCACCCGTGGATGACTCAGGATCTGGGGTTCCCCCTCTCGGGGACCTTTGAGGTTGAGTTCTTAGATCCGAACGGGTGGCTCGTGGACCCAGTCACTCGCTTCGTTGTGTATACGGGTCCTACGTCCATTACCTCCGGGTTCGGACAGGGAGCGCCGATAGGATTCATCGGCACGTTCCGCGTTGGCACTACCCTTCCTTTCCAGGTAGGACAGCCAGATGGACACATACCGCCGATGCCGCCGATGCCAGGCATGGCCCCAGATCCCTTCATGGTACCCTTTGAGGCACTAGTTCCAGAACTTGCACCGGCACCAGGGCCCGAGTTGGCACCTATCCAGGAGGAGGAGGACCCGGTTGCCCCCGCCCAGGACCTGGCACCCCTTCCAGAGGTACCAGCGCCTCCAGAGGTCCGGGTTACGGTTTCAAAGTCTTCTCGAGTATCTACCAGACAGTTTCATCCCCGTGATAGTAGACTTTACCTACAGAGGTTTCAGAGGCAGTCAGACAGGAGCTCGTCCAGTGAGAGCGGAGGAGTGTCCGGACCTGCCGGACCGCGGGATCCAGACGAGGGTGGTAGTATTTGATGGCTCGAGCCAGTGCCATCTGTATAGGTGTGAGTGAGGTTTTGTTGTATTTTGAGAGGGGACAGGGTGTGGAGAGAATCGGCGAGGCATCTTCCCTTTTTATCTTTTGATGTATTTTCTTTATGTTACGTACCACCGTTTTGTATATATTTCGGGATCCTACTGATGGGAATCCCTTGACAGTTATGTATTAGGAGATGATGTATATATTTATCTATATATATATGTGTGATGTATGTTGATGTATCTGCATGTTAACTATTTACATCTTAAGTTTTAATTTTCCGCTGTTTAAGTATAACCGCCTATCGCTAATAACACGATTAAGTTTTAATATTTTGGGTTTTTCTTTAATGGGACGTCGGGGCGTCTCATTTGGAGTTTGTGAGTCTGTTTGGGAGAGAAGTTACGCGTGTTAGCATTGTTTAAGGTAACGTAGTTATCCCTCCTTAATCTCCTTTTCCCTTTCTTTTGAATTGAGGATTAATTGACTATTCTCTTCTTGTTTGGGCAAGGCTTGAGGAACTCGTCGAGCCGCTCGAGGGGAAGACACCAATTTCGTTTACGCTTAGCTAAGGGGTTTGATCTTCAATACCAGGTATGGGGAGAAGGAATAGAATTGACATGTAGGCATTGAGGGTAGCGTAAGATAAAGGATTAACCCATGACCCTGTCCTATGTTGTTTGTCTATTTGATGTTAATTGATATATGTGTAACTAGTAAGGTACCCGTGCATTCGCACGGGTCACTTTTGTTTTTACGTATGTTCGAAACAGACTTGTATTGAAGCAGACTCGTTCCCCCGTAAGAACCATATATATATATATATATATAAAATCAACTAAAATCCAGAATCTTACCATTGTGGCTCTTTTTTTGGGTGCAAATGAAAATCATAGAGATGACAAAGGAAGTGGTAAAATTCAGAAACTTACCAAACAACAATAAAGAAATGTGAAAGACCTGCGATGGAGAATGAGATAAAATGTTTATCAACAACAGAGGAGGCGGAAACAGTAAGTAAAAGAGAGATGGGAGAAGGCCAGTTTTGGAAATAATAGACCAGTCACATGTTTGGTTTTCCACAGCCTGTTGTTTAGGGTAATATTACAATGCTTCGAGATCATAAATTTGTGTTGGTTTAGGCTCCCAATCAAATCTCCTGCAAGGCAATATCAAATAAGAATTCACAGCAGATATTCCATGTAGTGAACCCAAGCAGATTACATTATCACAAAAAGTGAAAGCATGAACTCCTATTGTATTTCAAAAAAAAAATTGGCATAGAAATGGAAAACATCAAAAGTAAAGGTATGTATTTGATTCAGATAAATCAACACTAAACTAAACTAAAAATCACCTCACATGTTATCAAAGCCTTTAAAGAGGATTAAATAAAATGAACTGCAAAACTAATCAGAACAATCATGCTTCTTCACATAAATATAATCATCATTATCCAAAAAAAATAACATATAAACTTTAAAACAAACTTTCAAGGCTTTTCTGACTGGCTGCTGGAGTTTTCAAGGCTTTCAACAAAGGGTTATAGCCATACAATAATCATTGTTGTTCAGTTTTGAAGGCTTTTCTCTAGTAGTAAAAACTTTCAACAAATTTTTGAACATGTGGCACCACAAGATTCACTAATAAAGGAAAATTCTCTACACTACCAATGGATCAAAACTAAATGCATTTGAAAATGGCTGTCTTTGAGTTTTGAGTTAAACAGATTGTGAAAAAAGAGGGGAGCTGGAAAATATATAAAAATATATTAATGGAATAATACATATGGATTTAAATCAAAATTCCTTTCCATACCAAATTGCCAAGTATCCCCGAAAAAGCTTTTGAATCTTTATTGCTACCACTTCATCCTTCAGTTTACAGCCAAATTGAACAATTGCAGCAACCTAAACCTTAGCAGCTTTTGTCTCATCCATGTCATTTTCTAAAACGCAGTTGTATCTGTAATGTAAATCAGTTCTGTGATTGAAATAAGTTTTACTTCAGTACAATAAGGTTGATAATAAGTCATGCTCAATGCTTAAGAATAAGTGGTACTAAATTAGAGTTGGCACTCAACACATCAGAAAATGCAGATTTGTAGTAAATTATTTGACAGCATAGAAGACATAACAAATGGCAAAAAAGGCAGCTCCTCCACTTTCGCCCTAAAATAAAAAACAATTATTGCCAATTCAATCACTAAACAGAACAAAAGTCAGAAAGGGGAGCTCCTCCATCTTCACCATTTAGCACCAACTTACAATATTTATCTTAGCATTCAACTGAATAACTTTTATGTTAGAAAGTGTAACATCCGTTATTTCATGAGTGGTTTATGTATGATGATTAGGTTTAGGACTTGGATTACATTTTTAGAAGCTGTTTGAGGTTTAGAGACTCTTGCATGGTAAGTACGCGACCTATTCGAGTGAGTTGGAACGTAGAAACGAAATTAGGTTTTTCCCGGTTATCGCTTTGAGACGTTTGAGTGTGAAATAAGAATTTTTGGAGTTAGAAATGACATTAGGCATTTTTGATGGTTGTAGGTTGTTTATTAGGTCTCAATGAGCCTATATCTCAAATTTGAGCTCAATCGGACGTCGAACGAACCCAGAACACGACAAAACGTCTTCTGGTCAATGGTCAACGCTCGAGCATGGCAAACTCCACGCTCAAGGGTCCATAATATGCTCAAGCATGGGTGTATCCACGCTCAAGCGCCCAAGTCAACAGACAAGGGCCATGCTTTGACTTGCTACATGTCAGCATGACCGACGTGGCAGCTTCTGAGTGGCTGCATGGCGCGGTGGCTTTCCACGCTCAAGCATGGATTGTTCCACGCTCAAGCATGAAAAATTTCCACGCTCGAGTGTGGCAGCGTGAATCAGAAAAATAAAAAGGGCTTAAGTGACATAAGTCACTTAAGCCATTAGCTGAACACAGAAGACAGAAACGAGAGCTGAGAGTTGAGAGCAGAAAAGAGAGGTTTTAAGAGTGAGAAAGAGAGAGAGAGTTTAGAGAGAGAAAAGGTCTCAGCACCTAGTACAACTTAGTCAGGCTTTCCGTCACGAATCAGAGTACGTGGTTATGATCGTATTGACGATACCTTCGCGTCCTTCTTCTTCGTTTCCTTAAAAGTGAAGGTAAATCATCCTCGTTTATGTCGAAACTCGTTTCGTCATGTTTCTCTATGTATCTTTTGTTTCGTTTGTCGGAATTCGATTTCGTCTTCGAGTATGAACTCATAATAACGTGTGCTTCGTAATGTGATGCTTAGGTGAATTTTTGGAGGCTCCGAGGCTCTAGAACTGTGCAGGGCAGAATCAAGCCCGTGGAGGAATGCTTGTTTCGTCTCGTTTCGTTCATCGTACGACTCTCCAGGTGGGGGGAAGAAACCATTTAACGTTGGAAATGGCACAGTTACATTTAGTTCGATAATGGCGTAGGGCGGCCTAAACCCTACTCAAAAGCGAGTAACGGACAATGTCCATGTCACATTGGGGACTACTTAGTGGTACCAATGATGACATTGAAATTGTGCGTTTATCGTCGTTACGATAAAAATATATTATTTTATTATTTTATGACTGGCTATTGTGACTGCTTGGATTGATTGCATTATTATGATGATTGATGACTGATAATGAGTGCTGGTATTTCTTATTAAAATTATTATTATTATTATTATTATTATTATATTGGAAATGATGCCATGATTGATATGATGACTTGATGACATGATGTTATGATGATATGAGTGTAATGATCAGGAGTAGAGATTGAGTAAGTGATGAGATATGATGAGTCATGATGATGTATTGGAAATCATACTTTATGTGTTAGTAGTGCCTAACCGAGACGATTGATGTAATATGATGATGAGATTTTATTGAGGTTATTTATAAGGTGATGATGAGCGGTTAGGGCACTAGGGGGTGACCTGAAACATGGTCTGTGATATGTGGACCTGAAACATGGTCGTTTTGTGGACCTGAAACATGGTTGTTGGGGTCTATTCCTTGGAGGGAGAATTCCCGGGGTCTAGGCTAACGACGGACCGTCCCAGACATGATTTCATTTTAGTTGCAGCTATAGTTCATGCGTTGCATGAGCACCCTGGCCGTGGTTCAGAGGTGTGCACCAGATTGTGTAGCTATAGTGCCATTGCTTTGCATGGGCACCCTCCATCCGCGAACGAGGGTGTGCGCCGGGTCCTCTGGGACGTGTTGATTGATGTGGATATCCGGATATGGCCGACTACCTGTGGAGATTCATACAGCATTTGCATTGCATCATTATGGGGATAAAGGAAAGACCCTAGATGTGGATTGAGGATGGTTGTGTTATATATATATAGATATATATATATATATACTACATTTTTGGGAGACGGATGTTTATCTTGCTGTTATAGAATTAAATATCACGAAACCCTTTCCACGTTTGATGTTATATGGCTCCTTATCCCCTTTTCTTTTGTTGTATGTTTGTACACATGTGTTTCGTATATCAGATCCAGATCGTGTAGATGGTGCATTGGGATCATCCATGGATGACTCAGCACCCGGGGTTCCCCCTCTCGAGGACCTTTGAGGTTGAGTGCTTAGATCCGAACGGGTGGCTCGTGGACCCAGTCACTCGCTTTGTTGTGTATACGGGTCCTACGTCCATCACCTCAAGACTCGGACAGGGAGCGCCGATAGGATTCGTTGGCACGTTCCGCTTTGGCACTATCCTTCCCTTCGAGATAGGACAGCCAGATGGACACATACCGCCGATGCCAAGCATGGCCCCAGATCCCTTCATGGTACCCTTTGAGGTACTAGTCCTAGGACTTGCACCGGCACGGCACCCGCACCCGCACCAGGACCCAAGTTGGCACCCATCCAGGAGGAGGACCCGGTTGTCCCCGCCTAGGACCTGGCACCCCTTCCAGAGGTACCAGCGCCTCCAGAGGTCCGGGCTAAGGTTTCAGAGTCTTCTCGAGTATCTACCAGACGGTTTCATCCCCGTAATAGTAGACTTTACCGACAGAGGTTTCAGAGGCAGTCGGACAGGAGCTTGTCTAGTGAGAGTGGAGGAGTGTCCGGACCTGCCGGACTACGGGATGCAGACGAGGGTGGTAGCATTTGATGGCTCGGGGCAGTACCATCTGTATAAGTGTGAGTGAGGTTTTATTGTATTTTGAGAGGGGACGGGGTGTGGATAGAATCGGCGAGACATCTTCCCTTTTTATCTTTTGATGTATTTCCTTTATGTTATGTATCACCGTTTTGTATATATATCGGGATCCTACTGATGGGAATCCCTTGACAGCTATGTATCAGGAGATGATGTATATATTTGTATATATATGATGTATGTATGTGGATGTACCTGTATGTTAGCTATTTATATTTGAAGTTTTAATTTTTCCGCTGTTTTAATATAACCGCTTAACGCTAATAACACGATTAGGTTCTAAATATTTTGGGTTTTTCTTTAATGGGACGTCGGGACATCTCAGAAAGACAATGAAATAGTCTATCTAATTGTCAAAACTGAATCATAAATTGCTAGTTGCTGCCAAAGAATGTGTTCCAACAGATCCATGAACGGTTCCAGCTTCCAGGAGTGCAAACAACAATTCTAGTTAATCTTCCAAAATATCCACTGCCATATGCCAACATGACTTTCTATAAATAAAAAAATTGTGTTCCAATGGATGCAGAGACATGAGATGTTAGAACCCAAAGAAACCATGGAACTCAAATATGGTCTTATGAATCTATTTCAAGAGCAAATATAAATAAATAAGACTAAAGTCCACAAGAGTCAAGATTTTGGAAATACCTAAATAAAATATATGCATCAGTCGGCACAGTAACTTCAGAAAATGATGATTGAGAATTGAAGATAACCTTCTTGAACGTTGATAACAGATCAAATAACAAAGCTCAAGAGAATGAGGAGAAAATATGTGCTATTAATCAACAGGTTCACTAATAAATAAAGCAGATTTGAAGTCATTTGAATGTTGTTGCAAATACTTTGCAAGAAAAGTATATGCTTGGTGGTCCTTTCCAAAAGTGCATCTATGCTACACTGCTGAATCATTATAAGATATTAAAGAGAAAAAATCACTACCTAAATATAATATTTAAATATTTAAATTTAAATTTAAATAAGAGACAATGAAAATGCAAGATGACCCTCTATTTGTAAGACAAATTACAGAGGAAGATGCAATCTTCTACCTACAATCAATGCAAAAAGTAGGTGTCTCACCCAAATGAAAACCCAACTATGCTGGTTGGCTTCATGTGGATACTTTTTCATAATTATCTGCCTACATGACAAATAAGAAAAAAAAATTAAAACTTCTTCATTGAAGACTTAAGTAAGACAAAAAAATATTAGAAAAATGCAAAAACCATTGGCAGCATGACATATTTTGTCTACTTGTATTGACAAATAGGAGATTCAAATTATATCTGTCCTGGGCAGGAATATGTTAGAAAACATTATTGAAAAAAAGTATCAAAGCACCAACGCATCTTTCAAGCTAACATATGTTTACAAAAAACCCAATGAAACTCAAAACATATCATTGCTATCAAGTTAAACAGTGATAATATGTCAAGTTAAGCTAAAAACATATCATGGGTTTATAATATATTTTGTCTACTTATATTTCCAAAAGGATAATATATTTCTCTATTTGTAAGACAAATTAAATAGGAAGATGCAATCTTCTACCTATAATCAATGCAAAAAGTAGGTGTCTGACCCAAAGGATATTTATAGAAATATCTATAATCTATAATCTATAATATATACAAAGGAGAATGTATGCAGGAATTTGTTATCCACATGTCGATCAATCAGTCTGTCCATATCAGCATTTTCCTACTTGTCATCCATGCCATGAAACAAGGGATGACTATTTGGCTATTAAAAAGCAAATCGATTAAATAAGGAAAGAAATTCAATGCATTAAATCACATACATTTCAATTTCAGATTTTAAATTCATATCAATCCACCATGAAAAGACAGAATAAAAACAAATCAATAGAGGGTCCTGTTGGTGTAAGCCCTAGAGGCCAATCTATTTTGTATAGATCATCATTTGTATCATGAATTTGATCATATATTTGATATATGAATAAGGCATTCATTTATTATGTTATTAGTTTATAGCATAATAAAGTCCTTAGAATAGACAGTTCATTCAATGAGATATTAAGTGCGTGACTTAATAGTGAGACCTTATTGAATAATAGAACTCTATTCTTAAATATCCGTAGTTGAGTATTATTATTAATTAGGACGACAATAATACATAGAGACTATTGTGTGAGTAGACTGATGACCACATCTCACGGGTCATGGATATGTGATATCAAGTCGGCACACAGGTATAAATATTAGGAGTAATATTTATACCGGATAACCCACTATAAGAATACTTCATAATAGTTATGTAAGTGTCATAAGTATTCTCATGGCGACCATAGTGAAGTAGTCCTTCGACTTGAAGTCACTACGATTCCTACATGAGGAGTTGTAGGCTTTAATGCTATCAAACGTCACGCGTAACAGGGTGATCATAAAGGTAGTTATTGGGTCTGCAATAAATCATGTTGAGGGGTGTGAGTGATGTAGACAGGATTCGTCCCTCCTACATAACAGGGGTAATGTCTTGGGCCCCTCGATAGAGTGAGACGTGAAATATGCGTGGCCACGCGGAAGTGGGCCAATATGTGATATTGGGCCCATTTATGATTACACGTCTACTCGGGGATCGAGGAATAAATAATTGAATATAACAAGGATGACACTCTTATGCCTTGTGTTCAATTAAGACATATGGACGAAGGGACATTTACTACACGGTAAAATTTGGTTGCGGTAAGGCTAAAATCGGATCACCGATACTCTCGCTAATTGGGTAGTAATGATGCATTGCTAGATGCCGCTCATTATTTATAATATTTAATATTATAATTAATATTTGATATTATTATAATATTTAATATTATGCCAACTTAGTGAGAGCCTATAGGGTCACACGCATAGAGCAAATGTGGAGCAGTTATATTAATTAAATATGATTTAAATAATATAAGGACAATTGGGCTTGTAGTGTACAAAGCCCAATAGGGTAAACAATTAGGTTAAAGGGAGCTGCCAACTTATAAATAGAAGTGCTCTCCCCTCTAACCTAGTTTGGCTAACCGTGTCTCCCCATAGCCATCAGCTAGCACAAGACGCATAGCTCCGATGCCCATTTACTCGCGTGGACTGAGTAGAGGTGCCGCCCCTTCGTGGCACTAGTGATCCAAAACGAAAAGCATGTTTCATGGTAAACACAATAGCCTTTTTGTGATTCATGTTTGTAATACGTGATCCATGGGAATGGTTTTCTTCCGCCTTGAGATATGATTTTAAAAGATGATTATCTCATGAAAACCCAACAGGTCCAACATTTCAATTGTATGGATTTCATTTGATTTCTGATTTCCTTCATTTCTTTGCACTCTTCTCTTTGTCTCTTTCTTTTCTTTTCTCTCATTCAATGTTTTCATCACATTTCATCTCTCTCCTTTAAAGTTTTTGCAGATCTATGAAATTATGTAGACGGATTGCATGTATTTTTTAGATCACCACCGCTGCCAGGAGACCACCGCTGCTCAGCCACCATCCTCTCTCTGAGGTGCATATATCTTTTTTTCCTTTATTTTTTTATTTATCCATGTTGAAAATGGAATTGATTGACATTGACTTTTGTTTGAATGATTTTGAAAATGGAATTCTCTTAATTTTTTTCCCTCTTAGATTCTTCAAAGACGTCATGCTATGTGCTCCTTCATTTATCTCTCATCTCAAGTAATGACTCTCATCTCTTCAAAGATTATCCATGGTTCATTTTTTTTACTGCAAGGTTCTGAATTTTGGATTTCCAGAGCACCATCCCAAATCTTCAAAAAGTAAGGGTCTATTCTCTTCTATTTTTTTTACGATGATTACGAAGAAGAAGATGCCTCGGATGACAATGATAACCACGATGAAGAGTCCCTCTCCAATAAAGTTGTCCCCCTTCTTCAAGGTTTTTTTATAAGATTCTTCAAGGTTTTTTTACTTAGCGTTTTAATTTTTTAAAATAAATAATAGCGTGATAATCAATATCAATAGTTGAATTCCATGTTGCTTGGGTTAATTTGGTGGAAGGAATTGATATAGAATCGTTTTCATTAAATAAATGAAAAATAGAAACTTCGTTATACAAGACTGCATTGATTAGAATTTATTATACGACCAACAATTGAAAATTATTCTGAGCAACAATTCTAAATTCACCATAATACAATCAGTGCATAATTAATTAGCTTCTGATTAATTTCCTATTTTTAATGTCTTCCATGCTTGCAGTTTTAAATTCAAATTTCATCATAATTGATGATTAGGAAAACAAAATAATTGCAATTGTTTTTAAACATTTTCATAAATGGCGTTATTTCCATTAGCATGACATTATTATTCTAAAAATTTCAAAAATTTCATGACATTATTTCAATACAATTATTGCTGGCATTAATGCGATATTTGTTTCTTTATTGATTGAAAATTTAAAAGAATTCGAACTTGAACTACAAATTTTTATTGATGGCATTAATTTGAATTTGAATTGGAGATCTTTATTGACGTGAAGGTTGTTGTCTGAATTAGAACTTTATATTTATTTAAACCAATTTGTATTAAGTGATATTAAAAAACAACATTACCATGATATTTGTTTCCTTATTGACTGGAAATTTGAATTAACTCGAATTTGAATTGGAAATTTTTATTGACGACATTAAATCAATTTTAAATTTAAAGCAATTTCAAAAAGAGAATGAATGTATCTTTATTAAAATTGATATGATTTCAACAATTTAAAGCAATTTAAATCCGTAACTCATTAATGCTCAGTAATTTAAACCTGAGCCATTTAAAATATATATCATATAAGGAAGGTTTTTGAACCCCAAATCGTGTAAGGAAACTTAAAATGTATCTTTCACGTAAAATGATATGATATCAATAATTTAAATTAATTTAAGACTACAATTTAAAAATTCAACATTTTAAACGAATTTATTTATCATTTAAAGTCGATATGGTCAAAAATAATAAAATTGTAATCGGATTAAATTAAATATCTCAATTAAGGATTGCAATTTCTTTAATAATAATAATAATAATATAATAATAATAATAATAATATATTATTATGTACATTTGAGACTCTAATTTACAGGAAAAACGTACAGGTGTCATCCCATGTTTCTTTAATAATATGGATTTGCTCCTATGTTTTAATTTTGATTTCAAAATGGAACCGCCAGTTCAAATGTGAAAAAAAAAATAGTTGTAGGATCATCTAATCTAA
This sequence comes from Echinosophora koreensis, assembly GCA_035048595.1. Classification (NCBI taxonomy): domain Eukaryota; kingdom Viridiplantae; phylum Streptophyta; class Magnoliopsida; order Fabales; family Fabaceae; genus Echinosophora; species Echinosophora koreensis. The sequence continues at coordinate 1,270,056 of JAPCYP010000114.1, forward strand.
TTTAATTCAAAGCAAAAAAAATGGTGGGAATAATCAATGTAATAATATAATAGCAGATAAGCTAGCGAAGCAAATGCAAATCAAATACAAATATTAATGCAAAGTAAGAAGCAAATTAATTTATTGAATATATTCTTTTATCAAAGAAATTTTGAATTTTATTTTACCTAATTAATATATAATTAATTACATGATAAAAAATTAAATAATATATATTAAGATGTAATTGATTTAATAAACTATATTTATAGGGTTTGTCTTATCATTCCAAAAATTTTTGATATGTCCTACATTATAGTGAAAAATTGTTCCAAAACGTAAAAATTATTTTTGCTTTAATTTACACATTAGTTAATTAAATTTAATAATATTCAATATTTTATATATAAGAATGGCATCCAATAATAAATACGCATAGAAATCAAAATTTTATTATATAAAAATGGCATCCATAAAATCCGCCAATTTTCTTATATAGGTAATTGATATGATTCTAAAGTTAATGGCATGCTTTAATTATTGTACTGTTTGATGTTAATTGTTTGATGATGTATGATTGGATGTTATTGGTATGCCCAATTGAGTATGATGTTTTATGATACCATGAATGTTCATGATATGCTATTATGATGATGATGATGATGTTGTTATGATAATGATGAGGCTGTTATGATAATGATGATGATGTGGTGCTCTGAATGAGTGTTGATTGTTGGGGATGTTAATGCCAACAATGACGTTAATAAGACTCTAACCAATTAATAGGGCTTGTTAATGATGTTAAGACGTTAGAGGATGTTAACAATGATGAAAGAGAATTAAGGGATGTTTCCCCAGTTTGTTCATAAGACATGAATATAGTATGAGAGGCAATGTTACGTTCATAGGGCTTAGGCAAAGACCCTAGGATTGATTAGTGAGTGTTTGAAGGACGTTAGTAATGAAGCTGGAAGTAAAAGACATGGGAACAATTAAAGATAATGAAACTGATGATTGATGGTGTAGCTTAAACCAATAGGTTTGATCCTTGAATGCCCTAGGAAACATAGTGAGGGTTGTTCAACCCTTCTAACCAGAAATAGTACGGCCACGCTCCATTGAGCATGGCTATGCTCAACAGTCAGCACGACTGTGCTTGACTTAACAGTCAGCACGCCTATGCTGGGGGAAGCACGGACGTGCTTCCCTGTACAGATCAGAACGCAGAACAGTAACAAGGGGTGTTTTGTAATGCCCCGATTTCTGTGTCTTTCTATATCAGTAAATAAATATCTATATGTGTTTATTTTTTATTAAAATCCAGAGGATGATTTTAAATAGACAAGAATCATTTTCTTGTGTTATCCTACCGTATAAAGTCACGGTTAAAGTTTCGGTTGAAAACTCAGACGGAAGTCGATCTGTGTTTTCACTGACAGTAAAAGTTTACGGAGCAGAAAACCTAATCTTGACCAGTGAACAAAATGGTTAGTGTTTTTATCATGTATCCTTCAACTTAGGTTATTTTGAAAATTTATGTTCGGAAATAAAATATAATATTTTATTCGGGCGAAAACGTTTAAAACTACAATCGAAAGTGCAACCGGATATGAAATGGAGCAGATTAGGGAGGAAAAAAGGAGTGAAGTTACACGAGGGGATGTGATTGACATGGGTTATGACACACTCAAAAAGTACCATCATTGCACTTTTTCAAATTATATCATATTCTAATCAAAAACCCATTTTCTTCACTTTTTCCAACCAAACACCTCCTTAACTCCAAACTTGCTCTCCAAGCTCACTCTCCCTCTCTCTTCACGCCACTCTCCCCCCTCACTCTATAAATACCCACTTCATTTCATCTCTTCCATTTTCTTCGTCTTCTCCATTCTTACTTCAAGCTTTTAACACTTAAAGCTTCCATTTTTATTTATTTTCAAGCTTCAAGTTCTTCATACATTTTCTTTCTAGCTTCAAGGGAAATGCTCTCATACTCTTGTTTTTCAAGTTCTCTACTTTATTTCATAAGTTTACATTATATGTTCTCAAAGATTCTTATTGAGCTTTTAACTTCTAAAATCTTTAGAAAATCATAGGAAACTCCTTTTGAGTTGAAACCAATTTCTATGAACTTCTATTGATCTCTACTTTAATATTCTAAGAGATTGTATCAAACAAACAACTCTAACCTATTTTTCCAAGGATGGCCGAAAATATGTATTAGTGGCCTAGGATGTTTTGTTTTCATTTTTACAAAATGAGCATGGACTTGAGCTCCTTAATACATTTGGATGCTAAGTCTAAGAAATTGGAAAGTTTAAAGATTTCTAGCCTATTTATCCTATGAAGGCCGAACCTATGTTGGTTGTGGACCTAGGATGTTTGGTTTTCATTTTCCAAAATGATCATGGACTTGAGCTCCTTAATACATTTGGATGCTAAGTCTAAGAGATTGGAAAGTTTAAATATTTCTAGCCTATTTATCCTATGAAGGCCGAACCTATATTGGTTGTGGACCTAGGATGTTTTGTAACACCCCGTTTTTCGAAAGTATTTTTATAAAGCTGGCTTTTAAGTTGGAATTATCGGTTGAGGGCTTAGTGGGATTTTCTAGCTTAAAAGTCCCTTTCTGGTATATGAGCACGCCCGTGCTCATTAGCCAGCACACCCGTACTTAAAGTCAGAAGCGTGTTTCTGATTTTAAGTTGAGCACGACCGTGCTCAATGGTGAGCACGCCCGTGCTCAATGTGCTGACCACGTCTCGATGATGCTAAGTTGAGCACGACCGTGCTCAAGGGTGAGCACGACCGTGCTCAGGTTCGAGTTTTACATACGTGAGCAGAATCGAGGGTTTACGTCATAACCCTATTTGTGACGGCTGCTGCTACCTTGTTGCGGCCAGAACTCATTCTTCCCTTATTTCCTCTTCTCCCAGTGCTATAGTGGAGTTTTGGAAGCCAATTGGGAAGCCCTGCGCATCTGTTTTGGTATAGAGGTAATGTCCCTTTCCCTTTTATGGTTTCCTTTTCATGATTTGAATTAGGAAACTGATGGTTTACGTTTTATTGTTCCATGGCTTGGATTCGTCTTGAGCCGCTCGAAGGGAAGGAACCAATTTGCTGTTAGGACCGCTGTTAGAGCTACCTTCAATCCAGGTATGGGGAGAAGGGTAGTGTAATCATAGGCTCGGGGTTAGGGTAAAGTAAAGGGGTTCCCATAACCCCGGTTGATTGTATTAGTATGTAAATGATTTGTTAGTTATTCTGATAACATGTTAATAGTTGGTAATATGTTGTTCTTATGCCTATGTTCATGATAGTGGTTGTGTTTATGTTGTTGTGATGACTATGAACATGATGATATTGTTGGGTTGATGCCACTGTCGAGTTGATGTTGATAATGTTGATGAGTTTAATCCTTAAAATGTATTGATAACTGATTCAGGATGTTTAACGGATTAAATCCTTGAAATTGGTTAAGTTTCAGTCTCTGTCCCTGCCCGGGACAGCACTGTCACGTGATGAGCACGACCGTGCTGAAACAGGGAGCACGACCATGCTCCCAGCTGAATTCTGGAAAATGGTCGCGCTGTTCAGCATGGCCATGCAGAACAAAGAGCATGACCGTGCTCAATGGGAAGCACGACCGTGCTTTACTTAAAGGGGCAGCACGCCCTCACGTGTTTAAGCACGACCGTGCTGGGGGTTAAGCACGACCGTGCTCAACCCTCTTGGACAAATCAGAATTAAAGAACTTAAGGGGTTTCAAACCCCATTTCCCAATAATGATGAGTTGATTAAGGATAAAGATTAGACAACTTGGCTAATGATCACCAAAGATAATTAAGTTGATGAGATGGTGAGGTATCAAGTTGATAAGTCGGTACCCATTGGGTACCGCAAGCAGATGAGTTGTGCCTTGGTGGTTTTTGGCCAAGCAAGCCTTGACCTCGCGGTTTAGGTCTAAGGTGTTGTTGTTGTACCTTGGTGGCCGAGAGTTTGCCCCAAGTGTTGCGGTTGACTCCGCTTAAGTCCTCAGGTAGATTCTGCGAGGTAAGTTGTTGCGGTTGATTCTGCTGTTATCTTCGGTCGATTCCGTTGGAGTTATGGAGGTGGTGTTGCCGTTGTTGTTGTTTTGCATACGCATTGCATCGAAGATGTTGTTTAGGGATGTTCGACATAGGGGAGGTCATCCTAGAGTACGGCGATCTGGCCATCCACGGTTGGAGTAGATTCTCCTAGCGCCCCAGTGATGAGGCATTCGTTAGTTTGATGCGTTAGCTATCCAAGGAGTAGATTCTCCGGCGTTGAGTAGATTCTCAATGTGGATATTTAACTCCGAAGTCGTCCATCCCGAGTTTAGTGGATCCACATGCATTGTTGGTTTTGAAGTTGACACAGGCAAACACAAGAAGGGGGGGTTGAATTGTGTTTGTTAATATTTTTCGAAAACAGCCTTTTCAAAATAGATTTTCTCACACAAAGATAGAGAAGCAGAATAAAGCACACAGAGAAACAGTCTTTTGAAAGAATAACAAATTCAAGTTCAAATCCCCACAGTTAGTATAAACACGTAAAACCAAAGAGATAAGGGATTAGAAGATTCACACAAGATGTTTTATCCTGGTTCACTCTCTTCCAACCAAGAGCTACGTCCAGTCCCTTCTACTTGAAGGATTTCTCCACTATTTTCCAAATAGATTACACCAAGTATTCAACACCTCTCCAGGCTCACAAGTATTTCTTTCTTACCAAGCCTCTTCAGGCTCTACCTCTAATAAAGAGTTTTGATTTCTTTGATCTTCTAACTCACTATGTGTGAGAATGTGAAAGTTTAAGATCAGATGAATATTATAGCAATATTCAAACTATGATATTATAGACTTTTGCTTTTTGAATGAATAAGAGAGTATTTGCTCGCAAGAGATTTCTTGAGATTTCTTTGTATACGCAAAATTTGTTTCTTCAAAAGCTTTAGTCTTCTATTTATAGGGTCCTTGATCTTCTCTTCAGCATCTTCAACGGTTGTTTTTGAATTTTCCGTTTAGTAATAGAATCAACTAAGTAAATATCCGTTGAGACTCAGCTTGCTCGTGGCCTTTGTACTATTTGACAAATTCTTGCATGTAATGGCACACCTCTGAGCAAAAGCAGCTTGAAAAACAGTTTTGCCTTCCTTGTATAAGTTCCAGTTGTTTCAGCGTAAAAGGTGACAGGGTACACAACGTTTTCCATTGTACTATTCTGCTTTTTGCAATTCTTTATTCGTACTATGTCTCTCTCATTGAAACAAGGCAACAAGAACCGTTAATTGAAAATGAGAAGAACCGTTATAAATGAAGTGAAATGAATATCAATCATAAGAAATAAATTCGCTTTGGTTCAGATTGGTATAAATGCTTAAAATTCTTCGTCCAACAAACGAAAGCAAAGGCAAGGTAAGTAAGGAGAGTTTTAAGGCTCCGTCCACTGACGTGGCAACCAAAACTTCGTCTACTTAAAACATCGGTCTTGCCAGTACTCGAGACATTTGAAATCTCCGTCCAGTGACGTGGCAACAGAAAACTAAGGTTATTATATGAGAGAAGCTCACGTCTACATTAAAAGAAATTCTCCGTCCACTAAAAACATTCAAGCGCTCGTCCACTGACGTGACACTTGAGTTTAAAGGAGATCCTTGATAGAGTGGACTCGACCACTCTTTCAATATAAAATATTGAATATAAAGTATATGGACGCGGATTTGCAAAGAGAATAGATTTAACATTTTAACTTATAAGAACAGAGATTCTTTAAGACTAAAGGCACTTGTTAGATTCAAAGCATTAACACTTTGCTACACAAATTTAATTCTCATTGTTAACATCAAAACCTAGAGATTATTTACTCCAAATTATTTTGGTTCCAACAATCTCCCCCTTTTTGATGATGACAAAAACTAATTAAATTTATTTTGCAAAGTTTAAGAGAGCTTACAAGGCTCCCCCTAAGACAAAGCAGACATCAGATAAAAACAGTTAAGGCAAAAATAAGCTAAGTCTTATTTGCAATATAATATTGGTTAACAGATCAAGATAGCAGCCTATTAAACATTTAGAATTCAAAGCATTATCGAAGCAAAGTCATGAAAAAAAAGAATGTCAAGGCATAGTATCAGCAAGATGAATATATATATTTATGCATATGCAGACAACTATGTACTTTTTAAAAATCTCTGTATAATAAAATTTAATCTTTCCTTTCTCCCCCTATTTTGTCATCAGACAAAAAGGTAAAAGGGAGTGGACCATCATTGTCAGCAAACAACAAAAGGGTAAAAACAGAGAAGAAAAAGTTTTTAGGTGGAAGGAGGTGGTGGAGGAGGTGGTTGGTTAGGGTGTGGGTTTTGATTCCTCTGAAACTCCAAGATTAGAGCCAGCATCTGATTCATCACTGCATTTGTAGGGGCCAGAGAGTCTTGAACTTGCTTCTGCACCCTTTCTTCAATCTGTTGAGCCATCTGCTCAGTCTTTTCCTCAACTATCTTGCCAACCTTATCATCAACAATTTTCCCAATGATGTCTTCAAGATTGGGTGGCAAGGTAAGTTGTCTTGAGCTCTCAGCAGTGTCAGAGACAGTGTCTTGAGCCTGGGCTGCTGATCTGACCATAGCAAGAGCTAATGGTTGAGAAGAAGTCTTAGCAGACTCAGCTCCTTGCTTAGAGACACCAGTCTCAGCAGACTGCTTAGCTTGTGCAGATGGAGGTTCAACTGAAGTAGGCTGAGAAGACAGTTGCTCATCAAGTTCAGGGCCTTCTACAATCAACTCTTGGGCTACCTGATCAGAGGAAGATGTTGCTGGAGGTGCAGTGGCAACTGTAACAGATTTCTGAGGTAAATCCTTTGCCCAGCGGATAGGAATAATTTCCTCCACATCCCTGCTGGTAATAGGAAGTGCCCACAGATCTTTGTAGATCATGTGCCTTACTCTGGATAGACCACACTTTCCTCTGAACTTAGGAATTTCTTTCTTCTCTTCTTGAGTCAAGCCAGAAGAAGAAGCTTCCCTGGTGCAGTGGATGATGTGAGACAACCAGAAATCTGCAGCCTTCATTTCTCCAATATTCTGCACATCCTCCATATACAGATAGAAGTCAAGCTCGGAGGGATCAAAGAATTCCTGAGACAAATCCAGCATAGCAGTGTGAGCTTCAGGCATGACTCCCTTATTTCTTTTGCGCCTCATGTCTTTGTCTTTGTTGAGGTCTATCATGCCAAGCCTTGGACAGATGGGGTAGGGAGCAATGCCTACACGTGTTTCCTTATTGTGTCTCAGCCATGTGATAGGAACCCAACGTGCAGCTCTTTCAATCTGGAAGTAGCTGAACTCCCACTTCAGAATGTTATAAATCAGTTGATCTGCGAAGGGGTCTGAAGCACTTCCATAGATGCTGGGATGCTCAAATTTCATCCATTTTGTGTTTGCATCCAAAATAATTGGAACGTGCGCAGATGATCTAGCTCTCTTCTCAGGTAAGGAAGGCAGTCTGTTCCTCTTAGGATCAGTTTCCCATACAGGAATGATGTGCCTTGCTACTCCTTCAGTGTGAGGAATCAATGGTGGGGTTTTTTGTAGGTTGGGGTAAATTTTTCTTTGAGGAAAACGGTTGAGGGGTAGATGGGTGAGGAGAGGGCCATGGTGGTTGTTCATTTCGGATGGAAAGGGACCTTTGGGGGGCTGAGAGTTTGGGTATTTGGTGGTCCAGGGGTATTCCTCATAAGGTTCATAGTCATAATCAGGATGGGAGTACCACCTTGTCAGAGGAATTTCAAGGTTAATTTCAGGGTCAGGTTGGTGAGTATGGAACAGAATTCTCCAATTTCTCTTGACCTGAGCCCAGTTCTCAGACTTATTTGCAAAAAAAGTGGATGAGGGTATGATTGGTGGAAAGAGTTTTCTTAGGGGTTTAGGAAAGGGGGCACCTCTGCAAATTCCATCATCCTCTTGATGAAACCAAGGATCTGAGTCAGGAATTATGGGTGGAAAGAGGGTTTTGAGTGGTGTAGGTTGAGGTGTGGTTAATTGAGTTGGGCTATTTTGTGGTGAAGATGGATTTGAGGTTTGGTCAGGTTGTTCTCTTTGTGGTGAGGGTTGGGGTGTGGGTAAAGAAGGTCTATATACATTATCAAAAAATCCTACTCCCGGAGTAGGGGCATCATCACTCACAGTATTGGTAGGAACATCAGAAGAGGTGTTTACCTCAGAGGCTGCAAAAGTTCTTGCTTTCCTTGCAGGTTGCCTCCTCTTGGTAGGCACAGCAGCATCAGCAGCAGTATCAACAACAGCAGCTGCTTTCCTCTTTAAAACTGTTCCCAGAGGAATATTGTCATCTTCATCATCATCTTGAGGCAGAACCAGCTTTCTAGCTCTCTTGGGAGCAGGTCGAGGAACAGGTTGAGGGGCCTCATTCCCAGGCTCATTGATAACAATGCCTCTGGTAGGCCTTCTAGGAGCAGGCTTCCTGACAGCCACAGTTTTCCTTTTAGTTCCTCTCTTGAGACCAAGAATAGCTGCATTGTTGGCCTCAACTGCTTCTTCCTTAATCTTCATTTTCTCTTCTTGCTTTGACATTTCAACAAGTTTGTATGTGTCAAGATGCATGCTACTTAGGTTGCTCTTTCCAAAAATGGCAGCTTGCATCCCCTTCGAACGAAAGATCTTGTCTTGTTCTTCTTGAGGCTTTGCATCTAAGTAATCATACAAGCCTTGCTGCTTGAAGACTTTTGACAGAAGATGAGAGAAGGTGATGTGGGAGGCGGTTTCTCTGTTTGCAATGGCATCCTTGAAGCGATGAAACAGGATCCATGGTAGGTTTATTTTAGTCTCATAGACCAAGTTGCAGAGACAGAACTTGTGAAGGGCAGAAAGGTTGTCCTTAGACCCTGCCTTGTGAAGCACTGCCTTGTTCAGAATCTGATGAAGAATCCTGATGTGATCCTTCATTTCAGATGACTTCCATGAGTGAGTCCTCACTGTATCTTCTCGCATCAGTGTAACCGCGATGGTTTCTATACCACCAAGATCTTCTTCCCAGTTTTCTGTCATGATTAAACCCTCTTGGGCACAAACGATTGCATCAGAGATGGTCTTCTCAGAGACAGTTATCTTCTTGCCTTGAACAAACCCTACTACCTCAGTGTTAGAAATCGTTGGTTTCCTCCAGAAATCCCTTATTAAGTCTGGATAAATCGAGACCTTTTCCAGAAACAAACCATCCCAACCAGCAGCGTTGATGAACTTGCTTACATCCAAGTTGTACTCACACAAAATTTCAAAGTTAAAATGATGTTCAGCAGCGATATTAATGATGTCAGTAACATAGGCAGGCTCGGGAGTTGAGGTTGAAGCCATTGTTGAGTTCTTGAGTACAGGTTTAGGTTTGAAGAAGGAGAGTTCGAAAACTTTCAGAGAGAAGTTATCAAAGATGAAGAGTAGCGAAAGGTTTTTCAGAGGGAAAGGAATTACCTTTAAAGAGTTTCCGAATACCAACAGTTTTCAAGGAAAATTCAAAAAGAAAAGATTGATTAGACAAGACTTTAGTGAAAAAACGGCGTTGGTTTATTGGGACCGTAAAAAGTTACGATGGGATTGATGGAAGTAGCTGACTCAGCAAGGAAATGATTAAAATCAAACGTTTTAAGATAACTGAGTTCAGATAAATAAAGATGCAAATATTTTAAAAACAAATGTATGTAAGATTGGGTCCACAAAGGATTGAGGGTGGACGCATAAAAACATATGTAGTGGACGCGGCACACCAACAGTAGTGGACGCGTAGACTACACGTGCTCTGGACGCCAAAACCAGTGGACGCGCAGATAAAACATGCAATCAAAACATATACCATATTAAACCACATACAACATGTTAAGATGTTTTCTGATAAAATAAATCTGTCCTCAGCAAGAGGTTTAGTAAAGATATCTGCCCATTGATGGTCAGTATCTACAAATTGAACATCAAAAACACCCTTTTGCACATAGTCTCTGATAAAATGATGTTTGATTTCTATATGCTTAGCCCTAGAATGAAGAATTGGATTCTTAGACAGATTAATTGCAGCAGTATTATCACACATTAGTGGAATACTACTTACAAACACATTGTAGTCCTCCAATTGGTGTTTGATCCAGAGAAGTTGTGAGCAGCAGTTTGCAGCTGATATATATTCTGCTTCAGCAGTTGATAGAGCAATGGTACTCTGTCTTTTGCTTGACCATGACACTAGATTAGCTCCAATGAAGTGACATCCCCCACTGGTGCTTTTTCTTTCAATTCTATCTCCAGCATAGTCAGCATCACAAAAGCCAACTAATCTGTAATCTTCATCTTTCTTAAAGCACAGACCAAGATTAGTAGTACCTTTTAAATATCTAAAAATTCTTTTAACTGCTGATAAATGAGATTCTCTAGGATCAGATTGAAATCGAGCACATAAGCAAACACTGAACATTATATCAGGCCTAGAAGCAGTTAGATATAAGAGAGATCCAATCATACCTCTGTATACCTTCTGATCTACCTTTTTCTCTTTATCATCTTTGTTCAGTATGGACGTGGGATGCATAGGTGTGTTCATAGGTTTGCAATCATCCATCTTAAACTTTTTGAGAAGTTCCTTTGTGTACTTAGTTTGATGGATGTACACCCCGTCCATAGATTGTTTGACTTGAAGTCCAAGGAAGAATTTGAGTTCTCCCATCATGCTCATTTCAAACTCTTTCTGCATTAGCTTTGAGAATTCTTTGCACAAAGATTCATTAGTAGCACCAAATATAATATCATCTACATAGATCTGTACTACTATGAAGTTGGAATTTATTGATTTTCTAAACAAGGTTGTATCAACCTTTCCTCTGACAAAACCATTATCCATTAGAAAAGAACTTAGCCTATCATACCAAGCTCTTGGGGCTTGTTTTAGGCCGTATAAAGCTTTCTTAAGCTTGTATACATGTTCAGGTTGGGTTTCACTCTCAAAACCCGGAGGTTGCATAACATAAACTTCTTCATTGATAAAACCATTTAAAAAAGCACTTTTTACATCCATTTGAAAAAGCATAATATTATGATGTGCAGCAAATGAGAGTAAAATTCTGATTGCTTCCAATCTTGCAACAGGTGCAAAGGTTTCAGTATAGTCTATACCTTCTTCTTGAGAATAACCTTGTGCAACCAATCTTGCTTTATTTCTTATAACCTTACCATTTTCGTCAAGCTTGTTTCTGTAAACCCATTTTGTTCCTATAACAGATTTATTCTTAGGTAGGGTTACCAGAGTCCAAACTTCATTCCTCTCAAACTGATTTAGCTCTTCTTGCATTGCTAAAATCCAACCATTGTCCAGCAGAGCCTCGTCTACAGTCTTTGGTTCCAATTCAGAGACCAATGCAGAGTCTTCTTGCTCTCTGAAGGTTGATCTGGTTCTTAGCTTATCGCTTGGATTTCCTATGATTTGATCCGGTGGATGATAATTCTTGAAATGCCAAGTTCTCTGAGCATTGCCTTGTTGAGAGGTGGATGCTTCTGGTTGATGAGAAGGGTCTTCAACTGGATCATCAGTTTTAACTTCTTTTGTTTCTCCTGAGATGTTTAAGTCAAGATCTGCAAAACTTTCATCTAGCTCTGATAGTTTCTTATCAGGCTGTTTGTCATCAAATCTAACATGTATAGATTCTTCTACTATTAAAGTTCTTGAGTTATACACTCTAAATCCTTTTGAGGTTTCAGAAAATCCTAGTAGAATTCCATTGTCTACCTTTGCATCAAACTTACCAAGTTGATCTTTTGTATTTAAAATATAACATTTACATCCAAAAGGATGAAAATAAGATATGTTGGGTTTTCTGCCTTTCCACAATTCATAGGGAGTCTTACTCAGAATAGGTCTAATGTATATTCTGTTCTGAATGTAGCAGGCAGTGTTCACAGCTTCAGCCCAGAAGTGCTTAGGGACAGAATCGTCATTGAGCATAGTCCTAGCCATCTCTTGAAGAGATCTGTTCTTTCTCTCTACCACACCATTTTGCTGTGGTGTTCTTGGTATTGAGAAGTTGTGTTGAATTCCATTTTCTTCACAAAACTCATTGAATAGCTCATTGACAAATTCTCCCCCATGGTCACTTCTAATTGAAGCTATACACATGCCTTTTTCATTCTGTACACGTTTGCAGAATACAGAAAAGACCTTGAAAGACTCATCCTTGTGAGCAAGGAACATAACCCATGTCCATCTAGTATAGTCATCTACAATGACTAGACCATATTTCTTACCACTGATAGAAGCAGTCCTTGTTGGACCAAAAAGATCAAGGTGTAGCAGTTCTAGTGGTCTCTTGGTACTTACAATATTCTTAGATTCAAAAGAACCTTTGACTTGTTTTCCCTTCTGACATGCATCACAGAGAGCATCAGATTTGTATTTAAGGTTTGGTAATCCTCTCACGAGGTTATGCTTATTTAGCTTTGAGATTAATCTCAAGCTTGCATGACCTAGCCTTTTATGCCAAATCCAACGTTCATCTTCAATGGACACTAAACATGAGACACTTTGATTTGAGAGGTCCTCCAAGTCAATTTTGTATAAATTGTTTTGCCTCTTAGCAGTGAATAAGATTGATCCATCATTTTTCTTGACATAACACATGTTCTTATTAAAAGAAACATCATATCCACTGTCACATAATTGACTTATGCTCAGTAGATTATGTTTTAAACCATTCACTAAAAGAACATTATCAATGGAGGGAAAAGGATGTTTACCGATTTTACCTATACCAGTGATCTTTCCTTTCTGATTTCCTCCAAATGTCACCCAGCCACCATCCTTATGTTTAAGGTCTTGGAACATATACTTTTCTCCCGTCATGTGACGTGAGCATCCACTGTCCAAGTACCAGGATGTTTGTTTCTTTCCTGTCGTTAAGCAGATCTGCAACAGGTATTATCTTGTCCTTAGGTACCCAAACTGACTTGGGTCCTTTCATGTTAGTTTTCTTTGGACGAGAATGTTTGGCATGCCTATTATGTATGCATCTAGATGTAGAGTGCCCACTTTTTCCACACACTTTACAAAAGGTGTTGGACGGGCCTGATTTGGTTTTCGCATACCTAGCTGGAGCTTTTGAAGCTCTTTGTTGCATAGGTGGTTTTGACTTAATGTAAGATGCCTCATGCTTCTTATTGTCATAACCAAGGCCAGATTTATCAAAGGGTGACCTAGAATACCTTAGGATAAGACTAAGCTTATCTGAGCCTCCTACCAATTTTGACAGAGAGTCTGTCAAGTATTTTACATCTTGTTTTAGTTTTGCAACTTCACAAGAATTGTCAGGCTCACATTCAGATTTGTCAGTTAGACTGACATTCTCTGATTTCAGCTTATCATTTTCTTGAAACAAACTTTGTTTTTCCATGCAGACTCTATCATATTCTTTGGTTAATTTTGCAAACTTCTTTTTAAGACTTTTGTATTCATGAGACAATATGGATGAGTCATGCAGTAATTCATCAAAGGCATTTTTGAGAGTTGAAGGTTCAGAATCTGTTACCTCATCATCATCAGTGTACTCATTTTCTGATGATGTGTCAGCCATGAGGCAAATGTTTGCCTCTTCCTCTGCTTCCTCTTCCTCATCTGATGAGGATAAGTCCAAGTCCTCCCATGTAGCCATTAAGCCCTTCTTTTTCTTGAAGAACTTCTTCTTTTCTTTTAGGTCAGGACAGTCAGCTTTGAAATGTCCTGGCTTTTTGCACTCAAAGCACAAAGGTGGACCTTTTTCTTTGGAGTCTGATTTCTCCTTAGAAAATTTCTTGTTGAATGGCTTTCTCTTGAAATTACTTTTTCTTCTCCACATATGTTGTATCTTTCTGGAGATGAAAGATAGTTCATCTTCATCTGATCCTTCATCACTGTCTGAAGGTTCAGCATCATCTGAAGACTCAGCAGCTTTGAGGACTTTTGAAGAACTTGCTTTCTTTGCCTTTAAAGCAATGGACTTTCCCTTTCTGGAATTGTCTTCCTCATTTAGTTCAAGTTCATGAACTTTTAATGATCCTAGAAGTTCTTCCAGAGAGAGAGTATTCAGATTCTTAGCTTCTTGAATAGCAGTGACCTTCGGTCTCCACTGCTTGGAGAGACTTCTCAGAATCTTTCTGATATGATCTCTATTCTCATATACTTTTCCCAGAGATCTGAGACTGTTTGTTATTGTTTGAAATCTTCCAAACATCTGATCTATAGACTCATGATCAGTCATCTTGAAGAGTTCATACTGGTGAACCAGCATGCTTATCTTTGACTCCTTCACTTGTGATGAGCCTTCATGAGCGAGAGCCAGTGTATCCCAGATTTCTTTTGCTGTGTTGCAGCTGTGAACTTTATCATGTTCTGATCTGGTAATAGCACACATCAAGTAGTGTTTGGCTTTGAGATTTAGTTGATGTTTGGCTTTTTGATCAACACTCCAATCTGCTCTAGCCAATACTGCTTGATTTTCACCTCTTGGCTCAGAATAGCCATTCTCTATCAGTTCCCAGATGTCTAGGTTCTGTGCATCTAGGAAGGCCATCATTCTCTTCTTCCAATAGTCGTAATCAGTTCCATCAAAGAGTGGAGGTCTGTTGATAGCTTGTCCTTCTGCATCCATGGTGATAGGATCGTACTTCCTCAGCACTTGTTAGATGCTCAACCCTTTCGAGGCTGAGCTCTGATACCAACTGAAGTTGACACAGGCAAACACAAGAAGGGGGGTTGAATTGTGTTTGTTAATATTTTTCGAAAACAGCCTTTTCAAAATAGATTTTCTCACACAAAGATAGAGAAGCAGAATAAAGCACACAGAGAAACAGTCTTTTGAAAGAATAACAAATTCAAGTTCAAATCCCCACAGTTAGTATAAACACGTAAAACCAAAGTGATAAGGGATTAGAAGATTCACACAAGATGTTTTATCCTGGTTCACTCTCTTCCAACCAAGAGCTACGTCCAGTCCCTTCTACTTGAAGGATTTCTCCACTATTTTCCAAATAGATTACACCAAGTATTCAACACCTCTCTAGGCTCACAAGTATTTCTTTCTTACCAAGCCTCTTCAGGCTCTACCTCTAATAAAGAGTTTTGATTTCTTTGATCTTCTAACTCACTATGTGTGAGAATGTGAAAGTTTAAGATCAGATGAATATTATAGCAATATTCAAACTATGATATTACAGACTTTTGCTTTTTGAATGAATAAGAGAGTATTTGCTCGCAAGAGATTTCTTGAGATTTCTTTGTATACGCAAAAGTTGTTTCTTCAAAAGCTTTAGTCTTCTATTTATAGGGTCCTTGATCTTCTCTTCAGCATCTTCAACGGTTGTTTTTGAATTTTCCGTTTAGTAATAGAATCAACTAAGTAAATATCCGTTGAGACTCAGCTTGCTCGTGGCCTTTGTACTATTTGACAAATTCTTGCATGTAATGGCACACCTCTGAGCAAAAGCAGCTTGAAAAACAGTTTTGCCTTCCTTGTATAAGTTCCAGTTGTTTCAGCGTAAAAGGTGACAGGGTACACAACGTTTTGCATTGTACTATTCTGCTTTTTGCAATTCTTTATTCGTACTATGTCTCTCTCATTGAAACAAGGCAACAAGAACCGTTAATAGAAAATGAGAAGAACCATTATAAATGAAGTGAAATGAATATCAATCATAAGAAATAAATTCGCTTTGGTTCAGATTGGTATAAATGCTTAAAATTCTTCGTCCAACAAACGAAAGCAAAGGCAAGGTAAGTAAGGAGAGTTTTAAGGCTCCGTCCACTGACGTGGCAACCAAAACTTCGTCTACTTAAAACATCGGTCTTGCCAGTACTCGAGACATTTGAAATCTCCGTCCAGTGACGTGGCAATAGAAAACTAAGGTTATTATATGAGAGAAGCTCACGTCTACATTAAAAGAAATTCTCCGTCCACTAAAAACATTCAAGCGCTCGTCCACTGACGTGGCACTTGAGTTTAAAGGAGATCCTTGATAGAGTGGACTCGACCACTCTTTCAATATAAAATATTCAATATAAAGTATATGGACGCGGATTTGCAAAGAGAATAGATTTAACATTTTAACTTATAAGAACAGAGATTCTTTAAGACTAAAGGCACTTGTTAGATTCAAAGCATTAACACTTTGCTACACAAATTTAATTCTCATTGTTAACATCAAAACCTAGAGATTATTTACTCCAAATGATTTTGGTTCCAACACATTCCCCTCCTCCGATCTCCACAAGGATTTCAAAAAGGCAATTGGTGTAAATTCAAACCCTAATTTTATTCATGTAACACCTATCTTTTTTTCAATGCAATCCCCTCTAAATTGTATTAAATTCTATCAACCTCACATTCTTGTTTCCACTATCATGGATGGCGTTTGATGCCCTTTTTATACTCATTTTTGAATTTCGAAATCCTATCTGACAAGCACCACAAGAACATATGTAGGTCTATATATGCATATAAAATTAACAATATACATGTGTGCGTGTGTGTGGATGGAGATCAAGTTAATCTAAGAGTAATTTTAGGAGAGTTACTCCAAATCCCCACCCTTCATTTCATTGCAATCCAAAGGAATTAGGTGACCTCTTTAATGAATTAATATAAACCATTAGATCACAATAAAATGAATGGTAATTAAGGACTTGGTGTAACTTTCTTAAATTTACTTTTAGGCACCTTAAGCAAGTGGTCAGGGGTTCGAATTCTGACTCTTGTGTATAGAGAAAACTTGGTGGTGGAGATTAGTCACCGCTAACGATGGTGGATACTTTGGAACCACGTCATAGTTACCAAAAAGATAAAACACTCCTTTATATGATTACCTAAAAAAAAAAAGAAAAAATTCCTTTATAACAACGACTTTAGAATTTAAATCTCATGAATGAAATTCATTTGTAGTCATAATACGCTTCAAACAACAATAAACCACTTCCACTAATTTATTTTATTTTATTTTTTTTTTACAGAAAATTTAGGATAAGAGGATGGTACCTCGGTCTAAGGCAGGGAAAATCTTCGGGCTTTATGAGCAATTACAAATGAATCCTCCGATCTCCACAAGGATTTCAAAAAGGCAATTGGTGTAAATTTAAACCCTAATTTTATTCATGTTAACACCTATCTTTTCTTCAATGCAATCCCCTCTAGATTGTATTAAATTCTATCAACCTCACATTCTTGTTTCCACTATCATGGATGGCGTTTGATGCCCTTTCTATACTCATTTTTGAATTTCGAAATCCTATCTGACAAGCACCACAAGAACATATGTAGGTATATGCATATAGAATTAACAATATACATGTGTGTGTGTGTGTGGATGGAGATCAAGTTAATCTAAGAGTAATTTTAGGAGAGTTACTCCAAATCCTCACCCTTCATTTCATTGCAATCCAAAGGAATTAGGTGACCTCTTTAATGAATTAATGTAAAACATTAGATCACAATAAAATGAATGGTAAGGACTTGGTGTAACTTTCTTAAATTTACTTTTGGGCACCTTAAGCAAGTGGTCAGGGTTTCGAATTCTGACTCTTGTGTATGGAGAAAACTTGGTGGTGGAAATTAGTCACCGCTAACGATGGTGGATACTTCGTACCAATGTCATAGTTACCAAAAAGCTAAAACACTCCTTTATATGATTACCTAAAAAAAAATTCCTTTATAACGACGACTTTATTTGTAGTCATAATACGCTTCAACTACAATAAACCACTTCCACTATTTTATTTTATATTTTTTTACAGAAATTTAGGATAAGAGGATGGTACCTTGGTTCAAGATAAGGAAAATCTTCGGGCTTTATGAACATTTACAAATGGATTTACATTTACCTCATACTCAAGAGATTAGTAAAAACTTGAACTTACAACCTGTCAGATACGTAGGAAACCCTGTTACACTTCCACTTTTGCTTAGTTAAATAATGTTAGTTTGTCTGCTAATGCTCGAGCACCTCATAATGCCAATCATATAATCATATATCATATATTATATATCATATCACATATATAATATAAAACCATATTATATGATATATTAAATATCATGCCCTAAAATATCGCCATGTGTCAATCCTGCATGTCATAACATTTTTTAGTCTTAAATAAAGCCGTGTGCCAACTTCGTTTCCTAGCTATATTGTTGCCATGTGCCACACAACAATTGTAATTAATTTTGCTGATAAGATCATGTTTACACACCATGGCACACCGCACAACAGTCCTCAGGCCACCATTCCCTTTTGTTTTATTCTTCCATTTAAGCATGAAGCGTTTTTCTCGCTTGTTTTATAAAAAATGTTACGTATTGGCAAACTTCAAAAACAAAGGATTCATTGTCCATCACATGTGAGGTCCATTCCCCTTAAGAATTACTCTATACTTTGGAGTGCTGGAAATAAAAATGGAGAAGCTAGCACACGTGGGTCGGTTTCTGACATGGTATGGATAGCTCAACAAAGGAAAGAAGGAAGAGGAGGGATATTTTTTTACTAGTACCCATCTTTATCTATTTGTCTTACTTTTCTCCAATATAGTAAATTATTATTAAAGTTCAAATCTTAATTACGTATTAACCAAACAATTCGGCACAAGTGATTAATATACTACTGTTAAGGACAAATGGTTCGTGCTTTGCACGAGTTTGATCCTTGGCAGCAACAACTGTTGGTCAGGCTTTACTTACCTCCCGGCCGCATCCCGAATTAGTCAGGATCAAAGACTCTGGACATCGGGACGAGGGTCAAAGACTCTGGACCAAAAACAAAATCTTAATTACGTACTGTTTGATGAAACAAAATTAAAAAGTATATGTAAATGATAAATGGTTTACACTAGTGTAAATAGATCCTCTTCAATGAGAAAGAACTTATTCATTTACACAAGTATAAATCATTTTCATCCAACGATTTAATTAATATTATAGCAAGACATTCAAATGTCAGTAGGATTGTACTTAATTCATTTATATAGACTGTGTTTGAAATAAATTTCAATTTAAAATTATTAGATTTTATTCTTGGTGCACTATTGATATTCTCCAACAGATAATCGAATAGTAATCCCTTTCGAGATACGAGATCATCACAGGATCGGTCCAAGAGTGAAACTAACAAAACAAATTTTTTACTCTTACTTTTTATAAAGCAAAAAGGCCACATACTTTAACGTATTGAAAGCAATAATGAATTTAACTTTTTTTTTTTGACTGAAATAGGATCATTTCATATCATTAAAAATAGCATCCGAAATACAAGATGGTAGGAACCAGAAACATGGAAACAAGGTCACGATGTGGTCACCCTAGCAAGGGAATGAGCAACCACATTTGCTTGTCTCCTAACAAAACTAACCATATAGTTTGGGGAAAAAAAAAAAAAACCTAAAATGCTCCTACACTCAAATAATACTCCCAAACTCACAGACGTCAATAAGTTGAGAATTAACATTGTTAACCACTGTTTGAGCATCCAGTTCAAATATAACCTTGTCCATGTTCATAGTCCAGGCTTTTTGACCAAACTGACCCACTTTTAGAAACTATTTACCAAAATAACCTACTTTTGAAACTATTTACCAAATTAACCTACTTTTAAATAAAATAATATTTTTTTTGACTTTTAGTGGCACCGGTTTGACCGACGCCATTGACTTTGACCCGCCACATGGCAGGTCTCGATTGGCCTGAAAAAAAAAAAGAAAAAAGAAAAAAAAGGGTTGTGGCGCCGTTCAAAACGGCGCCACTCATATATATATATATATAAATTTTTTTATGTATATATATATATTATAATATAATAATTATATATATAAATAATTAAATATATATATATATATATAATTTAATAATTTAATATAATTATTATATATAAATAATTTAATAATATTAATATAATTATATTAATTAGTAATTAATTAATAAATATTTATTATTAATATTAATAATATTAATAAATAATATATATTAATATAATTTATATATACATATTATATATATATATTAATAATTTAATATAATTATTATATATAAATAATTTAATAATATTAATATATTTATATTAATTAGTAATTAATTAATATAATTATTATATAATGATAATATTTATTAGAAGAATTTAATTAATTAATTAATAGTTAATAATATAAATTTGTGTTGTCTTGTGTCTGTAATGTAATTTGTTAAGCTCGTTTCCTTTGACCGATGACTTGATTGCTCGTCATATTCACATAACATGAATGTTCACTGATCACAATACTATCGCACTGGTGGACTGTTTGACAATTTCACAATTCTTCCTCAACAAAAACCAACTCCAACAAATTTTGTTTATAATAATTAATTATTATATAAAAAAATGATAATATTAATTATCATATATATAAATGATAATATTAATTTATAATTTTAAATATCTTATTATAAAAGTATTTTTCCTTATATTTTTTATTGCTAGCTACGCTTCTAAGCTCCATTGGTTGTTTCTTTTCTCACATGACAGTATTTGTTTACTATAATAAAGTCACAAGTAAGGTGGTGGTTGTTGTTGGAGTTGGTTTTTGTTAGGAGTGTTCGCATCCAAACCAATTCAAAAGAAAACCGAAAATATCGGTTTTGTTCGGTTTTCAATTTTTTTGGATCGGTTTACGGTTTTTTTTATCGGTTTTTGGTTTCCTTTTGAATCGGTTTGGATGTGAATTCTACTAATAAATATTATCATTATATAATAATTATATTAATTAATTACTAACTAATATAAATATATTAATATTATTAAATTATTTATATATAATAATTATATTAAATTATTAATTTATATATATATAAAATTATATTAATATATATTATTATTTATTAATATTATTAATAATAAATATTTATTAATTAATTACTAATTAATATAATTATATTAATATTATTAAATTATTTATATATAATAATTATATTAAATTATTAATTTATATATATATGTATTTATATATGTTATATATATATATACATATATATAACAAAAATTGAATGGCGCCACTGCCCTTTTTTTTTCGTTTTCGTTTTTTTTTTTTGGGCCAATCGAGACCCGCCACTTGGTGGGTCAAAGTCAATGGTGCCGGTCAAATCGGCCCCACTAAAAGTCAAAAAAATATTATTTTATTTAAAAGTAGGTTAGTTTGATAAATAGTTTTAAAAGTAGGTTATTTTGATAAATAATTTTTAAAAGTGGGTCAGTTTGGTCAAAAAGCCTCATAGTACATGTTCATTGACAAAAGCCCGTTTAATGGGATGATAGAGACCCAACGCCTCTCCTTCTTTCACCGCAAGCTTGAAGGAAGTCCCACCAGACTTTGCCAACAAAGTGGCCCTCTTCATTACGCATGCACATGCCCTCTTCATATTTTTTAAAGGGAAATGCTAATCAGTGATTTTAGGGTGTTCTTAGGATACTAATTAAGAAATAAAAAATAGTAAGATTTTATGGAAAAATGACTTATTTATTAGTTTCAAAAGTTGTTTATGTTAGATTCCAACTTAAAACTCATTGATATTAAGTAGAGTTGCCCAACAGACATTTAAATTGTACTCCAGGATTTGAGGCAGGCGATGTGGGACTTCCAACATCCCTCCTCCACATATGCCTATCAGAACAGGTGTTACACAGGAAGATTGCCATAACAAACAATATGCAGGAAGATGGATTCTGACTCTGATATCATGTTAGATTCCAACATAAAATCAATTGATATTAAATAAAGTTATCTAATAAATATTTAAACTGTATCCTAGGATTTGAGGCTGATAATGTTAGACTTCCAACAATTTATTTAGATTTTCAATAAACTCTTACTTTTTGGCCCTGGTTATCAAGACTTTTTTTTTAACACGTGCCACATAATTCTTTGTCACTTGTTAATCCCCACTCGGTCTTAATCATTCGAACCAAGCCTGAGCTGTCTCTTATTCCGTTGAATCCATTATCCAATGCAAAGCTGTTTTTCTGAAACAAAATTAAAAACATCTTTATGTTATCCAAAGATGAGATAGCACACGCAATTTACGATGTTATATGTTTGCTGAGTAATGATAGGTGAACAATCAAATAAAATATTCATTCGAGACACTTGGTTAATCATATATAAATATTTGGTTAATTCAGTTTATTATATGGTTAATTACGTGTAAATATTTGGTTAATCATGATGACCCATTAATCATATGAAGAACTGAATTAACCAGATATTTGTATGTGATTAACCAAATATTTACATGGTTATGATAAATAAGCCCATTAACGTGATTAACCATATAATAAACTGAATTAACCAAATATTTATATATGATTAACCAGGTGTTCCAAATGAGTGGCCTATTTGAGTGTTCACCTATCAATATCATTACTCATGTTTGTTTTGACGCAAATCAGGACATCAGGTTGACAGTGGTAAATCATGTTTCCAGTAAGAAAACTAAGACTTTAACAAAAATGTGAAAGCTACTTATGGGAACGTTGCCCTCGTGTAAATGACACGAAAACATACATACACTGAGCATATGCTGCCACTGACGCCAACGGGTAACGCACCAAAGCAATATGAACTATGAAGGAGCTTTCACATTTTGTTTTTGAAAATTTACAAACATGCCACCCAAAAACATGATTTCCACTGACGTGTGCTACTTGTATATTTTGGTTTCCCATTTTAGAAAAAATCCTAAACTTATCAAAATATTAGTCGAATTAAGGAAAAAAAATCCTTTCAGGAAATATTTCTCATTTGACCTATATTTAATTGTTATGGATACGTTTGTTCAGATTTTTTTCCATAAAATAAATGAAGTTTCTATTAAAAAAAAAAACTTCTGATATTTACATATTTGTTAATTGAGTTTTTACCAAAACCTAGACCTTTTTTTTTTTAAAAGATGATATTAATTTTTATAAAAAAGTTCGAAAAATAATTATTATTTTAAATCACTTTAATATCTTAGAGCCATTTCTTCATGGGTTTAGTTCTAACCAAAATTGAAAAAACAAGCACGAGATACTCGCTTTCATGTACTTGCCATAATAAATCAAAGTTAAAGATTAGCGCGTTTTCTATCAAAAAAGATTAGTGCGTGTTTGTTTCTGCATCTATGTTCAAAGCATCTTTCACGTTTACTGTTCATAAATTACAAGTTTAATTACCATTATAACGTGACCCGGAAAATAAACATGATTTCTGAACACCAAAACAAATACTTTTTAATTTTAGGCTTAATTATATTTTTCGTCTCTCAGCTATTTTAAATGTGCAATTTTGATTCTTTGAAAATTTTAATTATATATTTAATCCTCTATTTTATTAAATTATACAAAATCAGTCTAAACAGCAAAAAAAAAAAAGGATTAAGTGTAGGTTAAAAAAAATTGATTTTACAGAATTTAACAAATTAGATATTTAAATATGTAATTAAAATTTTTAAGTGACCAAGATTGACACGGAAGAAAAGAACACTCAAATCTTAATTTTATAATATTGTTGTTGCAGCCATGTGGCCCCCTCCATTAATTGGAGTAGATATGTTGTGTACTTCTTCAATCAATTCAATTCATGTCCTATAAATATCACCCACCGTCTTCCACCACGTTGTCATTTAGTAGCAAGATCCTTCTGCAAAATTGAGCAGTTGCAACTTTGAAAGGAAGAAAGAAAGAAAATGGCAGACGACGGCACAGCTACCTGCATTGACATCCTCCTTGCCATCATCCTCCCTCCTCTTGGGGTATTCCTCAAGTTTGGTTGCAAGGTATTGTGTTCATTTTTCTTCTCTCAAGTGATCAACATATATTATCTTCCCTTTTCCTTTTTAATCATTGTTTGGTTAATTTCTTTTGTATGTCTGCATTTTTTTATAAGCAAAAATATATTTAAAAGAATATAAAAGATACTCCAACTCGTATGTCTGTGTTACGCAGGTGGAGTTTTGGATCTGTTTAGTGCTCACCATTCTTGGATATATTCCTGGAATTATATATGCTGTCTATGCTCTCACCAAGCAATCATGATATCCCTTTTTGTAAGTCTCACTTTTCCTGGGGTTCTCTATTTATTTTATTTTTCTTTTTTTTAATATATTTCACATAGAATTGGGGTATTGTTGTTTTAATTAAATTATATTAACATCTCTGCGCACGTATAAACACAAATGATTTTTTTTTTTGACTGGATAAACACAAATGATATTAAATATTATATAATAAAAAATAAAATTTATGATTTTGGAGAAATATATGGTATTCTCTATCATATTTATTTCATTTATTTTTTCAAAATCATAGTAGTGAATATCTCCATTTCTTATATTCTCATAAGTAATGGAGGATTGTTTCCCCCAAATAATGAAATTCACAATCTAATCGTTCAGAAGAACACTAGTTATTGGGGGTGGGAACGCCCTATTTTGATGCTTTATTCTTGCTAAATAATTGTGATTAGGTGGTATTTGCTTCAATTTTTTGACAAATTTCCTTCAACATAAGGAGTTGGAACTTCTACTCACTACTGGACATCGATGCTTTTGTTGACAGGTGGACATTAAACAGTTGTCAAGGGCCTTCATGTCTTTCAACCCGGATATTTGTGTTTGGAGCGTTTGATCTTTGATGGAAAAAAAGTTATATTACTTTTTTTTTTTGGGTCTTCACAGTATATTAGTGTCAATATTCCTTTTAATGTTTTGTTTTTAAACTTGTACTTTTGTCTTGTATGTGAATGAAAGAAAGTGTGGACCTTGTGGCCTCTAGATATATGGCAGGATTTGAAAGATACCAGCTTAGTTGGTGTTAATAATCTTGTTCATGTGTCTTAGACCTCAATATACTCATTTATGAGAAATGAATTATTTACTTATTACATTCAAATTGATTAATTCGATCTGTTGTTATCATATTCCGTTGTGTTAGAAACTAAACTTGTCTATAATGATCCAGAAGCTTTGAAAAGTCAAAGACTTAGCCCTTAAGGAATTGCCAACTCATAGTGTTTTAATTCAATTTGAACTTCTCTTTTGAAAAGTCAATACTTAGTTATTAAGAATAACAACTCATGCTTAAGAGTTTTAGTTTAATTTGAACTTCTCTTCAATAGTTGACGGTCAAAACAAGGAATTGACCATGGGGCTTATAAATAGGGTATTGGTCACTTTGTTGTTGTATTTTGTTCTTGTGAGAGAATTTCAAAGAGTTATAATAGGGAAGCTCCAACGAGTTCCCTCTCTAAAACTTGTATTTGATCATTAACAAAGGCCAAGCTTTGTGAGTGAAATAGAAATTCTGTTTGTGTTCAAAATCATTTCATAGAATGTTCTTTTCATTCTCTCTATATTCTTCTATCAAGGCAAATTTAGTTGCCAACATCTGGTATCAGAGCCAGGTTGAAACAAGATGGCATTAAGTTCAAGCACGGGAGCAACCCAACTTCAACAAGTGCAATCAACAATTTTCAAGTTTGATGGAAGATCAAACTTTGCTATGTGGAAATGTTTAATGGATCTATGTTTAAAAACTAGTGGCTTTGGAGAAATTTTGGAGAAAGGTTTTGTTGAACCAACAGATGGAGAAAAATCAAAGGCTGATACGAAGCAAGTAGACAAAGATCGTCTACTCAATGAAAAGGCTTTGTTTTTAATATGTCAATCGGTGGAGCTGCCCGTTCTTGAGAAAATTTTCCATGCTAAAACTGCAAAGGAGGCTTGGGAAATTTTGCTCAAAACATATGAAGGAGCTGACCCAGTTAAACGGACAAGGTTGCAAGGCTTAAAACGATAGTTTGAGCTGATGGAACAACGCAAGGATGAAAGTATTCGTGATTATTTTTCACGAATGGATAAGCTGGTCAACGATATGAAGAATAATGGAGTGACATCACGGAGAAAGAAATCATGGAGAAAATCATGCGCACTCTCACAAGTCGATTTGATTACGTGGTAGCAGCAATCGAAGAATCAAAAGATCTCAGCAAAATGACCTTGAATGATTTGCAAGCATCCTTAGAGTCACGTGAAATGCGAATGAATGAAAGGACAAGTGACACAACTGAGCAAGCATTAAAAGCTCAAGCGAATCCCAGAAGTGAAGGATCAATGCAAAGAAGGGTGGATTACAACCAAAGAGGACAAAATTCTAGAGGTAGAGGAAGGTTTCCTAGAACTGACTCAAGCCACGGAACCAAAGGTAATTTTCAAAATAAATCCAATATTCAATGTCACAAATGCAAAAAGTATGGACATTTTCAATCTGAATGCAAATCCCATATTCAGTGCCATAACTGTAATAAGTATGGTCACTATATTCGAGAATGTCATGCTAAAGCTTCAAATAATAGAGAAGGCCATGCTCAAGTTGCAGAAAATGTTGCAGAAAATGAAGATAATATGAAGACGGTGCTAATAACCAGTAACATTGTTGCTGATAAAGATGATAATCAATGGTTGTTAGATACAGGCTGCAGCAATCATCTAAGTGGGAAAAAAGAATTATTTTCTGACTTAGATGAAAGCTTCCAAACCACAGTTAAGCTTGGTGATAATTCAAGACTTGCAGTCTTAGGAAAAGGGAAGATTGCCATCAGATTAAAGGATGGATCTTTGAATTATATTTCCGATGTATTTTATGCACCGGGTATATGTCAAAATATTTTGAGTGTGGGACAGCTAGCTGAAAAAGGCTATGACTTGTGGTTTAACAAAAGAGGTTGCACCATAAATGATTTGGAGATGGGCTTGATAGCAAAGGCAAGCATGTCAAACAACCGACTGTTCCCAATGAATATTAAGTACCATGATTCCTTGTGTTGCACAGCTACAATTGTTGACAATAATTGGCTTTGGCACATGCGGCTTGGACACTTCAACTTTGAAAGCATCAAGTTTCTTGCAAACAAAAAATGGGTTGCAGGCTTGCCGGCTATCAAAGTTCCTGATCAGCTATGCGAAAGTTGTGTTGTGGGTAAAAAGCATCGTGATCCTTTTCCTAAAAGGCGTGCATGGAGAGCTACAAAACCACTTGAGCTGGTGCACTCAGATTTATGTTATGTGGATGTTCCATCCAATGGAGGTAACAGATATTTTATTACTTTCATTGATGACTTTAGTAGGAAGACATGGGTCTACTTCTTGAAAAACAAATCTGATGCTTGTGATATACTTAAGAATTTTATGGCATATGTTGGAAGGAGAAGTGGCTATACTCTTAAAACATTGAGAACTGATAGGGGAACAGAGTACATAGTTTGTGATGATTTCTTGAGAAAGCATGGTGTTAAACATCAAGTAACTGCAAGATACACTCCTCAACAAAATGGAGTGGCAGAAAGGAAGAATAGGACTATCATGGAGATGGTAAGAAGCATGCTACATGGAAAGAAATTGCCCAAGAGTTTTTGGGCAGAAGCAGTGGCTTGTGCAGTCTATATCTTAAATAGATGTCCTGTCAAAAGTGTACGAGATAAAACTCCACAAGAAGCCTGGAGTGGACAAAAGCCCAATCTTGATCACCTGAAAGTTTTTGGTTGCATTGCTTATGCACATGTTCTCGATGAACTAAGGAAGAAACTCGATGATAAGGCAGAAAAATGCATCTTTGTTGGGTACAGTGAAGAAACTAAAGGCTACAAGTTATACAATCCAATTTCTCAAAAGGTAATCATGAGTCGTGATGTTACCTTTGATGAAAATGGAGTGTGGGATTGGTCAGAGAAAGAAAAGGAGTTGTTGCCTGTACCAGTAACCATAAATGAAGAAGTAAATGAAGAAATGTTGAACCACCAGCAAGTACAACAAGTCTTGATGATCCACCACTGCGTCCACGACAAGAACGACGTCCACCTGCTCACTTACAAGATTATGAAGTTGGTAGAGATGATGATCCTGATGATAGGGAGGAAGATGTTACTTATTATGCTTTATTTGCTGATTGTGATCCTGTGACATATGAGGAAGCAGCCAATGATGATCGTTGGATAAAAGCAATGGATGAAGAAATTCGAGCCATAGAAAAGAATAAGACATGGGAGTTAGCAACTCTCCCTGAAGGAAAGAAGCCTATTGGTGTTAAATGGGTATACAAGACAAAGTTCCAACCAAATGGAGAGATCGAACGTTTTAAGGCACGATTAGTGGCAAAAGGGTACAAACAAAAACATGGAATTGATTACTTTGAAGTATTTGCTCCAGTTGCCAGAATGGATACGGTACATATGATTATTTCTATTGCTGCACAGAATCAGTGGAAAATACTCCAAATGGATGTCAAGTCTGCTTTCTTGAATGGTATACTTGATGAAGAAGTTTACGTTGAGCAACCACCAGGTTATCTAAAACAAGGAGAAGATAAGGTGTACAGGTTGAAGAAAGCACTATATGGATTAAAGCAAGCCCCTAGAGCAGGGTACACTCGTATAGACACATACTTCGTCAACAATGGTTTCCATAGGAGTCCATATGAGCATGCCTTGTATGTCAAAAACAACAAAAATGGAGACATTATTATTGTTTGTTTGTACGTGGATGACTTAGTCTTCACCGGAAACAACTCCAAATGGTTAGCTGAATTCAAGGAGAATATGACTACACAGTTTGAAATGACTGATATGGGCCTGATGTCTTACTTCCTAGGCATTGAGGTTAAACAGATGTGTGAAGGAATTTTTATTTCACAAAAGAAATATGTAGCAGATGTTCTGAAGAAGTTTAAGATGGAAGCTTGCAAACCAATCTTGACACCAGTTGAAGAAAGATTGAAGCTTGAAAAGGAAAGTGGTGGTGACCTTGTCAATCCAACTAATTTCAGAAGATTAGTAGGAAGTCTGAGGTATCTGACAGCAACAAGACCTGACATAGTTTATGGAGTTGGACTCATAAGTAGATTCATGGATTCACCACGACAATCTCATTGGCAAGCAGCAAAGCGGATTTTAAGACATATTAAAGGTACAATTGATGATGGCATCTTTTATTCAAATGCTAACAAGATAGAACTGGTTGGATACATAGATAGCGATTGGGGAGGTGATACTGAAACGCGAAAAAGTACTTCAGGTTATGCTTTTTATTTAGGGTCAAGTGTATTTTCCTGGTCATCAAAGAAACAACAAGTAGTTGCCTTTTCAACACCAGAGGCAGAATATATAGCAGCCACAAACTGTGCAACTCAAGCAGTTTGGTTACGGAAAATGCTAAGTGAATTACAACATCAGCAAGAAGGTCCTACAAGAATATTTTGTGATAATAAATCAACAATTGCTTTGACAAAGAATCCAGTTTTTCATGGTCGCAGCAAACACATCAGCATCAAGCATCACTACATTAGAGACTTGGTTAGAGATAAGGAAATTGTGGTTGAATATTGTTCAACGGAAGACCAAATTGCAGATATCTTTACGAAGCCACTCAAGATCAATTTGTTCTTGAAGTTGAAGAATATGCTCGGAATGATCAAGCCAAGTTTAACGGAGGATGTTAGAAACTAAACTTGTCTACAATGATCCAGAAGCTTTGAAAAGTCAAAGACTTAGCCCTTAAGGAATTGCCAACTCATAGTTAGTGTTTTAATTTAATTTGAACTTCTCTTTTGAAAAGTCATTACTTAGTTATTAAGAATGACAACTCATGCCTAAGAGTTTTAGTTTAATTTGAACTTCTCTTCAATAGTTGACGGTCAAAACAAGGAATTGACCATGGGGCTTATAAACAGGGTATTGGTCACTTTGTTGTTGTATTTTGTTCTTGTGAGAGAATTTCAGAGAATTGTAATAGGGAAGCTCCAACGAGTTCCCTCTCTAAAACTTGTATTTGGTCATTAACAAAGGCCAAGCTTTATGAGTGAAATAGAAATTCTGTTTATGTTCAAAATCATTTCATAGAGTGTTCTTTTCATTCTCTCCATATTCTTCTATCAAGGCAAATTTAGTTGCCAACACGTTGGCAGCGTCGGAATATATTGGATTTTTTTATAAAAAAATCCGTTTACAAGTTCGAGAGCGTTTTTGTTAAGCTATGAGACATTCGTTCATCACGGGCAGGGTTGCTAAAATAGCGAGCTTTATCGTACGAGTTTTCAGAACCTGGACGATCACGATACTGTACGAAACTTGTAGATGTGAGATCGTAGTAGGATCGATGAGATAGATCGCAAAATCGTGTGTTCTTACGTGGTTTACGTTTTCATTTTCAAGTGAACCCATACCCAGAAAATACCCACTTTATCTCCATTTATTTTATTTTATTGTTTATTTGATCTGTTGAAGGTTGCCGCTCTAGACTGGACTGGTAGTGGTAGGCGCCGATTCTCGGTAGGGAAGAACAAGAAGGTCGCAGCGTCAGTGTTCTTTATAGATGGTACTAGAGAAAAACCATTTAATCCCTTATCACATCTCTTATTGCATTCCTTTAGACATTGGCTCAGTTTGGTTATCAGTTGTGTTATTCTAATAGACCAAGAATCCCATGAATTATCAAAACTCTAATTATCCTAATCTCAATTGGTACGTTGAATGATAAGTTCCCTTAATAAATTGAAACTTAATTTCTTAGTGAATCAATCCTACCAAACCTTATACCTCATTAATTACCGTAATTTCTTAGGTCTAATTAACAAGGTAAGATGATAAAAACTATATGGAATTTGTGAAAGACCCACATTAATCAAGTTACTTATTACTATATTAACCCAATTAATGGTAATATTTATAAGAGGCGTATTCACATATCACCCTTCCTAGCATATACATCATATACATGAACCTTCAAAAACACATGAATGATAACCAAACATTCAAATGTCAATAAGCAAAGTAAACATTACGTCAACAAAACCAATTGTTCATAAGATAAACAGAGAGTCAATTAAATATCATTATAAAAGGATTATACCAAAACCTTAGTAAAAAGAATTTAGCTAGACGTACTAAACCCTAAAATAAATAAAAGATAGAGAAAGAGAGAAGAGAAAACTCCATTAAAATAAAAATGATTCCAGCAATGCCCTAGTTTGGCGGTTGGCAGCACCGTTTCCAGGCTGCTGCTGTCTATCTCTACGAACCCTATCCACGCTGCTGGCTCTCTTCCTCTCGCTGAAGCCACCCTTTCCTTTCTTTTTATCTCAAGTTGTGTTTTCTTCTAACTTTTTATTTGCCGAGTCCTGTACGTGAGTGACTTCAATTGCTTTTTTTCTTCTTAAAAATGCTTCACATACGTGGCCTTGCAGCAAGCCTCCTCACGTGGCTTCATTTTCTTTCCAATACAAATCCAAATTGGGTTGTCTTTTACTTACCCAGAATTAACATTTGCTTTACGTGGGCTTCTTCAATTACTCAAGTCCAATTTCATCTTTTCCTACTTGGTGCAGGAACTTACTTGCATTTTTGTGTGAATTGGATCCT
The DNA here is from genome assembly GCA_035048595.1 of Echinosophora koreensis. NCBI lineage: Eukaryota > Viridiplantae > Streptophyta > Magnoliopsida > Fabales > Fabaceae > Echinosophora > Echinosophora koreensis. The sequence goes on from JAPCYP010000114.1 coordinate 1,301,528, forward strand.
TCCTTTTGTCATGGTTTCACTTTCACACCATTTATTACTACAAAATAAGTAAGTAAAAATATTATTACATTGACTCTAGAAAGATAAAATTAAACTAAAATATGTAAAACACTATTAAGAACAACTTAGGGACAAAACTCAATCAATTAACATAATTGGGAGCAAAAATCCATTCAATAAGCACTAAAAAATCTCAAGATCTAACGGATTATCAGATTACAGCTATGAATTTGGGCTGGCCCACATTGGATCAACATATTTTCGGGTCAGATCAGGTTGGACCAATTTAAGTATTGGCTACTAATTTACCAACCCATCTCAGTCATATGCGGGCTAAAGGCCAAACGAGCTAGCCCATGGGCTAATACATTTTAATAAAGATTAAAAATTATATATTTTTAAATTAATATCATAAAATTCACTAGGTTATAAATTTAAACTTCATTTTGTTAAAAAAAATTATTTTCTATTCTTTTTTTTTTGTAAAGAAAAAAATTATTTTCTATTCTTTAATATTAAGAGATAAACTTAAAACATGTATATTATATATTATTACAAATATTAATGTGTTAAGTTACGTAATTAACGACGAGCAACGAAACAAGCAGCATGGATAGAAAAGTATATGAGTGTTGTGTATTTAATTTATTTCAAAAAATTTACATTAGAATCTTGAAGGAAAGAAAAAGTTAAAGGTTTTAATTCTCTTTTATTGTCATTAAAGTCCATTAATATTTCCTTATCTTTACTTTATTTAATATATTTAATTAAAAATATTTTGAATATAAATGAGTTAACATGCATATTTTATTTAATTATAAAGATTGCACATATAAAGATTGCACTAAAATATATATGTGCAATCATTAATTGTATTGAATGAAAATATTTGTTTACAATAGAAACGTGATCAACTCGCCATTTGATAGAAAAAGAAAAACGTGCAGAATGTAACACTCCGCTTTTCGTATAAAGGCTATAAGTGCTTATTTACGCTTTATATATGTTGTATGTGGTGTTAGCCTCTTAGAAATACGCCCTAGGAATGTTAAAATGGGGTTAAGTGGGATTTTGAGGTGAAAAGTCCCTTTCTGGTACATGAGTACGGTCGTTCTCATGTTGACCCCATGCTTGTTGGAGTGATCAGTGGCTGCTTAGGCCACGAGCACGGCCGTGCTCAAGGGGAGCACGGTTGTGTCGGAAATCTGATTTTTTGACGAACATAGTGTAGACCCCGTGCTCAAGTCCTGACCTTATAAATAGAAGGGTTTTAGAGAGGGTTACGAGTACAACCCTCATTTTGGCACTTTTAGCCCCTCTTCCCCCTCTTCCTTTTGAACCCATCAAGTTCTTGGAGTTCTTGCATTGTTTGGGAGAGGAGTTGCTCGTTAGTGACAATTAAAGATAATGTAATTATCCCTATGTTAATCACTTTTCCTAATTCTTGGATTTAGAGGTTAATTGGTTATCCCTTTTGTGTTTGGCCAATGCTTGAGGAATTCGTCGAGCCGCTCGAGGGAACCAGAGCAGAATTGCTTACGCTTGGTAAAAGGTTTAGATCTTTATACCATGTATGGGGAGAAGGATAATATGAACATGTAGGCAACTAGGGGTAGCGTAAGATGAAGGGTTAACCCATGACCCCATTGTTTGCTATTTGCCTAAATGTCTTGGTATTGCTATATGTTTATCTATGTTCTATATTTGCCTAAATGAATGTTTGATGATGATGTTGCCATGCCTTGAATGTTTGAATGGTTTGTTGACGTTGTTAATAACAACGTTAACGTTAATAAGACATTAAAATATGTTGATAAAGATGAATGAAATTAAGGGATGGTTTCCCAATTGTTCATAAGACATGAACCGTAGTAATGAGAGGCAAGGTTATTGCTCAAAATGTATGGTCAAGACCTTAGGATTGATCCATAAGCGTTTTAGGGACATTAATGATGAAACAGGAATTAACGGATTAATTCTCAATAATTATAAGACAAGAAGATTAAATGAGAGTAACAAGTTAACGATTGATGATTAGTTAAAAGCCAATATGATTGATCTTTGAATGCCCTAGTAAGCTTAGCAAGGGTTTTCCAACCCTTTCTGCCCAGAAACAGTACGGCCATGCTCCAGTAAGCACGGTCGTGTTCAATAGACAGCACGCTCATGCCTAACTTAAAAGTAAGCACGCTCGTGATAAGGGAAGCACGACCGTGCTCCCCTAAACAGAACAAAAAGTTAAGACATAAACAAGAGTGGTTTCACCCAAATTATTCCCTATGATTAAAAAAGACACCAATTGAAGTAAAGACAAGCTAGATAATTTAATGAAGATTTAACAAAGATAATTAAACACAAATTGTTGAGATGGTTAAGCCGGTAATGATGGGTTACCGCATGTTGTTATACTTTTGGTGCTTATTAGCCAAAGTAGCCTCAATGCTTATTGGTCGAGGTGTTGTTGATGTTGAACTTGGGGCTTATTGGCCAAGGGGGCCTTGATGCTTATTGGTCAAGGTGTTGATGGTGATAAAACTTGGGTGCTTATTGGCCCAAGCGGAGATGGTGGTTGCTTGTTTGTTGATGTTGTTGCTCATGCATTCACGTATTGGAGTTGTTAGTGGGGGAGGTCGTTCAAGAGTAAGGTGAATCGTTGCCCCCCATGGTGGTGCATCCTAGTGTACGGTGGCGTCGGCTATCCAAGGGGTTCACCCATGGTTTAGTGAACTTCCGGTGTTGGTTCTTATTAGCCAATGTGGATATGTAACTCAGACGTTGTCTTCCTTAGGTAGATTGGATCCACATGCATAACGGAGTAGTGGAGTAGTACTGCACCCCATAGCATACATTTGTTGAAATGATGTGAATGACATAATATGTTAATTGGTGTTATGCTATGATACACCACGTTTATAAGTGATGTATGCTCATCTTGCTAACTGCTTCCTTGCCGTTGTGTTTTATACATGTTTCTTACTCCCCATCTTTGTTGTTTGCTTTGTATGTACCTTTTGTCATGCAGAGGATCGTAAGCAGCCAGTTGAGGAGTGACTCTGATGAGCCGCTTACTTGTAGTCTAGGATTTCCCTTTTGTTTAGTTTTTGTCTATCCGATGGATTTCCTGATTTTTGGTTACCAACTCTGTAATGTGACATCGAGTTGGGTTTATGTTTCATGTTATGTTTCTTTTGTTTATGTGTTATTTTTATTTTCCTCGTTGAGATGTTTTGTTCATGTGGTATCTTCTACCCATGGTTTTATTATTATGAAATAATATGCATGTGTTTCCTTTTATTTTTTTAAAATTTATTTCTTTTATCTCTTTATGATGTTTAAAATGCATGCGGGCTAGAGGGTGTCACATTAGTGGTATCAGAGCGGGTCTGTCCTATCATGTCGTAGTATGAGTCTGTTATAAGTCTTCTGTGTGCTCTTGCTTGGATTGTCTATATTTATTATAGGCAATAATGTGTAGTTTTAAGAGCCCGTAGCTTTTCCTGCTTAAGTTCTCTGTATTTAATAGTTTCCTTGGACAAGTGCTTGAACCAATGGCAGGAAGAGGTAGGAATGATCAGGCTATAGCTGATGCTTTGGCACTGCTTGCCAATGCTATAGGACAGAACCAGAACAAACAATAATGGAGGACCAGCTGAGTTTAGGGGTCTAGATAAGTTCTAGCGGAAAACAACCCACCCTTATTCAAGGAAGCTTATGACCCTGAAGGTGCTCTTTTGTGGATGCGTGAGATCGAGAAGATCTTTCGGGCTATGGCATGCAACGACATTCAGAAGGTCATATTTGGGAATTTCATGCTGACAGAGGAAGTTGAGCATTTTTGGGAGAATTGTCGCCATCGTATGGAAGCTGAAGGTACAATGGTTACTTGGAATGCCTTCAAGGACAAGTTCTTGGAGAAGTATTTTCCAGCTGACATCCGCGACAATAAGGAGATGGAGTTCTTAGCTTTGAAGCAGGGGAATATGTCCATGGAAGAGGATGCTACGAGGTTCGAGGAGCTTGCTCGTTATTACACGCTCTATCAGATTGTGAATGACGATCACTCCAAGTGTGTGAAGTTCGAGGATAGTCTGAGTCCAGGGATCAAGCAAGCCATCAGTTATCTGGTGATTCGTGTCTTCCTGGTTTTTGGTGAACAAGTGTGAACAAGTGTAGGATCTTTTGATGATGCCTACAAATCCAGAGTGGCAAACTATAGGAGTTCGGATGCTCAGGGCAACAGGAAGAATGATCAGAAATATAAGGGAAAGCAGCGTCTAGCTCCAGTCGGCCGGGACTTCAAGCAGAGTGGCAAAAATCCATAGTTCTCTTCAAGCAAGTGTAGGAGTTAGGATTCTTCTGCTCCTAGACCCATCAGATGCAGCAAGGGCAGACAGGATCATTTAACCACTCAATGCAAGGAGACTGATTTCATCTGCTTCAAGTGTGGCAAATCTGGCCACATCAGCCGAGAGTGTGGAGGAACCCAGTCAGAACCGCAGAGTGCTAGCAAGAATCAGAGTTCCCAAGCCAATTGACTGAAGACCAGTGGAAGAGTCTTTACTCTTAGTGGAAGCTGAGGCCTCCGAGTCCGAGGACTTGATTCAAGGTATGTGCCTTATCGATGGAAACTCCTTTAGTTTTTTTGTTTGATTCGGGTGCGACTCACTCGTTTATATCACATGATTTTGTCAAGAACCTTAAGTTGCCTGTGACCCTTCTTGATTATGATTTAATTATTGCTACACCCACAAATAAACCTGTTCTTGCTTCACACGCATGCAAGAATTGTCTCATTACCATTGACGGTAGAAATTTCATAGCTTATCTTGTATGCTTACCCCCTGAAAAAACTTGATGTTATTCTTGGAATGGATTGGTTATCTTCCGACCATGTCTTCTTAAACTGTTTTGACAAAACCATTGTTTTTGGAACTCCTGTGGAGTCTAAGGATCCAAGATTTCTCTGTGCAAGCCAAGTTAAGGCTTCTATGAAAGAAGAGGCCCAAGTTTACATGATGTTGTCTTCCCTGGAAGTAGAGAGAAAACCTAACGTTGAGAATGTGCCAGTAGTGAGAGAGTTTCCGGAAGTGTTCCCGGGAGATGTTTATAACTTACCCCCTGAGAGAGATGTGGAGTTTACTATAGACTTACTGTCGAGAACGAGACCCATATCCATAGCACCTTATAGGATGTCTCCTCTAGAACTAATTGAGTTGAAGAAACAGTTGGAGGAACTGATTCAAAAGCAGTTCATTAGGCCCAGCATGTCCCCATGGGGAGTGCCGGTGTTGTTGGTGAAGAAGTTGGATGGCAGTATGAGGTTGTGTGTCGACTATCGACAACTGAACAAAGTGACCGTTAAGAATAGGTATCCCTCCCTAGGATTGATGACCTTATGGACCAGTTGATAGGAGCATGTGTCTTCTCCAATATGTTGAGACCTCATAAGTCTAAAACACATTCAAAGTGTAAATCCTCTATGTTTTGATGATTCCAAATAGTTCAAGTATGGAAATATTGGACCAAATGAAATTACTGATATATTTGATAAGTGTGCAGGAAAATAGACTTGAGGTCACTCGTCTAATTTTGACCCGTCTACTGTTTAGAAGCTCAGCAGTGACTCGTCTAAGTTTCCACTCGTCTAAAAAGTTAGTCAAAGAAAGTCAATGCTCAAGAAAGACCAAGTTCACTTGATGACATGGCAAGAAGCATGCGTCTAAGTTTAGCTCAGCTGACCACCCGTCTAACTTTGGAATACGCATTCACCCGTCTAACTTTGGAACAAGCCAGGACCCGTCTAAGCTTTAGAACAAGCTTTCACCCGTCTAAGTTTTGGATGACTTTCACCCGTCTAAGAATTCTCATTACTGACACCAAGTCAGTATGTCAGAAATCAAGTCCAAGTCACCATATTCAAATTATATGCCATTCTTGAGGATCTCGAAGACCTCTGGACAATAGCTCGAAGGACAAAGAATAAAGAACATTGTTTCAAGGTTTTAAGGAATAAACACGCTATCTCTGCACCACTGCAGTAACCTTTTGCCTATTCTAGTACAAAGTAAAAAGTACTTTATGGAAAAGTAAACTGATGTTGCACTGAAAGAGGAAAGCTCTCTGCAACAAGTACAAGAAGCCTGCTGCCATATACTCTGAAAGAACAGCTGCTCAGTTTAAAGTGTACTCTTGGACACTCTTGACAATGCCCAACGTTTTCAAGCATTTATTGAATATTCAGAACGACTCTTTGGCATTAAATGGTGTCTCAGAAAGCTCAAAGTCAGAAGCAAACACTTTTTGAAGCTGTGTCAAAACGGATCTCTTGATTGAAGCCTTTAAATAGATCAAACAATGAAGATGAAGCCCAAGAAGTTGAATATCAAAAGAACTCTGCACAGAAGCATTTACTCTCTTCATTAACTTCTTCATTCCTTCATTGAATACACATTCAATCATTTGCTATAAAATTCGCAGTACTTTCATACTTCATATTTATTCCACTCTCTGAGTGTGATCTGAAAGACTTGCAAGTTGTATTAACTACCACAACTTTTTATCTCTTACTGTTTTTGAGCCTGAATAGGCTAGGTGAGAAAAGAATACTTGTTTGAGTGTTGAGCCTGAAGAGGCTAGGTGTGCAAAGAATACTTGTACTGTAATTTACTCAGTTATAGTGGAAACTTGGTGCTGCCAAGAAACTGGACGTAGCCCTGTGGATTTTGGGGTGAACCAGTATAAATCTCCTGAGTGATATCTCTACTCCCTTTATCTTTTAATTTACTTAAAATATTATTTCTGTTCTAGCTTTTAACTTGGGGAGTTAACACTGTGATTATCAAACTCTCTTAAAACCTTTTCTGTTTGTGTGTGTGTCATTCTGTTTTAAATATTAGACGTGTCACTCGTCCTAAACCTCTCTTATTCAAATCTTGCTTGACTGTGCCTGCGAAAATCTTTTTAAGTAACCGAAAAAGTTGGTAAACACAATTCAACCCCCCTTCTTGTGTTCACTTTGGTTATTTCACAATATAGATTTGAGGTCAGGATACCATCAAATTCGGGTTAAGTCCGATGACATCCCAAAGACTGTATTTATAACGCGTTATTGTCACTACAAGTACTTGGTTATGCCCTTTGGTGTGACTAATGCTCCTGCTGTGTTCATGGATTATATGAACAAGACCTTTCACCCTTACTTGGATAAGTTTATAGTGGTTTTTCATAGATGACATCCTTAGTGTACTCCAAGACCAAGGAGGAACTTGAGGAACACTCGAGGGTTGTCTTCCAGACCCTTAAGGAGAAGCAGTTGTATGCTAAGTTGTCTAAGTGCGAGTTTTGGCTAGAGGATGTGAGTTTCTTAGGACATGTCATCTCTAAAGGAGGGATAGCCGTGGATCCGGCTAAGGTAGAGGACTATGCTCCACTGGGAAGCTCAAAAGTCAGTGACAGAGATTAGGAGTTTCTTGGGTTTAGCAGGGTATTATAGAAGGTTCATAGAGGGGTTCTCTAAGATAGCTTTACCCTTGACCATCTCACTAAGAAGGGACAACTCTTTGTGTGGGACTCTAAGTGTGAGGAAGAGTTTCCAAACCTTGAAGGATAGGTTAACAACAACACCAGTGTTTAGTCTTACCCAATCATAGCGAACCTTTCGTAGTGTATTGCGATGCTTCTAAGCAAGGTTTAGGTGGAATGTTGATGTAGAATTGGTAAGGTAGTGGCCTATGCCTCTAGGCAGTTGAAAACCCATGAGAAGAACTACCCTATCCATGATTGGAATTAGGGAGCTATAGTGTTTGCCTTGAAGATCTGGAGGCATTACCTTTATGGAGGCAAGGTTTGAGGTCTTTAGTGATCATAAGAGTTTGAAATCTCTATTTGATTAAAAGGAGTTAAAATATGAGGTAACGTAGGTGGATGGAGTTTTTTAAGGATTATGATTTTGAGTTGACCTACCACCCAGGAAAAGCCAATGTAGTGGCAGATGTCCTAAGTAGAAAGACCTTGCATGTCTCAGCTTTGATGGTTAAGGAAATGGATTTGATTGAGGAGTTTAGAGACCCGAGCTTAGCATGGGAAGTTACCCATAAGAGTATTAGGCTTGGAACTTTAAAGATCACAAACAGTTTGATGGATCAGATTAAAGAAGGCAAAAAGATAGATGGGTACCTCTTAGATCAGAAGGAGTTGCTTGCCCAAGGTAGGAACCTTAGTTTTAAGGAAGGAGATGATGGAGTTTTGAGGTTCCAGGATAGAGTTTATATACCAAATGTTCCATAGCTTAGGAAGTTGATCCTTGAGGAAGGACATAGGAGTGGTTTGAGTGTTCACCCAGGTGCCACCAAGATGTAACCAGGATCTGAAGCGCATGTTTTGGTGGCCTAGGATGAAAAAGGATGTGGCTGAGTTTGTCTATGCGTGCTTAGTATGCCAAAAGACGTAAGATAGAACACCAAAAGCCGTCAGGTATGATGAGAACTTTGAGTATCCCATAATGGAAATGGGATAGCATCTCGATGGATTTTGTGTCTGGACTCTCTAGGACTACAGTTGGTTGTGATGCTATATGGGTTGTTGTGGATAGATTGACTAATTCTGCCCATTTCAGCCCTATGAATATGTAATACCCCTTAGAATAAGTTGACTAGATTGTACATAAAAGAGATAGTTAGGCTACATGGTGTCGCCCTCTAGCATAGTGTCAGATAGAGACCCTAGGATTTACCTCTAGGTTTTTAGAATAGTTTGCATGAGGCTTTAGGGACCAAGCTTAGACTAAGTTCAGCTTACCACCCACAGACTGATGGTCAGTCTAAGAGAACCATCAAGTCCTTAGAGGAACTTGTTGAGAGCTTGTGTACTAGAACAATCAGGTAGTTGGGACAAGTTTTTGCTCCTGATAGATTTTCACCTAACAACAATAACTTCTATTCCAGTATTGGGATGGCACCCTATGAAGCTTTGTATGGAAGGAGATGTAGGACACCATTGTGTTGGAATGAACCTGATGAAAATGTTGTGCCTAGGACCTGAAATAGTGCAAGAGACTACAGAAAAAGTGACGATGATCCAGGAAAAGATGAGAGTGGCACAAAGCAGGACAAAAGAGTTATCATGACAAGAGAATGAGAGGCTCTCGAATTCCAGGAAGGTGATCATATTTCTTGCGAGTTACTCCAACAACTGGGGTTGGTAGAGTGATGAAGGCGAGAAAACTTACTCCTAAATTCATTGGCCCTTACCGAAATTCTAAAAAGAGTCGGTGAAGTTGCTTACCAAATTGCGTTAGCCACCTTTTTCGTCCAAACTTCACAATGTTTTTCATGTGTCACGACGTCGAAAGTACATTCATGATCCTGGCCATGTGATAGTACTGCGACATAATTCAGTTAAAAGAGAACTTGACTTTTGAGGTACTACTGCTACGAGTTGAGGATCGAAGGGTGACGCAGCTAAGAGGGAAGGAGATTCCCTTGGTTAAAGTCGTTTGGAGTGGGGCTTCTGAGGAAAGTGCTACATGGGAGCTCGAGAGCAAGATGATGGAAACGTATCCGCCACCTTTTTAATCGAGGTGAGTAGAAATCTTGAGGACCTCAAGGCTGAAAACATCATGCTACAAGATGAGTTGTTGCAGGTTTATTGATTGAGAAGCTGTCAGAATCATGGAAGGACTACAAGCAACAACTCAAACACAAGCATAAGCTGTTGATAATTGAAATTATCTTTCTATATGCAAATGTTGGTAAAGCTATATATTAACAAGATGATGCTACTATTGTAATCAATAGATGATTCTTATAAGTCGGGTTTTCGGGTTCTTTGCGTTGGCTTGTATCCTTTAACATCCATACATTTTACATATAAGTATTACTTTTTGTATAAGATGCAATCAATAGATAATTCTTATATGTAAAATTGAAAAAATATAACCGTTCGGTTCTTTAAAGACGATGTCGAGCTCAGATTAACAAAGATGCATGATTTAAATTCAGAGACAACATCTGATCAGTATGATTAGCATAACCTCTAATCATGTTGCTGTAAGGAGATAGTTGGAAGAGCTTTTAAATGACATATTAGGCAATGACATAGGCTATGTTTGTTTTAATTTCTTTATGACGCAAAGTGAGTTTGAACCTCCGTTTATCCAAAGCTATAAAATTGAGGTTTCAAAAAAGGTGCATTGGGAGGCCAAATTCCTCCGTTTGCGTTATAAGAAATGTAAAACAACCAGATTAATAAATGTAACTATAATTTCATAATTCATCAAATTTTTTATTTTGTTTCACTCCTTCCAATTTGGAGGGGACGAAAAATGAGGATAAATAATGAAATAAGATGAAATGGGTTTCATGGCTTTCACCATCTTTTATGAAATCTAAAGATTCTCCATTCCCCTTCATTCCATCCTTTTCATTGATCCAAGCATACCTCTATAAAAGTAAACACTTTTAATGATACGATAGTTCATGATTGTTTGACAATGAATTTAATTTGTTTTTTTACATTAACATTTGTGCAACAGTTCAAGATGTCTTAATATTTTTATGAAAAGCCCCTACTCTCAATTATATTGTGGTTGTCGAAGACTACAAATTTCTTCCACTCATAAAAATTAGTTTGATTTTGATGGTAATTAGAAAAAGCATCAAATATTTTTAATAATATAATAATTTATGATTGATTTACAGTATAAAAAATCTTTACAATGACAGGACCTACAAATTTATCAATTTTTTTATATTTACATATTTGTTTAGTTGAGCGTTTTGTAAAAACTAGAAACTGAAGAAAAGGATTTTATTCAACTTTTATAAGAAACTAACAGTTTTAACTTTTCACAAAATTACTTTTCTATTTGTAAAATTACTTTAGGGGGCATTTGGAAGAGTTTATAGAAATCTTTATTTGAATTTATTTGTAAAATATTTTATAAGTTTTTTTTAACCTTTTTGAATGTTTTCAAAAAATGTATAAAAGTAGAATTCCTTTATCTTATTTTTAAAATAATTTATTTTAATTAAATAATTTTATTAAATTGTATGTCCAAATGTGTCATCGAAATAATCTTTAAAAGATCTCAATTTTGTCTAAGTTTAAAATAGGGTCTGGACAACGGTGGCGGGTTCGCAATCGATTCAGGTCCCAAACGACCTAATTCCGAATCAACCCCTCCCTTCTATATATGATTGCCCATTTCAATCTGATGGAATCCTTCGGGTTGGTCCGGTAATAGAGTTGGCATGTTGGATGGGTTAGTACTTTGGGTAGCGGGTTGAATATGTTAAAATTTTTGGGTCTAATAATTTTTCGAGATTCAAAATGTGTAAAGAACGAGTTTTTTTTCAAGGTTTGCTATGGCTTACTCTTCTTCCAGAAAGCAGAAGATGGTGGATCTGGGCAGATAAGAAAAGGGGGCGAGGAGAGAGATAAGGGGGATGGAAGGTGGAAAGGGATAGAGAGAGAGAAGAGGGGACTCCACCGTGTTCTTGGGCGTTGGTGGCGCCTGGCGGCTGATGAACTTGACGAGAGGCGGGGGGAAGGAGGCTTTCAAAGGAGAGGATTCGAGGACGTGACTTACCACACAAAAACATGATCCATTCCAACCACCAATAATTTATAAATTTAGGCCCAATAATTTTTGTATTAGTTTGTTGCTATGGCTTTCTCTTTCTTCCAGAAAGCAGAAACTGGTGGATCTGGCAGAGAGAGAAGGGGGCAAGAGAGAGATGAGTGGGAGGAAGGTGAAAGGAGAGAGAAAGATGAAGAGCATAGGGGCTCCTAGGAGGTTCTCACCGTTGGCGGCCGATGACGACTGAACGGAATTGGACGGGAGGTAGGGGAAGGAAGCTTTCGGAGGAGAGCTTCGAGGAGTGGCTGCCACTAGATCCGTCCGACCACTGCGCTAGATATGTCTCAACAGCGAATTGCACCACCACCACCACTGGCAATCAGATCTTCTTCACGCGGAGGATTTGTGTTACTGTGATTCCTCTCGCAATGGTGGGCGAACGAACAAGTAGCGATGACGGCACCTCGATGTGGTAGACAGGGGGCAACAACAAGGACGTCTGTGGTTGGCAGTGGTGGACCTTGTGCCTGAGGGAGTCCTCTACCTCTAATGCGATGCCGTTTATTGTGTTTGTGTTTCTGACTTATGTGTTGTATGTATAAAAACGCCTCTTTCTTACATGGTTATGTCTGGTCGGGTCACTGAAGAAAAAATATAGCCAGATACCTGAGCCCAAACCGTTCTCACCCATGTGGAAATGATACATGGAACCAGTCGGCCCGACAACCCGTCATGACTCGCACCAACCACTGGCTTCTATGAACATATACACCGGGGGTCGAGTCAGTGTTGGGTTGTTGTCCAAGCTTTAGTTTAAAGATTTAATTCTAACTGAATTTGAAAAAAACCTACAATGAGATACTCACTTTCATGGACACTTGTGACATGAATCAAAAGTTAAATATAAATTTTAGAGTAAAGACTAAATTTGATCTATAAAAAAAAATAATGAATATACTTTTGGTCCCTAAAAATAAGTTAATCATCTGGTCCCTAAATCCTAAAACCTAAATTTTAGAGTAAAGACTCAATTTGATCTCTAAAAAAAAAAAATGGATATACTGTTGGTCCCTAAAAAAAATAATGTTAATCATTTGATCCCTCAAAATTTACAAGTGTGAGGAACATGTTAGTCCCTTGCACCCGTTCTAATGTCAATTTACTTACTAATGTGTCCATTATTAACCATCCTGGCCCAACCCGGTGGTGACCCTGTGGGTATCGTGTGACCTGTGACGAAATTTTCAACGTGAAAAAAAAAAAGTTGAAAAAAAACAAGGCATAATTTTAAAAATCAGCTACTTAAAAATTGAGCACAATTTTTTACTTTTCATTTGTTTTCGACAAATGAATTTCATTAACAAGATCATTGACGGAGCAGGCAGGATGTTTAAAGTGACATATAGGCAAGGATTTGATGAGACGTGAGGTTTGCAGTCTAATAGACTAACCGTCCCGTATATATATATCGTAAGGGAATGAACTGTTAAAGTTATTTTTTCATATACTAAAATCCAAAAGTGTATTTTGATTTTTTTTCGAGCAATAAATTTGAGCTTTATTCTTAACTAGTAAGGTTACCGTGCATTCGCACGGGTCACTTTCGTTTTTACGCATGTTCGAAATGACCTATTTGTAAACAATCTTATTATATTACTGATAAGTTTGTCTAGACTAAATCTGTGTACTAACAACTGTTATGAAGAGAGAGAAAGACTGCATTAATAATATAGGCAACTTTTCAGTTCACAAGAAATTCCATTCTTTACAGTAAAGGACAAACATTAAATTGAGATGCCGCTCAAATATAA